>OZ018318.1:109566455-110841279 GCA_963969495.1 Ceratothoa steindachneri
ATTAGAAATGAATAAAACGCTTCTTCTGTGTAGCTCCCACCAATCCCCCAAACCACCTAGGAAAGTATTTTTATGTTCATACTAGCAACCATCTGCAACTCAAGGCTTGGTAAAACGAGCCTCATTTGCAAAGAGGCGATAAAAGGCATATAGATCAAATGATGGCTCTGGGGTACCTTCTCACGTTATCCTTTTCACTTTAACCCCCCAAATCATATCAAAATCTAATGATAGCGCCCCAAAAGGCGTGGCCATATTATTCGTTGGCGTTTTACGTGACTCTCAATCTTGTAATAAGCTCTGCCCACAAAGTTTAATCATATCTATAGTCCGTCCTGAAAGATAACAGACACTTAGATATATATATATATATATATATATATATATATATATATATATATATATATATATATATATATATATATATATATTTATATAAGCCATGACATCGTCACTTCCTCCCCCCCTCCCTACCAGCAGTTCGGGCTGTTGGCCTTCGGCAGATTTGATGTTTCAGATCGATTGTGATCAAATCTCTACCACCCTCACCACTGTGTTTCCCTACCCTCTTCCTCTACTCCTATCACATCACCTAATCATCCCCCTACACCATTCATTCCCCTCTGCATCCTCCCTATCTTCCCTAATCCCTTTACCCCTTCCCTCTCTCCCCCTTCTTAACAGAGAGGACAGGATGAGTGGGGGGAGCTCATTCATAAACTAAGCTAAAATAAAATTTTAAAAATATTGAAAAAAGCACGGTCTAAAAATATACACTTTTCCCTCTCCCCCCCTCCTCCCTCATTATTTCCACCCTAGCCCACTCCCCTCTCTCCCATCACCCATTCACCCCTCTCTCCCTCCCCCCTTTCACTCTCTCCCCCCTCCCCGTCTCACCCATCTTTAATACTCTACTAATAAGAGAGAAGAGGGTTTAAGGATATAGGAGATAGATAGAGATGGAGGGGTAGATATAGGTGGAAAGAATGGGGAGAGCAGGGAGGAGGAAGGGGGAAGGGGGAGGGGAGAGATGGGGCAAGGGAAAGGGGTTAAAGAAGGGGGATAGAGGGGAGTGAGGGAGAGATGATGGAGGGAGAGAGAGAAAGGGGATATAGAGGGGAGAGACAAGGGGATAGAGAGGGGGGATGAGAGAGAGTGGGAGTAGAAAGAGGGATGAATAGATAGCGGGAGGGAGAGGGTGATAGGGAGAGGAAGGAGAGGGAGAGAGAGGGTGTGTTTGGGAGAGGGATGGAGGATGGTAGGGAGAGGGAGATAGGCGAGAGGGAGGGAGATAGGCGAGAGGGAGGGAGAAGATGGATGGGGAGAGGTAGAGAGGGGGAGACAGAGGGGAAAGGGGAGGGGGATAAGGGGTGTAGAAGGAGGAGGGTAAATAATGCATTAGAAATTCATACCAGTTTACTTGTGCCCCTAAAATTAAAAAAAAAAAATCACGCTTTAAAAATATAAAGAAACAGCAAATATAAATTCTGCGGGTGGTAACACCCACCACAGGGCTTTCGCCATATTTAAAAGATGCACACACCCTGTATTGCAGACCATATAACACTATAGTATGTACAAGAAAGAGAAATTTGACGCGAATGAGCAATGAGACAAGAAACAGGAGGGAGTTTTTTTAAAGGCAAGAGAAAGGGACATTTGGATCAAAGAGAGCAGGGAGGGCACAATGAAGGCAATCCTTATTGAGAAGACAGAAATCACGCAATCTGAATGTTGAAAAAGAATTACCTGCATAATGATGATTCGTGCCGGATATAAAAACTCCGACATGGACAGCTGCAATAAACACTGCGAAGACGTGGTCAGCAGAAAGGAAACCAGCAGGTATTCTTGACTGCGTCCGCACCGCTGGAATTCATCGAACAACAACAACTGCAAGACAAGATGATGGAAGGCCCGGGCAATGAAATCCGAGATTTGAGGAGAAAGATGAGTGTATAGTCGCTACCATGAAGGACTATGAAAGAGAGAGAACTTAAATGGGAATTCAAAGTACAAACGATAACAAATCAAGTTGAACGTGTGGCGAATACAGGTAACTAACTATATTTCTCTAAGCAACCATCACCACATCTGTTGTCATTCTTTTTTTCTGTATTTTCATTTGAAATGTTTTTCCCCGTCCTTCCATAGTTATTTATCCTCCAATATACATAAGCAGCACTATTGTGTTTTTAAAGTTTTAATTCTTATTTTATTTTCATTATTTTCATCGCTATTTTATTATACCCTGTAAATTCTAATTTCATTTACCTCAGTTTTAGCTCTTCCTTTGGTGTACCTGAGTGTTGTCGCCTCCACCTTTATCTTTTAACTCAGATTCAATTTTTCTTGTTATACTTCCTTGGTATTTTAATTTTTTTCTATTTGTAATTTGTAAATTTTTATTGTCTACTCATGTATAGTGTATATGTAGCTGAAAATGAACGCCCATTGCTCGAAACTTTGTAGAGTTAAACAAATCATGGACATGAATCATATTCGTCCTTGTTAAAATAAAGATTAATCTAAACAATGGCAATCCGTTCTCTATCCATCTCTCTTTCTTCTTTATTAATCATTATTGGATCCTTGTTCTATCTCATAAAAAAAACTAAAGCGCTTGTTTCCTATGGGTTATTAAGCATATATATATATATATATATATATATATATATATATATATATATATATATATATATATATATATATATATATATATATATATATATATATATATTCAAGGTGTCCCAGAACAAAGTTAACCGTACTTTGAATTAGTATAACAAAACTTATTGGCGATTTTTGAGTGCTGTAAAACAAAACAAATTTAACAACTATTTATCTGTCAATTCTGGAAATTTCATTAAATTTCCTATTACGATATTGATACACTAATGGGTTTAGTGAAGGCTATCAAAATTATGTTTGCGCAAGGAAGTAAAATAATGAAACTTCGAAGTTTAAAATCAACAATTATATTTAAATCCATTTTTAACAAAAACACCTCTTCATATGGGTAATACAAATTCATTTTTTATTTTTCTAAGCACCGTTCCCTTCCACATGTCCTCCATTTCTTTCCAAGAAGAGTTGCGCCTTTGATCGCATTGATTGAACAACTTTTTTGATTAACTTGTGATTTTTCTTAAGTCTATTGACTCCACGTGTGATACTATCTCTTAACTGGTTGATGCTTTGTAGTTGAGTAGAATACACTTTATTCTTTAGATATCCCCATAAGAAATAATCGCACGGTGTTAAGTCAGGGGATCTTGGGGGCCATTCAATTGCATGATTTAGCGCGACAATGCGGTTGTCAAACGTTTCTCTCAGTTTTGTTCTTACAGCAAGCTGTCTATGAGCTGGTACCCTGTCCCGAATCAAGCAAAGTTTATTGAATTGATTGCCGTAAATCTGGCGGAGTTCCGGGAAGATATTTTTGTTGATCATGCTCAGGTAGGCAACACCATTCAAGTTATTCTCGTAAAACAATGGATGGTCCGACAAGATAGCCATTCCCGCATATTCCGATCCACAGAGAGACAAATACGTGTGTCAAAGTTGAATGCATATTGCCGAATGTTATAGCTATTTACCTTTCCATTCATGAAAAAGGCTGCCTCGTCACCAATCACAATGTTTTCCAATAAACGAGCAAATTTCTGGAGAAGCCATTCGACAAATTGTCTACGACGAGGAAAATCAGTTTCAAGAAGCTGGCGTCTTGCATGCATCTTATAGGGATGCCATTTTAAGTCATGTTTAATAATGCGGTTAAATGATGACTTTGGCAATTATTTTATCCCATTCTTTCTGACTGATACATGTGGATTTTGAAGAAGTGTCATCTGAACATTTTCGATATTTTCTGTTCTTCTTATGGTTCTCATACGACTCGAACGAGCTTTATTTAGATTTAATCATGTTCCTTCATGTTGGTATTTACGAACATTTTTCCAAATTGTGGGCTTGCTTGGTGGGTGCCGACCTGGAAAACGTTGTTCAAATGATCTTTTGTAAATGCATGATTAAAAGGGTTCTATGGAAGTAAACTTTTACACAGAAACGTTTTGATTTACTTAGTACGCAATGATGACGAGACCCTACCACAGCGTGGCTGAAAAACCCCTATAAAATGGTCTAGGCTTTGCTTGAAGAATTGCACAGTGACCTAGGCTTTGCTCGGCTCCCTACACTTCTCTTCAAAGTGCACGGTAGCCTAGCCTTCCTAGGCTTAGTTTCATTATTTCACTTCCTCGCGCAAACATATCTTTAATAGCCGCCACTAAACCAATTAGTGTGTCAATATTGTAAAAGGGAATTTAATGAAATTTCCTGAATCGACAGATAGATAGCTGTTAAATAAAACACATTTTACAGAACCCAAACATCTCGAATAGTTTTTGAGTTATACTAATTCAAAGTACGTTTAACTTTTTTCTGGGACATCCGGGATATATATATATATATATATATATATATATATATATATATATATATATATATATATATATATATATATATATATATATATATATATATATATATATATTTAATGGCCTCCTGGTCTCTCTCACATAAAAGGAGTGGCAATTTGGAGTTTTACATGGGATCAGGTAAATGCTGCATCTACATTAGGTGAGTCAGGTTTAGTGGACCGAAATTATTTTTTAATAGTTGAGGGATATTTGAAGGTGGTTGGGTTGGGACATACTATGGGAACTCCAAATTGCCACTCTTTCTCTCTCTCTCTCTCTCTCTCTTTATATATATATATATATATATATATATATATATATATATATATATATATAAATATATATATATATATATATATATATATATATATATATATATATATATATATATATATATATATATATATATATATATATATATATATATATATGAGAGGGTTTCAGGTAAATCGATACAAATTGTACGCGGGAAAAGAAAACGAGTTGTGTAACAAACGAAGCAATATATTCCTATGAGAATTTAGACACAAATAGGATGATATAATTATAAAGTTGCTAAATAATTCGAAATGACAGGTAATCTGCCTTCAAGTCCTTCTCCAGACGGTACTTGAATTGGTTGCATGCCATGGTTAGGGAGTCCTTGTCAATGGATGCCATTACATCCACAATGGCGGCCCTCAGAGTTCTCAAAGTATTGTGAGCAGCCTTTGGGACATCCTTCTCAACAACGCCCCATATGAAATAATTTAGGAGGGGGGGAAGGGTGCATTCGGGAGAGTTAGGCGGCCAGAGGTGTGGTGACCAATGGTGCAGGGCGTTGTTGAACATCCACCTCTTCCTTATTCTCCTCAGCCTCGTCATTCCACCGTCTCACTTTTAAACCAGTTCCTCCTCGGGTAGTTAAATAAAGTTGCACTCTCCTTCACGCTTCTTCCAGGGCGGAGAGCCTAAGTATGGCCTACTCTTTTTCGATTTCAGCTCACATTCTTCGAACAAACCCTCTATGATGTTACTCTTGCATCAAAGCTAAACTCTTTACTGAGCGTGTAGAAGGTCAAGTATATATATATATATATATATATATATATATATATATATATATATATATATATATATATATATATATATATATATATTATCGGGTGTCCCCACAAAATGTATACACACTTTAAATAATTGTAATTGTAAATAATTATAATTTTGAAAATTAAATGTATTTTAATAAACACATACTTTACAATTATTTAAAGTGTTTATACATTTTTGGGTGACATCTTATATATATATATATATATATATATATATATGTATATATATATATATATATATATATATATATATATATATATATATATATATATATATATATATATATATATATATATATATATACAGAATTCTTGTTATTACGATGCACTTAATAATTTATAGTAATTAGGCAATATATATACATTTTTAATATTATTTTTTATTATATTAATTCTTCCTCAATTGTCGTTATTGTTTCATTATTATTTATTAACTTATTAGTTTGTTATCACTTGGTGTTGCTTTTTTATTATTTTTATTTCGTATACCACTAATTATCACTACATGCCATTATCTAGAGATGACTATTTTATTATCACTCCTATATAAATGAAGCACATTTGTGCAGCAATGTCGCCGTGGAGGAACTAATTAAATCTCAAGCGATGCACCTGGAACTAGTGGAGGCCAAAGAAAGCGCGCGAGTGACCTTGGATTTTCTTGAAGGCCGACAAGAGCCTCAGAGTTGCTCGACATGATATGAATGGAAGAGAACGTAGAGCGCCCAATTTAAATCATTATATGATCACTTTACAACTGAAAATGTGACAAAAATTGTTTCGGCAGGAAATTAATGGAAAGTGAAAACAGGAATTCATTTGATGTAGAGAACGAAAAAGACTCTTTACTGAGTTTCGCCCGGTGTGTCCTGATGAGAAATACATTTTCTACCAACATGGAGAACCGTCTCATACAATCTTATCGACGCAGAATTAACTTGAACAACAGTCCTAATTTTCCCAGAAAGGATGGATGACCGGTCGTCTCAATCCCTAACTGAATCCGATAGATTATTTCCTGTGGGATTCCTTCATTTTAAAAGTTTACGTCAACCGAACAGAAAAATGACAGTTGAGTGTGGGATTATATTACATTAGACGCCATTCGGAAGTGCATCCTACGTGGAAACCATTGAGGTGGCGGGAAGATATAAGCAGAAGGGATGGAAATAGACTTGTAAATAGAATATGCGAGAGTGTGTGACACGGTTTGAGAACGAATGGAAGACCGCATAAAGTGTGTGTGTGGGGGGGGGGGGGGTCGAAGGGTTATTCGTGAATGAGCGATTGAGAAATAAAGGGTCAAGTGGGGAGGAATTGGAGTATATTGTGAATGACAGTTGTGCATGGCATGAGTTTGTGAGGGAGCGAGTTAGGGGCCTTCTGCTCAGGTGTGAACACTGAGTGGACGATATGCTATAGGACATAGCACTTCATTACTCTAAGGGTCAATTTGGCGTGCATAAAATGATGGTATTGTGTTAATAGAGCATAAAGGGGGTGGAAAAGTCAGGTAGCATCGTATTACAATGGCGTTGAAGCGCGCCAACCACACTTTGTCACAAACTGGTTAATATTGAATTCTTATTTCTTTGGGTTTTTTTTTTACTTTGAAAAAACTATAAATTTTAACATTGAAACTTGCAGTGATCATAAAACATATTTATGTAGACGTCCGCCAATATTCATGTTCAAAGATCACAGCAACATAAAACTTTATTCCGCCTGAATGAGTTAGAACAAGCATAAAAATACGGCAATTACCAATAAACGACCTTCAAAATATACGTATAGTAGTGATTCGTAACTTTCCTGCGATGGTTAGACGCTACCTCGGTAAACCACCAATGTAACAACCATCTAAGGAGATGAAAACAAGGAGCGAAACAATAATAAAGTTGAAAAACGAATAATCACCTCAGATTACACCTAAACAAAAACATGAACATAAGCCCCTCCCCCACGCATACCCATCCAACCAATCAAGAGAGAAAATAGCCCCTGACTACCCTTCCCCAATATATTCTCATTGGCCACTTGACAAAGATAACCATGATAAACCATGAAAAGATGCCAAGGAATATTATCTTGTAACCAAATATTAAAAACGAAGCAAAATATCCTCAACACGATGATATTTATTCAATACATGTCATTATAAACGTTCATTCATTCAGTCTGGTTTTATTCAGTTCAACTAACTATCAGATCAAATCAATTTCGTTTGCATGACAAAACAAAGTAAATTGAGACGACGATAGCGTCGTCATTCGCAGAGTTGGAGACCCTTCTAATCATTAAAAGTTATAGAAGAAATGTTCTTCAGTTCACCAAATTACATAGGAATAACCGTTTTGGGCGCAATTCTGATGAAACTAAGTTTATCGATACTTTGTTACTTTTTTTCTAAGTTCTGACAAAAAAAAAAAGATCGGCTGCCATCTTGGGAGCCAGTAGCCGCATCGTTCATTGGAATCACATCATATATTATATATCATTTCGATGGGAATTTTTTTCTGATTTAAAATAGGATACGACATTGATTTAAATATCCTTCAGGAAAGGGGCTTATTTATATGTCTGATGAGAAGGAACGCGGTAGAAAAACTAGAGGCTTAACGACATTTAGCAATCACCTTTTTAATTCGAATCTAATGTTAAGCTTTCGAATTATGAATATTACTAGTTTATTTAAAAATTGCGGGGGAAGCAAGCACTCCATTTCGAAATTCCCTTAAAATGATAATTTGGGGCGGAAATAGCCGAAAGTAGGCGTCGTTATCGTCGTCTCAATTTACTAGTAGCTCAATGTAACTATCGTATTTAGTTTCAAACTAATTCAAACGACTAAGCCAGTTTACTTTCGTAAATCTCCAGCGTTGCTTCACGTTTAATTTCAATTCAATCTAAGGAGGAACGACATCGCACTTATAAACTATTATCCAGAAAGGAAATTCTATTCTCCTAATGAAGGTCGTAGCAAAGACAAAGTATCTTTTGATTTGCCTGCGCTGTAGGAAGAGTCCGACACCAACTTTCCAGAAAGATCACCTCGAGGAAACAGAAATGTGAGTCAATGTTTGCTAAATACCACTTGTAAAAGGTCTGAATTATTTAAGTTTTAAACTTGAATTTAGTAAACTTTTATTCTGTCCACCCGATATATAAACAAAAAAAAACAAGCATATGGAAAAGTAAAGAAGTGCAAATGTAGGGCCTGCCATAAACATAAGTAGAAGGTAATCTATTATATATTGATTCTTTATGGGTTGTGTAATAAACACTTCCGCAGAGAAAATAAACCGTTGCTTAATCTGGATTAATAAGAAATACTATCAATGCACATCAAATCTTATGGTGATACTTGACACGAAATAAGAAAAACAATAAAAGTAACCTCCTAAATACAAACTAAGCCTACATATTACGGCAAGAAAGTTCATTTTGCCATTAGAATATTGTCCAAACCTTCTTTCTCTAAACTTTAGCATCCCCTCAGAAATAATGATAACTGGGTGTAGGTAATAGAGCTTCTCCAATTTATTTACTGGAGTGTCTTTTTTAATATGAATAACAGCACCCCCCCCTCCCCGCCCCCATCCCAAATTATAGCTCTATTGAAAGGTTATTTTTCGGTTTATGCCCGCCCTCGATTTTTTTAATAATTTATATATATATATATATATATATATATATATATATATATATATATAATGAAAATTAATGCAATATTGCAAGAAAAGATGAGGAATTAAACCACATTCTCCGAAGACAATTTAATTCAGAACAGTTTCGGTGTATCTCACACCCTTTTTCAACTGACACTGGACAGAAAATATAAGAGAAATGCATATAAGCATAACACAAGATCCCCTCTTTTTTCCCCCAATCCCCTACTTGTGGCTAATCTGGGGGGGGGGCGGTAGGCCTAAACATATTGAAGGGATAGCATTTTACTATTTTGTTTATTTGCGATCTTATTACAGGATTAAAAGAAAATTGACCCTCAGATAGATTTAAATTAGGAACTGACGATATCAAGCTCGATTCTACGATTCTTCTCTTAACATAGTTAGCCGATTTAAATAACATTTTACTTCCAATGAAATCGATCGTATGATTCTTGTCTCTAACATGGCAAAATATTCCACTACTTTCGCTGCCCACTCTAATATCTCTTTTGTGTTCGTACAATCTCTTGTCTAGATTTCTCCCCGTTTTCCCTATATAAACTTTATGGCAATCGTTGCATGGTACTGCATATACTCCTATGTTATGATGTTCTTTGGGTTTCCTGGCCATCATCAATTGGTTTAAGGAATTATTATATTTAAAGGCTAGATTAATACCCACTTTTCCAAATATGTCCTTTAAACTATTTAATTTATTATTAAATGGCAATGTTATACATTTGTTGAAGTCGTTAGTGCGGGAAGGCTTATTACCATAGAATGTTTTCCTAGCTTCAAAATGGGCAGACGATATGAACCAATCGGGGTAATACAAATTAGAAAAAATGCTCCTGTTAATGACAATTTCTCCATCTAAATAGGAAGAATGACATATTTTGTATGCTCTAAGGAAAAGGTTAGAAATTACCGATTTTTTAACAGTATTATCGTGAAACGAAAAATAATGTATATAGGCCTTCGAGTGGGTTGGCTTCCTATAAACGTCAAGTTTTAATTCATGGGGATCTTTATTAATGAGGACATCAAAAAAGGGTAATCTATTATCATATTCCCATTCATATTTAAATTTGATGGAGACATGCAAATTATTCAAATTATTAAAAAAGGTATCAAAATCATGGCCATTAGGCTATACAGAAAATACATCGTCAATGTACCTTAACCATATAAAGTTAGGGGGAGAAATTGTGGGAAGGAGTTCAGTCACAAAATATTCCATGAAGAGACATGCCAATATCGGAGATAAACTATTTCCCATGCTAAGGCCAAATATTTGTCTATAAAACTCATTATTTACTCGAAACACATTGTCAGAGAGACATAATTCAACTAAATCGATAAATTTACTCGTAGAAATGGGAAGATCCAAATTAAGTCTAGGCATGATTTCCCGCAGAAGGCCCATGGTTTGGTCAACCGGAACTTTGGTAAACAAAGAGTTTACATCAAAGCTCAAAAGTTTTCCATCCGGTAATTGCAAGTGGTTGAGGCGGTCAACGAAATCTTGAGTGTTCATAATGTGTGCAGATGAGATTCTTCCTATTGCTGGAGATAAATGCTTGGCAAGCCATTTGGAGAGCTTATAGGTGGGAGAATTAATATTGGAAATGATTGGGCGTAAGGGACATCCCTCTTTGTGGGTCTTTGGGAGCCCATACATATAGGGAAGTGAAGGGTTCATACTCCTGAATTGATTAATTAAATCTGCGCTTTTCAATATTCTCTTTAATTTGTTGTTGAAATTGCTTGTTTTGTAATTGAGCGGATCACTTTGTAGCTTTTCATATGAGTTCACATCATTAAGAAGTTCATTTAGTTTATCATTATAACTATGTTTGTCCAAAATGACTTACTGATTCGTTTTATCGGATTTGGTTATAACAATGTTGTTATTAAATTTAAGTTTATTTAACGCAATCTGAAATCTTTTAGGAAAACCAATTTGGTCAGATTTTCAATTAAGTCATGCGAGGAGTTCTCACTAGACCATTTAGTATCCATAGCCAAATCCTCACATGAGCAAATAAGTGGTGAATTTCTTAGTGGCTGTATGCTTAGTGGCCTATATTCTGAAAAATCTGACCAAATTGGTTTTCCTAAAAGATTTCTGATTGCGTTAAATAAACCTAAATTTAATAACAACATTGTTATAACCAAATCCGATAAAACGAATCAGTTAGTCATTTTGGACAAACATAGTTATAATGATAAACTAAATGAACTTCTTAATGATGTGAACTCATATGAAAAGCTACAAAGTGATCCGCTCAATTACAAAACAAGCAATTTCAACAACAAATTAAAGAGAATATTGAAAAGCGCAGATTTAATTAATCAATTCAGGAGTATGAACCCTTCACTTCCCTATATGTATGGGCTCCCAAAGACCCACAAAGAGGGTTGTCCCTTACGCCCAATCATTTCCAATATTAATTCTCC
The DNA here is from genome assembly GCA_963969495.1 of Ceratothoa steindachneri. Classification (NCBI taxonomy): domain Eukaryota; kingdom Metazoa; phylum Arthropoda; class Malacostraca; order Isopoda; family Cymothoidae; genus Ceratothoa; species Ceratothoa steindachneri. Next base: position 109,578,159 of record OZ018318.1, read on the forward strand.
CACCTATAAGCTCTCCAAATGGCTTGCCAAGCATTTATCTCCAGCAATAGGAAGAATCTCATCTGCACACATTATGAACACTCAAGATTTCGTTGACCGCCTCAACCACTTGCAATTACCGGATGGAAAACTTTTGAGCTTTGATGTAAACTCTTTGTTTACCAAAGTTCCGGTTGACCAAACCATGGGCCTTCTGCGGGAAATCATGCCTAGACTTAATTTGGATCTTCCCATTTCTACGAGTAAATTTATCGATTTAGTTGAATTATGTCTCTCTGACAATGTGTTTCGAGTAAATAATGAGTTTTATAGACAAATATTTGGCCTTAGCATGGGAAATAGTTTATCTCCGATATTGGCATGTCTCTTCATGGAATATTTTGAGACTGAACTCCTTCCCACAATTTCTCCCCCTAACTTTATATGGTTAAGGTACATTGACGATGTATTTTCTGTATGGCCTAATGGCCATGATTTTGATACCTTTTTTAATAATTTGAATAATTTGCATGTCTCCATCAAATTTAAATATGAATGGGAATATGATAATAGATTACCCTTTTTAGATGTCCTTATTAATAAAGATCACCATGAATTAAAACTTGGCGTGTATAGGAAACCAACCCACTCGAAGGCCTATATACATTATTTTTCGTTTCACGATAATACTGTTAAAAAATCGGTAATTTCTAACTTTTTCCTTAGAGCATACAAAATATGTCATTCTTCCTATTTAGATGGAGAAATTGTCATTATCAGGAGCATTTTTTCTAATTTGTATTACCCCGATTGGTTCATATCGTCTGCCCATTTTGCAGCTAGGAAAACATTCTATGGTAATAAGCCTTCCCGCACTAACGACTTCAACAAATGTATAACATTGCCATTTAATAATAAATTAAATAGTTTAAAGGACATATTTGAAAAGTGGGTATTAATCTAGCCTTTAAATATAATAATTCCTTAAACCAATTGATGATGGCCAGGAAACCCAAAGAACATCATAACATAGGAGTATATGAGTACCATGCAACGATTGCCATAAGGTTTACATAGGAGGAACGGGGAGAAATCTAGACAAGAGATTGTACGAACACAAAAGAGATATTAGAGTGGGCAGCGAAAGTAGTGGAATATTTTGCCATGTTAGAGACAAGAATCATACGATCGATTTCAATGGAAGTAAAATGTTATTTAAATCGGCTAACTATGTTAAGAGAAGAATCGTAGAATCGAGCTTGATATCGTCAGTTCCTAATTTAAATCTATCTGAGGGTCAATTTTCTTTTAATCCTGTAATAAGATCGCAAATAAACAAAATAGTAAAATGCTATCCCTTCAATATGTTTAGGCCTACCGCCCCCCCCCCCCAGATTAGCCACAAGTAGGGGATTGGGGGAAAAAAGAGGGGATCTTGTGTTATGCTTATATGCATTTCCCTTAAATTTTCTGCCTAGTGTCAGTTGAAAAAGGGTGTGAGATACACCGAAACTGTTCTGAATTAAATTGTCTTCGGAGAATGTGGTTTAATTCCTCATATATATATATTTATATATATATATATATATATATATATATATATATATATATATATATATATATATATATATATATATATATGAAAAAACTCACAAAGTGACACGTGAGAAAAGCAATAATATGTATGGTACCGTTACATTGATGATCTTAAATGTCTTTGGCCTTCCTCAAAAGATATTCACAATTTTCTATGTAATCTTAATTCTCTAGTCCCTTCTATTAAATTTACCCTTGAAATTGAGGAAAATGGGACTCTTCCTTTTCTTGACCTTTTAATACATAGGATGGCGTCAAGTTTTAAATTCTCTGTTTATCGCATACCGTCCAACTCCAGTTCATATATTCACTTTTATTCATATCATAGTGTTAAAATTAAAAGATCTGTATTCACTTCTATGTTTCTGCGTGCATTACGCCTTGTTAGTCCGGAATTTTTGGATAGGAATTGTCCAATATCTTTGAAAGAGGTAAGGAACTTTGTTACCCTCTCAATTTTTGCATACTTCATTAAACTTTGCAAAGAGAACTTTTTATAGAACTGATAAGCCACCGGTTTTCAATTACAAAAATTGTCCTATCTTGCCATACTTTGAACCATTTTTTTTTGTTTCAACCGTATTTTTAAACAACTTAATATCTCCGTAGATTTTAGATATGAATTCACTTTATATAAGATGTTAGTCCACAATAATACAAGGAGAAAAGGTGGAGTATATTTTATAGAATGTTCTATTTGTAATTTACCTTACTTCGGGCAAACTGGTAAATGTTTATCTACTAGAATTTACCAACATAAGTAAAATATTAGAAGAGGTGAAATAAACAGAGCTTTATTTTTACATTTATCTGGAAATAACCACCTCATTAACTGGAATTCTGCAAAATTCCTTTATCATTCCGCTGATTTCACAAAAAGAAATATTGTCGAGTGTTCTTTAATTGACATCTTACCCAATATGAACATTTCCCCTGCTTATTTAAACTCGACCCTGTTTTAAAAAAACTTGTACTAAATGAAATAACTTCATAATGCAGCCTGTTTCACTCTTTATTAGTGTAATATCATTTGCATTGCCTCCCCCTCCACGTGTCTTTGTTGTGCCTGTGGTTGAACTCTTAGCCCTAAATGTTTTCGTTCTAATGATGATCTTTTAAAATGGTTTTTTTTTTCATCCAACCATATTCCATTCATATACATGGCGTCGTGATGTGTATATCGTGTTAGGGATGCATATGTCTGTTATTAGTTGCCTATTGTTCTTTTTCCTGATATTTTTCTGTCTTGTTTTTGTGTTCTTCCATTGGTCTGTACTATCTGATGGTCGTTCCCTACGTATCTTTGTACACTATATAAGGTTGTCTTTCTCTATTTCCATGCTATTCCTTGAAAATGAACTTGCAAATATAGTTCGAAAGTGCTTTGATTCATCTTTTCATTTTCCTGTGGGTTAATTTTCATATATATATGCATATGAGAAACTCACAAAGTAGCCCGTGAGTAGAGCAATAAATGCAAAAAATCCCACTTCACCTTTGTTAGTTTCGATGTTTGTTCTCTTTTTCCTAAAGTACCTGTAAATGACCTTTTCCCCTTCCTTAGTGATAAATTGCGTAACTTTGATATTCCCTTGCCAGTTAATATTTTCATTGAACTTATCTCAATGTGTACTAAAAACTGTAAGTTTTCTTTTAATGCTAAATATTACCTTCAAAAGTTTGGCTTGGCTATGTGAATTTGCATATCCCTTGTTCTTTCTAACATATATATGGAATTTTTTGAAACTACCTTCCCCCCCCCCATTATCGATTTTCCCCTTGCTTGGTTCCGATATATATATGATATTATCCGTTCGTGGCCTTCTTCTAAGGATGTTAATGGTTTTCTTACTGAACTTAATTCTCTGGTTCCCTCTATTAAATTTACCCTTGACCTCGAACAAAATGGTGTCTTCCCGTTCTTAGATCTACTTATTCATAGGACTTCATCTGGATTTAAATTTTCCGTCTACCGTAAGCCTACCAACGCCGAATCTTATATTCATTTTTACTCAGGTCATAATGATAAAGTCAAACGGTCTGTATTTATTCCATTGTTTCTCCGGGGGTTGCCGGTCACTAGCTCGGAATTCTTGGATCGTGAGATTTCTAAGATCTTTGAAATTGGTACCAATCTTTGCTACCCTCAGGATGCCTAGATTTGGCAAAAAAAAAATCCTTTTATAGAACGGAAATCCTTCCCGCATACAATTTTAAGAACTCCCATTGTTTTACCGTTTCTGAGTCCTTTTTCTTGCTTCCATGCCTTTTGAATCAGTTAAATAATTGTTATATTCACTATCCGTCAATCATGTATAAAATGTTGATTCGTAATAATAACAATAGTATAGGGAAAGAGGGGGTATTCTGTTGATTGTTCAGTTTGCCCTAAGCAATACTTTGGGCAAACCGGCAAATCATTAAGTGTACGCTTGACGCAACATAAATACAATATGAGGAGGGGGAAATGCAGAAGCGCTTTATTTGTCCATTTATCGGAAAACAGAAAACCCTATCAATTGGAATTCGGCTAAATTTATTTACAAATCTGATGACTGTATTCAAAGAAATATTGTTGAATGCTTATTCATTAATTCCTCGCCTAATTTTAATATATCCCCTGGTCTTTTTAAACTAGACCCTATTACTAAAAAGCTTATTTATAATGAAATTGTCCATTTTAAATCTTAGCCCTTTGATTTATTAATTTAGTTATGTCTCTCTTGTCTATTTTATGTATTCACGATCGGGTATGTATGTATGTACTTAGTTTCGTCACATAAATGTCTACATTATTTGCGCACAGGTTGGAATTTACGGGAAGTAAGACCTTATCTATTTGGTTTTATACTTCATATCAGTCTTTGATATTATTTTTCTATTTGGGGTCCTTTCGTTTGTACATGTTTTCACCACTTTTGTAAAAATTGTTCGTTATTCCTTAATAATGAACTAAAGAAGTTCGAAAGTACTTGGAATCCGCCTTTTATTTTCCTGTGGGATTTGTTGCATATATATATATATATATATATATATATATATATATATATATATATATATATATATATATATATATACACACAATTATTTTTTAATATAGACATTGTTTTCGAATGGGAGAAATTAAAAAAAACTTTTTGGGTGGGGGTGAGGATTGTTAGGCTATTGCACTCGCCTCATATTGTATTATATATAATTTTTAACTTAATTTAGAAATGGGAGCTTTGCCCTCCATACCCCTCTTTAATTGTGGCGATTGCACCCCCCCCCCCTCCAGCAAATTACAAAAAATCTCGTAAATTTCCCTAATTCGAAAAAGCCTATCCTTAGTTTCGAATTCAAAGGCGCGATTGCCAAATCTCGTTACGCCTCCATTTGATTATACTGTGTTACGTAACCCGTTCGTACCCATATGTACACAATTATAGCATCTTAATTAAAAAAAAAATATATTAAAAGTGTTTTACAAAGATAAAAAACTAAACTATATAAACCCGTACGTAACCGATTCTTTTGAGGCGAAGATTTTACAAAAAAGAATAATAATAAACTAAGTAGATTCTTTCAGTTCGAAGATGGCGGCCAATCTATTTTTCGTCAAAATATGATAATTAGAGATTTGCCCACATTAAGTACTGAACCTGCTATATAGTGGATATCATTTCTAAATTAAGTTAAAAATTATATATAATACAACCAGGCAATGGCTTCGCCACCGCCCCGAGCCTGCGCTTCACTACGAAGATTAAAATTTAAAATCTAAAAAATTGGCGAAGTTCAGAAAATTTTTATAAATTATCTGAACTTCGCCAATTATAATAATTGTAAAAAGGAACTCTAAACTAAATTCACTCTCCCCTTTCAAAATATCACGTTGCTAAAATATATAGTTATAGAAGATATATAATAATAAATTTTCTGAACTTCACCATTTGTAATTCTTTGGGCTTTAAAATATTCACAAAATTTCTATACTTATATTTATTTCTGAACTTCACCATTTTGTTTTTTTTTATATCATAAAATAATTATTAGAAATAACTTTGATAAAAAAACATAAGTCATAACCAAACTAAGATGAAATTATTATTCAAATTCTCAAAAAAACCTTCGTAAATTATAGAGTTAGTGATGATGATGACGGTGATGATGATGATGATGATGATGATGATGAAGATGATGATATATCATGCGATTGCAATAGTCTAACAATCCCTTCCGCCCAAAAAACATTTCTTTTAATTTGCCCAAGAAAAAACAGTCTACATTAAAAACAATTGTTTTTAAACATAATATATATATATATATATATATATATATATATATATATATATATATATATATATATATATATATATATATGATTATTATTATTATTAAAAAAATCGATGGCGGACATAAACCGAAAAATAAGCGATTATTTTATCAACAAAATCCTTCTATGCGTTCACCCCATTTCATCAATATGTACTCAGATTCTTAAATCGGACGACGCAATTACTCCTCGAAGATCCAACGCTCTACTGTGTTTCGGCCCACAATGATCTTTCGTATCCTCACACTTCCCTCAACCCACACACGGTTTGGAGAGCTGAGAGTTACCCTAATTGCGGCTGGATGGTAAGTGATCAAGCTCACGCTACAGTTTCATTTATTTATTTGTTCGCAAAAAAAAAGAAGAAAAGCCTCTTTCGCAAAGGTAGGTGTAATCTGTATGGGGTCAGCCCTCTGTCAAGTTGGGTCAAGTCTCCAGCTAATAATCGGTGCCGGGCGAGAATGTCCAGTAAGATCCAGACTGCCATTAACGCTTGGTTTCCTCACTCCCATTAAAGCTTATAAAAATAACTCCTAGAAGTCGAAAATGTGTTGATAACGTGTGGAGGAGTCAAGAAATAACTTCAAATGTAACGATTAATTTTTCTTCTCTGCAATGATTTAAACAATGTGAAGCACAAAGTTCGCGTTTACTATATATAGCCAATGCATATCATAGTAGTCGCAATAAAATCAACGCTTGGTTAATAAATACTACAACAATGGAAATACGGGAAGGAAAGGTTAACTTTAAATATTTTCTTTAATTTACCTTCAGGTAAAACGAGAGTTCGTACAAAAATTGCTTAGCTTGGAAAAATTCAGTCAAGAAAACGCTGACTGGGACATTATGGCTTATAACTACCTGCGGGAAGCTAGAGAATGCATCATTCCAGAGGTGAGTGGAGTGGTATAACCAAGAATCAAGTTGAAATTTCTCTGACAAACTGCCGAAACATGATTGAATTCAGTTCAGAGTCGATAGTCAGTAAATCTTAATCCCGCTAAAGCATTGCAACATCGGACCCACCGTTTTATTAAGGAAAAGTATTAAGAGATTTGTTTCACAATGTCTTTAAACAGATCTTTTTGTTCCCAGTAATTATTCCCGATGATCTAGTATTTACAATTAGAGGGGATATTTTTCATGTTTGCTGTCTTCTTCCCATGGATATTTCTATTTCTCTCTTTCCAATCTTTCTTTCACAACGGCTTATATCATAACTTCGCTGCTCGTTCAGTAATTTTTGTCTGAGATTAGTTATATTATTTCAGTTCAAATATGTAACATATAATGTTACCGCATGGATTAGTTATATAGCTTCAGCCGTATTTTACATTCGTTTCAGGTTTCAAGATCACAACATTTCGGAAGAGATGGCGCACATGTCAACTCCTATAAAGCCAGGATTTTTTTCTCGTCAAAAAACTATAATACTGATCCCAATGCTCTGGTTCAAAATGTTCATTTGTAAGTAAAGCAAGACATAAAGGATATAATCTCCTCCTAGAGAATATTACATGCATTCTCTAGAAGGAGACTATATATTTCCATTTATAATCCTTATACTTAAAGCTTTAAGTATAAGGATTAGAGATAGCTGATAAGATAAATTTGGAATTATTGTTTATAAAGCATAACAGATACATTATTAGTTGATTATAGAGTAATCTAATAAAGATTTTATTTGTTCCCTATTGGCGCAGGATAAAGCATGAGATTTACGAAGAAACCCTCAAAGGAATACTTCAGCGATCCGTACCTTTAAATGTTATTTTTGCTCCCCCTTGTTCCCCCAATTTTTATAACTCCCTGGAAAATTCTTCTTCTGACGTGATTGTAATCTATTTTAGTATGGAAACACTTCATCACTTCGCCACTAACGAGGAATACACAATACTTGCAGAGGTAAGAAAGACACTCCTCTCCTATAAAATTACTTCAATGTATATTTCATGTCAATATGAATATTGCTAAGAAGAAGGGAATTAACAAAGCATTAGTTTGCTTTCAATTAGAATAAATTTCATCGTTTTAATGATTGTTAATTTCCATGTACGAATATATATATATATATATATATATATATATATATATATATATATATATATATATATATATATATATATATATATATATATATATATATATATACGAGTATATTATAAATAACACTCACAAGGAAAATGGAAAAACGATTCCGAGCGCTTTCGTCTTTATTCTAAAAGACCTTTTCATGGAATAACGTAGGTCAGGACAGACAATGTCTTAAATAGTAAGGAGTTGGAAGTTAAAACGGCTACCTGCATCAAAACCCGAACTAGGGGGTACAAATTCTTTAAACACTTTAATTTGTGATTTAATATAATTAGATATGATAGGATCTAGGCTAAACAATCCAAGGCAAATATTAAAATTTGGGAAAGTATTAATAGAGATAAACTCCGCAACCCCCGGAGAAACAATGGAATAAATACAGACCGTTTGACTTTATCATTATGACCTGAGTAAAAATGAATATAAGAACCAGCGTTGGTAGGCTTACGGTAGACGGAAAATTTAAATCCAGATGAAGTCCTATGAATAAATAGATCTAAGAACGGGAAGACACCATTTTGTTCGAGTTCAAGGGTAAATTTAATAGAGGGAACCAGAGAATTAAGTTCAGTAAGAAAACCATTAACATCCTTAGAAGAAGGCCACAAACGGATAATATCATATATATATCGGAACCAAGCAAGGGGAAAATCGATAATGGTGGGGAGGAAGGTAGTTTCAAAAAATTCCATATATATGTTAGAAAGAACAAGGGATAAGCAATTTTCCAAAGCCAAACCAGACTTTTGAAGGTAATATGTACCATTAAAAGAAAACTTACAGTTTTTTGTACACATTGAGATAAGTTCAATGAAAATATTAACTGGCAAGGGAATATCAAAGTTACGAAATTTATCACTAAGGAAGGGGAAAAGTTCGTTTACAGGTGCTTTAGTAAAAAGAGAACAAACATCGAAACTAACAAAGGAGAAGTTATTAGAATAAGGGATGGAGTTGAGTTTTTCAATAAGGTCGTAACTATTTTTAATATGGGAATTAGAAATGGTACCGACAAGGGAAGTGAGGTATGAACTGAGACATTTAGATAAGGAATATGAAACTGAGCCAACTAAACTAATAATAGGGCGCATAGGGTTATTAGGTTTATGAGTCTTTACAAGACCATATAAATATGGCAGAGAGCCATTACTAGATTTACATTTAGCAATTAAATCGGGAAAATGTTTAAGATGGGAACGCACTTTTTTGTGGAAATCACTATTAACCCGAATCGTAGGATCTTTTTCTAGGGGGCCATAGGTAGAATGGTCATCTAGTAATAGATCCATTTTAGCAATATAATACACTTTATCCATAATAACGACTGCACCAGATTTTTCTGCTTTGGTAATTGGTAATGAAGCATTATTTCGAATGGCAGCTAAAGCACGACGGAAACGCAAGGGGTAATTATAGTGGGTCGGAGTGGCTAAACAATGGTAAACGCAACCTTTAGCAATAGAAACATGTTCATAAGGAATGTTACTAGATTTTTATAAATTTATAAAAGCTTTAGCAATAGAAACACTGGAAGGTCTGGACGGAATGGAGAAGTTCAGGCCAAATCCGAGTGCAGAAGTTGTGGTATCATCAAGTTCTTGAGAACAGAGGTTTACAACCGTTTTAGGTCGGCTGTTCTTGGTCCAATTACTGTTGGAGATGAAGGGTTGTAATTTAAGATCAAACCTAGCTTATGTTCGTCTCCATAAGGTCTCCAAGTGAGGTGAGGAGATAGTCAGCTTTGAGGTTGTAGGAGAATAGCATAATGCTCCCATGTTTTGCCCACATCCCTTCCAGGCGGGCCGATTATCAACCCTTTATCTTCCAGCCCAATACGAGGGGCGGTCAATAAGTTTTGGAATCGGTAGGGCAAAACAGAAGAATGGGGGGTGGCTTTTTGTGGGGGTGGCCTTTTGTGGGGGTGTTAGGACAGGTTATGACAAGTCAGGACCTGCAGCCGCACGCCCCTGCCTCGTCTATTTAAGAAGCAGTAGCTGATCGCAGATCGTCAGTCACAAATTTTTCAACAATGGAGAAGGTTGAGCACCGCGCACTGAACAAATATTTGACCAAGAAAGGCAAGAATGCAAAAGAGATCCATGAACGCATGGTTGCAGTGTACACCGATACCGCCCCTTCCTATGCAACCAATGCTCGCTGGAATAGGGAATTCCGCCATGGTCGTAAGTCCCTTGAGGATGACCTCCGTCCAGGACGCCTGTCAGACGTGACCAACGAGGACAATGTGGCCCGTGTGGAGAGGATGATCCTCGAAAATCGACTGCTGAAGGTCGAAGAAATCGAGCGAGAACTTGGAATATCACATGAAAGTGTTATCAACATCATCCACGACAATTTGGCCATGACCAAGGTCTCTGCCCGTTGGGTCCCTAGAAACCTTACGAAACCTCGCACCCCATGATCGACTTCAACGTCGTCAAAGTCCACAAGGCAAGAGTTGCACAAATTGCCATGCGCGAGTGCGGATTCGAGGAGCTCAATCATCCCCCCTGCAGTCCAGATCTGGCCCCCAGCGACTACTTTTTATTCCGCCAGCAAAAGGCTGCACTGCGTGGACACCTGTTTGGGGACGATGAAGATGTCCAGCTCGCCGTCCAGGAGTGGATTGAACAGTAGTCGAGAGATTTCTGGTTGTCGGGAATTCAAAGCCTCAGGGACAAGTGGCGCAAGTGCATTGAAGTCGAGGGTAGTTATATTGAAAAATAATAAAACACTTGTCTTCATATCTCGTTTCCTTATATCCGAATTGCAAAACTTATTGACCGCCCCTCGTATCTGGTGGTCTCCAGCCGGAAGAAATCGCCGGCCATTTCAGCTAACCACCGAGTTCTTTTCCGGACTTTTTATCGACAAATGGGAACCTATCTTCGCTTCCGATAGTTGCCGTAAGTTTATAAAGGACGAAAGGGAGTAGCTTGACATCTAATCTACTTCCACCGCCCTGAGAACCTCTCCCGAGTTTCGAGTAAAAATGACGAATTCTTTTAACCCTCAGCGTCTGGCGGGACAGGAATTGGCATCTATCGGTGTAGTGGTAATTCGTCGAAGCATCAAGTCTTCGTAGAGGAGATCGGTCCCAGTTAGGGTGGCTCCTTACCTCGTTGGTCTGCAAGTCAGTGCGGACTCTAGCTCGTACTCACGTTTCAGAGCCGAAGCTACCAACAGCCTCACTCTGGTTCCCTAAGCGAGAAAACTACAGCCCGGCTTCCCCCCCTACCCATCACAGAAGCACCCAAGATTCCTCGGAGTTCACGAGCGTGGGGCCCTCTGTAACAAAAAGCTCCCGTCACCGCCTTCTTCCAGCAGAATCGTGACGGAATTGTGGGATCAGGTCGGTCCCTGGAGATCATTCCTCATCATCTCCACCCATTAGCTCACCACCTTCACTCACCAGTGCCACCCGAACATCAGGTTCCAAGGTAACCCTTCCCTTTCTCATTCCCCGACTTCACCGCGAAGCTTACCTACATTACAAGTGTATAAGGATTTGTATGGTGAATAGTAATTTTCAAGCCAAGTGAGATATCCGAGATTCACTTATTAATTTATCTTTGAAAGAACATTATATATATATATATATATATATATATATATATATATATATATATATATATATATATATATATATATATATTCCTGTTTAGTGTTCTTTAAAACTTTATTTTCATACTGTTGTGTATTTAACTTCCTTCGGTTCGCTTGCTGGCAAAGTTCATACCAATCCCTCCGTAGCCAACCTCTAAGCTGAGTCAATAAACCCATTCAGGACACGGGCTGAGCGAAGTATAAGAAGTAGCACGACTCCTCCTCCTGATTCGAGATAATAGGATATATATATATATATATATATATATATATATATATATATATATATATATATATATATATATATATATATATATATATATATATATATATATATATATATATATATATATATATATATATATATATATATATAAGAGTCGGGGAAAACTCCAATCACCCCTCGGCCTACAGAGGTGTTCGAAGGAAGTGCATATGAGGATCAGGATTGGTTTCGTATGTCATTTGGCGGTTGTAGCTGAGGCAGTCAATGTGTGTATATTCGTGTATGTCTGTGTCAGGGTCTACTCTGTTTTTGTATTCATGTAGTGAGGGGTGGTGTCCTGATCGTAGGTGGGCCAGAGAGATGCTGTTTCGGTGCTCTAGGGCGGTTTTCGGGTGGTGGATGTCGGGTTGGAGGCGTTGAAGCAGGTTGTTGTTTGTCCGCCGTCCGTGTGCTACTCGAGTGAGGCGGGTGCGCAAGTGTTTTATTGTGTTCTTGTTTGGTGGCGTTGGGAGAACTCTTCCAAGTAGTCGGGAGTAGTGTGAAGCATGGATAGTCCTAAGGTCTCTGGGTATGTCCGCAGGAACGCAGAGGTGTGTAATGGTTAGTTCGGGTGGCACAACTTGCGTATATTTTGGTTTCTACGTGTAGGAAGGGTATTGGGGTGATTTTTGTGTAGCCGGGTGCGATGCAGAGAGCTGTGTTTTGTGTGGGTGGGGGGGGTGTATTTTCCTCGATTTGTAGTTGAATAAACTGGGTGCCCAGGCCGGGGATGGGTAATTTAGGGTGGTGCGGATGAATTGTTTGTATACATAGTATGCAAGTGTTTCTGTTGACCGAAGTTGGTGTTTATGAGTGTCCTGAGAGGGTTTAGTTTTGTTGTTACCTTGGTAGTAATATTGTGAGTGAATTCAGGATGATGCTTAGTAGGGTGGAGTTACTGCTGAGTGGGAGGCGTTGGCCTTGGAGCGTAAGTTGGGTGTGTCTGATAAATTCGTGCGTCTTGAGTGGTGAAGAGGGTGACTGTTGATATTTGGGGAGAGGTGGAATTTCTGTTTAGTGGTAGTCAGTTTTAGAGTTGGGGGAAGTATATGTTTAGTTGTCTAGATGCTGTGTGTAGTGGTGTGTTGGGATGTGTTTGTTAGGTAGTTAGTGTAGAGGGAGGGAGATAGGATGGAGACTTTGAGTCCTCTACTGTGCGTCATACTGTAGCAAATGACTATGTCTGTTTGAGGTGAGGTTGGCTATCCATTTCTTGTCGTTTGTGTTGTAGAGAGTGTCGAGTATTTTTTGTATGATGATGTGGCTAGGTACTGTGTTAAAGGCTTTGCTGATGTCGTTTGCTGTCATCACTGTGCGTATTAGAAGACACTTTTGGTCAGTAATGTGGCAATGGAGTGATTGTCTCAAGAGCCGTGTTGGGTGTGAGTTTTGTGATTTGTTTGATTCTATTAAGGAATAGTTTTTCGAGTGTTTTTGAGATGGCGATAGGAGTGAGATTGTTCTGTATGAAGTGAGGAGATTTGGTGGCTTCTTTGGTTTTAAGATTAGGTTGATGTATACATGTTTCCAGGTGGGGAAAATAATGATGTGCAGTCAGGAATGAATGAAGATGTATGTGAGTGCGTATATTGCTGTCAGCATAGGTTATTTAGGTGAATGTTTGAAATATGGCCTGGGCCTTCGGCTTGTGAGTTTTTGAGATTTGATGGTGAGTGCAGTGTCTTGGTAGGTGAAGGGTGGTTGCTGTTTAGGATCTGAGTTTGAATTTAAATTATTGTAAGAGTAGGTGTGGGTAGGGGATAGAGATAGGATGTGTGGAAAAATAGCAGAAAATAGACAAGTGGTGAAAAGAGAAAGAAGTGTGGATGGGTACAAAGAGATGCTAAGAGTCTGGTGATCAGGCCTATCGCTTTTAAGTATTTTTAGTTTTGTGGTTCCTTTGTTGTCTTTGAGTTAGTTTATATATATATATATATATATATATATATATATATATATATATATATATATATATATATATATATATATATATATATATATATATATATATATAAAGGGTCTTTCAACAAGGACGTTCGATCTTTGTCAGGCGATAGTGGCCATATTGTTAAAGCGACATCTGGCAACCTCACTGTGAACTCGTCATGAGTAGTACTTGTCAAGTCACGATGGAAGGTTATAGCGTTGAACAGCGCGTGCAAATCATCAAATGTTATTATCAAAATCAGTGCTCTGTTCGACAAACGTTCCGCGCATTGCGTGATTTCTATCCTCGCCACAATCGTCCTGCCGAGTCCACTGTTCGACGCTTGGTGGCCAAATTCGAGGCAAAAGGGTCGATCAACAATAAGCCAACACCCCTACGTCACCGAAACGCAAGGTCTGCTGAAAACATCTCTGCCGTAAATGAGAGTGTACGGAAAAATCCGAGGCAGTCAATTTCTCGTCTTTAACAAGAACTTGGCCTTTCTGCGACTTCAGTTTGGCGAATTATGAGTAGGGACTTGGGTCTGCACCCGTGCAAAATCCAACTTATCCTGAAACTTAAGGTAAACGATCATAGGCAACGCCGTGTGTTCGCTGATTGGGCTCTAGAGCAGTTGAAAGTTGCCCCAAATTTCCCCCAAAAAATCATCTTCAGGGACGAGGCCCATTTTTTGATGAATGAATTTGTGAACAAACAAAATTGTCGGATTTAGGACGAAAACAATCCACATAAGATACACCAGCGCCAATTGCATCCCAACAAAGTCTGTTTGGTGCGCATTTTTGTCTAACGGAATCATCGGTCCGTATTGTTTTGAGAACGAAGGTGGAATTGCCATAACCGTCAACGGTGAGACCTACAGATCGATTATAAGCAACTTCTTGTGGCCTCAACTGGATTATATGCCTGCTATGGATACTGACGACATGTGGTTCCAACAGGATGACTCTACATGCCACACTGCGCACGCCACGATAGACATTTTGGACGAACGATTTCAGGGCAGGGTCATCTCGCGCAGCGGCGACGTCAACTGGCCACCGAGATCATGCGATTTAATGCCATTATACTACTTTCTTTGAGGCTACCTTAAATCGCAGGTCTATGCAAATAATCCGCAAACAGTTGATGTTCTCAAAGTCAACATAACGAACTCCATTCAGCAAATTCAGCCAGATATATGCGACAAAGTCATCGAAAATTGGGCCTCCCGAATACGTTCCACCAAGCGAAGCCGCAGCAGACATTTGAACGACGTCATATTCCACACTTAATGCCATAAAATGTACTTTCAAATTTAAAATAAATTAAGTTCATATATCACACACAACTTGTTTTATTTACATTTTAAAATCGATCGACCTCATTGAAATACATATATATATATATATATATATATATATATATATATATATATATATATATATATATATATATATATATATATATATATATATATATATATATATATATATATATATATATATATATATATATATATATATATATATATATATATATATATATATATATATATATATATATATATATATATATATATATATATATATATATATATATATATATATATATATATATATATATATATATATAAAATATGGCGTTCACCATTTGTCTTCAAAAAACAATTAATGTCTTTGGGCATGATATGCGCATTTGCTATTGTGGCAATAATTACTTTAGTGTTGCGCTTAGTGTCTTTGTCTTTTTTTTGTATATCTTGTAGTGAGTGTAATTCGTAGTTTTGTTTTTTCGTGGATGTCTTCGGTAAATTTAGGTCTTCATCAGTGAATTTGTAGAAATCGGTGAGGTTTCACAATTAGGTAATCTTTTTCTTGGTCGGGTTTTTTTATTTGGTTAGGGTAAAAAACATTACTATTCTCATGCGTAGAACGGCACTTCTGCTCTGCCAGCTAAAAATCCGGCGGGGCTTGGAAAGCTGGGGCGACATATTCCTCTTCTGTTCTGGTCAATCATTTCCTGCATATTCCTTGTCCGTTCTTCTATGACAATGTTAATGGGACTTAACCCCATCTCCCGGTACACCTCTTCCTGGCGTCTTCTCTCATCTCTATATTTACCTGTAATTAGGTAAATACATTTATTCTGCGCCAGTTATAGTTTCCTCTATTTTGTCTTCGAGACATACGAGAGGGCGGAAGCGTGGTATAGCAGCGTCGATCTTACAAGTGTATTGTAGATCTTTTTCTTATTGCTTCCTCCTAAACCCGAATTGATGTGGGTTGAAGAGGGAGTTTTCCTCCAGGTGAGACACCAGTCTTCTGTTGAGGATCTTCTCGAAGAGCTTCCCGCCAAATTCTAGAAGTGAAATTGACCAGTAGCTCTTCTTCAACGTTGGGTCCTTTCCGTGCTTAAGCAAGAAAATAATCTTAGCCGTTTTATAAGCATCTGGGAAGTATCCCGTGTTCAGACAGGCGTTATATATTTTTCTCATCCCTTTGATGACAATGGCTGCTGCCTTTTCAAAGTTGAGCTTTGTAAGCCCCGATTGACCTGGGGCTTTTTGTCAGCATGAGCTGAGCGCGCCGAGTTGTTCTTCTTCGTTAATCTCGGCGTCTCCGTCGCGCTGTCTATCCACCTGGTGGTGAGGGTGTGTCTTGTGTATTTGTTCGTTAAGTTCGTCGATGATGTTGTGTTTAAACTCTAGGTTAT
The DNA here is from genome assembly GCA_963969495.1 of Ceratothoa steindachneri. Taxonomy (NCBI): domain Eukaryota; kingdom Metazoa; phylum Arthropoda; class Malacostraca; order Isopoda; family Cymothoidae; genus Ceratothoa; species Ceratothoa steindachneri. The sequence continues at coordinate 109,594,659 of OZ018318.1, forward strand.
AGTCTTTGTTTTCCTCCTCAGTTATACCAAAGATCTTTTCCCAATAACTTCGGAATTCTTCAATTCTTCCTTCTTCTGATTCGATGTTTCCATCTTCCTTTTTTAGCTCGATCTTCTGCTTCTTCCCATTCGATCCTTTGAGATTTCTGATCTTTTTCCAAAAATCTTTGGGAGTTGCTTCGTGATCGATGCTATCGATTGCATCATCCCATGGTCTCCATTGTTGTTCGAGGATCAACTGGTTTAGTTCTTCTTTGACTTCTTTACTTCGCTGTATTGAGTGAACTGACGCATTCCTGATGTTGATTTCATACAATAATTTCAGCTCATGGTATAATTCCTTCATGTATTCAGTCCATCTGTAGGTATAGATGGTCCTATACTAGGATTTAGAGATACAAGCCCTATCTGCGCTGATGAGATGGTTATTGAGGTCGTCGAGTGCCTCATCAATCCCCTCGAGACTTGCCTCATCCAAATTAGGCGGATTATAGGCCTCGAGAAGGCGCGAGTTCCGTGTCCAGTCTGCTCTTTTGTAGTTCTTTCTGACTACAGCTGGAACTTGTATGGGGTTCCTTTTGATAGTGAGTAAGATCCCTATATGGTCACTACATGGTACCTGGACTGGTTCCATGTAGTAAGTGAACGGCAGCTGACGATTCGCCAGACAGATGTCTGGTTTTGTGGAAATTCCTGCTCTGACGAAGGTGGGAAAGTCGGAGACTATTCGCTGGGCAATATTTCTGTCCAGCAATAGGTCCAGGCTAGTTCCTATACCGTTGAAGGTGCTGTAACAGGATTATCGGCATCTATCGTTCAGATCCCCCATTAATATAGTAGGGGCTTTTCTGCCAAATAGGCCAGTGAGAGTGTGAATAGGCAACACATCTCTCCTTGGCGGTTGATATCCGGTAGCAATGACCAACTTTCCTAGGTCGAGTTCGAGCTCAATCGCAAGGTAGGATTGTTCTAGATTTCTTATTTGCTTGTATTTAATACCTTTCTTTATTGCAAGAGCGGCTCCGTCGAACCGCTCCTGTGAATAATTTGTGATCAACACATCGTAGTTACGGATTTTCATTTCTGCACTACGCGTGTCGATCCCGTGTTCCGAAATTAAGAGGATGCCTACATCAATTTCCCTGAATTCATTTCTTTAAAGAAGTCTTTTCGTCGTCCAGCCATTGGTATTAATTTCCAATATCTTCAGTGCGTTCCGTAACATCGTGAATGGTTTTTACCTATGCTTCTTATTCTTCTTATTGGGGGCTGGCTGGGTGGTTTTACTGTGCCCAGGGTTTTCCTTTATCAGAGGGGGAATCGGGGTTTTGGATCTGCTCTTTGTAGCTCGTGTAAGGGTGCAGGGGCCCTTTTCGTTGTCAGAAGAGGAGGATCCCTCTTCACTTTCAGCCTTTTCTTCTTGTTCTTCGACGATCTCCTCCAGTCCAGACTTGATGGTGTTGTTCCTTATGACTGAATCCTTGAATGCCTTGGAGCATTCAAGATCTGCAGGGATAATTACTGAAGGGAGATTGTTCGCTTTCAGGAGGGCATTGAGTACCTGGTTATAGCAGCCAGGCTTCACTGCATTAGCCACATTTGCGTGGGTAATGCAGATCAGTTTTATGCACTTAGATCTCCTGTCATGTTCATCTGTGCAAGTGCATGTGTGGGCTTTATTTCCGCATTTTTCTTGGTGGCGTTCGCGTAGGTCATTTTCTTAGCTTTCCTCTCTTCTTCTTCCTTTCTTTTGATGATCTCGCGGCGTTTTGGGCAGTTCATGGTCATTATGCTATGTTTCCCTGTGTAGTTAAGGCATTTCTTCTTTTGCTCTCGCACTTATCAAATCGATGTCCTTCTGTGACGCATTTACTGCACCACAGTTTGTTTTTGTCTGGGCATGTCGTCGTAGTATGGTCCTCGAGTTTATAGCATACAAAGCACATTTGTATGCTATTAAATTTCTCCTGTTGTATTTTTTCGCTTGGTATTCTGATATTAAATACCAGTATTTCATTCTGCGTCGATTTCTTGTCCATTTTAGTGGTAGCGACAGTTTCTTAAGCACCTGGGTGTTTGGCGAAATTTTATTATTTCGCTAACTTGGGCCCAGGGATTGATTTTGGTAATCTCCTCTTTGGGTTCCTCGGATGCATGCTCCCCCACCCAGCTCTCCACTTTGCGGCAGATCACGCTTCGGTTTGCTGCCACTTGTGGAGGGGTTTTCGCTTCCAGTCCAGTGTTCCTGAGGACCCTCACTCCCTCTCATGATAGGAGCTGGTCTACGCCCTTAGTCTCGGCACATAGGGCGATGAAACCAGATGAGACTTTAATAAGTTTCACCAGTGCTACTTTTAATTAGAAGTAGAGGGTTTCACATAGGTGCCTTTTTTCGGGGGTTTTCTTTCCGGGGATGGTCCTTAGGGGGACCCTCTTAGTGAGGGTCTCCATAGTCTTCTGCGTCCTTACAATGCCCTCTTGTGATGTCTTTTTTTCTGAAACCAAAGTGTAATTATGGTATTTGGAGTGAAAAGAGAAGTTATGAAGTGGTAAAGGAGGTAGCGGTTAGTGTAGGTAAGTTGGGATACGAGTTCAAAAAATGGTGAGAAAACGTGCCCCGTCCATTTTCCAGTTGGTCTCCTGCTCGTTTGCTGCCAGAATGATGGGTGATGGATGAATGGGATGGATCTCGAGTGGGAACCTCAAGAAGGGTGAATTATGGTGGACTTGATGGAGTAGCGGCTGAATCAACGGCCGCTAAAGTTTTGCCACCCCCTCTCGGGTACTCACGCCATAACTGCATCCAACTACATAGAGACGGGTGTTGCTTCCCTCTATGATTCTGGCCGGGTCCCCTGGGCGATGAAGATCTCTCCTCCGTCCGGGATTCGCAGTTATGCTCCAGTTTCGAGATAATTTCTGACTTACGCTTTCGCTATGGGCTAGTCCTCAAACCAGTTTTCACATAAGCCCATAATTATGTCAGTCCAAGTGGCCGGCATAGTTAAGACGAAATCAATGAACGGCAGACATCCGAGCAGGTTCACACGCAAGGCAATGGGCGGGATCAGTGAGGTGCTTAAGCCCTCGATATGAGATATGAATCGTCGATGGAAAAGTATTATCTCTTTTTGAAGGGTGAAGCGTAATTCACCAGAAGACTTCCAGAATAGGCTCTTTTCTATGTAGGCGGTGCTCAAGGTCCGTTACTAAGCAAGTAAAAATGATTTATCCGAAGGTTCTCAGCAAAGCGTAGTCAAATATTTGGCCGTCAATGAAAGAAAACGATTTTTAAGGGGATATTTATTCCGACTAGGTTGAGCGTAACGTTAGAGGAAACGGGCCAGTCCGGTGTTTGGAATTTTAAAATAATTTTAATGTTCGATTCCAGCTTGTCGCTTGACTGTTGATGGCCGGCTTATCGAACATTAAAATTAGTTTTTTCCTTCGTTTTTTAATGTTCCCACCTATGTTCTGTGCTTAAGCATTCTGAGCATTTCATGCCCTGAAACGTACACTCTCGGGTCGTGTGGTCATCCAGGGCATAACACTTGAATCAGCCTAGGAGAGAGACGAATGTCTCTCTTTCAATCTGTTCAGGTGCTATCTTGGTGTAAAATGCGAGCAATCTTTTTTCAGCAGCTTTTGACGCCATTTCGGTATCTTTAAATGTCGCCTTAAATACGTGAGAGTGTTCCTCTCCGTTTTGTTTTTTAAATTTCATTATCTCCTCTATTTTGGCCCATTCTTCAAGTTTTCTGCAGATAACCGACCTCTTAATTGCGACATCAGGTAGGACTCTGGCAGCTCGCCCTATTTTCTTTAGTTTTTTTGCTGCGTTTTCGCTAATTAGGTTGTCGAGGTCCTTTTCAGTATCGCACAGTGCGACGTAGCCATTATACTGGTCTTTCAGTCGTTGGACAACCACACCTATTTGAGCGAAGATGGTTTGGAGGTTTTTTTCCCGGAGTTATCCATTATGCCAGAGGGTGGGGCCTGTCCTTCAGTACTGGATATTCTTCCAATTGGTATTTTCCTTTAATTTTGTGCCTGTATTTATATTTTTCCAGGGGAAAAATTATGTTATTTATTTATTTTCGAATGAGTGAGTTTCTCCTTCCTCTTTTGGGAACTTCTTGTGCCCGGATTAGGTTTGCTGCCTTAGATGAGTTAATGGGATGATGATTGATGAGTGAATGGATTGAATGAGTAAACCTGGGGGAAATTCTCCGAGGGGTGAAGCATGGCGGACTTTTTGGTGGACGGTGGTCGAATCAACTCCACCGCCCGGGGTCCCGCCCCCTCGGAGTTTTGGATATTCTACGCTGCGTCCAACTTACATAGAGACGGTTTTATCTCCATCTATGTTTTTGGCCGGGCCTCCCCTGAGGTTCTTTTGGAACACCCCGGGACTTGCAGCGTAGTCCCATTGACCAGGTGCCTATGAATCCGAGTTCTGCAGTGGGTTAGGCCTCAAACCTGCTTTCCTCAGAGCCTCAAAATATGCCTTTGCTCAGTGCAGGGCATAGTTTGAACTAGGCGGTGCTGATAGACAGCTTCCCGATCCAGATGAGGTTCCCCCGAGGTAGAGGAGGGTGGTGAAATAAGCCGGACATATTAAAATATGATGGCTGGATGAAATGTATTTTTTAGAGGGGAAGGGGAAGTGAGTGAGGTGGATGAATAATAGGAGAGACAAGGCAGAAAAGAAATGAGAATGAATTCGTTGGCGGGGTCGACGTGGACTTCGAATGAAGTTTCTTTGAGAATGGGATGCTTGAGTGAGAAGATTTCTTCAATGTATACTTCTTCTCGATGAATGTAATTCTTCTCGCGTTGGAGAGTGCAAACAGGCGAGTATCCGAGCTTCAAAGAGTACGTGCGTGCTGAGCGGAGTCGAGCAGTCAAGCTTGTCCCAAAGAATTCTCCCGACTGCATAATCTTGCTTCTTAAAGAACAACATGCATCTAAATTTTTTGAATTCCTTAAGAAGCAGCACCCTAAAATACAATTAATAATGTACATAGAAAATAATGGCTGCCTGTCTTATTTAGACATCAAGTTAACCCACACCCCTACCGGATTATCTACAAATGTATTTCTCAAAGACACTTTTACTGGCCTATCAACAAGCTTCTTTAGCTTTATTCCACGTTCTTTTAAAACTAATACTATTGACACCCTGCTACATAGAGCATTTAAAATATGCTCTAATTACTAACTATTACGTGAAGAGTTTTCTTTTCTTAAGAAATGTTTTTCAAGACAACGGATTCCCAACCTTTTTTATGGAAAACCGCATAAGGAAATGCCTTGATCATTTCCTTAATCTGACTGAAAATAAAGCCACCATCAATAAACACTTGTACTTCTGGTCGGTACCCCTCTTTGGCCCACAAACATCAAAGATGACTGCTGAAATACGCTCGATTATCCCCCCCAAAATCTGCCTTTTTTGGAACTCAAAATAATCACCCCAAACCACTATACAATAGGCTCGCTCTTTCGTCGTAAAGATCGCCTTCCTGATGCGTGTCGTTCGTCTCTCGTATATAATTACTTGTGTCCATCGTGCGATGCGACCTATATTGGCTCTACCAGCCGAACTCTCCATTCAAGAGTTGAACAGCACGCCGGGAGGTCCTGCCGTACGGGTTTACCCCTAGACAAACCTGACTATTCTATCATCCGACTCCACACCAATTCTTTCAATTTACAGGTAAAGATCGAAGACTTTTCTATAGTCTCTACAGCTAATATACCCTCTCTGATTTAAGAATCCTTGAATCCATATATATTTTAGATTGTAAACCCACACTTAACGACTAAACATCGTCTTTCCCATTGCATATTGCATGTTAGATGGTTTCCTTACCTCACCACCTTCATGTTAATTTGAATTAATGTTTCCCTTACTTTACCACTTTCATGCTAATTTGTATAATTTTGCCATTACCAATGCAATTCCATCAACTATAGTTGCAGTATTATAATTTATACACAAAAAAGGGACATGTTAGACCATTCCCCTTATGTTACCTATCCCATGTCAATTAGAATTACTTTGTATTACTTTGTATTTATATTAAATATAATTCCAGTACCCAGATGATGAGGCTGGCCCTCGAAACGTTGGTTAAAATTAAATGAAGAAAGAAAATGCATTTCTTTTCTGCCGCCCTGGTTCTCTTATATATATTGAAACTCCGGACTATAAAGAACGGATCACTTGAATGATCCATATATATATATATATATATATATATATATATATATATATATATATATATATATATATATATATATATATATACATATATATATATATATATATATATATATATATATATATATATATATATATATATACATATATATATATATATATATATATATATATATATATATATATATATATATATATATATATATATATATATATATTTGTTGCTGACAATTTCCTGATGACATTCTGCAAAAAACATCCGTGGTTTAGTTGTAATCTAAGTATGTAGAAAAGGTAACATGACCAGACGATGACAGGTCTGACAATACTCTAAAATAAATTAATCGAATTTCCGTTACCATGGAGACCTCATAATTACAAAAATATCTGCGTTCATTAGCGAGGTAAACAACTAATTCTTCCTCTCCAGTGTTTAGATATCTTTTCAAACTCTGCACGCGAGTCGCATTTCGGCCTCTACAGAATGAGATGGAGGGAGAAACATCTGCTGCTCATTGGATACCCCGCCTCTAGATACAGGTAAAGCTGAGCGTGAATGAACAGTAGCAATGTTCATTCTTTCCCCATGAAAATAAGAAAGGAAATGGCGACCTTTGTTTTAGGCATATAAAGCAAAGGGAGACTTACTTTCCCCACGTCCCGGGCCCAAAGTCCGCAGTTAAGCGCCCTCCCGCCACTAATCTCCCCAGGAAAGTCAGTGACTATATAGCTTTCACACATGTTTGCTTCCTCTATCTTCATCTTACATACTTTCTGCAAAAATGCCTTGTTGATTTTCTTTTTAAATGTGTTTATCCTTCGTCTTCAACCGCCTTCACACAAGGCGAGGTCGGCACACATCAACGCATTACCACAAATGCATATTGCTCTCGCAGGGCAAAATTTTGCGATGCGTCTTCTTCTCAGGCTAGAGGCAAATATCAGGGCATAGTCGCTTTTTTATAACATGAAGGTCATCTAAAACACTGCGGGAAACAAATCTTCTAGAATTAAATAATTTTAGGAGTCACTTCAGCTGTACCAAATTGACATTAGCGTCCAATGTTCGATGCAAATAAAGACGTTTTCGGAGATAAAGACTCGATCACAAGACAAAACTAGAAGCACTCAGAGAGCGCACATCTCCGCCTTTGTCAGTGTCATTGAACCTTGTCCCGTAATGGCGGAAGGATTCCAGTTTTCTACATCTGATTAGCTATGGGCCAAATTAAGCAACACCATATTATTCCTTTTCCCTGGAAACCTTCCGGAAGGGTCGCACTAGGAATTTTGTGTCTCTATTCAGTAGTTTGCGAATTACCAACAAAAGGTTCATTTTCCTAAATGGCAGATCTGGGTCACGTATTCGTTCAGTTATACCTTTTTTCCTCTAACATATAGACAAAATCCGTTTGAGGCATTCTAAATTTATATTTTTCCAGCCACAAATCTATATACTTATATGGTCGTCGTTTGATAAATATATTATATACTTATTAGTGTATATATGTGTATTAGTGTGTATGCATACCTCATTCTTATTAAGAAACCAGAGGAATTTAGTCCCCTAAATCCATTGTTTAAATCTAAATTCAGCACTATTTAGCAACAAGTCGTACGAGTTGACCCCCTTCTTGCAACAATTCATCTTTTTCTGACAATTTCTCTCGCTAAATAAGAAGCTCTTTAGATTGAAAGCTGTAAAAAAGTGTGAAAGAGGTTCAACTAAAGAAATAATTGCATTTGAAATAAATCCTGTTTGGTCCCTATCTATCTGTCGGGACCTTCTCAGTCTGTGCAGAGTTCCTACTATTCGACCGCCATCCGTGACCCCAACTAAGTCCCGCTTCACAAAGACACCCTCAGGTGAGGTTCCCGTTCGTATCTCCAAGAACCGTTTGGCCAACTGTTGACGAATCCTGGGCACTTTAAAATTAACCTAAGACTTAGGAGACCATCCACATTGGCGACCATGACCCCAAATACGAATCTGGATCAGCCCTAAATCTACTTAACAAGTTGATGGCCCAATGTCCATCCCTCGATTCAATCACAATGAATTTTGCCAATAACGTTTTGGGATATCTTGGCCATGAACCAAAATTGAGCATTTAATCCACAATATACATCAGGATCAGCCCGAAAATCTAATACTCTTTCTGGCCTAAGACCCACCACGCCCCAAGTTACATCGAAATCTGTCCATTAGTTCTGAGATATCTTGTACACAAACAGCGTGCACATATACACATCGGCTAAATCTGTTGGCGGAGGTAAACTAGTTTCGAAGCAATTACGATCCATCCTTCAGTCGTTGCTCCACTCTGAAGGCTGAGGCGTGATTCTCCGAGACTATTCTTGTACTTGTGATAATTGAAAAAGTTGTTCTCTTTTTAAAAAACTCTTATTTGCATTGAACTGCTCAAATTCTTTGGTTAGTATAAATAGAGAGAAATTAAAATATTTTTTAGGAAGAACTGGGTAAAATAGTTTTTATTCCGTCCATTATAATTAATGAAATGTAAATATTATTTTATTTTCAGCTCGTATAAACCAAATGAAGCCCCAGTGTTTAAAAGCAATCGTCTAATTCTGTCTGAAGCGAGAACACGAGCATTTCGAAGACTTCCTTTTGCGCCTTCTAGAATACAAAATTTTTCAACCCTCTTAAAAGACTTTTGGCATTAGAAACGTACAAAATAATCAGACAAAACAAAGGGGGCATAAATTTCAAGAAAACTCAATAAACTGGAATTGAAGATGAAGCTTTGACATGATGCATAAACAAAGTGCAGAGGGTTGTACATATTTCTGTATAATGTATAATTCTAAAGACTGAAAATTCCTTGAAATACAAGATTATTTAAATCTAGCTTAAATGTAATTTTTTTTCATGGCTAAAGACCCATTACGGTATATATATATATATATATATATATATATATATATATATATATATATATATATATATATATATATATATATATATAAGTTATTTTCTTAAATTCAGGTAATTTTTACTATTCATTTTGTTCCCTACTAGGTCGAAAATCGAGATGATACCAAAAAAATTGATTTTCCTTCATAATATAAATCCTTTGCTTTTCTACAAAAGAGTTTCGCTGATTCCTTTGTACATTCTAGAATGGAATTAATATTTAGAAAACCTTAATCGTTTAAAAACAAATTTAATCACTCTTATTATTGTAAAGCATATCTTTGCGAATATTGAATTGCAAATATGGAATTTATTAAGCGGTCGATATTACTATTATTATAATAACCGTTTGAAATTCAATATTTTTCTCTTCATTGATTGTGATGCCGTCGTAGTGTAGAAGTATATTTGCCAAAAAATGGTACTGTGACGTCACACTACATAATTTAGACAGCTTACATCGTCACCTTTTTTACCATTTGACTGTTTTGGATTGAGCAGCTTTGCGTTAATTTGTAGTGGATGTAAATTATATTTCGAAGTCCTCGTAAAAGAGGTACACAGTGACCCTAATCGTGCATAGGATTTTTTTTTAACAAGGTGTGATTCGCAACTCTCATCTGTCGCGAGTGTCGGACGAAATGTAAGGCATTTTCCCCAGATCGCCGTTTTCGTTACACAAAGTAGTGCATAATAAAAAGCGTTGTTGCTTTGCGGATTTACTCTGACATTTTTACAGGAACATTTTAAGTTATGTCTCACAATCTGCTCTCTTTTTTTTTTGTAGTTGTAAGGTGAAATGAGGCAAAATCTGGGGGAACGTGTGTGTGTGTGTGCTTTCGAGTTGGTTAGACTACGAGTTAATTACAAATTAAGGTTATGGTGGAACACCCCTCAACAATGCTGGACTTCGTCCCCCCCCTTCATCCCTCCATTGTTAGTTAGGTACAAAAAGTTTGTATAATTTCACAAAATGGTAATTTGAAAATTGAACGCTAAGTTATGTTAACTCAGGTTATTTTTTCATGAACTATGTTTATTTTGTGCTTTGTTCAAATCTGTTCTTCATTTTTGGCGATCGAAAGGCGAATTAGGCAAAATCGAGGTTTACTCCGATTTTGACCGAATCGGAATAAAACAAAGCACAAAAAATGATGCAGGAAGAAAGAAGTAATAAAATGTATAAAAAGTCATTACGGTAAAGTAAAAAAATAACCTAGAATAAATTAATCGTAATGATAAAATATGTATTCTTAACATAAATTTAAAAGGTATATTTATAATTATATTAGAAAAGGTACCCAACAATGGAGGAAAGGATATAAATGGATAAAACAAATATTAAAAAAAAGTATGTAAGAAAAGGTTGAGACGCTCTTGATAAGATAAGTCTTGCCTCGCTTCAGCTCCTCGTCAAGTTCTGCCATTGCACAAGAAAGTGTGGCTTTAACTTCGAAGTGAAAAAATGTGGATACGTTCCTTCGCCTCCATTACATGGAGGGTCTGCATTATACCGTATTGCTAGGTTGATTCGATAGGCCTTCTCCGGATCAAAGAATACCGTGGCGAAACGCTGCGCTGACAGGAAAGCATGGCAAATAGTATTACATGTTTGGAGCAGAGCATCTGGCGTGGGGTGAAATTTACAGAAGCAACTCTGTGCATATGACAGGGTAACTTCGAAGTCCATGAAATACCAATTTTTCCATCAACATGCACAGTTTAGGGTGGAGCGAAAAACATTTTTTTCTGAAATTTATTTTCCCACCACGTTTTTAAATGGGGCTATCTGTAAAATTAAACGCCCTAAAAGGATTTTTTGATATATTATTTTTTTAAAGGTTCCTCAACGCCATTGAAAATTGAAAATAATGCGATTTTCAACTAAATTTTGAACTTCATGGATTATATCAAAATTAAATTCGAATTTTGAATTGATACCTCCAAACAAATCATTATTGTAATTTAAAAAATATGTAAACGAAATTTGAAAGTAAACATTTGATATTTAGAGCTTCCTCAATGACATATTATAGCAGCGTGCGTGACAATTATGTTTCAGTAGCGCGGAGGATCTCGTTGAGAGTTGATGTTATGTGTGTGGGCGGCTCTGGCTAGTGTAAATTGTTTTGACCACATTCTTCTATTTATATTTAAGAACAGTTATTTATAGTGTACAATAAATATTTATACACGTTGACGAGAAAAGGAAAATAACCGTAATAGAAAAGACCCGCCAATCAAACAAATTATCACATTAGTAGCGGAGAAGTTAATTTCTATTTGGAAAACGGCATCAACTCTTGTGTGTCAATAGAGGCAGTTAGAAAAAGAATTTTAAATTATTATAAAAATATCAGGCTTTAATGAGAAATATTAGCAAGGAAAATGTGACATCATTGAAACAGAAATGTGACGATTTGACAAAGAATGCAGAACAGTTGTTTGAAATTTAGTGCTGAAATTGCGATAGCTTTGAAAACTGTTCTTGTAGCAAAGCAAATAAGTTGTCGCCATTAGAGTTTTTTTTTGGGGGGGGAGGGGCATATTATTATTATAAATTTTATTTATGTTATTCTTGTTCATCTTACTTTCTCACTTGATTTTTATTTTCTTGCTGCAGGTTGTGTTCCTCGAAATTTTTTTCTTCTTCTTGACTGAAATTCCTTTTTTCTTTAAGTTGGCCCTTCAAACATTTGTCTTCACTTTTTCTTGACTTCCGTATTCCTTTTCGTTTTCTTTCTTGAGAGATCTTCATAAAAGTTTTTGGACTGTTGAGTTTCGAACGCGGTACTCTAGCCTTAGTCCGTTTTTTGGGTTGGTAAATTTATCGGCCATTTATATTATCGAGTTAGAAGGAATTTCTCTCATACATTTTCGCACCCCTACACTGGGGGGGAGGAGGGCAGAGTATATTATTATTATAATTTTTTATTATTATTATTATTTATTCTTGTTCATCTCGCTCTTCATTAGATTTTCTTTATGCATCTTCATTTTCTTCCATTTATCTTGAGTATATGATTTCTTTGTGCTTCTTGTTGAGTTAGTCCTTCAAGCGTTTTCTTCCGTTTTCTTTCTTGAGTGGTCTTCATAAAAGTTTTTGGACTGTTGAGTTTCGAACGCGGTACCTCTTGATTTAAATGCCAATACTTTAGCCACAGAACTGACCTTAGGTCGTTTTTTGGGTTGTTAAATTTTTCGGATATTTATATTATCGAGTTGGAAGGAATTTCTCTCATACATTTTCGCCCCCCTACAGAGTAAACGTTTCTGGAAGACCAACGAACAATTAGGAAAATGGCAATAATTAATATTGATCAAGTTCAATCAAACAAGAATATTCAGAGTGCAGTTAGGAAGAATCGTGAGTATTGTCTCTTAAATCAACCATCTACTTCGACAGATAATAGCGAAGTGATTCTTCTTCATCCAGCACAGAAACATAATCTGCTGACGAAGGCAGTGACTATGAGCTTCCTTCATCCGTGAAACGCAGAAAAATAAACAAAAAATTGCATACAAGACTATCTAAACGAATAAAATTGTCAGACTTTGCGTTGGCATGTGACCGCACTGGTGTGTCTGATCGAACTGCAGCTTTAATAAAAATTTCAATCCTTAAGGACTCATCGTCAATTGAAGGCAAAAAAACTTCTGTAGTAATTGACAGGTCAAAAGTTAGAAGAAAGCATGTCAAAGGACATACTATACTGATGGTAGAAAAGATAGCACATTTGCTGTTGACACGATGGAGGGAACTCATCACAAGAAGAAGATACTGGAAGAGCACATCTATATGACAGAAGAACCTGGTTCAGAATACCTTGGACACCTTAAAATGAAGACAAGTTCGGCAAAAGCTATATGCGACGCAATATTCTCGTATTTAGAAGCAAATAACATCGCAACTGATGAACTCGTTGCTGTGAGATGCGATGGAACGGCAGTGAATACAGGAACAAAAAGAGGTCTAATCAGAATGTTAGAAGAAAAACCTAATAGACCACTGCATTGGTTTATTTGTCAGCTCCATGCAAATGAGCTCCTATTGCGCCATCTCATCAACAATTTGGATGGGAAAACAACGGGGCCCTGTGGATTTGTCGGACCTATAGGGAAACAACTGGATAAATGTGAGACTCTCAGTGTTGTTGAATTCGAGCCAATTCAGACTAACTTGCCGTCTGCTGACAGAGGAAATCTGAGCACCGATCAAAAGTATCTGTTTGATATCCTTCTATCTATCTCACAAGTTAAATGCTCTGCTGAAATGGCTCTTAAGAGTCCTGGAAAAATGTCGCATGCACGATGGGTACAACGGCAAATCGGATATTCTATTATAAGTTTCGACTTCCGACCCTTCTATCACACTGAAAGCCATTGTTTTGTTCATCATGAAAGTGTATGGCACCATGCTGGTTTGAAGTAAAAGCTAACTCTTCTTCGCAAGATGGAGCACTCAACACTTTCAAGACAGTGCAATCACTGCAAGGGATGAACAAACAGATTAAAGATATAGTTGCCCCAGTGATTCAAAGGAATGCTTATTTTGCACATGCGGAAAACATTCTTCTATCTATGCTCAAATTAAAAGAAATCATATCCGGGAATTCGCATGGAGAAGAATTATGAAAGCACGAAAAGATTACAATGGGAAATCAATACGCACTTTCAAGATTCCAGGCATAAACTTTGAAACTGACGACTACATCCACCTAATTAATTGGCAGCAGACCGTTGTGATCGAACCTCCGCAGACGAGGAAGCTCTCTGATGATCAACTTGAAGAATTTAGCTGTAAACACCCTAAATTAGATATTCCGAAGTTTCCTTGTCACACACAAGCGGTTGAGATATGCATCAAACTGGTCAAGGAAGCGTCACTAGCAGTTTGTGGAGAAGACAAACGGGACGGCTACATATACAAGGTGTTCCAGAAAAAAAAGTTAACCATAATTTGAATTAGCATAACTCAAAGCCTATTAGAGATTCTTGAGTCCTACAAAACAAAAAAAAATGTAACAACTATTTATCTGTCGATTCTGGAAATTCCATTAAATTCTCTTTATGATATTGATACACTAATGGGTTTAGTGAAGGCTATCAAAATTATGTTTGCGCAAGGAAGTAAAATAATCAAACTTCGAAGTTAAAATCAACAAATATATTTAAATCGATTTAAAAAAAAAAACACCGCTTCATATGGGTAATACAAATTCATTTTTTAATTTTCTAAGCACCGTTCCCTTCCATATCTCCATTTCTTTCCAAGCACAGTTGCGCCTTTGATCGCATTGATTGAACAACTTTTTTGATTAACTTGTGATTTTCCTTAAGTCTATTGACTTCACGTGTGATACTATCTCTTAACTGGTTGGTGCTTTATAGGGGAGTAGAATATACTTTATTCTTTAGATATCCCCATAAGATATAATCGCACAGTGTTAGGTCAGGATATCTTGGGGGCCATTCAATTTCATGATTTAGCGCGACAATGCGGTTGTCAAACGTTTCTCTTAGTTTTGTTCTTACAGCAAGCTGTCTATAAGCTAGTTCGCCGTCCTGAATCCAGCAAAGTCTATTGAATTGATTGCCGTAAATCTGGCGGAGTTCTGGGAAGATCCTTTCGTTGATCATGCTCAGGTAGGCAGCACCAATCAATTTATTCTCGTAAAACAATGGGCCGACAAGATAGCTATTCCAGTATATTCCGATCCACAGAGACACTTTCTGCTGACAAATGCGTGTGTCAAAATTGAATGCTGGGGTGTGGTTCAGGGGCGCATATTGCCGAATGTTATAGCTATTTACCTTTCCATTCATGAAAAAGGCTACCTCGTCACCAATCACAATGTTTTCCAATAAACGAGCAAATTTCTGGAGAAGCCATTCGACAAATCGTCTACGATGAGGAAAATCAGTTTCAAGAAGCTGGTGTCTTGCATGCATCTTATAGGGATGCCATTTTAAGTCATGTTTAATAATGCGGTTAAATTATGACTTTGACAATTATTTTATCCCATTCTTTCTGACTAATACATGTGGATTTTGAAGAAGTGTCATCTGAACATTTTCGATATTTTCTGTTCTTCTTATGGTTCTCATACGAGCCGAACGACCTTTATTTTGATTTAAATATGTTCCTTCATGTTGGTATTTGAGAACATTTTCAAAATTGTGGGCTTGCTTGGTGGGTGCCTAAAAGCCTACCTAGAAAACATTGTTCAGATGAATCTTGTACTTGTTTAATACTGTCAGTCTTAATAAAGTTTGTGACTACAAATACGCGTTGCTCTTTTGTTAGCTGCATGATTAAAAAGGTTCTATGGAATTAAACATTTACACAGAAACGTTTTGATTTGTTTAGTAAGCAATAATGACGACACCATACCACAGCGTGGCTGAAAAACCATAGTAAAATGGCCTAGGTTTTGCTTGAAGAATTGCACAGTGATCTAGGCTCCCTACGCTTCTCTTGAAAGTGCGCGGTGGCCTAACTTTCCTAGGCTTCGTTTCATAATTTTACTTCCTTGCGCAAACATATTTTTTATAGCCTCCACTAAACCCATTAGTGTATCAATATCATAAAAGGCAATTTAATAAAATTTTCAGAATCGACAGATAAATAGTTGGTAAATAAAACACTTTTGCAGGACCCAAAGATCTCCAATATCTTTAGAGTTATACTAATTCAAATTACGGTTAACTTTTTTCTGGACACCCGGTATAAGGAGTAGAATTGAGTCCAGGAGGAAAATACCAAGAAGGACCTCGTAATGAAAGGTAATAACACTACAAAAATCTAATTGTATTAATAAATGGATATTGAATAAAGTGAAAATTTCTTCTATTTCAAAGTGATGATGATAAAAATCTACAGATTACAAGGAAACAAACGGAAGAAAGGGAAGGAAAACTTATCGAGAAGTTAATAGATTATTTTTATTAAATAAAATGGAAGTATAAGTATTGAATGTAAAGTTTTATGGAAATATATTTTTTAAAAGTTTTATGGAAATAACACACGGAAAAATTTTAATCACATTTTCTGATGACTGCCAACTTTAATTCGTTTTTTTCATGCTGATTTCAAATATATTATCCATTTTTACCTACATGCTATAGTTATTCTGTAATTTCTATTTTCTCGTTTCCCCGAAAACTGCCCTCCGGACGGTCAGAGAGTGTGCTTGTAGAAAGCTAATACTTCACAGTACATAGTAGTAAGATAGTAATAAGTGTTATTGTGCAAAATATTGACATTATTGCTTCTTTTTTCAGGTCTCATGTTAGAGTGATGGCTTCGTCAAGAGGAAATTGCGTTAATGATCCAGACACCTTCTGCTACATATGTGGCTGTTACATGCTAGTTCGTCAAAGGCGCAATATATCAAAGTTTGTGATCCGCACTTATAAGGCATATTTTGATGTTCCTCTTGGCGATCAAGATAAGAAGTGGGTCCCACATGCTGTTTGCCATAGTCGTGTGGAACATCTTCGTGAGTGGACGAAAGGAAAGAGAAATGGTCTTCCTTTTGGAATCCCCATGGTGTGGCGAGAGCCAAAGGATCATGTATCGGACTGTTATTTCTGTCTGGTGAATACTGAAAGGATTGGCAAGAAAAATCGGCACAAGATCGAGTACCCCAATATAGCAATGCCCTCTGGGGCATTCCTATAATAAATCCTCCAGGGAAACTTAAATATATATATTATGTATAAAATTCAAATCATTCATTTATTTTACTTTTGTCAATTAAATCATTCATGAAATTTATGTACAACTTAATAATTCATTCATTTATTTTATTTAACTTTTGTCAATTCAATCATTCAATTATTTTATGCATAACCTTTTGCAATTCATTTATTTTATGTAACCTTTAATAAATAAAATATCCTGTGACGAGAAAATGCTTTCATTTAACGCACTGGTTCAAACAACATCTCTTAGAATTTCACGCACATACAAACACACGCATTTCACCACTTGAGAAATAACACGAATTGTGTCTCATTTGGGATCGCCTCTTCGTGCTTGACTACTTCCAATCAAGGTCAGTTATAAATCCTCTCACATTTATTCTCTGCAAACTGCCATACGAGAGTAGGTCCTAATTCTCGTTACTTCTCTCATTGCAGATCCCAATTCACATACCATCATAGTCACTTTTACTTCACTTCACATCATACTTTGCAACATAGTCATTTCATATATTAGTTACTTTACATCTTCTTACTTTAAATCATATTTACTTTACCATATCTTACGTTGTATTGCTAATTCAGTTCTCTCATTGTGCATTCGTTGAATTTGTAAATATATTTATTTTGTTTATTTCTATTTTTCTTACAAACCTAGTTCAGAGGTTTTCTAAATTCATTTCACGTGAGTCATTAGGCCTAATTATTAGCAGACGACGATTTCCTAAATAGTCACCTCAACCGATTCCCAGAGAATCTGGGAGCCGTGAGCGATGAACAATGGGAAAGCTTCCATCAGGATTTGATGACGATGGAAGAGCGCTACCAAGGTCACTGAAATAAACACATGATGGCGGACTACTGCTGGACGATTAGAAGAGATCAGCCAGAGAAGACTTACAGGAGAAACAGTTACAAACGCGAATTTTTGCCCGATTGAAATCAAGAAGAGGTCCTCCAGCCTGATGTACGGTCATTAATAAATTAGCATCTATTTGATTACAGTATTTGTAATCCTAATTCAATTCTCTTCTCATATGCAATAAAGTGTTTGTGCAAAAAACCCTGCTTTACTGTAAATAACGCAAAAGGATGATTCAAAATTACTTCAGGGCATGATGATAGGCGTGATAAAATGAAAATTATTGTATAATATTAGTTATTGGTATTATGAAAAATCTGTAGCATCTAGAAAGAATCTGATTTCAGATTTGAATTCATTATGCTCGAATTAGGTAGGAAAATGTACTCTTGTCAATTCACAAAATACATTGTTCCCCAGTGTAATATATCTCGTATAGGAAAAAATGTTGATGTAACAACTTGAAGTTTGAAAATAAATAGATAGAATTTTCCGACATTTTTGCTCTTTTTTTCAAAATTTCAATTGCGTTAAGAACCTGAAAATATTAATTTAGAAGTCAAAAATTTCAACACAATAGTTTTTAATGTTTGGTCCATCAAAAAATCCGGGTGGGAGAATGAATTTCAAAGATTTTTGCAAAAACCCCCTTTTTAGATCCACCTTAATGCACATGCATGAAGTTAGAGAAATTGACTAGAAACTAGCTTGGGTGGAGCGATCTCTAGTCGTTTTGCGAAAGGCAAGCACGATAGCCATTCGCCACGAATCTAGAAATAAATAATCCGAACATTTCCTTTTAAACAAACCTTATATACTGAAGTAACATAAATTATGAGATAGTTACCTAGCATCGTATAAAACCCCTTCTAGCTCTGCAGAGTGTAGCAACTCGAAGCAACGTCGATTCCACCCACAACTCTCAGGAATTCTCTAGAATGCTTATCGAGCCACTTCTAACCAATTTTGGCCAGATGACACGGTCCATTATTCGGCTGGAATATTAAATTTTTGTTGGTGATCTGAAATCCATGAATAAATGCAAATGGTCATCAAACGGGGCGATGTAGAAGCACCGGCCAATGAAGTGTTTAAGCGAACCAGCGAACCCAGTGTTGTAAAAAGTATCCTGTTTTGATATTTAAGTAAAAGTATTGATACCCTAACAAAAATGTACTCAAAGTACATCTAAACGTACCCAAACTTAAATGTACTTAAATCAAAGTAATAAAGTATCTTAGTTGTGAAGTACTCAAGTAATGAAAGTAAAAAGTAGCGGCAAATAATAAAGTACCCACCACCTCAGACACTATGTAGTATACTGTACAGTAAAGCCTTATATACCCGTTGTACTGACCCTTATATATCGGAATTCAGTTAAACTTAACTGAAAAATCAAGCTGTAAATAGCCCTCTATTGATCAGAAAGTTAGTTTATATGAAAAGTAAAATTAACTCTGCAAAATTATCTAGTTTAACAGAATTTCGGATAATTAGAGTCTGGTTAACTAAACTAATTATTAGATAAAAATTACACAAAGGAATTAATTACTGACATAATTTTTACGAATTGATGTATGCGGTCAGCTCTGTACTTTTCGATAAACACAACAAACATTGCAGCTGCATCGAGTTTCCTACATTCTTCCTGTACTTGAAAAATGATTCCAAGTGTGGCCATGGGTGGGAATCGCCACTATTTTTATTTTCAATGGTAGGATTAGAACTCATGATGGTCCAGTAATGGCACGGCAGTAGGCTAGGAGTCTAGGACAATGAAGAATAATTTAATAAACTGACGCCTTCTCTCAGGCGGGAAAGTGAGTGAGAGTCAAACGAATTGTCTCTCGGGTATGAAAAGATGCATGTGATTGGCCCAAACATGTATGTACAAGCGTTTATGATTGGTTCAAACCAGAGTACAAGCTTTTAATTGGTCATTGTCTGATTTTTGCTTCTACTTCTGTGATTGGCTAAAATTAACTGAGCAGTAACGAATACTTCTATGCTTTTCAAATGTAATGAAGTAAAGGTAACATAAGGGAAAATACGCCAGTAGAAATGAAAGTACTCAAACTACTGAGTAATTTTAGAAGGTAAATGGTATAACAAAGTTACTTGAGTGTAATACTTAAGTAATTGTACTTCGTTACTTCACAACTCTGCAAACCCAAACATTGGGTGGCATCTTTTTTCAGTAATGAAGGAAATTTGCAATAGAGTAAAACTGAAATCAGTTCTTCGATCACTTGTCTAAATTCAAACAAATAGTCAATATTGTCTGTTTTACTAGAATTATATAATCGTAAATACACGAATTAATTTGGTCCTGAAAAATATTAAAGTAGTATAATTTTTTCTTCGTCATAAAGACCTCATAGCTAATATCTATACCTTGGTCTTCACAACATCCTAAGCCTTGGTAGAGAGCATAGCATACTTTTGCCGTGATTGAATCTTTAACATTATTGTAATACATTTTACAGGGACATCCTATTTTATTTCCATCAACATAAACAAAGAGTTTAAAGATATTCAATATTTTGAATTTAAAAGTCTTCGCATCATAATTCCTACGACTCGAACTAAAATATGCTTAACCATCCCCACTATGATGCGTGAAGCGAGCCCGTAGCCAGGGCGTGAATATTTTTTGGGTAGGCTATTTCGATTTTAGGGGGAGAGGCTAATTTGAACTTGAAAAACACTTCGTTCGCTTCGTAATAACCCGTATGAGGCCTAGACTGGCGATTAATGAGATATGTAATGATTCAACTTGCAAGAAAGAAGAGGCATATATGTATGTAAAAAATTAGAATTAGTTAACTGCATAATGATAAATGGTAATCATTAGGTAGGCGCATACTCATATTAAAATACTCAATTCCTCCTAGTAAGGTATCAAACGAAAGACTATTTGAATAATACTTTTACTGCATATCAGAAAATAAAAATATAGCTGATAATTTATAATTCAAACAAGGTCTTCAAATGTGAGAAATAGCAAGAATCAATTCTATTACTTGTAAATTTCCCTGGTATATATCATCATATTTACTCAACTTTTCACACAAATATTCAAACAGATAAACGCCCACTCTATCACCGAAAAATCTCAATTAATTTAGCCAAAGATATTGCAGCTGTTTCCTCTTTTTCAAATCCAAAGAGGGAGAGTTGGTCTTTCCTCTTATGGGTCATGCATCTTCTGTAGGAAGTTAGCAGTCTTGTCACCATTGAAAATGTAGCTTCACATGAAGCTGAAGATGTTTCAATAACCAAGGCAGCACATAGCAACCATTCCAGAAACTTGGTAATGGTAGTTCTGCTCTCATGGCATGCCATAGTCCAGAGATTCTTCTGGAGCATCTTTCGAACAACCTCCACCTCCATCCACTTGCTGTTGCACTCCGAGAAGCCCCTCTCTAACTCGCTGAATGAATCCAGTATTTTAAAATATACAGATATGAGTAGTTGCTCTTCGTTTTGTCCTGTAGATGCGATCACATTGATAGAGTCCAGACTGCGGGGATGTTTTCGAACTCATTTTGCGAGTTGTGGAGCTGTTTAATGTCTGTCAACATGTTGAAAACATTTAAGCTGACATGCTTCTAGAAGCTCTGAAAACTTCTCTTTACTCGCATGTTGGGTATGATACTCGTGTGAATTGTTTAATTAACAATTTGGTAACCATTGGCGACTGATCACTCCCTAGATTGAAGCATCTTATTCTCTGGCTTGAATGCGCCAAGTACTTCACGTATGGCAGTACCTGAGAATATAAATCTCTCTTGGGATAAGAGCCTTTTCAACCCAATAGCAGTCACAGACAGGTCAATGGGACCACTCTCAGCGAAAAAATCCAGTGTTGACATGATAGGTTGTAGTTTTCCACAATAGTGGTAGTGGTCTTGAAATGCCCACTCCAGCTATGTTTCATTAGACGAGCCAAAGGGGAGCACCTTACTTGCTGTACATGGTGGAAACTTTAGGCTTTGTCAAGAAGTCCTTCAACTGCTGACACACATAAAAAAATTTGCAATATGTCCACTTAAGACAAACATAAACAAAACAAGGTGAAATTGATGGTTAAAAAGGTTTATGTATGGGATATTTCTCGGACATGATATGAGATTCAACGTTGTACTCGTGAGTGCTTGCCTGACATGACATGAACTTCATAATACTATGCCAATATTAGCTTATACAAAAATCTTTCAACGCCTGCAGAAGGTGATCGGTGATGTAGCCTGGATCAAATATATCTAACTCATAGTAACACAAAAATAGTTTCAGTTGGTGGTCTATTCATTCTAACCAACCTGATCATAACAGAAAGAAGCTCACCTTTAGCCGAATCCCTGGTCTCGTCGCATTTAATGGTGAACAACCCCGCATTTGTTGTTTTGAACTTCTTTACAGTTTTCTCCCACACCAACTACGCCATCCTTCCAATCAGATCATTTTGAAACTGTGGGATGTGTATGTAGGGGTGCGAAGATGTATCCCAGAGAGAGAGAGAGAGAGAGAAAAAAATTCCTTCCAACGCGAGAATATAAATAGCCCATTAAATTACCAAGTCAAAACGGACTACGCAGTGGCGTATTGGTAGAGTACTTGCCTCGTGATGCAAAAGACCCACAATCGAACACCAAAAAGTCCACAATTTTTACAAAGAAAATTCTCGAAGAAAACGAAGACCACGAAAAACGCTTTATGGACAACTCAAGAGAAAACCGCGCTCAAAGAAAACGGAACTCAAGGAAATCGACTCAACACATCAAGTATCCAAGACGTCTTCACAATTGGCGCGCTCAAAGAAAACGGAACTCAAGGAAATCGACTTTCAAGGGCTAACTCGTCTCAACTCATCCAGTAGCAAGAAGAACTCGTTCCACATCAAGAATCATCACATCAAGATAATACGTCAAGTTAGTATGGAGAAAGATCAAGAATTAACCCAACCAACTCATCAAGAAGGAATCTCAGCCTACAAGAATATGGATTCAGATAAATGCAAGGCAAATATTTCAAGGGGCATCTTCAGTCAAGAAGTAATAAATAGATTTGATAAATAAGAAAAGTTATAAGAAAGCCCCCCCCCCCCTCATAACTGGTCTTTTGCATCCCGAGGCAAGTACTCTACCAATACGCCACTGCGTAGTCCGTTTGACTTGGTAATTTAATGGGCTATTTATATTCTCGCGTTGGAAGGAATTTTTTCTCTCTCTCTCTGTGGTACATCTTCGCACCCCTACATGTACTTTGCATTTTATGGAATTGTTTGACTGATTTGAGCACTATTCATGGTATATTCCATCATTATCATAAATAATCCTGAATTGATTCCACTAATCTCTTCCTCACTCCTTTTTGATGGTAACTCATTTGTTGTGAGGAATTTTATGACTTTAAACACTCTGGAGAGATAGTATATGTTATTGTTTACTTGGGTATTGGAGAGAGATTCAAGTGAACCACTTTTTTTCTCAAACTATTTATGATTTACACATGCAGCCATCGCAATCATACGAGACTTTGATCCAGTATGTTTGGGAAAACCTCTTTTTCACTCTCTGGCATTTTTCCACTTTTTTAACTTTCTGTTATGTACACCTTAATCGATCGATACCAGCAAGATACTTCTGACAAGTCTTTTTCCATAGAATATTCCACCCAAGACCAGTCAGAATACCATTTGTTTTGGAACGAGCGACTCTGTTTTTCAAACATAGTCTTCGGTGAGTTAACTACACGAGGTGAGCAGGATTATGATCACCAAGATCGGATGGAGGCTGATAGTGAGGGACACAACCAGAATCAGGGGTAAACAAAAGCTTATTTGAAGAGCAAGCATGCTTTTGAGAAGAGGGAGAATCAGCTCTAGTCACTATCGCTGAGACAACCTCATCAGATGAAACTGTGGCTCTCTTCGTCCTTTGCAATTTAAGTAGTATCCTAGATTGTTTAAATGCAAATTAACACTTTTTACTTTATCATGGTGGCATTAAAATATTTAACAATTCAGTAGGACTCTTATACTGATTTCATGTTCTTCTGCTACTCCACTTTTCGATCCTTTCACTATAATATATATTCATTGTATAAGTTGAGAGACTTTTGCAAACATTGGATTTACTATAATATATATTTGTTACTTACCCCTAAGCGGGTGGCAGAGTGAAAAACAAAGAGAAGAAAAAATAACTTTGTTTAGGCTCAGAAATCAAAACAATAACATTTGTAAACCTTGCCATAAGAGCGATTACTGGTGATATTTAGTGAACTTTTCACTTTATCCACACCTAAAAATATTCCATCATAATATATAAGGATTCGGATTGCCGTAATTACATATATCTAACGTTGGAAATGGAATTATAAGAAAACCAGGCAATGGAGAAGCTTGCGCTTCGCTACTAAGATTAAAATTTAAAATCTAAAAAAAAAGCAGCCATAGTTAATTTTTTATAAATTTTCTGAACTTCGCCAATTATAATAATTTTAAAAAGAAACTCTAAACTAAATTTCCGCCATTTCAAAATATCACGTTGCTAAAATATAGAGTTATAGAAGATATATAAAAATAAATGTTCTGAACTTCACCATTTGTAATTCTTTAGGTTTTAAAAATTTCACAAAAATTCGATACTTATATTTATTTCTAAACTTTCCTATTTTGTTTTTTGATATTATAAAAGAATTATTAGAAATAACATTGATAAAAAAGCATAAGTCATAACCATACTAAGATGAAATTATTATTCAAATATAAAAAAAAATGCCCTTCTTAAATTATAAAGTTAGTGATGATGATGATAGATGATGATGATGATGATGATAATGATGATAATGGAGACACTTACCAGCGAGTTCGTTATTAGGTACTACGTCAACCAAGCGAACAAAACTTGAACAGTTTCGAGTGCAAAAGTAGCATTATTGTTGTTGTAGTTTTTTGAGTTGAGATTATAGGACTTAGTTATGATAATGCATACAAACACTTGTATTTTTATCATACAATTGATTTATAAAATGATATTTAATATAATTAATTTGGAAATTAAAATTGCAAATGAGTTACCGTGACTTGAGGATTGCCCTCTTGTGAAGATGTTGTTAGGTACAAAATTATTGGAATGGACTTCCAGAATTGACGATAAATTCTTAGAAAGTTTTACTTATGGGATAGCTAGTGGCAAAATACAATTTTAGAGCTTTACTATGCAGTCAATTCTTCCAACTGGTAAGTAACCAGGCAATTCATAAAACCAAACGGGTATTATGAAGCTAGGGCCATAGGCAAAATAACATCCTCCAGAAGATATCTGTGATTAAATGTACATTCTTGTTGTGTAATGTTATCCCTTGTGTGTAACTGAACTTGTTGAACCGTGTTGTAGAAGTGAAAGTGGAAGCAGCAAGGCGGTTGTGCGAAGGAATACGAAATGTGTGTGTGTATATGTGTATGTATTTGTGTGTATGTGTATATGTATAGTTTTGGTGGGCGGGTGGTTGGAAGTGAATTCGGTTCGTGGGTGGCGCCGGTGATTCACGGTCGTTTTACTACGGATTTGTCTCACTAGTGTTGTCTTTGTTGCTGTTCCCTGATGTGTTGTTTGTAGTAGTTGTTTTTGTCTTTTTTCAATTTACTTCTTTTTTTTCGTTCGACGTGTGATTGTGTAGTGCATCAGACGGACATACTGGATCGACAGAACTACCGATAACTTAGAGCCGCCACAATCTATCGCTTATATTCCACAAGGTATCTAGCCCTTCGCTTCGCTAGGCTGTTATGGCGACCCTGAAATAGATCCGATATTAAGAGACCGTTTGACGGGACCGGCAGTGTTGTGGAATGGGTGGAGAAGCTCGACCTGCTCGTGAAGCTGAGGGAGTTAAAGGATGTGGAGACTATTTTACCCATGTTTCTCGTGGGCACTGAGTTGTCTGTGTACACTGAATTGGATGAGCGTCAAAATAAGAGTGCACAGAATATCAAAGATGCACTTTTGAAAGCATTTTCCGTGATCCCATTCCGAGCATATGAGCAGTTTTCCGAGCTGGTTTGGAGGGAAGAGCCAGTGCACGCGTACATGGCGGAATTGCGTTTGTCAAGAGAGCTTCGAGCGACGTCGGGCATAGAAGATATGAAGTTGTCTGCCATGGTGAGAGGGCTAGAGCATTGATATCGGAGCTAATGGAGCGACCATGTGCCGCCGTGGTCACAAAAGTAGTTGCTAGCAGTACCAGGCGTGTTGCATTGGACAGGCTGAACGGTGCCCGAGAGGAGCCTAAGTGTTTTGGGTGCGATAGTCTCCATTTGGTTCGTAATTGCCCAAAGAAATAGGTGGCAGGGAGAGAAGTGAAATATTGGAAATGTAGGGGTGTTAGGCACATGTCCCAGTAACCAGGGAAACTGGTGGGAAGGAGTTTCTGTGCCGGAATGTCCTTCAGACAAGGGATAATGGCGCTTCCTGTGGTTGACGGTTCTGTGGGCAGGAGAGCTGCAAAGGTGTTGGTAGACTCAAGGCGTGCAAGGTCTGTGGTTGGGTCGTGGATAATCAGGGACTTGTGTGATCGGGGAGGGACCGAGGTCGGAGTCGACGGGTGTGAGGTGTCCATTGCTGGCAGCACTGTTGTGCCCATTAATATATGTAAGTTGTCCTGTACCACTGACTGCGTGGTTATGAGTGACTTAATTAGGGGTATTGATGCTATTATTTGGATGGAATTCATAAACCTTGCAGGCGGTGTGGAGTGGGAGCAGGGTAGAGTAGGGTTCTTGGCCTATGATCCAGGTGATGAGAACCTGGTCGTTGGTTGTTGCAAGGCTTCACCCGTGCTGTTATTGGATGATAGAGACTTTATGGCTAG
Organism: Ceratothoa steindachneri; assembly: GCA_963969495.1. Classification (NCBI taxonomy): domain Eukaryota; kingdom Metazoa; phylum Arthropoda; class Malacostraca; order Isopoda; family Cymothoidae; genus Ceratothoa; species Ceratothoa steindachneri. The sequence goes on from OZ018318.1 coordinate 109,621,269, forward strand.
ATTTAATCGAGTCTTGGATAGTGCAGTGGTGTTGGAAGGGCGGTCAGCCACTGGGGCTGATGAATGAAGTGGATTGTTACGAGTACCAAATTGGAGCACTCCAGGAAGAAATTTTAAGGGGAACTGGAAACCTGGATTGAGAAGAGATGACTGAGGAAATGCGAGGGTCAGAGTGCAGATAAAAGGCTTTTGCCTCTCATGGCAGTGATGCAGGCCAATAAAAATAAGGTTAGGCCTGTGCTCGAGTTCAGGGAGCCAAATAGGCATGTAGAGAGTCACATTGGAGCCGATGCTGTAGTTTGCAGCGAGACTTTACGCAGGTGGAGACAGCTTTCACACCGCCTACGGTTAGTGGACCTTAAATCTGCATATTTGAAAATTAGAGTAGACTGTAGTATGTTGCTTTATCAGCGGGTAAAGTACAATGGGGTTTAGTACCATCTGACTCGGCTTGGCTTTGTTCTGAACTGTGCTCCCAAGATAATGACGAAGATTCTTAACCTGGTGTTAGAGCATGATGAGCGAGTGCGTAGGGACACCAGCACTTATATTGATGATGTGATCGTGAATGATGAGATATTAACAGCACAGGAGGTTGTGGAACATCTTGTGCCTTATTGGCTTGTTACCAAAGAGCCTGAGAGTTTGAAGGATGGTTGGGTGCTTGGCTTGGCTCTGCAGAAAAACCGAGACGGAGAGATGGCCTTTAGTAGGTGTAATGTGTCGCTGGGCCAAGGTGATGTTGGGCGGCTATCTAGACGTGCGTTCTTCTCTATGTGGGGATGGATTGTGGGTCACTACCCTGTGTGTGGGTGGTTAAGGGTTGTCTGCAGTTACATAAATAGGGTAAGTGAGGGAGGGAGATGGGATGATGATGGAGGAGACCAAGCTATGGATTTAATCAAAGATCCGCTTGCTCGGATAAACTCGGAGGATCCAGTGAGAGGGCTGTTTCATGTAGCGCCTTGCAAGCGGGGGCACATTTGGTGTGATACCAGCAGTCTTGCTCTTAGGATTGCGCTGAAAATTAGGAGTGGGGGGGGAGGGGGAGATTGTGGCTGCTGCTGCTTGGTTATGCAAAAGTTATGACTTTGCTTATATCAACATTGCTGAGTTGGATGCAGTTGTCAAGGGGCTGAACCTAGCTCTCAAGTGGGATTTGAGAAATGTTGAATTAATTCGATTACTGTCCTCCGGGGGTTGAAGACTGCACTCCATGATGAGGGCATGGTGAAAGTAACCGGTATGTTGGAGATGTTGGTCAGACGTAGGTTATCTATTCTGCGTGGCATGTTGCTGGAGAAACAAACAAGGTTTGCCTTGGGAAAGCAAGAGTTACAGTGGCAATTGATGTTGACATTAACGGTTTACACTCAAAACACCATTTTAGCGTGGAGCGAACTTTGTACTTAGCCAGGCTGCTCAATCGCACGATAGAGAAACGGAGGGTGGAGTGTGTTGTGAGAGCGTGTAGACAATGTAAAAGTATAGATCATACACCAGTGAGACATGTGTCTGAGGAGTTAGGAGTTGATGGATCATGGAACAAGCTCGCGCTGGATGTGACACATTACCAGGGCAAAGCACTTTTTACTATGGTGGATTAAGGACTGAGTAGGTTTGCAATATGGCTGGAAGTGCGGTCTGGAAATGATAGGGAAATCTGCCAACAGTTGGAGCAGCTATTCCGGGAAAGAGGACCTCCCGATGAGGTTTTAGCCGACCCAGAAGTTCCGAGCAGCCTACCGGCCATCGGGAAATGGTATTGCTGAGCGGATGCATCGTACTATAAAGAGCATGGCGGCAAGGTAAGGGAAGAATCCGCCTCAGATGGTGTTTTGGTATAACCTAGCCACGAAAGAGGGTGTGAATGGAGAGACCGCGCTTGCTTCTATGCTTTTCAGATATCAGTAGAGACATCCAGCATGCATTCTGGAGGTGCAACGAGATCAGTTTCAGACTGAGTTTACAGTGGGGGTACGCGGTGGGGGTAAAGCAGGTGGGTGGCAGGTCTACCTCTCGGTAGACAGATGATGTGGTGACGTCAGAGAACACGGTAGAAGTTGATGGCGTTCAGTGTCATGTACTTGACATCCGACGATTTTTTCTCGATGAATCATCATCTGATGGGGAGGATGGCGTCATTGATGAGGATGATGGCTCTGATGATGCAGGGGATGTGGCTCAGAGAGAACGGGTTCTAGTTGACCCGCGGTGGTTGGAGCGAGTAAGGCGACCCACAGTCTGGCTTCGCGATTACGAGCAGTGAAGGTGAGATCACGGGAAGTTGTGGAGCCGTGCCGTAGGAGTGAAAGAGGGGGGAGCAAGGCCGTTGTGCGGAGGAATACGGAATGTGCGTGTGTGTGTGTGTTTGTATAAGTTTGATGGGTGGGTAGCGGCGGCGATGTACGATTGTTTTGCTACGGATTTGTGTTACTAGTGTTGTCTTCGTTGCTGTTCCCTGAAGTATTGCTTCTGGTGTTTGTAGTTGTTTTTGTCTTTGCTCAAATTACTTATTCCACAGAAATCAAATTATTTTAGGTAAAAAAGGGGGGGGCTAAGCCACGCCCCGCCCCCTCTGTGGCTACGGGCCTGGCGTGAAATGAGATTTCCAAACTCTTACTTAATACACAATTAACTAGTGTAAATTATTTACCAATAACTCTTGTTATTGGGTATTCCTAAGTTTGTTTTATACAATTATTCTCTATCTCTAAATGAGCCGAAGGAGATAGTTTGACTTCTTGCACATATAAATATATTTCGAAAATTCTATTGCTGCAAACCCGTCTCCGCTGCTTCTTATTATTGATAAGTGTACGAGGACCTCGTTAAGTTTAACTTCATTGATACATACTTAAGCAATTACTTTTGCTGAAAACTAATAACTGAGTGCAATCTTCAAAATGCATATCATATATGTATTACTATTCGAGCTTGAATATTATTCTATAACTTGTACATCAATGTATAATGCGTTACAACGGAAAATAATGCTCGTTTTGCAGCATCGGAAAAGTTGAGAAAAATTTGAAGTATGATCTATACTATATGGATAGTTATTTCGGGAAGAGGAAACATTCGTAACATTCAAAAATATCCCATGAATAGAATAACTCTTCATGACTTCATTTTGTTTGGGATTTCTGGTTTTTACATTGTTCGAATTGATGCTCAGTTCTTCAAGATAGGTTTCAATAAGAATTGAAATATTCTGATACCCGCTTTCACTCTCAAGCCACAAGAGTAATCAAAACATTTCAAAATTTTCCTTTGTAACACAATTTTTTGGGGGGATTTCATTTTTATTTAAATCCAAGAATCTTGTCACATGAAGCTAAAAAAATTCCAGGCTTTGTAATGGCTTGTTCAACTGATTCACGTGAGGATAAATGTTTGCTAAGTAAGCTAACTTTTTCATGCAACTAATATTAATATAGATGCAAAGCTGTTGACAAAATATTGCTTATTTTTTTCTTGAAAATATTTTTTCATTTTATATTTCAGTTCAAATATCATATTTAGAACTCTTTATCTACTCAGTCACCAGATTTTTGTGTATAGCAGATTTCTATACTCCCCCTTTCCCTGGTTTTCACATGACACTTTAAGAATTTTTGAGTGAACTAACCTTTGTGTAAAAAAGTTGACCATTTTTACAGCATCATCAAAGAACCTTGTTTAATTCATCTATAAAAGATTTTGTAAGCCCATCTCTGCGAAAAAGATGGATCGTGGTAACCTTAGCATTTGCTTAGTTTACATTATCTCTTATGGAAGTACTGTAAAACTTCTTATGGGGCCAACAATTGATGAAACACCATCAATCAGTATAGATACCAAAGACTTCTTCTTTTCAGATGAGGATAAAATATTCAAAATATCTATTTCTTTACTTGTCTCCGGACATTCTTTGTAACATAAATTTTCTTTCTTGAATTTCATTCTCTTTGACAAAACTTATAAAAGCTATAATGTAATATTTATTGGTAAAATCTGTTGACGCATCAAGTAGAATATAAAAATTGCTCTTCAACATCATGTGACATATTAATACGTCAACTTACGTCTGTCTGAAAGTGAAATATATACAATTTCCGGCCTGCATTTTGCTCCAGCATTTTACCCACTATAATCTTACATGCTGGCATTATTAGATTCTCACGAAGTGTCTGACTGCTCTTTTTCGAAGTAATCAGGACTTTTGTTTTGACATGACTGGTTTATTGTGAAATGTCTTTTCAAATTTTATAAGGGCACACAGCATTTGAAAGCTGTTTGCCACAAACATGAAACAATGAAATAGAATAAATTGGATCTCTAATCCAAGTAAGACATGTAGCTTTCATTTTAGGGACAAGCCTTTATTGTGTCTATATTTTATTAAAATAATGAAATTGATCAAAAGATTGTGATTCTTCACTACTAGCCTTAGCAAAATTACATTCATGCCTCCTCTTCAAATAATGCCGCTTTTCACCACCAGATATTTCTGAAAGCTAAACGTTATTTTATTTTATTTTTTTTAAAGCTAAATAAAATTATATAGGACGTTACAACAAAATTTTCACAGCTATTCGAATGAAAAAGAAAAGGTGAATAAATTGCCAGAAACTAAAGTTTATTAAAGGAGTAAATAGAATATTAAACAGATTGAAGAAGACCCTAAATCAAAAACAACAAAAGGGCTTCCTAATGCCGACTGCCACTTTGCTTAGAGCAGCGCTACCTGAGGTTTCAAACGGTTAATTTCCTCTTCCAGCTGACGACGGCTCGTGCAGCAACGCCACCACATCGCAGAACTCCCCTGGAAATGAGCCAATATAAAATTATGGGTGCAGAGCAGCGTAGATTCTGGCGAGCTATCATGTATGAAAAGGGTTATGATTTAAGATCTCTCAGTAATATGAGCTAATCTGAAAATGAGTAAGGAATTGGCTTGTTTAAATTAGGTCCACTAATACAGAGTTTCTCAAAGTGGGTTCCGCGGAACTGCGCGGTTTGGCATCAGAAATATTTTATTCTTTGGGCGATTTCAGAAAATTATATTTCTAATGTTTGATAATGCAAAGCCCAAATTTATGCAGATTTGGTAAACTACATTATAGAAATAAACATAGTCGTATGGAATAGCTGATTGCGATATTTCGTAACTTATTAAAAAACATATTTTTAAATATTATATTTTATAGTGGGCAAAATCTAAATCAAATCATAATTGCGTTCCTACTAAATATTGCTCTCATGAATTTCCTAACGTGGTGATTGGTCGATCCCGTTATAATCATATCTCTCCATGCACACAGTTGATCATGGGTAAGTTTTATGAAAAATAAAAATATTTACCTAGGTAATTTTATAAAGGCTGGCTAAAAATGACATAGTTACGGTACTTTGTGTCTTAATATCTTACGAAAATTAAAATAGTACTAATCGAAATCATGAAATTCTCCACTAGTGTTGAACAGGTGAAATTCTACAAGTCAAGATAGTGTGACTGTAGAAGTCTAAGTACATCCATGCATTAGTGCATGCATAAATACACCGATACAGCTGCGTGTCCCCCACCCCCCACCCCCCTTATTATAAATTCGCCTTTTCGCATCGAATCTCCTTCACCCCTTTTCGCGCCGTCATAGACCCGCGGTTGGAGACGAGGAAAGCTCGGATGGCGGCGAGGCGTAAATATTTCGCATGTCCTGGCAGCAGACAAAAGGTCTTTCGCGCGACGATAAGGGTTTTATGAGAATCCGGTGCTCTCTCTCAATTTTAGCTCTTGAGGGAAATAAAAGGGAAAATTCTCTCTGGAGTCCGGCAGAAGATCTTGGACCTACGTTGTGTGCGGAGCTAGTCTCACAAAGGAAACAATTCGCCTGTTGCAAGGAATAAACTTCGGGGAATTAGTTGTTGCCGTCACAGTACTTGTAGATGCCAAACTTCTTGCAGACCACCCTCCCTTCAGAGTCAGAGGTTACACAGGACCTCCCTCTGCAGATTACCCTAGACGCCGCTAGGTAATTATTTTGGCTACCCACTCCAGGTGCCAATAGTCGGACGGACACTTCGAGGAGAAGAATTCCGAGTTGAGTCACCGTTTGACTCGCCTTCGCTATCCGGCCTAGGATCATTACATAAGGACACCGGTCTAAGATTACTCTAACATTCGGTAACCTCGGACGACCGGGCTAAGTGCGAACATCGTCAGAAGAAGAAGACATTCACCGTCATCCTCCAAATACTTACGAACTCCAAGGTATCGTTAAAGGGAATTATCCCCTCCCCTAACTTCACCAGTTTAACCGTTAACTAGAATTTCCACCCCGAACTCATAACCTCGATTATTACAATTGATTAATTCAGTGCTTAATTCCATAATATTATTCAATTCATTCTGTCGGGTGCAATTAAGCCGCAAGCATCCTAGTACGTAGATTTCAAGTGTAATCCCCACGATATTATATAGACTTACCTATTAAGTGCAAAGACTAATCCTATTTATACCTATATATGCTATTTCATATTTCTAATTCATGTATATTAAAGATTATTTTTGTATCTGTGTGTTTTAACTATTTTGGACGATCCTTTGGCAATTGAAAAGGAATTCACTCGGCTTAATTCTTATTATTACATAAGTCCACCCATGACTAGCTTTTACTGATTGAGAACACACTCAGGGGATCATTATCTTAACTTTGATCAAAAGGGAAGCACCGGGGTTATTCTTATTTAACGGAAGTGGCTACGGTAGGTGTATTAGCTACATCTTCCCCCCACTTTACCTTGGTGTGGGATTATAATATATGCCAAGAAAGTGGGACTGGGATTACCCACTCACTAACCGTCGACAGTGACACAATAATTTTCTTCTACGTTCAATATCCACTTTCGATTATATTCAAACTGATATGTTTGTTTAAAAGTATGCTTGTGCAGTGAACATGAATGTTTTTTGCAATTAGAGTTCTCTGGTCTCCTAACAAAGGAATAAATACTTATAAATGTAAATTATAATAATCATTCGGAAGTAACTGAGCTTGATTTTAACAGTCCATTCATTTGCAGAGCACTTAAATTTCCCACTAAAAAAAAAAACACGTCAATTTTAGCATTCTCTGTCGTCAATGACAAATGACTTCTTGCATATTTAAACGCCTCATTTAAAAAACACAAAAAACATGAAGTGATTATATACCAGCATATGGGGAACACAGGAGAATCTACATAGACTAGCATAGGACGATCATAGGAGCACAAAGTCAGAAACCATCGTGTTCGATTAACCCCCCAGTCCAATCCGTTGAGACCTCACTCTATGTCTCACTGTCCTCCATCAACATAAAAGAAGTCCTTCGTTGCACTTTAGTCAGATTTAACGAATAAGGACGACCTCTGAAACATTATAAATATACATATATTCTATTTATATAACGAATGGATAATTGGCGGGAAAACAATAAGCACAATCCGAGCAAAATTAACGAAAGAGCTCAACTTGAGCCTTGACCTATAGCGTGTGCATCTTCAAAGCCTTCATCTCAACAAGTTGATCAGAGTAAAAATAAGATAGGAAAATCTGAAGAATATTCTATTGCTTTTGGTTTCACTTAGGTAAGTGATGGGAATGAACCAAGTGGACTGTGTAAAAAAGTTTAGTAATAAAGCAACTTGAACCTAGTTAAATTAAAGTGAAATTTAGTGATGGCATATTTAAACTTTTAAAATGTTCAAGTGAAGAAACTAAGAAAAAAATATGTTGAATTGATTCGAATGAGAACTAAATTTGCTTATTTTGTCAGAAACCAAAGATGCATGGGCAAGTAGTAGGAGCAAGTAATAAGATTAAACGCCATAGAAAATTGGAAGCTTTATTTGGATACTAGTTTTGGAAGTGCGTCGGATTCCATTCTTAGTTCGATAACATACTCGATGACATAAGAAAAGGTGTGAGAGAGTAAACGACTAGAGCATCCGGGCTCCTCCACTTCTACTTCGACCCTCTTTCCTATACCCACAGGGAGGAGGAGAGGATGAAGTTTAAGGAGTGAGAAGGAGGACAGGGAGAGGAAGAGGAGGAGGGAGATATAGTATAGCAAGAAACTAGTAGAAAATTAGACAGTTGATCTAGCCGGTCTTTGCCCAATATCTAAACGCCGTGTTAATACCACGATGTGTATTACTTGCCCCACGTTTGTATGTAGAACCCGTTGGAAAAGGCAATATTAAAGTATTTGTGAGAAAAGGAAGAAAGTTGGAAAGTTGCATGTTTGCTTGGAACTCATACCTGAGTTTCAGGTTAATGTTATTTATGCCATTGCATTGTTTTATTGTATTAATTGCTGCTTGGCGTTCAAACCGTTGTTAATTTGTATGTGTATTGCTGGTAAGTCTATTGTTCTTGTTTTACTTTGTATGTATGCTCTTTCTACTATGAATGTTTTGATTGCCTTTTTATTTAATTAGATCTTCTTGTTAACTTATTCATTTACTTTTGAATTCCTTTTCTTTGTTGTGGTAATAATCGGTAAGTCATAGTTCGGTTTACATCTATAGGTTATCGTAGTCTGTTATCTTAATCGTGAATTTTTGTCTTAATCGGGATTTAATCTTTGTCGTATACGGAGGGTTTTTTTTTAATTTTCCATGTAAATATCATCTCTTCTTCTTCTTCTTCTTCTTCTTCTTCCTCATTCCGCCCGCTGAGTCCTCATTCCGCCCGCTGAGTCCTGACTCAACAGACATGTTATCTCTGTGCTCCTGCTTAATTCATCTGTGCCCATAAATTTCGTTTTCTGAGTAACTTAATAATTCTAGATACTTCCTTCGCTCATATACTATTAGTCGCTGTATTAAAAAGATTAGTTGTCTTATTCGCTGTGTTAATTTTATTTATCGTCATCCGTATTCTAGAAATCGACAATGCCCGTGATCAAGTTTGAATGTTCGAGTTGTCGGGCTTCCTTTAATAAGGAAATTTACGTTCCTTCTAACATCGAACAAAATAGAATTTGCCGTTTCTGTATTTTAAACGATGCATTAGAGCGTAAGTTTGCTAACGCTATTAGCGAAATTAAATTAGAACTAAATTCCGTCGCGAGGGACGTTATCTCGACCAACCGTAAAGTCGACGAAGTAAATTTGAGTCTAAATTCTACCATTCCTGATATGCGTGGGAGGGAAAATAGAAATCGCGACAACCGGCCTACTCGTATGAATCATCAGGCAATTGTTGACCAGCAACAAAGGATTTTGAACTCGTTTGGACCCCAGGATTCACAATATAGACCCCAAGATTCGCAATTTAGGCCTGTTAGAAATGGGGCTAGACCATCGAGGGAACAGCATTTCACATTACCATGTTCGAACCCCTTCGCACTGCTAACTCCTATCGAAGGGGAAGAAGAAACTGTACTAATTGGGGATTCTTTAATTAGAAACCAAGAGCCGGAATTCACAGCGCGTAACCCGTCAAAACGAAAACGATTTTGCTTTCCTGGTGGCCGCATTGATAAAGTAGTTAGTGAAATTGAGAAATTGGACCAAACACGTGACGGGCGTACGATCCTCACGCTGGTAGGGGAAAATGATGTGCACAGATACGACAGCACCCCAGAGGGAATAGTAAACCGCGCAAAGATTCTGATTCATACTGCGAAAGTTAAAGCGGATAACGTAGGAATAATTGGTATTTTACCCCGACTAAAATCCACGTTGCGTCTGCAGTCCCGAGCTATCTATACAAAAGAGTGCCTCAAGCGCTTGTGTCGCGATACTGGAGTTAGCTTCTATAACGTTTGGGATACATTCCAAGACCAACCTTCACTTTATCAAAAGGACGGAATCCATTTAAGCGATGTGGGGAACAGTCGGCTGGGTAGAATTTTAGACCAGTCAGTACGTAGCATGTTAAGTAGGAGAGTTGCGGAGCCACGTGATGCCCATGCGCCGGACTGGTCCTCGCTTGAAGGGACAATGAGTATTGGGGAGCAGGGAAACGGAACCGATTCGCGTGTGATAGAGGAGTCCACCTAAAGCGCAAATTGAAATGTATATATTCAAATGTTCGTAGCTTAAAAAATAAACTTGCCGAAATAAAAGCCGTAGTTCTAGAGGGAGACTACGATCTCGTATTCTTAAGTGAGACTTGGATAGATACACATTCGGGGATCAGTGTTTGCGAATTTGATATACCAGGTTATAAAATTCATTATACAAATAGACAAACAGGTAGAGGAGGGGGCGTATTAGTGTATATAAAAGATGACTTAAACGCTTTAACCATCGACTCGACTACGGCAGATATGAGAAGTGAGGCCTTATTAATCCAATTATGTTGTAATGCAAAGAATAAAATTAATTTAGCCGTCATATATCGTCCTCCATCGCAAATAGAAAGAGAAGATGCTGCACTCTTTGATATGCTTTCATCTTGGGCTAGAAAAGGGACCACATTAGTCTGCGGCGATTTTAACTATCCAAACGTTAATTATAGTAACCTAACGTCAGATAAAGCTGGGAAGAGACTACTAAACTTTATTCTGGAGAATTTTCTCGTTCAAAAAGTGGAGGAACCAACTCGTGATAATAATATCCTCGATTTAATCATGGCGACTGACGAGTCATTGGTAGAAAATGTTTATGTAGGAGAGCATTTAGCCTCGAGTGACCATAATGCGATTAGATTCGTAGTAAACACGTGTGTAGAAGTAAAAATTAGTACACAACTCATGCCACGTTTTGGTAGCTGTAATTTTGATACTTTTCGCGAAAGGATTAAGGATGTAGACTGCGGAGTGCGCTTCGAGAATAGGTCTGTAGGAGAAATGTACACTGAGCTTCAGCGTACACTCCTTAGTGTAAATTTCGACTTAGTAAAGTATGTGCGCCGTAAGAGCGTGAAGTCGATGAGAGCGCCGTGGGTTAGCCCACTAATATTAAGCTTAATTAAGGACCGAAATAGAAAATTTCAAATACATAAGAACAATGAGTCATTTATAAGTCGGCAAAATTACATAGATTCTCGAAGAGAAGTTAAACGGGCGGTTAGAGATGCGAAGCGGAAATATGAAATAAAACTGGCGAAGGATTCAAAGAAGGAACCGAAACGGTTTTACGGCTATGTAAACAGTAGGAAACCCTTAAAAGGTTCAATAGGGCCGATTAAAGACGAAGATGGTCGCTTGCTGGAATTTCCAGCGGAAATGTCTAAAATTTTAAATGAACATTTCACAAGCGTCTTTACTATTGAAGATTCGTCCGAATTAGGATCGTTAGTTGAAGAAGTAGATAATAGTGATATTTGCATATCCGATATAACGGTTAATGAAGTGGAAATTCTTAAATATATTAACCTGATGAAAAAGTCGAAATCACCCGGGCCCGATGGCGTTTACCCCACTCATTTAAAGGAACTTAAGAATGAGCTTGCGAAGCCGTTGCGTGCAATTTTCAATTGCTCATTAGAAGATGGCGTAGTCCCTTTAGACTTCAAGCGTGCAAACGTTGCACCAATATTTAAGAATGGGAATAGATACGAAGCAACGAATTTTCGTCCTATTAGTTTAACTTCGGTAGTTGGAAAGCTTTTAGAATCGGTTATTAGAGATAGAATAGTAAGCCACCTCGAGCTAAATAATCTGATTAAAGATTCCCAACATGGGTTTAGGCGGGCGAGATCGTGCTTGACAAATTTGCTCGAATTCTTCCATAAAATGATTTGCGTTTACGACGAAAGCAAAGCTGTAGATGTAATCTATCTAGACTTTAAAAGGGCGTTTGACACCGTTCCGCACGAGAGATTATTAATGAAAGTTAAAGCAATCGGTGTGAAGGGTAAGATATTAAATTGGATTAGAATCGGTTATTAGAGATAGAATTGGCTGAAGGATCGTTCGCAGCGAGTAGTTATAAATGGTGAATGTTCTGATTGGGTCAACGTCAGTAGTGGACTGCCACAAGGCTCAGTTCTTGGCCCATTATTGTTTCTAATATATATAAACGATTTGGATAATGGCGTATTTAGTACGATTTCTAAATTTGCTGACGACACGAAGCTGGGCAACCGTGCCTATGTAAGATCGGATGTAGATAAATTACAAAAGGACCTAAACTTGATTGTCAGATGGGATGATAAGTGGCAAATGCAGTTTAATTTAAGTAAATGTAAGGTGATGCATTTGGGTTGCCATAATTTGAGGGTAGAGTATACCATGAAAGGCCAGGTCCTCGACGTGGTTAAATTGGAAAAAGACCTGGGAGTTTTAGTCTCGGATGACTTCAAAGTCACGAAACAATGCGCGGATGCATGTAAAAAAGCAAATCGTGTGCTGGGTTATATCGCGCGTAATTTCACGTTCAAATCCAAAGATATAATTTTACCGTTATATAAATCACTTGTGCGTCCACTGCTGAATATGCGGTTCAATTTTGGGCTCCATACTTAAACAAAGATATCGCGCAATTAGAAAGAGTGCAACGTAGGGCTACAAAATTAATTCCCGAGCTGAGAAACAGGCCCTACGAGGAAAGACTCATGTCATTAGATTTGCCATCTCTCGAAGGCAGAAGATTACGTGGCCAGCTAATAGAAGTATTTAAAATATTGAAAGGATTTTCAAACGTTGATTATAGGAGTTTGTTCGAATTGGATCATAGGGGAAACACTCGGCAACACGGATTAAAATTAGTGAACAAGCGATTTAACACTAGTATAGCCCAAAACTATTTTACGTTTAAAATTACTCAAATTTGGAATAGGCTACCCACCCACGTAGTAGATAGTACGTCGGTAAATGTTTAAAAACCGTCTCGACGCACACTTAAATAGTATAAATATAACGTAGTCTGAGCACAGTAAATAAAAACGTCTTGCAAAAGGAGTTTGGAGCGGAGGAACAACGAGAGTAAAAATGATGACTAAAAATGATGCCAGCGATTTCTCTTGCATGTGTAGTTTAGATGTCCATTTTCTTTTCCGCCTATCCTATAAATAGTCTTGCTATCCTAAAATTAGATTTTCACCACTAGCAGTCGAGGGCTGCGGAAGTTGAGAAGAAAAACTTTCTATCCCCCCCCCCCCCCACCCCTAGGTTGAAGTAGTTAATATGCATGACAATGTACACATGTAGATAAGTGTGTACAGTATTTATATATTAAAATGAAAAAAATATATATAGCATGTTAGAGATACACTCGTAGATAAGTGTGTATCGTAGTTATGGATGTAGTGTAGCGGACTAGCCTCGAGCGGACCTTAGGGTCTTTGCTGGTCCTAGATTCTGTAGTTCTTCTTTTTTTTTTTCTTCTTCTTCTTTTTCTTTTTCTTCTTCTTCTTCTTCTATTACCATCAGGTTACTTGGGAACAGTCGATGTGATACCCATCCAGCCATTTGCACTATTTGCTTGGCTAGTTCCTCGTCAATCTCATGTCGTGACTTTTCGATGACTGATTTTGCCCACTTCTTTATTATCTTGTTTAGGGTTTCAATTTCTGCTCCTCCATGCAGGTCTTCCGCTCTTTTTCTTTCTATCCTTATCGTGTTTGTGAGGCAATGATTTGGGAGTACCATAAATACCCACAAAGAACAAGTTTAGCTATTTCCAGGGTAATTGATCATGATTGGCTGAAATAATTATAATGGACTAAAGTCAATACTGGACCAATATGTGTAAATACAAGCAAATGCAATGAACCAACCACTTGACGAGGTATAATTCGAGGCAGTATGGTAGACAGGTTTGTGAAATAGTCCACTCTTAAAGCCATCGTAAGAGGCCTCCCGGACAAGAGGTGATTCTGCAATCTGCAACTCTCGAGGAAGAGTTTACTCTATTCCTAAGGGCCCTGACAGGACCAGAAACGTATTTAGAGCTATTTATGTATTTGCAGGACACAGTTTCGATAACCAAACCACTGTGGGGTGGCACCCTAGGTACGGTATTTGATTCGACTGCCACCGATCATTAAGTCTACCAGAAGGCATCCCTCAGGGTGGCATTCCCTGGTACATCCATCCATTCATCGTCTTTACAGCTAGAGGCTTAGTTTTAGGGAGTTGGAGTGGGACAGTTTCAGCGTAACACAAAGTGTGCTCCAAAAATGCCGAACGCAATACACCCTGCGCTGTATAAGCTTTGGGAGCAGACGCGTGGAGATAAAACGTAAAAGGTGGCACCTTCCACGGCAGCATCCTATGCAGAACAGGGGCGCCACCGGCCAGAGACCTACCCCGAACTCTTGAAGGAGTTTCCTAGCCCTAACACCAAAGGGCTTAAGGTACGAATGGCGCCTCTCGGAGGCAAATGCACCGTCGAACTTGGCTCCGGATGCAGTGAAAGCTGTTGGTGACTGAGAGAGGCGCCGGTCTCGCGTGTACAGGCGAATAGTGCATTTTGTACGGCACAAAGCGAGTGGCATCTCCCCATCATCTATAAGTAGTCTTTTAATGGGGAACGTGCGAAAGGAACCGGTAGCCAAGCGGAGGCCTGTGAGATAGATCGAGTCCACCTTCTGCAATGCACGCTCGGCTGCGGATGTATAAAACTCACATCCGTAGTCAAGTTTCGAACGAAAAACGATCGATAAAAAAGTAAGGATGTAGTCCTATCAACACCCCGGTCCTGAACGTCACGGAACGAAAAATGTTCAGAGCGCTGGTACAAAAGTTCCTAAGCTGCGAAAATGAGCCTCCCAAGTGAGGTGTCGGTCAAAAACAAGACCAATGAAAGGGTGCAAATCCACCACTACCAGATGAATCCATTTTAAGAAAGGGTTGGAGCGGAGGCGTAGATGACGGCATAAATGCACCACCTTAGTTTTGGCCAAGGAAAATATAAACCTGTGCGCTTCAGCAGAGTGAGAGATGCGGTTCAATGCCTCTTGGTGTAGACGCTCTATCGGACCGCACCATAAGAGATCGAAAGGTCGTCTACGTAGACCGTAGCGAAAACGTCTCCCGGTAGCACCATTATGATACTGTTGAAATTCAGGGCAAAGAGTGTGACACTGAAGACACTTCTCTACGGGAAACCCTCTTCTTGCTCAATGGGTCGTAAGGGTTCCCCAACCCATACGCGCAAGCGACGATCTCGCAGAAACTCAGAAATAAAGATTGGGAAGCGACTCCCTGCTCCCATTGTGTGGAGAGTGTCTATGAAACCGTATCGCCATTCGGTATCATAAGCCTTCTCCAGATCGAAAAACATCGTGGCCTAGTACTGTCTACGAAGGAAGGACTTGCAGACAACATTTTCGAGTAAGAGCAGAGAATCCGACGTGGAGTGGAATTTATGGAAGCCTTACTGTGCGGAAAACGGGTAGCCTCCCCTACCAGGAAAAAAAGTAATATAATATTTACCCCTTTATCGATTTTCACGCTGGATGAGAGAGGGATAGTGGGGAAACTTGTCGGGGTAGAGTGATCTATACCCGCTTTGCGAAAAGCGAGCACAGAAGCGATTCGCCATTAGTTTTTTTTTTTGGGGGGGGGGGGGATATCCTAGCCCTGATTTTGTTGAACAAATTATACACCTAGGTGCCGAAATATGTCATACTCGACATTTTCTAGACCATGGGCGGTGTCAGCGCAGGATGCGAGAGCGGAAGGTAACTCGCTAAATGTAAACCAATCGTTGAAGGTTTCTCTACTTCTGTAGGTACGGTTCATTTAGCGGCCTACGGTGGTATTACGGCGTGCATTGAATACTTGCGGAGCAGCATCCGACTAGAAAATGTGGAGATAGCGTTCTTAAAGTATTCAACCACGGACGCGGGGTCCAAGACTGCGATCCAATTCTCCTGGAGTATGGGAGGGCGTTCGGGCGAGAACTTACCCCATATCATTATGACTTGCTTACACCTCCACAAATGGGTTCTTTCCCGTTGAGTGAAGACACGTATGCAAACCAGGAAGAGCGGTGGGCATGCTTCGAAACATACCGGATCCGAGCCCTAGCTCGACGAAATTCACTGTTAGCGAAATCGTTCGGGCGGCGCTTATAGCCCATGTAGGCAAAACACTTCTGTTTGAGTACCGTCTCACACTAGGCTGACAACACAGTTTGCGGCCAAACGTTCTAGGAATATTAATTAGACCCATGGAAAGTAGGTAGACGGGGAAGAACTCGATGGACTCATCAACAGACCTAAACTCTTCGACTGAGATATCAAAATCAGTAATTTCCTGAAATGCAGACCACCGCGCCCGCGCCAAGCACTACCTAGGGGGAGAGGGAGGGGGGGCTCTCAGAGTGCTGCAGTCCAGCTATTGATATTTGAATGGGAAAGTGATCAGTATCATAGAGGTCATCGATCACCTTCCACCCAAAATCAGGCCGTGCATCCTGAGAGCACAGGGATATATCAAAGCATGAAGTTGAAGCGGTTCTCGGGCAGTGAACTAATCCACATTTAGGACACCTAACTCCAGGTCTTTGATCAGGTCGGCAAGAACCTTCTCTGGGATTGATCGAGTAGTCTCTCCAGAGGAGTTCTCTACAGTTCAGATCAACGAGCATTAGAGAGGGCCTCGGCAACCGTAGAATTCCCCAGGTCGAAGTTGACTGATGGAGGAATGTATGCAAAACTAACAATAACACCTGATATCTACGTACAACTGCATTGCTACTGCCGGAAAGGAGGTATTTAAATTAAAAAGAAGAACTGAGAAATCATATCAGGGTAAATTTCCCATCCTCCTTTGTGTCCCCATCCCGTTGTGGTGGAGTAGTGAATCCCTTAAACCTGCTCATGAGGGTGGGCAGGGGGCACGCGCTCAGCATGGTCTCTTACAAAAAGATTCCTAATTGGGAACGGGAGGAGACGAGCCTCCGCAACTCCTCCCTATTATATTGAAGGAATAGGCCCTTCAGGCCTACCTTGGAGGAGATGCATAGGCCTTCAGCGATGAGGGCCCTCATGGGAATGGTCTTATGCCTTCTGGAGCTAGAACACTGGGCGCTTTTGCCGAGAAATTCACTGTCACCTTTGTGGACTTATCAGGGAAGGTTATCTCGCTATACGAGTGTTTTCCTTCCTCCGACTCAAAATCTTTGACAAGCCGGGCGGGTTTCAAGGCTGCTCTTCCACCTTTGGAAGACCCACCGTCTCAGAGCTACCCAGTCTAGCCCTGGGCAGGGGCGTAGGAGCCCAAGCTCCTTTGTTGCTCTCATCCTCTCGGGGATAGCTTTAGAAACTTCGGAAGGCTACCACATGACTACCATCAGGTGTGTCGCCTCCTAACAAATCGGTGGAAGCGCGCGGCCGTTTCGCCTTACGGGAAATGGTCACGCTGAGAGACGAAGGGGAATTCAAGGTTTTAACCAATGCTGAGTGCGAACCCTTTGTGCTGCTACCTCTGTCACGGAAGTACCCGAGTGGAGGCATAACCCGCAGAAGGGTGCCTAATGGGGACGGAAATGACCGTACTCGTAGCCTGAGGGGCCAGCAGCCGAGGGTTTTTTTCAGCATTCAGGCATAAAACGCCAATGGCAGCGCCACCGCGCCAGAACCAAGTCCCTAGGCGACTCGCTAAATGACAGATGATCCGCAGCTTGAACAGCCAAGATTTCTTTCTTCAGGAGATATGCATCACATTTCTTTGATTTGGACCTATTGTGTGCGGCCTTGGAGCAACTTACACAGACTTCGGGTAACCCCGACTTCGCAGACCTATAGGAGCAATTTGTATGGATTCTAATATCTACTCTACAAAATAAAGATACATAACAAATGTCAGTGGCTACGCAAACTTAAATTGACTTAGGACTTTTTCTCACTAGAAAGTTTCTCCTTCTTGTAGTCACTTTTGCTCCTGGTAGCTTTCTCAGGTGCATCCAGATTAACTCTTTTTATGCCTCTTCTTTTGACTTTTGAATGGGCATGACTGTTAGCTTTTAAAACCATATTTTTTGCCCATGACATGAAAGAGAGACCTGGCGATGGCAAGGATAACGGTGTTGACCAGGCTGCCACCCTTTTCACAATCTAGCAGGGACATGCCTAAGTCATTGCTCATTATTTCCTTGTAGACACTCACGAACACTTCTTCTGAATAGTAGGCCGCCAGGAACTTGATCCTCATTTCGCCTGGTGTTGTCATCACCTTGAAGACTTTCACGGTCATCATGGCCATGTGGATGCACTCGTTTGAGGGGTAGAGGAGACCGCGGCGGTCTGAAGGTCTCTGGTAGCTTGTCGGGGTTGGCCACGGAACAAGTCGACAACTTGTTGCTCCGTCTCATAGAGATTGTCCTTGTTGAGAGATTCGAGGTCAGCAGCAATTGTATCAAGCTTTGCCTGCTCATTGTGTTCCACCTCCGCGAGGATGGCGATGATGTTAGGGACCTCGTCAACCTTGGTGATGAGCGGCAGGTGGTGGGTTCTCAACCTGATAACCACGTTGGTGAAGTTTTGGTTGTTGACAGGCTTGCCTTCTTTGTAAGCCTTAAAGGTCAAATCAGGTCGCACAACAAGGCTGTTTCTCACTTGAGGTTGACCTGCCACGAGGTCAACCTGCTGGAAGCACATAATGTCATCGTCGTTCTCTTTGTACATGACTTGCTGATAGCTACTGGGCAGCTTGTACTTCGGCAGCTTTGCAGAGAGATCTTGGTGGCCTGTAACCTGGAGGATCAGTGGCATTTTCTTCTCAAGTGCCTCGGCGACGGACTTTTCGTGCCCTCTGCGGGGGTAGGAGGTGGCCAGCTTTGTCTTCCTGAACTCGGAAACCTTTGGCAGGCAGCCCGCAGGGAAACCGGTGGTGTCAAAGACTCTGGGCACAGCCCCAGGCTTTAACCTAATCCTCTTCCTGGGCTGCCCCTTGTTGTTGAAGTCTGCAGTCATGTAGTCATCATCCCTGAAGTGTCGCTGGCAGACTCCAGCCTTCTCCCAGTTGGTTGTGGAGGAGAGATCCATGAAGGACAGAGCAGCTTTCCACTTAGCAAACAGCTCAGGGTGCTTGGTGGGAAGCCTGTGGGAGGCCAGCTTGGGTGGCAGCTTACCCTCGGCCTTTTCTGCAGCCGTCTGCCGTTATCCAGTCTGACAGCCAAACACGATGCACATGTCCGGCATGGTTATGTAGTTAGAACAAGCAGCCTCGTAAGGACCACTAGGTTTGTTGCTGTTTTTAGATCCTTTGTATTCCTTTGTAATCTTCAATACGGTACTGTACTCTCATACTTGCATCCAGGAACACAACATGGCCTTGGCATCTACAATAATATTTACAATCAGATTGACAAGAAAATACAACGTAAACTTCAAGATGACCAATTACACAACTTGTCTCACACTACCGTATAGCTATAACTTGGATTATAGTTCCACCCTGTACACAGGAATATATCGATTATTGTATTTTATTAACCAAACAAAAGACATTTGGCACTCTAAGGGGTAGGATGGGTAAAAGACCAATAACATAACACACCAATACAAAAATAAAATATCAATATAATAAAAATAAAACACCAATAATAGAAATATAATACCAATAATAAAATTATAATATCAATACTCACCACCAAAGACACACAACTGACATAACTACTGATGGTAGAGTGATGAAGATTGAGGTGAGTGTGAACCATATGTAGTCTTTGTGATACCAATGTGTCACGTTGTCATTACGTCCAAACCCTGAAACAAATGTAATACACCATTTGTAATCATATGAATATCAATACAGTATTATTAATTAGATTTTATTGCTGCCTTCAAACCCGTATTTAATAAATTTATAAACGACAATAAAATATAATTTTACCATAATAACTAGCCAGAGATGATTTGATCAACCCAAGGCATCGGTGAAGGTGCAGTTTAGGGTGCGTATCGTAGTCATGACTTTTATTAGGTTGAAAAATAAGTTCTTGCGTTTTTTTAATGTTGTGTTGATTTAAGTTTTGTTGACGTGTTTTATGCACATATTAAGAAACAATAATAAATGATGAGAGCAAAATTTGCAAAGGTTAGGCTACGTCTATTAACAGCGTAGACTATTAGGCTTTTGCTTAGGTTACGTCTTGAAGTTGAGTAATAAATCATTGCGATTTATTTAAAAGTTGTGTTAATTTAATTTTTGTTCTGTACCCTCAAAATGGAATGTCAAGTTGAAAGAAAGGCGCATTTTCGACGGGAACAATGCAAACGCAACCAAAGCTCGTCGCGATATTTGTGCTGTGTACCGAGAAAATGCTTTATCAGAAAGGACAGCTCAATGGTAGTTTTCACGTTTCAAAAAAGGTCATTTCAATCTTAATGACGAAGAACGTTCTGGTCACCCCATTAAGTTGGATGGAGATCGATTGAACGACCTTCTTCATGAAAATCATCGTCAATCGACTAGAGAATTGGCTGTACAATTGGCGTGTGATCAGAAACTGTAGTGAATCACCTTAACTCGATGGGGAAAGTTCAAAAACTCGGTGCATGGGTTCCGCACGCTTTGAGCGAAAGCAAGAAACTTCAACGCTCCACGATTGCCGCAGGTTTGCTTGCTCGTCACAAGGCTACTCGTGGATATAAGGACAGATTTCTTCACCGCATCATCATTGGCGACGAAAAGTGGTGTGTTTATGTCAACATGAACCATCAAAAACAATGGCTTAGCTCCAATAAAAAAACACTTCCGCGATTAAAGCAAGGGCTTTATCCACGAAAGACGATGCTGTGTGTGTGATGGGATTGTGGAGGCATCATTCTTTATGAGCTCCTTGCGAAAAACGAGATTGTCAATGCAGAACTCTACGTTCAACAAATGTATCGACTCGCAGAAGCTATTCGTGAAAAGCGACCTCATCGACGTTATGGAGTCCTTCTGCAACACGACACTGCTCGTCCTCACATTGCCAATATGACAAAAGACGCAATCCAAACGCTTAATTAAGAAATCCTGCCGCATCCTCCATATTCGCCAGACTTGGCTCCATCGGATTTCCATCTGTTCCGATCGCTTTCCAACAATTTGCGCGGCGTTTCGTTCAATACTGATGTAGAATTAAGAACCTGGTTAGACGAATTCTTCGAGTCAAGATCCAGAGATTTTTATTGAAGAGGCATCGGAAAACTAGTTGAACGTTGGGAAGAAGTCGTAAATAACAACCGAGAATACATTACTATTAAATTGCATATTTTTTATCAATTAAAAATGATTTTTTTTTTAATTTTAATGGTAATGAATAAATTTGATAAAACCGCAAGAGCTTATTCCTCAACCCAATACATCACAGTTATGATAAACAGTTATTTATGGATAAACAATATCATAGATTAGGGTTGAACCGATATGAAAATTAGCCGATAACCGATAAATGGGCCAACTCATATCGGCCGATACTGATATATCGGCGCCGATACAAGGTTAACAATACTCAAAATAAAAAATACATATTTGAGAATATTTTTGCCGAATGGAGGAGCTATTGACGTATAAAAAAAAGTGTTCGAGGACGTCATTTCTGACAATTTCCGACGATCGCAATCTTGCTAAGCCTAATCGTCCTCGCTTGTTTACAAACGTATACAATACTATGAATAATAAAATCATTCGATAATAGTTAAGTTTATTGTAGCGTAAATGCACTATTAATTTAAATTAGTGTATCATTTACGTAATTATTGCTATAACTTTTAAGTTATTTTAGAAATTAACGCGTGCATTGTGAGGCTTAAGGCTTAGTCAGCAATTTCTAGATCATTATAGCTTTGTGTTGAAATAATGAACATATAAAATGCGTAATTAAAACAGGGTTATAGTGATAACAAAAAAGAGCTTAAGGCCAGGATTACGTATACGAGCGACGCTGCGGCGCCACATCGTGGCGTCAGTTTGTGGCGGGAATGTGAATTCCCATAGGTTTCGGTTATTTAGAAGCCACGCTGCGCACACGAGCGTCTGTGGCGAGTTGTCGCTGATCTCCGCCACAGAGGGGCACGGCTATGAGACACCTTAGGGCTGGAGTACATGAGCGACGCTGTGGCGCCACAAAGTCGCTTGTGTACTCCTGGGCTAAGGCAGGCTAGACCTTTTCAATTTGGATTTAACATTATTTTGGCGTTATTATAAATTATGTTCTTATATATCAAGTTATCAACCATTGTAATTATTTCTACATTTTTTTCTGAATAAATTTTAAGAAGTTATGAAGTTTAACTTTGTAGTATTAATACAATATTCGTAGAAGTGAAAGGAAAAACAAAGTAATAGTACTGAGACACCATTAGAGAAGTATGTGCTGTATAGCTCATATTGGAATACTTATAGGATTAGCCGATAAACGAGCCTTTAATATATCGGCAAGATATGACCGATGCCCATATATCGACAAAGTGGCCGATATGGGCGACACCGATAACTTAACGATATTATCGGTGCAACCCTATCATAGATAGCGTATAGTAAAAATATATCGCATAATTTATACGCTTGTGTAACACCATATATTATGATTGTTCATTAATATTTTACAGGGTATTTAACTTTAATCCACTCCTGGATACTTAAACACAACGTTTTGGTATAAGTACTCACGCTAACAGGCCTAAAACGGGAGGTATTTAAGTGCAATTACCGTGGGCAGCAGCGTCCCTCCCCAAGCAAGAGATAGGTATCATATGCTGGCTTCCCTTATTTAACGCACATTATAACTTATTCATTTAAATAGTAGGAGTCTACATCTTCACTACCTACAAGTACTAGAGCTAACAGGCCTACAACGGCAAATAAATACAATTAACTTATGATTTCAAAATTTTCCAAGAAGACGGCAGCGTCTCACCCAGACCTAGTCGTAACAATGACTGGGATCGCCGCTTAGTGGGCATAGCGGCAAACACCTGCGCTGACTGTCGCCCGACTATGGAAGCAGCTGACTCCGGAATTTGCGGAAGCTACCAATCAAGTATTCGGTATCTATGCCCATGGTTAACATTTCCAAACGGGGTTCTCTTCATTTCTTCAAAATACGCTCCGCTTCAAGGGAAGGGGGGGCGTCAGGGGGGGGGGGGGGAGCGTACGAAAAGTGCAAGCGAGCGGCTTAAAAGCTTCGCTTGAATAAGTCTTTTTTGAAACTCGGGAAGGCGAGTAGATTCGCCGCTCGCTAACAGTGGTCCAGCGACGCGGGAAGATGTTTGCAACTCGCCTACGCTACTTTCATTCCTTCGTTTTTTTGCCCTTTTTCCTACTCTCCTTTATCTACAGTGTCCGATGATCACTGCAACACGATGTGTGGGAGATGACTTTTTAAATGTCTAGAGCCTGCAGGCAGCCCGTTCAAATAGGACATAGGTGTGTTAACAAGGTTAGCTTGGGATCAAGATCACGCACAGGAATCGAAACTCAGGGACGAACTTGATCTCTACGCCTTGTAGGGAGATAGGTATGGAACAAGAGCCCCCTTTTCCCGGTGGAGGTACATAACCTTCGTCTTGTTCGTGGAAAAGCGGAATCCCCTATGTTGTGTACGTTTCGAAACTGCATTGACTGTCAACTGCAGACGACGCGCCGCTGAAGGGAGGTAAAGCAAGGAACCGGAAAGTGCCATCTCATTGAAGAACAGACTAGCCGATACGGCCTCTGAGAGAAAAGACGTGATACTATTGATTACAAAACATGAAACACTTAAAACGCTGCCCTGAGGAACTCCCTCCTCTTAGGGTTGCAGATCAGAGTAAGTGTATCCGGCACGCACCGTAAAAAATCGAGATGTTAAGAAACTTAGAATAGAGGACCGTAAAAGACCTCTTATACTCCAAAGGTGTAGCTGCCTTTAGACGCTGGATCTCCATGTAGTATCGTAGACTTCCTCAATGTCAAAAAACATCCCCCAAGACCAGGTGCCTTAACGAGAAAGCCTTCTGGATCGATGCCCCGAAACGTCCTAGGAGGTCAAGAGTGTCATGAACCCTGCGAACACCGCACTGCAATGGAGACAGTAAGTGATCGGCTTCAGGAAGCAATTCAGGCCTACCAACACATACTCCTTAGCAGCTTGCTCAGACAGCTGGCAAAAGCTATAGGGTGATAGTGATCTGCGTCAAATTCGTCCATGCCTGCTTTGACAAAGGGAAGAACAATACTAACGCACCATGATGATGGGTAAGAAGCCTTTCCCATATAAGGTTGTATAAGTCAAGTAAGAATAGAGCAGAGTATGGCTGAAGGTGCCGAACCATATCATAATTGATCCCGTGAAGGCCAGGAGTAAACCACCAAGAAATATTGCAGCACGCAATTCAAGATGGAGAACAAGGCATTATACGGAGGATTGGAGTTCGTTGATTTTATAGGATAGAGAAGCAGTATTATAACGACTTGCACTGCTTTAGCCAAAGCGTTGCTGACCACCCAACTTTCATTCACTAAGGATCACTGCAAATTGAGGATGGGAGCATTACGACCAAAATAACGACCCCAGATCTTGTTACTGTTTTTCCGGATCTTTGGGGGGTAGGGGTAATTGAGGAAATCGATGAAACGTAGCAATACCATGGAGTGCTGCGAGCCTGATAAAGAGTTCTCTGACGAAGCGCATGAGCTGAGATTCGGTCAAGTTTCTTACAGAAGGTTGAGTTCCACGGAACCGGACATAAGCTAACTCGTAGTTCGTAACGGCTGACGCGCATTTTGAGGTCTACTAAGGCATAGTTGACCGACCCGTTACGGTTTGCCTCTGGGGGATGTATGTTTGACCGCGTTTTAAATAATTATCGATGTGAAGCACTTGAGAGGCATGGTTGGATGAGGGCTAGGATGAACGGCCGACAAGACAATAGGGAAGTAGTCATTCCCATGCTCATCAAAGAAGGACCACTGAAAATAATTGAAACAATCCGGAGAACAAAAAGACAAGTCAATACAACTAAAAAAGTCCGTCTTGAAATGATAAGAGGTAAAGTCACCGGTGATTAAGACGCAGAGAAAGTCAGAAAATAAAACGGACTCTAAAATACTACCTTTGGCATTTCGAGTAACCAAAGCCCCAATATGGGTGACGGGCATTAAAATACCCGAGTAATAAAAACGGAGAGGGCAACTGATCTACAAGTTCTAAAAGATCGGACCTTAACATTGGTAAAGAAGGGAGGTAAATGGAGCAAGCAGTAAAAAGCCTTGTAAGAAAAACTTTCACGGTAACAGCTTGAAGTGTAGTGTGGAGAGAGAGAGAGGAGATACACGTTGGGTGACGAAATCATAGGTCACGCCCCAAATGAGACGAACCCCCTACAGGAGCAACAGAGTTGAACATACGAAAACGAGGCACCGCCGGAAACGGGCGAGTACCTAGTTTGTTCTCCTGAAAATAAACAACTGCGAGATGGAGAGTCGAGCAGACTTTGAATTCTTCCCACCTGGAAAGAACACCTTGACAACTGAATTGTAAAATGGAAGATATTATGTGGGACGGACGGTTAGATAGCACATTAGATATCTTTTTCTTCCTTGTAGCTGAGGTTGAGTTCTTTGAAGAGTGTCCCACGAGTTGAGAGGATAAGGAGCAGATTTCGAAGAGGTTGTGTAGCAGGAGAAGAGATCCGGGAAAGAGTGATAACAGGGGATGTTTCCGAGGGCCGCGAGAAACCGCCAGGGGCCCCTGCCTGTGACTGGGTCACACAGCCAGGCGGAAACCGCAGTTCAAAAAGTAACTTTCGGACAGTAGACCCGGAATCGTGGGCCAAGGACACTTTCGATGTCGGAAAGATTGATCCAGCAACCGAGGCTGGAGATGTTGGAATATCATCAGCTTCCATCGGATCATTAGTAAGAGGCTGAGTGAGCGGAGCAGGCGTACGGGGCAAAGCACAAAGCACTGGAAGGATTTATGCAACCGGTTAGCCCAGTAAGAGACCTACGTCCTGTGAAGGACGGGATGGGATTGAAGACAAGAATATTGAGCAGCAAGAAAAGATGGACAATGAGTTGCTACAGATGTGTCGGAACTCGAACGTGACGTTCAGTTTCGTCAAGCGTCACACAAAATATCAGAAAAGACGGCTAAAAGAATAACTTTGTGCTCGAGCATGTTGGCGAGCCTCCCCAACGCCCAGAAGATTAGACAGGTCATATACGCGTCGCTAAGTGCACCACCGCAGTTAGCACAGCATACTATTCTGGCGCATTCAGGATCCTGGTAATTAGAACCACAATTAACACAGGAACAGATGGTGCCGACATGCACGACCAACTTGTCCAAATTAATGGCAGTTGAAGCAACGTATGTGTAGTTCGACGCAGAGAATTACCGGGACACGAAGGTATCCAGCTTTAATAAACTGGGGCAGTTCCTGACGTTTGAACGTTAAAATCAATGTGGCAGTTGGGACTCTAGCAGATCGTACATTTTAGTCACCCTGTGCACATGTGTGCTGCGTTGGGTACTAAACTTACTCTAGAGACTGGTAAGGTCGTAGTCCATTAATTCGTTTGAACGGAAGCTACCGTTGACAAAATTTAGACTTGGGTGAGACGAAACTGTTACGGAAATTTGGCAATCGAAGACAGATTTCGGACAAGGTTCGGTTGAGAGAGAGAGATGAGACCTCAACCACAATATCACCCCTACCTCTTGACCACACCCGGTGGGGTTCACCACACCGGGACTCAAACGATTAATTGACATCAAACACGTCCACTTTTGCAAGCGGGGTTTCAGACGAGGAATTCAAGACCAAAAAGCGTAGATAATCTACATCTATATGGATTCAATGAGCGAAGGAAGGCTGACATGGGAAGTGAGGAACGTTTAGCACGAGAACCCTTACAAGATGAATTTTTTTAGAGCTTATCTGGCGAGTGCTTACGGAGGAATTTGTCGCCTTAGTCAACACTGCCTAATACTAGGCATCTTTAAAATAATATGCAAAAAAACAAAAACACGATAAAAATGAAAAAAAATGAAAAAGGCAATAACCAGGAAGCAAGCTCCGGATTCGGGGGGAGGTCCCCCGGCGCAGGAATGCGCGACATACTAAAATAAGAAAAAAAAACAACTAAGTAAATTAATGGGAGAAGGCCGGATTCCCCCCAAAAGTTTATAAGTCCACTAGTGAATGTGCACGAACTCGTCCCTAATACAAGGGACAGGCGATAGCTACCCGCCCATCCCAGTACAGGGAGGGGTAACGTGCGGGGAGATCGCCCAGACTGAGATATTCAACAAGAATGTGCCAAACAGTATGTGGGACAACGCAGTCTTCACAGTAGGGCACTGGGGAGCGCTCCATCAAATGGCGGTTCGTCCCTCGAGTGTGCCCAATTTGGAGACAAAAGAAAGCAGCCTGAAGCCTTTGCGGCATTGGGAGGTAGGTCCATAGGAACAGTCGCGGCGCAATGGCACGTAACTTTAAGTTCCCTTCGACCGTCTCCCATCTTCTTTGCCAAGCAGCCGAAGAGCTTCCCGTATTCCTGCCAAGTAGTTGGTGTGAGGAAAAGCGAAACGCTGGTGTGGTCACAAAGTCCTCACGGACTCTTTGGCACCCTCATTCCCCGCAATTCCTGCATGTCCAAGAACCCAGATGAAGATAATCTCAACATCTGCCCGACTCGCCAAAACCGTATGGTCACGGATATCGCGAATCAGGGGATGCGGAGATTCCAATGCCCCGAGAGCACTCAGGGCGCTTTGTGAGTCGTTATAGATGACAATCCGTACTCTAAAACAGGCACGTCGCGTAATCTCCCGTACCGAGTAGTGTATTGCCACCAACTCAGCCGTGAAGACAGACGCAGCGCCTGACAGAGCCCCGCTGACTTCAAACAAAAGGGATACGACGTGGAAGCTGAACCCCTCTTGGGACTTGGAGCCATTCGTATACACTGGCACGGTTCCAGCGTGACACGAGGTGTGCTCCAAAAAGGTCGAACGCAATACTCCCAACGCTATAGAAGCTTTGGGAGCAGAGGACTCCCTCCAGGATGACGTTCTGGGCAGAACCAGGGGCGCAACTGGCCCGAGAGCTATACCTAGCTGTCGAAGAAGTTTCCTAGCCCTAAACCGAAAGGGCTTAGGGGATGACTGGCGTCTCTCGGCAGCAAAGGCACCATCGAAATCAGCTGCGGATGCAGTGAGAGCTGTTGGCGACTAAGGGAGGCGCCGGGCTCGCGCGTAAAGGCGAATGATGCACTGTACACGGCGTAGAACGAGTGGCATCTCCCCACCATCTACCAGTAGGCTCTCAATGGGGAAAGTGCGGAAGGCACCGGTCGCCAGTCGAAGGCCGGTGTGGTGGATCGAATCCACCTTCCGCAATAAACGTTCGGCTGCGGATGCATAAAACTCGCATCCGTAGTCGAGCTTCGAACGAACAAAGGATCGATAAAAAAGTAAAGCAGTAGCCCTATCAGCGCCCCAAGCGCTGAACGTCACGGAACGGAGAATATCCATGGTACAGGTACAAGGCCAAGGAAACGGTGCGATTCAGCCACTTCCAGGCGTACCCCATTAAGAAACAAGTCTGGGTCAGGGGGAAGCCGTGGATGGCGGCAGAAGTGCACCACCTTAATCGTGGCCAAGGAAAACTTGTTCGCTTCGGCATGGCGAGAGACGCAATTCAATGCCTGTTGGAGTCAACGCTCTAGAGTTGGCATCTGGGCCGCGCCAAAAGAAATCGAAAGGTCGTCCACGTAGAGCGTAGCGAGAACATGTTCCGGCAGCACCGAGGTGATGTCATTGATGCTCATGGCAAAGTGTGACACTGAGGACACTTCCCTGCGGGACACCCTCTTCCTGCTCAATTAGGGCGGAGAGTGCTCCCCCCCCCCAGCCGTACGCGGAATCGACGATCTCGCAAAAATTTAGATATAATGACTGGGAGGCGTCCCCTCGCCCCCATCGTGTGGAGAGCCTCCATCATATCGTATCGCCATACGGTATCATAGGCCTTCTCCAGATCGAAAAACACCGTGGCGTAGTGCTGTCTACGATGGAAGGCCTCGCAGACGGCATTTTCCAGTCGTAAGGCATCCGACGTGGATTGGAAGTTGTGGAAGCCACACTGTGCAGAAAACAGATGGCCTCCGCTGTCCAGGAAAAAGGCTAATCTAACATTTACCAATTTCTTCATCAACCTGCGCACGCAAGAGGTTAGAGAGATTGGGCGAAAACCGGCCGGAGTAGAGTGATATTTCCCCAGTTTGCGAAAGGAGAGCACAGTAGCGATTAGCCAGGAATCTGGGAGGAGACCGTCCACCTAGATCCTGTTGAACAAATCTAACAGAAAGGCCATGCCATGCTCACCCAGGTGTCGGAGCATGGCGTACGGGACATCGACCGGTCTATGGGCGGTATCCGCGCACGAATCAAGAGCGGAGCGCAACTCCCTCACAGTAAATCTGTGGTTAAAGGGTTCTCCGCCTCTAAAGGTAAAGTCCAGCCGGAGGCCTTCCGCGACATCACGACTGAGAGAGAGAATTCAGTCATTTCCTGAAATTTAGACCACCCCGCCCGCGCCAGGCACCACCAGGGTGGGCTCTCAGGCAGCACCGGCCCAGAAAATGATTTTTGAATGGGAACTGATCACTACTATGGAGACCATCGACCACCCCCAATCAGAACTAAGTTGTGCATCCGGAGAGCACAAACATAGATCAAGGCAGGAAAATGAAGCGATTCTCGGGCAATGATGGGTAAATTTATCCCCATTCGGACACCCATCTCAAGCTCGTCGATCAGGTCAGTAAGGACTTGAACCAAAGGATTGATAGAGTATTCTCCCTAGAGGGGGTGTGTACCGTTCAGATCTCCAACAAGAGAAAGGTCATTGACAACCATGCCACGACACGGTGGGAGTCCCCCGCGTCGAAGTCGTCTAACGGCGGAATGTACGCGGAAATGTACGTGTGCGACGGGCGCGAAAGGACCAAGTCCTTAGCCTCGCGAAATGACAGACGATCCTGAGCCTGAACGGTCAGGATTTCCTTCCAAGGAGATACGCACCACATTGGTTCCAATTAGCGGGGTGCGGCTCTCCGCCCGTCGACAGGAGCGATCAGTTTGGCCGAAGCGGTGGGGATAATAGCACTTCTGCGGCAGTGAAACGAATGCCTTCGCTCGGTAGCGATACCAACCGGCATGCACCGACTCATGCAGCTTGTCACAGGTGAACGTGACGAAGAGTGTAGGGGTGGGTCTCTAGGTCCCTCCATGTTTTCTCATCACACGTATGACCTTGGCCGCCCCATGGTCGTCAGCTCTAAAGGGGATGTCCTCTATGGAGGAGTCCACGAGTTCCCTCGCATAAACTACTCCTTTCACGAAGTTCATGGTAGAGTGCGGCGTCACACTCACAGGCGTGCCATCGAGTGTCCGAAAGGCACTAATCATGGCCGCCTCGGAGGGATTTGACGCATTCGCTAAAAGGCTCCCGTCCGAAAAACGTTTCCCTCTCGGCTCTCTACCAATCATACTAGCTAGAGCTCTCCTATGATTGATCATGTTGCCTTTATCCAAAAGGTTGCCATCAGTGGAGCGAATAACAAGGAAGCGTTTGATGCCAGCGGGCTCAAAAAAGCCGGGTAGTCTCTGAATAATGGGCCCCGGTGTAATCGAGGCTTCCCTCTGCGCACTAGCATTTTGGTCTTAGTCAGGGGCTCCCCACCCGGGGGGTGGCGCAGAAGGGCCGGATGTGCCGATCTTGGCTTAGTCACTTACCGAAGTGGCAGCAGGCCCATCCATCCCCGCAGCCCCATAGATGGAAAGGAGCCCCGAGTCTTCCTAGTCTTTTTCTTGTTTTTCTTCTTTTTACGAGACGAGGACGTGGAATGAACCCACTTCTTCCCTGCGCAGGAGCGCTCAGGCCGGATGGAGCGGCCTCAGCAAGGTCCTTCTTCGTGATGGAGGAGGTCCTGGCGGTTGTAGGGCCAGCAGTCGGATAAGGAGATCCCTCCCCTAGTTGTATTGACTTGGAGACAAGAGTCGTTTGAGGAGGAACTTGTATAGGGGACGATTCAAGTTCGGTGCTTGGCACAGGGCCCGGATTCGCCCCCATGGAAGGCCCTACTGTCTGAGGCTGGGTTGCCTCAAGGACCATGTCTATCTCGGGGGAGGGCCTCCAGTTTCCCTTCCCCCCCCATAGGACAAACCAGGTCCCATTTGTAGCGGAGTCACAAGTCGAGTCTGTCAAGGAACAGGCCTTGACCCCTGCTAGGTTTAATATTCTAGCCAGCAGGTCTTTTGACGTAATCGACCAAAAGGGACTGGCTTCCCTCTCCTCCCAAGGGGATTTTCCCTACCGAGCCGCTTCAATGGGGAGCAGTTGGCTATTGGCTGCCTGCTGGCTTTCTAGGCAGTTCCCTTGGAAAGTAAAGGGGGGGACTGCTGCTGAAAAGGAGGTGCTCAACGGCTCCTCCAGACAAGGGGGTGAGGGGGAATCCCCCACACCCGTAGGCGAAGGAAAGAAGTAATCCCCCTCTCCGGTTAGAGAGATTTGGAGGGTCCCCTGAAAGAGCACAGGGGGGGCGACCTCCATTGTTTCTGTGGAGCTGCAAGAGGGCAGCTATGACGATGGTCGAGGGGAAATTGAGGGGATTTTTTTAGTTTTGTCATCATTGGGCATGGTGACCCTAATTTTTTTTTTACGGGATGCAGACGCTCCTCACCCTTCGCAGTAGCCCGCTCTGCAAGGGGAGCGTACGGGTCTGGCAGAGCTAGGTACCGCCAATTAAGGCCACCCCTCCCGCCTGGTTACCTGGCAGCCCTTCAGCATGGCGGCTCCACCTTGGGCACGACGTAAAATTGATAGAGTGTGAAGTGAGAAGGAAAGGGGATGTGAGAAAGGTATGGGTCGGGATGAAGCAGGTTGTTAAAAACACACCATCCAAAATCGGAGCTCAGGGGTTAGGGAACATTGTTCCCTCCTTCCCTCACCCCTGATCCTGGATCGTTGGCTGAGAAGGTCAGCATCTACCCTGCGAAAATAGAGGCCAACCAGAGAAAGTTGTGGGAGAGGTTGTAGGCGAAGTGATGAAGTAGGGGAGAAATACAGGCTGTCTGAAAGAAGGAGGAGAGGCTAAGCTGCAGTCGGACGGGGCGCTGAGTCCCGTCAGCACAGCAGCCAGGAAGGCAAATCGCCGCGCCACTTACGGGGAACTCTTACAAGAAGGCAAAGGTTTAGTTTTAGGATAAGCCGTAGCGAATAAAAGTGACTTCACATGCTCCCTCGGGACTCCCCATGACGGAGACCTAAAAGGGTCCGGCGTTACAGCAACTCTCGACTCTGCTGCATCCGGTATGTCCTCTCAAGAGTGGATACGGATCCACCACACTATCTTCATGGGTCAAAGGGGTCGCCTGGGTTCTCTTACAAGTGGATAAAAAGGACCAATGATAGGCTTCGACTTGGGCTTCGGCAAATGATGGAGACCTGAGACGCCCAAACTCCGATCTTCATGAAAGAAAAATGCAGAATCAGTCCGCAAAAATAAGCAAAGGTCAGGTAACAGTCAGAACAAACAAACTGGGCAAAGAAAGGGCAGTACGCGTAAAAGGGAGAAAAAAGGTGTGAAAAGTCTTGCCCACGGCACCAAGGGATCCCAAAGGGCTTCAGGACTGACCTTCTTCTCCACAAGAATGCCAGAGCCTCTCTGGGACTAACCCTTGAAAAATAAAAGGTATCAGAGATCAATGGAGAGATAGAGAGATAGAGGGAGGGGAAGTAACAAGGAGTAACAAGGAAAGAAAGTGCCCTAGAAGGCCTTACGGTCCATTCAATGAGGGTACCTTTAGGCTAGCAGTCGAGCGGGCGCATCTCTGCTCAAATGTTTTCCGTCCTTTCACGACCATTTTTCAAGACTCTGTCTAGTCTTGACTTGAACTGGTCAACCGATTCACTGTTGACAAATTCCACTGGAAGTGCGTTCCAACTACCACAGATACTGTACGTGAAAATTTTTCCACACAGATCGCGGTTGTAACGCTTCAGTTCAAGTTTGAAGCCGTGATTTCTTGTTCTGCCCTTAACAAGTGTGAAAATATTCCTGTAGTCAACATTGTCGAACCCTCGAAGTATTTTGAAAACTTCGATGAGCTGACCACGCAATCTACGGGTTTCCAACGAGAACAGATCTAATTCCCTTAATCTATCTTCATAACTTTTATGTCTGATAGAGGGAATCAGTTTGGTTGCCTTGGCTTGCACAAGTTCCAATCTCGCGATGTCCTTTCGAAGTGAAGGACTTCAAAATTGTACAGCATACTCCAGATGCGGTTGGACAAGTGAGTTTTACAAACACAGTACAATCTCCTTGTTCCGATACCCAAACTGGCGCTTTATGTAGCCTAGCATCCTTTGTGCCTTTTTCTCAGCCACAATGCACTGTTTCGAGAACTTGAAGTCACTAGTGATTGTTACACCCAAGTCCTTCTCAGTGTCGGCGAATTCTAGGACAGTGCCCTTAAGGATATAGGGTGATTGAAGATTTCGGTGGCAGATATGCATCACTTTGCATTTGTTTACGTTGAAAGGCATTTGCCACGTATCAGACAACTCCCCAATCTTTCGAAGATCATCTTGAAGGCGGGCAGTATTTCCATCCTTTGCAACATTCATAACAAGCTTGGTATCGTCGTCAAATTTGGAAATCTTGGCAACCATGTCACCCTCCACGTCGTTCACCTAGATGATGAATAATAGTGGTCCCACAACAGAACATTGAGGCACTCCGCTAGTAACGGGCACCCACTCAGAAGCCTGTCCATTCACAACCACCTGTTGCCGTCTGCCATTTAGCCACTTCTCTATCCAGCCGGCTACTTTTCCGTCTATGCACAGCGCTCGCCCTTTTCCGGAGAAGGCTGCGGTGTGGTTGCTTATCATGGGCTTTATGAAAGTCTAAGTAGACCACATCCACCGCCTTGTCCCGATTGTGCTCACTGAACACGAAGTGGAAGAATTCCACAAGGTTCGTCAGGCATGACGGTGCCTTCGGAAGCCGTGCTGGGAACTCCTCAGTAGCAGCTTTAACTCTAAATGCGACGTCATTTTGTCCACCATGATGCTTTCCATGAGTGTACCGACTATCGAAGTCAGACTGCTAGGTCGGTAGTTCGACGGTTGGCTACGGTCTCCTTCTTGAAGATAGGAGTCCCCTCCGCTTCACGCCAGTCTCTAGGAACGCATTCGGTCCGGATTGACATGTTGAAGATTGCGCTCAGGTGTCGTGACACTTCATCAGGCACTTCTTTCAACACTTTAGGTAGAAACCCATCCGGGGCAGGTGACTTATTCGTCATTAGGTCAGTGATCTTCTTTTTTATTTCTCCTTCGGTGAAGTCCATATCCTCCAGCTTTTCCCCGAGTAGGAATCCTTTGGCTGGGGGATGGGACCACACTCTTCAGTAAACACTGAAGAGAAGTAGTCGTTGAGGAGGTTATCATTTTCTGCAGCTGAGTGCTTTAATGTTTCCTCCTCATTCCTCAAAGGGCCAATCGTTCGATGGATTGGTTTACGATTGTTTACATATCTAAAGATTTCCTTGGGATTCTCTTTACAGAGTCTTGCCACTCGGAGTTCCTCAGACCGCTTAGCCACTCTTATGCTGGACTTCACTCTCCTGGATGGCCTCCGGTATTCGTCAAAGTCATCCGAGATCTTCGATTGCCAGTACACAGTTCTCTTCTCCCTAAGCAGTTGGCCGATTTCCCGATTAAACCACTTTGGTTGAACAGAAGACCGACGGGAGAATTTCAAAGGGATGAAACGCGATTGAAGACTCATGAATATGGTTTTGAAACTGTTCCTCGAGTCTTCAACAGCCTCACACACTTCTAGCCTCGCGTCAGTCAGTCCAGCACGAAGACCTGCAAACTCTGCTCTTCTCAAATCAAGGTTCCTCGATTTACTAGTTGCAGGCCCTGCTTTCGGATCTTTAACTATGTGAGGGAATTCCACGTCGAATTTCTTTTCCAGCCAGGAAGTTCTATGTGCTGGAGAAGATTCTGTTTGGCTTAAATTGGTAAGCCTACCCTCCCCTCCTTCCACAAGTGGTAGCCTCGAACCGCGTCCACCACGGTCCACATTTACACGGGTTAGAATAGCCTGGGCAAGAAGATTCGAGGCCATTCGAGAGTAGAGCTGTTTCCCGCTAACCCCCCGCGGGGAGAGTCTTAGACATAACTAGTGCTTGACTCCCATGAGGCAGACACAGAGTTGAGAAGTTTCGCCCGAACCCAAAAAGATTCCCCTAGTTCCGAGTCAGGTGCTAACAACAAAGCAAAGTGACGGCTTAACTAGTTGTGTATTGGAATTAGCCCCAGCCAGTGAGGTAATTCCATTTAACTATCGGTACCGAGTGATTTTTCCGACTTCACCCATCAACTCCTGTCGAAGCCCGCCTCGTTCGCCCCTCGTTTTCAGGTGGCCGAAATACTCTCCCCTGGACCGGACGTTATCGCCCCCCTCCCCTTTGTAGAGAACCGTCATCACTTTAAATTACCGCTCAAAAGCTCCGAGCGTCTCGCCTCACGTGCAGAAGACATCCGTGAAGCCTTACCCAGACGTCTCACCCGGAATCCTCCGTAAGCCAACTTCTCTCCCCCTTCAGTAACCCATTTGAGTTCATTCCCCCTCAATTTGAATAGTCTCCTACTGTAATAGCATAAATTTTAACTTAATAGTCTGATTCATAACTATAACCCCCCCCCCCCGTCCCCTCGTTCATCTGATGTAATTTTGCCCATTAATTCTCTGATGTAATTTTGCCCTTTTATTCTCTCATTATTTTTATGTAAATAAAATTATATTTTTGTACATGCCTTTTTAATTAACCTTGAGCGTTAACATTGCCCATATTATACCTGACCTCGTTGCACTCTTATCTTGCCCTCCGCCCGTCGAAACTCGTGGTGTTCTGTCCCTTTGTCGGCTCGCCTTTAAGTTATTGGTCCCTCCCCCATAGATATAATATGGTATTGATTTACTATAATGTCATACCACGACAGACCACAAATCTAATTAGTCGGTGGTCACTGCTACCGAGCTCGTCGTCAACAGAGAGGTCTTTAACGATGTCATCCTCAGAGGTGATAACAAAGTCGAGGATATTGTCTCCTCTCGTTGGCTCTCTCACCCATTGAGTCAGGAACTCGTTGTTTGTGAACTCCAGGAGTAGTAAGTTCTCGCCACAGGGTTCTCTAGTTTCCCAGTCAACTTGTGTGTGGAAATCCTCCATGACGATACACATTGTGATTTACAAGTTCGCCCAACAGCTGGTACAGACTCCTGCCCTGTTCTAAAAGTTGGCTAGGGGGTCTGTAAAGCAACAGGGTCCTGTATCTGGCAGGACCTATCTCTAGGTTAACACCTAGTAGTTCATGGTCGGATACGATGTTGCAATGCGTTGAGTTTAGAGTATCCTTTACATACAACATCACACCGCCACCCTCTCTGTCTGGCCTATCTTTCAGGAAGAGCTGGTAACCGGGAATCGTGATTCACCTTCAAAATCTCGGCTTGAGATTTTTATCCACGACTCCGTTATGGCCACCATCTCAGGTTCTTCTGTTGTTACGAGGCCACAAAGTTCAAGCAACTTGTTTCTGATAGACCTCGCATTAAACAGAAGAACCTTGAGGGAGTCCCTGACTGTAGGACTCCCTACGCTCTTCCTTTTCCCGCTTTCTTACTCTGTAGCTGGGTCACTCTCCTCTTTGTGACCTCAGAAAAGGTCGTTCCTGGAGTAACACGGGTGTACTGGCGTACGTCCTCCTTTACTCGGGGCTTGACACTTCTTTTGGAGAGAGAGAGAGTGTGTAACAAGGACTAACAAAGAAAGAAAGTGCCCTAGAAGACCTTACGGTCCATTAAATGAGAGTACCTTTGGACTAACACTCGAGAGGGAACATCTCTGCTCAAATGCTTTCCGTCCTTAAACGTCCACTTTTCAAGACCCTGTCTAGTCTTGACTTAAACTGATCAACAGATTCACTGTTGACAACTTCCACTGGAAGTGCGTTCCAACTACCGCAGATACTGTACGTGAAAATTTTTCCACACAAATCGCGATTGTAACGCTTCAGTTCAAGTTTAAAGCCGTGATTTCTTTTTCTGCTCTCAGTAAGTGTGAAAATATCCCTGTAGTCAACATTGTCGAACCCTCAAAGTATTTTGAAGACTTCGATGAGCTGACCACGCAATCTACGGGTTTCCAACGAGAACAGATCTAATTCCCTTAATCTATCTTCATAACTTTTATGTCTGATAGAGGAAATTAGTTTGGTTGCCCTGGGTTGCACAAGTTCCAATCTCGCGATGTCCTTTCGAAATGAAGGACTCCAAAATTGTACGGCATAAACCAGGTGCGGTCGGACAAGTGAGTTGTACAAACACAGTACAATCTCCTTGTTCCTATATCCAAACTGGCGCTTTATGTTACCTGCATCTTTTGGGCCTTTTTCTCCGCCTCAATGCACTGTTTCGAGAACTTGAAGTCACTAGTGATTGTAACACCCAAGTCCTTGTCAGTGTCGGTAGATTCAATAGCAGTGCCCTTAAGGATATACTGAGATTGGGGATTTTGGTGGCCGATATGCATCACTTTGCATTTGCTCACGTTAAAAGGCATTTGCCACGTGTCCAACCACTCTCCAATTTTCCGAAGATCTTCCTGAAGGCAGGCAGTATTTTCATCCTTTGCAACGTTCATACCAAGCTTGGTATCATCGGAAAATTTGGAAATCTTGGCAACCATGTCACCCTAAATGTCGTTGACGTAGATGATGAATAGTAGTGGTCCCAGAACAGAACCTTAGGCACCTTGCTGGTAACGGGCACCCACTCAGAAGCCTGTCCATTTACAACCACCTGTTGCCGTCTGCCACTTAGCCACTTCTCTATCCAGCCGGCTACTTTTCCGTCTATGCACAGCGCTCGCACTTTCCGGAGTAGGCAGCGGTGTGATTCTTTATCATGGGCTTCCTGAAAGTCTAAGTAGACCACATCCACCGCCTTGTCCCGATTGTGCTCACTGAACACGAAGTGGAAGAATTCCACAAGGTTCGTCAGGCATGACGGTGCCTTCGGAAGCCATGCTGGGATCTCCTTAGTAGCAGCTCTAACTCTAAATGCGACGTCATTTTGTCCAACATGATGCTTTCCATGAGTTTACCGACTATCGAAGTCAGACTGATAGGTCGGTAGTTCGACGGTTCGCTATGGTCTCCTTTCTTGAAGATAGGAGTCCCCTCCGCTTCACGCCAGTCTCTAGGAACGCATTCGGTCCGGATTGACATGTTGAAGATTGCGCTCAGGTGTCGTGACACTTCATCAGGCACTTCTTTCAACACTTTAGGTAGAAACCCATCCGGGACAGGTGACATAATCATCATTAGGTCACCGATCTTCTTTTTTATTTCTCCTTAGGTGAAGTCCATATCCTCCAATTTTTCTCCCGTTGGCTGGGGGATGGGTTCACACTCTTCAGTAAACCCTGAAGAGAAGTAGTCGTTGAGGAGGTTATCATTTTCTGCAGCTGAGTGCTTTAATGTTTCCTCCTCATTCCTCAAAGGGCCAATCGTTCGATGGATTGGTTTACGACTGTTTACAGATCCAAAGAACTCCTTGGGATTCTCTTTACAGAGTCTCGCCACTCGGAGTTCCTCAGCCTGCTTAGCCGCCCTTATGCTGGACTTCACTCTCCTGACTAGCCTCCGGTATTCGTAATAGTCAGCGAGATCTTCGATTGCCGGTACACAGTTCTCTTCATCCTAAGCAGATGGCCGATTTCCCGATTAAACCACTTTGGTTGAACAAAAGACCGACGGGGGCATTTCAAAGGGATGAAACGCGATTGAAGACTCATTAATGTGGTTTTGAAACTGTTCCACGAGTCTTCAACAGCATCGCACACTTCTAGCCTCACGTCAGTCAGTCCAGCACGAATACCTGCAAAGTCTGCTCTTCTCAAAAATTAAGTTTCCTCGATTTACTAGTTGCAGGCCCTGCCTTCGGGACTTTGACTACAAATCTAATTAGTCGGTGGTCACTGCTACCGAGCTCTTCGCCAACATAGAGGTCCTCAACCATGTCATCCTCAGAGGTGAAAACCGAGTTGGGGATATTGCCTCCTCTCGTTGGCTCTCTCACCTATTGAGTCAGGAACTCGTTGTTCGCGAACTCCAGGAGTAGTGCGTTCTCGCCACAGGGCTCTCTAGTTTCCCAGTTAACTTGTGTGTTGAAATCCCCCATGACGATACACACTCTGTCTTTTACAAGTTCGCCCAACAGCTGGTACAGACTCCTGTCATGTTCTAAGAGTTGGGCAGGGGGTCTGTAAAGCACCAGGGTCCTGTATCTGACAGGACTTATCTCTAGGTCAACACCTAGTAGTTCATGGTCGGATACGATGTTGCAATGCGTTGAGTTTAGAGTATCCTTTACATACATCACACCGCTACCCTCTCTGACTGGCCTATGTTTCAGGAAGAGCTGGTAACCGGGAATCGTGAATTTACCTTCAAAATCTCGGCTTGAGGTTTTTATCCACGACTCCGTTATGGCCACCATCTCAGGTTCTTCTGTTGCTACGAGGCCATGAAGTTCATAAACTTGTTTATGATAGACATCGCATTAAACAGAGGAACCTTGAGGGAGTCCCCGACTGTAGGACTCCCTACGCTCTTCCGTTTCCCGCTTTGTTTCTGTGTGGCGGGGTCACCCCCTCTTTGTGACCTCAGAAAAGGTCGTTCCTGGAGTAACACGGGTTTACTGGCGTACGTCCTCCTGTACTCGGGGCCTGACACTTCTTTGGGTCCGCTCCACAACAACCTGGATCATGTTTGCGAGTACAGCTTTCCCTTTAAAGGAAAGATGCACTCCGTCCCTTTTATACAGGTCATTTCTCCCGTAAAAGGTGCGGTAGGGGTCTACAAAGAAGACTCCTTCTGCCGTGCAGAGGTCCGCCAACCGTTGGTTTACTGCGACGTTTCTCTCGTGAGCGGATCGGGATTGACCTCTTCTCGGAAGCATCCCAACCACGACATGTTTTCGG
Source organism: Ceratothoa steindachneri (assembly GCA_963969495.1). Taxonomy (NCBI): domain Eukaryota; kingdom Metazoa; phylum Arthropoda; class Malacostraca; order Isopoda; family Cymothoidae; genus Ceratothoa; species Ceratothoa steindachneri. The sequence continues at coordinate 109,661,247 of OZ018318.1, forward strand.
GTTTTAAGCCCTATGTCATCCACTGCTCCCATCACCGTTTGGGTGGTATTGGCACTGAGGCCAACCTTACCCCCTCTGAGGTAGAGGTCGTTGCCACTCACCATCAGAGCGACAACTGAATTCTCAGAAATCTGAGCTTTCTCTACCTCTACTCTGATGTTGTGGTTACCCCGTCCTGGCAGGCAGCTTACCTTCACGCTAGTGCGAAGGTGGGCCGCTAGCAGCGGCTGCAGATCCCGTGTTTGCGAGTCACCAATGAGGGTGACCTCATTGGTTCTTCTTTTGTTTCAACTTTATTCGTTTTCTTATTTTTTTTTATTTTTTCCTTTCTTCTTTTTCTCTTTTACTCTTGCCTCAGATAGCTTAACCTCGGATGATGCCGGAATCTCCGCTTGGGTAAGAACTACGGCACCAGAAGATTCCGACACGTCAGTGAGCGATGCCTCTTCTAGGCATCGAATATGAGCTGCGTGAAGGGCTTCGAATTTCTCCACCTTTCTCTCAAGAATTTGAGCTCTCTCCTCTGACGCTCTATAGAGGTCTTTTAGTTTCTCCACCTCTCGCGTCGATATGCAAGTAGTGCAGATACTTTCCGGGCTGCATTTTGAGTAGAGGCCATCCGGAAAGTCAACGCACCACTTTTCTTACTGGCATGTTGCACAGTTGTGTTTTAGACGAACGGGTCCTTTTTTGCTTGTCATTTTGAGCGCTTTCTCTCTCTCTGAAAACTCGTGACCAATCAATGATAAAAAAGAGGGGTTGGTGAGTTCTCCCCGTGTGAGTCGCTCCCGCCTATCCATCGGAGACGTTTCGGATCTTTCAGAAGGCACGCTCCATGTGCTGCTTTTCGTCCGACCAAGTCGTCAAACCTCGGCGTGCTGTGGCTCCCAACCAAGAAGTACTGACGGTCCCCGAAGGGGCCATCGATTTCTCACCAGGTGAACAACGGAGCACGCCCCGTACTAAACTCTTACTAGTTCCCTTCACGACGGCCAGGATCTCGGAGTAGCATTTATTGGATATTCCGCCACACCAAGAGACTGAACCCAAGGCTTTTTATTGGCCTGGCAACCAGCCTGGGAACAAAGGGCCGTCACCTCGGACCGATGCCACCAGAGGCAGCCGTCAACGGTCACTGGGAATGGTCAATAATTACACGCCAGGGAGCCAGGGAAGGGGTTAACGGGGCACTACCCTCATCCCATTCATCGTGCTCCAACGCCTAGGACACCTCTAGTCCTAGTCTCTCGTAACCAGTGAGCGTCGATTGCCGTTGTTTATAGAGGTTTCAAAACCTCTCTTCTGACGCATGAGGTAGCTGTCAGGTCCTTATATGTAGATAGAGGGGGAAAAGGGTAAGAGTGACACGATAGGAGTAGAGTTTTTTGTTGTATAAGTGGAAGAGATAGGATAAAAGTAAAAAAGGAGAAGGATAGAGTAGAAAAAGGAAGGAAGGACGCACTTAGTCTGGAACCTCGTGTCCGACCAAATCGACAAGGGAAGCCCTACCAGGGGTGCCCAGAAGAGAGGTACCCCCGCCGACATAGCTCGAAAAGTCAAAGGTACACACAAGCTCTCTTCCTGCGACAAGGGCGCGTCACCTCTCCCTCTACTTTCGAGAGAGAGAGAGAGAGGGGGGAGGGGGGGTTCTGCGTAAGAGGCTGTGTATTTGTAGTGTGTGGGTATGTCATGCATTATAGATTAAAAATGGTGGGTGATAGAACGGAACTTTAGAGTACTCCGTTTGTGAAGTTTCCGGTATTTGATGATCGGCCATCAAATGTTAAAAGTGCAGATCTACCAGATAAGTAGTTGGCATCCATCTTTTTTTGTTGTTCCTCTTGCTTGTGAGGTTGTGCCGGAGGATGGTATCAAAGGCTTGTTGTTTGTTTAGGGGTATGGTGTCTGTTGTGGTGATTGGTGCATGTGATTGTTCAGTGAACAGGAATATTCTCTCGTGTTTTGTAGTTTGTTGTTCTTTCTTCTACGGTTGTATCTTGATGAAGTTTTGCCAATGTAATATTTTCTGTTCTAGTATTTTGTTGTTGATTTTCGTGTATAAAGGTTGTATTTGGTGAGATGTCTTGTGTGAGAGGTGTTGTCTTAGTCTGTCGCGCTGTTTAAGGGAGCTTTGAATTTCTCGCCTGTGTCGGGTGTATTGTTTATTATTTCAAAATGCATTTTGTGTCGATTGTGAATGCTTCCCAGTTGGTTGTTTTGAAATTTGTGTAGGTTTGTGTGGCCAACGGGTGTAATTATTATTTGTCATAATGATCAATAGGTGGTTAAATCCTAAGTATTAACCACTTTCTACGATGTTGCAGAAATGAGGATTAAGGGAGCAGATGATGATGTCTAGGGATGAAGGGTGGTAGAGGGCTAGATGGAGGATGTGCGTATGAAAATGATTGTTTAGTAGTGAGCTCGAGTCTAGTGTCTGGGATTAGATGTCACGCGGTCTCTCTCTCTCTCGGGGTTGGTTGGGGTATGTCCCTTTTTTATGGTATTGGGGTTGACACAAAAGCGTCCTTGTAGAATTGCCAGGGTTGTTTCCGACACCAAACAATAACCTACTTTTTTGCTTCATCTAAGGACTGGAATCGGGTGCCTTTCAAGTATTGTTTTGATTTTGGGAAGAGAAAAATGTCGGAGGGGGCTAAATCAGGAGTATGAGGGGGATGTGCAAGAGTTTCCCCATCAAAATTCGCGTAGCATTAGACCTGGCAGCCTTCGCAAAATGCGCTGGGGCATTGTCATGGTGAAAGAAAATCTGGCCCTGCAGCTTTCCTTGACGTTTTTGGCCAGGTCAGTCTTCAGCTTCTTTAAAACACCTTCATAATAGCTGGAGGTAACAGTTTTCCGTCCTTTTAGTTAATCAATATAATTCCATTTGAATCTGCCCCCAAAATGTGGTTATAACCATCTTAACAGACCTTTGTGTCGTGAATTTAACAGGTCCAGCTGTTTCCCTTCTGATGATACTCTTTTGATTGAATTCTGTTTTCTGGATCAAACTGGTAGATCCAAGTTTCATCTCACTGGCTTCAATTTTGGTCCCAATTGCTAAAAAAAAAGGTCAGCCCTTTTATTCAGTTGGTCTTTGCTTTAAGGACCCAGCGCGCTGAAAGCTTGCTCAAACTAAGATCTTCAGTGAGAATTGCAAATGCTGAACCATGAGAGTCTCACCTTATTGGCAACTTCGTCATCTTCAACCAGATTCTGCACACGTGTGGTTTTATTGATTTTTTGAGTTGTAGGGTCTCCCTTCCCGTGGATCATCTTCGAGTTGTTCTCTGCCTTCCTTGAAGCGCTTAATCCAATCGTAAATCACTGCTCTACATGGTAAAGAAGCACACCGTATGTACACACTCCCGATATTTAGAATGATAAAACTTAATGAAATTATTCGAGAAACATCAAAGACATTTTGAAATTATGTTACTGGTATTTTTCTGAGAACTTTTTGACTCGCCTTCGTATTTACAGAGAACCAGGGGTTTGGAGCCACGATTAAACGAAAATGCTCCGATGCAATGTAGGAGGGGCGGTCAATAAGTTTTGCAATTCGGATATAAGGAAACGAGACATGAGGATAAGTGTTTTATTATTTTTCAATATAACTACCCTCGACTTCAATGCACTTGCGCCACTTGTCCCCGAAGCTTCAAATTCCCGACAACCAGAAATCTCCCGACTGCTGTTCAATCCACTCCTGGACATCTTCATCGTCCCCAAACCGGCGTCCACACAGCGCAGCCTTTAGCTGGCGCTTAAAAAGTACTCGCTAGGGGCCAGATCTGGACTGTAGGGGGGATGGTTGAGCTCCTCGAATCCGCACTCGCGCAACTCTGGCCTTGTGGACTTTGACGACGTTGAAGTCGAGCATGGAGCGTGAGGTTTCTAGGGACCCAACGGGCAGAGACCTTGGTCATGGCCAAATTGTCGTGAATGATGTTGATAACACTTCTATGTGATATTCCAAATTCTCGCTCGATTTCTTCGACCTTCACCCGTCGATTTTCGAAGATAATCCTCTCAACACGGGCCACATTGTACTCGTTGGTCACGTCTGACGGGCGTCCTGGAGGGGGGTCATCTTCAAGGGACTCACGACCAAGGCGGAACTCCCTATTCCAGCGAGCAATGGTTGCATAGGAAGGGGCGGTGTCGATGTACACTGCAACCATGCGTTCATGCATCTCTTTTGCATTCTTGCCTTCCTTGGTCCAAAATTTGATCAGTGCGCGGTGCTCAACCTTCTCCATTGTTGAAAAATTTGTGACTGACGATCTGCGATCAGCTACTGCTTCTTAAATAGACGAGGCAGGAGCATTCGGCTGCAGGTCCTGACTTATGATAACTTGTCCTAACACCCCCACAAACAGCCATCCCCCTTCCTCTGTTTTGCCCTACCCATTCGCAAAACTTATTGACCGCCACTCGTAGGAAGAAAGGAAAATAAGTGGTGTTAGGGATCGAATATGTCTAATACAGCAGGTATTACATGTGATAGCGAGATTGCGGGACATAAGATATTCGTGGGTTAGCCTGGTATGATCAAGGCGGAGGCAGGGCCTAAATATCTTTTTTAAGGTAGGGGTAGTGGAAGGATAAGGCCAATTAGCCGACGAGGGGTTTAAGGTGAAGTTTGGTGAGGGGCCGAGTTTGCCACGCAGGAAGCAAGCCATTGTGCATTAAGCTTCCCATGTGAAAGATCAGTGAATGGAGGCTAAATTAACGACTTGATTAGTTGCACGACAGCCCGATGTGGAAGGACACCCAGCACAAGTCTATTGGATGAGACCGATAGCTCATGCAAGACTATTCGAATCTTGGGGCTAAAATTCCTAAGTACAGTGAATAGGAGAGGCACTGTAGTGGCGCAGCAACCTACGCAGCTCACCACTCCATGTGGTTGAGTGAAAGCATCGAAATGGGAGACGTGCGCTTCAATGAAAGCTTCTCATCAAAAATAGGCCTAAAAACCTCGCTCATTAGATCACCTATGTGGTTTCCGGAGATAAGGAGGGGTTGGACTTGACGGTTGCGGCGAGGTCGGAAGAGGCCGCAGGAATACTTGCGGGTGTAAGCAAGTGAATCCCTGATAAGTATCCCGTCAATAAGTCCTATTGCACTAGTTAATCCCTAGGTCATCTATGCACTGCGAGGCTGTTGAAACGGGGAGATGACTGTGTTCAGCACGAAAGCAAAGATAAGAACTTTTAGAACTGCGCCCTGGATAATAGCCTCCTGAAGAAGCGACGTGAATCGGAAGAAACCACTGATCAGGAAGAAATAGTCACGCAAAGGCTGAAAAATTACGGAGTCCTGAGGTATGTAAACTAGCCCTAGAGGTTAAATTTCATGACGATTATAAGATGGTTAGGATAGTACATCGTGAGTTTGCAAGGTTGTTTTGGGGTGGCTAGGTTTGTTGAACTTTGGTAAATGTTATGGGGGTGAGAGTTGTCCATAATGGTTGAGGTATTCTGAGATGCGGTCGGTTCTTGCGTGACTAGCTTAAGCTTCTAAGCATGTAGCATCATGAGAGTTTGAAGTTTCCAAGTTTGTTATTATGTTGGGTGAGAAGCGGTCTATGCTGGTCGTACTTTGATGGGTAGGATGTCGAGGGTGGTATGTATAGATTGGTTAGGGTTTTGTCTGTTTCATTAATGCGTGCTTGCGAGAGAGACAAAGAAGCAGGTATTCTTGAGTGGCAGCAAAGAGACAGGAAACAGGAGGGTAAAATAGGGTGACTTAAATATTGAAGGTAAGTTGGGATCCACAAAAGCGAGTGCAGATGCCATTTTGCTTGATGAGGAGTGCTGGGGAGGACGGAGAGGGGTTTGTTTGTTGCGTTGGCAGGTCTCAGGGGGAGTAAAAAAGTAAATTATCTGCGAAAATATTCAGAGGTTTATATTTTCTTTCCCAGCCAGTAGGTAGGGAAATAAAGTGGAGAAAAGCAGGTCGACAAAAAGGGTTTGAAGGGTGGCATTTAAAATCTCCATAAACAATTTGTCCAAAGAGTACTGGGACGAATAAGAATTTCGGCCCCACCTGACTCAGTTCACCCAAAAGGAGGCCGGGGAAAAAGAGAGACTTGATTACGTAAGGAGAATGAGCGAAAGGGCCTAGTCTTAAGGTTTAGGCCAACCTTTTAAGGCTTTCTACCGGGAAGTCGAGAGGAACCCAAAAGTCTTTGCATATTTTTGCCTTATGCCGAAGAAGCCTCCCCTGGGCAAAGTAATAATAAAACAGCAGCGAGAAAATGATTTATTACGTCTTCCAAGCGTTGTGGACCAATTCAGTATAATTGATTTCGTGAAGTTTTTTGATGAAAGAAGCATCATCATAACGACGCTGGTTCATTTTATCTTCCTGTTCAGCATCTTCATCTTTGGTTTCTTTAATTGTCCGGTAGTTTAACACACCTTTGATGGCAGTAGCATCATCGGGGCTGTAAAAAAATAATAACAAATCAACATAGAAAAACAAAGAGTTTGGAGGTTTGGCCATTAACTGACGAGGTCACTCAGAGCAGCATCAGAACCACAAACCGACGGATCTTAATAAGCATCAGTAACCGCTTTAACACAATGTCAGTGACATGCATCAGTACCACTCTTAAACATCCACGACCCTAAATAGCCAATCGAACAAGAAGCAACTTAGCAATTTCCTCATTATCAATTTGGCTGTTGATAACTAAGGGGGCTATGTGCTGTAGAATCTCGTCCAGTCCGGGTTCACCCCTAGGCAGAAGACCCCTAGCACGGCACTGCAAAAACCCAATTCTTGCATACCTATCATACACACTACCTTCCATTTGTTCCTCTGCCCAACAAACATCAATTAGAACAATGGACTTAAAACAACGAAATGAGTGTCTCCACAAAAATTCAATAGCTCTATTCAGCTCACATAGGCAGTGAATCGAATCTTAGGTACAAAAATCACTGCCTCCCGCTAAATAAAACGCCTACAATATTAGGCATCATCTTAGCTAAATACATGACCCCCCCCCACACACACCGCATTACAAACAACTGCAGGAAAACCAACAAAAGACTAGGTGCTCTAACGGGTACTCTTTGGACAATAAAAATATTATAATTAATTAAGTTCATAACTAACCTGTGTTTCTTCCTTTAGGTTTGAATATTAAAACTGGACTACTAGGTTTGTGAAACCAACATTATGCCACATATATATATATTAATTTTTTGTGTGTGAAATATACATGTGCCTATATTTGTGAGTGCGTATTCATTACATGTATTATTTTCTTTGTATACTAATGTCCTGTAATTGTTTATTTCAGTTAAATAAAACCAAACTTTGGAACCTTCCTTAACCTTTGGGCTATTTCGATTTATTTCACTAAGAAGAATGGAACGTGGTCTTCGTCCCGATCGCTTGGATGTTCTTCCAACTGCACCAGAAGCTGCACATGTATTTAAACACTGGTTGTTGTTTGTCTTCTCGAGGTACAAACAATTCGTATTTAGGCCTCCTAGCCAATTCAGTTTCTCGTGAAAATTTCGAAAATAATTTCCGAATGTACTACTTTTGAGGATGCTCTTGCTGCTCTCAAAAGCGACTTGATTTAACCTGCGAATGAGGTCGTGGCGCGACACAAGCTCGCGACTCGTAAACAATCAGATGGTGAAACGATTCATGAATATGTACGTGTTCTTCAGACACTCAGTTTGGATTGCAATTGCCAGGCTGTGAATGCCGAAATGTAATGAAACGAGTATATTCGAGATGCCTTAATTACTGGGCTTTCATCCTCAAAAATTCGAACAAGATTTCTAGAAAACAAAACTCTTACATTATCTTCAGCTGTTGATCAAGCGAGAGCGTTTGAGATTGCCACAAAGGATTCGGAGGCCTATGCATCATTCCCTTCTGGTCGTGTAGCTTCAGTAGAATCGCATGAGCTGGATGCTGAAGCCGACTGTTCTAATCCTAATCCTGAGGGTTCGAATTGTGCTGCAGCTCCTTCGCTTCGTAAACCTAAAAATTTTTTATTATTGCGGAAACTTCTCGCACCAGAAACGTGCTCGCAGTCCGGCATTGACGTTAATTACTTTAAATGCAAGAAAGGAGGACATTTTTCGAAGGTATGCAAGTCATCGAAAAATGAAATCATAGCATTAACCTCCACTCCCGTTCTCGCTAGTGGGCCATCAATTTTGAAAAGGTCATCTCTAGAAGTGTTCTTATTACTCTTTTAGATACCGGTAGTTCTGAGAACTTCATTTCAAAAGATGTTACGAACTCCTTTAATTTCCATCTTGAACCTTATGAAGGCACTATATCTATGGCCTCTACAAAGTTAACATCTCCTATCAAGGAATGTTGTGAGGTTAGCATAAAAGTGGGAAGCCGTGAGTACCGGAAAGTGCGTTTGCTGGTTCTATCTGAATGTTGCGCTGACATTATTTTAGGAATTCCCTTCCTAAGTAAACATTCCGGAGTTAAACTTTGGAGGTCCTCAACTTGACCTCGAAGTGTGCTCTCTGGCCTCTATGATTACGGATCCTCCAAGAGTTTTCACCAACTTATCATCTGATTGCAGACCAGTCATTTACGAAGTCACGCAAATTTAAAACGTCTGACTCTGAATCTATTGGTTCTGAAGTAGCACTCATGCTCAAGGAAGACATCATCGAACCGAGCACCTCTCCCTGGCGAGCTCAAGTTCATCTTGTGTTGAAACAGTCAAAGAAAAGGTTAGTAATTGATTATTCTCAGACGATTAACAAATTTACTTACTTGGCTGCATTTCAATTACCCAATGTTGAAGAATCGGTTAATAAGGATATCGACCTAAAAGATATTTAGCAGTATCGACCTAAGTAGTGCTTATCATTGTGTTCCCCTCCACCCTGCTTTTGAGGCGAATGGGAGGCTTTTTCAATTTAAACGCTTAAGTTTTGGTCTAATCAACGGTGTGGCCTGTTTCCAGATAATTATGAACGATTTCATTCGTAAAAATAATCTTGCTTATCCAGACGATCTTACTATTTGCGGCCGCACGCAAGAGAAACATCATAAAAACCTAACCAAGTTTTCGAAGCTGCTGATAAACATAAAATGACCTTAAAAAAAATGCACCTTTTCAACTAATACTATATGTATTCTAGCTTATCAGGTTCTCTAGAATGAACTTCGCCCAGATCATTCACGCCTTGCTGCTCTCAAGGATATGCTCGTACCAACCAGCCAAGAATAATTATCTCGATTAGTCGGATTGCTTGCGTACTACTCGCGGTAGGTTCCAAGATTTCTCACCGAATTCGTCCCTTAATTAATTGCCAGTTACCACTTTCTGAAAAATCTACAAATGCAATCTATGAATTAAAATCAGTTATTATTAACGCTGTTAGGGCAAAAATAGATGAAAATTTATCGTTTACACTGGAAACTGATGCCTCAAATAGCGTCATTAGGGCCATTCTGAACCAACATGGACGACTCGGTGCCTTTTTTTTTTTGAGATCCTTAAATTTTTTCGAGAAGTCACTGGTATTGTTGAGGCGATCAAAAGGTGGCGTCATTTTCTTCTCGGTCGTAAGTTTACCTTAATTACAGATCAAAAATCTGTATCATACACGTTTGGTTCACGTCATAAGTAAAATAAAGAATGAAAAGATTGCTAGATGGCGTTTAGAAGTTATACATTGTCCTGGTTAGCTCAACAGAGCTACTGACGCCCTATCACGCCGCACTTTCTGCTTAAGCATGACCCACAATAATCTTGTCAAGCTTCATAAAGCTCTGTCATTCAGGGATTACACGCTTTCACAATTTTATTCGAGTACGAAACGTGCCATATTCTGTAGATGGTGCCAGGGGACGAAACGTGTCAAAGGTTAAAACTTCGAAATTATCTCCCAGAGAGGCAGAGTTTATCCGCGCAATGCGCCCTTTTGATCGAATCAGCCTGGACTTTAAAGGGCCATTTCCATCTTCTTCTCCCAATAAGTATTTATTAATTCTGGTAGACGAATACTCGCGTTTCCCCTTTGCTTTTCCTTGCAATGATATTTCTTCATCAACTGTTATACAGTGTCTTACTTCATTGTTTTCTCTTTTCGGGTTACCAGGGTATGTGCATTCAGATCGAGGTACTTCTTTTCTGTCTGCCGAAATAAAATCACTTTTGCACGAGAAAGGGGTTCCAACGAGTCGTTCAACACCTTACCATCCTACCGGAAATGGACAATGCGAGCGCTATGTAGGAATTATAGGGAAAACTGTTACCTTGGCGTTTGAGTCAGGAAACCTGAGCATTAACCATTAGTAACACGGACTCACGGATGCTCTTCAATCCTTGTGTCCATTGTTATGTACTTCAACGAACTCAACTCCTCACGAACGTTTTTTTAAATACTCTCGAAAAACCACGACGGGAATGAGTATACTATAAAATGGCTATTTTTTTAGAAATCAAAACCGAAATATTAACGAAAACTGAAATCGATAAAAGAAGGAAGATTGAAATAGAAATTGAAACCGATAAAATATTGCAGTTTAAATTAGGATATTTGTTGACAAAGTTGAAGAAAACTACTATAAGAATGGCAAAAATGAAACTATAAAATAAACAAGAACTTTACGCCTGACTAATATTTCTCACTTTCCATTTTGGCAAGTATTAAATATATATAAAGGGCTCAAAAGATTTAAGTTCCGAAATGGGCAATGTAAATTTATAAACAAAAACCAAAACGATAGGAAGCTAAAGGATAATTAGGCGCTTATTGCATTTTTTAAAGGATATTTTATCTTATTTCACTTCTTTATATTAAATATACATTGGGGGCTCAATACAGATGAATTCAGAAAAGGATAAATATATCAGTCAGTGTGGATTTAGAGAAACAGACCGAAACGATTTGAAGCTAGAGGACCATTAAGTTTATTGCTTTGTTTTCAAGGATATCTTATCATCTTTCACTTCTTCCTAAAAAATATACATTAGGGACTCAAAACAGCTTAATTCAGAGAAGAACAGATATGTCATTCATTGTGGATTTAGAAATGAGATAAAGGATCATTAATGTTTTCCAACATATCTTGCTGAAGGACAGCAGGCAGATGCTGTCGTTCATCTGTGTAATTGTATCATAAGGTCAACCATGTTGACAACCTTGCCAAGCGAGACGTCCCCATCCCTAAATCTTTAAATGCAGAAATTAATCCAAATTCTTCAATGGGAGGCGATGCATTAGAAAACTTACTGAAATTTGGAGAACAAATGAAGCAAACAAGTACCAGTCAGGTAAATTTTGGTATTCAACATCTCTTCATCTTTCCCCCAAATAGATAAGAGTTCCATTTGAAATTGACATAATAAAGTGGTGGAATTTGCATAGATTATAACACGAAAATATTTATAAATTAGCATTAATTGTTCATGGCGTCCCAATGACACAGGTCAGTGTGGAAAGACTATTTTCATCATTAAAATTTATTTTGAGTGAAACAAGAAATAATTTATTGCCTGAAAACTTAAGAGAATATTTTAATTGTTAGATGTAGTTTTAATACTTAATTAAATCCACAGTAAGGATTTAAGTTTGGAAACCACAATAGATTTTTTAATGAAAATATAATATTGCATCATGTATATACATATTAGTTGTATATTTTGATATTTCTCCTAACTTATGCTCTTTTTCCTTTTATTAATGTTTATTATTTTAGAGATTGTATAACAAATATTTTGAATTCACTTTTTTTTTCACATTTCCTGTGTGACAAAGATCGAAACCGAAATTTATTAGAAATTGATATATAAAAACAAATTGAAAAAAAAAAGAAGAAGAAATTTCAGTGCAAACCAAAATCAAAATCAAAACAGATTTTTATGAAAAAAATGAACTGAAATCGAAACTGAAACTGATATGATTTCAGCTTCCCATCCCTGGTTACCATTTATACAAACTCTCAATTAATCCCATCTTGCACTCACATCCCCCAAACATAGCAAAGGAATAATTTTCCCTCCTTAGAAACGTTCTTTAGACTCGGATCAGGCACCATCCAAATTGAAATAATACAACACCTCGCATAACAACATGCCCAAACATTAACCTTACAGACAGACAAAATATTCATGGATGGGCGTACCTGGCGGACGCGGACTGCCATAATAACCAGCCAGTGTGTAACAAAGTAACTGTCTCTGAGTCAGTCCTTTCTTCTTTAAACATTCACACAATTAACCAACCATTTACGTGGTCTTCCAACCCTCACCCACCTTGACACATCAGATTATTTTTAGAAACAACCTTCTTAAGACTCTTCTTCATCACACTATAAATACCCTTTGCCCACTCATTCCTCAGGAGATTTGCCCTTCTTACACTGGGCATCCATCTCAAATTGTCCATTTGTACTGCTTTATTTTTCTTTCTTTCTTCCATACAGCATTCAAACAACTACCTTAACACCAGTATACTCTCATGCAGATTAGTGAACACATTCCACACTCAAACCTCAATAATGTTCTGATCGCCCATAAACATTCCTACCATTCAAAACCTTGTCCATGCACGATAAACCCTAGATACTTTAAACACTTGTTCAAAGTACATACAACTGAACAATTACTCATACCATCCCATCCTTTAACCCCAAATACTAACGGCTCTGTAGGGGTCACGGGGATGTTTTCATGGCTGCCGTGACTCAGCGCCCCATCCTGCCCCAGCTTAGCCTCTCCTTTTTCTCCAGCTAAACTTCTGTACCAACTCTCCTCATCTCCCTCAACCTCTTGTTTAGGCTTACGCACCTAACCAGCAACCTCAAATCATGTCAAAAGAGAGGCTTTGGAACCTCTATAAACAAAGCCCTTTAACGCCTGCGAGTCGCAAAAGACGAGGACTTGAGTGTTCCTGGAGGTTGGGGCGCGATTCATGGTTTTGCCTCAACCACCTCCCTATGCCCGTTCTCGGGTACATAAGGCTGTACTGCTTATGGCAGACAGCATATACAACAGGCAAGGCTGTTTTTTTTTTGTAAATTCTAGCCACCCTGTAGGACAATTTTCCATATACTTTGCCTATTCCCATGTAGTTTTTACATTATACTTCCTTCCATAGAAAAATATTCCTTCAGTCACAGCTCCACTTTCAAAGGAACAGCCAATTCTAACAACACAATCACACTAGATCATCTATTCCAACTGCATTTCCAATATTTTGGATATCTCCAGCATTAACAAACTCTTCCATACCTTGATACAGCACCCAGTTTTCACCCTCTCGGCCAACCATATTTACATTTATCTTCCTCACTCATATTATACAGCTCATCAAACTACCTTTGACTCATTGTTTACAAGTACCCAACCATTCTTCTCCGAGGTGAATATATAACTATTCTTCTCTTGCTTTCCCACTTTTTTCACTTCCATCCAAATGGTCCTAATATTCATATCGAATGTGTAAATAAATATATGACCAATGAGGTGATTGATGGTTATGAATAAAATTCATTGGAGATATATATAGTTGCGAGCATGATTTTAGGGTAAAAGTATGTTATGGCATATATATGTTGGGTATGAGTAAAGTCACGGCAAGAATAAGAGTTTCAGCCTGGCAAAAATACAGAGGAAACATTATGGAAAATGTGGCATTATACAGTACAAATACTTTATTGGTTGGAAGAGCATATCGCGGAAAGGGGTGCAGCATTATGAATAATGAAATTAAGCTAAGTCCGAGATTGCCATATGTTGTAATAAATAACTGGCGGTTGGGAACTCGCATTATGTATATTACACGCCCATAATGAAATAGTTACTGAAGACAGGTATGATTGGAAACAGTAAACAAAGAAAAACAAACAAACAATGCAAAATAAAGAAACAGGAGGCACGGTGAGGTAACGGGAGGAGGAGTATGCGTCCCAGAACAGTAAAAAAAAGAAGGAAGAGAGCAGCATACCCGAGAGAGACCATGCATCCACAAGTCTGTGTGGCCGTTAGCTTCCGGGAGGCAGAACTCCGGGCGCTCTTGGCTGAACAAGGCACTGTCCCCTTCGAGGACCTATCGGGAAGGGTTGGGCTCGCCATGCTTTTCTTTTCCCCCCTCCGCTTCGAAAGCTTCGGGGGGCGGGGATCCATCATTTATAGGATCCGCCGTCTCCGTGCCAAGCAGCCCAACCTTGAGTGGAGGCGTAGAAACTGAAGGTCCTTTGGTGCTGTTCTCCTTTTCTGGGGAGAGCTTTAGGAACTCTGGAAGACAGTCTCACTACCACCTTCAGGAATGATGCCTCCTGTGTCTAACGACTTGGGAGGCGCGCGGCCGTTCCGCCTTACTGGAAACTGTCACGCTGGGGGAGGGGGAGCCATGACTTTAGTCGAGGCTGGGTATGAACCCTTTGTGCCATCAGCTCTACCAAGAAAGCGACCGGGGTGAGTAGAACCAGCAGAAGGGTTCCGAATGGGCAGGAGCAGAGGGTGCCTTTTTAAAAATGACGTCCCAGGCAGCGCCGGGCGGGCCAGGACTAAGTCCTTAGCCACGCGAAATGAGAGACAATCCTGAGCCTGAACGGCCAGGATTTCCTTCACAGATACGCACCACACTCCTTGGAATAAGCGGGGTGCAGTTCTCCGCATTATCAAAATATATGGCTACATAGGCAACGGCTCGACAGGCCCTGCTTTCCATTGCCCCCCTAAAGGAGTTGACCCTATCGAGTCGCTCGCACCGGGAGCAGTTATTTTGAGCGGCCTGCTTACTCTCTTGGAGGTCCGCGGTGATAGAAAAGGGATACTGCCATTAGTCGGAAGATGGGGTCTCCACAAAAGGGGGTGAGGGTGAAAACCACGTACTCTTATATCTAGGAGAGGAGTAAACCTCCTTTCCGGTGAAGAGGGTTGGAGGGCCCCTTCCTTTTCAAAGGTGTCGCTGCCGCATGAGGATAGTGAGAGGAGAGCCCCTTTATGGGTCGAAGGGTGTCTTGTGTTATCTCGTCCTTCCCGACACCTAGGGAGGGCAAAGTGGCGCTTGGAGGCGAATCCCCATTCGCAGGCCCACCATTTCCTTTTTTTTGTCACCATATGTGTAGAAAAAGAAAAAAAGGCACATGGAAAGTGAATACTATGGCCCCCCCCCCTCCCTACCACTACCACCAATGACTTGGGATGTTAAGAGAAAAGTCTCCACAGGATCAGAAATTCAACAATGTGATCATTTACACACAATCGGTCTCGGTGCAACGTTGATGGACTTTGGCAACTAGGCCGGCCATTTAAGCAAAAATTGTCCTGGAACTTTAACCCTAAAGGATGGCGCCGGCGTAGCCAACTTATGTGTATACTAGAGGAAGGTGAGCAGTGTCGACAGCCCAACACGCCCAGTACCTAATACTTGGCCTAGCTAGCGCATTTCGTCCCTCGCAGCAGGTAGGGAAGTCACGGTATCTACTGCCACTCGACTATGGCTCATAAAAGGACGAAAGTTTAAGAAGCTACAGTTTTCAAAAGCCACTAAATGTAATTATATTTGTGTGAATCCTTTTACAGCGAACCCGAGGGGAAGAACAGTTTTGGATTCAAACAAGTTTAGCCACAGGATTTTTGTAAGTTACCTGATGGGGGTCCCATCCTAGTCCAGTCTACATGGGGTGTAGATACATGTGGTTGCGATTCCATGTTAAGCTGTCAGTCTCAACTGAGGGAAAAAAGCTTCATTCAAAATAGGTGCAAATTGGCGAGATGTAAAAGGTGGTGGTATGGGGGTTTCTTTCTGCCCTACTCTACACGACACTTACCAAGAAATGTAAAATAGGTGTCCATTTCACATGCTCTCCTATACTCAGTGTATGAATGCTTTAATTTTGTTTGATTGGTTGGGGAATAGAGTGTTCTCGACCTGTCTTTAGGCTCTTGATCCTCTCTGTGACTTTGCTCCTAATTCTCTGTTTCCTCTTCTTTTCAATCCTACGCACCTACACTTGTCAGCATCCAAGTCAATAGCACATATCAAGCCAAGGGTTGTGGCAGTAAGATTACAGTGAAAACTAATTACCTACCTCAAATCTGGGAGGAAGGAATTTAGGTGACTTGTCAGGCCTGCGAATGAGAGTGTGTGGATCTTAAGGTCGTGAAGATCCTGCAAGAAAAAGACTAAATCAACACTGCATCCATGTAATAGTCGTGACGCAATTGTTAAAATACAACATAAATTAGCATTAGGAATACTCTATCACTGCAATGAATCTTAGAAATTATCATCAAACTTGAGAACGTTTTCCTTTTTTCTTTATAATGATGAAACAGAAAGAAAAATGGAAAATGTTATAGATATAATGGCATACAACGCATAATTACTTATTGTTCATATGCCATTTCCCATCTATTTCTGATATCTTCTTACATTCAATCACATTTTCTTAATGAGAAATAGCAGCAGGAGGACAAAATGGAAAAATATGAATAAACAGGAAAGCAATGAGTAAATAGGGTACCAAGGATTCCATTAGAAAACTGAAGTTCAGATAGCGCATTTGAAATGGCCCTAAATAAATAGGAATGTCAAAAGGCATTACTGTGAAAACGTAGAAACCTTTATTTAGCAAATTTTGAAGATACTATTTTTTGACATTCTTCATCTAACTATACCCTTCTAAAAACAGTGCTTCCATCTCTCTAACCTTTCCTGAATAATTCTATGTGTTTCAATTTACACTAATCAAAATGCCAGGTTTAGCATCAAGGTAATCCAATTTTTTCTTACAAATTATATCTCACTTTGGGGAGTGGGAGTATGTGTGATGGAGTAAGATCCGGGCTTTATAGTGGATAAGACCTAACAACAAACTTCTCATAGGCAGATTTTGTTATACTTGTAGAATGAACTAAGGTGTGAAGAATAAAAATCCCTTGGCAAAACTTTCTTGCCAATCGGTTTTCAAAACCATTTAAATTTGACAATAAGCTCACACGATCATCATTTGTTATTCAAGGGAAAATTATCATTAACTCCTTTATAATTCCATAAAACAGTCGCCCTCCTTTGCCTTGAATTTGAGTAGCCAAGACAGATCCCCATGGATGAGTTTTGATAAACCTTGTTCTCCGCAAAGCATCTTCACCAGACATTATCTGTAGGCGGGCATTCAATGGTTTCGGAGACACATTTAAATATATTTCGTTTGAAATAAACCTGTGCATCTATAAACTGGAACTCTATAGTAGTATTTGAAGGAAAACATAAAAGTAAACTATTTTTATTATCGCTAAGACAATGATTAACATGGAAATATATTAATAATAAAGACAGACCTTAATAAGCGCATTTATGGATGGTGCCATCAAAGTGACGTTGGTTTCCTCCTCTTCCTGGGCAGTGGGGGCACTAAGTCGTTTGTGGGATTTGGCTATCAGGGCCGAAACCTGCTTAGATTCCCCATCCGTCACTGACTGTTTCGAAGATAAGACTTGCTTCTCACTCTCAGTAATTGTGAATACATTTTCGTCGGGAGATAAGGCCAGCGTGAAGAAATCCTGCAGGATGA
The DNA here is from genome assembly GCA_963969495.1 of Ceratothoa steindachneri. NCBI lineage: Eukaryota > Metazoa > Arthropoda > Malacostraca > Isopoda > Cymothoidae > Ceratothoa > Ceratothoa steindachneri. The sequence continues at coordinate 109,678,791 of OZ018318.1, forward strand.
ACATTGATAAAAGGATGAAATCAGAAGGATGATAAAAGTGAGTAAACAGAAATGAATAGTCTCTGGCCCAGATAACATTCATTCAAGGATACTAGATTTTAGAGTGATGTCTGATTGAAAATAGCAAATGTAGTGCCCATTTTAAAGAGAAGTAAAGAGAATCCAAATAACTTTAGACCAGAAAGCTTAACTGTTATAGTCTGTAAAGTTCCAAAAAATACACGGTCAGTTGCGGATGCATACAACTCGCATCTGTAGTCGAGCTTCGAACGATCACAGGATCGATTAAAAAGTAAGGCAGTAGCCCTATCCGCGCCCAGGCGCTGACGGTCACGGAACAAAGAATATCCATGGCGCGAGTACAAGAGACCCTAAGGCTGCGAATATGAGCCTCTCAGGTGAGGTGTCGGTCAAATACAAGACCAAGGAAACGGTGCGAGTCCACCACTTCCGGGCGAACCCCATTTAGAAAAAAGCCTGGGTCAGGGTGGAACCATGGATGGTGGCAGAAGTGCACCACCTTAATCTTGGCCAAAGAAAACCGAAACCTGAGCGCTTCGGCATAGCGAGACGCGGTTCAATGCCTGTTGGAGTCGACGACTCAGAGTTGGCATCTGGGCCGCGCCAAAAGAGATCGAAAGGTCGTCCACGTCAAGCGTAGCGAGAACATCTTCCGGCAACACCGAGTTGATGCAAAGAGTGCGACATTGAGGACACTTCTCTGCAGGACACCCTCTTCCTGCTGCATTGGGCCGGAGAGGGTCCTCCACCCGCACACGAAATCGATGATCTCGCAAAAATTCAGATATAAAGATTGGGGGCGCCATTCTCCTGAAGAACGGGAGGAGAGTCGTGCGAGAACTTGAACAGAATCCTTTTGACTCTGCTAGAGGTGTATTCCCGTTAGGTAAAGACACGTATGCCCGCCAAGAAGAGCGGCAGGCGTGCTTCCCAATATACCGAGCGGAACTTAGCCCTAGCTCGACGAAATTCACCGACAGTGAAATCGTTCGGGCGGCCCTTATATCGCATGTAGGCATAACGCTTCTGTTTGAAGGCCGCCTCACACTCTGCTGACCACCACGGGAGCGGCCAGCGTGCAAAACGGCCAGACGTTCTAGGAATAGTAGTTAGGACAACGGCGATGAAGTTGCCGGAGAAGAACTTAAGGGCCTAATCTAACGACCTAAACTCCTCGACGGAGACAGAGAAATCAGTCATTTCCTGAAATGCGGACTACAGCGCCCGTGCCAAGCACCAGTGGGGCGGGCGCTCGGGCGACACCGGCCCAGAAAATGACATTTGAATAGGAAAGTGATCACTACCATGAGGGTCATCGACCACCCCCACCCAAAATCAGGCTTTGCATCCGGAAAACACAAAGATAGATCGAGGGAGGAAAATGTAGCTGTTCTCGGTCAGTGATGCGTAAACTCATTCACATTCAGGACACCTATCTACAGCTCGTCGACCAGGTAGGCAAGGACTTAACCCTGGGATTACTCGAGTAATCTCCCCAGAAGGGGTGTCTACTGTTCAGATCTCCGAGGCGGTGGAATTACCCGCGTCGAAGTCGGTGGAATGTACGTGGAATTAACAGTATACCTCCTATCAAGGTGATGCTGCACAGCAACTGCTTGAAAGGAGGTTTCTGAAGCAAAGAGAAGAACGGAGACATTATGCCGGGTGTAAATCGCGCATCCTCATGCCCGGCCCCCACACGGTGGTGGTGGGGTCGCAAAACCCTTGTACAACAGGAGGGTGGGCAGAGGGCACGCGCCCAGCATTGTCTTCTGCAAAAAGATAGCTAATGGGGAAGGGAAGGAGACGGCGGTCCGCAGGTCCTCCCAGTTAGCCCGGAGGAAATGCGGGGCCCTCTTCGAAGAGAAGACCCTCACGGGAATGGCCGTATGCTTCCCAGAGGCAGAACTCGGGTCGCCTTCGAGGACTTATTGGGGAGGTTGGGCTCGCCATGCGAGTCTTTTCTTCACTCTGCCTCGAAACCATAGGTAAGCGGGTGGCTTCGGAGGCTGGGGGTCCTTTTTTGGAGGATCCACAATCTTTGAAGCTCCTTTAGTGCTGTCTTCCTTTCGGGGGGTAGCTTTGGGAGCCCCTGAAGATGGCCTCACGACCAACTTCACGCATTGCCTTCTGTGAGTCTAATGACTGTGAATGCGCGCGGCAGTTTCGCCTTACGGGAAACGGTCACGCTGGGGGAAGCCTTGGTTTTAGCCCGGGCTGGATGTGAACCCTTTGTGCCGCCAGCTTTACCAGAGGTGCGCCCGGGGTGAGTAGAACGCGCAGAAGGATTCCGCATGGGCGTGGAAACGACCGTGTTGATAGGTCTGGAGGGGCCAGGAGCAGAGGGTGTCTTTCTTATCTTAACATTGAGGTATAGGACGTTCCATGCAGCGCCAGGACCAAGTACTTAGCATCGAGAAATGAGAAACGAGTAAGGAACTGAACAGCCAGGATTTCCTTCTCAAGGAGATACGGACCACATTGCTTCGAATAAGCGGGGTGCGGCTCTCCGTAATTGACACACTTGGCCACACACGATTTGGACTTATCGTGTGCGACCTTGGAGGAACTTATTCAGACTTCGGGTAGGCCCGACTTTGCTCGTCTTGTCTACATGAAGATTTGTATGGCCGAAGCGGTGGCAGTAGTAGCACCTACGCGGTAGTGGCACGAATGCCTTCATGCTGTAGCGATATCAACCGACACGCACCGACTCAGGAAGCTCGTCATAGTCGAACGTGACGAAAAGTGTAGGGGTGGGTCTCGACGCCCCTCCCTGTTTTCTCATCACATGCTCAATCTTGACCACTCCATAGTCGGCCAGCTCTAAGGAGATGTCATCTATGGAGTACTCCACGAGTTCCCTAGTATAAACTACTCCTTTCACGAAGTTTATGGTAGAGTGCGGCGTCACACTCACCGGCGTGCCATGAAGTGTCCGAAGGGCACTAATCATGGCCGCCTCGGAGGGATTCGACCGAAGGCTCCCGTTCGAGAGACGTGTCACCTTCGGCTCTCTACCAATCACGCTAGCTAAAGCTCTACTCTGATGGATTATGTTGCCCTTAGCTAACATGCCATCAGAAGAGCTACTAACGAGGGGGCATATGAAGCCAGCGGGCTCGAAACGCCAGATAACTTCTAAACGAGCGGCCCCGACGTAATCAAGTCTCCGATCTGCGCACTTTGGGTCTTTGTCAGGGACTCTCCACCCGGGGAAGCACCGGCCGGATGTGCCAATCTTGGCTGGGTCGCATACCGAAAAGGCAGCGGTCCTGTCTGTCCCCGTGGCTCGCGCGGAGGGAGAGATCCCTCCTCTCTTTTTAAGGCCTCGGGGGCCTGAGCCGTCTGATGAGAAGCCTTCACAAGGGCGGACTCGGGTTCTGTGCTTGGCACTGAGCCCTGTTCGGTCCCATGAAAGATTCTACCGTCTGGGGCTGGGTCACCTCAGGAACCATGTCCATCTCAGGGGTGGCCCTCCATGTGGCCAGGCCCCTCCCCCCTAGACATCACAGGTCCCCTTCGTCCTATCCTGGGGTGGCGAACCGGCATCCGTCGGAGAAGAGAGGAGGGCACGTACAGTGTTTATATGAAAAGGCCCCGACTACAAACCTGATCGATACTGAAGCAGTGAAGAAGAGAATTTGAAATGTTTTGCCCTTGACTGTTGTTGGGTTCGGCATTGTTGTCTGGGAGGAAGATAGCACATAGAACCTTTGCCGAGTTAATGGATTGGATTGGTTTACTTGAAGTAGCTTTGAAGAAGTAAACTAAAAGAAAAAAACAACAAAAACAAACCTTAGTGACTTTGTTCATAAGCATGCAACAACCCAACATTTTCAGGTCAGAGAAAACACACAAGGTGGTTATAATAATAATTATGCTTCTAGTTTCCACAAAGTACACTTTTGGCATTGGTCATTTTAAAGTGATGAGAGAACAAAAGGCACTTACCTTTGGACTTGCAGCAAAGGGCCATGAGAGAGGACCGTTTATCTACTGCAAGGCAGGAGGAATTAATATTGATTTTCCACCTAAGGGAGCATGAAATGAGATCCCACGAGCACAAGAAATCTCTACTCCGGCTCACAAGATAGGACCCTTCGAATTCTCCATAGTTGAAGGAGACATTGCTGAAACGAAACCTCTATGAGTAATGCCTGTGCATAAAATCCCTATAAAGAGTCGATATAGGCCTGTGGAAAAAGGCAACTAAGCCTGGATGAACATGGGACATCATGCACACAATATGCAATATCAGTAACCAGCGGGGCTGATGAGGACACTGTCCATTCATTGATGAGGGCAAGCAATAGAGAGATAGCGCCACAACAAATGGAGGTCAGAGAGGAAGTGTGTGTTGTAGCACATAATATCTTGTAGGTAAAAAAAAAGGAAGAGAACCTTAGTAAATTTCTTGAAAGTATGGATCAGCTTCTTGACTTACAATTTGGGTTCCCTAAGGGTCATTGTACTGGTGGTGCACTTTTGACTATAGAGATACCAGGTTTAAGTCCAGCAAGAGAGGACATATATATCAGTGCCACCGATTGGTGGATGCACTTTACACACCTCCCACCCCCACTCCTTAGGTATATCTCACATAGGCAAACACACATAGCCAACACCACTGTCTTTCCTATCCCATCTCGCAGAATAACACACACTTCTCATTGGGTCCACAGAATCATGCAGATGGGTAGTTGCATCTAATATGTCTGATGCAGAATGGGTTCCCATTCCCACAGGGTGACAAAAGTTGCTAAATGATCACTGGTGGAGTCAAAATCACAAATACTCCTCCTGCCCTATAAAAAAAAATGAAATCCGGCCCATGATGCACTCAAACTCGTCAGTCATTACCATGCTGATCTTTATGCAGGTTTCTTTATCAAGTTGGGAAGGGGATGGGAGGTATCATCTACAAGCGAAAGAGTAAGTTGCAAAATACTAGTAGTAGTCTACAGATCTTCAGGAAAGCCCCTCACGCATAGATAGAGGAGAGAGGAAAGCCTCATCTCCATTTCTAAGATTCTTGGAGGGGGCTCTGAAAAGCAAAGAGGAAGGAGACGCCTCGTCATTTGAGGTGGAGCAGCGTGAGGGCAGTTCAAACGGTGAAGGGGAAAACCTAACCTATCAGTTAAGGATAATGGTAGGAGATTATTAATTTTCACATCTGATGACTGATTTCAAGGGCATAACACTAGCAAACAAATTTTAACTTTGTCTCTGTACTTGAGTGAATGTTGTTGTAACTAACTGGTTTGTTGCGCTGATTCCGAATCTGTGCTCAGATTTGTCCTAACACATGAAGTTCCTGAGTTATGCAACTAGGCTATATGGCTCACTTTGTCACCTTGGATCACTTAATGATATAATAATTACGAGTTTGAGAAGAATGAAACGTTTCTGGGCGCAAAGGTTTGGAATCGGGGCACCCTATTTGGCATTATGTACGTCCTTTTGCAGACCCAGACGAGTTAAGTATTACATATAAAAGAGGTAGTACTCACCTAACTATAAATTTCTTTAAAAATGGTTGAGAATTGCTCTTGCGCTTGTATGTGGATATAGGATCCTCCCGTTTTAGGAACCAGCAGTAGTCACCCATCATGTTTTTGTTGAAGCGGCCTTGATACCTGCTTTCCATCATTGCGATATCTCGGTGGAATCTTTCCCCATGTTCGTCACTAATATCACCCATATTAGATGGAAAGAAATCTAGATGCGAATGCAAGAAATACATCTTAAGAGACATCCGACACCCCATTCATTGATAGGCCTTTACCATATTGTCCACTAGTTCTTCATAGTTTTCAGTCCTATGATTACCAAGGAAGTTCTGCACTACATGGACAAATGAATCCCATGCTGCCAACTCAAGTGGAGTTAGTTTATTTCTGAACTCCCTGTCATGTATCAATTTCCTGATCTCCGGCCCTACAAAAATGCCAGCTTTAAGTTTAGCATTGGTTTTCTTTGCACCAAATTTCTTTTTGAGATTCTGGAATCGATCAGAATCATGGGCCAGTGCTTAAACAAAATTTGTGATAAGGCCAACTATGATTCCTGTCATCACGGCTGCTCCATAGACATAAGAAGCACATATTCTTTGTATATCCTAGCTGCAGTCCAAGAAGTAAAGAAATTACCTTGAGATCACCACAGATATTCCACTTATGATGCGAGTAAATGAACACCTTCTAAAATAAATTTCACTTAGTCAAATGTCTCTATCATCCCAACAATAAATGCGCCAGGAATTGAAGGTTTTTTGTTACCATTGTTTAGCAACACAGCTTTGAGGCTAGCAGTGCTTGCATCGATGAATAGTCTCCATTCATCAGGTAAACGCTCATTTGCTAGCTGATTCATGAGGTTATTAACATTAGTAGAGAAATAAGCGCCATCTTCTTCTTTATAGAAGACAGCTAAGTCCTCATGGTGTTTACAGAAAGTAGATATTTTTGCACCGTCCTCTAGAAGATTCCATTGCTGTAGTCTGGAGCTCAACAGTTCTGCGTTCTCCTTTGACAATGAAAAATCCCTCACCAAATCATTCAATCTTTCTTGATTTATCAACTGGATCTTCTTTTCCTTAGAATCATCCTCATACATTTCATCATCATTGGTATCCTCCTCTTCAGGCGATGAATCATTTTCTTTAACTGCCCTAGCTGATGGAGGAACTGGGACTGGCATCTCCATATTATGGGGAACTGGTTTTATAGCTGAATTACAATCTGGATATACAATTTTTGACTTGTTCTTATTTGAGAATCCCACAATATTTGTCATACAAAAGTAGCAATCCAAAACATGATTTGTTGGCTCACGCCACACCATTGGTACAGCAAAAGGCATACCCTTCTGTTTGACATTTAATCACTGTGTGAGCCCCATATAACACACAGTACAAGATTTGTGAGGTGCCCAAGGCTTGTCTTGGTCACCAACTTTACAACCCAAATAAAATTGTATGCAGTTTTCAATCTTTTAGCTAAATTTTTCCGCTGGTTGCTTGGAGTATATCTTCCACAGATATCACAAAAGTTGTCTGGGCTATTTATACATCCTCGCCGATTCATTTTTTTAACTTAGTTTGTAAATATCCTGTTATATACTTTTGTACAATCTTATTTCATTTACAAATTAATTGAGAGATAAATCTGAAAGAAAAATGCAATTAATAACTGTATGAAAGTACAGTTTCAACACCACTACTATAATGGCTAAATTTGACAAGGTGATAAAGCAGGAGTGTAACACAGGAACAAAACACACACAACACATCCTCTCACTATGGTAGCTGAAGCAACACTGCCCATTTGTGTAACTAAAGAGTATGTGTGTAACTCAGGAACCTTACGTGCTAGAACAATTCTGATTACAGATTGGGAATCAGTATACTCGACTTAGTATAAATCACAAGCTAATGCCCAAGTAGCAAAATCATTGTTGACTAGTGATAAGTCACAGGTTAAAATTATAGCCTGGTACTAACCAGGCTATTCTAAAAATTACCCCCTAAAACAAACAAACAAAAAACAAGGAAACATGTTCCGGTGTCGGGTAGAGGCCCACCTACAACAAAGAGTCAAATAAAATTGAGGAGGCCAGGTTCCTCCATAAAGTCCACAAGTCTGCGTACATGAACCCAACCTGAATACAAGGGACAATGGCAGGTAGTCGTTCAATAAGGCTCCCTGACGTAATTGAGGCTCTGCTCAGCGCAATTAAAGCTCTGATCTTAATCTGGACCCACTTAACCGGGGGCGGTTCACTGCTGGATGTGCTGATCTTGGCATGGTTGCTTGCTGAAAGCTCAGCGGAACCGTCAACCCGCGGAGGGAGAGAAACCTTTAGTTCTCTTTGTCTTCTTCTTCCAGTCCTTTCTCTTTTGGGGAGAGGAGGGTGAGGAATGTAAATAATTCTCTCAACCACAGGATGGATGGACCATCCTCAACAAGATCCTTCTTCAAGATGGACAAGTTCTTGGCTGTCAAAAGGGCACCAGTCAGGGTAGGAGGTCCCTACTCTCCTTGTGAGTCCTTGTGGGGACTGAGCCTTCTGAGGAGAAGCTTGCACTGGTGGGGATTCAGATTTGTGTTTGGCACTGAGCCCGGGTTCAACCCCATCAGATCCTGACATCTGGGGCTGGGTTGTGGTAGGTCCATTTTTTTTTTGCCTCAGCTCACCAGTGCCCAATCTAATGCCTGCCTTTTGTTTCAGGTTTTGGTGAAGGAGGGAGGACAAAGCTGCCTGAAAGCAGTGTGGGTCCCCCGTCTTTTGCTGAGGTCTTACGTTTCTTTCCACCCCCCACCTCCGAGGCGAAATATATATAAGTACAGGTTTTGATGAGTGATTGAAAACGACCAAAAGTGAATGCACGAAAGAAGTGGAGCTGGACGTAAAGCCACGTACGGTATGAGTGAGTGAGGGAGGGAGGGGGGAACACGTAACACCTTGAAAAAAGCAACAGGGGAGTAATTATGTTCCCCTTTTTCAGCTCCTTTGGTCCCGCTGCTCTTGTCCGTGAGTGAGGAGAAGGAAGCAGTCGAGCGCTGAGCCATCGGTGTGTGGCACAATTAAGGGGCCACAATCTACTGTCCCAATGGTCCCACCTTGAGAGAGAGAGAGAGAGAGAGACCGACCGCTCGAGTGCACTTTTTTCCCAGCCCCATGCTGAGGCAGAGCAAGTGAACCATCCCATAATGTGCGAAAAAACGCCCCGGGGCAACATTAGCGACTATTAAACGAACTCAGCCGGCTCAATTGGGGGTTTTGTGGTGGCCACGAGTGTTGGAGAGAGAGAGAGGTGGAGGAAACTATTGGTGCTTTCGCAAACCAATAATTGGGTTTGGTAATTGTATATATTTATGGAGTTGCGGTTATATTGACATTTGTATATATTTATGGTGTTGCGCCTATATTGACATTTGTATACATTTTGTGTTGCGCATATATTGAGTGAGGTTGAAGTTGGAGCATCTATTTGTATATATTTTGTATTGTGCGTTTTTCTTATATATTTATAGTTGGGTAATTAATTGTATTGGGTGGTGGGTAAATTTATGTTATTTTAATAAAAGAAAATAGGTATCTGTGTATTTTGTCTCCTTCCGATCTGACAGGCGTCTCACAAGTGAGTGAGTGGACCTTGTGGCGGGTGGCTTCCGGGACCAGCCGCTACAGGGTTACCTTTGGGACAATAGCCATCTCAGGATGGTGGGGGCTCCATATGTCCATCCCCACTCCCAAGACATCACAGATCCCATTCGAGGTACTTTTTGTTGTGTCGCCTGTGGCTGGTGAAATGACCTCCATCTCAGATAAGAAAGGGGGCAGGTACACTGACCCCATGCAAACTGTAAATTCAGGACTGTAGGACTGTAAGGGACACAGACTGGCGGTTGGTTAAAAGGTGTCTTAGTGCACATGATTGCACACACACAGACCGGTGGGCTCTGCTTTCCCTTGGCCTCCCATAAAGGCGTTGGCCCTATCGAGCAGGACATCAATTTGGGGCCACCTGCCTGCTCTCTTGGAAGTCCCTTGTGATAGTGAAGAAGGACTGCCGCTGGTAGGGAGATTTGCCTGAGGGCGGCTCCAGAGAAGGAGGTGAAAGAGAATCCATGGCACCTGTAGGCCTAGGAAATCACAGGGGTGTGGGGGCACCTCCTTTTCGGAGGTAGATCTGCCTGAGAGTGGCTCCAAAGTGGAAGCCCCTTTGACACGCATGGATGGTGAGAATGGAGCCCTTCCACTGGTCAAAGGGGTTTTTCGTGTTACCTCGTCTTCCCTGACACCTAGAGAGGGAGAGGTCACTCTTGGAGCTAAATTCCCATGCACAGTTCCACTAATTTTTTCACTAGTCCCTATAGTTAAGTAAGAAAAGTAGAACTCATGGAAAGTAGATACTCCTCCCAAAGACTTGGGAGGTTAAGAGAAAAGTCTTCATAATATCAGAAATTTCAGAATGCAATCATTTACACATAATCAGTCCCAGTCTAGCATTGATGGGCTTTGCCAACCTAGCCCGATATTTAGGAGACAGTGTGGTGGAGCTTTAACCATAAAGGATGGTGCCGGTGTACTGTAGAAAGGTGAGCAGAGGTAATGGCCCAGCACACCCTACCTATTAGTTGCCTTAGCCAGTGGGCTTCAGCACTCGCAGAAGATAAGGACCTCAATGCATAAACTGCCCCTCGACTAAGGCTTATAATAGGATGAAAGTGCACAAAGTAAACAGAACCTTGTACCCCTGTGCAGGGTGGTGGTATGGGAGCCCCTCCCCAATTTGAACAGGTGCCCCCATTCATCTCACTCTCCCATTTTTTTCCCCGCTATTGTGGTAGGACATCTGGTGACTGCCTAATTGGGCATAAATTGCTGTACATAACACAGCCTACAACTAGGATATATTAAAAAACAAATAACAATAAAAAGGACAAAACGAGAAAAAGCAAAAAAAGGCAAAAAGGAAGGGTGCTCCGGCGTCGGGGGTATGCCCGCCTCCCCCCGGCGCAGGAACATGCGACATATACAAAGAAACAAACAAAAAAGGTCAAATAAAGTGGCTCCAAAATGTCGTAAAGTCTACAAGTTGGAGTGGACGAACCTGTCCCCAAAACAAGGGACAAGCGGTAGCGACCCCGCTCCTCCCGGTACCAAAAGAGGTAAAGTGTGTGGAGATCACCCAGACAGGGACATTCAACAAGAATGTGCCGAACAGTCTGGGGGACAACGGAGTCGTCACAATAAAGTGCAGCCAGGGCTCCATCAAATGGGGGTGCAGCCGCATTGGGGGATAGGTCCATGGGAACAGTCGCGGCACAATGGCACGCAACTTTAAGTTCCCTTCGACCGTCTCCCATCTTCTTTGCCAAAGAGCCTGAAGAGCTGCACATATTCCTGCCCGGTGTGAGGAAGAGGTAAACGCTGGTCTGGTCAGCCAGTCCTCGCAGACTCTTTGACGCGCTTATTCCCCGCAAATCTTACATGTTCAGGAACCCAGTAGAAAATAATCTCAGCATCCGCCCGGCTCGCAAAAAACCGTGAACCAGGGAATACCGAGAGTCCAATACCCAGAGAGCACTCGGGGCGCTTTGTGAGTCGCTGTAAATCACAATCCAGTCTCCGAACCGGGCAGGTTGCGCTATTTCCCGTACCGAGCGGTGTATTGCAACCAGCTCGGCAATGATGACAGCCACAGCGCCTGGTAGAGCCCCACTGACTTCAAACAGAGGGGATACGTCGTGTAAACCGACCCCCTGTTGGGGCTTGGTGCCATCCATATACACTGGCACGGTTCCAGCCTGACACGAAGTGTGCTCCAAAGAGGCCGAACGCAATACTCCCGGCGCTGTAGAAGCTTTGGGAGCAGATGCCTGTCGCCAAATAGTCAGGGTAGCGTCTTGGGCAGAACCAGGGGCGCCACCGGCCCGAGAGCTATACTTAGCTCTCGAAGGAGTGTCTTAGACCTAAACCAAAAGGGCTTAGGTTATGGCTGGCGTCTCTCGGTGGCCTAGGCACCATCGAGATCAGCTGCGAATGCATTGAGAGCTGTTAGCGACTGAGGCGCTGGGCTCGCGCGGACAGGGGAATTATGCACTGTGCACGGTGCAGAGCAAGTGGCATCTCCCCAGCATCGACAAATAGGCTCTCAATGGGGAAAGTGCGGAAGGCACTGGTCACCAGGCGAAGGCTGGTGTGGTGGATCGAGTCCACCTTCTGCAATACTCGCTCGGCTGCGGATGCATAAAACTCGAATTCGTAGTCTAGCTTCGAACGAACAAAGGATCGATAAAAAAGTAGGGCAGTAGCCCTATCAGCGCCCCAAGCGCTGAACGTCACCGAACGGAGAATATCTATGACGCGGGTATAAGAGACCCTAAGGCTGCGAATATGAGCCTCTCAGGTGGGGTGTCGGCCAAATACAAGACCAAGGAATCGGTGCGAATCCACGACTTCCAGGCGCACCCCATTAAGAAACAAGGCTGGACCAGGGTGGAGGCAGAAGGGCCCACCTTAGTCTTGACAAAGGAAAACCGAAGCCTGTACACTTCGGCATAGCGAGAGACGCGGTTCAATGCCTGTTGGAGTCGACGCTCCAGAGTTGACCCGTGCCAAAAGAATCGAAAGGTCATCCACGTAGAGAGTACCGAGAACATCTTCAGGCATTAATGCTCAGGGCAAAGGGTGCGACACTGAGGACACTTCCCTGCTCCATTGGGACGGAGAATACTCACCCCCGCCCTCCACCCATACGCGGAATCAACGATTAGGAGGCGTCCCCTCGCCCAAATCGTGTGGAGAGTCTCCATGATAACGTATCGCCATGGGGTATTATAGGCCTTGTCCAGATCGAAAAACACTGTGGCGTAGTGCTGTCTACGAAGGAAGGCCTCGCAGAGGGCATTAGCCAGGCGGAGCAGAGCATCCGAAGTGGGATCGAACTTGAGGAAAGCAACACTGTGCAGTAGACAGATGGCCTCCGCTGTCCAGAAAAAAGGCTAATCTAACATTTATCAATTTCTCTATTAACTTGCACACGCAGGAGGTTAGAGGACTTGGGTGGAAACCGGCCGGGGTAGACTGAACTCTCCCCGGTTTGCTAAAGGCAAGCACAGAAGCGATTCGCTAGGTATCTGGGAGGATACCATCTACCCAGATCATGTTGAACAAGTCTAACAAAAGGGCATGCCTCGCTCACCCACCTGTCGAAGCATGATGTATGGGACATTGTCTGGACCAGGTGCGGTGTCCGCGCACGAAGCGAGAACGAAAGGCGACTCACAAAGTAACCTGTCGTTGAAGGGTTCTCCGCCTCTGGAGGTAAAGTGCAGTGGGCGGCCTTCCGCGAGATCACGACGCGCATTGAATGCAGGGCTGAGCAGCATCCCGGCTAGAGAATGCGGTCACATTCTCCTGGAGAAAGGGAGGAGGGTCCTGCGTTTGACTCGCTCCCACACCTCTGCTAGAGGGGTCTTTCCGTTAAGTGACGACGCGTATGCCCGCCAAGAAGAGCGGCGGTCGTGCTTCCCAATATACCGACCGGAACTTAGCCCAAGCTCGACGAAATTAATTCAGCGTCAGTGAAGTCGTTTGAGCTGCACTTATAGCGCGGGTAGGCATAATGTTTATGTTTGAGACCGTCCACACTCGGCTGACCACCACGGGAGAGGTGGGCGTACAAAACGGTCAGACGTTCTAGGAATAGTAGTTAGGCACACGGCGATGAGGTTGCCGGAGAACTTAACATCATCTACCGACCTAAACCCCTTGAGTGAGACAGAGAAATCAGTCATTTCCTGAAATGCAGACCACCGCGCTTAGGCCAAGCACCAGCGGCCCAGAAAATGATATTTAAATGGGAAACTGATCGCTTCCATGGAGGTCAGCGACTACATCCCACCCCAAATCAGGCTTTGCATCCGGAAAGCACAAAGATAGATCGAGACAGGAAAATGAAGCGGCTCTCGGGTAGTGATGCATAAACTCATCCACATTTAGGACACCTAACTCCAGCTTGTCGATCGGGTTGGCAAGAGCCTGACCCCAGTTGTCTCCACAGAGAGGCTGTCTACCGTTCATATCCCCGAGCAAGATAAAGGGACTCGGCAACCGTGCCACGACGCAACGAAGTGGGCTGACGGTGGAATATAGATGGAAATAACTGTATACCTCATATCCAGGTGCAGCTGCACAGCTACTGTCTGAAAGGAGGTGTCTAAAGCGAAGAGAAGAACGGAAGCATCATGCGCGATGTATTGGAGCATTTTCCTGCCCTGCCAAAATCTCTTGCTGGCCTGGCACCCAGCAGAGTCTCTTGATATTTTTTTGTTAGGAACCCTTAGACAAAAGTTGCCGTAATCACGCTTCAGCCTAATATTACACTAGATTAACAAACCAAAAATCAACATACAAAAACCAAATAAGGAAGATAAAAAGATATAAAACGAAGGCAAAGATACAAGAAAAGCGAAAAGCTGAAGGAAACACGTTCCTGTGCCATGGTGAGGCGAGCCTCCTCCTGGGGAAGAACATGTGACATGCAACAAAGAGAAGAAAAAAAATGTATGAGGCCAGCCTTCAACAAAAAAATTGAATAGTCTGCAAGCCTATGTATACGAACCCGTCCCGAGTACAAGAGACAAAGGGACAGGTAACGTGAGCGGATGACCCAACTGGGACATTCAACAAAAATGTGCCAAACAGTCTGGGGCACAAAGCAGTCATGGCAATCAGATGCAGGCGAGCGATCCATCAAATGGAGGTGCGTCCCGCGACTGTACCTAATTTGAAGACGACAGACAGGGACCTGAAGCCGTCGCGGTATTGGGTGGTAGGTCTATGGGACCAGTGGCGGCGCAATGGCATGCAAATTAAGTTTCCCTCTCGGCCGCCTTCCGCCTTTTTTGCCCTGATGCCTGTCATGCAGTGGATGTGAGGAAGAGCGAAACGCTGGTCGCCCAGTCCTGGCGGACTCTTTAGCGCCCGCATCGGCATGCTTATTCCCACATGTTCAGGAAAACAGCACAAGATAATCTCGAAATTTACCCGGCTCGCGGCACCCGTGGCGTCACGGATGATGAGAATCTAGGAAGAGTGTGGGGGAAGACTAAAGGAAGTTTTATTATACTTGAGATAAGGATGAAGGAGAGACAGTGGAGAGAAGAAAATTAATGGTTGAATGAAAGTGGATTTTAATGAAAATATATATGTTGAAATATATAATCTAATCAATTTTCTGTTTATTTACAAATATAGACAATTGAAGATATAAAAATTTTGATAATAAAGGTGGATGATATTATATATGATATATAATTAAGGAATTTGTCAATAAGTTTGTTACATAGTGGTGGTGGAGCTGAATATTTCCTAGAATAGGAGTTAATTATGTCTTTTACTATTTTTTTTTAACTAACTTTAGTATACAACACACTTACACACCCTTACATATTATAATATATTTCTTTAACTCGTGCGGATAAGCTCTTTAGTAGAGAGAATTTGTTAATTTTGGGCGGGGGGGGCGGCTCATCTGGCGACTGCCTACATGGGCATTAGTTGCCGTATTAAAACTGGCCTAGTTCTAGGCTACTTTAAAATAAAAGTAAACAAAAAAAAACAAACAACCTAAATGGGGGAAAGGAAAAAAACAAAAACAAATGCAAAAAACAAAACAAAAACAAACCCTGCTTAAATAATAGGGAGAAGGCCGGCCTCCCCCAAAAAGTCAATAAGTCCACCAGTCGATGTGCACGCACTCATCCCGAGTACAAGGGACAGGCGGTAGCGACCCCGCCCATCCCGGTACCGGGACAGGTGTCGTGCGCGAAGATCACCCAGACTGGGACATTCGACAAGAATGTGCCGAACAGTCTGGGGGACGACGCAGTCATCGCAATAGGGCACTGGCGAGCGCTCCATCAGATAGCGATGAGTAACACGAGTATGTCCGATTGGAAGACGACAGAAAGCGACCTGAAGCCGTCGCGGCATTGGGGGATAGGTCCATGGAAACAGTCGCGGCGCAATGGCACGCAACTTTAAGTTCCATTCGACCGTCTCCCATCTTCTTTGCCAAGCAATCCGAAGAGCTGCCCGTATTCCTGCCATGTAGTCGGTGTGAGGAAGAGCGAAACGCTGGTCCGGTCGCAGAGTCCTCGCGGACTCTTTGGCGCGCTCATTCCCCGCAATTCCTACATGTCCAGGAACCCAGCAGAAGATAATCTCGACATCTGCCCGGCTCGCCAAAACCGTGGCATGACAGGTATCGCGAACAAGGGAATGCGGAGATTCCAATGCCCCGAGAGAACTCAGGGCGCTTTGTGAGTCGCTATAGATCACAATCCGGTCTCCGAACCGGGCACGTCGCATAATCTCCCGTACCGAGTGGTGTATTGCCACCAGCTCGGTCGTGAAGACAGACGCAGAGGGGATACGGCGTGGAAGCCGACCCCCTCTTGGGACTTGGAGCCATCCGTATACACTGGCACGGTTCCAGCGTGACACGATGTGTGCTCCAAAAAGGTCGAACGCAATACTCCCGGCGCAGTACAAGCTTTGGGAGCAGAGGCGTGGCGACAAATAGCCAAATGTGGTACCCCCCAGGGTGGCGTCCTGGGCAGAACCAGGGGCGCCACCGGCCCGAGAGCTATATCTACCTCTCGAAGGAGTTTCCTGGCCCTAAACCCAAAGGGCTTAGGGTATGACTGGCGTCTCTCGGCGGCATAGGCACCATCGAGATCAGCTGCGGATGCAGTGAGAGCTGTTGGCGACTGAGGGAGGCGCCGGGCTCGCGCGTATAGGTGAGTGATACACTGCACAAGGCGCAGAGCGAGTGGCATCTCCCCAGCATCGACCAACAGACTCTCAATGGGGGAAGTGCGGAAGGCACCGGTCGCAAGGCGAAGGCCGGTGAGGTGGATCGAATACACCTTCCGCAATAAACGCTCGGCTGCGGACGCATAAAACTCGAATCCGTAGTCGAGCTTCGAACGAACAAAGGATCGATAAAAAAGTAGGGCAGTAGCCCTATCAGTGCCCCAAGCGCTGAACGTCACGGAACGGAGAATGACAATGGCGCGGGTACAAGAGACACTAAGGCTGCGAATATGAGCCTCCCAGGTGAGGCGTCGGTCAAATACAAGACCAAGGAAACGGTGCGACTCAACCACATTCAGGCGCACCCCATTAAGAAACAAATCTGGGTCGGGGTGAAGCCGTGGATGGCGGCAGAAGTGCACCACCTTAGTCTTGGCCAAAGAAAACCGAAACCTGTGCGCTTCGGCATAGCGAGAGATGCGGTTCAATGCCTGTTGGAGTCGACCGCTCCAGAGTTGGCATCTGGGCCGCGCCAAAAGAGATCGAAAGGTCGTCCACGTAGAGCGTAGCGAGAACATCTTCCGGCAGCACCGAGGTGATGCCGTTGATGCTCAGGGCAAAGAGTGTGACACTGAGGACACTTCCCTGCGGGACACCCTCTTCCTGCTCAATTAGGGCGGAGAGTGCTCCCCCCCCCCCAGCCGTACGCGGAATCGACGATCTCGCAAAAATTCAGATATAAACATTGGGAGGCGTCCCCTCGCCCCCATCGTGTGAGAGTCTCCATGATACCGTATCGCCATGCGGTGTCATAGGCCTTCTCCAGATCGAAAGAGACCGTGGCGTAGTGCTGTCTACGAAGGAAAGCCTCGCAGACGGCATTTTCCTGTCGGAGGAAAGCATCCGAAGTGGAGTGGAACTTGCGGAAGCCGCACTGTGCGGAAGACAGATGGCCTCCGCTGTCCGGGAAAAAGACTAATCTAACATTTACCAATTTCTCCATCAACTTACACACGCAAGAGGTTAGAGAGATTGGGCGGAAACCGGTCGGAGTAGAGTGATCTCTCCCCGGTTTGCGAAAGGCAAGCACAGTAGCGATTCGCCAGGAGTCTGGGAGAAGACCTTCCACCCAGATCCTGTTGAATAGATCTAACAGAAAGGCCATGCCTCGCTCACCCAGGTGTCGAAGCATGGAGTACGGGACATCGTCCGGACCATGGGCGGTGTCCGCGCACGAAGCGAGAGCGGAACGCAACTCACTCACAGTAAACCTGTCGTTGAAGGGTTCTTCGCCTCTGGAGGTAAAGTCCAGCCGGTGGCCTTCCGCGACATCACGACGTGCATTGAATGCTGGTGGAGCAGCATCACGGCTAGAGAATGCGGAAAAATCGGTCGCTAATGATTTCGCCACGGACACGGGGTCCGAGATTGCGGTCCCATTCTCCTGGAGAACGGGAGGGGGGTCCTGCGAGAACTTGCCCCCAATCCTTTTGACTCACTTCCACACCTCAGCTAAAGGGGTCTTCCCGTTAAGTGAAGACACGTATGCCCGCCAAGAAGAGCAGCGGGCGTGCTTCGAAATATACCGGAACCTAGCCCTAGCCCGACGAAATTCACCCACAGTGAAATCGTTCGGGCGGCGCTTATAGCGAATGTAGGCATAACGCTTCTGTTTGAGGGCCGTCTCACACTCGGCCGACCACCAGGGAAGTGGTCGGCGTGCAAAATGGCCAGACGTCCTAGGAATAGTAGTCAGGCCCACGGCGATGAGGTGGCCGGAGAAGAACTCAACGGCCTCATCTACCGACCTAAACTCCTCGACTGAGATAGAGAATTCAGTCATTTCCTGAAATGCAGGCCACCGCGCCCGCGCCAAGCACCACAGAGGTGGTCTCTCAGGCGGCAGTTGCCCTAAAAATGATATTTGAATGGGAAACTGATCACTACCATGGAGGTCATCGACCACCCCCCAATTAAAATCAGGCTGTGCATCCGAAGAGCACAAAGATAGGTCAAGGCAAGAAAATGAAGCGGTTCTCGGACAGTGATGCGTAAACTCATCCACGTTTAGGACACCCATCTCAAGCTCTTCGATCAGATCGGCAAGGACTTGTCCCCTGGGATTTATGGAGTAATCTCCCCAGAGAGGATGCCTGCCGTTCAGATCTCCAAGCAAGAGATAGGGCCTCGGCAACCGTGCCACTACGGGGCGGAAGTCCCCCGCGTCGAAGTCAGCTGACGGTGGAATGTACGCAGAAATTATAGTATACCTCCTATCCAGGTGCAACTGCACAGCCACTGCCTGAAGGGAGGTATCTAAAGAGAAAGGAAGAACGGAGACATCATGGCGGGTGTAAACCGCGCATACCCCAGCCCGGCCATCCCGCAGGGGTAGGGTCGCAAGACCCTTATACCCCGGGAGGGCGGGCAGGGGGCACGTGCCTAGCATGGTCTCCTGCAAAAATATAGCTAACGGGGAACGGGACGAGACGAGCCTCCGCAGCTCCTCCCAGTTGGCCCGGAGTCCACGACAATTCCATTGAAGGAATATGCCCTCCAGGCCTAGCTCGGAGGAGACGCGGAGGCCCTCCTCGAACGAAAGACCCTCACGGGAATAGCCGTACGCTTCCCGGGGGCAGAACCCCGGGCGCTGTTGGCCGGACAAAGCGCTAAAGGCGCTGTCTCCTTCGAGGACTTATTGGGGAAGGTTGGGCCCGCCATGCGAGTCTTTTCCTCGAGGAACCACCGTCTCCGAGTCACTCAATCCACCTCGGGGCGTGGGCAAAGGAGCCGAAGCTCCTCTGTTGCTGTCCTCCTTTTGGGGGACAGCTTTAGGAACCCCAGAAGATGGCCTAGCGACTATCTTCAGGGGTGTTGCCTCCTGTGAGTCTAACGACTCGGTGGAGGCGCGTGGCCGTTTCGCCTTACGGGAAACGGTCACGCTGGGGAAAGAGGGGGGAGCCGTGGTTTTAGCCGGGGCTGGGTATGAACCCTTTTTGCCGCCAGCTTTACCAGGAGAGCGCCCAGGTTGGGTAGAGCCCACAGAAGGGCTCCGAATGGGCGCGGAAACAACCGTGCTAGTTGACCTGGATGGGCCAGGAGCAGAGGGTGCCTTTCTAACAATTGAGGCATAGGACGTCCCAGGCAGAGCCGGGCGAGCCAGGACCAAGTCCTTAGCCTCGCGGAATGAGAGTCGATCCTGGGCCTGAACGGCCATGATTTCTTTCTCCAGGAGATATGCACCACATTGCTTCGAAGAAGCGGGGTGCGGCTGTCTGCAATTGACACACTTGGCCACACACGATTTGGACTTATCGTGTGCGACCTTGGAGCAATTTACACAGAATTCGGGTGACCCCGACTTTGCACATCTACATGAGCGATTCGTATGGCCGAAGCGGTTACAGTAATAGCACCGCCGCGGAAGTGGCACGAATGCCTTCACACGGTAGCAGTACCAACCGGCACGCACCGACTCAGGGAGCTTGTCACAGTCGAACGTGACGAAGAGTGTAGGGGTGGGTCTCGAGGCCCCTCCCTGTTTTCTCATCACACGTTCGACCTTGACCGCCCCATGGTCGGCCAGCTCTAGGGTGATGTCCTCAATGGAGTAGTCAACGAGTTCCCTCGCATAAACTACTCCTTTCAAAAAGTTCATGGTAGAGTGCGGTGTCACACTCACCGGGGTGCCATGAAGTGTCCGAAGAGCACTTATCTTGGCCGCCTCGGCGGGATTCGCCGCATTCGCCAGAAGGCTCCCGTCCGAGGAACGGGTCACCTTCGGCTCTCTACCAATTGCACTAGCTAATCCTCTCCTCTGATGGATCATGTTGCCCTTGGACAACATGGTGCCATCAGTAGAGCGAATAACGAGGAAGCGTTTGAAGCCAGTGGGCTCGAAAACGCCAGGTAACCTCTGAATGAGGGGCCCGATGTCATCGAGCTCCGCCCTATGCACTTTTGGTCTTAGTCAGGGGCTCCGCAACCAGGGGGGCAGAGGGGCCGGATGTGCCGGTCTTGGCTTGGTCGCTTGCCAAAGTGGCAGCAGACCCGCTCCGTCCCCACAGCCCCCGCAGATGGAGAGGAGCCCCGAGTCTTCTTAGTCTTTTTCGTCCTTTTAGTCCTTTTCTTTTTTGGAGAGGAGGGCGGGGAATGAACCCGCTTCTCACCTCCGCCGGTAGAAGCCCCTAGGCCAGATGGACCGGCCTCAGACAGGTCCTTCTCCGAAATGGAGAAGGTCCTGGTGGTCGCAGGGGTATCATCCGGAGGAGATCCCTCCCCTCCCTGTACTGCCTCAGAATCCCCAGCCGTTTGAGGAGGATCTTGTATAGGGGCGGATTCGGGTTCGGTGCTTGGCGCCGAGCTCGGATTCCCCCCCATGGAAAGCCCTACCGTCTGAGGCTGGGTTTCCTCAAGCACCATGTCTATCACAGGAGGGGCCTCCAGTTGGCCATCCCCTCCCAGGACATCGCAGGTCCCCTTGGCAGCGTCACCAGTCTTTTGTGGGGAGGCACAGGCCTTGACCCCGGCAAGGTTCAAGATTCTTGCCAGCAGGTCTTTTGAGGGAAGCGACCGAAGGGTCCTGGCTTCCCTCTCCCCCCTAAGGGGGTTCGCCCTACCGAGCCGCTTCGATGGGGAGTGGCTGGCTAAGGGCTGCCTGCTGGCTTTCTTGGCCGTCCCCTTGGAAAGAAAAGAGGGGACTGCCGCTGGAAAAAGGGAGGTGCCCGAAAGCACCTCCAGAGAAGGGGGTGAGGGGGAGTCCCCTACACCCGTAAGCGAAGGAGAGGAGTAAGCCTCCTCTCCGGTTGAAGAGATATGGAGGGTCCCCAGCACAAGCACAGGAAGGGAAACCTCCATTTTTTCTGTGGAGCTGCCCGAGAGCGGCTCCGTCGTTTCTACAGGGGGAGTTAAAGGGTTTTTTTTTGTTGGACTCATCATTGGGCATGGTGAACCTCTTTTTATTACGGGATGGAACCGCTCATCACCTCTCGCAGTTGCCCCCACTGCAAGAGGTGCTTACAGGCCTGGCAGAGCCAGGCGCCGCCATTTCGGGACCACCCCTCCCGCCTAGTGGCCTGGCAGTCCATCGGCATGGCGGCTCCACCTTAGACGCGGCGTAAAAATGAATAGAATGTGAAGAGGAGAGGAAAAGGGATGTGAGGAAGGTATGGGTGGGGAAGAAGCAGGTTGTTAAATAACCCCCATCCCGAACCG
Organism: Ceratothoa steindachneri; assembly: GCA_963969495.1. Lineage (NCBI taxonomy): Eukaryota > Metazoa > Arthropoda > Malacostraca > Isopoda > Cymothoidae > Ceratothoa > Ceratothoa steindachneri. Next base: position 109,700,361 of record OZ018318.1, read on the forward strand.
GAGCTCAGGGGTTAGGGAACATTGTCCCCTCCCCCCTCCCCCCTCAGCCCCGATCCGGGACGGTGGGCTTGAGAAGAAGGTCAGCATCTACCCTCTGAAATTAGAGGCTGACCATTGAAAGTTGTGGGAGAGGTTGTATGAAAAGCGACGAAGTAGGGAAGAAATACAGGCTATCTGAAGGAAGGATGAGTGGCTAAGCTAGGGCCGGACGGAGCGCTGGATCCCGTCAGCACGGCGGCCAGGATGGCAAATCGCCGCGCCCCTTACGGGGTAGTAGAGAGAAGAGGACCACAAATATTGAGTTTGTAAGTAGTTTATTTTGTTTAGAAAAAAAGGAAATCCGTTTAATTTTTTTCAACGGATACCAGGGGAACCAGGAGGTATAGAGATTCCTTGCCCCAAGAGCACTCAGGGTACTTTTTGAGTCACTATATATCATAATCCGGTCTCCGAATCTGGCAGGACGCGTAATCTCCCGTACCGAGCGGTGTATTACAACCAGCTCGGCCGTTAAGATAGACGCAGTGCCCGGTAGAACCCAGTTGACTTCAAACAGAGGGGATATGGCGTGGAAACAGACCCCTCTCTGGGGTGTTGGAGCCATCCGTATACACTGGCACGGTTCCAACGTGACACGAAGTGTGCTACAAAAAGGCCAAACGCAATAATACTGGCGCTGTGGAAGCTTTAGGAAAAGACATGGCGACAGAATAGTCAAGGGTGGTCCCAGAGTTAAACCGAGTTCTCGAAAGAGTTTCCAAGCAAAAAACACAAAGGAAAGAGGTACAAGAGATCCTAATGCTGCGAATATAAGCATCCCAGGTGAGGCATCGGTCGAAAACAAGACCAAGGAAACGGTGCGAATCATACGAGGGGCGGTCAATAAGTTTTGCAATTCAAATATAAGGAAACGAGATATGAGGAAAAGTATTTTATTATTTTTCAATATAACTACCCTCGACTTCAATGCACTTGCGCCACTTGTCCCTGAGGCTTCGAATTCCCGACAACCAGAAATCTCCCGACTGCTGTTAAATCCACTCCTGGACGGCGAGCTGGACATCTTCATCGTCCCCAAACCGGCGTCCACGGAGTGCAGCCTTGAGCTGGCGGAATAAAAAGTAGTCGCTAGGGGCCAGATCTGGACTGTAGGGGGAATGGTTGAGCTCATCGAATCCGCACTCGCGCAGGGCAGCTTGTCCAACTCTGGCCTTGTGGACTTTGACGACGTTGAAGTCGATCATGGGGCGTGAGGTTTCTAGGGACCCAACGGGCAGAGATCTTGCTCATGGCCAAATTGTCGTGGATGATGTTGATAACACTTCCATGTGATATTCCAAGTTCTCGCTCGTTTTCTTCGACCTTCACCCGTCGATTCTCGAGGATCATCCTCTCCACACTGGCCACATTGTCCTCGTTGGTCACGTCTGACGGGCGTCCTGGACGGGGATCATCTTCAAGGGACTCACGACCATGGCGAAACTACCTATTCCAGCGAGCCATGGTTGCCTAGGAAGGGGCAGTGTCGGTGTACATTGCAACCATGCGTTCATGGATCTCTTTTGCCTTTTAACATTCTTTGGTCAAAGATTTGGTCACTGCGCAGTGCTCAACCTTCTCCATTGTTGAAAAATTTGTGACTGACGATCTGCGATCAGCTACTGCTTCTTAAATAGACGAGGCAGGAGCGTGCGGCTGCGGGTCCTGACTTGTCATAACTTGTCCTAACAGCCCCACAAAAAGCCATCCCCCTTCCTCTGTTTTGCCCTACCGATTCGCAAAACCTATTGACAGCCCCTCGTATTTAGGAAAAGTTCGGTTTGGGGTGGAGCCGTGGTTAGCGACAGAAGTGCACCACCTTAATCTTGGCCAAGTAAAACCGAAATCTGTGCGTTTCAGCATAGCGAGAGATGCGGTTCAATGCCCGTTGGATTCGATGCTCTAGAGTTGGCATCTGGGTCGCATCAAAATAGCTGAAAAGGTTGTCCACGTAAAACTTAGGGAGGATATCATCCGGCAGGAACGAGGAGATATCGTTGATACTCAAAACAGATAGTGTGACACTGAGGACAGTTTCCTGCGGGACACCCTCTTCCCGCACAATTGGGTCAAAGAGGGCCCCCACCCGTACGCGGAATCAACGATCTCGTCAAAACTCAGAGATTAAGATTGGCGGCGTCGACTCGCTTCAATCGTGTGGAGTTTCCGTGATACCGTATCGCCATGGGGTATCATAGGCCTACTCTAGAACGAAAAAAGCAAACAGCAGCGTAGTGCTGTCTACGCATACTGGAGTCGAAGCAGAGCATTCAACAAGAAAGGTAATGTGCGAAAGACAGGTGGCCTGCGCTATCCAGGAAAAAGGCTAGTCTAACATTTATCAATTTCTCCATCAACTTGCACATGCAGGAAGTCAGAGAGATTGGGCAGAATGATCTCTCTCCGTTTTGCGAAAAGGGAGCACAGTAGCAATTCACCAGGAGTCTGGAAGGATACTATCTGTCCAGATCCTGTTGAACAAATCTAACATAAAGGCAATGCCTCGCTGACCCAGGTTGTGAAACATGGCATACACGACATCATCTGGATCAGGGACGGTATCCGTGTAAGAAGCGAGACCACCGTGCCCGCGCCAAGCAGCACCGGGGTGTGGGTGTGTGAGGGGGAGGGGTTATATCAAGCGGCAGCGGTCCAGAAAATGATATTTGAATGAGAAAGGGATCATTACCATCGAAGTCATCGACTACCCTCGACTCAAAATTAGGCTGTGCATCCGGAGAGCACAAAAATAGATGGAGACAGGAAAATGAAGCGGTTCTCGGGCAGTGATTCATAAACTCATCCACATTTAGGACACCTATCCTCAGCTCGTCGATCAGGTCAGCAATGACCTGACCCCTGAGATTGATCGAGTTGTCTCCCCAGAGAGGCTGTCTACCGTTTATATCTTCGAGCAAGAGAAGAGAAAGGGCCTCGGCAACCGTGCCACGACGCGGCGGAAGTCCCCCGCGTCGAAGTCTGCTGACGGTGGAATGTACGCGGAAAAAACAGTATACCTCCTATCCAGGTGCAGCCGCACAGCTACTTCATGAAAGGGAGTATCTAAAGCGAAGAGAAGAACGGAGACTTCATGCCGCGTGTAAACAGCTCATCGTCCTGCCCGACCCCCATCCCGTGGTGTTGGGAAACTCTATTACCCTGGGAGGGTGGGCAGGGGGCACATACTCAGCATGGTTCCCTGCAATTTTATTTTTTATCAACACATCTGGCGACTGACTACAACGGCAAAAGTCGCCGTAATGACGCTACAACCTAATACAGGCTATAATAATAATAAAAACATACAAAAAACAAATATAAAAAACAACAAAATAAACAACAGAGGCGGAGGAACAAGCAAAAACATATTAAGCACCTTCTCTGAGCCACCCAGCCCAGCCTTGAGTATGGACCTATGAGCCAAACCTCCTTTGGTGCTGTCTTCATTTCGGGGGGCAGCGTTAGGAATCCAGGAACACGGCCTTACGACCTTCAGGGGTGTTACATCCTCTGAGTCTAACGCTTCGGTGGAGGCGTGCGGTCGTTTCGCCTTACGGGAAACTGTTACAGTGGGGGAGGGGCAAGCCCAAATATTAGGCAAGTTTTACCGGGGAAGTGCCCATGGTGAGTAAACGCTGCAGAAGGGTTCCAAATGGGCGCATGAACGACTGTGCTCGTAGGCCTGAAGCAGAGGAAGCCTTTTTAAAACTGAGGCATAAAACTTCCCAGGCAGCGCCTGACGCGCCAGGAACAAGTCCTAAGCCTTGCGAACTAAAATACAATCCGGAGCCTGAACGGCCAGGACTTCCTGCTACAGGAGATACGCACCACTTTGCTTCCAAGATGCGGGGTGCGGCTCTCAGTAATTGACACACTTGGCTTTTCACACTAGGGACTCAGTGTGCGCGGCCTTGGAGCAACTTACACAGACTTTGGGTAAACCTTACTTTGCACGTCTATAGGAGCGATTCGTAGGCCAAAGCGGTGGCAATACTAGCACCTCCGGGGAAATGGCACGAATGCCGTCACACGGTAGCGATACCTACTGGTACGCAGCAAATAAGGGAGCCTGTAATGGTCGAACATGACGAAGAGTGTAGGGGTGGGTCTCGAGGCCCTTCCCTGTTTTCTCATCACACATTCCCGCTCTAAGGTGATGTCATCTATGTAGTAGTCGACGAGTTCCCTCGCATAAACTACTCCCTTCACGAAGTTCATGGTAGAGTGCGGCGGGCCATCAAGTGTCTGAAGGGCAGTAATCATGGCTGCTTCGGAGGGATCTAACACATTGGCTAGAAGGCTCCTGTCCAACAAACGGGACACTTTCGGCTCTCTACGAATCAAGCTGATGGATCATGTTGCCCTTAGCAAATTTAATGTCATCAGTGGAGCGAATAACCAGAAAGCGTTTGAAGCCAGCGGGCTCAAAAATGTCAGGTAGTCTCTCAACGATGGGCCCAGAGGTAATCGAGGCTTCGCTCAGCGCACTTGCGACTTTGGTCTTGGTCTGGGATCTCCCCACTCAGGAAGGCTTCGGGGCTAGTCGTGCTACTCTTGGCCTGGTCGCATGACGAAAGGACAGCATCAATCCATCCCTGGAGCGCCAGCAGAGTGAGAAGAATATTTAGTTAGTCCTCTTCTTGCTTTTTTACTTTTTTTGGAGTGTTGGGTGTAGTATGAACCCGCTTCTCTCGAGATGGAGAATGTCTTAGCTGTAAGAGGGGCACCAGCAGGGGGATTTTTTTAAAAAAAATTTAAGGGGCTATCTGGCGACTTACCAGCAGGGAGAGGTGGTCCCTCCTCTCCTTCTGAGTCATGAGGGGTGCGAGTGTCTGAGAAGAAGCTTGCCTAACTCAGGTTCGGTGTTTGGCACCGAGCCCGGGTTCGACCCCATGAAAGATCCTGCTGTCTGCAGCTGGGTCACCTCTGGGACCATGTCCATATCATGGGACCTTTCCATATGGCCCCTCCCACAATGTATAACAGATCCCATTTGATGTATCTTCCTTTGTAGTCAAGTCTCTTGCCGGCGAACCGAACTTCATCGGGAAAGAGGGGGAAGCAGTCATGCCGACCCCCCGCAATGCAAAAATGCATGATGAGAGCAGGACTGCAGGGGGCACGCCCCGACTCGTTCCGCTTTCTCTTGCTTCCATAAGGTGTTTGGCCCTATCAGGTCGCTCCTACCGCGAGCGATCCTTTTGGAGGCACCTCCCTACTCAATATCTTGGCAGTCCCCTGTGATGGAATAGGGGGAGGGGGGACTGCAATTTGTCGATAGTTACACTCGTTCATGGCCGACTCTATAGAAAGGGGTGAGCGGGAAACCCCTTATACGTTAGGACTGGGAGAAGAATAAGCCTCTTCTCCGCTAGAAGATTGCTGGAGGGGCCCCTAAGAAAGCACAGGGAAGGCCACCTCTTTTTAATAATAATCCTAATGAGTGGGGGCAAAGGGAAAGAGTACCATTAACTTTCCCAGGCCCCATCAGAGAGTTCAAATAAACCTAGTGACAGCAGGGCTTCCCTAATGTTCATTCAGGCTGGGAGGATGTGCAGCTCCTCCAGGTACCGAGTGTAACAGGCTACGCAGGGTATCTCCTTGTGGGGTCCATTTTTTAGGTAATACTAATCGTCGACAAGAGGACAACGGATTTTTAGTTAGCCTGGCAACCCCTTCCCCCAGCAATGGTCAGCCCATTATGCGGAGGCAAGGTCATATTGGAGTGTAAACCACACCCATTATTTGCACCACAAGGATGAGGAGGAACCAGCAAGCCTGATCTTTTGCACCCTCTGACTATTAAGGGAGTTGTTCATATAGTTTCCAAAGACTCTCTTCTGACACGGCAAGAGGTGGCTGGTCAGTTGTGATGGTTGGCTGGTGTGTGAATGGGGATTATATGTGGGAGCCATTCTCCCCATTTTGTCCACCATGGATTTTTCACCAGTTTGCCTTAGTCTGTCCTTGTACCCTACTTTTCCTCGTTTATGATAGAGTGTGGGAAAGACTTGGGTATAGGTTGATTTGATATATATATATATATATATATATATATATATATATATATATATATATATATATATATATATATATATATAATGAAAAAGGTGTGGAAGATACATAGTATCCTACACCAAGATCCTTAAAATGAGGGAATAAAAGATGGCAAAGAAGGAAAAACTCTTAGGAAAAAGTGAGTGCATAGAGGGAGTGGGGGCATGCACCAGCTTCCCCAAGCACAGTCAAAGAGTGGAAGTCAACTCAGTGAGTTAGGCTCTATTGGGTCAGGGGGATGTGCCACTCCTTCAGGTACTAAATGTATCAGTCTACAGAGAGTGGCACCACCCACCAGGAAAGAGAGCGAGTGAGGGGAGATCTGTAAAGGAAGTGGTGAAGGTCAACAGAGTGAAAATAGTGGAAGACATAAATAAAGCCGGTAGTCATGCAGCAAAGTGGCCCAGGAAAGGCATGTTACCCCTCCAGGTACCAGGTGCAGCACTCTACTCAGGGTATTATCCCACAGTGTTGGGCATGGGAGTGGATAGACTCTTCCATATGTCAGCTGCAGTATGGTTTCCATGATATATCTGACACCACTTGCGGAGGTATTAATATGGCAGTAGAGGTGAAAAAGGGTGTGAAGAGAGCGGGCATTAAATACCCACCCCTTCCATCTCTGACCAGGAATAACTGGATGGAAGCTGGTCAGCAACTAGCCTGCAAAATTAGCCACGGCCATGTAAACTAGGTGAGAGTGGGCTTGTAAGGGAAGAGGAATGGGCAGAATGGTGTTACTTACAGAATCTTCTTGTTGAGGAAGGACTGGGAAAGGGTCCCAACCAGGGAGTCATCTTCCACATTCCAGAGGGTAATGGCTGAGCCAAAGGCCACTGCCAGGAGTGAACCATCGGGGGAATAGTTAGAAGCAGTGGCTGGCAATCTCCGGAATTCCAAAGTTGCACTTAAACCCCAATTCTCGACTTTTGTTTCTGGAAAAAAAACAAAACAATTACAAGTTAAGGGTGAAAAGTAACCTGTAGAACATATTTCCTCTCCCTTATGTGGAGATGGGAAAAAATAAAAGGAACCAGTAAATGAAGGTTTGCGGCTATATTTATTAGGACTAATCCCTTATTCTTCTTTCATTTGCTAAGTCATTCGGCTGGAAAAAAGATTCATAAAGGCAAAATAACAAAGCACCTGCTCACACACTAAAAAAAATGGAGTCGCATTAGCAAGGTATTAGTCACCATACACAATACACTTTATCGTGTAAGACCTTGTTGTCGGAGGTTTTTCAGACAGCCCATTTGGCAACTACCATCAAAGAAATAAGTTGCCATAATTAACTTTAGCCTATTGTTAGAGTACATCAAAAAGAAAATACAACAATAAAAAAGCAAAACAAAAGCATGAAGAAGGAGGCAGGCTACACCGTCGAGGGAGGCGAGGTGAACCTCACCTGTGGCAGGGAAGCATGTGAGCAACAAAGAGAGTCAAATAGTTTTTTCTTTCCAGCACCCATTTGGCAAATGGCTGGTAAGATATAAGTGGCCGTAATAATGTTATAGTCTAATGCTAGGCTACATTTTTAAAAAAATGCCGAAACCAAAAATCAAAAACAAAACAAGTAGGAATCATGCTCCGGCATCGGGGGTAGGCCACTCCCGGCACCATCCTTTATGGTTAAAGCTCCAGAACAATATTGCCTGAATGGTGGGTTGGCTTGGTAAAGCCCATCAACACTGGACCTTGACCGATTATGAGCAAATAATCAGACTCTGGAATTTATGATCCTATGAATACTTTTCTCTTAACCCAGACTGGGACATTACAAAAGAATGTGCCCACATGTTAGATTAGTGTTATGAAACACCTCGTACGAACCAACAGCAAGGCTGGGCAAGCATTTACTCTTGATGTACACAATTGGAAATTTTGGAAATTTGCCAACAATTGATATTACCCAAATTTGTGACAATAAAATACAAAAAAAGGGGTGGTCGGCTATATCTCTCATCCAGCTGCTCCTGCCTCTCCCATCTATGGTTTTTAGACTTTTCAGGTCTCCACCCTAGGTGCGTTAAAACACCAACCGGGAATCACATAACAGTCGCCCAGTGCTGAAATGAATCTTTGAGGCCAGCAAACCTACCTCCAGTAAAATTCCACAGGAAGGCATGTCAGTCCCTAAGAGCGTCACTAGATGCTTGCCATATACTAGGGGGTGGGTGCATGGTTCACCGCGTACACCTCTAAGAGGGGTTTTCACCCAAAAGAGACTCCACTGGAATCGGTCGTTTATCATTTTGCTTATACATATATATATATATATATATACATGTATATATAATATATATAATTTGGCGTTCAAGCCATTTGTCTTCATATTGCTAATGTATTTGGTTATGCTGTGCACGTTTGCTGTTGTTTTGGTAAGTCGTTAATTATAACTTACTATGTTTGTTTTAGTGTCTTTGTTTCTTCGTAAATTTGTAGCATGTGTATTTTGTGTATTATGTTCTTCTTTGTAGTCTTGTTCGGTGAGTTTCATCTTCTTGTGTAGGTTTCCTTCTTCGGTAGTTTTTGTTTTAGTTGATGGGTTTTGTCGATATCAGGGAATTTTTGTCAAAATCGGTTGGTTTCATGGTTGGTATTTTAGTCTTGATTTGGGGCAAAATCAACTCATCTTGCGTAGAACGGCACTTCTGCTCCGCCAGCTAAAATCCCAGCGGAGCTTGGAAATCTGGCGCGACATACTGCTCTTCTATTCTGGTCAATCATTTGTACGATTTCCTCGTCCAACTCTCGATTGACCTTTTCCAGCATATTCCTTGTCCGTTCTTCGATGACAACGTTAAGGGGGGTTAAACCCGCCTCCCGGTGCAGTTCTTCCTGTGTTCTTCTTTCCATTCTGCGTATACCTGTAATTAGGTACGCGCATTTGTTCTGCACCACTTGTAGTCTCCTCTTCTGTGTCTTTGAGACACAAGAGAGGGCGGAGGCGGGGTATAGCAACGTCGATCTTACTAGTGCAGTATAGATCTTCTTTTTGTTGCTTTGACGAAGATTTCTGAACCTATACAGAGTCTTGACTGCAGCAGTGGCCTTGGTGATACTTTCTTGGACGTGCTTTGTGTACCCGGTTGAGGTGATCTTAATGCCGAGTACATTGCATTAATTGGTGTAGGGATATCGTCTATCCCCCACCCTGACGTCATCAAGTAGTCTCCTGCCTATGGGGACTACTTTGAACTTATCCTGGTTGGTTCGGATTTTCCACCGGGCCTCGTAGGTGTTAAGGTTTTCAATTTCTGCTGCTGTCATTCGAGCTTGCAAAGGCGCATTCCTCCATGGACAAGTGATTATCTGGGTGAAATCATCGGCGAATTGTAAGTTGAGGCAAGTGGGGCTTACAGGGACTGGGACATCCGCGGTGTAAATCAAGTAGAGAGTGGGAGACAGGCACCCCCCCTGCGGGAGGCCCGCATTGAGCGGAAACTTTGGCCCGTCCGTGCACCCTAAACTAATGTACGCCGCTCTCTCTATGACATAGTCACAGCGAGTTCTCTCTAAGTTTTCACTTAGTCCCAGTCGTAAGATCTTGTACTGCATTCCACGTTGCCACACCTTATCGAACGCCTTTGATACATCCCGACAAACAATGTCCACGTAACTCTTTTCCCGTTTTGCATGGGCTAGCTTTTCCGTGATGACGTTAATCGCCATTTCCGTACTTCGCTTACTCCTAAACCCGAATTGGTGTGGGTTGTAGAGCGAGTTTTCCTCCAGGTGATACACCAGTCTTTTGTTGAGGATCTTCTCGAAGAGCTTCCCACCAAATTCCAGAAGTGAAATTGGAAAGTACCCCGTATTGAGACAGGCGTTAAATATTCTTCTCATTCCTTCGATGACACAGGCTGGTCCCTTTTCAAAGTTAAGCTTTGTAAGCACCAATTGTCCTGGGGCTTTTTGTTGGAATGAGCGAAGCGCGCCAAGTAGTTCTTCTTCTGTAATCTCGGCGTCTCCGTCGCGCTGTCTATCCACCTGGTGATGAGGGTGTGTCTTGTCTATTTCTTCGTTTAGCTCGTCGATGATGTTACTTTCGAACTCTAGGTCATAGTCTTCGTTTTCTTCGTCAGTTATACTGAAGATCTTTTCCCAATAATTTCGGAATATCTCTTCAACTTTTTCTTCTTCTTCTTTGATGTCTCCGTTTTCTTTCCGTAGCTCGATCTTATGCTTCTTTCCAGTTGATCTTTTAAGAATTCGGATCTTCTTCCAAAATTCTTTGGGAGTTGCTTCGTGATCGAGGCTCTCGATCGCGTCCTACCATCTTCTGTTCTGTTGTTCGAGGATCAACTGGTTCAATTATCCTTTGATTTCTTTACTCTTGGCATCGAGTGAACTGATGCATTCACGATGTTGTATTCATACATTATCTTCAGTTGACGGTATAGTTCCTTCATATATTCGGTCCACTCGTAGGTCGAGATGGTCCTATATGCGAAACGAGGGATACAAGCCCTATCTGCGTCGATGATTTGGTTATTGAGGTCATCGAGTGCCTCGTCAATCTCCTCGAGAATTGCCTCGTCCAGGTTGGGCGGATCGTAGGCCTCGAGAAGGTGTGCGTACCGTGCCCAGTCTGCTCGCCTGTAGTTCTTCCTGACTACTGCTGGGACTTGTATAGGGTTCCTATTGATAGTGAGTAGGATCCCTATATGGTCACTACATGGCACCTGCTCTGGTTCCATGTAGTAATTGAACGGTAGCTGACGATTCACCAGACAGATGTCTGGCTTTGTGGCACATCGTTCTCTGACATAGGTGGGAAAGTTGGGGCCTATCCGCTAGGCAATATTTCTGTCCAGCAACAGGTCCAGGCTTCTCCCTATACCGTTGAAGGTCCTGTAACCGGATTCTCGGCATCTGGCGTTTAGATCCCCCATTAGTATAGTGGGGGCTCTTCTGCCAAATAGGCCAGTGAGAGTGTGAATAGGCAACACATCTCTCCTTGTCGGTTGATATCCGGTTGCAATGACCAACTTTCCTAAGTCGAGCTCGACCTCAATCGCGAGGTACGATTCTTTTAAGTTCCTTATCTGCTTGTATTTGATCCCTTTATTTATTGAAATAGCGGCGGCATCGTACCGCTCTTGCGAAAAGTTGGTGATCAACACATCGTAGTTCCAGATTTTCATTTCTGTATTGCGCGTGTCGATCCCGTGTTCTGAAATCAGTATGATGTCTGCATCAATTTCTCTGAATACATTTCCGTAAAGAATTCCTTTCATCGTTCAGCCGTTGGTGTTGATTTCCATTATTTTCAGTGCGTTACGTAACATGGTGAGTTGCTTTACCTGTATTTTCTTTCCCTTTTTTAGTCTGGGGGCTGGGTGGGCGATTTTACTCGGCTCAGGGTTTTCCTTTTTTGGAGTCTTTGACCTGCTCTTGGTGGCTCGAGTGCGAGTGCAGGGGCCCTCTTCGCTGTCAGATGAGGAGGATCCATCCTCACTTCCAGCCTTTTCCTCTTCTTCTTCTGTTTCTTCCGATGATGGGGCTTCAACCATCTCCTCCAAACCGGATTTGATGTGGGAAAGTCACTGGGACAGAAATGGTGGTGTTCGAGGGCGACTCCAAAGAATGGGGTGAAGGCAAAACCGCCTCCTGCATAGACATAGCAGAGGAAAAAAGCAGTTTTATTAAGGCGCCAATCTGACAACTGACACCAAGGGCATAAGTTTCTGTAGTCAATATTAGTCTAATAATAAGCTATAATAAAAACAAAAAAAAGAAAGCAAAGACAATACACTACAAAAACAAATGAAAAAGCTAAACCAAACAACAAAAAGCAAGAAAGAGGCACACACTGGCGCCGGGGAAGGCTGAACACGCATGGTGGGGGGCGCAACTCCTCTTCAGAGGTGGAGGTGCACAAGAGTGGCTCCAAAAGTGCTAAAGAGGAAAACCTTTACCAATTGTGGATCCCCTCTACCAGTAAAAGGTGTGTCAAATCCTTCGCCACCTCATCACCAAGGTCGGGTGAGGTTTCGTGAATAGGGATGTAGTCAGAAATTTTATAACTTAGCAAAGTATGAAAATTCTCGACTTGTGACTAACGGCAGCAAAGAAGGTTGGTGGGCTATATCCTGCTCCCAGCAACTCTTGCCTATCACATGTGGGGTTTTCAGACTTTTCAGGTCTCCACCTTGAGTACGTTGGTGGTCGCACCTGAACAGCCACTAGCACTGACCTAGTGGATGATTGCTTTCCAAAGGCTCAGCTAAAAAATGAGCAGCCAGAGAGTAGATCCATTACTAGGTTGGACTAATCGTTGATAAGGTATCCAGGATCTGAAGAACTCTTGTGGCAGACCCTCAGATGGAACTTGCGAGTTTTATTTGGCCTGGCAACAAAGCAGGATTTCCCTATTTGCACTCGGGATGGGAAGATGTGCTGTTCCTCTGGATACCAGGTGAAAGTCTACAAGAACTTGGACCAGGAGGATGTGCTTGTCCTTTAAGTTCAGTTGCAGCAGGAGTGTTACCCTCAGCTTACAACATCTAACCTCTAGGGGGTAGAGCCAAAATAAAGAGGGCATTCTTGTAGAAAAAGTGGGTCATAAAGAAAAGAGGGAATGCATCAGGTTCCCCAGCCATTTCTGAGTTCACTTCAACCTTGTGAGCCAGTCGTTCCCTGTTGACAGTTAGGCCAAAGGGAGATGCCGCTTCTCCAGGTACTAGGTGCAAGTCTACACAGGACATCCTTCTGTGAACAGGGGAAAGTCATGAAAAGAAAATGTGGTACTATAGATAGGGCAGAGTAGGGGCCTCACCAAATCAGGATGAGGTGCTGCTCTCTTGGTCGTGTACACATGTTTCTACGATGGAGTAATGAGAGGTCAGTCGAGAGAGGATTGGGACATGGTGCTTAGCACTTATATTGATTTGATCAGAGCCCTTTTTATTCCTGGTGATGCAATGAATGCAAAATTTGCTCATTTCAAATGGTATCATGAATAATAAATTAAATTTGCTTAGAATGTAAAAGAAATGTCTAGTGCCCTGTCACATGGAAGGGCCAGTAGAGAAGGTGGGTGACAAAACTGTTGAGCATCATTGATACCAACTCATCCCTCATTAATAGCCACCAACTATGAAGAATTGTTCAGTGGAAGTCTTAGTTAAAAAAAAAAGAGTCATGCTTTCAAAACAAGATTGGAATATGGGGAGGAAAAGGCAAACAGGACTACATCCTTTGACCACCTACCTTTTGTGCTTTTGTAGGAAACAAGCCTCCAGATCTTCACTTTGCCCTCTTCCGAGCAGGATGCACAAACTTCATCTAAGAAGCGTTTGTGTGGGGGGCAGAATGAGATTGAATTCACAGTCTTGCTGTGAGGCATGGTTATATATGTATTGATCGCCCATCTGAAAACAAAGGCATGTATCAGTAGTGCAATAGGAAAGAGAAGAAATTGTAAAGGTAGCTAGAACTCGAAAACAATCTTATCCTCCCTTATACACCTGCTATGACATACTTTAGCCATAAATTTTCCACCTGAAGGTTATCCTGTCGGTTGCCAGCTGGGCCAAGGTTTATTCGGCCAAGTCATAAGGGTTTGTGCATGCCCCTTCCAAAGTGTTTCTATGCCCACCATCTTAACTGATTCTCCTCACTTAAATATTTCTCTTTTATATATTCTGTCTTAATGCAACTCTGTTGCCAAATCTACCTTCTGCTATAACAGCCACTAGCATTTAAGTTTATATTTCATATGGCCGAGTCACCTGAAAATAATCCGTCAAGCACTTCCTAATATCCTTTTATATTTCACACATTTCTCAGTTATATGCATCTCATCTCAATCTTCCTGTGCATTCACAGCCTTCTGAAACTTAATCATGTACAAAGAACACCTACAAAACTACTTCATATTTAAAAGAATGTCCAACTCACCCAAAATCAACAGCCACCCTCTTTACCCTTGACAAACATGAATTAACCTAACCCACCACCCAAGCATCATGAACAGCATCTTTCACTTAATGTAACACCAAATTATTTATTTGGCATCAACCAACACCTACAAATGACTTTTATTCTCATCACATTACCTCAAAGGCGAAATCCAAACTAAAATCCTCACAGACACTAATTTCAGGCATAGAAATTTGAACAAACTGCAAATCTTCAAATTGTGTATCCTTAATCTGCCATCATCTAAAACAAACCAACACCTAAGTAACTCCAAACGCGCCCTTCATATCCCATTTGGATGTATAAAATCAACCCCTATATACCACCACAATTCACATCAAAATCCACCTAAATCTATTTGTCACACAGTTTTTCAGAAAGCTGCTTTACCCTTTACATCCCCTACATGCCTTCTCCAATCCCACCGCAACCTCTAAAACCATCCCCACAAAATTACCCCAACATCAGAACCAGAAAACAAAAAATACTATACACATAGCACTTCATCCATCCAAATCAACCCTGGATTGCTGAAAGCTGCTCTGGCCTATATATGGTAAGGACACAACTACTTCCTTCAATAATACAGCATAATTCTCCCCCAAATTACAACCGATCCAACCTACAAAAATCCCAACAACACTATCTGTCTTGCCCTTCCTCAACCATCTCAGGACAATTTTCAGTATATCCTAATTGGGATACCTCTGGGAAAAACCAGCCACTGGCGTTATTCGTGGGTGAGGTGGTTGGGTTTGAGTGAAGAGAGCCTGAGGAAATGTCTATTTTTCTCACTCTTCACTTTTCTTTCTCGTTTCAAGAGTAAAGTTCATTCATACATTAAAGCTGAAATTAACATGTATTTTCCTGTAGAATTCTACCAGTGTTTTGATTCTACATTTATTTCTAATTTCCCATAGGGTGCATAAAAAAGAAGACGGAACTAATCTGGTAACCACCAGCAAGAGCACAGCTAATGAAATTACAAACAAGCTTATTTTTACAGTATCTTAAAAAGTAATGTATATATATATATATATATATATATATATATATATATATATATATATATATATATATATATATATATATATATATATATATATATATATATATATATATACACACACAAAGAAAGAGCAAATACAGGTTCTGCAGGTGATAATACAACCACCACATGGCTACGCCATTTTTATTTTCTGCCTTTCAAATAAATTTGAAAACAGAAAGAAAGATGCAGAAACCTGGTGTAGCTGACTATAAATACATATAGTACAAGAGAAAGAAGAATTGGACGCGAATGAGCAAATGAGACAAGAAACCGGCATTTTTTAAAGGCAAGAGAAAGGGACATTAGAAGAACCCAGAATCAAAGAGAGCAGAGGGCGGCACACTGAAGGCGATCCTTTATCGAGAAGACAGAAATAATGCCAGGGGAAAAATGTTTTTGAAAATTCCTGGCTGGGACTCGAACCCGGGTCTGCTGATTGCCAGTCAGATACTTTACCGCTAAGCTACCAGGCACAGTAACTATATTTCGCCCAAAGCATTACCCATCAGACTCAGTATCTCCCCTCCCACAAACAAATACAAAGGTAGGGATTTTTTTTTATTTAAGGAGACCATCTAGTGACTGCCTACTGAGGCAAAAGTTGCCATAAACACATTACAGCCTAATACTACGCTAAATTTTAAAAAAAGAAAAAACAACAAAAAAGCAAGAACACAAAAGAAGCAAAAAAGCAAGAACACAAAAGAAGCAAAAAAGCAAGAAGCACGCTTCAGTATCAGGGGGAGAAAACCCCTCCGACTGGCACAGAACATGTGACTTACATCAAAGAAAGTCAAATAAAAGAGGAGGCCATGAGTAGAAAGAACAAGCGGAGACAACCCCACTCATCCCAATACCGGGACAGGTAGGAGGGAGAAGATCACCTAACAACAATGTAGTGAATAGGTCAACATAGTCATTGCAATAAAGTCCAGGCAAAAGCTCCATCAAATGTCGGTTCATCCCACAAATGTGCCCAATTCAAAGATGACAGAAAGGAAGTTGAAGCAGTTGCAGCATTGGGGAAGTAGGTTCATGGGAACAGTTGTGGCACAAAGGCAGGCACCTATAAGTTTCCCTCAGTTGTCTTCCATCTTCTCTGCTAAGCAGCCTGGAGGGCTGCCCAGATCATCACAGATACAGCAAACCAGTGGGTGTGGAGATTCCAATGTCTCGAGAGCCCTTAAGGTGCTTTGTGAATCGCAAAGATAACAATAGGGTCTCAAAGCAGCAATGATGCATTATTCCTGTACCATGCAGTAATTTACAACCGAGTCAGCTGTGAAGACAGACATAGCACATGTAAGCCAAACCCTTCCTGGGACTTCGAGTCATAAGTATACACAGGCAATGATCTAGGATGAACTTTATACTCCCAAAGGCTGAGCGCACTACTCCCAGCGCTTTAGAAGCTTTGGGAGCAGAGGCGTGGTGACAAATACTCAAAGGTGGTACACTCCAGGGTGGCATCCTAGCATCCTAAGCAGAACCAGAGGCAATAGCGGGCCAAGAGCTACATGGAGCTCTCGAAGGAGTTTCTTAGCCCTAAACCAATCTCTCGGTGGCATAGAAACCGTTGAGATCAGCTGGGGATGTAGTGAGAGCCATTGACAACTGAGGGAAGCGCCGGGCTCGCACGTAGAGGCGCATAATGCACTGTGCCTTGCGCAGAGCGAGTGACATCTCCCCCAACATCAACAAGTTGGCTGGCATTGAGTGACGGAAAGCACAGGTTGTCAGCCAGAGACCGGTGTGATGGATTAAGTCCTAAGAGCACCCCTGATGCTGAAAGTCACGGAACAAAGAATGTCCATGTTGTGGGTACAAAAACTCTAAGGGTACGGATATGGGCCTCTCAGATGAGGCGTTGGTCGAAAACAAGACCAAGGAAATGGTGTGAATCTACCACTAAAAGGAAAACCCCGTTTAAGAACAAGTTTGTGTCGGGGTAGAGCCGTGGATGGCGGCACGACTACACCACTTTTCTCTTGGCTAAGGAAAGCCAAAACCTGTGCCCTAATAGCGTGTAGTCTCCATGATACAGCATCACCATGTGGTATCATAGGCCTTCTCTAGATCGAAATACAAATGGCATAGTGCTGTCTATGTAGGAAGGATTCACAGATGGCATTTACCAGTTGGAGCAAAGCATCTGACGTGGAGTGGAACTTGCAGGAGCCACAATTTGTGGAAGACCGGTTTTCTCCATTGTCCAGAAATAAGGCTAGATAGGGTGGAAACTGGTGTAATCTGATCTCTCCCAGTTTGCGAAAGGCGAGCACAGTAGCCATTCATCGGAAGTCTGGGAGGATACCCTCTATCCATATCATGTTGAACAAATATAACAGAAAGGCTATGCTTCACTCACCAAGATGTCAAAGCATAGCATATGGGATATTACCCGAATCAGGAGTGCTGTCGCATTCAAGGACTTATTGTGGCGAGGTTGGATTCACTATGCAAGTCTTTCTTCCCTCTGCCTGGATATCATCGGTGTGTGTGTGGGGGATGTGGGCTTTGAAGCAAGGGGTCCATCATTTTGAGAATCCAACAATTCCAGCCTTGTGAGAGGGTGTAGGAGCTGTCCTCCTTTCGGGGATCAATTCTAGGAACCCAAGAGAACCTCATGAGTACCTTGAGGGTTGTTGCCTGCTGTGAGTCGCATGGCCCTTTGGCCTTACGGGAAACGGTCTCTTTGGAGGAGGTGGGGAGCCCTGGTTTTTGCTGAGGCTGGGGGTGAACCTTTTGTGCCACAAGATATACCAGGGGAGTGCCTGGGTTGAGTAGAACCTGCAGATGGGTTACGAATGAATACTAAAGCAACCGTGCTCGTAGTCTTGGAAGGGCCAGAAGCAGAGGGTTTTCTTTATTATTAAGATTGATGCTTAAGACGTCCCAAGGAGTGTCAGGTGCTCAAAAAATGAGAGACGATCTGTAGCCTGAAGAACGGGTGCGGCTCACATTTAGCCATATACAATAGGAAGTAACTTACACAGACTTTGGGTAAACCCTACTTTGCATGTTTACACCTCCGTGGGAGTGGCACGAATGCCTCCATGCGGTACCGATACAAAACAGGCCTGCACTGACTCAGGTAGCCTGCCATGGTCGAACGTGACTAAGAGTGAGGAATCGGTCTCGAAGCCCCTCCTTTTTTCCCATCACACATTCGACCTTGACTGTTCCATAGTCGACCAGCTCTAAAATGATGTCATCCATGGAGTAGTCCAAGAGTTCCCTTACGTAAACTACTCCTCTCATGAAGTTCATGGCAGAGTGCAGAGTCACACTCACCAGCGAGCCATTGAGTCTCTGAAGAGCACTAATCATGGCTGCCTTAGAAGGATCTGCCGCATTTGCCAGGAGGCTTCCATCCGAGCAACAGGTCACCTTTGGCTTTTTACCAATCAAGCTAGCTAATCTTCACCTTTGCTGGATCATGTTGGCCTTGGCCAACATGACAGACAGAATGGCCTCAGCAAGATACTTTTATGAGATGGAGAAGGTCTTGGCTGTTAAAGGGGCACCAGCCGGGGTAGGAAGTTCCTCCTCTCCTTATGAGTATTCATAAGGAGAGTATATGTAGGTTCAAGGTTTGGCACTGAGCCCAGGTTCGCCACCATATAAGGTCCTGCTATATGTGGCTGGGTTGCCTCTGGGACCAGACCATCTCCATCTTAGGAAGGAGGGGGGGGAGTCCATATGGCAGCCACCCACCCCTTCCCCGAGGCATCATAGATCCCAATTGAGCACTCTTTGTTCATATTTTGTCAACCCCTGCAGACTTAAATGCAGGACTGCAGGATGTTAGGGGGCATTGACCAATGGGCGCCGCTCTCCTTGCCCCCCTAAGGGGGTTGGCCCTATTGAGCCGCTCCCACTGGCCAGCAGTCAATTTGGGGCTGCCTCCCTTCTCTCTTGGCAGTGCCCGGTAATGAGAAAGGAGGGAGTGCCACTAGTAGAGAGATGGAGTCAACTGAGGGCGCATCAAAAGGAAGGGATGAGGGGAAAGCCCACACACCCGTAGGCATAGAAGAATAAACCTCCTTTCTGGTAGAAGGTTGGTGGGGCCCCAGGAAACCAAAGTGGGAGCCATCTCCTTTTCAGAGGTGGAGCTGCCCTAGAGTGGCAAAGGTGAAGCACCTTTGCTGAATTGCGATTATGAGAGGGAAGCCCCTCCACCGGTCGAAGGGGTGCCTCGATTTTCCTTTTCCTCCCAGAAAGCTAGGGAGGGACCGGTCGAAGGGGTGCCTAGATTTTCCTTTTCCTCCCAGAAAGCTAGGGAGGGCGAGGTGCTTTCCCAATATTTCTTTCTGTTGTCACCATATCAGAATAAGAGAAAAAAGGGCGCATGGAAAGTAGATATTATGACTTCCCAAGTTGCAAGTTAAGATATAAGTCTTCAAAGGATTAGAAATTACAGAATGTGATTATTTACACATAATTGTCCCTGGTCCAACGTTGATGGGCTTTGCCAACCCAGTCTGCCATTAAGACAACATTGTCTTGTAGCTTTAACCAAAACGGATAGTGCCCGTGTAACCACCTTATATATGTACTGGAGGAAGGTGAATGGAGTTGATGGGCAACATACTCTATACCTAATACTTGCCTTAGCCAGCAGGCTTTCAGCCCTCGCAAGAGTTAGGGACCTCAAGGTACAATGCCATTCGACAAAGGCTCATATGAGGATGAAAGTGTGCTGGACATCCAGGACCTTGTGGAGAGAAGAGCAAGTTTGCAGGCGAGGAGGGTATGTAATAAAGAGAAGTAGAGATTGGTGGGTCCACTAACGAGTAGGGTGGGTGATTACCTATTATTATCATACTCTGGTGCTAGGTGATTCCAGGATGGCATGCAGTCCACCATGGTCACAAGACTGAACTATGTCCAGGTAGGAAGAGTCCTCCCTTTACAAAGTGCGGGTAGAAAAGGTTGAGGGGATAGCAGTAATAATAATAATACAATTAAATAATATAATGATACACAATGATTATAATACATAATAATAAATGGTAAATAATAATAATTCTAATAATAACTAATACTGATAATATTAAAAAGGTAAAGTAGTGCTGAGAGGGGGGTGAGGGAAAAGCCCACTAACAACCTTCTCAGGCCCCATCAGAGAGTTCAAGTCAACCCAGTAACATCAGGGCTTTCCTAATTTGCACTCAGACCAGGAGGACTTTCAACTCCTCCAGGTACCAAGTGTAATGGGCTACCCTCCTACATAGTAATAAGCCGCAGGAGAGCGCTCAATTTGAAGGTGACAGAAAGAATCCTGAAGTTGCCAAGGCTATGAGTGGTGAGTTCACAGGAAGTGATGGCATGCAACTTTAGATTCTTGTCAGCCATCTATTGTTCATCAGCCGGAAGGGTTGACCTGATTCATGCCATGTAGTCACTAATAATAATAAAAGCCAAACTCTGGTGTGGTCACCCATTCTTCAAGGATTCTTTGGTGCCCGCATCCCCCGCAATCCCTTCATGTTCAGATGATAATCTCAACATTTGCCTGGCTTGAGGCAACCATGGCATCTGAAATACTCCGGGCACTTTGTGAGTCGCTAAAGATCACAATCCAATCTCTGAGCTGTTCACAATGTATAATCTCCCGTACTGAGCAGTGCATTGCAATCAGCTCATCATGGTAAGAGACCAAATGACTTCAAATAGAGGAGATATGGCATGAAAGCTGAGCCTCTCTTTCTGACTTGGAGCCTTCCATGTACACTGGTATGGATGCAGTGTGAAAAAAATATCACCCTGGGCAGAACCTAAGCTGCCACCAGCCTGAAAGCTACAAAGAGCTTTTAAAAGTTTCCTAGCCCTAAGGGAAGGGTGGATGACACTGGTTGCCAGAGGGAGACTGGTGTGGTGGCAATCAAATCAATCTTAGACAATTCATGCTTGGCTGTGTCTGCATAAAACTCTGTAGCAAAGCTTTGAAAGAACAAAGAAGCGATAAAACAATAAGGCAGCAGCTTTATCAGCACCCCGATTGTTGAACATCACAGAATGAAAGATGTCCATGGTGGAGACAGCATGAAAAAAAGTCAGACATTAAATGACATGTACTAAAGGTGAGGGTGATTAAGGAATGAGAGAAGAACTTAATGGCCTAATCAACTAACCTAAATTTGAATGAGATAAAGGAATCATTATTTCCTGAAATTTGGGCCAAGGCACCTGCTTCAACCACCACTGATTTGGTTTTTCAGATCACAGTAAAGTGATCACTACCATGAAGGTCATCAACCAGCTCCCCCACAAAATCAGGCTGCACTTCTGGCGATCAGGGGTAAGGATCAAGGCAATAAAATTATGTGGTTCTTAGAGTGATGCCAGAATTCATCCACATTCAGGACACCAACCTCCATTTCTTTGAGCCCCCTCTTCAGCTTTGGAGCCATCCTTGTACACTTGCAAGGGTCCAGTTTGAGATGAGTTTTTGTGCTACAAGAATTACAAATACAATACTCTTTGTGCCGTGCCAACTTTAGGAGCAGAGGCAGGACAACAAATGATTAGAGGTTCAACGCTCTCCTACAGGGCTCCTACAGAAAATTCAGGGGCTCCGAAAATGGCAAAGGGGAACCTATTGCAACAATCATGTGATTGGAACGGTGCCCCTCTAAAGGTGAGAATGGTCTTTGAACTCCTCATCCACCCTAACACTAAGGTCAGGGGAAGATTTAGAGAGGGTAATGTAATTTGAAATTTTGAGACTTATTAAAACTTGCCAACACACCGAAAAATTCCTAACTTGCAATCACTGAAAAGAAAAATATGGCAGCTGTGAGCTATATCATGCGCCCAGCCGCTGCTGCCTCAGGTTTTCGGACTTTTTAGGGCTCCACCCTGGGTATGTTAACAGTGGTGTTCGTGACCTGTGGAGCGACGCACACTGATGAGTTATCCAGGGGCTGGTCAATTCCCACTGGTCGCAGCTCTCAAATGAGCAGCCAGAGGCAGGGCGCTAGAGCAGATTTCCTTAGTAGACTGTACTGATCTTGGAGAGGAGGCCAAGATCTTAATATTTGTTGTGGCAGATCCAGAGACAGGACCTGAGACTTTTAGTTGACCAGGCAGCCAGCAAGATAAAAGCCCACTCACCATGAGCACTACACCTTTATGCACCAGAGAACGGTCAGCACAATACACAATCGGTTGGCTCTCTGACAAATCAGGCAAGGAGTGCAACCAAACCTTCTAGGATTTAGGTGAAAATTGGTGTATGGGTAGATTTATGGCTGAAACCACTGAGTTTGAAATCCGTTTGTCAAGGTCTTGATGAGAAGCAAAGTTTTGGACATCCCAATTGGGGAGGGGGGGGGGGGGGCAGCCCCCAAATTATTAATTTACTTAGAACGTTAACCAAAAGGCCACTCAAAAGAGAATCTTTAGTCTTTAAAAATGATTAAGTCAATGATCTATAGAGAAACCCTATTTAAAAAATTAAGGCCATCTAAGTTGTTAAATGGGAAGGGGGAACCCAAAAGTACATGGAAATGAAAATAATTTTCCCCACCCAAAAAGCACGACGCCTTTTGTTTCTTAAAATACATTTCTTTTGTATATTTTACTTGGACTTGTTTAATATACAAGCTTAAATATATTCAACCTTTTTAACAAATTGCCTATGCTGTACTATACCTGTAGAATCACTTTATGTTAGAGATGAATTTTGCTGCTTCTTTTCAGTCAAATAAATATGTGATTATGACTCCTGCATTCAATTTGGGGGGACTCAACGCACTCAATGTTGTTCATCAATACCCAACATGTATCCAAGAGTGGACAAAAAGAGATAATTTGTTCTGCAGAAAAGGGTGCACAACTTCACGCACCGGGTCGGATGCATTGGAGAAACCCCAAACCCCTTCAAAAAAGGAGAGGGAGAAGTGCTGGCTCTGCCCGCTGGAAAAAGTATGGAGGGGCCCCTGAGAAAGCACGGTGGGGGAAAGGACAAAAACCCTTTTGCGAGGTGATTTTTTGGGGGGGGAAGAGAGAGAGTCCATCTGGCGACTGCTACTAGGGCAAAAGTCGCCTCACTCACATCGCAGCCTATTACTAGGCTATATTAAAAAACATCGCTATATAAATAACAAAGATAAAACAAAGACAAAGGCTAAGCACAGGTTAAAAAACAACAAATAAAGAGAAAACAAGACAAAAGGCAACAGGAAGGAAGGGCGCTCCGGAATCAGGTGTAGGCACGCCTCCCCCTGCCAGAGGAACATGCGACCTAAAAAAACGAGTCCAATAAAGTGGAGGAGGCCAGATTCCTCCAAAAAGTCGTATAGTCCACAAGTCTGTATGCACGAACCAATCCCGGTACCAGGACAGGTAACGTGCGCAAAGATCACCAGGACTGGGAAATATGTACAACAAAAATGTGCCGAACAATCTAAGGAACGAAGCAACTGTCGCAATAAGACGCAGGCGAGCGTTCCATCAAATGGCGGTGCGTCCCGCAAGTGTATCCAATTCGGAGACGAGAGAAAGCAGCCTGAAGCCGTCGCGGCATTGGGGGGTAGGTCCATGGAAACAGTCGAGGGGCAATGGAACGCAACTTTAAGTTGGCCTCGACCGTCTTCCATCTTCTTTGCCAAGCAGCCTGGAGAACTGCCCGAATTCCTGCCATGTAAGAGTTAAGAAGAGCGAAAGGCTAGACGGGTCACTCAGTCCTCGTGGACTATTTGGGGCCCTCATTCTCTGCAATTCCTACATGTCCAGGAACCCAGCAGAAGATAATCTCGACATCCACCCGGTTCGCCAAAACTGTGACATCACGGATATCGCAAACCAGGCGATGCGGAGATTCCAATGCCCTGAAAGCACTCAGGTCGCTTTGTGAGTCACTATAAATCACAATCCGGTCTCCGAACTGGGCACGTCGCCTTATCTCCCGTGTATTGCGGTGTATTGCAACAAGCTCGACCGTGAAGACAGAAGCAACACCCAGCAGAGCTCCACTGACTTCAAACAGAAGGAATAGGGCATCGAGGTCGAACTATCTGTATACACTGACTATTTGGGGCCCTCATTCTCTGCAATTCCTACATGTCCAGGAACCCAGCAGAAGATAATCTCGACATCCGCCCGGTTCGCCAAAACTGTGACATCACGGATATCGCAAACCAGGCGATGCGGAGATTCCAATGCCCTGAAAGCAGTCAGGTCGCTTTGTGAGTCGCTATAAATCACAATCCGGTCTCCGAACTGGGCACGTCGCCTTATCTCCCGTGTATTGCGGTGTATTGCAACAAGCTCGACCGTGAAGACAGAAGCAACACCTAGCAGAGCTCCACTGACTTCAAACAGAAGGAATAGGGCATCGAGGTCGAACCATCTGTATACACTGACGCGGTTCCAGGGTGAAACGGAGTGTGCTCGAAAAAGGCCGAACGCAATACTCCCGGCGATGTAGATTGTAGAAGCTTTGTGAGTGGCGTCTCTCGGTGGCATAGGCACCGTCGAAATCAGCTTCAGATGCAGTGAGAGCTGTTGGCGACTGAGGAAAGCGCCGGGCTCGCGCGTATAGGCGAATAAGGCAGTGTGCACGGCGCAGAGCGAGTGGCATCTCTCCAGCATCAAGTAGGCTCTCAATGGGGAAGAGGCGGAAGGCACCAGTCGACAGGCATATGCCCACCAGGAAGAGCGGCGGGCGTGCTTCGAAACATAGCCCTAGCTCGACGAAATTCACCGAATGTGAAATAGTTCGGGATGCGCTAACAGCGCATGTAGGTATAACGCTTCTGTTTGAAAACCGCCTCACACTCTGCTGAGCACCAAGGAAGCGGTCGGCGTGCAAAGCGTCCACACGTTCTAGGAATAGTGGTTAGGCCCACGGCGATGAGGTTGTTGGAGATTACAATGCCCCGAGAGCACTCAGGGCGCTTTGTGAGTCGCTATAGATCACAATCCGGTCTCCGAACCGGGCACGTCGCGTGATCTCCCGTACCGAGTGGTGTATTGCCACCAGCTCGGCCGTGAAGACAGACGCAGCGCCTGGCAGAGCCCCGCTGACTTCAAACAGAGGGGATACGGCGTGGAAGCCGACCCCCTCTTCGGACTTGGAGCCGTCCGTATACACTAGCACGGTTCCAGCGTGACACGAGGTGTGTTCCAAAAAGGTCGAACGCAATACTCCCGGCGCTGTACCAGCTTTGGGAGCAGAGGCGTGGCGACAAATAGCCAAATGTGGTACCCTCCAGGGTGGCGTCCTGATAAGAACCAGGGGCACCACCGACCCGAGAGCTATAGGCACCGTCGAGATCAGCTGCGGATGCAGTGAGAGCTGTTGGCGACTGAGGGAGGCGCCGGGCTCGTGCGTACACTGCACGCGGCGTAGAGCGAGTGGCATCTCCCCAGCATCGACCAACAGGCTCTCAATGGGGGAAGTGCGGAATGCACCGGTCGCAAGGCGAAGGTCGGTGTGGTGGATCGAGTCCACCTTCCGCAATAAACGCTCGGCTGCGGATGCATAAAACTCGCATCCGTAGTCGAGCTTTGAACGAACAAAGAATCGATAAAAAAGTAGGGCAGTAGCCCTACAGCGCTCCAAGCGCTGAACGTCACGTAACGGAGAATATCCATGGCGCGGGTACAAGAGACCCTAAGGCTGCGAATATGAGCCTCCTAGGTGAGGCGTCGGTCAAATACAAGACCAAGGAATCGGTGCGATTCAACCACATCCAGGCGCACCCAATTAAGAAACAAATCTGGGTCGGGGTGGAGCCGTGGATGGAGGCAGAAGTGCACCACCTTAGTCTTGGCCAAAGAAAACCGAAACCTGAGCGCTTCGGCATAGGGAGAGAGGCGGTTCAATGCCTCTTGGAGTTGACGCTGCAGGGTTGGGATCTGGGCCGCGCCAGAACATCTTCTGGCAGCACCGTGATGCCGTTGATGTTCAGAGCAAAGAGTGCGACACTGAGGACACTTCCCTGCGGGACCCCCTCTTCCTGCTCCTTTGGGCCGGAGAGGGCTCCCCCCACCCGTGCGCGGAATCGAAGATCTCGCAAAAATTCAGATTTAGAGATTGGGAGGCGTTCCCTCGCCCCCATCGTGTTAAGAGTCTCCATGATACCGTATAGCCATGCGGCATCATAGGCCTTCTCCAGATCGAAGACCCTGATGGGAATGGCTGTACGCTTCTCGGGGGCGGAACTCCGGACGCTGTCGCCTTACAAGAAACAGTGCTGGGGTTAGGGGGGGCACCGCTTTTAGCCGGGGCTGGGTGCGAACACTTTGTGCCACCATCTGTACCAGGGGAGCTCCCGTGTTGGCTAGAACAGGCAGAAGTGTTCTGAATGGGAGCGGAAATGACCGTGTTCGTAGGCGCGGAGGAGCCAGGAATAGAAAGCGTCTATTTTAACTTTGAGGCGTAAGATTTCCCAGGCAGCGACAGGCGCGCCAGGACTAAGGCTTTAACCTCGCGAAATGAGAGACGATCCTGGCCCTCAACGGCCAAGATTTCCTTCTCAAGGAGATACGCACCACAATGCTTAGAAGAAGCTGGGTGCGGCTCTCCGCAATTGACACACTTGGCCACATACAATTTTGATTTATCGAGTGCCGCCTTGGAGCAAATTACACAGACTTCGGGTAACCCCGACTTTGCATAGTTACAGGAGCGATTCGTATGTCCGAAGCGGTGGCAGTGACATGAATGCCTTCACAGGGTAGCGATACCAACCAGCATGCACCGGCTATGGGATCATGTCACAGTCGAACGTGACGAAGAGTGTAGAGCTGGGTCTCGAGCACATTCCCTGTTTTCTCATCACATGTTCGACCATGAGAGCTCTAAGGTGATGTCATCTATAGAGTAGTCCACGAGTTCCTTGCCATAAACCACTCATTACGCAAAGTAAGCCTCCTCTCCGGTCAGAGACATTAGGATGGTGGTCCCCTGAGAAAGCACATGGGGGAAGGGGGATCTTCTTTTCTGCAGTGGAGGTGCCAGAGAGCGGCTCTGACGATGTTAAAGGGGGAGCTTAGAGGTTCTACATCATTGGGCATGGTGACCCTATTATTTGCACGGGACGCAAACACTAATCACCCCATGCAGTAGCCCACTCTGCGAGGGGGGTATACGGGGCTGACAAAGCCACTTACCGCCATTTGGGACCACTCCTCCCGCCCAGTGGCCAGGCTTCAGCATGGTGGCTCCACCTTGGGTTGGGCGTAAAAATGATAGCCTGGTAAAGGAGAGGAAGGGTATGTGAAGAAGGTGAGGGTGGGGGTGAAGCAGGTTGTTAAAAACCCAACACCCCAAACCGAAGCTCAGGGTTGAAAGGGCATTGTCCCCTCCCTCCTCAGCCTCAATCCGGGACGGTTGGGTGAGAGGAAGCTAGTTGGTTGGTGTCTATCCTGTGAAATTAGAGGTAAACCAGAGAAAGTTGTGCAAGAGGTTGTAGGGAAGGTGATCAAGCAAGGTAAGAAGACAGGGTGTCAGAAAGAACGAGAAGAGGCTAAGCTGGGGCCAGATACGGCACTGAGCCCCTTCAGCATGACGGCCAGGAAAACAAATCGTTTAGAGAGGTGAAGGTGCTCAAGGGCAAAACCATAGACAAATAAAAGGGAAGTCCTTTTGCTGCATGGGGATGGTGAGATGGGAGCCCCTTCACTGGTCGAAGTTTTTCCTTTGTCGTCTCAAATCAAAAACAAATAAAGAAAAGGGGGAAAAGTATTTACTATGACCTTCCAATGCCTTAGTACATTAAAAGTCTCCAGGGCATCATAAATTTCCAGAATGTGATCATTTACACATACTCAGTCTACTTGTTTGAACTAAAATGGGTTTTGACTACCCAGCCCACCATTCAGATGAATTTGTCCTCCAGCTTTACCATAACGTAGCCAACGTAGCCTTCTAATATGCGTACTGGAAGAAGGTGAGCAGACTTGAGGGTCTAAGATTCCCCCTGCTAAATAAATAGCTAGCTGACTTTCGGCCCTTAGAGCATGTAGTATACACTGCCCCTCAACTAAGGACCCATAAGAGGACCAAAGTGCGCCGAGCAGCCAGAACGTCTGCGGATAGAAGAACAAGTTTGGAAGGGGGTAGGCGGGTATGTAATGAAGAAAAATGGAGATAGGCAGGTCCAGTAACGAGTAAGGTGGGTGAACACCTATTATTATCATACTCTGGCAATAGGTGATCGCAGGTGATGGCATGCAGTCCACCCAGGCACCATGCCTAGTGAACTGAATGAACTCTTTCCAGACCCATCAGTGTACTCATGTCAACCCAGTGACAGGAATTTCCTAATTTGCACTCAAGCCATGAAGATGTGCAGCTCCTCCCAGGAGCAAATGTAACAGGCTACACAGGGTGCCCCCCCTTCCCTGCAGTACCCAGTGGTGACAAAAAACAATGTGGGATCTTACTCTTGATTCTCTTTTTCAAAGTGCCAGAATTTGAAGATGATCTCGTTGAGAGACTTAGTCAGTTGACAGGCTTCCGAGGTCACCAGCCACAGGCCATCATCAGACATAGCTGCCTTTGTCACTTCTGGATTTACAACCTTCTTAATCCGTTCAGCAGTTAGCAGATTCATTAATGTGATATCCATCTGGAGAATGAACATAACTATTACTATGCAACACACTACTTTCTTTGCAGGAATTGCAAACTTTTTGCTAGTAGAGTCTATTAAAAACAAGCAAATAAAACGATGGGTTGTTCAAAACTAGTTTGTACTCTCATGTTCTCTCTCATGTAGAAATTGGTGTTTCTACTTTGTTTGGTCAAAGTAGTGGACATCAAGACAAGATAGACATAAATATGGATGTGTCTGAATGAGCATCATAAAACTATGAATGATTTGGATTTAATATAAAATAAATGTTTATAGAAATCTGCGACTCAAACTCTTTGAAGGGAAATCAGGACAACTCTGATTGCACAAAGATTTTCTATAACTTCCCACTTGGATTGAATTTGGGTAAAATGGGTGATGGAGAGTTCAAAAAAGAAATGAAATATTATATGAAACAAGTCTGCTGATCAGTCACACGCTCTCACTTATTCTGATTTATGTATGACCTTCAAAATTTTAAATAATTCCCAGAGTAACCTTGGGAGGACCTTGGCAATTATACCATTCGAAAGAGAGTGTAAAACAACATAAGGGTTTCAAATTTTGCTAAAATCGGCCGAATAGCTATGATTTACTTGCCCAGACAAAATAATTCCTGAGCTAACCTTGGGAGACTTTGGCAAATATATCATTTGAAAGAGAGTGTAAAACAGCATAAAGGTTTCAAATTTTGTTAGAATGAGCCAAATAGTTACAATGTTATTGCAAAAAAAGGAAAAAAAAGGAACACAGGGACCGACTGACATAGTGAGATATGAGTCGCATGTGACTAAAAAGAGGTAGCAATGGTATATTTGTGGTTATATGATTGCATTTTTTACAAATGAGATAAGAAGAGGATTAAACTATGTAACAAAATTTTTATTTTTTGTTGTCGGTGTTGAATTGCTCGGCCAGAGCAGATGACCTCTGCTCCCTCTGACCCCATGGGAGATTGAGAAAGCATTTGATCCTACAGCCTGCACTGTAGGGCCCCATAAATGCCACCCCAATTAAGTAGGGTTGTGCCTTTTATGAGACTGTCCTGACGGACTAGCTTAGAGTGGAAGGAGGCTGTTGTATGCTATGGGAACTTTATAGCACCCCCTTGTGTTAGCAGTCCATGCAAAAGCTAGGAAGTGATAGTTCAAGTGTAGCTTAACCTTGTGTGATTTATACCAAATGGGGCGGGGCGGCCCTACACTAGGAACGCATCCTAGATAGAGTGGTTGTGTCATATCTACTTGGAAATGAAGTGAACCTCTAGAAGGGGGATAGAGTTTAAACTAAACAAGATCTGCTGACCAAAAAGTTGCCTGCTCTCTTATTTTGATTTATGACCTTCAAAACTTTCAATAATTCCCGGGCTAACCTTGGGAGGACCTTGGCAATTATATCATTCGGAAGAGAATGTAAAACAACATACGGGTTTCAAATTTTGTAAGAATTAGTTAAATAGTTACAATGTTATTACACACACACACAAAAAAAGCAAAACAGGGACCGACATAGTATGATGTAGAGTCACCCGTGACTAAAAATAGCCTTGCCTCCTTGGCAGTTATTTTATATTTCTTATTCTTCCGCTTATCAAACACAATAACACAGTTCTCACCATCAATCTCACTCTTTCTGATACAAGACATGTTGAACTCATTCCCACCCCTCTCCACGCATATGGCTATGCCGGGCATGCTGTCTAGCCTGGGGCAATCTCATCATTCGTCTCAAGCTCTACAAAAGTCTGTCTAATCATAAGTATCAGTTTCATCATTATCCTTACACTCAACACTTTGGCTATCATTCATCCTAGCAATCACACTTCTCAGCTGAGCAATTTTACTTGGGGGAAAAATTTCACATCTTTCCAACTTAAACCTTCATGCCTCTTCTTAACCTGAATCAATTCTTCACTCACAGCTCTTATCTACTTTTTATCAGTGTGATGGAAAATTCCATCACATTCTCAGACCTAACAAAATGTACTTCAGGCACCTCATTCATTGCATCCTAACGAAATCTTGAAAAATTTGCTTTATTCTTATCATGCAAATTTTATTAAATCTATAAAAATCTGCTGCCAACTTCACACTCTCACTTATAACCTTTTCACACAGTTTTCTTCTTTGGATATTCCCTCTTTCATTGTCATAATTACCAAGTCCTATACATTCAGAGCAATCTATCTGCATTCAGTGATTGAACCACTCTTCCTATCTCCCTACATAATTCATACACTGAATGTAACACAAAATACTCAAACAGATTGCAGTAATTGTTCAAATGACTAGTATGTATATACTCTTCAGTCTCATCTCCATCCTCTTTCCAATATACAGTGGAACCTCGGTTCACGAACTTAATCCGTTCCGGGCCTTGGTTCGCAAACCAAACTGCTCGGGAACCAAGACAATTTTTTCAATTGAAATTAATGTATATACAATTAATCCGTTTCAGCCACAGAAATATGATATTTTTACATATTTAAGTGGGGTTTTTAGTGATGAAAAATATATGTAGAATGAAATTGAAATAGTGCTCCCTCACTGTATCGCGCTGGATAGCAACACAATCTGCACACAGGCGAAGTCTCTGTATGATACGTACACTCAACTTGCTCAAGATCGCGGCGCCGATGAACACGTGGAAGATGAGATGGATATCGCAAACAAGGGAAGCTGGCAGTAAAGCCAGGTGTGTATTGGTGGGAATAGCGTGTGTGGGGGATTGGTATATATGTATATAAGGGAGGGGGGATACGTAACCCCATTAAGGGGCAAGCAGGGGGTAGTTTCTTTTCCCCTTTTTCCAGCTTGCTAAGGTACCGCCAATTGTTCTCATTTTTGGAGTGAGGAAGGAGTCGCATAGAGTGGAGCCGAGAGACCTCTGTATGGCGCGATTTTGGAGACCTCATTTATCCTTCTTCCTAGTCCGTCGTTAGCAAGAACACGAGAACAGGACGGACCTAGCCAGACGACAGCGCCCTCCCCCACATACGCAAGGAGAGAGAGAGGATTCACTTTAAACGTGCAAGAACTTTATAGAGACCGCGCGAGAAGAAATTAGTGACCGCAAAGCCAAGGTGGCGGCTTGTAGTTGTGGTTGGGCCAAAACAACATCTGAGTGGGAGAGCGAGCTGGCAAGGTCGTGTGTAGACCACTGTGTATGTATATTTCCTTAATTTGTCATGTACGCTTAATATTTTTACCTTGGTCTGTATTATTTGCATTTCTTGTTTATTCTGTACATAGTATTTTTTTCTGGATATTTGGGGGGTGATTGAATTAGGTGGTGGGAATATAAATATATATTTATTTTGTCTAATAAAGAAAATTGAGTATTCACATTTCCTTGAGCCTCCTTCCAATCTAACAGGAGTCTCACAAGCAAGTGAGCAGACCCTTGTGGCGGGTGATTTCCGGGACCGTCCGCGAGACCGTTCAGGCTAATTTTTTAAATAAAAAAAAATAACAAAAGGAACAAAAATAAAAAAAATAGTGGCAGACTGAAGAGACTGAGGAGGCCAACCTACCTTAGGTACGATAAATACCCAACAATTTAATTAGAAAATTCAAAACTATATATAAAAAAAACTTTGTACATTTTCCCAAGATTTTGGACCTTAAAAAACAAAAGTTACAACGAATATGAGCCAGGAGGTTGGAAAGCAACGATACAAGGAGCTTTAAATTAGCTAAACAAGAGAGAGCAACAAATTAGGCATCAAACGAAAGAGCATAAATTTAATAAATAAAATTTAATCATAATAATTACAGGGTCACCCCAAAATAACGAGTCCCAACTTTCGATAGGCCT
Organism: Ceratothoa steindachneri; assembly: GCA_963969495.1. Classification (NCBI taxonomy): domain Eukaryota; kingdom Metazoa; phylum Arthropoda; class Malacostraca; order Isopoda; family Cymothoidae; genus Ceratothoa; species Ceratothoa steindachneri. Next base: position 109,732,845 of record OZ018318.1, read on the forward strand.
CATTTCTTAATTTTCTGCAAGGATTGAATGAAACTTTGGTGATAACTAGTTTATTGTGTTTAAAAGCATCATATCAAAACATGAGTCTTTGGAATTTTCTTCTTTATTCTAGAGCACGGGTTCGAGATGTCCTCCATTTAGCTCTGTGCATTTCTTGAGGAGCAGCACAAAATTGTCCATGACGTCCTTACAAACCGACCGACTAATGGCTCTGATCTCCTCTGTGATGGTCCTGGGTCTACCTGTGTACACTCTGTCTTTAAGGTAGCTCCAGAGAAAGAAATCTGGGGGATGGGGGGCTAAGGTCTGGGTTGTGAGGTGCCTACTCAAAATCAGTCTTAAGACTGATCACACGGCAACCAAAGTTCTCTTTCAACCAATCTCGGGACAAGTTTGAGGTGTGAGAGCTTGCTCCATCCTGCTGGAACCAGAACTTCCCCATAAGCGACGGGAACAGGGTCTGCAGCTCCCTCTTGAAGGTTTTGAGGACCTCAACATACCGCTCCTTGGTGGTCGCACCAGATTCCTTGAAGAAGAATGGTCCGATGATGCCTCTGGTTGAGATTGCAGTCCATACCGTGCACTTAGGAGAGTGTAGGGGCTTGGTGGCTACCTCATTTGGTCTGGAGGTCCCCCAGAAGACATTTGTCTACGAGTTTACCTTTCCTTCAAGATGAAAGTGAGTTTCATCTGAGGTCCAAAGGAGGTTAAGGAAAGTTGGAGTCTCCGGAATCTTATCCAGTATCTGGACTGTCATAGCCTTTTTCTGCTCCTTGCCTGAGGCGGTAGGGGTCTGCTTCGTCAGTATTCTGTATGGATAGGCCTTTACATCCATTACTAGCACTCTCCTGCAAGTCTCATGGGATATACCGAGAGACTGACTTCGCTTGCGCACTGAGCGTTTTGGACTCTGCTGAACTGACTCTCTCACGCTCTCGACCAGCTCAGCTGTACGCTTCCTGGGGCGTCCTGAATGGCTTGGACGGTTGTCACTGGCTGCATTGAGGTTCTCCTCTGCCCCATAGTTCTCGAAGTGGTCCACCCAGTCCTGAATTTTGCTATTGGAGGGGGCTTTTTCACATTTGAACTGATGCACGAAAGTGTCCTGCACTTTCTTGAACGAGCCTGTCTTGTAGTAATGTTTGATGAAGTATATTCTTTGCTGGAGCTCCCAGTGAGATCTAGTTGTGTTCACAGGCGTTGCTTCTGGCATGTCCTACAAAGTAAGGGTGATTAGTGAATGAATGAATGAAGGATATTTCACAAAAAGTCTGTGCAGGCGCATTTTTTTTTGGGGGGAGGGGCAACAAAAACTCAATTTGAATCTAGAAAATCATCTACAAGTTACAATTTCATAATGGCATTCTGAAAGGAACTGAGGGAGCTCTGTGGGCGCACAAGTTGATATCTCAGAATTTCTACATACTGTTCACAGGCAGGTGTCAACAAGGTCATCTACCAGATCTCTCACTAAAACTTTCCTAGCTAAATACCATTCAGCTTTTATCAGTGGTTACCAGCTTCCTAGCAACAGACAGGCATTTTAGTATTTCCTTAATCTTCAGATTGTACAGGAAAATGCAGAGGCACAAGGTCCAAGACTTGCATATGAACAGTTAAATCTAACATCCTATTCTGGCAGATGGCTAGGATCAAGACAGTGACGAAGTACAATGATGCAATGAAACTACATTGGAAATGTCCTCGGGTGAAAAGCAAAGGAAGAACAAGTAACTCTGAAGGAAAAATAGGAGCATTTTTTGCTGGAATTGGAAGCTTGTTCGGTATCAGAGCTCCACATGGAATTCAGGAAATACAGAAAAATAGGGGGAAGAAAAATGACAAGATTTTTGAGACGGGATCCCTGCAGCAAGCAATGAAAGAATGCAGCATTACAGGAAGAACAAGGTAAAACTGATTACTTTGAATGTCACAAAAAGTTTACAGTTATATTCCATTGCAATATTTAACATGTACTTAACAATTAGTTTTAACATGTACTATTTTACTTCAGCAACAGAACAAAAGGCAGTTAGTTGTTCATGCGATGACATGACCTGGGGTGAATACTGAGAATGACACTAACACAGAGGACATGAATTATCCTCAGCCTTGTCCTAGCAACTGCCTTCAAAGGTATAAGTCGCTATAAGTAAAATTACAGCGTAGTCCTGACACTTTAAAAATTAAAAAACAACCCAACCCCCAAAAAACAACAACAGACAAAAACCAAAACAAAACAAGAAGCAAAAAAGCAAGAAGAAGGAAGCATACTAAGGCCTCGGGGGAAGGCCCGCCACCCCCCGCCAGAGGAACATGTGACCAAGAGCAAATAGACTCAAATAAAATGGCGGAGGCCAACCTCTGCAAAAAGTCCGATAGTCAAAGAGTCTGTGTGCACAAACCCGGCCTAAGTACAAGAGAGCCCGCTCGCTCGTCCCAGTACCGGAAACAGGTAACGTGTGCAAAGATCACCCAGACTTGGACATTCAACAAGAACGTACCCAACAGTCTGAGGCACAATCCAGTCATCACATTAAGGTGCTGGGGAGCAATCCATGAAATGGCGGTGCATCCTATGAGTTTGCCTAATTCAAAGATGAGAGAAAGCAACCTGAAGCCGTTGTGACATTCGAGGAGTAGGTCCATTGGGAACAGTTGCGATGCAATGGCACGCAACTTTATGTTCCCTTCATGCATCTCTCATCTTTGTTGCCACGCTGCCCTGATTCCTGCCAAGTAGTCGGTGTGAGGAAGAGCCAAACGCTGAGTCCTTGCCTCCCCATCATGGTGCTGCGGAATTCAAATGCACCCAGAGCGGTCAGGGCGCTTTGTGAATTACTATTTTATTTTTATTTTTGAGAGAGAGAGAGAGAATGTGTCCATCTGGCGCCTGCCTACTAGGGCAAAAGTCGCCATACTCACATCACAGCCTACTGTCATGTGAAAGATTAGCGTGCTTGCCCAGAAATCGCTGGGTCGGCAGTTCGAATCTCCATCCGGATTCTTTTAAATATGACACTATTTACTAAGGGGGTTACCACTGTGACTGGGCATGACGGTGGGGAGTTGGGGCTTGCCCTGACTGACGTCCGCCTGAGAAGCAGCAACACAGCACCTTGATAGGACGACTGAAACCAACGAACTTTAACTTTAAAAAAACAAGAAAACAAAAAAAAGAAAAAAAGGAAAAAAGAGATGGAAGAGCACTCCGGCGTCAGGAAAAGGCCCGCCTCCCCCAGGTGCAGGAAAATGTGACCTACTTAAAACAGTCAAATAAATGGGAGGCCAGCCTCCTCCAAGAAGTTGTATAGTCCCAAGTACAAGGGATAAGCAGTAGCGACCCCGCTCATCCCGGTGCCGGGCACAACGCGTTTTTTCACGTACCGAACCGGTGTATTGCCTTCTCTAATTGCGCTCAGGCTCTGAAGGAGTGCTGCTCCTCCAGGTAGCAAGTGTAACAGACTGCACAGGGCACCACCAATGCAACAAAGGGAGAACACCAGTTTCTCTTGGCAGTGGCCGTCATGGTACATTTACCACTACTGCTTAACCCTTTCTTCGGGCAGTTGAATACAGCAGCCACGGTATTAGTTGCATCTCCAATGCCTGAGTACTCAAGCATGGAAGATGCACCGCTCCTCCAGGCTACTAGCTCTAACAGTCTACACAGGGTTAATCTTTCACAAAACAATCATGTAGTAGGATAGGGATGTACTTACCTCTCACAACTTTCACATTAAACACATTCCACAACATTCTATCTCACTGGGAACAGATTAATTCTTACATTCACTCACTCTTCTTTGCCCAACTAAGTGAACTTGTATCTTTGGACATATTTAAGCTGAAAAAAACCTAGTGTACCAAAAGACCCTGCTATTCCATGTCACCTATTCACCCATTCATATCACTTACATCAATTAAGCAATACCCATCATTCATACTTAGCCAATATTATAATTTACCAGGTTATTGCGGAGTAAGAAGAATGTTACTACTGTTGTGTAGGCTGCTCATTATAGATAGTGATTAAAAGTGGCTGGGCACATGCAAGTGGGCAGAGCATAAATTGAGAGCCTGCAAACATAGATGTGCCCTAAGGCAACCTATTATATGTTTTCTGAGTACTATCCATGTGTAATTATTGAGTAATGTGTTTAAAATGAACACTACTTACATTGTACATTACTCTAGTGGTTTCAGGATCGAAAAATTGAAGGTGTCCCGTACGCCCATTTTTCGCGAGGGTGGCTGTTGGCTTGTGAAATATTAGCCCCGTGGAAAGAGGGGGGTAGTTGTTGATAGGAACATGGTTCGCCAATTTTTCAATGGCCCCCAACAGTCTCATTTCTTGGATGTTAATGATAGAGATTGCTGCAGGAAGAAAAGTCGTATATCAAATGGCATTTAAAATGAAATGTTGGCGCGGGTGGAGGGAGTTGTTTCATAATAACTCTGAGAATGATCTGGGGAGAGCTTTTTTTTTTTAAAGAGCTCATCTGGCGACTGCCTACTTAGGCATTAGTTGCCGTATTGAACATTGCCTAAAACTAGGCATATTTAAAAGAGGATGCTAAAAAAACATCAATAAAAATAAAACAAAGAAAAAAGGTCATAAGCAGGAAGCAAGCTCCGGCGTCGGGGAGAGGTCCGCCTCCCCGCGGCGCAGGAACATGTGATCTACTAAAATAAGAAAAAACAACAACCCCGTCCCCCCCCAACTATTTAAATAAAGGGGAGAAGGCCGGCCTCCTCCAAAAAGTCTAAAAGTCCACAGGTCTGTGTGCACGAACCCATCCCAAGTACAAAGGACAGGCGGTAGCGACCCCGCCCATCCCGGTACCAGGACAGGTAACGTGCGCGGAGACGCCCAGACTGGGACATTCAACAAGAATGTGCCGAAAAGTCTGGGGGACAACGCAGTCTTCACACTAGGGAGCAGGCGAGCACTCTATCAAATGGCGGGGAGAGCCTAAAAGAGGTAATTTTATTATTACCCCTGGGAATGACTATTCATCAGAAGGGATAACACTATGGAGCATGGTTAAAAACCCATTTTTCAGTTGTTGTAGCCTTTATTTAATACTAAGAAATCATAAAATAAAATCCATATAGATAAAATGCCAAACAGATTTTTCTCTCCTCTCACGAAAAAAGAAAAAGTCATTCATGTCTAAGGCAAATATCTAACAATTTCTCCATACAAGGAATGCAGTTGAATGCTATGCCAAAATAATAGTGGTTAAAAAAAACTTGCAACATGAAAGACCATAAAATTTTATCAATTTGAAGGGATACAAATGGAGATAAAAAAAAATTCAAGCAAATTGAGCACAGTAACCAATAACAAGGTCTCATCATCTTAAAAATAGTTTGTGCAGATTAATGATTGAAATAACTTACATTCATCCTGATGCAAAACAGCAAGGAGGGTCATGTTGGAATTTCCAGCCAAGGAACAGATGGGCATGCCCAGACGTGGAAGGAATGACTTTTCATTATCGGATTTCAGATTCCACTGCACAGCAACGCATTCTACACCACCGCTGAATAAATATGCACCTTTACGTTGCCAAAGAAAAAAACACGAGAGATTAGCAAACTAAATTATGAATGTAATCAATTTAAGATAATGGTTGTTCTAAGTTAATATTTTAGACATAGACAAAATAGGTTGAAGAATCACCAAAATAGAACTTGCCAAACAATATTTTGAGCTGGAGCTTGAAAAATTTCATAAATTGTTTTTCTCCTTTAACAAAGTGAGTGGCATTACCCAGCCCCTACAATCAGCTTAATTACAATGTTGACCATTACCATGTGATAAAACTTGGTCACGCTCTGAGTTTTCTTCAATCAAACCCAGCAGCACTCAGGAAGGATGCTAGAGCATGTGGCCTTCTCCCGAGGTCTCATAGAGGTTATATTAAATGTGGTCCAGGAATAGTCAAGAGAAGGATTGAAGAGGATGAGACCAGTGTATTTAGGTTATTGCATGGTTCATGTTTTTTCAGCGCTAATCTGGCGACTACTAGCAAGGACACTGGTTGCCAAAATCATCTTAAAGCCTAATACTAGGCAAGATTCAAAACACACCCACCAAAATCACAAAACCAAAAAAATGACAGGAAGCAAAAAAGGCAACTAGAAAAAGAAAGCACGCTTCAGCATCGGGGCAAGGCCGGGTCCTCCCCGCCACTGAATCATGCGACAAACAGCAAAGTCAAATAAAATAGGAGGAGCAGCCTCCTCCAAAAACTCGTCCCAAGTACGAGGGAGAAGCAGTAGCGATCCCGCTTATCACCAAGGCAGGTAATGTGTGCATCCGAATTCGTTCCTTCCACGTCAGTCGCCGTTGGCAACTGAGAGATGCAGCAGGCTAGCAGTGTGCGGCACTTCCTAATTGATACACTTGGCCACATTAAAAAAAGGACATGTATGGACTTGGAGCAACTTACACAGACTTAAAGTAAACCCAAATTTGCACGTCTATATGAGAGATTCGTATCGTCGAAGCGGTGGCAGTAATAGCACTTTCGCGGAAGTGGCCTGAATGCTTTCACGCGGTAGCAATACCAAGCGGCATGTACCGGTTTTCTCCTGATCACTTGCCAAAACGAGAGCGGACAATTAGGTTAACAGAGCCCCTGCGGCAGGAGAGGAACCCCTTGTCTCCTTTGAAGCGGAGTCAAGGGAATGAACTCACATATCACCTTCCCAAAATCAAAACCAGAACCAGATCATTCTTCGAGATGGAGAAGCACCAGGCGGGGGGGATGGGGTCCCTCCTCTCCTTCTGAGTCCTTGGGCACCCCCCTGCCGCCTACTAAGAGGGCCTTGGACAGGGGCAGATTCAGCTTCGGTGTCTAGCACTAAGCCCAGGTTCAACCCAAGGAAGACCTTGCCAGCTAGGGCGATGCACCTTCTGAGATAAACTCTACGTTGGGAGGGGCAATCAATTGGCGATCACCTACCCACTAGGCATCGGAACTCATAGGGCCTATGGCCCATCGCGAGCGTCTCTGGGGCCAGTATGTTGACCCGCATTGTGAAGAAAAGAGGCGCGGGCATACTGGCTCCCATAAGCATGACAAATATTGGATCTAAGATGTCTCTTGGCAAGGCCAACGGGACGATGCCAACTCTTACGTCTCTAAAGGGGTTGTGGTGGGTAACCTGATTCCAACGGACGGGGAGGGGACTGAGACGGAGCTTCCTTTGCCTTGCCGTATTCTTGTCGGGCCACTGAGAAAGCTAAGGAAAACCCACCACAAGTGGAATTGCCCAAAGGCAACAATACAAACGGAGATAAAAAGTAAACCCACTAAACCTTCAGAAATGGCTAGGAAGAAACACGCTCTCCGCGAGAAGTATCTTAAAAGGGCACCTGAAAGAGTACAGAGGTAAGCCACCTCTGTCACATAGCTGGAGGAGCCCAAGGGTGGCTCTAAAGATAGGAAAGGGAAAACTACTTTGCTGCAGTCAGAATGTTAAAGGGGAGCCCCTCCACCGGCGTGATGCTGGCGTTAGATTCCTCGTCTACCGCCAGACTAAGGTCAGGGGAGGGGATTTACAGATGGGGACTGTCGTAGGTCAGGTATGAGCTCCCTGACCTTCGCTTGCCTCCCTGGATGCGGGGAAATGAGGCGACAAGCAGGCGCGGGGAATGCCCCTTTTCGGCGTGGGTCACAACGAAATTATATAAGAGTGCTTATTCTACCTTTGGCCGATTTCAGTCAAATGGCTATGTGGTTCTGGGAATCAAACATGGGAAACAAAAATAATCTTTACTACTATACAAACAATAAAATTACACAACAAAGGAGACACTATCGGAAATACACCGGACTAATTGGAAAGCAAAATCCATTTAAATGGATGCTTCGGCCCGCGCCGCGAGCAAGCACAAACGACTAACTGAGAGAAAATGGGAGGAGGAGATCATGGATGAATCTTCGAGGTTGAATAGAGTCGCGCCTCTTCGAAGTTGATAGAGAGAAAACATAATTGTCTTACAATTTCCGTGGTGAGCTTCGAGGATTATTGGGATCGAGGGAGTATTGTCGCCGGAAGGAGCTGAGCTGGTTATTGCAGAAGGACGAGTCTTCACGTTGCTTGACTGTCGTTAATTCTAAATAAATATTTCTTGCCTGCGAACCCTTGAGGTGCGGGAGCCACTTGAGAATTTGCGGGTCGTGTCCTTGGCTGATTCGAGGGAATACTTATTTTCTCATGCCCGTGCTGGGAATTATATGCGGGGTCCTCGGAAGCGTCTCACACTCCATCTGAAGGAGCACAGCGGACATGAACTTCGCACCCTCTTGCTGATCTTTTCTCGGGCTCAAGCTTAGCTCGTCTCATCGCCCCGGAAGTTTACCCAAAGACGCCGATTGAAGGTCTTCTCGTCTGTTGAGATACCCCCTAGGCCTCTGCGTCCGCGTGACTCTCAATCTCTCTCTCTATGACAGGGACATAGTCCAAAGTTTTAAGAACACTTGTAAAAAACTTGCCAACAAGCGATAATTTATCATACTTGTGACCACTGAAAAAAAAGTGGGGGTTGTTGGGCTATATTCCGCATCCACCCACTGCCTCCTATCCTGTTCGAGTTTTTGGAGTTCTCAGGGGTCCAACCTGGGCCTTTCTTTTTTTTTTTAATTCAGCAATCTGGAAACAGCATTCGAAAGTATAGTCACGGTACTTAAAGTTTATGCTAGTACTAGGCTATTCTAAAATTCGCTCCCCCCCAAAAAAACAATGTAAGGAGGATCACCTCACACCAGTGCAGGAACATACGAACTACAACAAAGAGAGTATAATCAGACTCCTCCCAAAGTTATATAGTCAACAAGTGTGGGTACAAAAACTCGTCTCAAGTATAAGGGACAAGCAGGAGCGACCCCGCTAATCCCGATACAGGGACAGGTAACGTATGCGAACATCAACCAGACTGGGACATTCAACAACGCAGTCATCGCAGTAGAGCAAATGCGAGCGCTCCATCAAATGGTGGTGGGTCCCGCAAGTGTGCCCAATTCGAAGACGAGAGAAAGGAACCTGAAGCCATAGTGGCATTTAGAGGTAGGTCCATGGGAAAAGTTTCTGCCCAATGGATACAACTTTAAGTCCATCTCTACCGTCAACATCTTTGTCAAACACCTTGAATCCTGCCATGTAGTCGGTATAAGGAAGAGTGAAACGCTGGTCTGGTAGCCTAGCCCAGGTTGATTCTATGGCGCCCTCATTTCCCGCAATTCCCACATGTCTAGGAACTCAGAAGAAAATAATCTTGACATCCACCCGGCTGGTGAGAACCGTGGCATCACGGATACAACGAACAGGAGGGTGTGGGCGCTTTGTCAGTTGCTATAGATCACAATCCGGTTGTCGAACAGGTCACGACGCGCTATCTCTCACACCGAGCTGTGTATTGCAACCAGCTCGGCCTTGGTGACAGACAGAGCGCCTGGTAGAGCCTCGCACACTTAAAACAGAGGGGATACCGCATAGAAAGGTTATCCAGGTAGAAGAGAACAAGAATATCTCTCGGAAGCACTGAGGTGAGACAGTTCATGCTCAGGACAAAGAGTGTAACACTGAGGGCACTTTCATGCGGGACAATGTCTCCCTGCTCAATTGGGCCAGAGAGGGCTCTCCCCCAGCTGTAGACGGAATCGACGATCTCGTAAAAACTCCGAGTTAAAGATTGGGAGGCGTCCCCTCGCAACATCGGGTGGAGAGTCATCATGATACTGTATCATCAAGCGGTATCATAGACCTTCTTGAGATAAAAAAAATAAAACGTGGCGTAGTGCTGTCTATGAAGCAAGGCCTCGTAGATAGCATTTACAAGTTAGAGCAGAGCATCCAATGTGGTGTGGAACTTGCAGAAGCTGCACTGTGCGGATAATAGGTGGCCTTTGTTGTCCAGGAAAGAGGCCCCAGGCACCACCGGGCACGCCGCGAAATGAGCGATGATCCGTAGCCTGAGCAGCCAGGATTACCTTCTCCAGGGGATACACACCACATTACTTCGAAGAAGAATTTAAGATTCTGCTGTCTTGGGCTAGGTCACCTCACAGAACCTGTCCATCTGTTAAAGTCAATTCTTTGGTCAAAGGGGTGCCTCACTTTCCCCCATCTTCCATGACACCTAGGGAGGAGGAGACCGCACTTGGAGGTGGATCTCTATGCACTTTCACACTCTTGCTTACATTTGTCACCATAATCAGATTGAAAAAATAAAAAAGGGACTTCGTGGAAAGTAGATACTATGACCTCCCTATGAGTGGGGAGGTTAAGAGAAATGTCTCCCCTAGGATCAGAAATTCCAGAATGTGATCATTTATACATATAATCAGTCCCAGTCCAACGTTGATGGACTTTGTGAACTCAGCCAGTCATTTAGGTGAATTTGTCCTGGAACTTTGACCATAAATGATGGTATCAGCTTAGCCAACTTATATGTTTACTGGAGGAAGGTGAGCAGAGTCGACAGCCCAGCACACAGCATATCTAATACTTGCCCGCACAGCAAGTACGGCGCAATCACCGTGCAGTGTGCACCGAGGCACCTCTTAACCAACCAACCAACCAACCACAGAGCAGGTAGGGACCTCATGATATACACTGCCAATCAACTAAGGCTCATAAGAGGATCAAAGTGCACCAGGCATCAGAAACCTCTGTGGAGAAGAGAGCAAGTATGGAAAGAGGTAGGAGGGTATGAAATAAAGAGAAGTAGAGATAGGCGGGTCCACTAATGAGTAAGGTTGGTGATCACCTATTATTATCAAACCCTGGAACTAGGTGATTCAAGGCACCATGGCTACTGGACCATACTCTGTACTGGTGCAAGGTATGGGGAGAAAATGTTGAGTAGAGAGCCACAATGATAATACTAAATAATAATAATATTAATAACTTATAGTAATAATAATTAATAATCATAATTCACTTTTATATAAATACTAATAAAAAATATAAAAACAAACAATACTAAATAATAATAATATAGATAATAATAATGCTAATAAAAATAATACTAATAAAAAGGTAAGGAATTGCTGAATGGGGGTGAGGGAAAGTGTACCAACAACTTTCTGGGCCCCATCAGAATTCAAGTCAACCCAGTGACAGGGTCTCCCTAATTTGCACTTAGGCAGGGAGGACATGCAACTCCTCCGGATACCAAGTGTGTCCGGCTACACAGGGCCTCCTCCTGCGGGGAATCAAGCTCTGAATGCTGGAGTTAGGTTTTAGTTGAAAAGCTTAGGGCAAAAATGTGCACAAAGGAGAAAATTATAATTTGTTAATATGAAATCCCTTGGAAAATGCGAGACAATTTAATATAAATCAAAATTAAAGCAAGATGACTTCCTAATAACATTGCCACTCTGAAAGGCCAACCTGAAGGTGAAAAATGGAGGTCACCAGGTGAAAGCGTGTGCCAATGAAGTGGAACCTTCACTGGTCGAATTTCCATAAACTGGTACCATAAGTTGATCATTCCATCATTTCTTGCCAAAGCTAAGATTTGCTCTTTGGGGTGGAAGGTAACGGAGGTAATTTGAAAGAAACCAGTGCCATGATACCTGCAAAAACAGTGAACAACGTGTAAACAGTCAAAACCAGTGGCAATTGTAGGAAGCTTCTTTAAACCATGATGGTAAACTTAAAAATAAAAGGCTTCTCAGTAGAGAACAATGTAGTAAGGTTTTCTGCTATTATCCATCTCATACAAGTTTCATAAATAATGAAATTAAATTACAATACTAATCAAGATCCAGTTTAAAATTATCTTACGTACCTTTTTTCAATGGTTTTTGTCTTGTCCAGCTTAATAATCACAACCTGGCTAAATTTTACAAGTGCTATAAACATTCCATCATAACTGATCGCCACCTGCGGAGACAAAAGTGAGATTTATGAACCCTCCAAATTTGAAAAATGATATACTAAATTTAACTATTTTACTTTATCTTTGTCATTCATAGGAGCCACCTGGACAAAATGCTTGATCTCTAGGGCAAACATGAACAAAATTTACACAAGTGAATGATCATTGAAAAGGGTCAATGTGGATGTGTTAGAAATGGGTAGAATGTTAAAAAAGCAGTTGAGAGAAAACAACTTTATTTACAATTGCCTAATAGAGCAGATGCCACTAAGATGCATACAGAAAGGTGAAAGAGGCAGTGAAATGTGTGATTAATCAGAGTAAGAAAGCAGCAAATTAAGCATTTAGAATGAGAAGAGATAAGGTTGGAATTAAGTGAGAAAAGAAGAGGAATTACTGAGAAAAGAAGAGAAATTGACTGGCTTCAAGGGCAGAAGTCACCAAAATTAAAATTTCAGCCAAGTACTACAAATTCAAACATGAGAGAAAGTGACCTGAACCCATTGTGGCATTTTGGAAGTAGCTCTATGGGAACAGTTGTAATGCAATGGTACACAACTTTAAGTTCCCCTCAGCCACCTCCTATCTTCTTTGCCAGGGAGCCCAGTGTTGCCCCGTAATCGATGTGAGGAAGAGCAAAACACTGATATGGTTGCCCAGTCCTTGCGGACTCTTTGGCATTCTCGTTGGGGCACTCATTACTCTCAATTCTCATGTTCAGAAACCCAACAAAATATAATCTCAACAGCCAGTAAGCTTGTGGCAACTGTGGCATCACAGATACTGCGAGCAGAAACCAAACTACCACCAGCCAGAGAACTCCACTGAGCTCTCAAACGAGATCTTTCACCCTAAACTCAAGAGGCTTAGGGTATGATGGCGTCGCTCGGCAGTATAGACACCATCGATATTGGCCATGGATGCAGTGAGAGCCATTAGAAACCTAGGGAGGCGCTGTGCCCATGTGTACAAGCACATAATACAACCATGTATGGCATCAAGCGAGTGGCATCTCCCCGACATGTACAAGTATGGAGAAAGTGCAAAAGGCACTTATGGCCAAGCAGAGACCAGTATGGTGGATCGAGTCCACCTTTTGCTCGGTTGCAGATCCATAAAACTGGGGGGGGAGGGTTAGGTCCTTGGGAACAGTCACGGCGCAAAGGCACATAACTTTAAGTTCTACTCAACAGCCTCCCATTTTCTTTGACAAGTAGCCCGTAGAGCTGGCCGTATTCCTGCCATGTAATCAGTGTGAGGAAGAGCGAAAAGCTGGTCTTGTCGCCCAGTCATCGCAGACTCTTTGGAACCCGCATTACCCGCAATTACTACATGTCCAGGAACCCAAAATAAGAAAATCTCGACCTCCGCCTACTCGCCAAAACCGTGGCGTCACGGATATCGCGAGCCAAAGGATGCAGAGATTCCAATGTCCCTAGAGCACTCAGGGCGCCTTGTAAGACGCTATAAATCACAATCTGGTCTGTGAACCGGGCATGTCGCCTAAACTCCATACCGAGCGGTGTATTGTAACCAGCTCAGCCGTGAAGAGAGAGGCAGCGCCTAGCAGAGCCCCGCTGAACTCAAACAGATGGGATACGGCGTGGAAACCGACCTCCTCTTGGGAATTGGAGCAATCCGTATGGTTCTATCGTGACACGAAGTGTGCTCCCAAAAGTTGGAACGCAATACTCCCGGCGCTGTAGAAGCTTTGGGAGCAGAGGCGTGGCGACAAATAGTCAAAGGTGGTACCTTTCAGGGTGGCGTCCTAGGCAGAACCAGGGGCGCCATCGGCTCCAAAGCTATACCGAACTCTAGAAGGAGTTTCCTAACACTAAACCATAGAGGCTTAGGGTATGCCTGGAGTCTATCAGCGGCATAGGCACCGTCGAGATCAGCTGCGGATGCAGAGAGCGCTGTTGACGATTGAGGAAAGCGCCGGGCTCGACGGCAATAGCGAATAATGCACTGTGCACGGCGCAGAGCGAGAGGCCTCTCACAAAATCTGTACTATTATTTTTATGACTGGAATGAATTGTGAATGGAATTTTTTCAGCACTAATCACGGCAAGAATGCTTGCAATGGCACTGTAGGTGTGGCTCAAAGGGCTATAACTAAGAAGCATCTCCAGAGGGTCTATAAATCACAAATTATAAATACCATTAGAATCTTTCAAATTTTCTGTAAATTATTTTACTGAAATTCAATTCTTTTAGATTCCCTCTGATGACATATCAACAATTGAAGTGCAATCTAGATTGGAGTCTGCTCAAACCTTAATAGGTATACAAGGATTCCATAAAATTATTCCCAACTGTTTAATGACTGTTAAAGCATTCAAAACATCACAGTCAACTGAATATACTGTCCACCAAATTTCAGCTGATATAGCAATTCCTTCCATGACATATATTGACTACAATAGTGACCAATATTCTTACATAGGGTTTATTGAATAAATACATGAACATCAAGACTGTAAAATTAACTTCATGCACCAGTTTCCGTAAAACAAATTCTCTCTTTTGTCCACTCTTGGATACATGTTGGGTATTGAAGAACATTTTGAGTGCGTTGAGTCCCCCCCAAATTGAATGCATGAGTCACAATCACATATTCATTTGACCTAAAAGACGCAGCAAAATTCCCTTTTAACATAAAGTGATTCTATAGCAGGGGGGTTGAAACACTCACCCACGGGAGAAATTTCACCTAAGAGCATAATTTTCATCGCCCTTTGAGTGATATATTTATACACACAAATTTTCAATACTGAAATTTAAATCAAATTTATATGTCCAATTTCAGTGGTGGCAGTCAATAAAATATTTTGTATTCATATTTTTGTAGATATTAATGCATGAGTATATTGCACTATGGAATAAATTTAAACAACATTCACAAAGATACAAGAGTCAAATTTTATTTATTGCCCACCAACTTCTTCCATTAGAAATTTTTGCCCATGGCTCCAAAAAGTTTTCCCACCCCTGTTCTACAGGTATACTACAGAATAGACTATCTATAGTCTATGCTATTTTCTACAGTTGTTGGTGCCATCTATGCTAAAAATATACTTAAACTTGTATATTAAACAGACCAAGTAAAATATACTAAAGAAATTATGCATTTTAAGAAAGAGGAAGTGTATTTTTGGAGAATTTTTTTTTAATTTCCATGTACATTGGGCCCCCATTTAAAAACTTAGATGTCTGTAACTTTTTTAATAATGTTTCTATGTAAAATATTGACTTAATCAATTTTAAAGAGCTAAAACTTCTCTTTTGAATGACTTTTTGTTTAACCTTTCAGATAAATTAGGGGCTGAGATACAAGTCTATAATTTAGGAGGCTGCCAAAAACCCCAAATTGGGATTATTTATAACTTTGCTTCTAATTAAGATATTGAGAACCAGATTTCAGACTCAGTGCTTTCAATAAAAAATCTACCCATACACCAATTTTCATCAAAATCCAAAAAGATAGGGTTCCATATTTGTCAGAGAATCAGCCACCTTGACTATTTGGTACAATTTTAGTCATCATATTATAGGATAGATAATGATTTGCTTGAGTCTGTGCAAAGAAGGATGCCTAAGATGATTCATGGGTTGAGGAGCTTACCTTATGGTGAAAAGCTTAGGACACTAAATCTACTCATTTTAGAAAGGAGAAGTGTTTGAGGGAGGGGACTTAACTGGGTTTCAACCGGGTAAAAGGTTATAATAGAGGAGACAGGTAAGGTTCTTATTTTTAACGACCAGGATAGGACACATAGCAATGGGTTTAAGTTGGACAAGTTTAAGTTTAGGAAAGAGATTGGTAGAAACTGGTTTACAAATCATGTGGTAGATGAATGAAATAGGCTCACTAGTCATGTGATAGAAGTGTCCTCCAAGTAGAGTTTTAAGAATAGATCGGATAGACTTGTGGATGAGGATGCTAGGTGGCACTGAACTGGGTGATGGGAACAGGAGCTGCCTCATATAGTATTGATTAGCCTTTTACATACTGCTTTTCTTGCCCTTATGAATCTTTTTCCCCCTAGAAGCAGGGGCACTACAGTACATAAAAGTAAAATTCAACTTATATATTGGTCAAGAACAAGTAAAATTCTCACTCCATTTCTTGAAGGCAAAACCCCATCACTCAAAGATTTGGTGTGGAATTTATCAGGGAGATTTGTGGGTATGAGTAAAATCCTAGCATATTCATCTGAATTCTTCAAGGAGAACACCAGGGTCATCAAAGAGAAGCTCTCATGTCCAGTACAACATACCACCTGGTACTTATATTTCAAATGTTTAGAGAGAGAAAACACCTGAAAAAAGAAAAACAATTTAATTCAATTCCACTATGCAATGAGTAATACACATGGTAAACTAGAGGTAAATAGCCATAATCAATTCCTGAACAAAATCAAGGATCATTTTTTATTACAACTCAAATTAATTAGCATTAATGAAGATGCTCTAAGGAATCCCACCCCTATAAAGGACCCCATTGTGCACAAAATCACCACACACATAACACAGCAATCTCTGGTTCCAAATAACTTCAATACCATCTCATTAGGTATCAACCCAAAAGAAAGAGCCCTCCCACCTTATGCATGGGTCCCCCTGGCAAGGCTCCAGTGCTACCACTATCCAATACTAAACAAATAATAAAGTGGCCAAACTGATACAGGCATCTTCTGCTGCTGCCCCAAGAACCAGAGACAGTTCAACACATTCACAACATGCCTGACACTTCCAGAATTAAGACAAAATCTACAGATACATAGATTGCTGGATCTCTGAGGAAACACTGTACAGTCACACCAGAGACCATCAAGAGTTCCAACATCAATGCTATGGGATCATATCATTTTTATTATAATGATTTGCAACAAGCATAAAAAGTATTCTCTTCAATAAGAGCTCAACTGGCGACTGCCTTCAATGTTTTTCAACAAGGTTACCCTAACCTTGAAATGGCCTATAGAAGACAAGACTTACATTCTTAAAGGTCCCTTCCACATAGTCCCAATCATAAATGTTTCCTTTCATGTCACATGATAAAAGATGATTAGCGTCTGAAGCTGGATTTTGCCAAAAATTGACTACCTAAAAGTAAAGCAAGAGGATTAATATACAATAAAATTGGGCATGCAGGACACTGCTGATGAAACTAAGATCAGCAGCAATGACCACCAGTTAGAAATGTAAGGCATACTTCACAGATTTCTCAAGTGGAGGATTTAAACCAGTGACCTCAAGTATACAAAGCAAGGGTGTTACCACTGAGCCATGATGCACTGAAATGAAATGCAATCTCAACTCTGTAAAGAGTTCTGTATTAAGACATACAAATAAATGGCCAAGTCTTTTACACGTCTCCCATTCTACACTCAGGAAGTAGGTAACATTTATATTGTAAATTATCAAGTGTAACACTAAAAACAGTTCAATAAGATATAGAGTATCCCTTGAGAATAATGATTTTTTTTTTTAAAGAGCCCAACAGGTAACCTCCAAAAGGTCAGAGAGTCTACAGGTCTGTGCACACAAACACATCCCAAGTACAAGGGATAAACAGTAGCAACTCTGCTCATCTCAATACTGAGACAGGTAACATGCGCGAAGATCACCCAGACTGGGACATTGAACAAGAATGTGTCAAACAGTCTGGGAAGCAAAGCAGTTGTTGCAAACAAGTGAAAGCGAGCGCTCCAACAAATGGCAGCCAATCCTGCAAGTTGCCCATTTCAAAGATGACAAAAAGCAACTTAAGCTAAACAGCCAGGAGGCTGCCTTGATTCCTGCCATGTATTGGTGTGAAGGGAAGTAGAATGAAGAGCTCATTGTCCAGTCCTCACAGACTCTTTGGCGCCCTCATCAGCACGCTGATTCCCAGCAATTCCCACATGTCCAGGAACCCAGCAGAAGATAATCTCAACATCCAACCAGCTCGCGGCAATCATGGCATCATGGATGCTGTGAACGAGATGGTATGGAAATTCCAATGTGAGGAGAGTACTCAGAGAGCTTTGTGAGTTGGTAAAGCTCACTATCAGGTCTCTGGCTGCTGGGAAAGATGAAGTATCTCCCATACCGAGTGGTGTATTGCAACCAGCTCCCCCTTGAAGAAAGACACAATGTCTGGTAGAGCCTCAATGACTTCAAACAGGAGATAGGGTGTGGAAACCAACCACCTCCTGGGCCTTGGAGCCATCTGTATATGCTGGAAGAATCCAGCGGGACACAATTGATTTTTGTTTTAAATTTAAGAGCTCATATGGCAACTGGCTGCTAAAGCAAAAGTCATTGTAATCACGCTACAGCCTAATATTAGGCTAGATTAAAAAAATAGTAAATAACAAAGATAAAAAAGGTAAAAAGCTAATAAACAAACTAAAACACAAGAAATAAAAACAAAAAGAAAAGCAAAAAAGCAACAAGAAGGAAGCACACTCCAGCATAACAGGTAGGCCCACCTCCTCCCAGCTCAGGAACATGTGCCTTACAACAAAGAGTCAAATAAATTGGAGGAGGCCAACTTCTTCCAAAAAGTCATATAGTCAGCAAGTCTGTGTATACCAAAATGACCGGAGTACAAAATAGAAGTTGTAGCGACCCCACTCATCCCGGTACTGGGACAGGTAATGTGTGCAAAATCACCCAGCAGTCTGGATCAAGCGCAGTTGTTGTAATATAAGGAACCAGCAAGTGCTCCATTAAATGGCCATGTGTCCTGCAAGTGTGTCCAATTGGGGGATGGCAGAAAGCAACCTGAGGCCATGGTAGCATTGGGGGGTAGGTCCATGGGAACAGTCATGTCTCCCATCTTTGTCAACCAGCCGGGATTACTGCCATGTAATAAGTGTGATGAAGAGCGAAATGCTGGTCTGGTCACCCAAGTCCTCAAGGACTCTTGGGTGCCCTACTTGGCATGCTCATTCCCTACAATTCCTACATTTTCACACAACCCTACAGAAGGTAATCTCTACATCCTCCCGGTTCGCAGAAACAGTCGCATCACAGATACTGCGAACCAGGGGGTGTGGACATTCCAATGCCCCGAGAGCACTCAGGGTGATTTGTGAGTCATTATACATCACAATCCGGGTTCTGAACCAAACATGACTGTTATCTCTCGTACTGAGCAGTGTATTGCAACCGGCTCAGCTGTGAAGCAGATGCTGCAACTGGCAGATCCCTGCTGACTTCAAAAAGAGGTGACACAGAGTGGAAACCGACCTCCTCTTGGGACTGGAAGCCATCTATATACACTGGCACAGTTCAAGCTCAACACTAAGTGTGCTGCAAAAAGGCTGAATACAATACTCAAGATGCTGTAGAAGCTTTGAGAGCAGAGGCATAGCTACAAATGGTCAGAGGTAGTGCCCTGGGCTGAACCAGTGAAGCTACCGGCCCGAGAGCTACACTGAGCTCTCAAAGAAATTTCCTAGCCATAAACCCAAAGGGCTTAGGGTATGACTCAGAACTCCTGGCGGCATAGACACCATTGAGATCAGCTGCAGATGCAGTGAGAGAGGTTGGCGACTGATGGATTTTAATTTTTTTTTTTAGGAGCTCATCAGGCAACTGCCTACTTGAGCATAAGTCACCATACTCATGACAGCCTAGTACTAGGCTACATTAAAATAAAAATATGTAAAAGAAAAAACAATAACAATAAAAAAAAGAAAAGGGGCAAAAAGCAGGAAGCACGATCCGCTAACCTACAAAAAACAAACAACAAGAAAAATTATAGTTAAATAAAGTAGAGGAGGCCAGCCTCCTCCAAAGAGTCATAAAGTCCACAAGTCAGTGTGCACGAAACCATCCGGAGTACAAAGGACAAGCAGTAGCGACTCCGCTCATCTCGGTACCGGGACAGGTAGCGTGCGAGAGGATCAACTAGACTGGGACATTGAAAGAAATGTGCCAAACAGTCTGGGGGACAAGGCAGTTCGTCACAATATGGCGCAGGTGAGCGTACCATCAAATGACGATGCGTCTCGCGAGTGTGACCAATTCGGAGAGAACAGAAAGCAAGCTGAAGCCTTCGCGGCATTGGGGGTAGGTCCATGGGAACAGTCGTGGTGCAATGGCACGCAACTTTAAGTTCCCTTCGGCAATCTCCCATCTTCTTGGCCAAGCAGCCCGAAAGGACTCAAGCGCTTTGTGAGTCACTATAGATCACAATCCGGTTTCTGAACCGGGCACGTCGCGTAATCTCCGGTAGATTGGTGTATTGCCACCAGCTCGGCCGTGAAGAAAGACGAAGCGCCTGGTAGAGCCCCGCTGACTTCAAACAGAGGAAATACGGCGTGGAAGCTGACCCCCTCTTGGGACTTGGAGACATCCGTATACACTGGCACGATTCCAGCGTGACACGAGGTGTGCTCCAAAAAGTTCCAACACAATACTCCCGGCGCTGTAGAAGCTTTGGGAGCAGAGGCGTGGAGACAAATAGCCAAAGGTGGTACCTTGAGGAAGGCATCCTGGGCAGAACCAGGGGCGCCACCGGCCCGAGAGCTATACCTAGCTCTCGAAGGAGTTTCCTAGGCCTATGAATGGCGTCTCTCAGCGGCATAGGCACCGTCGAAATCAGCTGTGAATGCAATGAGAGCTGTTAGCGACTGAGTGAGGCGCCGGGCTCGCAGGTACAAGCGAATGATGCACTGTACACGGCATAGAGCGAGTGGTATCTCCCTCCCCAGCATCGACTAGTAAGCTCTCAATCGGGAAAGTACGGAAGGCACCGGTCGCCAGGCGAAGGCCGGGGTGGTGGATCGAGTCCACCTTCCGCAATACACGGTTAGCTGCGGATGCATAAAACTCGCATCCTTAGTCGAGCTTCGAACGAATAAAGGATCGCTAAAAAGGTAAGGCAGTAGCCCTATGAGCGCCCCAAGCGCTGAACGTCACGGAACGGAGAATATCCATGGCACGGGTACAAGAGACTGTAAAGCTGCGAATATGAGTCTCCTAGGTGAGGCGTCGGTCAAATACAAGACCAAGGAAACGATGAGATTCAACCACTTGCAGGCGTACCCCATTAAGAAACAAGTCTAGGTCAGGGTGGAGCCGTGGATGGCGGCAGAAGTGCACCACCTTAGTCTTGGCCAAGGTAAAACGAAACCTGTGCGCTTCGCCATAGCAAGAGACGCGGTTCAATGCCTGTCGTTGGAGTCGACGGTCCAGTTGGCATCTGGGGCGCGCCAAAAGAGATAGAAAGGTCGTACACGTAGAGCGTAGCGAGAACATCTTACGGCAGCACCGAGGTGATGCTGCTGATGCTCAGGGTAAAGAGTGCGACACTGAGGACACTTCCCTGCGGGGACACCTTCTTCCTGCTCCATTGGGCCGGAAAGGGATCCCCCACCCATACGCGGAATCGACGATCTCGCAAAAATTCAGATATAAAGATTGGGAGGCATTCCCTTCCCCCATTGTGTGGAGAGTCTCTATGATACCGTATCGCCATGCGGTATCATAGGCCTTCTACAGATCGAAAAACACCGTGGCGTAATACTGTCTACGAAGGAAAGCCTCGCAGATAGCATTTTCCAGTCGGAGTAGAGCATCCGACGTGGAGCGGAACTTGGGGAAGCCGTGCTGTGAAGAAGACAGATGGCCTCCGCTGTCCAGAAAAAAGGCTAATCTGACATTTACCAATTTCTCCATCAACTTGCACACGCAAGAGGTTAGAGAGATTGGGCGGAAACCGGTCGGAGTAGAGTGATCTCTCCTCGGTTTGCGAAAGGAGAGCACAGTAGCGATTCGCTATGAATCTTGAACGAAACCCTCCACCCAGATCCTGTTGAACAAATCTAAAAGAAAGGCCATGCCTCGCTCACCCAGGTATCGAAGCATGGCGTAGGGGACATCGCCCAGACCATGGGCGGTGTCCGCGCACGAAGCAAGAGCGGAACGCAACTCACTCAAGAGTAAACCTGTCATTGAAGGGTTTTCCGCCTCTGGAGGTAAAGTCCAGTCGGCGGCCTTCCGCGACATCACGACGTGCATTGAATGCTGGCGGAGCAGCATCCCAGCTAGAGAATGCGAAGAAAGCGGTCGCGAAGGATTCCGCCATTCTCCTAAAGAATGGGAGGGAGGGTCTTGCGAGAACTTGCCCCGAATCCTTTTGACTCGCTTCCACACTTCTGCTAGAGGGATCTTCCCGTTAAATGAAGACACGTATGCCGGCCAAGAAGAACGGCGGGCGTGCTTCGAAATATTGCGGAACCTAGCCTTAGCCCGACGAAGTTCACCGACAGTGAAATCGTTCTAGCGGCGGTTATAGCGTATGTAGGCATAACGCTTCTGTTTGAGGGTCGTCTCACACTCGGCCGACCACCACTGGAGTGGTCAGCGTGCAAAACGCCAGACGTTCTGGAAATAGTAGTCAGGCCTGCGGCGATGAGGTTGCCGGAGAAGAACTCAACACCCTTATCTACTGACCTAAACTCCTCAACTGAGATAGAGATTTCATTCATTTCCTGAAATACGTACCACCGGGCCCGCGCCAAGTGCCACCGGGTTGGGCTTTCAGGTGGCAGCAGACCAGAAAATAACATTTCAATGGGATGGTGATCAATACCATGCAGGTCATCGACCACCCCCCACCCAAAATCAGGCTGTGCATCCAGAGAGCACAACGATAGATCGAGGCAGGAAAATGAAGCGGTTCTCTGGCAGTGATGTGTAAACTCTTCCATATTTAGGACAACTATTTTCGGCTCGTGGATCAGATCGGCAAGGACTTGACCCCTGGGATTAATCGAGATGGGGTGTCTACCTTCCAGATCTCCGAGCAAGAGAAAGGGCCTCGACAACCGAGCCACGACTCAGCGGAAGTCCTCTGCATCAAAGTCGGTTGATGGTGGAGGTATCTAAGGCGAGGAGAAGAATGGAGACATCATGCTGGGTGTAAAGTGCGCATCCTCCTGCCCGGCTCCCATCCCGTTGTGGTAGGATCGCAAAACCCTTATACCCCGGGAGGGTGAACAGGGGGCATGCACCCAGCATGGTCTCTTGCAAGAAGATAGCTAACGGGGAACGGGACTAGACGAGCCTCCGCAGTGCCTCCCAGCTGGCCTGGAATCCGCGGCAATTCCATTGAAGGAATATGCCCTCTAGGCCTAGCTTGGACGAGATGCGGTGGCACTCTTTGAAAAGAAGACCCTCACGGAAATGGGCGTACGCTTCCCGGAGGCAGAATTCACGGTGCTGTGGGCGGGACAAAGCACTGAAGGCGCTGTCGTCTTCGTAACCTATCATGTAGATACAATGGGAAGAATGTTGTCATGTTGCAGTCAATGAAAGCACCTTTGGTGGGGAAACTCTCGGTGCACTACGTGTAGGTTGCGGTGTGTTAGTAGGTTGTCTGGTCAGATATTTGGAGTGGATAACTGGTGAGGTGGATAGAGCTAAATGTACTAGACAGAATATAAAGTGAAGACTCAATACTCAAACGTCTTGGAAGTCGAAAAAATATCTGGTACTCAAACGTCTGCACACGTGGCTGTACAACAACAACATTCTCCTGCATTCTGTGTGTGATTTTTCATTTAGAAACTAACAATGGCACCAAAGAGGCTTATTAGTGGTGAAAATAAGCCTAAAAGGATATATATTTTTTTTTTAATTTTATGGAGCCCATCTGGCAACTACCCACTTAGGCATAAGTCGCCGAAAAACACGACAGCCTAGAACTAGGCTACTTTAAAGTAAAAATATGAAAACTTAACAATGATATAAATTGGAAAAAATTAACAATCGAAGCAATCTCCGGCAGCGGGGGGAGTCCCCCTCATCCCGGTGCAGGAGAGTGCAACCTACAAACAAAACAATAACAAAAAAGGAACCTTAAATAAAGGGGAGAAGGCCGGCCTCCCCCAAAAAGTCAATAAGTCCACCAGTCATGGTGCACGCACTCATCCCGAGTACAAGGGACAGGCGGTAGCGACCCCGCCCATCCCGGTACCGAGACAGGTATCGTGCGCGAAGATCACCCAGACAGGGACATTCGACAAGAATATGCCGAACAGTCTGGGGGACGACGCAGTCGTTGCAATAGGGCGCATGCGAGCGCTCCATCAAGTAGCGATGCGTCACACGAGTGTGTCCGATTCGAAGACGACAGAAAGCAACCTGAAACCGCCGAGGCATTGGGGGATAGGTCCATGGGAACAGTCGCGGCGCAATGGCACGCAACTTTAAGTTCCCTTCGACCGTCTCCCATCTTCTTTGCCAAGCAGTCCGAAGAGCTGCCCGTATTCCTGCCATGTAGTCGGTGTGAGGAAGAGCGAAACGCTGGTCAGGTCGCAGAGTCCTCGCGGACTCTTTGGCGCCCTCATCGGCGCGCTCATTCCCCGCAATTCCTACATGTCCAGGAACCCAGCAGAAGATAATCTCGACATCTGCCCGGCTCGCCAAAACCGTGGCGTCACGGATATCGCGAACCAGGGGATGCGGAGATTCCAATGCCACGAGAGCACTCAGGGCGCTTTGTGAGTCGCTATAGATCACAATCCGGTCTCCGAACCGGCCACGTCGCGTAATCTCCCGTACCGAGTGGTGTATTGCCACCAGCTCGGCCGTGAAGACAGACGCAGCGCCTGGTAGAGCCCCGCTGACTTCAAACAGAGGGGATACGGCGTGGAAGCCAACCCCCTCTTGGGACTTGGAGCCATCCGTATACACTGGCACGGTTCCAGCGTGACACGATGTGTGCTCCAAAAAGGTCGAACGCAAGGCGTGGCGACAAATAGCCAAATGTGGTACCCTCCAGGGTGGCGTCCTGGGCAAAACCAGGGGCGCCACCGGCCCGAGAGCGATATCTACCTCTCGAAGGAGTTTCCTGGCCCTAAACCCAAAAGGCTTAGGGTATGACTGGCGTCTCTCGACGGCATAGGCACCATCGAGATCAGCTGCGGATGCAGTGAGAGCTGTTGGCGACTGAGGGAGGCACCGGGCTCGCGCGTACAGTCGAGTGATACACTGCACGCGGCGCAGAGCGAGTGCCATCTCCCCAGCATCGACCAACAGGCTCTCAATGGGGGAAGTGCGGAAGGCACCGGTCGCAAGGCGAAGGCCGGTGTGGTGGATCGAATCCACCTTCCGCAATAAACGCTCGGCTGCGGATGCATGAAACTCGCATCCGTAGTCGAGCTTCGAACGAACAAAGGATCGATAAAAAAGTAAGGCAGTAGCCCTATCAGCGCCCCAAGCACTGAACGTCACGGAACGGACAATGTCCATGGCGCGGGTACAAGAGACCCTAAGGCTGCGAATATGAGCCTCCCAGGTGAGGCGTCGGTCGAATACAAGACCAAGGAAACGGTGCGACTCAACCACATCCAGGCGCACCCCTTTAAGAAACAAATCTGGGTCGGGGTGAAGCCGTGGATGGCGGCAGAAGTGCACCACCTTAGTCTTGGCCAAAGAAAACCGAAACCTGGAGAAAGGGAGGGGAGTCCTGCGAGAACTTGCCCCGAATCCATTTGACTCGCTTCCACACCTCGGCTAGAGGGGTCTTCCCGTTAAGTGAAGACACGTATGCCCGCCAAGAAGAGTGGTCGGCGTGCAAAACGTCCAGACGTCCTAGGAATAGTAGTCAGGCCCACGGCGATGAGGTTGCTGGAGAAGAACTCAACGGCCTCATCTACCGACCTAAACTCCTCGACTGAGATAGAGAATTCAGTCATTTCTTGAAATGCAGGCCACCGCGCCCGCGCCAAGCACCACCGAGGTGGTCTCTCAGGCGGCAGTTGCCCTGAAAATGATATTTGAATGGGAAAGTGATCACTACCATGGAGGTCATCGACCACCCCCCAATTAAAATCAGGCTGTGCATCCGAAGAGCACAAAGATAAGTCAAGGCAAGAAAATGAAGCGGTTCTCGGACAGTGATGCGTAAACTCATCCACGTTTAGGACACCCATCTCAAGCTCTTCGATCAGATCAGCAAGGACTTGTCCCCTGGGATTTATGGAGTAATCTCCCCAGAGAGGATGCCTGCCGTTCAGATCTCCAAGCAAGAGATAGGGCCTCGGCAACCATCACGACGCGGCGGAAGTCCCCCGCGTCGAAGTCAGCTCGCGGTGGAATGTACGCAGAAATGATAGTATACCTCCTATCCAGGTGCAGCTGCACAGCCACTGCCTGAAAGGAGGTATCTAAAGAGAAAGGAAGAACGGAGACATCATGCCGGGTGTAAACCGCGCATCCCCCAGCTCGGCCATCCCGCGGTGGTGGGGTCGCAAGACCCTTGTACCCCGGGAGGGCGGGCAGGGGGCACGCTCCTAGCATGGTCTCCTGCAAAAAGATAGCTAACGGGGAGCGGGACGAGACGAGCCTCCGCAGCTCCTCCCAGTTGGCCCGGAGTCCACGGCAATTCCATTGAAGGAATATGCCCTCGAAGCCTAGCTCGGAGGAGACGCGGGGGCCCTCCTCGAACTGAAGACCCTCACGGGAATGGCCGTACGCTTCCCGGGGGCAGAATCCCGGGCGCTGTTGGCCGGACAAAGCGCTGGAGGCGCTGTCGCCTTCGAGGACTTATTGGGGGAGGTTGGGCTCGCCATGCGAGTCTTTTCCTCCCTCCGCCTCGAAACCTTAGGCGGGCGCTGCGGCTTCGGAGGCGGGGGGTCCTCTTTTCGAGAGACCACCGTCTCCGAGCCACTCGCTCCACCTCGGGGCATGGGCGAAGGAGCCGAAGCTCCTTTGTTGCTGTCCTCCTTTCGGGGGACAGCTTTAGGAACCCCCGAAGATGGCCTAGCGACCATCTTCAGGGGTGTTGCCTCCTGTGAGTCTAACGACTCGGTGGAGGCTCGTGGCCGTTTCGCCTTGCGGGAAACGGTCACGCTGGGGAAAGAGGGGGAAGCCCTGGTTTTAGCCGGGGCTGGGTATGAACCCTTTTTGCCGCCAGCTTTACCAGGGGAGCGCCCGGGTTGGGTAGAGCCCGCAGAAGGGCTCCGAATGGGCGCGGAAACAACCGTGCTCGTTGGCCTGGATGGGCCAGGAGCAGAGGGTGCCTTTCTAACTACTGAGGCATATGACGTCCCAGGGAGAGTTGTGCGCGCCAGGACCAAGTCCTTAGCCTCGCGGAATGAGAGTCTATCCTGGGCCTGAACGGCCAAGATTTCTTTCTTCAGGAGATATACACCACATTGCTTCGAAGAAGCAGGGTGCAGCTCTCCGCAATTGACACACTTGGCCACATACGATTTGGACTTAACGTGTGCGACCTTGGAGCAATTTACACAGACTTCGGGTGACCCCGACTTTGCACGTCTACATGAGCGATTCGTATAGCCGAAGCGGTGACAGTAATAGCACCGCCGCGGCAGTGGCACGAATGCCTTCACGCGGTAGCGGTACCAACCGGCACGCACCGACTCAGGGAGCTTGTCACAGTCGAACGTAATGAAGAGTGTAGGGGTGGGCCACGAGCCCCCTCCCTGTTTTCTCATCACACGTTCTAACTTGACCACCCCATGGTCGGCCAGCTCTAGGGTGATGTCCTCAATGGAGTAGTCAACGAGTTCCCTCACATAAACTACTCCTTTCACAAAGTTCATGGTAGAGTGCGGCGTCACACTCACCGGGGTGCCATGAAGTGTCCGAAGAGCACTTATCTTGGCCGCCTCGGCGGGATTCGCCGCATTCGCCAGAAGGCTCCCGTCCGAGAAACGGGTCACCTTCGGCTCTCTACCAATTGCACTAGCTAATCCTCTCCTCTGATGGATCATGTTGCCCTTGGACAACATGGTGCCATCAGTGGAGCGAATAACGAGGAAGCGTTTGAAGCCAGTGGGCTCGAAAACGCCAGGTAACCTCGGAATGAGGGGCCCGGATGTCATCGAGGCTCCGCCCTGTGCACTCTTGGTGTTAGTCTTGGTCAGGGGCTCCGCACACCAGGGGGTAGAGGGGCCAGATGTGCCGATCTTGGCTTGGTCGCCTACCAAAGTGGTAGCAGACCCATCCGTCCCCGCAGCCCCGAGTCTTTTTCGTCTTTTTAGTCTTTTTCTTTTTTGGAGAGGAGGGCGGGGAATGAACCCGCTTCTCACCTCCGCCGGCAGAAGCCCCCAGGCCAGATGGACCGGCCTCAGCCAGGTCCCTCTCCGAAATGGAGAAGGTCCTGGTTGTCGTAGGGGCACCTGTCGGAGGGGATCCCTCCCCTCCTTTTACTGCCTCGGAGCCCTCAGCCATTTGAGGAGGACCTTGCATAGGGGCGGATTCGGGTTCGGTGCTTAGCGCCGAGCCCGAATTCCCCCCCATGGAAGGCCCTACCGTCTGAGGCTGGGTCTCCTCAAGGACCATGTCTATCACAGGAGGGTTCTCCAGTTGGCCATCCCCTCCCAGGACATCGCAGGTCCCTTTGGCAGTGTCGCCAGTCTTGTGTGGGGAGGCACAGGCCTTGACCCCGGCAAGGTTTAAAATTCTTGCCAGCAGGTCTTTTGAGGGAAGCGACCGAAGGGGCCTGGCTTCCCTCTCCCCCCTAAGGGGGTTTGCCCTACCGAGCCGCTTCGATGTGGAGCGGCTGGCTAAGGGCTGCCTGCTGGCTTTCTTGGCAGTCCCCTTGGAAAGAAAAGAGGGGGACTGCCACTGGGAAAAGGGAGGTGCCCGAAAGCAACTCCGAGGAGAAGGGGGTGAGGGGGAGTCCCCTGCACCCGTAGGCGAAGGAGAGGAGTAAGCCTCCTCTCCGGTTAAAGAAATATGGAGGGTCCCCTGTGCAAGCACAGGGGGGGGGAGGACCTCCATTTTTTTGCTGGAGCTGCCCGAGGGCGGCTCGGTTGATGTTTCAGGGAAAGTTGGGGGTTGAGTTTTTTGGGGGGGTCTTCATCATTGGGCATGGTGACCCTTTTTTTTAACACGGGATGCAATAGCGCACACCTCTCGCAGTAGCCCGCACTGCGAGAGGTGCTTACAAGCCCGGCAGAGCCAGGCGGTGCCATTTGGGACCACCCTTCCCGCCTGGTGGCCTGGCAGTCCATCGGCATGGCGGCTCCACCTTGAACACGGCGTAAAATATATAGATTGTGAAGAGGAGAGGAAAAGGGATGTGAGGAAGGTATGGGTGGGGATGAAGCAGGTTGTTAAAAACCAGCCACCCCAGACCGGAGCTCAGGGGTTAGGGAACATTGTCCCCCACCCCCTCAGCCCCGATGCGGGACGGTTGGCTGAAAGGAAGGTCAGCATCTACCCTGTGAAATTAGAGGCTGACCAGAGAAAGTTGTGGGAGAGGTTGTGTGAAAAGAGAGGAAACAAGTGTTTTGAAGGAAAGAAGAGAGGCTAAGCTGGGGCCGGACGGAGCGCTGGATCCCGTCAGCACGGCGGCCAGGATGGCAAATCACCGCGCCCCTTACGGGGAAGCCTAAAAGGAACAATGTAGTGATGACCATTGAACGGAAAAGAGATTATTGATATGAGAAAGGAGCAAGAATCACCGATCTTGCAGCTGAGTATTGTATGGCAAAATCTACAGTAGCCACCATACTAAAGAACAAGGAGGCCATTAAGGGAGCTGATGTGGCGATGGGTGTGAAAAAGCAACTTAAGCGACCTGCAGCAGTGGAAGAAATGGAAAAATTGTTGATGGTGTGGATAAATGAAAGGAAGATGGCTGGTGATTCTATGTCAGAGTGGATAATTTGTGCGAAGGCTAGGCAACTCCATGGTGATCTTATTCGTGACACTACCTCTGACTCCAATGAAGATTTTAAAGCTAGTAAGGGGTGGTTTGGGAATTTTCAAGAAGAGAACTGGAATTCATTCTGTTGTAAGGCACGGCGAGGCCGCAAGTGCTGACAAAGTTGCTGCCAAGAAGTTTGTGCCTGAATTTAAGAAATTTGTGGATAAGGAGCGCTTAAGCCCACAACAGGTTTTTAGTTGTGATGAGTACAGGCCGGTTTTGAAAAAAAACTACCAAACAGGACCTATATAACAAAGGAAGAGAAGTGTTTGCCAGGACACAAGCCCATGAAAGACAGGCTAACCCTGCTTCTGTGCACCAATGCTAGTAGCGACTGCAAAATTAAATTGCTGCTGGTGTACCATTCAGAAAACCCCAGGCCATTCAAGAAGAATGGTGTGCAAAAGAGGGCAAACAAGAAAGCCTGGACATCAGGCAGTTCTTCACAGAGTGGTTTGTAGAGGTGTTTGCACCTGCAGTGAAGACATACCTAATAGAGAAGAATCTGCCACTCAAGGCCATCCTGTTGATGGACAATGCCCCAGCACACCCTCCAGGCATGGAAGAAGAATTGGGTAAGGGGTATAAATTCATCAAAGTGATGTTCCTCCACCCCAACACCACGCCACTGATCCAACCCATGGACCAGAATGTCGTCGCCAGCTTTAAGAAGCTGTACACAAAAGCACTTTTTGAGAGGTGCTTTGAGGTGACTTCTGAAACAGAGCTCACTCTGAGGGAGTTTTGAAAGAATCACTTCAATATCCTCCACTGCCTAAGGCTTATTTATAGATAAAGCCTGGGGTCAAGTTTTTGTGAGGTCCTTGCAGTCTGCCTGGAAAAATCTGTGGCTGACCTGTGTTAGAGCCAAGGATTTTGAGGGATTTGAGCCTTCAGTCCAGGAGTCTGCTGTGGTGGAGGGCATTGTGTCTCTGGGGAGGCCATAGGCATTGAGGTGGACAGTGATGATGTGGAGGAGCTGGTGCAAGCACACTCTGAAAACATAACCACTGATGAGCTGGCCAACTTCACCAGGAACAGCTGCAGGAGGTAAATGAGGAGCTGTCTTCAGGGGAGGAGGAAGGCAACAGCAAAAAAAAAGAGTCTCCACTGCAGAGATCAAAAAATAATTGCAGCATTCGACAGAGTTTGGAAACTTTTTGGAGAGGTACCACCCTGATATTGCTGCCATATACAGAAACATAAACCAGTTTGATGAAAATTTGATGCAGCATTTCAGACATTTTGAAAAAAAAGGCAAAGGCAGATCACATTAGACAGATTATTGTTGAAAAAGGAATCTAGTGAGAGTGCAAGTGTTAGTGAAACACAGCCCTCCACTAGTGGGTTCACAGAAATCACCCTTCTTCCCTCCTCTTCTGCGTTATCCATCACCAGCCTTCACTTACGGTAAGTACAAATCAAAATTATAAAAAAATTTACATTGAAATTTTTGTAAATTTAAACCTTTGCTAAGGTTAGAACGAGTTACCTGATTTATAGGTATCAGTAGTCAAACTTTTTGATACTCGAACAGCCATTTGGAACGAATTAAGTTTGAGTATTGAGTCTCCACTGTATATATTGCGGTAGGGTTATTTCTTTATTTCTTTGTGCTTCATGTGTGAGTTGTGGGATATTGAGCCTTGGTAAGTGTTGGTTAGAGTCTGGTTATCATTTGCTTGGTGATCAATTCATTAAGAATCCTAAAGCTTGAGCAGACTGACTAAAGGAAAGGTAATTATAGTTTCTCCCATTTATTATCATTATAATTTGTGTATAGCATGGACAGGTAAAATAATATTATCAGTAGGAGCCCCCAGGCCAGATGGACCAGCCTCAGCAAGACCCTTCTCTGAAATGGAGAAGATCTTGTCTGTCATAGGGGCAGTAGCCGGGGGAGGAGATCCCTCCTCTCCTTGTAAGGCCCCACAGGCCTGACCCATCTGAGGAGGCCCTTGCACAGGGGCGGACTTGGGTTCAACCTAATGGAAGGTCCTACCTTTGAGATTCTTTTTTTTATCTTTTAATGATGCTGGCGAACTGACATCTGTGGAGGAAAAGAGGGGGCAGGTACACTTGTCGCACACACCTGCAGGACATTAAGGGGCACAGGCCAAGGCATTCTTTGCTCCCCTAATGGGGTTGGCCCTATTAGGCTCCCCCACCCGCGAGTGGCCAATTATGGGTGGCCTGCCTGCTTTTTTGGCAGTCCCCTTGGAAAGTAAAGGGGGGAACTGCCTTTGTAAAAAGTAACACTGAAGGGGGTGAGTGGAGAATCCCCTGCACCTATAGGCAAAGGAGAGGAGCAAGCCTCCTCTTTGGTAGAAGAAATTTAGAGGGTCATCTGAGAGAGCACAGGGGGGGGGGAGGGGGGGGGAGGGGGGGGAGGCTTCATTTTTTCAGTAGAGATGCCCAAAGGCGGCTCTAGTGATGGTAGAAGGGAAGGTAAGGAATCTTTTTTATTGACTCATCATTGGGCATGGTGACCCTTTGTAATTCATGGGATGCACACGCTCATCACCCCATGCAGTAGCCCACTCTGCGAGGAGTGAATACAGGGCCAGCAGAGCCAGCTGCCGTCATTTGAGGACACTCCTCCCCCCTAGTGACCTGGCAGCCAATCAGCATGGTGGCTCACATTAGGCACAGCCTAAAAAATGATAGATAGTGAAAAGAGAAAGAAAGGGGATGTGAAGGTGGGGGTGAAGCAGGTTGTTAAAAACCCACCACCACAAACTGGAGGTCAGGGGTCTGGTTGCCTAGTCCTTGCAAAATCTTTGGTGTCCTCATTTCCTGTAATTCACACATGTGCAGGAACCCAACAGAGCATAATCTTGATATCTACCCAGCAGGCACCAACTGTAGCATCGCAGATACTGCGAACCAGAGGGTGTGGAGATTCCAATGCCATAAGAGCACTCAGGGCACTTTTTGAGTCACTAAAAATCACAATCATGTCTCCAAACCGGGCATAACACATTATCTCCCATATAGAGTGGTGTATTGCAACTAGCTCGGCCAAGAAGACAGACACAGCACTTGGCAGAGGGATACAGAGTAGAAACTGACCCACCTGCTGGGACTTGGAGCCATCTGTATACACTGGCAAGGATCCAGTCTGACACAAAGTGTGCTCTAAAAGGATCAAATGCAATACTCCAGGTGCTGTTGAAGCTTTGGGAGCAGAGACATGGCAACAAAAGGTCAAATGTGGTACCTTCTAGGATGGAGTCCTGGGTAGAACCAGAGGCAGCACCAGCCTGAGAGCGACAACAAGTTCTCAATGGAAACTTAAAGTTGCATGCCATTGCACTGCAACTGTTCCCATGGACCTACCCACCAATGCTGCAATGATTTCAGGTCACTTTCTGTAGGCATCAATTGGGCAAACCCATAGAATGTCCTGCTGAACATCACAGAAGAAAGAATGTCCATGGCATGGGCACATGAGAGCCTAGGCTGTAAATATGAGCCTCCTGGGTGAGCTATATGTCAAAACAAGACATCAACTTGCACATGCAGGGATTAGAGAGATTAGGTGGAAAGCAGCTGGTGTAGAGTGATCTCTCTCTGGTTTGCAAAAAGTGAGCACAGTAACCATTCACTAGAAGTCTAGGAGGATACCTTCTGGCCAGATCCTGTTGAAAAAAACTTAGGTGTCAAAGCATGGCATTGGGGACATCATTCAGACCAGGAATGTTGTCCCCACACAAAGCAAGAGCAAAATTTAACTAACTCATCATCAACCTGTTGTTAGAGGTTTCTCCACTTCAGGAGGTAGAGTCCAGTCAGCTGCCTTCAGTGACATCACAATATGCATTGAATGCTGCCAGAGTAGCTTCCTGGCTAGAGAATGTGGAGAAAGCGGTAGTGAAGGATGCCCTTGCAGATACAAGGTCTGAGATTGGGTCCTGCCAGAAGTTGCCCCAAATCATTTTGACCCACTTTCACACATCTGCTAGAGGAGTCTTCCCTTTAAGTGAAGACATGTTTGCCCACTAGAAAGAGCTGAGGACGTGCTTCAAAATATGCCAGAACCTCAATGAAATTCAATGACAATGAAATAGTTTGGGCGGAGGTTATAGTATATGAAGTCATAACTTCTGTTTGAGGACAATCTTACATTCAGCTGACCACCATGGATGTGGTCAGCATCCCAAATGGTGAGACATTTTAAGAATAGTAGTTAGGCCCACAGCGATGAGGTTACTGGAGAACTCAATGGCCTCATGTCCAACCCAAACTCTTCAACTTGACAGTGAAATCAGTATTTGAAATTCTTGAAATGTGGACCACTGCACCTGCACCAAGCATCACCGGCGTCTTCTCTCAGACAGCAGCAGCCCAGAAAATATTTGAATGGGAAAGTGATCAGTAGCATGGAGGTCATTGACTACCTCTCAAACAAAATCAGGCTGTGCATCTGGAGAGTACAGGGTTAGATCATGATAGGTAAATGGAGCAGTTCTCCGGCAGTGATGCATAAACTCAATAACAATAACAATAACAAAACAATGACAAAAACAACTAAACCTAGTTAAATGAAAGGGAGAAGGCCAGCCTCCCCCAAAAGGTCAACAAGTCCACCAGTCAATGTGCACACACTCATCCTGAGTACAAAAGGCAGGTGGTAGCGACTTTGCCCATACCAGTACCGGGACAGGTAATGTGCGCGAACAGTCTGGAGGATGATGCAGTCGTCGCAATAGGGCGCAGGCGAGCGCTCCATCAAATAGCGATGCGTCACACGAGTGTCTCCGATTCGGAGACGACAGAAAGCGACCTGAAGTCGTTGCGGCATTGGGGGATAGGTCCATGGGAACAGTTGCGGCGCAATGGCATGTAACTTTAAGTTCCCTTCGACCGTCTCCCATCTTCTTTTCCAAGCAGTCCGAAGAGCTGCCCATATTCCTGCCATGTAGTCAGTGTGAGGAAGAGCGAAACGCTGGTCCGGTCGGAGAGTCCTCGACGACTCTTTGGCGCCCTCATCGGTGCGCTCACTCCCCGCAATTCATTCATGTCCAGGAACCCAGCTGAAGATAATCTCGACATCTGCCCGGCTCGCCAAAACCATGGCGTCACGGATATCGCGAACCAGGGGATGCAGAGATTCCAATGTCCCGAGAGCACTCAGGACGCTTTGTGAGTCGATATAGATCACAATCCGGTCTCCGAACCGGGCACGTCGCGTAATCTCCCGTACCGAGTGGTGTATTGCCACCAGCTCGGCCGTGAAGACAGACGCAGCACCTGGTAGAGCCCCGCTGACTTCAAACAGAGGGAATACGGCGTGGAAGCCGACCCGGACTTGGAGCCATCCGTATACACTGGCACGGTTCCAGCGTGACACGAGGTGTGCTCCAAAAAGGTCGAACGCAATACTCCCGGCGTAGTATAAGCTTTGGGAGCAGAGGTGTGGCGACAAATAGCCAAATGTGGTAGCCTCCAGGGTGGCGTTCCGGGCAGAACCAGGGGCGCCACCGGCCCGAGAACTATATCTAGCTCTCGAACGAGTTTCCGGGGCCTAAACCCAAAGGGCTTAGGGTAAGACTGGCGTCTCTCGGCGGCATAGGCACCATCGAGATCAGCTGCGGATGCAGTGAGAGCTGTTGGCGACTGAGGGAGGCGCCGTGCTCGCGCGTACAGGCGAGTGATGCACTGCACAAGGCGCAGAGCGAGTGGCATCTCCCCAGCATTGACCAACAGACTCTCAATGGGAAAAGTGCGGAAGACCCTGGTCGCAAGGCGTAGGCCGGTGTGGGGGATCGAATCCACCTCCCACAATAAACTCTCAGGTGCGGATGCATAAAACTCGCATCCGTAGTCGAGCTTCGAGCGAACAAAGGATCGATAAAAAAGTAAGGCAGTAGCCCTATCAGTGCCCCAAGCGCGGAACGTCATGGAACGGCGAATATCCATGGCGCGGGTAACAGAAACCCTAAGGCTGCGAATATGAGCCTCCCAGGGGAGGCGTCGGTCGAATACAAGACCAAGGAAACGGTGCGACTCAACCACATGCAGGCGCACCCCATTAAGAGACAAATCTGGGTCGGGGGGAAGCTGTGGATGGCGGCAGAAGTGCACCACCTTAGTCTTGGCCAAAGAAAACCGAAACCTTTGCACTTCGGC
Organism: Ceratothoa steindachneri; assembly: GCA_963969495.1. Classification (NCBI taxonomy): domain Eukaryota; kingdom Metazoa; phylum Arthropoda; class Malacostraca; order Isopoda; family Cymothoidae; genus Ceratothoa; species Ceratothoa steindachneri. The sequence goes on from OZ018318.1 coordinate 109,768,568, forward strand.
ATAGCGAGAGACACGGTTCAATGCCTGTTGGAGATCAATAGGTCTTTCACGTAGAGCGTAGCGAGAACATCTCCCGGCAGCACCGAGGTGATGCCGTTGATGCTCAGGGCAAAGAGTGTGACACTGAGGACACTTTCCTGCGGGACACCCTCTTCCTGCTCTTTTGGGCCGGAGAGGGCTTCCCCCACCCGTACGCGGAATCGACGATCTCGCAAAAATTCAGATATAAACATTGGGAGGCGTCCCCTCGCCCCCATCATGTGGAGAGTCTCCATGATACCGTATCGCCATGCGGTATCATAGGCCTTCTCCAGATCGAAAAACACCGTGGCGTAGTGATGTCTACGAAGGCCTCACAGACGGCATTTTCCAGTCGGAGCAGAGCATCCGACGTGGAGTGGAATTTGCGGAAGCCGCACTGTGCAGAAGACAGATGGCCTCCACTGTCCAGGAAAAAGGCTAATCTAACATTTACCAATTTCTCCATCAACTTGCACACGCAAGAGGTTAGAGAGATTGGGCGGAAACCGGCCGGAGTAGAGTAGTCTCTCCCTAAAGTGTGAAAGGCGAGCACAGTAGCGATTCACCAGGAATCTGGGAGAAGACCCTCGACCCAGATCCTGTTGAACAAATTTAACAGAAAGGCCATGCCTCGCTCATCCAGGTGTCGAAGCATGGCGTACGGGACATCGTCCGGACCATGGGCGGTGTCAGCGCACGAAGCAAGAGTGGAGCGCAACTCACTCACAGTAAACCTGTCGTTGAAGGGTTCTCCACCTCTGAAGGTAAAGTCCGGCCGGCAGACTTCCGCGACATCACGACGTGCATTGAATGCTGGCGGAGCTGCATCCCAGCTAGAGAATGCAGAAAAAGCGGTCGAGAAGGATTCCACCACGGACGCAGGGTCCGAGATTGCGGTCCCATTCTAATGGAGAACAGGAGGGAGGTCCTGCGAGAACTTGCCCCGAATCCTTTTGACTAGCTTGCCCGAGGGGTCTTCCCCTTAAGTGAAGACACGTATGCCCGCAAAGAAGAGCGGCGGGCGTGCTTCGAAATATACTGGAACCTAGCCCTAGCCCAACGAAATTCAGCGACAGTGAAATCGTTCGGGTGGCGCTTATAGCGCATGTAGGCATAACGCTTCTGTTTGAGGGCCGTCTCACACTCAGCCGACCACCATGGGAGTGGTCGGCGTACAAAACGGCCAGACGTCCTAGGAATAGTAGTCAGGCCCACGGCGATAAGGTTGCCGGAGAAGAACTCAACGGCCTCATCTACTGACCTAAACTCCTCGACTGAGATAGAGAATTCAGTCATTTCCTGAAATGCAGGCCACCATGCCCGCGCCAAGCACCACCGAGGTGGGCTCTCAGGAGGCAGTTGCCCTGAAAATGATATTTGAATGGGAAAGTGATCACTACCATGGAGGTCATCGACCACCCCCCAATTAAAATCAGGCTGTGCATCCGAAGAGCACAAAGATAGGTCAAGGCAAGAAAATGAAGCGGTTCTCGGACAGTGATGCGTAAACTCATCCACGTTTAGGACACCCATCTCAAGCTCTTCGATCAGATCGGCAAGGACTTATCCCCTGGGATTTATTGAGTAATCTCCCCAGAGAGGATACCTGCCGTTCAGATCTCCAATCAAGAGAAAAGGCCTCGGCAACCGTGCCACGAAGCGGCGGAAGTCCCCACGTCGAAGTCAGCTGACAGTGGAATGTACGCAGAAATGATAGTATACCTCCTATCCAGGTGCAGATGCTCAGCCACTGCCTGAAAGGAAGAATGGGGACATCATGCCGGGTGTAAACCGCGCATCCCCCAGCCCGTTCATCCTGTGGTGGTGGGGTTGCAAGACCCTTATACCCCAAGAGGGCTGGCAGGGAGCACACGCCTAGCATGGTCTCCTGCAAAAAGATAGCTAACGGGGAACGGGACGAGACGAGCCTCCGCAGCTCCTCCCAGTAGGCCCGGAGTCCACGGCAATTCCATTGAAGGAATATGCCTTCCAGGCCTAGCTCGGAGGAGACGTGGGGGCCCTCCTCGAACAGAAGACCCTCACTGGAATGGCCGTACGCTTCCCGGGTGCCGAACCCAAAGCGCTGAAGGCGCAGTCGCCTTCGAGGACTTATTAGGGGTGGTTGGGCTCGCCATGCGAGTCTTTTCCTCCCTCCGCCTCGAATCCTTAGGCGGGCGTTGCGGCTTCGGAGGCGGGGGGCCCTCTTTTCGAGGAACCACCGTCTCCGAGCCTCTCGTTCCACCAATCGGCGTGGGGGAAGGAGCCGAAGCTCCTTTGTTGCTGTCCTCCTTTCGGGGGATAACTTTAGGAACCCCGGAAGATGGCCTGGCCAACAACTTCAGGAGTGTTGCCCCCTGTCAGTCTAACGACTCGGAGGAGGCGCGTGGACGTTTCATCTTACGGGAAACGGTTACGCTGGAGGAAGAGGGGGAAGCCCTGGTTTGAGCCGGGGCTGGGTATGAACCCTTTTTGCCGCCAGCTTTACTAGGGGAGCGCCCGGGTTGAGTAGAGCCCGCAGAAGGGCTCCGAATGGGCGCGGAAACAACCATTCTCGTTGGCCTGGATGGGCCAGGAGCAGAGGGTGCCTTACTAACTATTGAGGCATATGACGTCCCAGGCAGAGCCGGGCGCGCCAGGACCAAGTCCTTAGCCTCGCGGAATGAGATTCGATCCTGGGCCTGAACGGCCAGGATTTCTTTCCCAAGGAGATATGCACCACATTGCTTCAAAAAAGCGGGGTGCGGCTCACCCCAATTGACACATGATTTAGACTTATCGTGTAAAGCCTTGGAGCAATTTACACAGACCTTGGGTGACCCTGACTTTGCACGTCTACAAAATCGATTCGTATGGCCGAAGCGGTGACAGTAATAGCACTGCCGCGGCAGTGGCACAAATACCTTCACGCGGTAGTGGTACCAACCAGCATGCACCGACTCGGGGAGCTTGTCACAGTCGAATGTCATAAAGAGTGTAGGGGTAGGTCTCGAGGCCCCTCCCTGTTTTCTCATCACACGTTCGACCTTGACTGCCCCATGGTCGGCCAGCTCTAAGATGATGTCCTCAATGGAGTAGTCAACGAGTTCCCTCGTATAAACTACTCCTTTCACAAAGTTCAAGGTAGAGTGCGGCGTCACACTCACCGGGGTGCCATGAAGTGTCCGAAGAGCACTTATCTTGGCCGCCTCGACGGGATTCACCGCATTCGCCAGAAGGCTCCAATCCGAGAAACGGGTCACCTTCGGCTCTCTACCAATTGCACTAGCTAATCCTCTCCTCTGATGGATCATGTTGCCCTTGGACAACATGGTGCCATCCCCTCTAAGGACATCACAGGTCCCCTTTGAAGTGTCACCAGTATTGTGTGGGGAGGCACAGGCCTTGACCCCGGCAAGGTTTAAAATTCTTGCCAGCTGGTCTTTTGAGGGAAGCGACCGAAGGGGCCTGGCTTCCCTCTCCCCCCTAAGGGGATTTGCCCTACCGAGCCGCTTTGATAGGCAGGCCCCTTGTAAAGAAAAGGGGGGACTGCCGCTGGAGATGCAGGGAGATGCCCAAAAGCACCTCCAGACAAGGGGGTGAGGGGGAGTCCCTTACACCCATAGGCATAGGATAGGAGTAAGCCTCCTCTCCAGTTAAAGAAGTATGGAGGGTTTCCTGAGCAAGCACAGGGGGAGACCTCCATTTTTTCAGTGGAGCTGCCCGAGGGCGGCTCCATTGATGAGCAAGGGGAAGTTGAGGGGTTTGTTTTTTTTAGGCTGTGCATCATTGGGCATGGTGACCCTAAATTTTCTGCGGGACGCAATAGCTCATCACCTCTCACAATTGCCCGGACTGCAAAAGGTGCTTACAGGCCTGGCAGAACCAGGCGCCGCCATTTGGGACCACCCCTACCACCTGGTGGCCTGGCAGTACATCGGCATAGTGGCTCCACCTTGAACACAGTGTAAAATGATAGATTGTGAAGAGGCGAGGAAAAGGGGATGTGAGGAAGGTATGGGAAGGGGATGAAGCAGGTTGTTAAAAAAAAAAACATCCTGAACCGGAGCTCAGGGGTTGGGAAACGCTGTCCCCTTCCCCCTCAGCCCTGTTATGGGACGGTTGGCTTGAGAAGAAGGTCAGCATCTACCCTGTGAAATTAGAGGCTGACCAGAGAAAGTTGTGGAAGAGGTTGTATGAAAAGCGACGAGAGAGGGGAGAAATACAGGCTATCTGAAGGAAGGAAGAGAGGCTAAGCTGGGGCTGGACGGAGCCCTGGATCCCATCAGCAAGGCGGCCAGGATGGCAAATCGCCGCGCCCCTTACAGGAGAGGTATCTACCATTCAAATCTCTGAGCAGTAGAAAGGACCTCAGCAACTGCACCACCATTGGGTGGAAGTCCCCCGGAAAAAGGAAGCAGAAGAGCCTCCACAAATCCTCCCACTTGGCTGGAGTCTGCAGCAATTCCATTGAAGAAGTATGCCCCCCAGACCTAAACCCAGAGGAGATACTGGGTCACTCTTCGAGAAGACACTAAAAGGAATAGCTTTCTACTTCCCAAAGGCAGAATTCAGGGTGCTGTAGGCTGAGCAAGGCACTGTCACCTTCTAAGAGTTATAGGGATGAGGTTGGGCTCGCCATTCAAGTCTTTATGTCCTTCAGCTTCGGAGGCAGTGGTCGCTTCTTTGGAGGATCCATCATCTCCGAGCCAAAAGAACCCTGCCCTGGGTGGGGGTGTAGGAGCTAAGGCTTCTTTGGTACTTTTCTCCTTTAAGGGGGCAGCTTTAAGAACCCTAGAAGATGGCCTCACAAACATGAGGAAGCAATTTAAGTTTTACAAATTTAATATGTTGCTCATTAAAAATAACTATAAAATTGTAAGCTACTCACTTTATTTAAATTTTATTTTTTTAAACTTATTATTAATTAGCTAAGATGTTCTATCATATTGACCTACATTGCATTTGCAAGTGCGTAGGCCTACCTGTTTTAATAATAGTTTCTCTTTCATTATAAGTCATCACAGTGAACTTCCTTTTTAATAATTTTTCAATAATGCAATTGCATTTTCTCCCAACTTCATTGGGATCCATTTTGTTTAAAAGGGGATTATCACTTGCAAAAAATGAATAAACAATATGCCACACTTATCTAAGTACTGCCTCAGAGCTACTGATCTCAAAGATATGAAGGGTGACTAATGACTATAGTAGGCAGGGCAGAATCCTGGAAATATTAACAAAATGCTTAAGATATAAGAGCTTAACCATACTAGAATTTTTGCTGTTTAGTTGCTTTCTTTCCTAGAACCAGGATTTAAATATAACCTAAAAAATAGTTTAAGCTTTAGAGCATAATAATAGTTACGTCAATGTGTCTTAGATATTTTGTTACTTTTTCCTAGATTCTGGCAACTCAGCAGGGTTGCCAGATGCAAGCTGATAACTAAAGATTCAAATTTGCTTCCTTTTCCGTATACAAATAGGTTATTTTTTCCTTAATTTTAACACAGCATTGAAGTATGTAGCTAGATAAAAATCATAAAACTCTAATGCCTGTATATTATTGCTAAGAAAAGCAAAACATCTTTTAAACTATCCATTCCAAAGCACCCAAAAGCAGAACTATTATTGAAATTAACAGAAAAAAGAAAAGAAAAGAAAAGGTAGAAATCTCTATGAAAAGGATGCATTTCTTGAATTGCAGTCAGGCTTATCAGGGTCTAACGCCAATTTGATTGAAAGTGAATGGTACCATATGCCATATACAAGTATAGGCAAGCATAAATGTGGGAATAAAATTAATTTGGCTGTCATATCAATTGTTGGGGTGCAATTTTTTTTTTCTTTTTAAATAGGTGAAAATTGTTTCCATTAACTGCATTCTACTGCTCACAACCACCTTCGGGGGTATTGCCTCCTGTGAGCCTAATGATTCCTTGGAATCTGCGCCAGAAGGACAAACAAACACACTTCAGACTTCCTCAATGTCAGCAGAAAGATGATGAAAAAGGCCAGAAAATTGCTAGAAGATTCAGGATTTGACTACAGGGCAACAACAGAAAGAAAAACCTATGGTTGATGATTTGATGCCATCGAAATGTAGGAATTCATCACTAAAATCCAGATCATCATCAACAATGATCACAGAAAATCAATGCATGGCATTATTGCAAGGGAGAAAGCTATGGATGAAAAGCTCATCAGGCTGGTGGTGCATGTGGACATTCGCTACTTTTCATAGAAGATTTAGAAGGAAAAATATCTGTCCAAAGCAGTGCAGGAAAAGTGACTCAAGCACACTAAGAAACTGACCAACAAGTTGAAACACCCATTGGAACCAGACATGTTGTCATTCTCCAACAAGAATTTCTGCCAAGTCCAGAAGATCAACTCCCAAGAACAACTAACAGGTGTTCGCTGTCATACCCAAGGACAAGCTTAGTCATATAGAGAAAATTTCAAGCAAAAATCATTGGTCTTCAGTGTCATCTCCAGTGAAGGTGACATCATACCTCCCCACTTCTTCCTAGAGGGCCTCAGGCTTACACAGACAAATGGTGAAGGACTGGATCAACCAGGTAGTGGCAGGGACACATTACATGTAGCAGCAAGACTCAGCGTCTTGCCACAGCAGGCAGAAGACCCAGGCCTGGCTGTCATAGAATTTCTACAATCATACAGTACCTGACATTTTGCCTGACTGAAACCCCCTTAAATTTTTTGTGTAGGGGGGAGCAGTGAAATGAGAGACTAACAAATCCAGCTGCAACAAAAACAATGAGCTGAGGAACAAGATTATCAGAGCCTTCAGATGACTAAAATGGGAGATAGAGATGAAGGCCTGTGGCCAGTTCTGAGGTCACCTGGAGGCTGTCATCATGGCAACAATCGTGATTGAGAGAACATGTGATGAAGACAAACTGACCCAAATTTGATGAATATATCTCAAAATATAAAAACACTTTTTTTCCCTGAGGCAGTCATCATGTGATTGATTGATTGATTATTTAAGGGCTACGCAACTTCAATCAAGAGTTATTGTCGCTTGTCAGAAGGAAGGAGGAGAGGCTAAGATGGGGCTGGACAGAGCGCTGAATCCCATCGGAGTCATCATGTGGACAAATACCATCCACACCCTGTAGTAGTTGTAAGAAATGAGGAAATTTGCCAAGCATTAATCTGGCTTGGTGGCTCTCCTTTCTTGAATGAAAGTGGGGAAGTGAGGACCGAGAAACTGGACAATGTTCGAAAATTTCATTGCTCTGTTTGTGCTAATGCTTTCTTCTGTATTTTGTTTAGGTTGAGTTTGTTTTTAGTTCCCATATTTTTATTCTCTTTGTTTCTCTCATTTGTGTGCTTACTATGTCCCTGTGTAAAGCTCAATTTTAATTCTATCCAGCCTACCCAATTTTATGGCATTTTAAATACCTAATCTTCTTACTGGCCCGTTGACCACTGTAACTGTTTGTCTAATTATATATCTGTTTATTGTTGTACCATTTAACCTAAATTATTAATATTTATTAAAGTCTATTTTTGTCAACTGCTTTACTTTCAACCTTTGAGCTCATCATAGCCGTGTAACCAAGTAAGAATTAAACACTTAACCAATACTGAGAATCAAAGTAGCTCTATTGTTCTAGCTCTCCCTTACGAGAATCTGACCTCGTAATCGGACCCAACCAACCCAACGGTATTAAAAAGGAAACCCTGTGCACTCTAAAATCAAATATGATAGATATATGTATGGTATATAGGAACCTATACAACAATATATTTTTGCTAAAATACTGGATTACACTTCATAACACCTACAGGAGTATCAACTTCAAAGTTAATGTTTGGTCACAATACAAGAACTATATTTGATTTATTGACACCAATAGAAATTGCTGAAAGAGTTGCTGCTAAAGAAATTTACAGAAATATTATCATGATTCAAAGTAAAGAGATTTTAGAGTAGAAATTGATGATAGTCCTTGTACAAAGTTTTCATTCTGATAAAAAGTAGATTCCTGCTATAATGGTTAAATAAATTGGTGCAATATCATATCAGTGCATTATAATGATAAGAGTATAAAGTGGCATCAGGACCAAATGTTACAATTCAGTTATTCAGATTAAAACTCATAATACAACTTATGAATCTAATGTAGGGAACCCAGATAATAGGTCAATGATAAGTGTTCCCATTCTTGTACCTCATATTCCAGAAGAATAATGAGAAACAATGCCAATACAACCAACACGAATGACACTTCAGCAGTTACCAAAATTATGTAAGTAGTAGAGGTAGTAGTAGCGGTTTGCCACCTGCCTTTCTCCAGGCAGATCCCAACCGGATAATGAAATAAAAATAAAAGTCAGTGTGACAATTGCTGGTGAGCCCGAGGGCTGGCCCTCTTTCAGGAAGTATTATGTTTTGACACAAAATAGCCTTTAGGTGGAACTTTCGTCAGCCCCGGGACAGAGGGACCTGTTCCGCATCAGAGATATGTGGCTATATACACCATATTGGCAGGATTCTTTGGAACAGTGTGTGTGTTGTGCTGTGAAGATGGGAGGAAAGAAAGTAGTGTTGTAAGTGGCTATGTGTGTGAAGAGAAGTGTAAGATCTCTCCACCCCAGTACAGGGCTGAGCATAGTACATCCACCAATTAGTAGCCAGATCTCTAAATGTGCTGATGTTTGTGTCCACTCATGCTGGGATTGAACCCAGTACCGCAATGTTGACATACCCGCATCATATCCACTCAGCTAGCAAGAGCTCTTAATTATCTAAGTGAGGGAGAATAGACATCTTCCAGTTAAATTCAAATTATAATTTCTAGGGATGAAGGTAATGTATTAAATGAATGCATCCAAAAAAGTAACAATTATTGAGGGTAATTGGTGGCATATAATGGCTATGGTGGTTTTATATAATCTATTAATATTATATTATGGTTTCTTGGATAGTTTACAAAAAATTAACTATTTTAATTTTCTCATATGGAGTGATTATCCATAATTGTTATATTTAGTATTTGGTAACTGATTAGGATGTTTCTAGTTTTGTAGTAAATTTATATTGTGAGTCCTGCAATCTCATTTATGGTGATTATATTGTCCACCAGGGGTCAGTAATAATCTACTTTCTGCAATACCTAGGAATAAACTAGAAGTATCATGTGGTATGCTAGCTAAGGCTTTTGTATCATTGTTTTATTGCCTTCCTATCCCATCTTTATAACCTTCTACATATTTAAGTGAAATAAATTGCTAACAGTATAGTTTTTATAATTGAAGATAAGCTTCATCATGGGGTTTTTTGGCAGTTATAATTTATGTATATATGTTAATTTCACCTATTATAAGTGGAACCTATGTTCTTTGACCATGATAATGGAGTTACACTTACTGTTAAAGCAGATTGGCATAGAAATTTAATTACCAACCTCCAGTCCAAATTTGAAGAGCATAAAAACTGCCATAAACTTTGCTAATTAACATGATAGTGAAACCTACCATGCTGCTCAAAAGAGTAGGGAATTTTGTCATGCATATTCCCTGGACATCTATCTTACTCAATTTAAAGACAAATTCAGCAATGCAGCCCTCAGATCTTACAGCTTCTGATTTCATTTTGAGAGGCCACCCAAAGGTTAGGTGTACAAAAAGCAGCCCTTTAGCACAAAAGAGCTTACTTACAATAAGAATTTGTGAAGTTGTGGCTTCGATTCAACAGAAATGGTCTAAAAAGTCATGGGAGAAGTTTCTCATCTTATTCGAGAATGTATGTATAAAAATAAACAGCAACTATTTGAAGACATAGTTTTTGTCATTAAGCAAGAAAAACACAAGAATTTGATTATTTTAATAAATAGAAATTTTATGAAACTGACAAAATAAAATATTATTAATGATTTAAATATTTAAGTAACCTATCAAAATTTAATTACATTTGGATGAATTAAAATAGGAAGTAATAATTTAAAAATATCTAACAGCTATCATAAATCAAATGATACAAGAGAGAATGGTGAATTAGTTTCAAATATCTTTTAAAATAAAGGTAAATACCTTTGATTCAGGTCCTTGCAAAACTTTAATCAAACTGCCACTAAAAGGATTGTAAATATTGAGGTTTTGACCAGATATAACACAGAGTTCACTGCAAATGAAACATGAAATTAGAAATTGGTACAATTCGCAAAATATTCACTAATTCCTATATTTTGTAGGTCAAAGTCTTGAGCATATTAAAAAAATAATATATCAAGCATGGTTTGGGAGGAGTGCTCTTTTTTAATATACTTATTTGGGCAAATGCCACCATGGGTATAAACTACTGTAATTAATTGTAGCTGATTGCTAAACCAAAAATAAGCAATAGATATATTTTTTTTTAAGGAGCCCATCTAGCAACTGCTTACTAGGAACAAATTGCTGTAATCACATTACAACCTTATAATAGGCTAGATTTTTTTTTTTAAGATGCATAAACCAAATAAAATAAATGCAAAAAAAGGACGCCAAAAAAAACAAGCAAAAAAATAACAACAAGCAAACAAGCAAGAAGAAGGAGGCACGCTCTAGTATGGAGGGAAGCCCTAACTCCTCCGATTGACGGAAAATGCGAACTATAACAAACAGGATCAAATAAAAGGGAAGCCAAAAAGTCAGATTATCCATAAGTCTGTGTACAAGAACCCTTCCAGAGTACAAGGGGCAAGCAGTAACAACTATAGTCATCCCAATACCAGGACAGGAAAAATGTGCAATCACCCAGACTGGGACAATCAACAGAAATGTGCGGAACAGTCTAGCTGGAAGACAATACAGTTATCATAATAAAGTACAGACAAGGGTTCTATCAAATGAAGGGGGATTATACGAGTGTGGCAATTCTAAGAGGACAGAAAACAGCCTGAAGCTGTTGCACTATTGTGGGGTAGGTCTGTGGATTTTTATTTTTTTTTTAGCTCATCTGGCGACTGCCTATTTGGGCATTAGTTGCTGTATTAAAAACCTGCCTAGTACTAGGCTACTTTAAAATCAGATTTAAAAAGACAAAAAAAAAACCAACACTAAATATTTTTTTTAAAAAGGGAAAAGACAATGAGCAGGAATATGTGACAAGGAAAAAAAACAACAAAAAACTGGTTAAATAAAAGGGAGACAGCGGGTCTCCTGCCAAAAGTCTAAAAGTCCACCAGTGAATGTGCACGCACTTGTCCCGAGTACAAGGGACAGACGGTAGCAACCCGCCCATCTCAGTACCGGGACAGGTAACGTGCGCGAAGATCGCCCAAACTGGGACATTAAACCAGAATGTGCTGAACAGTCTGGGGAACAACGCAGTCTTCACAGTAGGGCGCTGGCGAGCGCTCCATCAAATGGCGGAGCATCCCACGAGTGTGCCCAATTCAGAGACGACAGAAAGCAACCACGCAGCAATGGGAACAGTTGTGGCGCAATGGCACGCAACTTTAAATTCCCTTCAACCATCTCCCATATTCATTACCCAGCGACTCGGAGGGAAGCCTGTATTCTTGCCATATAATCGGTGTGAGGAAGAGTGAAACGCTGGTCCGGTCGCAGAGTCCTCGCAGACTCTTTGGCGCCCTCATCGGTGAGCTCATTCCCTGCAATTCCTACATGTCCAGGAACCCAGAAGAAGATAATTTCATCATCCGCCCGGCTCGCCAAAACCGTGGCATCACGGATATCGCAAACCGGGGGATCCGGAGATTCCAATGCCCCTAGAGCACTCAGGGCAATGTGAGTCGGTATAGATCACAATCCAGTCTCCGAACCGGGCACGGCGCGTAATCTCCCGTACCGAGTGGTTTATTGCCACCAGCTCGGCCGTGAAGACAGAAGCAGCGCCTGGCAGAGCCCCATTGACTTCAAACAGAGGGCATACGGTGTGGAAGCAGAACCCCTCTTGGGACTTGGAGTCATCCGTATACACTGGCACGGTACCAGCGTGACACAAGGTGTGCTCCAAAAGGGTCAAATGCAATACTCCCGGCGCTCTACAAGCTTTGGGAGCAGAGGCATGGTGACAAATAGCAAAATGTGGTAACCTCCAAGGTGGCGTCCTGGGCAGAACCTTGACGCCACTAGCTCAAGAGCTATACCTAGTTCTCGAAGGAGTTTCCTGGCCCTAAACCCAAAGGGCTTAGGGTATGACTGGCGTCGCTCGGCGGCATAGACACCATCGAGATCAGCTGCGGATGCAGTGAGAGCTGTTGGCGACTGATGGAGGCGGCCAGGCTCACGCGTACAGGCGAATGATGCACTGTACACGGCGTAGAGCGAGTGGCATCTCCTCAGCATCGTCTAGTAGGCTCTCAATAGGGTTAGTACGGAAGGCACCGACCTTCGCCAGGCGAAGGCCGGTGTGGTGGATCGAGTCCACCTTTCGCAATATACACTCGGCTGCAGATGCATAAAGTTCGCAGCCGTAGTCGAGCTTCGAATGAACAAAGGATCGATAAAAAAGTAAGGCAGTAGCCCTATCGGCGCCCCAAGCGCTGAACGTCACGGAACGGAGAATATCCATGGCGCTGGTACAAGAGAGCCTAAGGTTGCGAATATGAGCCTCCCAGGTGAGGCATCGGTCAAATACTAGACCAAGGAAACTGTGCGATTCAACCACTTGCAGGCGTACCCCATTAAGAAGCAAGTCTGGGTCTGGGTGGAGCCATGGATGGCGGCAGAAGTGCACCACCTTAGTCTTGGCCAGGGAAAACCGAGACCTGTGCGCTTCAGCATAGCGAGAGACACGGTTCAATGCCTGTTGGAGTGGACGATCCAGAGTTGGCATCTGGGCCGGACCAATAGAGATTGAAAGATCGTCCACATAGGGCTTAGCAAGAACATCTTCTGGCAGCACCGAGGTAATGCCGATGATGCTAAAGGCAAAGAGTGTAATACTGAGGACACTTCCCTGCGGGACACCCTGTTCCTGCTCCTTTGGGCCGGAGAGGGCTCACCCCACCCGTACGCAGAATCGACGATCTCGCAAAAATTCAGAAATAAACATTGGTAGGCGTCCCCTTGCCTCCATGATACCATATAGTAATGCAGTATCATAGGCCTTCTCCAGATCGAAAAACACTTTGGCGTAGTGCTGTCTACGAAGGAAGGCCTCGCAGGCGGCATTTTCCTGTCGGAGCAGAGCATCCGATGTGGAATGGAACTTACAGAAGCCACACTGTGCAAAAGAAAGATGGCCTCCGCTGTCCAGAAAAAAGGCAAATCTAACATTTACCAATTTCTCCATCAACTTGCACACATTAGAGGTTAAAGAGATTGGGCGGAAACCGGCGCCAGAGTACAGTGATCTCTCCCCGGTTTGCGAAAGGCGAGCACAGTAGCGATTCGCCAGGAATCTGGGAGGAGACCCTCCACACAGATCCTGTTGAACAAATCTAACAGAAAGGCCATCCTTCGCTCACCCAGGTGTCGAAGCATGGCGTACTGGAAATCGTCCGGACCATGGTCGGTGTCGCGCACGAAGCAAGAGCGGAACGCAACTCACTCAGAGTAAACTTGTCGTTAAAGGGTTTCTCCGCCTCTAGAGAGGTAAAGTCCAGTCGGCGGCCTTCCGCGATATCACAACGTGCATTGAATGCTGGCAGAGCAGCATCCCGGCTAGAGAATGAGGAGAAAGTGGTCGCGAAGATTCCGTCACGGACGCAGGGTCCGAGATTGCGGCCCCATTCTAATGGAGAACGGGAGAGGGGTCCTGCGAGAACTTGCCCCGAATCCTTTTGACTCGCTTCCACACCTCTGCTAGAGGGGTCATCCCGTTAAGTGAAGACACGTATACCCACCAAGAAGAGCGGCGGGTGTGCTTCGAAATATACCGGAACCTAGCCCTAGCCCGACGAAATTCACCCACAGTGAAATCAGTCAGGCGGCGCTTATAGCGCATGTAGGCATAACGCTTCTGTTTGAGGGCCGTCTCACACTCGGCCGACCACCACGGGAGTGGTCGGCGTGCAAAATGGCCAGACGTTCTGCGAATAGTAGTCAGGCCAGCAGGGATGAGGTTGCCATAGAAGAACTCAACGGCCTCATCTACTGACCTAGAGAATTCAGTAAGCCGCACATCCCCCAGCCCCGCTTCCATCTCGTGGTGGTGGGGTTGCAAACCCCTTATACTCCGGGAGGGCGGGCAAGGGGCACGCGCCTAGCATTGTCTCAGGCAGAAAGATAGCTAACGGGGAACGGGACGGGACGAGACGAGACGAGCCTCCGCAGTTTCTCCCAGTTAACCCGGAGTCCACGGCAATTCCATTGAAGGAATATGCCCTTAAGGCCTAGCTCAGAGACACGGAGGCCATCTTCAAACAGAAGAATCTCACAGGAATGGCTGTACACTTCCCAGAGGCAGAACCCCGGGCGCTGTTGGCCGGACAATGCGCTGAAGCCGCTGTCGCCTTCGAGGACTTATTGGCGGAGGTTGGGCTCACCATGTGTGTCTTTTCCTCCCTCTGCCTCGAAACCTTAGGCGGGGGGAGGCCCTCTTTTCGAGGATCCACCGAGCCACTCAGCCCACCACTAGGCGTGGGCGAAGGAGCTGAAGCTCCTTTGTTGCTGTCCTCCTTTCAGGGGACAGCTTTAGGAACCCTGGGAGATGGCCTGGCAACCAATTTCAGGGATGTTGGCTCCTGTGAGTCTAAGGACTCAGTGGAGGCGCGTGGCCATTTCGCCATACGGGAAATGGTATGCTGGGGGAAGGGGGGAGCCCTTGTTTTAGCCGGGGCTGGGTGTGAACCTTTTGTGCCGCCAGCTTTAACAGGGGAGCGCCCAATGGGCACAGAAACAACCGTGCTCATTAGCCTGGCTGGGCCAGGAGCAGAGGGTGACTTTCCAATCATTGAAGCGTAAGACGTCCCAGGCAGAGCCGGGCGTGCCAGGACCAAGTCCTTAGCCTCATGGAATGAGAGGCGATCCTGGGCCTGACCAGCCAGGATTTCTTTCTTAAGGAGATACGCACCACATTGCTTTGAAGAAGCATGGTGCAGGTCTCCCGAATTGACACACTTGGCCACACAGGATTTGTTATATTCCTTGGTCATGCAGCTGCAGCAGCTGCATGACCAAGGAATATAACAAACACAAGGACAAAAATAAGGTGATTACTACAATGCAAGAATGAAAAATAGCATCACACTTAATGTACAAATGGGCCTGTACTCCGTGTCTGACATGCATGCAGCTTGTCGAGGTATGGCCAAGTGTACGTGAATTTGCACACAGGCTCTAAGGTAGACCAAGCAAGGCGACAACTGTTATTGTTTCTAAGAGTGCGATTTAAGTAGATAGCCGCTATCTACTTAAATCAATCCCAGGGTTCAGGTCCTTGCCAACCCGATCTATGACCTGGAAATGGATGTCTTAATTGTGCATGAGTTTATGCCTTGCTACATGAACTGCTTCATTTTCCTGTCTTCATCTATCTTTCTGCTCTCTGGATACACAGCCTGATTTTAGGTTGGTTATAGTCAATGAACTCCATGCTAGTGATCACTTTCCCATTCAAATATCATTTTCTGGTCTGCTGCCACCTGAGAGCCTGCCACGGTGGTGCTTGGCATGGACGTGGTGGTCTGTATTTCGGTAAATGACTGATTTTTCTGTCTTAGTCAAGGAGTTTAGGTTGGTAGAATGTCTGGCCATTTTGCACACCGACTGCTTCCGTGTTGGTTAGTTAAGTGTGAGGCGACCCTCACACAACTGTTATGCCTAGATGTGCTCTAAGCATCGCCTGAACAATTTCACTGTTGGTGGTTTATTTCATTGAGCTAGGGCTAAGTTCCAGTATGTTTCAAAGCATGCACGCCGCTCCTAGTAGGCATACAGGTCTTCACTTCATGGGAGCAAGTCAAAAGGATTTGGGGCAAGTTCTCGCAGGATCACCCTCCCATTCTCCAGGAGAATGGGGCTACAATCTTGGACCCTGTGATTGGCGGAGTTCTTGGTCACCACATTCTCTAGCTGGCATGCTGCTCTGCTATCATTCAATGCATGTTGTGTTGCAGAAGGCTGCCAACTGGACTTTACCTTTATAGGTGAAGAACCCTTAATGATAGGTTTACATTGAGTGAGTTGTGTTCTGCTCTTGTTTCATGCATGGACACTGTCCTTAGCCCAGACAATCTCCCATACACCATGCTTCAAAACCTGAGTGTGTGAGGCATGGTCTTTCTGCTAGATTAGTTCACTAGGACCTGGGTCGAGAGTATCCTTCAAGACTCCTGGTGAATTGCTACTGTGCTCATTTTTCGCAAACCAGGGAAAGATCACTCTACCCCAGTCACTTTCCACCCAATCTCTCTAACCTCCTGCATGTGCAAGTTGATGGAAAATTAGCAAATGTTAGAGTAGTTTTTTTTCTAGACAGCAACAGAGGCCATCTGTCTTCTGCACAGTGTGGCTTCTGTAAGCTCCACTCCACATTGGTTTCTCTGCTCCAACACCTCTCACTGCATCTGATCTCGATGGTGCCAATGCTTGCTGAGAGATGCCAGTCATATCCTAAGCCCTTTGGGTTTAGTGCTAGGAAACACTTTTGAGTGCTCGGTGTAGCTTTCCGTCTGGTGGCGACCCTGGCTCTGCCCAGGATTCCACTCTGGAGGGTACAACCTTTGACTATTTGTCACCATGACTCTGCTCCTGAAGCTTCTACAGCACAGAGTATTTCATTCTGCCTTTTTGGAGGACACACTTTGTCATGCTAGAAACGTGTCAGTATACAGGTTGCTCCAGTCCCAAGAGGGGGGTCAGTTTCCACACCGTATCCCCCTGACTTTAAAGTCAGCGGGGCTTTGTCAGGCGCTGTTTGTCTTCACAGCCGAGCTAGCTGCAATACACTGCTTGGTACAGGAGATAATGCGGCGTACATGGTTTGGAGACTGGATTGCGATTTATAGTGGCTCGCAAAGCACCCTGATTGCTCTCGGGGCATTGGACTCTCCGCTTTCCCTGATTTGCGATATCAGTGATGCCACAGTTTGTGTGAGTCCAGCAGGTGTCTAGATTATCATACAC
Source organism: Ceratothoa steindachneri (assembly GCA_963969495.1). Classification (NCBI taxonomy): domain Eukaryota; kingdom Metazoa; phylum Arthropoda; class Malacostraca; order Isopoda; family Cymothoidae; genus Ceratothoa; species Ceratothoa steindachneri. The sequence continues at coordinate 109,785,617 of OZ018318.1, forward strand.
TGGGTTCCTGGACATGTAGTAATTGTGGGGAATGAGTGTGCTAATGAGGGCACCCAAGAGTTTGCGAGGACTGTCGACCAGACTAGAGTTTTGCTTTTTCTCACACTGATTGGCAGGAATGCTTGGCAAAGAAGATGGGAAATGGTTGAGGGGAACTTAAGGTTGTGTGACCTTGCACTGTTACTGTTTCCATGGACCTACCCACTAATGCAGCAACGGCTACAGGTTACCTTCTTTTGTCTCTGAATTGGACACACTCACAGGATGCACTGTTATTTGATGGAGTGCTCACTAGGGTGTGTCACATCAATAGGGGTGGAATTTCAAAATGAAATGGTGTTAATGCGGAACTCTTTATTATTTTCCTTTTCCAATACAAACAAAATGAGAGAAAGTTCTTTTTGATTGGATATTTGCATGTTGCACAGTCACCATACTTTCAGGGATGGGAGAAATTGGGTCATATTACACAAATCAGTAATAAGTGCTTCGACTTCATCAGGCTTCCTTTCTTGGCCATAGGATACATTTTCCAGTGCTATTTGACAATGTGCGGCTGGTCCTCCGACTTTGTGCAAGGGTTCTTAGTGAAATCCTGCACCTGAGCGACCCCTCATTCCGCGATATCTTTGGTGATGAGAAAGCCACCTACTTGCCTTGCCTTGGCCTGGTATATGGGGTTTGTCTCCCCAAGGCAGGATTTGATACCGAGGAAGCCTTTGTTGATTTCCAGCAGATCCAGGAATTTCTCAGTGTTTTTTGTAATGAAGGAAGCATTGGTATTGTTTTCTAAGTCAGCCTCCTCAATGCGAACCTTAGGTGGAGATTCCTCTGATGCTTCCACGCTTCGGAGGTTGGCAACAACATTCCGCTACCCCTCCAGGGACAGCTCATTGTCAAAAAGTGCAAGACCAACTGTCACTTCTGACAGGTACCACATGTGATGTCCTAACGCTTTCAGCCCTGACTCTCTGATCGCTTTGTTCATCTCTCTTGCAAAGGCTTTGTAAAGGTCAAGGTTGTTTCTTGGGGGGGGGGGGGGCTTTTGCTAAACATGCAGCTGAGAACCATGCTTGAATGTAGTAGCATACAATGAAAATGCAGAACTCGCCCAGCTTTGGAGAAATTGGTAAATGCTAGACTAGCCCTTTTACTGGACAGTTGTGGCCACCTGTCTTGTGCACAGAGCGGCTTCCACAAGTTCCCCTCCATATAGGATGCTCCAAATCCCAGGAGGGTATCAGTTTCCATGCCGTATCCCCTCTGTTTGAAGTCAGCAGACCTCAACCAGCCAATGTGTCTGTCTGCACACCAAGTTGGTTGCAATACAATGATTACTATGGGGGATAATGCATCATGCCCAGTTTGGAGACTGATTGTGATCTTTATTGAGGTATTGGAATCTCCACCATCCCTGGTTCACGGTATCAGTGATGCCACAGTTGCCATGAACCACTGGGATGTTGAGATTATCTTCTGCATGATTCATGGGAATAAGGGTAACAGAGTCTGCGAAGACTCGGTGACCAAACCCGTGTTTCACTCTTCCTCATACCAATTATATAGCAGGAATAAGTACAGCCCTCCTGACTGCTTTGCAAAAAGTAGTTGGGAGAGGGCCAAGGGGAACTAAAAGTTGCATGCCATTGTGTTGGAACTATTTCCACAGACCTACCCCGGTAAGGGGCGTGGCGATTTGCCATCTTGGCTGCCATGCTGATGGGACTCAGCACCCTGTCTGACCCCAGCTTAGCCTCTTCTTCTTTCAGACAACCTGTATTTCTCCCCTACTTCCTCACTTCCACTACAACCTCTCCCACAACTTTCTCTGGTCGGCCTCTATTTTCTCAGGGTAGATGCTGACCTTCTTCTCAGCCAACTATCCCAGATTGGGGCTGAGGTGGGAGGGGACAATGTTCCCTCACCCCTGAGCTTCGGTCTGGGGTGGTGGGTTTTTAACAACCTGCTTCATCCCCACCCATATCTTCCTCACACCCCCTTTCCTTCTCAGTTCACCATCTATTTTTTTACGCTGTGTCCAAGGTGGAACTGCCATGCTGAAGGACTGCCAGGCCACCAGGCAGGAGGGGTCATCCTAAATGGTGGCAGCTGTCTCTGCCAGGCCTATATGCACCCTTTGCAGGGCGGGCTACTGCAAGGGGTGATGAGCGTGTGCATCCGGTGAAAAATTTAGGGTCACCATGCCCAATGATGCCAATACCAAAACTCCCTTCCACTTTCCCCCTCACAATTGTCGGAGCCACCCCTGCGCAGCTCCACAGAAAAAATGGAGCCCCCCTCCCCTTGTGCTCTCGCAGGGGACCCTCTAAATTTCTCTAACCGGAGAGGAGGCTTACTCCTCTCTTCGCCTATGGGTATAGGGAAATTTCCTTCACCCCCTTCTCTAGAGGTGCTGTGCCCTCCCTCTTCCCAGCAGCAGTCTCCCCTTTTCTTTCCACGGGGACTGCTTAGAAAGTGAGCAGTTAGCCCATAGCCAACCACTCTCCATTGAAGTGGCTCAGTAGGGCAAACCCCCTTAGGGGGGAGAGGGAAGCCATAGCCTTTGGTCACTTCCATCAAAAGACTGCTGGCTACAATTTTAAACCTAGCGAGGTGAAGGTCTGTGTCTCCCCAGACATGCATAATTTAGCTGCTGCCAATAGGACCTGTGATATCCTCAGGGGAGGGGATGGTCAACTGGAGCCCTCCCCTAAGATAGACATTGTCCTTGAAGCAACCCAGCCTCAAACGGTAGGGCCTTCCATGGGAGCGAATCTGGGCACCAAGCACCAAACTTGAGTCCGCCCCTATGCAAGGTCCTCCTCAAATGGCTAGGGTTTCCAAGGCAGTACAAGGAGGGAAGGGATCTCTTCCGACCGGTGCCCCTGGAACTGCCAGGACCTTGTCCATCCGGCCTAGGGGCTCCTGCCGGCAGAGGGGAGAAGCGGGTTCATTCCCTGCCCTCCTCTCCTAAAAAGAAAAAACAACAAAAAAAGGAATCCTCTTCTCCATCCACGGAGCCTGAGGAGATGCGTGGGTCTGCTGCTTCGGTAAGTGACCAAGCCAAGATTGGCACATCAGGCTCATCTGCCCCCCCCCCCCCCGGGTGTGCAGCCCCTGACTAAGACCAAAAGGGCGCAGGGGAGAGCCTTGATGACATTGGGGCCCCCATTCAGAGGTTACCTGGCATTTTATAGCCCGCTGGCTTTAAATGCTTCTTAGTTATTCCCTCCACTGATGGCAGAATGTTGGCCAAGGGCAACATGATCCATCAGAGGAGAGCTTTAGCTAGGATAATTGGTAGAGAGCCAAAGGTGACCTGTTTCTCGGATGGGAGCCTTCTGGCGAATGCGGCGGATCCCTCCGGGGCGGCCCAGATAAGTGCTCTTCGGACACTTGATGGCACCCCGGTGAGTGTGATGCCGCATTCTACCATGAACTTTTTGAAAGGAGTAGTTTATGTGAGGGAACTCGTGGACTACTCCATAGAGGACATCACCTTAGAGCTGGCCGACCATGGGGGCGATCAAGGATAGAAAGTGTGATGAGAAAACAGGGAGGGGGCTCGTGGCCCACTCCTACACTCAACATTATGTTCGACTGTGACAAGCTCCCTGAGTCGGTGCGTGCCAGTTGGTACCGGTACCATGTGAAAACATTCGTGCTACTGCCGCGAAGGTGCTATTACTGTCACTGCTTTGACCATATGAATCGCTCATGTAGACGTGCAAAGTCGGCGTCACCCGAAGTATGTGTAAATTGCTCCAAGGCTGCACACGATAATCCAAATCCTGTGTGGCCAAGTGTGTCAATTCGGGTGCCAGAGGGTGCTTAACTGTGAGCTCTTGAACATAAAGGACATGCCACTCCTCCAGGTAAGAGATATAGCAGTATAGAATACAGCATGCCCACCTATAGGAATCAAAAGAGATAATTCCAAAATATAAACTTTAACCCGTATTTAAAGAACTAATTTAGGTTTTAAATAAGATTTAAAATGTTATAATAGTAAAAGGTGCAATATTATGCATTAAATAAAACGAGCCTTATTGAATTATTATGCATTTTAAATTCAAAACTCATTGAATATAAAACATTAAGGTAATTGTTAAGATTAGCGGCCTCTGATATTGCGTGCAAAGAATGCGATCTAAAAACTATAGGGATAAATATATTCCCCTCCAGACACCCACTTAATTGGGGGGGGGGGGGCACCCTCACCCCACCCCCCCAAACATGAGATTTGAATGCAAGTCAAATGCTAAATGTGGTTATGCCTAGTTTAGGGGCCGCTAATCTTAACAATTACCAACAGTAAACTTACTAGTAGTTTTATAAAATATAAGATCACTTACTTATTACTGATAAAGAGTGGAAAAGAGAGCTGATTTAATTTAAAAAACTGTTTCATTTCTTCTTCTTTATTCATGTGATAAAGCCTTTTGTCTTCTGATTCCTTTAGCATTTGCACATTTCGTCTGCTTACATTCGCATTGAAATAGATTTTTTGCTTATTTAAATTCATTTTGTCTTTATTTTAAATATTTTTATAGTACCAAGGAATTTTACTATTTGGTAATATTAAACTTTCTGAAATTGGAATTAATTTATTTTCAATTAACTTTACAAATCTATAAATTCCAATATTAATCTATGGTATCTGAGCTTATCATAAAATAGTCGAGGAGAAGGAGGAGGAGGAGAAGGAGAAGGAGGAAAGGAGGAGGAGGAGGAGGAGGAGGAGGAGGAGGAGGAGGAGGAGGAGGAGGAGGAGGAGGAGGAGGAGGAGGAGGAGGAAGAGAAGGAGGAGGAAGAGAAGGGGGAGGAAGAGAAGGAGGAGGAGAAGGAGGAGGATGAGGAGGAGGAGGAGGAGGAGGAAGAGAAGGAGGAGGAGGAGAAGGAGGAGATTTTTTTTTTTAAGAGCTCATCTGGCGACTGCCTACTTGGGCATTAGTCGCCGTATAAAAACTGGCCTAGTTCTAGGCTACTTTAAAATAAAATTAAAGAGACGAAAAACACCCCAAAAGGGGGAAAAGGAAGCAAGCTCCTGCGTCGGGAGGAGGTCCCCCCAGCGCAAGAGTGTGCAACTTAAAGGGAAAAAGAAACAAATGCAAGAGAAAGAACAAAACAAAAAAACAAACCCTGCTTAAATAATAGGGAGAAGGCCGGCCTCCCCTAAAAAGTCAAAGTGCACGCACTCATCCCGAGTACAAGGGACAGGTAACGTGCGCGAAGATCACCCAGACTGGGACATTCGACAAGAATGTGCCGAACAGTCTGGGAGACGACGCAGTCGTCGGTATAGGGCACAGGCAAGTGCTCCATCAAAGAGCGATGCGTCACACGAGTGTGTCCGATTCGGAGACAACAGAAAGCAACCTGAAGCTGTCGCGGCATTGGGGAATAGGTCCATAGGAACAGTCGCGGCGCAATGGCATGCAATTTTAAGTTCCCTTCGACCGTCTCCCATCTTCTTTGCCAAGCAGTCCGAAGAGCTGCCCGTATTCCTGCCATGTAGTCACGGTGAGGAAGAGCGAAACGCTAGTGTGGTCGCCCTCATCGGCGCACTCATTCCCCGCAATTCCTACATGTCCAGGAACCCAGTAGAAGATAATCTCGACATCTGCCTGGCTCGCCATAACCGTGGCGTCACAGATACCGCGAACCAGGGGATGTGGAGATTCCAAAGCCCTGAGATCACTCAGGGCACTTTGTGAGTCGCTATAGATCACAACCCGGTCTTCGAACCGGGCACGTCGCGTAATCTCCCGTACTGAGTGGTGTATGGCCACCAGCTCGGCCATGAAGACAGACGCAGCGCCTGGCAGAACTACGCTGACTTCAAACAGAGGGGATACGGCGTGGAAGCCGACCCCCTCTTCGGACTTGGAGCCATCCGTATACACTGGCACGGTTCCAGCATGACACGAGGTGTACTCCAAAAAGGTCGAACGCAATACTCCCGGCGCTCTACAAGCTTTAGGAGCAGAGGCGTGGCGACAAATAGGCAAATGTGGTTGATACTCTCCAGGGTGGCATCCTGGGACAGAACCAGGGGCACCACCAGCCCAAGAGCTATACCTAGCTCTCGAAGGAGTTTCCTGGCTTTAAACCCAAAGGGCTTAGGGTATGAATGGCGAATGGCGTCTCTCGGCGGCATAGGCACCAACGAGATCAGCTGCGGATGCAGTGAAAGCTCTTGGCGACTGAGGGAGGCGCCGGGCTCGCGCGTACAGGCGAGTGATGCACTGCACAAGGCGCAGAGCAAGTGGCCTCTCCCCAGCATCGACCAACAGGCTCTCAATGGGGAAAGTGCGGAAGGCACCGGTCGCAAGGCGAAAGCTGGTGTGGTGGATTGAATCCACCTTCCGCAATAAACGCTAGGCTGCGGATGCATAAAACTCGCATCCGTAGTCGAGCTTCGAACGAACAAAGGATCGATAAAAAAGTAGGGAAGTAGCCCTATCAGCGCCCCAAGCGCTGAACATCACGGAACCGAGAATGTCCATGGCGCGGAATCGACGATCTCGCAAAAATTCAGATATAAAGACTGGGAGGCATCCCCTCGCCCCCATCGTGTGGGGAGTCTCCATGATACCGTAGCGACATGCGGTATCATAGGCCTTCTCCAGATCGAAAAACACCGTAGCGTAGTGCTGTCTACGAAGGAAAGCCTCGCAGACGGCATTTTCCAGTCGGAGCAGAGCATCCGACGTGGAGTGGAACTTGCGGAAGCCGCACTGTGCAGAAGACAGATGGCCTCCGCTGTCCAGGAAGAAGGCTAATCTAACATTTACCAATTTCTCCATCAACTTGCACACGCAAGAGGTTAGAGAGATTGGGCGGAAACCGGCGCCAGAGTACAGTGATCTCTCCCCGGTTTGCGAAAGGCGAGCACAGTAGCGATTCGCCAGGAGTCTGGGAGAAGATCCTCCACCCAGATCCTGTCGAACAAATCTAACAGAAAGGCCATGCCTCGCTCCCCCAGGCGTCAAAGCATGGCGTACAGGACATCGTCCGGACCATGGGCGGTGTCCGCGCACGAAGCGAGAGCGGAGCGCAACTCACTCACAGTAAACTTGTCGTTGAAGGGTTCTCCGCATGTGGAGGTAAAGTCCAGCCAGCGGCCTTCCGCGACATCACGACGTGCATTGAATGCTGGCGGAGCTGCATCCCGGCTAGAAAATGCGGAAAAAGCGGTCGCTAAGGATTCCGCCACGGACGCGGGGTCCGAGATTGCGGTCCAATTCTCGTGGAGAACGGGAGGGAGATCCTGCGAGAACTTGCCACGAATGCTTTTGACTCGCCTCCACACCTCAGCTAAAGGGGTCTTCCCGTTAAGTGAAGACACGTATGCCCGCCAAAAAGAGCGGCGGGCGTGCTTCGAAATATACCGGAACCTAGCCCTAGACCGACGAAATTCAGCGACAGTGAAATCGTTCGGGCGGCGCTTATAGCGCATGTAGGCATAACGCTTCTGTTTGAGGGCCGTCTCACACTCGGCCGACCACCAGGGGAGTGGTCGGCGTGCAAAACGGCTAGACGTCCTAGGAATAGTAGTCAGGCCCTCAGCGATGAGGTTGCCGGAGAACTCAACGGCCTCATCTACCGACCTAAACTCCTCGACTGAGATAGAAAATTCAGGCATTTCCTGAAATGCAGGCCACCACGCCCGCGCCAAGCACCACCGAGGTGGTCTCTCAGGCGGCAGTTGCCCTGAAAATGATATTTGAATGGGAAAGTGATCACTACCATGGAGGTCATCGACCACCCCCCAATCAAAATCAGGCTGTGCACCCAACGAGCACAAAGATAGGTCAAGGCAAGAAAATGAAGCAGTGCTCGGACAGTGATGCGTAAACTCATCCACGTTTAGGACACCCATCTCAAGCTCTTCGATCAGATCGGCAAGGACTTGTCCCCTGGGATTTATGGAGTAATCTCCCCAGAGAGGATGCCTGCCATTCATATCTCCAAGCAAAAGAAAGGGCCTTGGCAACCGTGCCACGACGCGGCGGAAGTCCCCCGCATCGAAGTCAGCTGACGGTGGAATGTACGCAGAAATGATAGTATACCTCCTATCCAGGTGCAGATGCACAGCCACTACCTGAAAGGAGGTATCTAAAGAGAAAGGAAGAACGGAGACATCATGCCGGGTGTAAACCGCGCATCCCCCAGCCCGGCCATCCCGCGGTGGTGGGGTCGCAAGACCCTTATAACCCGGGAGGGCGGGCAGGGGGCACGCGCCTAGCATGGTCTCCTGCAAAAGGATAGCTGACGGGGATCGGGACGAGACGAGCCTCCGCAGCTCCTCCCAGTTATCCCGGAGTCCACGGCAATTCCATTGAAGGAATATGCCCTCCAGACCTAGCTCGGAGGAGACGTGGAGGCCCTCCTCGAACAGAAGACCCACACAGGAATGGCCGTACGCTTCCCGGATGCCGAACCCCGGGCGCTGTTGGCCGGAGAAAGCGCTGGAGGCGCTGTCGCCTTCGAGGACTTATTGGGGAAGGTTGGGCTCGCCATGCAAGTCTTTTCCTCCCTCCGCCTCGAAACCTTAGGCGGGCGTTGCGGCTTCGGAGGCAGGGGGCCCTCTTTTCGAGGAACCACCGTCTCCGAGCCTCTCGCTCCACCACTAGGCGTGGGCGAAGGAGCCGAAGCTCCTTTGTTGCTGTCCTCCTTTAGGGCAACAGCTTTAGGAACCCCGGAAGATGGCCTAGCGACCATCTTCAGGGGTGTTGCCTCCTGTGAGTCTAACGAATCGGTGGAGGCGCGTGGCCGTTTGGCCTACGGGAAACGGTGACGCTGGGGGAAGAGGGGGTAGCCCTGGTTTTAGCCGGGGCTGGGTGTGAACCTTTTTTGCCGCCAGCTTTACCAGGGAAGCGCCCGGGTTGAGTAGAGGCCGCAGAATGGCTCTTAATGGGCGCGGAAACAACCGTGCTTGTTGGCCTGGATGGGCCAGGAGCAGAGGGTGTCTTTCTAACTATTGAGGCATATGACGTCCCAGGCAGAGCCGGGGGCACCAGGACCAAGTCCTTAGCCTCGCGGAATGAGAGATGATCCTGGTCCTGAACGGCCAGGATTTCTTTCTCAAGGAGATATGCATCACATTGCTTCGAAGAAGCAGGGTGCGGCTCTCCGCAATTGATACAATTGGCCACACACGATTTGGACTTATCATGTGCGGCCTTGGAGCAATTTACACAAACTTCAGGTGACCCCGACTTTGCATGTCTACAAGAACGATTCGTATGGCCGAAGCGGTGACAGTAATAGCACCGCCGCGGCAGTGGCACGAATGCCTTCACACGGTAGCAGTACCAACCGGCACGCACTGACTCAGGGAGCTTGTCACAGTCGAACGTGATGAAGAGTGTAGGGGTTGGTCTCGAGGCCCCTCCCTGTTTTCTCATCACACGTTCGACCTTGACCGCCCCATGGTCAGCCAGCTCTAGGGTGATGTTCTCAATGGAGTAGTCAACGAGTTCCCTCGCATAAACTACTCCTTTCACAAAGTTCATGGTAGAGTGTGTCATCACACTCACCGGGGTGCCATGAAGTGTCCGAAGAGCACTTATCTTGGTCGCCTCGGCGGGATTCGCCACATTCGCCAGAAGGCTCCCATCTGAGAAACGGGTTACCTTCGGCTCTCTGCCAATTGCACTAGCTAATCCTCTCCTCTGATGGATCATGTTGCCCTTGGCCAACATGCTGCCATCAGTGGAGCAAATAAGGAGGAAGCGTTTGAAGCCAGCGGGCTCGTAAATGCCAGGTAACCTCTGAATCAGGGGCCCCGATGTTATCGAGGCTTCGCACTGTGCACTCTTTGTCTGTCTTAGTCAGGGGCTCCAAACACAGGGGGGTAGAGGGGCTGGATGTGCCGATCTTGGCTTGTTCGCCTACCAAAGTGGCAGCAGACCGATCCGTCCCCGCAGCCCCCACGGATGGAGAGGAGCCCCGAGTCTTTTTGGTCTTTCTTGTCTTTTTATTCTTCTTTTTAGGAGAGGAGGGCGGGGAATGAACCCGCTTCTCACCTCCGGCAGCAGAAGCCCCCATGCCAGATGGACCGGCCTCAGCCAGCTCCCTCTTTGAAATGGAGAAGGTCCTGGTAGTCGTAGTGACACCTGTCGGAGGAGATCCCTCCCCTCCTTGTACTGCCTCAGAAACCCCCAGCCGTTTGAGGAGGACCTTGCATAAGGGCAGATTCGTGTTCTGTGTTTGGCGCCAAGCCTGGATTCCCCCCCATGGAAGGTCCTACCGGAGGCTGGGCTTCCTCAAGGACCATCCCCTCCCAGGACATCGCAGGTCCCCTTGGCAGTGTCACTAGTTTTGTGTGGGGAGGCACAGGCCTTGACCCCCTAAGGTTTAATATTCTTGCCAGCAGGTGTTTTGAGGGAAGCGACCGAAGGGGCCTGGCTTCCCTCTCCCCCCTAAGGAGGTTCGCCCTACCGAGCCGCTTACACGAGGGGCGGTCGGCAATGGGCTGCCTGCTGGCTTTCTTGGCAGTCCCTTAGAAAGAAAAGGAGGGACTGGAAAGTTATTTGCAAATGATGCGAAGATTTATAGAAGAATCAAGACATCAAAGGATGTGGAAGGATGTTTGGCCCCCTACTCTTCTTAATCATGATTGGGGACATTGAACAGGACCTGGAGCATTCCACCGCTACATCCTTCACTGATGACACTAGGGTATCCAAGAAAATCTGCTCACAGCATGAGGTGCAGTCCCTACAACAAGACTTGGACAGCGAAAAGTTCAAGCTCATACGGTACAGGGAAAATGAAGAACTTATACACCCGACAAAGTACAACTGTAGCCAACAGAACATTAAGGCGGTAAAAGACCTGGGGGTAAATATGAGCAAAGATGCCACCATATCAAAAAAATAACAGGAAAAGTAAGGCAGCTATCAGTCTGGATCCTAAAGACCTTCTGCACAAGATATGAGCAGTGCATGGTAACTCTATGTAAAGCTTTAGTGCTACCTCTATCTGGCATACTGCTGCCAATTATGGTCCCTTAACAAAATGACAGAAATAGCTGAACTGGAAGGCCCACAGCGAACATTCACAAGTAGGATCCAAGGGATACAACACCTTAGCTACTGGGGAAGACTTGAAAGGCTGCACTTGTACAAACTCCAGCGGCGCAGAAAGGGCTACATCATCATCTAGACCTGGAAAATTTTTAGAAAACAGGGTCCTTAATGTCAACATAACTGCATTTTTTTTTTTCTTCATTGCCGTAGCCCATCTGGCGACTGCCTACTTGGGCATAAGTCAGCATGCACAACACAACCTACTTACTAGGCTATATTAAAAAAAACAAATATGTAAATAACAAATAACAATGAGAAAAGGTGAAAGGACAAGAAGGAAGCATGCTCCGGTGTCGGGGGAAGGCCTGCCTCCCCTTGGCGCAGGAACATGCGACCTACAAAAAGAAACACAAAAAAGGTCAAATAAAGTAGAGTAGGCTGGCCTACTCCACTTTACTCAGTGTCAACAAACCTGTCTCAAGTACAAGGGACAAGCGGTAGCGACCCCGCTCATCCCAGTATCGGGAAGCATCAATCGCAGCTGCTGTTACCCACCACATCCCAGTCAAGACAAAGAACCTTACAGGAACTAAATCAAAAGCTCTACAAAGACCAAGAAGAAACATAAGTACTGGATTAGGTACCTAAACACAAAGGAGGGTCAAGATTATATCAGGTATACAGCGGCCAGAAATGAAGCAGCACATGAAACACAGAAAGTTTGCAGGTAATTCGAACCAAAGCTCGCGGAAGTAGTTAAAACAAATGCAAAAGCTTTTTGGTGCTATGTCAATAGCCAACGTATTACCAAGGCAAATATAGCAGACCTTAAAGACAACCGGGGCAGACTCATATCCAATGACAGAGCCAGGGCCGATATCTTACGCAAATAATACTCAAGCGTATTTACAGACAAAGACCTAACCCAACTACCGCATTTCACAGACAAGCAACTCATATCAGAGCAACAGATCACCAGTGATAGAGTCCACAAGAAACTTGAGTCACCAAGGACGGACAAGTCCCCTGGCCCAGATATGATAAACCCGAGAATACTAAAGGAAAACCCCTGAGCATATTATTCAATGAAAGCCTGCCCAAAGGAGAAGTACCCACACAGTAGAGGACAGCCACTGTCATCCATATCTTCAAGAAAGGCAAAAGGATGGACCCAGCAATCTATAGACCAGTATCACTGACCTCTGTAATTTTTAAAGTGATGGAGAGAATAAATCAGAGGACATCATGGACTATCTAAGGAACAACACTCTAATGTGCCCAGATCAATATGGCTTTGCATCCGGAAAATCTACAGTGACCAACCTCTTTGAAGCACTGGACATATGGATTGAGGCTCTCAACCACAACCTGCCGGTAGATGTCATCTTTTTAGAATATGAAAAAGCATTTGACAAGGTCCCACATGAGAGGCTACTGAAGCATAGAAACCTTTGGTATCAAGGGCAGCATACTGAAATGGATGAGAAACTTACTGACAATACGGAAACAGTATATCTCAGTCAACGGCACTTTATCAAAGTATGCACAAGTCTGAAGCGGAGTACCCCAGGGCACAGTCTTGGGCCCATTCCTGTTTTCTTTATATGTCACAGTATACTAGGCCTTTTGAAGGTGGTATGTATATGGTAAAAAATGTATGCCATAGGATAAAACAGTGAAGAAAACATCGGTGCCAGTGTAAAATAGCTTTAGCCTGAATGAACTGGAGTGCAACTCTTATTAAAAAAACTACAAAAGAGCACTCAAAATGAATATTTATTGCATCTTTGCTATTTCAGTTTTTGGAAAGCTGTATTGAATTCATCTACTTCTGGGTAGTAATAATACTTACATCCTCAGGATATAAAAACTGGATTTTAAAATCCTCAAATTCTTCATCAAAATTTTGAACAAATCCAACCTATTTCTGGTTATTATAACAGCAAACTACATAATCTCTACATTTAGAATTAACCCTAACAAAAGTTTTTGAAAAATAAGATTGTTTCAAAAACTTTTATTTTACCTGAATGCATAGGAAAAACTTGTGCATTTTTTGAGTCCCAGATATTGTTACAGATTGCTCAAATCTGGACTCTAAAAATCTTCTTTTTCCTTAATGTCACTGTTTTTAATGGAGAAAAATTAATGTCCTTAAAATTATTTTCACAGAACTGAAACATTTGTTCTGGAGTCATAATTTGATCTTTAAAAGGTCTTTGAAGACTATCTTTTGATGTACTTCTTTTCACTACTCCACCTATACCATCACATGGGCTCTTCCCATGGGATGTAGCAAACGAATGCCATTCACATTCAACATCAAAATCTTTTTGATGATAGTATATATTAGAAAAATCAAATTTATTTTTGTACTGAACAGCACAGACATCACTAAAGTAAAATATTTTAGAAAGATTTGGAAACAAAGATTTAATATGGGAAATAAGAACAGTTAGAAATGATATACCATAGCTGTACTATGCTTCAAATCTGGTGATAAAAAGCAGAAAAATTTTGGAATCACTTATTTTTCTCCATCACATATTCTATTCTGGTACATTACAAAGGGATGTACAGTGCAGTGCATTGAGTTTTCCCAATGGTGTACCCCTGAACTTCATCCTGAATTATAAAAGAATATTTTCTGAAAAATCTAGTAAAATAACTTCCTTTTCTTGTAAATTATCCTTTAAATCTCTTAAAAATTGTGATTGTGATTTAGAAATATAATGGTGTCTAGTCAATTTCATTACCTTAGCAATAAAAGAAGAAATATAATCTTCAATAGTTTCAGTTTGTTCAATTAGACTACACCTATCAACTGAAACCCATTGCTTATACTTTATATCATACATTTCTTTTAGGGTTTCTAAATTTGAAAGAAAGGATTTTATGCTGTATTCTCCAGGACATTCAGTACACAAATGCATCATGCATTTTCTATTTGACACATTACATGCGCATTTGCTCATTAACATTTTGTAATCAATGTTGCATAAACCAAGAGCAGACATCTGAAGTTCAACATTCTTGTGATAGGTGCAAACACAAACTGTGTGAGTACCTGAAGCACCAGCTAAAATACATGACTTGGTTCTAAGACTACATAATGATGAGAATCCTATAGCTGGAGCTTCTGGAGTGTTTTTTAAAATAGTGTAGGCCTCTTTCAAATTCATTACAATTAATCTTTTTTGTATAATTTATTATTCACCCGTTTCTATATTTCTAATGCTAATACAATCTTTCTTCTCTGGACATATTCGGCTAACATCATTCCTCTGAAAGAAACATTTAACCCAGTTTTTTAACTCTTTAGTTATAACCTTTCCTATTGACATACTTGGTATTTGTGGTATGATTCCATACTCAACCTTTAATTGCCTACTTTTCTTAACCATATAATCATTTGCTTGAAATATATACATTCATCGTTTTTCTATGACTGTGTGGAGAAATGGCTACATTAAGCCTCCTGGAGGAGTATAGACACATTCAAGCCCCCCTCCCTTCATGAGGAGAAGCGTGGGAAAGGTAGCCGGCGAAAATGTGTACCATGTGTGATCGCCTCGCCGCTGTGGGCAGTTGGAGCTAACATATGTTTGAAGGCGACCACCTAAGGTCCTTAAACGACGCTCTAACGATCGTATGACCTACGAGACCCATAAACCCGTGGTTAGGAAAAAAAAACGGTGTGAGTCAGAAGGCACGCCAAGTAGCGGTGTGGTTACGAGCCTATAATTTGCGAGCTGACTTGGGCATCCCAGTGCCACCTCAGGAATTCTCGCTCTTCCCAGATGCTAACCCACCATTCGCTCCCCCCCTTTTGCATCTGTGGCCTGGTCACTTCCCCCTTTAGATGGGGCGGCAATCCGCCTATAAATAAGCCCCGCAAAGAAAGAGAAGAGCATTATCTGAAGTCGATACGCCAGAGTAGGATTAGGTCGTGAAGATCGATCCATCGGCTAGACAAGAAGATTATTAGAAGTCGATTCGCCAGAAGAAAGATTAATTCGTAAAGATCGACCCTTCAGCCCTACAAGACTATTTCCGTGAGAAACGATAGGATCAGATTGAGAAAATCGATCCCCCACTTTCAGGGCCGTATTAACCTAAATAGTCAAGTTTTATATCGGTGCCATACCGAAGAAGCCTTTTCCGTCTGCAAAGAAGTCCGACTGAAGAAAAGCAAAGCCGCTCACACTCGAGTGATTCTTACATCGCAAGCACCGTAAGAGTGAGAGGAGAAGAACCCAGCCCCAACGAGCTCCCGTTCTTTAATCACGTTGAAGAATCACCCCCCTCCTCGACGAAATTTCAACCTTCGGCCACCACACTTCAAGGCGAGAGATAAGTCCTCCAGCGACATCCGGCAATCCCTAATACCTACCTGTAAGTTAACAATAACATTTATATCTCTATTGCGATAGTAGAAGTTTAGTACGTCCCACGTTTTAAAGGAGCGTAGAAACCATTATTCTTGAACCTAGGTCATATGTGTTTGTAGATGACAGTACATTAATTTAATGTTTTATGCTAAACAAATAGGGTCGTGATAAAAAAAATACTAATTGGCAATTAGTTTGTTTATTGAAAGCCTACTTGTTTATGTTTTGTCATTCAAAATTCTTTGAGGCCAAATATAGAAATGCTTTTACTGTTGGTTTGTAATATTTAATTTAAAATACATGTTTATTTTTTGGTAGATTCTGGTGTTTCCTCTTATCCTTATGTGTTTAAAAATAGCTCTTCCTTAAGGACTAAACCACAAAAATAGCACTCTTAGAACAAAGCCTACTTCATCATAGAAGTAACTAACGCCCCTTAAAGTATACCGTTACTAAAAGGGTGTCAAAGCGTAAAGTGATCAAAGCAATGGTCATTCTACGACATATTATAAAAGTGGTGTCAGGTCTAGAGGTTTTATATTAGAAAGAACCCAGCAGTGGCTATTTAAGGAAGAGCTAACACATAAAAGGAACACCAGGAATAATAGAATATTTGACGAATGGGAAATTGGTAAAGTTAGAGGTGGATACCATCTAAAGGTAATTGTTAGGCCAAGTGGTAAGTTTCGGTGGTGGAGTAGGTCAGGCTTGATTAAAAACAAGGTAGATGACTGACATAAGCGCGATGGCATTGTTTGACCTTTATCGGAAGCAAGGTCAAAGCCTCGGACTACAAGGAACCGAGCTGAGTTCGTTTATTCAGGAGAAAGAGAGAAACGAAAGAGAGTTTATTCAGGAGAAAGAGAGAAACGAAAGAGAAGAAAGAAGAGAAAAGATGAAAATGGAAGCAGAAAAGACGAAAATGGAAGCTGATGAAAGAAGAGAAAAGACGAAAATGGAAGCTGATGAAAGAGAGAAGATAAGGGCCCACGAAAGAGCTCTTAGTAAAGACCAGTTAGAGGTGCAGTCAGTGTCATCTAAAACAGGAGTATCACCAGCGGCCAGCATGAAACTCCCGGAGTACAAGGACGAAGAAGATTTATGCTCATATCTCTCCCATTCTGAGAAAATATTTGAAGTCAATAATTGGGACCTAGAAGAAGATGGGGTCGCCAGACTGTTACCGCTACTCAATCGTAGGATGAGAGAGATATTCGTATCTTTACCCTCAGAAGCGACTGTGGACTATTCCACTCTCAAAGCCGAACTTCTCTCAGCTACAAACCTTAACCCGGAAGAATATAGGATGAAGTTCAGGCAGTCTCGTATAAGACCTGGACAAACGTACAAACATTTTGGCTTTGAGCTTCGTCGAAGCCTACAGTTTTGGATGGAGTCAGAAGGGGTAGAGAACGAAGTCGCTGCGGTCGTCGACTTCATGCTTAGAGATCAGTTACTAAGTACCCTACCCCAGGAAATCCGTGCATTCGTTAAGGACCGAAAAGCTTCTACCTTCAACGAGTGTCTGGACGAGGCTGACCTCCACGCGGTAAATCATCGGTTATATCCTAGGGAGTACAAGAAAGAGAAGGCTCCCTCCCCAAAGAAAAATGGGCCGCCACCCAGGCATTTACAGAAGAAGCCCTTTAAGTTCGCAGCAGCAAAAGGAACTTATAAACCAAATTTTGGAGGAGAAAAAAATAAAAAAGAAGTTAGGATTCCACAAGGATCATACCCTAATACCGGCACGTATCCCAGGAAGCCCGTCACTTGTTATACCTGCGGGATAATAGGTCACCTGAGTTTCCAGTGCCCACAGAACTCCCGACTGAGGGAGACCTCGAGACAACAGGTGCAAAACCTGACTGCCGCGATCCCAGCAGGACAAGCTGATTCGTCCTACGTCCCCGCGCCAACATCCGAAGGGCCCCAGCAACAGGTAAACTTTCTATTCAACAAAAGTTCGCCAGGCGGCCTACAATTTGAAGAGGGCACTGTTAATGGGTGCCGAGTATCCACTTTAGTCAGAGACACCGGGTGCACGTGCATAGTGGTATCCGACAAGTTGCTGCCCCCAGTAAACCCTGCCCATAAGAAATTCGCAATCGTCCACGACTTTTTAGGACGCGACAATCGATTCCCCGTCGTGAGATGTCATATACAATGCAGATATTTCACCGGTTGGACGGACGTGGTAGTAGCCCCGATTAAGTTCTGCGCAGTACTAATCGGACAAAACCCCCTAATTCCCCAGCAAGAAATGGCCCAACAAGTAGTCACCCGGGCACAAGAAGCCCAGAGGAAAGAGCAACCTGCTAAGTTGACCCCGAGGATTACCCTCGAAGACAATGGGTTCAAATTGACTTCCTTCGCCAGTGCTCAGAAGGAATGCCCCACTCTTAAACCTCTATGGGAGAAAGCTATTAAAGGTGAAATTCTCCAAGTGAAAGGAAAGAAGCCGATCCAGTATATCGTAGAAGACTCACTTCTCTACCGTACTATCAGCGAGGAGGATAAGGAGAACAAGAAAGCACTGTGTGTACCTCAAGAATACACGCAAAGAATTTTGAATACCGCGCATGATGGAATATTAGCCGGACACTTTGGGCACAACAAAACGGCGCAGCAGATATTCCGACACTTTTATTGGCCCCAGGCCGCAAGGGAAATTGTGGCCTATTGCCGATCATGCGACGTGTGTCAGAAGGATCCCTCCAGAGGACGGGTACCTCCCGCTCCCTTACAAAAGGTGCCCGTTATAACCGAACCATTCTTTCGAGTGGCAATTGATTTGGTGGGACCAATTCACCCCCCTTCAAGTGGAGGACACTCCTACATCCTCACTCTAGTGGATTGTGCCACCCGGTTCCCAGATGCCGTGGCCCTACGGAAGATTGACACTATTTCCTGCGCGGAAGCATTAATTTCAATTTTTGCACGAGTAGGCCTGCCTAAAGAAATTCTATCTGATAGAGGGCGCCAATTCACCTCAGAATTGATGGAATATTTTAACAAACTTCTGTTAGTCAAGCCAATTTTTACGAGTCCATTTCATCCAGCCGCTAACGGAATCTGCGAGAAATTAAACGGGACTCTCAAAAATATATTGAAGAAGTTGTGTCAAAACAACCCTACACAGTGGCACAGATACCTGCCTGCTGCCCTTTTCGCCTGCCTAGAAATACCTCATCGGACGTTGGGATTCTCGCCCTTTGAGCTATTATACGGGAGAAATGTGCGAGGTCCTATGAGTATTCTTAAGGAATTATTTTCCAACGCGAAGCTCGAGCAAGAAATCAAATCGTCTTACGCCTACGTGATGGATATGCGCGAGCGCCTAGAATACTGCTCTGGCTTAGCTCGAGAGAACGCCGAGAAAAATTTAACCAAATACCGGGACTATTTCGATATGAAAGCAAAGGCTCGAAAATTAAAGGCAGGAGATGAAGTCTTATTATTACTCCCGACCGAAAATAATAAGTTATGGGCCCAGTGGAAGGGACCGTTTGAAGTAATCGAGGCACGGGGTCCAGTCGATTACTTGATAGATACCCCAACAGGGCGAAGAACCTATCACATAAACATGCTAAAAAAATATCACCGCCGCGCGTGCATAAAGAATATTACCCTTCTAGACGAAGAAGAACCGATGGATGCCGTTTACCCGGGTACGCCCCTGCAAGTCATACACACCGTGTGTGTGGAACAAGACGAGGAATACGAACTTCCCTCGCTCTCACCTACCCCGGAAGACCCTCGGGTGGATTTAAAGATAAATCCCCACTTAGAAATTCAACAAAAAGCGGAAATGTTGAACTTGCTCATGGAATTCCCAGAAGTCATTTCTGAAAACCCTGGATGTGCCAAGGATTTTATCCATGAAATAAAACTAAAAACTAATTCAGTGGTTCGGAGCAAACCATATCCCTTACCAATCCACCTACGAGAAGCCTTCAATAAGGAAGTCCGGAATTTACTAAAATTGGGAATTTTAGAGCCATCGGAGTCCGATTATTGCTCCCCCATAGTAATGGTTAAGAAACCTGATCAATCATTTCGGATGTGCGTGGACTTCCGAAAATTGAATTCAGTGACCGTTTTCGACGCCGAGCCCATCCCACTAATAGATCAAAATCTCCATTTATTTGAAGACGCTAAATTCATCACCGAATTGGATTTATGTAAAGCGTACTATCAAATACCTCTCGCTAAGGAGTCCAAAAAACTGACGGCTTTTGCGACCGAGAGAGGTCTGTTACAGTTTACCAGGCTACCCTTCGGACTACTTACAGCCGGTAGCAATTATAATAGGATGATGAGGCGAATTATCGCTGGACTAAGCGACGTGTCGTTTTACTTCGACAACGTGTACGTAGCTACCCGTACATGGGAGTCACACTTACACGCCCTACGCTCATTGCTGGAGAAATTGAAGGAGCAAGGTCTAACCGCCGGGCCGACCAAGTGTTATTTTGCCTACGAATCCATTGACTACCTGGGAAAAAGTGGACGCCATAGTCAAGATGCCCCGGCCGAAAACAAAGAAACAACTCCGATCGTTTATGGGAGCGGCCTCGTTCTATAGGCGTTTTGTACCACACTTCGCTTCCATTGCGGCCCCACTGAATGATTTGTTAAAAAAGACAGCGTCAGACCCTGTCACGTGGAACCCCCATGCAATAACTCAGTTGGAGATTCTAAAAGGAAAACTCGTAACTGCGCCCATTCTTCGCTTACCAAATCCCAACAAGATCTTCGGTCTTCGCACGGACGCTAGTCGGGACGGGCTAGGCGGAGTATTGCTTCAGTACGAAGATGACGAAACAGCCTATCCCATAGCTTATGTCAGTAGGAAACTGTTGAGTAGAGAAAAAGCCTACGCTACTATCGAAATCGAAGCTTTGGCCATAATATGGTCCATAGGTAAATTCAAATATTATCTAATAGGGCGCGAGTTCAAGTTGGAATGCGACCATAAACCGTTGTCATACTTAGGTAAAAATAAGTGTAAGAATGGAAGACTCCTGAGATGGAGTTTACTCTTGATGGAGTACCAGTACTCCATTCACTACATAAAAGGGTCCAACAATTGTATGGCCGACTCGTTAAGTCGGAACCCTGTCGACGATTAAGGAGCAGCCCAACTATTGTATTATAGCAAAGTTAAGTGTAAATCAGTAGAATTGTAAGTAAGTAGGGGCGAGTAACCCGAGTGGTAGGTAAGAAAATCCTAAGATGGCACAGTAATATAGGAATTAATGTAAGGTCAGGTGAAATGTTATCGAGGCATTCCCGAGTGAACTAGAATTTATTGTATAATATAATGTTCCGTAAGTTACCCATGTATATTATTGTAAGCGTCGGATTGGAACCCTCATCCCTCCCGTTATTTTCTTAAGAATGGAGGTAGATGTGGAGAAATGGCTACATTAAGCCTCCTGGAGGAGTATAGACACATTCAAGCCCCCCTCCCTTCATGAGGAGAAGCGTGGGAAAGGTAGCCGGCGAAAATGTGTACCATGTGTGATCGCCTCGCCGCTGTGGGCAGTTGGAGCTAACATATGTTTGAAGGCGACCACCTAAGGTCCTTAAACGACGCTCTAACGATCGTATGACCTACGAGACCCATAAACCCGTGGTTAGGAAAAAAAAACGGTGCGAGTCAGAAGGCACGCCAAGTAGCGGTGTGGTTACGAGCCTATAATTTGCGAGCTGACTTGGGCATCCCAGTGCCACCTCAGGAATTCTCGCTCTTCCCAGATGCTAACCCACCATTCGCTCCCCCCCTTTTGCATCTGTGGCCTGGTCACTTCCCCCTTTAGATGGGGCGGCAATCCGCCTATAAATAAGCCCCGCAAAGAAAGAGAAGAGCATTATCTGAAGTCGATACGCCAGAGTAGGATTAGGTCGTGAAGATCGATCCATCGGCTAGACAAGAAGATTATTAGAAGTCGATTCGCCAGAAGAAAGATTAATTCGTAAAGATCGACCCTTCAGCCCTACAAGACTATTTCCGTGAGAAACGATAGGATCAGATTGAGAAAATCGATCCCCCACTTTCAGGGCCGTATTAACCTAAATAGTCAAGTTTTATATCGGTGCCATACCGAAGAAGCCTTTTCCGTCTGCAAAGAAGTCCGACTGAAGAAAAGCAAAGCCGCTCACACTCGAGTGATTCTTACATCGCAAGCACCGTAAGAGTGAGAGGAGAAGAACCCAGCCCCAACGAGCTCCCGTTCTTTAATCACGTTGAAGAATCACCCCCCTCCTCGACGAAATTTCAACCTTCGGCCACCACACTTCAAGGCGAGAGATAAGTCCTCCAGCGACATCCGGCAATCCCTAATACCTACCTGTAAGTTAACAATAACATTTATATCTCTATTGCGATAGTAGAAGTTTAGTACGTCCCACGTTTTAAAGGAGCGTAGAAACCATTATTCTTGAACCTAGGTCATATGTGTTTGTAGATGACAGTACATTAATTTAATGTTTTATGCTAAACAAATAGGGTCGTGATAAAAAAAATACTAATTGGCAATTAGTTTGTTTATTGAAAGCCTACTTGTTTATGTTTTGTCATTCAAAATTCTTTGAGGCCAAATATAGAAATGCTTTTACTGTTGGTTTGTAATATTTAATTTAAAATACATGTTTATTTTTTGGTAGATTCTGGTGTTTCCTCTTATCCTTATGTGTTTAAAAATAGCTCTTCCTTAAGGACTAAACCACAAAAATAGCACTCTTAGAACAAAGCCTACTTCATCATAGAAGTAACTCACGCCCCTTAAAGTATACCGTTACTAAAAGGGTGTCAAAGCGTAAAGTGATCAAAGCAATGGTCATTCTACGACAGACTGTAAGGAGAAATGCTTAAAATTTTCAGCATTCTTTCATAAGAATCAGTTTCATGAAAAACATTGACCAGTTCTTCAATAAGCTTCTTCAGCCTGAATAAGTCATTTTCAGATTTTATATACATATAAGATACTTTTTTATAGGATTCACATAAACTTACCTTTCACCCATTATTGTGTCTTATAATATATTTGACATAGGTAGGTACCTGCCTACTAATGCTATATTTTTTTAAATGTAGGTAGGAACCTACCTATAACCAATTAATACCTACCTAAATATATTATTATATTTAGAATTTAATTATATAAGAAAATACTTTAAACTTACATGTTCAGTTCAGGATCAGATTTTTGCTCCTTAGGTGGACTTGGAATTTCTTGCTCCAATGAAACTAAAGTTTTCTTTTAACAGATTTTCTTACTTTTTCAAAAGTTTCAAAGCCTTTAGTTGATTTTGTGGATGAATGCATACCATCTATATCCCACCTAATCTGATTTAGCAATTATCGTAATTTATTTTAATCTCCCATATAAAAATTTTGGACTTTTTGTGGAGTTTGTTGATGTTCTACCTTTTGCTATTCCTAAGTTAAAATGAACCATCTGATGATCACTATTTCCCAATGCTTCCCCGACAGTCAATTCCTGAATGAAGTAGTCATCATTTGAAAGAACCAGATGTAATATATTGGCACCATTTGTCAGGGATGGCAAAAAAACCCAAATTTTGAAAAAGCCAAATAAACCCCGGGCTTTATTCTGGGTTTTTTCATATCTTGGGTTTTTTCAAAAAACAAATGCTACAAGCATTAGAATAACATAGAAAAAGAATAGCTATCTTTATTTTTATATAATATTAATAATTACTTAGTTTAATAATTATATTATAGTAAGAACAGATCACAGTAACAGATCACTGATCGAGAATTGTGGGTACTCATGATAGCCACAACCTGTAGAAGGAGAGATGAATTATTATGAGTCAGTATCAGAGAAATAACCTTAATTTGATACATATTTGTTGAAATTATAAACATAAATATGAATTTTAAATAAAATAATGATAAGTAGCCTTAATTTCTTGAAAAAAATATGTTTGAAAAACAAAAAAAACCCAGGTTTTATTCTGGGTTTTTTCAAAAAACAAATGCTACAAGCATTAGTAAAATAGCATAGAAAAAGAATAGCCATCTCTATTTTTATAATAATAATTAATTAGTTTAATAATTATATTAAGGTAAGAACAGATCACTGATTGAAAATTATGGGTACCCATGATAGCCATAACCTCTAGAAGGAGAGTTGAATTATTATGGGTCAGTATCAGAGAAATAACCTTAATTTGATACATATTTGTTTAAATTATAAACATAAATATGAATTTTGATAAAATAATGATAAGTAGCATTTATTTCTTGAAAAAAAAGTAGAATTTTGAGGTTCACAATATATGGTATGGAGTTTGAGGCTGCCCGGCAGATGGCTGTATATCCCGGGACGGGAGGCTCATCTGGTAGGATTTCCAGGAACTTGTCAAGCTCAGCCTTGAACTTTTCCGCTGGGCAGCCTGTAGTATTTCAGACTGGCCTTGGAAAGGAATTAAAGATCTTAGGCCCTGCGTGCCCCAGGCATGCTGCAACCAGTGTTTTGATGCGTATTGGATCTTTGGCGGGGAGTGTTCTTCTGGCACTTATGTCCAGTGTGGTCATTATGGCAGGCGTGAAAGGCAGAGGCAGTTGGGTCAGGCACCATGTTTTCTAGGACCTTCCATATGTAAATGGCCCGATATCGCTCCCGTCTTCTTGGTTGGGAGTACAGCCCAAGTTCCTTGAGGCGGTCCCAAAAACTGTCGTCCTGCATTCTCCTAATCTGTCTGATAAAAGCTCTTTGCACTGCTTCCAACTGCTGGATGTCACATTTTTTATGTGGTGACCACAACTGGCTGCAATAGTCCAGCGTGGGTTGCACCATTGCCTTCCAGTGTCAGCATAACTTTCTTCTCCCTAGAAGCAAATGTCCTCAGTACTCAGCCTGCCATCCCTTTTGCCCTCTTTATTGCTTCTGTGATGTGGTGGTGGAAGCTGGCATCATGACTGAAGTGGACACCAAGGCACTTAACATAGGGCTTAGGGGTTATGTCCTGTCCTCCTTCAGTGTGAAGTGTGGTCTCTTCCTTAATGGCTGTGTTTGGGCCGTACCTCAGGACTTCAAATTTGCCCTCATCGAACTGCATATTGTTATCTGCAGCCAAAGAGTACACTGTATTGAGGTCATTCTGTAGCCTGTGAACATCTTGTTCGTTTGTGATGATGCAGCTGATGTTCGTGTCATCTCCAAATGAGGCTAGGTGGGAAGAAGTCACATTGCTGTCTATGTCACCAAGGTGTAATCAGGAAGAGAAGGGGACCCAGGACATATCCCTGTAGCACACCGCTTATAACTGGAGTCGGCTGACTTTACACAATCTACCGCAACTGACTGGTATCTTCCTACGAGAAAACTGTGGAGCCACATTCCCAGTTTACCCTTGATTCCTAGGGCTTTTATCTTGTGCAGTAGTATCTCAGGTTTTTTTCAAAAAACAAATGCTACAAGCACTAGAATAACAAAGAAAAAGAATAGCTATCTCCATTTTTAAATAATAATAATAATTACTTAGTTTAATAATTATATTATAGTAAGAACAGATCACAGTAACAGATCACTGATTGAGAATTATGGGTACCCCTGATAGCCATAACCTCTAGAAGGAGAGATGAATTATTATGAGTCATTATCAGAGAAATAACCTTAATTTGATACATATGCTTAAATTATAAATATAAATATGAATTTTGAATAAAATAATGATAAGTAGCATTCATTTCTTGAAAAAAAAAGTAATTTGGAAAAAATATAAAATCTGGGTTTTATTCTGGGTTTTTTCAAAAAACAAATGCTACAAGCACTAGAATAGCATAGAAAAAGAATAGCTATCTCTATTTTTATATTAATAATTACTTAGTTTAATAAATATATTATAGAAAGAACAGATTATAGTAACAGATCACTGATCGAGAATTGTGAGTACCCATGATAGCCATAATCTGTAGAAGGAGAGATTAATTATCATGGGTCAGTATCAGAGAAATAACCGTATCAGAGCAATAACCTTAATTTGATAGATATTTGTTGAAATTAAAAACAAATATGAATTTTGAATAAAATAATGATAAGTAGCATTCATTTCTTGAAAAACAAATATTTGAAAAAAAAACCCAAACCTGTTGGGTTTTTTTAATTTCACTTGAAAAAGCAAAAAAAAAAATGGGAATAAAACCCGGGTTTTGTATTTGCCCACCCTGCCCCTTGTTGGCTATTAACAAATTGAGTAAAAAAATAATCCTCAAAGCATTCTATAAACTTACAACTTGCTCTATCCCTTCTATCATATTTTTCCAGTCCACAGAATTTAAATTAAAGTCACCAAGAATAACTGTATCTACTTCACATCCTTTCCTTGTTTCCCTGATCATTAGCTCATTAATACAGTCAGTCTGTCCGGGTGGTCTGTAAAATGCTCCAAGTGTATTATCCTATTTTTATTGACCTTAATATCTATCCACATTGACTCATTAAGAACCTCTAGGTTCTTAATGATCATTTTTCTTTAGTATTTACACAAGAGAATCCAGATAGATTAATTGATTATAATTCTAGGTTAAGGGAATTAGTGTTGAATACCATTAATGTGAATAGGAAAATAATTAAAGTTTATATTGGAGTTAAATACTAGTAATTCATCTGGCCCATACAACATTCATTCTAGGTGAATCAAAGAAGGTGTAGATAGTAGTGCAGTAGCTCTTGAGAAGATAAATACTAGATCACTAGAGTTTGGAGAAATACCTAATGATTGGAAATTAGCGAATGTAGTCCAATTTTTAAAAAGGGAAGTAAAGAGGACCTGAATAACTTTAGGCTGGTAAGCTTAACTTCTATCGTTTGTAAAATTATTGAGAAGATAGTTGGGAAGGGGATTTCTGACCATCTAGTGTGGTAGGTTAATAAATGATTCTCAGCATGGATTTAGAAGAGGTAGATGGTGTTTAACAAATTTACTAGATTTTATAGATTATGTTACTAAACAATTAGATAAGGGAGAGAATGTTGATTAATTTACTTAGATTTTAGCAAAGCATTTGATAAGGTTCCACATAAAGAGACTTGTTCACAAATTGAAAATGCATGGGATGTGTAGTAAAGTTTTGAATTGGATAACTGAATGGCTGAAAGACAGGAAACAGAGTTGTGATGAATGGGGTTGTGGTAGAGCGATTTTTTTTTTTTTTTTTTTTTTTTTATAGAGCCCATCTGGCAACTACCCACTTGGGCATAAGTCGCCGAAAAACACGACAGCCTAGAATTAGGCTACTTTAAAGTTAAAATATGAAAACTTAACAATCAATATAAATTGGAAAAACTTAACAATCGAAGCAATCTCCGGCAGCGGGGGGAGGTCCCCCTCACCCCGGTGCAGGAGAGTGCAACCTAAAACAAAACAATAACAAAAAAAAGGAACCTTAAATAAAGGGGAGAAGGCCGGCCTCCCCCAAAAAGTCAATAAGTCCACCAGTCATGGTGCACGCACTCGTCCCGAGTACAAGGGACAGGCGGTAGCGACCCCGCCCATCCCGATACCGAGACAGGTATCGTGCGCGAAGATCACCCAGACTGGGACATTCGACAAGAATATGCCGAACAGTCTGGGGGACGACGCAGTCGTTGCAATAGGGCACATGCGAGCGCTCCACCAAGTAACGATGCGTCACACGAGTGTGTCCGATTCGAAGACGACAGAAAGCAACCTGAAGCCGCCGCGGCATTGGGGGATAGGTCCATGGGAACAGTCGCAGCGCAATGGCACGCAACTTTAAGTTCCCCTCGACCGTCTCCCATCTTCTTTGCCAAGCAGTCCGAAGAGCTGCCCGTATTCCTGCCATGTAGTCAGTGTGAGGAAGAGCGAAACGCTGGTCCGGTCGCAGAGTCCTCGACGACTCTTTGGCGCCCTCATCGGCGCGCTCATTCCCCGCAATTCCTACATGTCCAGGAACCCAGCAGAAGATAATCTCGACATCTGCCCGGCTCGCCAAAACCGTGGCGTCACGGATTTCGCGAACCAGGGGATGCGGAGATTCCAATGCCCCGAGAGCACTCAGGGCGCTTTGTGAGTCGCTATAAATCACAATCCGGTCTCCGAACCGGGCACGTCGCGTAATCTCCCGTACCGAGTGGTGTATTGCCACCAGCTCGGCCGTGAAGACAGACGCAGCGCCCGGTAGAGCCCCGCTGACTTCAAACAGAGGGGATACGGCGTGGAAGCCGACCCCCTCTTGGGACTTGGAGCCATCCGTATACACTGGCACGGTACCAGCGTGACACGATGTGTGCTCCAAAAAGGTCGAACGCAATACTCCCGGCGCAGTACAAGCTTTGGGAGCAGAGGCGTGGCGACAAATAGCCAAATGTGGTACCCTCCAGGGTGGCGTCCTGGGCAGAACCAGGGGCGCCACCGGCCCGAGAGCTATATCTACCTCTCGAAGGAGTTTCCTGGCCCTAAACCCAAAGGGCTTAGGGTATGACTGGCGTCTCTCGGCGGCATAGGCACCATCGAGATCAGCTGCGGATGCAGTGAGAGCTGTTGGCGACTGAGGGAGGCGCCGGGCTCGCGCGTACAGGCGAGTGATGCACTGCACGCGGCGCAGAGCGAGTGGCATCTCCCCAGCATCGACCAACAGGCTCTCAATGGGGGAAGTGCGGAAGGCACCGGTCGCAAGGCGAAGGCCGGTGTGGTGGATCGAATCCACCTTCCGCAATAAACGCTCGGCTGCGGATGCATAAAACTCGCATCCGTAGTCGAGCTTCGAGCGAACAAAGGATCGATAAAAAAGTAAGGCGGTAGCCCTATCAGCGCCCCAAGCGCTGAGCGTCACGGAACGGAGAATGTCCATGGCGCGGGTACAAGAGACCCTAAGGCTGCGAATGTGAGCCTCCCAGGTGAGGCGTCGGTCGAATACAAGACCAAGGAAACGGTGCGACTCAACCACATCCAGGCGCACCCCATTAAGAAACAAATCTGGGTCGGGGTGAAGCCGTGGGTGGCGGCAGAAGTGCACCACCTTAGTCTTGGCCAAAGAAAACCGAAACCTGTGCGCTTCGGCATAGCGAGAGACGCGGTTCAATGCCTGTTGGAGTCGGCGCTCCAGAGTTGGCATCTGGGCCGCGCCAAAAGAGATCGAAAGGTCGTCCACGTAGAGCGTAGCGAGAACATCTTCCGGCAGCACCGAGGTGATGCCGTTGATGCTCAGGGCAAAGAGTGTGACACTGAGGACACTTCCCTGCGGGACACCCTCTTCCTGCTCAATTAGGGCGGAGAGTGCTCCCCCCCCCCCCAGCCGTACGCGGAATCGACGATCTCGCAAAAATTCAGATATAAACATTGGGAGGCGTCCCCTCGCCCCCATCGTGTGAGAGTCTCCATGATACCGTATCGCCATGCGGTATCATAGGCCTTCTCCAGATCAAAAAACACCGTGGCGTAGTGCTGTCTACGAAGGAAAGCCTCGCAGACGGCATTTTCCAGTCGGAGCAGAGCATCCGACGTGGAGTGGAACTTACGGAAGCCGCACTGTGCAGAAGACAGATGGCCTCCGCTGTCCAGGAAATAGGCTAATCTAACATTTACCAATTTCTCCATCAACTTGCACACGCAAGAGGTTAGAGAGATTGGGCGGAAACCGGTCGGAGTAGAGTGATCTCTCCCCGGCTTGCGAAAGGCGAGCACAGTAGCGATTCGCCAGGAGTCTGGGAGAAGACCTTCCACCCAGATCCTGTTGAACAAATCTAACAGAAAGGCCATGCCTCGCTCACCCAGGTGTCGAAGCATGGCGTACGGGACATCGTCCGGACCATGGGCGGTGTCCGCGCACGAAGCGAGAGCGGAGCGCAACTCACTCACAGTAAACTTGTCGTTGAAGGGTTCTCCGCCTCTGGAGGTAAAGTCCAGCCGGCGGCCTTCCGCGACATCACGACGTGCATTGAATGCTGGCGGAGCAGCATCACGGCTAGAGAATGCGGAAAAAGCGGTCGCTAAGGATTCCGCCACGGACGCGGGGTCCGAGATTGCGGTCCCATTCTCCTGGAGAACGGGAGGGGGGTCCTGCGAGAACTTGCCCCGAATCCTTTTGACTCGCTTCCACACCTCAGCTAAAGGGGTTTTCCCGTTAAGTGAAGACACGTATGCCCGCCAAGAAGAGCGGCGGGCGTGCTTCCAAATATACCGGAACCTAGCCCTAGCCCGACGAAATTCAGCGACAGTGAAATCGTTCGGGCGGCGCTTATAGCGCATGTAGGCATAACGCTTCTGTTTGAGGGCCGTCTCACACTCGGCCGACCACCATGGGAGTGGTCGGCGTGCAAAACGGCCAGACGTCCTAGGAATATTAGTCAGGCCCACGGCGATGAGGTTGCCGGAGAAGAACTCAACGGCATCATCTACCGACCTAAACTCCTCGACTGAGATAGAGAATTCAGTCATTTCCTGAAATGCAGGCCACCGCGCCCGCGCCAAGCACCACCGAGGTGGTCTCTCAGGCGGCAGTTGCCCTAAAAATGATATTTGAATGGGAAACTGATCACTACCATGGAGGTCATCGACCACCCCCCAATCAAAATCAGGCTGTGCATCCGAAGAGCACAAAGATAGGTCAAGGCAAGAAAATGAAGCGGTTCTCGGACAGTGATGCGTAAACTCATCCACGTTTAGGACACCCATCTCAAGCTCTTCGATCAGATCGGCAAGGACTTGTCCCCTGGGATTTATGGAGTAATCTCCCCAGAGAGGATGCCTGCCGTTCAGATCTCCAAGCAAGAGATAGGGCCTCGGCAACCGTGCAACGACGCGGCGGAAGTCCCCCGCGTCGAAGTCAGCTGACGGTGGAATGTACGCAGAAATGATAGTATACCTCCTATCCAGGTGCAGCTGCACAGCCACTGCCTGAAAGGAGGTATCTAAAGAGAAAGGAAGAACGGAGACATCATGCCGGGTGTAAACTGCGCATCCCCCAGCCCGGCCATCCCGAGGTGGTGGGGTCGCAAGACCCTTATACCCCGGGAGGGCAGGGAGGGGGCACGCACCTAGCATGGTCTCCTGCAAAAAAATAGCTAACGGGGAACGGGACGAGACGAGCCTCCGCAGCTCCTCCCAGTTGGCCCGGAGTCCACGGCAATTCCATTGAAGGAATATGCCCTCCAGGCCTAGCTCGGAGGAGACGCGGGGGCCCTCCTCGAATTGAAGACCCTCACGGGAATGGCCGTACGCTTCCCGGGGGCAGAACTCCGAGCCACTCGCTCCACCTCGGGACGTCGGCGAAGGAGCCGAAGCTCCTTTGTTGCTGTCCTCCTTTCGGGGGACAGCTTTAGGAACCCCGGAAGATGGCCTAGCGACCATCTTCAGGGGTGTTGCCTCCTGTGAGTCTAACGACTCGGTGGAGGCACGTGGCCGTTTCGCCTTACGGGAAACGGTCACGCTGGGGGAAGAGGGGGGAGCCCTGGTTTTAGCCGGGGCAGGGTATGAGCCCTTTTTGCCGCCAGCTTTACCAGGGGAGCGCCCGGGTTGGGTAGAGCCCGCAGAAGGGCTCCGAATGGGCGCGGAAACAACCGTGCTCGTTGGCCTGGATGGGCCGGGAGCAGAGGGTGCCTTCCTAACTATTGAGGCATATGACGTCCCAGGCAGAGCCGGGCGCGCCAGGACCAAGTCCTTTGCCTCGCGGAATGAGAGTCGATCCTGGGCCTGAACGGCCAGGATTTCTTTCTCAAGGAGATATGCACCACATTGCTTCGAAGAAGCAGGGTGCGGCTCTCCGCAATTGACACACTTGGCCACACACGATTTGGACTTATCGTGTGCGACCTTGGAGCAATTTACACAGACTTCGGGTGACCCCGACTTTGCACGTCTACATGAGCGATTCGTATGGCCGAAGCGGTGACAGTAATAGCACCGCCGCGGCAGTGGCACGAATGCCTTCACGCGGTAGCGGTACCAACCGGCACGCACCGACTCAGGGAGCTTGTCACAGTCGAACGTGACGAAGAGTGTAGGGGTGGGTCTCGAGGCCCCTCCCTGTTTTCTCATCACACGTTCGACCTTGACCGCCCCATGGTCGGCCAGCTCTAAGGTGATGTCTTCAATGGAGTAGTCAACGAGTTCCCTCGCATAAACTACTCCTTTCACAAAGTTCATGGTAGAGTGCGGCGTCACACTCACCGGGGTGCCATGAAGTGTCCGAAGAGCACTAATCCTGGCCGCCTCGGCGGGATTCGCCGCATTCCCCAGAAGGCTCCCGTCCGAGAAACGGGTTACCTTCGGCTCTCTACCAATTGCACTAGCTAATCCTCTCCGCTGATGGATCATGTTGCCCTTGGACAACATGGTGCCATCAGTGGAGCGAATAACGAGGAAGCGTTTGAAGCCAGCGGGCTCGAAAACGCCAGGTAACCTCTGAATCAGGGGCCCCGATGTCATCGAGGCTCCGCCCTGTGCACTCTTGGTAGTAGTCTTCTTTGTCAGGGGCTCCGCAACCGGGGGGGCAGAGGGGGCGGATGTGCCGATCTTGGCTTGGTCGCTTGCCAGAGTGGCAGCAGACCCATCCATCCCCGCAGCCCCCGCGGATGGAGAGGAGCCCCGAGTCTTTTTGGTCTTTTTAGTCTTTTTCTTTTTCGGAGAGGAGGGCGGGGAATGAACCCGCTTTTCACCTCCGCCGGCAGAAGTCCCCAGGCCAGATGGACCAGCCTCAGCCAGGTCCCTCTCCGAAATGGAGAAGGTCCTGGTTGTCGTAGGGGCACCCGTCGGAGGAGATCCCTCCCCTCCTTCTACTGCCTCGGAGCCCTCAGCCATTTGAGGAGGACCTTGCATAGGGGCGGATTCGGGTTCGGTGCTTGGCGCCGAGCCCGAATTCCCCCCCATGGAAGGCCCTACCGTCTGGGGCTGGGTCTCCTCAAGGACCATGTCTATCACAGGAGGGGCCTCCAATTGGCCATCCCCTCCCAGGACATCGCAGGTCCCCTTGGCAGTGTCGCCAGTCTTGTATGGGGAGGCACAGGCCTTGACCCCGGCAAGGTTTAAAATTCTTGCCAGAAGGTCTTTTGAGGGAAGCGACCGAAGGGGCCTGGCTTCCCTCTCCCCCCTAAGGGGGTTTGCCCTACCGAGCCGCTTTGATGGGAAGCGGCTGGCTAAGGGCTGCCTGCTGGCTTTCTTGGCAGTCCCCTTGAAAAGAAAAGATGGGACTGCCGCTGGGAAAAGGGAGGTGCCCGAAAGCACCTCCAGAGAAGGGGGTGAGGGGGAGTCCCCTGCACCCGTAGGCGAAGGAGAGGAGTAAGCCTCCTCTCCGGTTAGAGAAATATGGAGGGTCCCCTGTGCAAGCACAGGGGGGGGGACCTCCATTTTTTCGGTGGAGCTGCCCAAGGGCGGCTCCGTCGATGAGCAAGGGGGAGTTAAAGGGGTTTGGGGTTTTTTTTTTGTTGTTCATCTATGGGCATGGTGACCCTATTTTTGCCACGGGACGCAATAGCTCATCACCCCTCGCAGTAGCCCGCACTGCGAGAGGTGCTTACAAGCCCGGCAGAGCCAGGCGCCGCCATTCGGGACCACCCCTCCCGCCTGGTGGCCTGGCAGTCCATCGGCATGGCGGCTCCACCTTGGACACGGCGTAAAAAATATAGGTTGTGAAGAGGAGAGGAAAAGGGATGTGAGGAAGGTATGGGTGGGGATGAAGCAGGTTGTTAAAAAAAACCCATCCCGAACCGGAGCTCAGGGGTTAGGGGACAATGTCCCCTCCCCCCTCAGCCCCGATCCGGGGTGGTTGGCTTGAGAAGAAGGTCAGCATTCTACCCTTTGAAATTAGAGGCTGACCAGAGAAAGTTGTGGGAGAGGTTGTATGAAAAGCAACAAGGTAGGGGAGAAATCGGGCTATCTGAAGGAAGGAAGAGAGGCTAAGCTGGGGCCGGACGGAGCGCTGGATCCCGTCAGCACGGCGGCCAGGATGGCAAATCGCCGCGCCCCTTACGGGGTGTGGTAGAGCGAATGTGAGTGTGTGTATAAGGGGCCATTCTCCCACCCTTTTTCCCAATACAATCTCCCTCCTTCTGTAAGAATGTGTGTGTGTGTGTGTGTGTGAATGGGTTTGTTTTGTTTTTTGTTTATTTAATGTATAAAATAAATTACCATGTTTTTTTTTATCTTTCCAGATGCCATATTCTGGAAAGGACTTAGTTTCATATATCTTTATATAGCAAACAAAATATTACTTTGTCTTAAGTAAATTTAACAAAGCGCCATATTCTGGAAAACAATTTATTATTGTTAATGAAGGAGGGCTTATAATAGCCACGCAAGAGTGATAAGGTCACTTATCTTCCATCAAGCGCAGAGGCACCAATTGTTTGGAAGTCATAGGCATTTTGCTCGCTCGAGTGGCAGGTGGCTGGATATCCCCCCCACCCTCTTTATACCACGTGAGGCCTTTGTTTGTTAATTATATATTGACTGTTGTAGTCCGGATTTTTTTGGTTGTTTGATTTTTTTTTAGAATTTTTCTTAAGATCGATTAATAGTATTTGAGGGTAGGATTTGTTTGGGTTTTTTATTGCGTATATAAAGGAAATTTAGCTGTAATTTTTTGTGTGTAAATAGTAACGAGATCTCTAATATAATCACCCCTCTCCATTGTGAATATCATTGTACATTTTTTTTGTTAGTAAAGGACTGTACATACAATCCGTTTCATTCTCCTTTGATTTGTTATGTCCAGATTAGTGTAGGAAGTGGGTTGGTTCGGATGGGATTAGTCTAGATTTTCAGCCCGCTACAGGGTGATGTTATAGTGGAGGGACGTTATCAGTCGTGTACATCAGGGATCCGTTCTAGGCCCTTTATTATTCATAGTTTATATAAATGATCTTGGGGAGGCTGTAAATAGCAAAGTGTCAATTTTTGCTGATGAGACTAAATTGGCAGCTATAGTCAAAGAAGTTGAAGGTAGCTTTAAAGTGCAAAGTGACTTAAATAAGTTATTAGCTTGGGCTCATAAGTGTCAGATGACTTTTAACTTTAAAAAATGCAGTAAACCTGAAGATTGGTGCCACGACAGATGGGACGCAAAATATTTCATCCCTGTTCCAGTATGTTTTACCTTTTTTGAGTAAATTCAAGGGGACCTAAGTTTCAATCAATTAGGGCGGGGGTCTGGAGGGCACAGCCCCCCCCCCCCAAGCATATAATCATAATTGTTTATAGAATAATGTTCTAACGTTTTTATTTAACCAGACTCGCATGAATATTTATGCGCAGGTGAATGAAATATAAACGCAACTTAGTGTTGTTTCGGATGAAAAAAAATACACTTTTTCAGGCGTGCCGCTGATCTTCAGGTTTATCAAAAATGCCTGCAAAGTTCTGAATTCAGTTGAGGATGAGAAGGACTTAGGCGTACTAGTAGATAGGTCACTGAAGTTTTCGAAGCAGTGCATTGAGGCAAAAAATAGGGTAACACTTCAGTTTCGGGGCGCACGGTAGGTGGTGCTGTTTATAGGCTACAATATATGTCTTATTACGTCGAACAGTAGCGTCAGATGTGAACAAATACGGTGTTATATTTTTTGATTGAAACTGAGGATCATTGCAGGGTGGTCCGCCCACAGTGATATCTCCCCCATGAACAGTCCCCTTGAATTTACTGGGTTTTTTCCCAACAGCTTTTTACTAGCAGAAAAACAACATAATAACAAACGATACTTACTTTTATAGGTTTCTTGATTAGTTTATGTGCCTCTAGATAATCTAAAAGTTTTTTGCAATTATACAAAATAAAGGCGAATTTGAATAACAAAGAAGCACATGGAGAGAACAAAAATGCCATAATGAAATAAAAACATTTTCAAAATGGGTCCTATTTATAAGCTGTGACGTTGCCAGTAAGAAGCTGTTATCATTCGCAGCAAAACAAAATATACAAAAACAAAACAAAAAACAATAAAAGACATCAAGAAACCTTACCTAACTTAGAAAAAACTATAAATGAGCAGAGGCGCAGATATTTAGTAAATAATACATATTTAGTAAATAATACAGACTAAAAGTTACACAACAACAAAAAAATAATGCCATGATTGGTCATATCTGAAGCTACCGTTTGACATCATAAGAGATATATTGTAGCCCAAAATTGTAGCCTACTAACAGCACCACCTACCGTGCGCCCCAAATCTGAAGTATTACCAAAAATAGAGTAAATAGAGTGCTAGGATACATTAACAGGAATGTTAGCTACAAGAGTAAAGAGGTTATCCTTAAACTCTACAACTTGTAGGTTAGGCCACATTTAGAGTACTGTATACAAGCATGGTCACCACATTTTAGACAAGACATCAACCTGCTAGAGTCAGTACAAAGGAGGGCAACAAAAATAATACCTTTCCTGAAGCACTTGAATATGAAGATAGACTGAGAGTACTAAATATATTCTCATTTGAGAGAAGATTGATGAGGGAAAATATGATGGAGCTTTTTAAAATCTGCTCTGGGATGGATAAGTTGGTTTTAGCAAGTTATTTGAGTTAGAAGGTAGTAATTTAAGACTAGGGGGTCACCACTTCAAAATTAAAAAACAGAGGTGCAGGTTGGATGATAGAAAATATTTTTTCACCAATAGAGTGGTAGATTACTGGAATAGTTTGCCATCTGTGACTGTAGACAGTCCAAACTTGAATGTATTCAAACACAGATTAGATGATTATATGTGGAGGGAGGGTTAACCTTTGGGGGTATTATAGACTCATTCTTGTGGATGCAGTTTTTTATTATTGTATATTACGATTGATTTGGATGCAGTAAGTAAACAGCATTTTTCGTTTGGTTATTTTCGAGCATTTTTGTAAAAAAAATGGCGCCGGGTATATTTGAAATAGGACTCAAACGCGCATTAATATTCAGGCATGGTTCAACGAAATATAAACACACAAAAATCCACTTTTTCGGGCACACCGCCAATCTACATGTTTACCCAGATTTTAAAAAGCTCAATCATATCTCCCCTCACACATCTTCTCTCAAATGACAACATATTTAGTACCCTCAGTCTATCTTCATATTCAAGGTGCTTCAGGAAAAGTATTATTTTTTTTGCCCTCCTTTGTACTGACTCTAGCAGGTTGTCAAGTCTAAATGTGGCCTAACATATGAGTTGACTTACCATCTCCGCCTGGGGATGCACCACAGGCAGATGGTTGAGGACTAGGACAGAAAGCCTTCTCTGACTCTTGAATTGCCCCCCCCCCCCATATGCCTAAATAGTTTTTCTAATTCATTCTTAAAACCGTTCATTGTTGTTGCCAATACCGCCTCCTTCGGCAGGTTGTTCCACTCGTCGACTATGCATTGGGTAAAGAAGTATTTTCTCATATTTAGCCTGCACTTCTGCTTATATGTATATCTTGATGTTATCTCCCCTAGTCAGTCCTCTGTTCATAATAAAGAAGTCTTCATTCTTCAACTTAAGCCTTCGCATTTCAAGAGACATTAGTCCCGTTATCCTCAGTCTATCTTCATAGAGGCACATGGATCTGGCTGGAATCATCTTGGTCAGCCTCCTCTGCACACCCTCCAACAAGTTCACTTCTTCTTGATTGTAAGGCCTCCAAGCTTGGACACAATATTCCAGTAGTGGGCGAACCAGAGATTTGTGGAGACTGACGATGTTTCACATACTTTTGTCTTCCATCGTTCGCCTGACGCTTCCCACTATTTGGTGGGCCTTCTTTACTATTGTACTTATATGGTCCCTATTGTCCAGGGTGTTGCTGATGATTATGCCCAAATCCTTCTCTGAAGTAGCAGTGACCACTTGGCATCATCCCAGTGTGTACTGGTACTGGGGGTTATTGTAACCTAAATGGAGACATTTGCATTTATCAAGGTTGAATTCCATTTGCCAGTACTTTGCTCATTTTTAACAGAGCGTACCCATCTTAAATATTATATATTCCTTCCTGGCTCAATATTTTATTAAATAACTTTGTGTCATCCACAAATATGAGCATTTCACAGAACAGGTTTTCATCATGTCATCTATATAAATGTAGAGTTTAAGGATAACCTCTTTATTCTTGTAGCTAACATTCCTGTTAATGTATCCTAAGTTAAACATGAAGATCAGCAGCCCGAAAAAGTGTAATTTTTTTGCATGTATGTTTCATTCACCCGCGTATGCATATTCATGCGCATTTTGGGGACTTTTAGTTTTCTCTAAGTCAGAATTTCAAACAAAAATGGCGTCAACTGAATTTAAATGTGACATAAACAACATATTATCATGTGCCGTTAACGAAAACAAAACACACACAGGATTCCATCCGTTTTGGGTCAGGAAAAAGGTAATTCTGTAGAGTACAACCGGATCTGAGGCCTAGCTTATTTTGGGCTACTTTTCGTAGCTACTTTTTCGGAGATGAAATTGATGAAGTTTATGGCAATTTTTGCTTCTACACTGGGGGGCTGTGCCCCCCAGAACCCCCAAAGGATTGAAACTTAGGGTCATCTTAGGCACATCCCAGCGATGAGCTTTCCCCAACAATGAGCCGACGCTCAAAATAATTGGTAATACTTACGACAAACGCCTGTATGTGAAGTTAATACTGCCATAGGTACCTTATTCACAATGAACCAAAAGACGACTGCGACAATGTTCTCGATTGAGAGGCATGACCCAGCGAACAAAGTGCCTTTCCGAGCCATTGATTTGTATTTACAGGGTTGGCTTTTGCCATCAGTGTCAATACATGATTTATCGCACCAAAACACCCAATCTTTGTTCATTCTGAGCTCTACCTTACAATTAGAACACTCACATGTAGATTTTAATAGCCCATGGGCTTCACTCATAAGGTTTACCTATCCTAGCACTCTATTTACTCTATTTTTTTTTTTGTAATACTTCAGTTTAGGGGCGCACGATAGGGGGTGCTGTTTGTGGGCTACAATTTGGGCCTTATGACATCAGACATCAAAAGTGAAGCCTATAGTAGACAACACTATCGTCTTTATTATTTTGATAAATGTGCAGAGCCAATAGCACGTTTAGCAAAATAACAAAGACAATAGCGCCGTCTAATTTAGGCTATTGCGGCCAAAAAAAAATAAAAATTAATTACTTTGGAAATAGGTTTCAGCCGAAATCCATCGGGACCAAGTTGCTTTATGTTTCGATCAGACGTGCAGAAACAATTTGATAAAAACAAAAAAACATAACATTATTCTATAAACAATTACGGTTATATACTGGGGGCTGCCCCCCCCCCCAGATCCCCCCATTGATTGAAATCTCAGGGTTATCCCCTTCACAAGCCGCAACTCGAAATTACTCAAAAAAGGTGAAACATTGGAACATAGACAAAATATTATGCAGCCAGGACCGGGGACAAGCGGAGGCGAGTGCATGATGCAGATCTTCAGGTTTACCCTATCTCCACTTTTCACTATTATAATTGAGCCGCACTTCTTTTAAATGAGACCAAGATCTATAGAAAAGTCTATTAAATTGATTGAGGAATTAACACAAGTCATAATGAAGTCGAACAAACCTTATTGATAGGTATCTCGCTCTTTTAACTGCTCAGTTTCAGGTTGCCAATGTTTGAAATAAGGTTGAATTAAAACATAACATAACATAATTTTATGTATGACAAAAGCCACAAGGGCCTATCAAAGGTCATCCACATCCGTCAAAACCCACCCACAAAAAGCACCATTGCCAGGGGAAGACAAAATCAAAGTCCCTCACAATATAATATAACAGATGACAAAAGCCACAAGGGCCCATCATAGGTCATACAAACTCCCAAGAAAACTACATGCAGAGGATTGCGTCCAGAAACAAGGGTATCACCAATAATGGCTTGTCAAGAACTAAATCATGCAGCTATAGATACATACAAACATTAATATATACAAAACTTAGGAACCAATCACAACCTTCCGTCCCCATAAACTCATCCAACCTACTCTTAAACACATTTAAATTTGGACTACCTACTATCCTCCGCATCAATTTGTTCCAGAAGTCTACCACTCTATTGGTGAAAAAATATTTTCTTAAATCCAACCTACACCCTTGCAGTTTAATTTTCAAGTGGTGACCTCTAGTCCGATTTCCATCATCTAACTCAAAAAACTTGCTAACATCCAATTTATCTATCCCAGAAAAAAATTTAAAGAGCTCAATAATATCCCCTCTCACACACCTCCTTTCGAATGAGAACATATTTAATACCCTCAGTCTATCTATATATTCAAGGTGCCTCAGGGAAGGAATAATCTTTGTTGTCCTCCGTTGCACTGACTCGAGAAGGTTAATATCGTATCTAAATTGTGGGGACCATGCCTGTATACAGTACTCTAGATGTGGCCTAACATAAGAGTTATAGAGTTTAAGAATAACCACCTTACTTTTGTAACTGACATTTCTCTTAATGAAACCCAGCACTCTATTTGCCCTATTTCTTGCTTCAATACACTGCTTAGAAAACCTTAATGACTTATCTATTACTACTCCTAGATCTTTCTCATCCTCTACTGAGCTCAGCCAATGCCCATCCATTTATGTGCCCATGATAACAATTTATTTAAATCCCCCTGCACTTTAAAATTATCATCAATATCTTTAACTACAGCTGCTAATTTGGTATCATCCGCAAAAATTGACACTTTATTATTTACTGCCTCCCCAAGATCGTTTATATAGATGACAAATAATAATGGACCGAGAACTGATCCCTGAGGAACCCCACTAATCACATCCCTCCACTCTGACTTTACACCATTTAGCACTACCCTTTGCTTCCTGTCTTTCAGCCACTCAGCTATCCAATTTGAAACACCCCCACATATCCCAATCATTTTTAATTTATGAACTAGGCTCCTATGTGGTACCTTATCAAATGCTTTAATAAAATCCAAGTAAATTACATCTACATTCTCTCCCTTATCTACTTGATTTGTTATGAATTCCAGAAAGTCTAGTAAATTAGTCAAACATGATCTACCTGATCTAAACCCATGCTGAGCATCGCTGATTAACCCCTCCCTCTCTAGATGTTGGCAAATCC
This sequence comes from Ceratothoa steindachneri, assembly GCA_963969495.1. Taxonomy (NCBI): domain Eukaryota; kingdom Metazoa; phylum Arthropoda; class Malacostraca; order Isopoda; family Cymothoidae; genus Ceratothoa; species Ceratothoa steindachneri. Next base: position 109,826,105 of record OZ018318.1, read on the forward strand.
CTTTTTTAACTATTTTCTCAATAATTTTACAGGCTACAGGAGTTAGGCTAACCGGTCTAAAGTTATTTGTTATTTGGATCCTCTTTACTACCATTCTTGAAAATGGGGACTACATTCGCTCTCTTCCAATCATCGGGTATTTCTCCATATTCCAGTGACCTAGTATACAACTTCTCCAGAGCTATTGAGATACTTTCTACCCCTAGAATGAATATTATCAGGGCGGGATTCCTTGGTAGTATCTAACTCACCTATTAGTCCTTTTATCGTCCTCCAATCCACAAATGATGAGCACTTAGTTCAAGGATTGAGTGTAGGGGAATCATTGGGAAACAATGATCATCAGGTGGTTCGGTTAATTTGCAAATAGTTAATGGTAGAACAATGACAAACTCCACAAAAATTCCAAATTTTTATAGGGGAGATTACGATAAATTATGCAGCATGCTAAATCAGATTAGGTGGGATATAGAATTCCATGGAAAGAATACTTATGAGATGTGGGATATTTTTAAGACTATATTAAACATGGTTCAGGAACAGTGTATTCCAATGAAGTCTATTAGGAAGAAATGTAGGAAACCATTATGGTGGAATCAAGAAATAGCTAATAAAGTTTCAGAGAAAAAAAGGGCATACCAGAGGTTACAAAGTGAGAGTAGTTTAGATAATTTAAACCATTATAGGTCAACCAGAAATGAACTAAATAAGATTATTAACAAGACCAAAAGGACAGCAGAAATTAATTTAGCTAAAAATGATAATAAAGATCCTAAAAAATTCTTTAGCTATTATAGAATCAATAATAAATCGAACAGTGATAAAATAGGGCCTATTAAATATGAAGGGGTTTTGAAAGAATCTGATAAGGAAATAGTAGAGGTGCTTAATGATTATTTTGCTTCAGTATTCACGGAAGAGAAACCAGTTAGATTAATTGATAATAATTCTAGGTCAAGGGAGGTAGTGATAAATTCTATTAATATAGACAGAGAAGAAATTAAAGGGCTTATAATGCAGTTAAATACTAGTAAGGCATCTGGCCCAGACAACATTCATTCTAGGATACTCAAAGAAGGTGTACAAAGTATTGCAGTAGCCCTTGAGAAGATATTTATTAGATTATTAGAGTCTGGAGAAATACCAAATGATTGGAAATTAGCAAATGTAGTGCCAATTTTTAAAAAGGGAAGCAAAGAGGACCCAAATAACTTTAGACCGGTAAGCTTAACTTCTATAGTCTGTAAAATTCTTGAGAAGATGGTTAAGAAGGGAATTTCTGATCATCTAGAGAGTAGCAGGTTAATTAATGATGCTCAGCATGGTTTTAGAAAAGGTAGATCGTGTTTAACTAATTTACTGGATTTTATGGATTACGTAACTAAAGAATTGGATAGGGGTGAGAAAGTTGATGTGATATACTTAGATTTCAACAAAGCTTTTGATAAGATTCCACATAGAAGACTAGTTCATAAATTAAAACTGCATGGGATATGTGGGAAGGTTTTAAATTGGATAACTGAATGGCTGAAAAATAGGAAACAGAGAGTTGTACTGAATGGAGTGAGGTCAGAGTGGAGGAATGTTATTAGTGGCGTACCTCAGGGATCAGTTTTAGGCCCTTTATTATTTATAATCTATGTAAATGATCTTGGGCAAGGTGTAAATAGCAAGGTGTCAATTTTTGCTGATGACACTAAATTGGCAGCTGTAGTCAAAGAGGTTGAGGGTAGCTTTAAAGTGCAGGGTGACTTAAATAAATGACAGATGACTTTTAACCTTAATAAATGCAAAGTTATTAACATGGGGAGAGATAATAGGGAATTTAGCTATGAGATGGATGGGTATTGGCTTAATTCAGTTGAAGATGAGAAGGACTTAGGAGTAGTAGTAGATAGGTCACTGAAATTTTCAAAGCAATGTATTGAGGCAAAAAATAGAGCAAATAGGGTGCAAGGTTACATTAAAAGAAATGTTAGCTACAAGAGTAAGGAGGTCATCCTTAAACTATACAACTCTTATGTCAGGCCACATTTAGAGTACTGTATACAGGCATGATAACCACATTTTAGACATGATATAAACTTATTAGAGTCAGTATACACACACAACACAATTTCACGGATGACAAAAGCCACAAGGGCCTATCAAAGGTCATCCGTATCTATCAAATCCCACCCACATAATGCATCCATAGGATTTTGTCAGATCATGCATCTACAATATACAATTTAACAATCCATAGGATTATGTTCAACCATGCATCTACAATATATAATTTAAAGCCTCCATAGGAGTCTGTCAAAAACAAAATCAAAGTCCCCCAAAATATACAATAAAAAGAAACTGTATCCACAGGAATGAGTCAAGAAACATATCCCCATACCAAAAAGTATGAAATTAACCCTCCATCCCCATATAATCCTCCAATCTGCGCTTGAAAACATTCAAGTTTGGGCTGACTACAGTCTCATGTGGCAAACTATTCCAAAGGAGGGCAACAAAAATAATACCATCCCTGAAGCACCTTGAATATGAAGATAGACTGAGGGTATTAAATATGTTTTCATTTGAAAGAAGGTGTGTGAGGGGAGATATGATTGAGCTTTTTAAAATATTTTCTGGGATGGATAAATTAGATTTCAGCAAGTTATTTGAGTTAGAAGGTAGTAATAGAATTAGAGGCCAACACTTAAAGATTAAAAAACAGAGGTGCAGACTGGATGTTAGTTTCACTAACAGAGTGGTGGATTATTGGAATAGTTTGCCACTTGAGACTGTAGACAGCCCAAACTTGAATGTTTTCAAGCGCAGATTGGATGATTATATGGGGATGGAGGGTTAATTTCTTACTTTTTGGTATGGGGATATGTTTCTTGACTCATTCCTCTGGATGCAGTTTCTTTGTATTGTATATTTTGGGGGACTCTGATTTTGTTTTTGACAGACTCCTATGGAGGCTTTAAATTATATATTGTAGATGCATGGTTGAACATAATCCTATGGAGTTAAATTATATATAGTAGATGCATGATCTGACAAAATCCTATGGATGCATTATGTGGGTGGGATTTGATGGATACGGATGACCTTTGATAGGCCCTTGTGGCTTTTGTCATCCGTGAAATTATGTATTATGTAACTATGTAAACACCTCTTTCCCTGACCCATGAGTATTATACATGACTATTTAGTTTCTCCTTTGTAAATACTGATGCAAAATGTCCATTTAGTACCTCAACTATTTCCTCATCAGTTTCTCTCACAACCCCTTCATATTTGATAGGTCCTATTTTAACTCTGAACTAAAGAACTTTCTAGGATCTTTGTTGCTATCATGAGCTAATTTAATTTCTGACACCCTTTTGTTCTTTATAATCTTATTTAACTCATTCCTAGCCATTCTATAATCACTTAAATTTTGAATATTATTTTCTACCTGTAATTTTTTATATGCCCTTTTCTTCTTTGAAATTTTTCTAGCTATCTCCTGATTCCACCATAATGGTTTCCTACTTTTGTTCCTAATGGCCTTCATTGTGATACATTGTTCTTGGACTACATTTATTATATGCTTGAAAGTATCCCACATCCCATAAGCATTTTTACCTCTCAATTCTACATCCCAGTCTACCAAATTTAGCAAGCTTCGAAGTTTTACATAATCTCCCTTATGAAAATTTGGAACTTTTACAGCATTCTCGGTTATTTTACCCTTCTCAATTCCCAAGTTAAAACGAACTATCTGATGGTCACTATTTCCCAATGCTTCCCCAACAGTCAATTCTTGAACTAAAGGATCACTGTTAGAAAGGACTAAATCTAATATATTGTCCCCCCTCATTGGCTCTTAACAAATTGATTCAAAAAATTATCCTCAAAGCATTCTATGAACCTGCCACTTGTTCTATCCCTACCTATCATATTTTCCCAGTCCACAGAGTTTAAGTTGAAGTCCCCAATAATAACTGCATCTGTTTCACATCCCTTACTTATTTTCCTTATCATTAGTTCATCTATATCATCAGTCTGCCCAGGTGGTCTGTAAAAAGCTCCCAAATGCACCATTTTATTTTTACTGAACCTAATATCTATCCAAAGTGACTCAATTCCATCCTGCTTTATTGAAGTATTTAAACTTGAAACAATGTTGTTTTTTATATAGATAATTATTCCTCCACCAATCCTACCTGTCCTTTGACTAATGTACATATTATAACCCTGTAAATCAAATTCACTTATAGTGTCACTAAATTCTATTTCATTAACCCATGATTCAGTAACACATAATATATCTATATCCTCATTGCTAATATAACTAATTAGCTCATCCTTCTTGTTTCTAAGACTACGAGCATTTGTAAAGAAACAATTTAACCCCCCTATCCCTGAAGCACCTCTTCCAACCTGAATGACCTCACCTCTATCGCCTTGGAACCTATTTCTGCTATCTGCCAGGTCCATTCTACTTTCAGTACTATAATGTCCTCTCATAATTCCCTGACCACTATTAGTATCTAGTTCCCCGGCCGCAAAGACCTAATAACACGATCATACTCCTCCCACAACACATCTACCCCCCTCCTACTCAAATGCAGTGTGTGAAATTAATGGTTTAGTTTCACAAAAATAGTTAAACGAAACATACAAAGTTTAATATATTAGTAATTATAAAAAAATCAATGCATTACTAAATAATATAATTAAGTAGAAGTGGGGGGCATTCACTAAATAATAAAGAAGAAAAAACAAAATAACAAAAATACAATGCCATGATTGGCCCCCTTTGAAGCTACCATCTGATGCCATAAGGTCTAGATTGTAGCCTAGAAACAGCGCCCCCTATCGTGCGCCCGTAAACTGAAGTGTTCCTTTTTTTTTGCCTCAATACACTGCTTTGAAAACTTCAGTGACCTATCTACTACTACACCTAAGTTCTTCAACTAAATTTGCCAATGCCCATCCATTTCATAGCTAAATTCCCTATTATCCCTACCAATGTTAAGAACTTTGCATTTTTTAAGGGGTGTTATTTGCATCTGTCCTCTCCTCCATTCCATCTGTATGTCCGCCCATTCACTTCCAAGGATCCAGTCCGTGCCTTGAATAGTAGCTGCCTTGCGAAACTCCCATCATACATATTCTCAATGCAAGGCTTCTGTATACATTCAGACTTCTGATGTGTTTTTTGGTGTTTTTTTGTTTTGTTTTTCTTTTTTTTGTGGAGGGGTTCACTCCTCTTGGATGGAGTATGTCTTCCCACCAGACCAGTATTTTTTATTTGTTCTTCATTAATTTGCATTTTTTGGGGGTGTGTTAATGATAGTGGGTCTAAGAGAGTTAGACACTACACAGTTTGCTGCACTGTATAATTGGTATAATTATGAGTTTATATTATAATTAGGTGAGCTAATGATTCTCTCTTTTCTTTCCTTTTTTATCTTATTAATTTATTTTAATATGTAAAATCTTATTGATTTCTCTTTTAAAGGTGAATACCTGTATAAATAAGATTAAAGATATTTATTAATTTTGAGCTACATCTGATTCCTGAGATAATTGAAAGTGATAGTTATAGTTAATAGAATAGAAACCCACACCAATCTTCACCTATGGGGCTCCTCTCCATAGAGCTTCAGAAAAGAAGTGGAACCTTGTTAGTATCCTTAATATTTGAACCAGAATATGTTCTTGACTGGATTTAGTCAAAGGTAACATTTACGTAGGTATTTATACACAAGTTAAATTTGTTAATCGGGTGATTAAGGTAAAAGAGTGATTGATCAAGCAGACCTAGTTTATGGATATTGAGTTATTTATAGTTATTGTGATAATCAAGTTGGAGTATACTAGGTACCTATAATAGTAATATATTCATTATTTTTAAGCAGTTTAAGTTTTATAATTTTGATAATTTTCTAGTAGAAGCAAGAAATTTAAGAAGTAATTTTTTATCTTTTCTTGGGTATGTGGGCTGAAACCACCTCCTCCCAAAAGGGTTTTGAGAGTTATATTTTTTATATTCAGTAAGCTTAGAATGCCCATCATTTTTCGTCTTTTTATATTATAAGCCGGACATTCTAATAGAAAATGTTTTAGTGTCTTAGGTAAATTGCAGTGATCACAATTTGGTGAGTTTTTTAACTTAATTTTGTTTAGGTAGCAATTTAAGCCTACATGTCCTGATCTCAGTCTGACAAGTGCAGTTTCGAGTCTCCTATGTTTATCAAATGACCATGGCCAATGATTGAATTTGTTTTTTATTTCGCCAAATTGAGTAGAAATTACAGATCTTTCCCAAATAGAGGAGCATTCTTTTTGTATTTTTTCTCTTAATAAGTTTACAATTTCGCTTTTAAAGAATGGAGTGGTTTCAATGTTATTAAAATTGTGGGAGGCTTTAGCTAATAGGTGTGCTTTTTCATTTCCCACTATCCCTATGTGAGAGGGTATCCATTGAAAATATATTTTATGATTGTTGCTCTGAAGGGAATACCACAATGATATTATTTCATTAACTAGGTTTGAGTATGTTTGGTTTGTCCTGTGGTCTTCTAATATATAGAGGCTAGATTGTGAGTCAGTAAGTATAACAGGAGATGTGGCAGAGTAGTTTTTGCAATGACTAAGTGCCTTTTTAATGGCAAATAGTTCAGTGAAAAGTACGGTATGATCTCCATCCAATTTCAAAGAGTAACACTGACCAGAGTCTTGAATAAAGATAGCAGCTGAACATGAGTATATTTATCATTTAGGAGTACTTTAGATCCATCGGTAAATATTTTTTGGATTCCGGTAAAATTGTTGTTGATGTCATCTTCTATTAGTGTTTTGCTAATATTTGACATTGATTTGGGGTAAGTTATTGGTAAATTTGATTGTATCGGTAATTTAATGTTTTCCCAAGGTGGTATATTACTAATATAGGATTCCCTATATATTAAGTGGTCTATGCCAAGTTTATTACATAGATTGATAGCTCTATAGTAATAAGGCGGTTTGTTTCGGGTTCTCACCTGTGATTCTCACCTGTGAAGCCTCCTGAGCTGCACCCCTTTAGGCATGGGAATTATGCATCAGGGACTCGGAGGCACTACACTCCCGCGCGCCACTGTGCCATGGTAGAACAACAATAAAAAGAAACATGACACAATGGAATGATGCGTAGGGAATAGCTAGATTACACATCATAATAATACAATCCAAACAAGGCAAACAAACTGAAAATAACACAACAACACAACTACTAAGCCCATCTAGAAAACACCCATACAACAAAATAAGGACATCCTCTTAATACTAAGACTATCATTAAAAATAAAAAGAATCAAAACACAAAAACCAGGAACACTACTTTTAAATAAAACATACTGCTAACAATAGGAAGAAGAAACAAGCAAAAGACACAACAGAACATAAAAACCTATCCAAAGTAAAAGCAAATACAAAGTATATAGAAAAAAACACAAAAAGCAATAAAAAGCAAAAACAAAGGCAAAAAGAAACAACTAAAAAATAAAAATTGACTAATTAATTAGGAAGAAGAAACAAGTAAAAGACACACAACAGAACATAAAAACATATCCAAAGTAAAAACAAAAACACAGAAAAAAACAAAACAATGAAAAGCAAAAAAAACTAGGCCAAAAAGAAACGACTAAAAAATTTAAAAATTGACTAATTAATTAGGACATACCCTTAATTACTAACTTCCACTACACAACCTCATCATGAAATCTCAAACAATCTATCACCCAGAAACCCTTCCAGAAGTCTCTTGAATGTACTGATGGAAGTGGTCCCAACAACATTAGGTGGAAGTGAATTCCACAATGTAACTCGCTGCACAATGTAACTCATCCACATAACTTCTGTGACAGCTTTTTTGTGAATATTGAAGTTTTCTTTTAAAATATGGTTATTTGGTGATGAGAGTATTTTTAAAAAAGTACTTCATGCTAACAAAATCTCTCTGATACTGAAGTAGTATCATAGAAGTTTCACCATAAAGAGAGGCAATGGGAGAAGACCTCATTGCTCCAATGCTAATTCTAATTCCTAATTCTAATTACGGATTGACAGGCGGAATCATAAACTTCACATCCATATTGTATCTTGCTGATAATATATGCCTTAAGAAATATAAGTAATGACTTTCTGTTAACTCAGTATGATAATTTACTGAAAGATTTTAGTATATTCAGGCGTTTTTGGCAATTTAATACAAGGTAATTTATGACATTTACAGGGCAGGTAAGGTGCATCAAAAAAGAGAACTAGAAATTTATTTTCTTTAACATCTTTTATTCTTTGGTTATTTGATATAAATCGTGTTCTAAGTATTATTTGATTTGTAAAATACATTAGTTTAGTTTTATTAATGTTAATTGTAGTTCCCCATGTGCAACATAAATCTTTTATTTTATTAACGGCTCTTTGAAGATTTTCTTCAGCTTCCTGTAGTGTGTTCCCACTGGTGTATATTGCCTGATCATCTGCAAAACAGGATATATTGCAGTTTATTAATTGAGGCATGTCATTGTTGAAAATTGTGTATAGAATAGGTGACAATATTGAACCTTGTGGTATTCCTCTAACAAAATTAAAGCTGTCTGATAAGAATTCTCAATGGAGATTTTAAATGAGCGTTTTTTAAGATAATTGACTAGAATAGTTAATAGTCTTCCTGTTACGCCAGATTTTGCGAGTTTGTACGTTAGGGCCAAATGTGGGACCAGATCAAATGCTTTTTTGATATCGAGGAATAGCACTATAACATGCTTTTTTTGTTTTACATTTATCCTAATAAAATTTTCTAATTTCACTAGTTGATCAATTGAACTGTGTTTCTTACGGAAACCACATGGAAGGATTTTATTATGTTATTTTTTTCAAGAAACCAATAAAGTCTATTGTAAATCATTTTCCCAAAATAGAGAGTAAGGAAATTAGTCTATATGATCCTGGATTTGCAGGATCTTAATCAGGTTTTTTTATGGGTATCAATAATGTTTCTTTCCTTGTGGATGGGAATTTACCTAGTGACCAGCAGCTATTAAATATTTTTAAGATTTTCTTTATATATTCTGGTGGAAGATTTGTTAAGAATGCTTTATGTATTAAGTCAGATCCCATGGCTTTTCCTCCTTTTTCTGAGATGCTGATTAAGCTATCAATGTATTCTTCCCAAGTGAATTCCTTGTTAAAATCTTCTGATAAGTCTTTTGTAGCATCACTGATCAGTTTATTTTGTTGTTCATTTAAAATAACTGGATCTCCATCTTTAAGAATATCTTCAAAATTCTGTCCAAAAATATTTGCCTTTTCTTTTTCACCTAGCACTGGATTACCATTTTGAATAAGAGGAAATGTTTGTTCTCTATAAGTGCCTCTTAACTTTTTAAAAAAGAACCAGATATCTTGAATTGGGGTTCTAAAGTTTATATTAGAAATAAATTTTTTTAAAGTTATTTTTTTGGCTCTTCTAATTGTCCTTTGTGCTATAGCTTTTTGTCTATTAAAGGATATGGTGTTCTGTAGAGTGAAGTTTCTTTCAATAGTATGTTTAGCCTTCCACCTCAGAGCCACCTGTTTGCTGCATTCTTCTGTCCACCATGGTTTGTTATATTTAGTGCTTTTAGGTTTAATACTAAGTTTGAAAGTTAATTTGCTGGCTTCTATTATATTTTCTATTATTTCATCTAATTCTTCAAGTGGATTTTGAGATATGTCAGCTTGAATTGGAGTAAAATTAGTTATCCATTCTGACCATTTGTTATTTTTTATCTTCCAATCTGGTCTTTTTCTTATGTTAGATACAGTTATTAGTTCAGATAAATGGATAAGCATTGGGATATGATCTGAGCCAAGATCTCTACCCAAGTTTATTGCAGTTTTATCTGAAAGAATTGCTGATACTAAAGTAAGGTCAATAGTTGAGTAAGAGTTATTTCTTAGGTCATATCTTGTTTTAAGACCTAGAGGAGTTGCTATAGTTAGATCTGATTGGGCGATATAATTATTGAAAGCACTGCTTGTTGCAGAGGTTCACGCTTGAGATGATTATACCATAACATAACATAATTTCACGGATTACAAAAGCCACAAGGGCCTATCAAAGGTCATCCACATTCATCAAATCCCACCCACATAATGCATCCATAGGATTTTGTCAGATCATGCATCTACAATATACAAATTTAAACAATCCATAGGATTATGTCAGACCATGCATCTACAATATTTAATTTAAAGCCTCCATAGGAGCCTGTCAAACACAAAATCAAAGTACCCCAAAATATACAATAAAAAGAAACTGCATCCACAGGAATGAGTCAAGAAACATATCCACATAGCAAAAAGTAAGAAATTAACCCTCCATCCCCATATAATCATCCAATCTGCGCTTGAAAACATTCAAGTTTGGGCTGTCTACAGTCTCAGGTGGTAAACTATTCCAATAATCCCCCACTCTGTTAGTGAAAAAACATTTTCTAACATCCAGTCTGCAACTCTGTTTTTTAATCTTTAAGTGGTGGCCTCTAGTTCTATTACTACCTTCTAACTCAAATAACTTGCTGAAATCCAATTTATCCATCCCAGAAAAGATTTTAAAAAGCTCAATCATATCTCCCCTCACACACCTTCCTTCAAATGAAAACATATTTAATACACTCAGTCTATCTTCATATTCAAGGTGCTTCAGGGATGGTATTATTTTTGTTGCCATCTTTTGTACTGACTCTAATAAGTTTATATGATGTCTAAAATGTGGTGACCAAGCCTGTATACAGTACTCTAAATGTGGCCTGACATAAGAGTTGTATAGTTTAAGGATGACCTCCTTACTCTTGTAGCTAACCTTTCTTTTAATGTAACCTAGCACCCTATTTGCTCTATTTTTAGCCTCAATACACTGCTTTGAAAATTTCAGTGACCTATCTACTACTACTCCTAAGTCCTTCTCATCTTCAACTGAATTAAGCCTATACCCATCCATCTCATAGCTAAATTCCCTATTATCTCTCCCCATGTTAATAACTTTGCATTTATTAAGGTTAAAAGTCATCTGTCATTTATTTAAGTCACCCTGCACTTTAAAGCTACCCTCAACCTCTTTGACTACAGCTGCCAATTTAGTGTCATCAGCAAAAATTGACACTTTGCTATTTACACCTTGCCCAAGATCATTTACATAGATTATAAATAATAAAGGGCCTAAAACTGATCCCTGAGGTACGCCACTAATAACATTCCTCCACTCTGACCTCACTCCATTCAGTACAACTCTCTGTTTCCTATTTTTCAGCCATTCAGTTATCCAATTTAAAACCTTCCCACATATCCCATTGTGGTGGAGCGAATGTGAGTGTGTGAAGGGGCGATTCTCCCACCCTTTTTCCCAATACACTCGCCTTCCTTCTGTAAGAATGTGTGTGTGAGTGGGAATGGGTTTTTTATTATATTTTCTTTTGTACATATGTATTTGATTTCATGTTGTATGAATAAGGTTATTTAACATCTCATGTTTTTTTTATTAGCTACTAAATGTTAAAGATTTTATGAGACAGCGTTCAAGTACCAGAATAAAAAAAAAGAAGAAAAAAAGAACAAAACAAACAAAAACATTGCCTGCATTTTGCAAGAGCGACTTTAACGAAAATATTTTGGAGATATTTAAAGAAGATATAAGATGTCTTCTAATAGTACTTGACTGGATCTTAAAGAAAACTGAGCTCCGAGGTGGCAGGCACCATAAGCCCCGCACACCCAATTTTGTCACAAGAGTGACTGCCGACAAGATTTTCCCCCGGGGAGGCCGGCAAATCGTAAACCGTGGTACCACGTAAGAAAACTCCTCTTTTTGTTGTCTCTTGTTTTGGTTGTCCCCTTTTGTATATGCTGACTCTTAGTATTAATATATATTTTTTTGATTGATTGGGTTCCAAGATAGGATTGTTTTAGTATATATATAAATAGGCTCATTGGGTGCATATTTACCCATATTTTTTGTAAATATGGTATTTTTTTTGTTAGTAAAGGACTGTACATACAATCTGTTTCATTCTCCTTCGATTTCTCACGTCCGGATTAGTGTAGGAAGCGGGTTGGATCGATTGGGGTTAGTCTAAATTTTTCGGCCCGCTACACCATGCAGTTTTAATTTATGTACTAGTCTTCTATGTGGAACCTTGTGGTAGAGCGAATGTGAGTGTGTGTAAAAGGGCCATTCTCCCACCCCTTTTCTAAGTACCCTCTCCCTCCTTCTGTAAGAATGTGTGTGTGAGTGGGAATGGGTTTTTTATTATATTTTCTTTTGTACATATGTATTTGATTTCATGTTGTATGTATAAGGTTATTTAACATCTCATGTTTTTTTTATTAGCTACTAAATGTTAAAGATTTTATGAGACAGCGTTAAAGTACCAGAATAGAAGAAAAAAAAAAAAAAAAGAACAAATCAAACAAAAACATTGCCTGCATTTTGCAAGAGCCACTGTAAGAAAATTTTTCGGCCCGCTACATTTGGCGCCCGAATAGGGACGTGAGACTTCGAAACCGGGAGCGTGACGGGATTGGATTGCAGTCCATACCCAATTAGCGTGGCAGGTAGTTTGGTTGTTTTTCACCTTTGTCTATCGCTGTTACTAACCTGGGGGGATGGCTTCTGTGGAACAGGGCCTCCATGATGAGATTGTGAGACTGAGGCTGGAATTGAGGCAGAAAGAGGAGGAATGTATGATGTTGAGGAACGTGATTGATGGATTAACATAACATAACATAACATAACATAATTACACGGATGACAAAAGCCACAAGGGCCTATCAAAGGTCATCCGCCTCCGTCAAAACCCACCCACAAAAAGCACCATCACCAGGGGAAGACAAAATCAAAGTCCCCCACAATATAATATAACGGATGACAAAAGCCACAAGGGCTCATCATAGGTCATCCGAGTCAAGCGGCCTCTTTTTCAAGGCACCCAAACTCCCAGGAAAACTACATCCAGAGGATTGCATCCAGAAACAAGGGTATCACCAATCAAGGCTTGTCAAGAACTAAATCATGCAGCTATAGATATATACAAACAATATTAATATATACAAAACTTAGGAACCATCACAACCTTCCCTTCCCATAAACTCATCCAACCTACTCTTAAATACATTTAGATTTGGACTACCTACTACCCTCTGCGGCAATTTGTTCCAGAAGTCTACCACTCTATTGGTGAAAAAATACTTTCTTAAATCCAACCTACACCCTTGCTTTTTAATTTTCAAGTGGTGACCTCTAGTCCGATTTCCATCATCTAACTCAAAAAACTTGCTAACATCCAATTTATCTATCCCGGAAAAAATTTTAAAGAGCTCAATCATATCCCCTCTCACACACCTCCTTTCGAACGAGAACATATTTAATACCCTCAGTCTATCTTCATATTCAAGGTGCCTCAGGGAAGGAATAATCTTTGTTGCCCTCCGTTGCACTGACTCAAGAAGGTTAATATCGTGTCTAAAATATGGGGACCATGCCTGTATACAGTACTCTAGATGTGGCCTAACATAAGAGTTATAGAGTTTAAGAATAACCTCCTTACTTTTGTAACTGACATTTCTCTTAATAAAACCCAGCACTCTATTTGCCCTATTTCTTGCTTCAATACACTGCTTAGAAAACCTTAATGACTTATCTATTACTACTCCTAGATCTTTCTCATCCTCTACTGAGCTCAGCCAATGCCCATCCATTTCATAGTTAAATTCTCTATTATCTTTTCCCATGTTAATAACTTTGCACTTTTCAAGGTTGAAAGTCATTTGCCACTTATGTGCCCAGGATAACAATTTATTTAAGTCCCCCTGCACTTTAAAATTATCATCAATATCTTTAACTACAGCTGCTAATTTGGTATCATCCGCAAAAATTGACACTTTATTATTAACTGCCTCCCCAAGATCGTTTATATAGATGACAAATAATAATGGACCGAGAACTGATCCCTGAGGAACCCCACTGATAACATCCCTCCACTCTGACTTTACACCATTTAGCACTACCCTTTGCTTCCTGTCTTTCAGCCACTCAGCTATCCAATTTGAAACACCCCCACATATCCCAATCATTTTTAATTTATGAACTAGTCTCCTGTGTGGTACCTTATCAAATGCTTTACTAAAATCTAAGTAAATTATATCTACATTCTCTCCCTTATCTACTTGATCTGTTACAAACTCCAGAAAGTCTAGTAAGTTAGTCAAACATGATCTACCTGATCTAAACCCATGCTGAGCATCGCTGATTAACCCCTCTCTCTCTAGATGTTGGCAAATCCCTTTTTTAACTATTTTCTCAAGAATTTTACAGACTACAGGAGTTAGGCTAACCGGTCTAAAGTTATTTGGATTGAAGAGTGATGTGATGAGTATGGATGAGAAGACAGACAAGATGAGGAAAGAAATGGACGAGAGACAGAAGCAGGTCGACCAACGGATGAAGGACTTGTATGACATGATGAAGGGGTCAGGACCGGCCCTAGGACCCTCGACCTTGACCCCTGCTCCGACTGAAGGGGATAAGACTAATGGGATCAATGGGAGTGTGTGCGAGTCTAGAGAGGATAGGGTGATTATGAGTGATAGGAAGGACGGAGAATGGAAGAGAGTTGAATGCAAGAGAAGAAGGAAGAGTGGTGCAAAGGGGAAGGATAGGAAGGTAAGAGGCAAGAGTGTGGACTCATTGTACTCGGATGAAGGAGAGAGTGATGGTATGATTGATATGAGTGAGAGTGAAGGCAGCTCAAGTGAGAGTGAAGTGAATGTGGGAAAGGGTATTTTGATAAGGGAAGTGCCAAAGATAGATAGATTTAGGTTACATGGTGGGAAAAGTGTGGAAGAATTCTTCGGGGAATTTGAGCGATATTGTAAGCTCAAGTACCCGGAGAATAAGGGATACTGGATGAATGTTTTGGGGGAATGTTTGGAGGGAAAAGTATTGGAGTTTTTCCGCGTGATTACAAGTGTGGGGGAACCAAGGTACGATGTGGTGAAGAAGCGGATGATTGGACAGGTGAAACGAATGAAAGAGAGTGTGAAGTATAAAAGGGTAAATGAATTTGAGAAGGCTCGAATGGGGAAAAGTGAAAGTGTGAACATGTATGCACATAGGCTTGAGAGTATGGCAAGAAAGAGGTATGGTGATGATGATGTAAATGAATGTAAACCACTCATGAGGAAGTTTTTGGACACAATCCCGCGAAAGGTGAGTGAATGGCTGAGTGGAAAGAGAAAGGAGAGAATGAGACTGACAGGTGAATGGTTGATGTGGGAGGATGTGTTGGAGCTGTTGGAAGATGGACGATTTGATGATGAAAGCGATCTAGAAGAGGATGGATGGTACAGTGTGAACGTTGGGGGTAAGAAGCCCAGGAGCTTTCATCCACCCCAGCAGTATGTCAGCTACAGGGATGCCCTGAAGGCTGCACCAGCTGGAGTGATGTCGAACTTCCTGGGCCGGCAGAATGGATGGGTAAATGGAGGGTGGTCGAATGGAAGGAGACAGATGAATTTCAAGCGTGGGAACGGATATATGAGAGAGAAACCGAGGTATGTCCCAGCAAACGAGAGATCAAATGGTGGGAGAAAGATTGTGGAATGTCATCGGTGTGGAAGGAAAGGTCATATGTTGGCAGAATGTAGGTGGACGTCTGGTGCATGTTTTGGTTGTGGTAAGAAAGGGCATATGATAAAGGATTGCCAGGAAAGTGTGAAAGAGTGCTTTGAGTGTAAAGAAATAGGCCATTTGAAGAAAGATTGTCCGAGGTTGAATGGTGGAGCAACTGCTGGAGGAAGTGTGAAGTATGCTTGTGGTAATTGTGGAAAGGCTGGTCATTATGCGAGGATGTGTCGTGACCAGAGGAATGTATGTAGCTATTGTGCGATGAAAGGACATTCAAGTGAAAAGTGTTGGATTAGACTGAGAGCGCAAGGTGTGAATGGAAAGTCTGAAGCGGGAAACTGAATTGTAAGAGGGTACCTGCTGAAGTATCCTCTGGGTGCATGAGTGTGAGTAATGTGTTGGTAAGTCTGTCGAGTGTGAAAGTGCTGTCTGATAGGAAGTATGAGTGTCTGAGTGTGAAGGTGGAATTGAATGGAATTGAGTGTTTGGCTTTAATAGATTCTGGATGCAAGGCGAGCTTGGTGTATAAAGATGTGTATGACAAGGTTAGTGAGAAAGCCCTCCTGTCTGAGTGCAAGGGTAGTTTGGTAGGTATTGGTAATAGGAGAGTGCCTGTGATTGGAATGATAAGGTCAGCTGTTCGAATGCATGGTATGATGATGAATGAATGTGAATTCTCGGTGATTGATAAGGTGAGTAGTGAGTATGGTGTGATTTGGGGCTATGATTTTATGAAAATGAATCGTATGGTTGTGCATCCGGCAAGTGATCAAATTGAGAGAAAGATTGGTAAAAATGGGGTGTATAAGTTATATGTAGGGAAAGATGGTAGTGTTTTGAGGAGTGTGTTTACTGGTATTGAGGTGACTGCTATGGAGAATGTAAGACTTGTGAAGGGTGAAAGGGTGGCGGTTAGAGTGAGTTGGAGTAAGGATGTTAGTTTAAATGTGGGTGAGAACACCGTGATATTGGATGGAAAGTATGCATATTATAAGGTAAGGCGTGTTGCTTGTGTGTTTGATGGCTTGATGAGAATGAATGATCCTTTTGTATGTGTGCAGGCGGACCCCAGGGTGAAGGGACAGGTGAGGGGTATCCAAGTCGGAGATGTACTAGGACACCTCTCCACTGTCACTGAGGTAGGTATGGATGATAGCACGGATATCAGGGTGAATATTGCGAATGAAAAGACATGTGAATGGATGTATAATGAGGTGAAGGACATGGTGAAATTGGATGGATGTTTGACTAAGTATGAAAGGGAGGATGTGTATCAAATGATATTTGAACGAAAGGGAGCCCTCAGTAAGGGTGATCTGGATTTCGGGGTTGCAAAGCTCCCGGAATTCAAGATTGTCCTGAAGGAGGACTCCCCAATCTATCAGCGGCCGAGGCATTTCCCACGTCCGGTTGCTGATGAGATTGAGGAGCAGTGTTTGGAATTGGAGCAATTGGGAGTGATTGAAGAGAGTGAGAGTGCATGGAATAGTCCAATTGTGCCTGTACGTAAGCCGGATGGAAAATTGCGTCTGTGTGTGGATTATCGAAAGGTGAATGAAAGGACTGTGAAAGAAAGGTTTCCGATGTGTGTGGTATCTGAGTGTGTATATAGTATGCATGGGATGGAGTGGTTTACGAAGCTGGATCTGGTACGGGGGTATTACCAGATGCCTATTGCTGAGGAGAGCCGACTGGTAACTGCCTTCTCTTCCACAAAGAGGCATTACCAGTTCCGGAACCTCAGCTTCGGGTTGGCTAATGCTCCCGGAGCCTTCCAGCGGGCAATGAATGTTGTGTTGAGCAAGTTTGCGAGTAAGAATGTGATTGCATTTATAGATGATATTTTGATTATGACTGAGACTTTTGAGGAGCATATGAGATTGGTGAATGATGTGTTGAGAACATTGGAGAGTGTTGGTGTGAAGGTGAAAGTGGCGAAGTGTGAATGGTTTGCGAAAGAAGTGGAATTCCTTGGGCATATGGTGAGTGAGAATGGGTTGCGAAAATCACCGAAGTATGTTGAGAAGGTGCGAATGTTTCCTAAACCGGTGACTGTGAAGCAACTGAAGTCCTTTTTGGGTTTGATTGAGTTCCAGCGAAAGTTTATACGTGATTGTTCTGGTGTGAGTAAGCCTCTGACTGAGTGGATGGGCAAGAAAGGTAGTACGGTTGTCAAGTGGAATGATAAGATGAATGAGGCGTATGAGAGACTGAAAGAGGCAGCGGCTGAAGATGTTGAATTGGCGTACCCAGATTATAGTGTAAATGCTAAAATGCTTGAATTGTATACAGATGCGAGTGGGTATTGTATGGGAGGTTTTCTGATGCAAGAGCAGCGTTTGAATGGAGAGAATGTCAGGCGAATAATTGGGTATGTATCCAAGGCTATGAATGTTGCAGAACGAAAGTATTCGACTGTGGAACGAGAGTTGGCTGCGATAAGATATTGTTTGAAAGTGTTGCATCCATTTTTGTATGGTGTGAGGTTTGTGATAAAAACCGATCATCAACCTCTTGTGTATCTGCAGCGTATGAAGTGGGCTGATAGTAGGATTGCAAGGACTTTGGAAGATTTGAGTGACTTTGACTATGTGATTGAGTATGTGCCTGGTGAACGGAATGGAGTGGCTGATTTGATGTCAAGGTATCCTGGTACGAATGATGAAAATGTGTGTGGAGTGAGTGATCCTGAGTATTTGCCAAAAGGCATTATGAATGGAAAAGAGAGTAAGGGTGGTGGTGATTCCTTGTTTGAGAGTGTATGGAATGGTTTGCAAGATTTGAAGAGTGATGGAGTAGACGTGAGAGTGCCCGATAGTGTGGATGATTTAAGGAAGGAGGTAATGAATGAAGTGTGTAGGAAGCCTGAAAGCATTGGTATGGCAAAGGTGCGGAACTTCATGAAAGAATTGAGAGCGATGTGTATGCAAGGGGTCCCGCCATTTCAGGAAGTGTTGATTGTAGTGAGTCGTTTGTATGGAGTGATTGTTTATGTGCACTTTGGTGGTGAGAGGCCGATTGTGTACAAGGATGAGAAGATGAAGGGTTTGAATCCTAATGTGGTACATCTGCAATGTTTGAGTGGTGTGCACTACAATTGGGTGATTGAAAAGTGTTCATATATAAGAGAGAAGAATGATTGTCTGGATGAAGATGAGCGTCGTGTGGTGAGTGATGATATGGGAGTTAATGACAGTGTGGATATAAGTGCTGATGTTGGTGTGCTTGTTCCGTCAGTGTATTGCGAACATGGTGGACCTGATATGATGGAAGTGAGTGAAAGTTGGTGAAAGGTTGTTCTGTGGTTTGATTGATACTGGAGCGCAGGTGTCTTTAGTGAATGAGAGGATTCTGAGTAAGTATGATGAGTTTAAATGTTGCGAGCATAAACCTGTGAAGTTACGGATAAGTGGATTAGGAAATGGCTTGATAGTGGCATGGGAACAGGTTAGTCTGAAAGTGAGTTTGGGTAATGGTGTGAATGTGAAGCATGACTTTGTGATTCTGAAAGGTGAGCAAATGCCTTGTTGTTTCTTGCTTGGTGTAGACTTTATGAGATTGAATGATTTGTCTTTGGATGCTGATAAGGATTGTCTTATGAAAGGTGAATGTGAGGTGATGAGGTTGAATGAGTGTGCAAAGAATGTTGTCAAGTTTTGCGGTATGATTGAGTTGGTCATGGATGATGAGAATGAGATTTTAAGTGATGATGATATTCTAGAGATGCAAGAGATGTGTCCTTTTGTTAGTGAGTTGAAGAGGTGTGTAATGATGCGTGTTGATTTGAATGAATGGCCAGAGTGTTTAAGTGATTTTAAAAGGTATGCTAAGGATTTTGTTGTTTGTATGGATGTTGTATATTTTGTGAGGCATGGGAAAGGTGGTGATGATATGTATGTACCTGTGATGTCCTTAGTTGGTATGATTGGTCTGGTGAAGGTTGTGCATGATAATTATGGGCATATGGGTAAGTTTAAGCTGTGGGAGTGTATGAAGGAGCGTGTGTTCCATCCGTTTCTGAGAACTGTTGTGAATGATGTTGCAACTACGTGTGAAAGGTGTCAGAAGCGAAAGGTGTCAGAAGCGAAAGGTGCAAGGTGTGCAAGTGAAACCACCGATGTTGAAAGTTGATGCGAAAGAACCGTTTGAATTGGTAGTGATTGATTGTGTGTCTTTGCCGCGTACGAGTGCTGGGAATGTTGGTATGGTTGTTATGGTTGATCATAAAAGTAAGTTTGTGTATGCAGCGCCTGTGAGAGATAAAAGGAGTGTGACTGTTGCGCGTGTGGTTGAGCAGTTGTTTTTTCCTATGTGTGTATGGAAGCCTAGAAGATGTCTGAGTGATAATGGGCCTGAATTTGTAGGGGAAGTGTTTGAGCAAATGTTGAGAGAGAATGGTGTGGAGCATGTGAGAACAACTCCGTATGTACCGTCTTCAAATGGATTGGCTGAACGGACTATAAGAACCTTGTGTGAGATGTTGAGAATGATGAGTACGACAGTGAATGACTGGGATGTGTGTCTGGGGAGAGTGTTGTGGGCGTATAATTCAACTGTGCATAGTGCAACTGGAATGTCCCCATGTCAGTTTGTGATGAATTTTGAAAGGCGAGTGAAAGATAGGTTTCATTTGAGTGAAAGTGAGCAGAGTGTATGGCGTGAAGCACATGAAAGGTTTCGTTCATTTGAATTAGGTACAAAAGTATTGAAGGTGAAAGAAGTGAAGGGTAGGTTGAATGTATCAAAGATGAGTGAGAAGTTTGATGGACCTTATAGAGTTGTGAGAGTTTGGGAAAATGGGGTAACGTATGTTTTGGAGAGTTTGAATGACGGCATGACTGAGAGAGTGCGGGCTCATCAGAGTCAGTTAAGGAGATGGAGAGAACCTCCTGACTACCTGGTGAGCCATCCAGTGTATGGACTGTGTAGAGAGAGAGGTAAAGTGCATGATGATGAGAATGAATGTGATAGTATGGATCTGTCTGGGAAAGAGCTAGTCTTAGTCTCGAGGAGTAGAAAGCGTACAAAGAAGGGTGAAAGGAAGAATGCAAGTACAAATGAAAGTAAGTCTGAGCAGAGTGTTTCTGGTATGGGGGATCTTGAAAGGGAGATTGAGTTTTTGCGTAAACAGGTGAGTGATTTGGCTGGTATAAGTAGACGAGTGAGTGAGCTGCCTGTGCCTGATTTTTCTGGTTTTGGGAACAGTATGAATGATAGTGTGTTTGGGCAGAATGAACCTAGTGTGGCTGATTTTTCGGGTTTTATGAATGGTAATAGTAGGGGTGAGTTTGATGTAGTGAATGATGAAGTGGCTGATTTTTCAGGTTCCTGGTGGGAACCAGTCGAAGGGGTTTCTGCTATGCCTGTTGAGAATACAGGGGATGTGAGTGACCTGTCTGTTTCGCAAGAATGTACCTTGAGTTGGATGAGAGCTGTGAGTGAGGAGCTGATGAATGGGGGTATGAAGAGTGAGGGTTCTGAACGGAAGAGTATGAAAGAATTCTGTCGTGAGATGGGAGAACTGGTAATGAGGGCTAAGAGTATGGTTGATGAGATGATAAATAGTGACGATGAGACTGACAGGACGACTGACGAACAACCCCGACTAATTGCTACGCGTAGCCAGGGACCAGTAGAAGAGTGTGAATGGGTGCAGAAGGGTGCGATTGAGCACAAGTGGTACCGTGAAGAGTGATTGAAAGGGTTTAGTGAGTGGCTGGTCGAATGGCTTAAGGAAGGAGGGGTGTGGTGGAGCGAATGTGAGTGTGTGTAAAAGGGCCATTCTCCCACCCCTTTTCTAAGTACCCTCTCCCTCCTTCTGTAAGAATGTGTGTGTGAGTGGGAATAGGTTTTTTATTATATTTTCTTTTGTACATATGTATTTGATTTCATGTTGTATGTATAAGGTTATTTAACATCTCATGTTTTTTTTATTAGCTACTAAATGTTAAAGATTTTATGAGACAGCGTTAAAGTACCAGAATAGAAGAAAAAAAAAAAAAAAGAACAAATCAAACAAAAACATTGCCTGCATTTTGCAAGAGCCACTGTAAGAAAATATCTTTGAAGATATTCAAAGAAGATATAAGAAGTCTTCTAATGGTACTTGACTAGATCTTAAAGACATCTGAGCTCCGAGGTGGCAGGCACCATAAGCCCCGCACACCCAATTTTGTCACAAGAGTGACTACCAACAAGATTTTCCCCCGGGGAAGCCGGCAAATAATAAACCGTGGTACCACGTAAGAAAACTCCTCTTTTGTTGTCTCTTGTTTTGGTTGTCCCCTTTTGTATATGCACTCTTAGTATTAATATATATTTTTTGATTGATTTGGTTCCAAGATAGGATTGATTAGTATATATATATATATATATATATATATATATATATATATATATATATATATATATATATATATATATATATATATATATATATATAGGCTCATTGGGTGCATATTTACCCATATTTTTGTAAATATTGTATTTTTTTTCGTGTTAGTAAAGGACTGTACATACAATCCGTTTCATTCTCCTTCGATTTCTCACGTCCGGATTAGTGTAGGAAGCGGGTTGGATCGATTGGGGTTAGTCTAAATTTTTCGGCCCGCTACAACCTTATCAAAAGCTTTGCTGAAATCTAAGTAGATCACATCAACTTTCTCACCCCTATCTAATTCTTTAGTTACATAATCCATAAAATCCAGTAAATTAGTTAAACACGATCTACCTTTTCTAAAACCATGCTGAGCATCATTAATTAACCTGCTACTCTCTAGATGATCAGAAATTCCCTTCTTAACCATCTTCTCAAGAATTTTACAGACTATAGAAGTTAAGCTTACTGGTCTAAAGTTATTTGGGTCCTTTTCGCTTCCCTTTTTAAAAATTGGCACTACATTTGCCAATTTCCAATCATTTGGTATTTCTCCAGACTCTAGTGATCTAATAAATATCTTCTCAAGAGCTACTGCAATACTTTCTACACCTTCTTTGAGTATCCTAGAATGAATGTTGTCAGGGCCAGATGCCTTATAGTATTTAAATGCATTATAAGCCCTTTAATTTCTTCTCTGTCTATATTAATAGATTTTATCACTACTTCCCTTGACCTAGGATTATCATCAATTAATCTAACTGGTTTCTCTTCTGTGAATACTGAAGCAAAATAATCATTAAGGACCTTTACTATTTCCTCATCAGATTCTTTCAAAACCCCTTCATATTTAATAGGCCCTATTTTATCACTGTTAGATTTATTATTGATTCTATAATAGCTAAAGAATTTTTTAGAATCTTTATTACTATTTTTAGCTAAATTAATTTCTGCTGTCCTTTTGGTCTTGTTAATAATCTTATTTAGTTCATTTCTGGTTGACCTATAATGGTTTAAATTATCTAAACTACTCTCACTTTGTAACCTCTGGTTTGCCCTTTTTTTCTCTGAAACTTTATTAGCTATTTCTTGATTCCACCATAATGGTTTCCTACATTTCTTCCTAATAGACTTCATTGGAATACACTGTTCCTGAACCATGTTTAATATAGTCTTAAAAATATCCCACATCTCATAAGTATTCTTTCCATGGAATTCTATATCCCACCTAATCTGATTTAGCATGCTGCATAATTTATCGTAATCTCCCCTATAAAAATTTGGAATTTTTGTGGAGTTTGTCGTTGTTCTACCATTAACTATTTGCAAATTAACCAAACCACCTGATGATCACTGTTTCCCAATGATTTCCCTACACTCAATCCTTGAACTAAGTGATCATTTGAAAGAATTAGATCTAATATATTGGCACCCCTTGTTGGCTTATTAACAAATTGGGTCAAAAAGTTAACCTCAAAACACTCCATAAACTTACAACTTGCTCTATCTCTCCCTATCATATTTTCCCAGTCTACAGAAGTTAAATTAAAGCACTTCCATTAGCCTGTCTACCTTCTACAAATCTGTGTTTGCTTCCTATCCCTGCCTCACTTTGAGCCATTAAATTTCCCTGACCACTATCAAAACCTAGTTTCCCGCCTCTAAGTGCTATTTCTAATATAAACAATCAACCCACCACCAGTCCTATCTCTCCTTTGACTAATAAGAACATAAGAAAAGAAGGAGACTGCAAAAGACCATTCATGGCCTACACTTGGCAGCTCCTGTACATAGTAATGTACATAGTATAACCTTCTAGTTCAAATTCACTGACATTATCATTAAATATATTTTCATTAACCCATGATTCAATTATACATATTATATCTATATCTTCATGAATGATATAACTAAATAATTCATCCCTCTTATTTGTAAGACTACAGGTAGGATTGGTGGAGGAATAATTATCTATATAAAAAACAACATTGTTTCAAGTTTAAATACTTTAATAAAGCAGGATGGAGTTGAGTTGAGTTGAGTGTAATAAATACATTAGTGATTAATACTTTTGGGGAAGATAACTGGCAGCAATCCTGAGAAGAATTTTGGGGGGTGAGTGTTAACTTTTTCCTTAGTAAATTTCTGAGAGTATGGCTGTTTGTATAGATGGTGAGAGCATGCCGTTTGAAAGTAGTGTGTATGTGGTGTGTGATGCATGTGGAGTTGAAAGAAGAGTGAATGTGACTGAATGCTGTGTGTGTTTTCTGGAAGGGGAGGTTAGGAGGTTGAGTGGGGAATGTAAGAGGTTGAATGATTTGGTGTTTGAGGTGAGAAGAGATGCAAGTGTGCAATTGAAGGGTGAGATTAGTGCTAAGAGGGTGGAAGATAGGGCTAGGACAGGGAACAGTGTGGAAGTTGTGAGTGATGATGAATGGTGGGTGAAAATGGATAGGATAGACAAGTTAGGACAGGTTAGGTGTGGGAATGAGAGGGACATAGAACCTGTTTGGTTGACTAACAGATTCAATGTCCTGAGAGAGGAAGAGTGTGAAAGTGATTTGCCTGGTGTGATTGTGGATGAAAGCAGGATGGGTGGTAGTGTCACTGAGAGCAGGAGGGAGGGTAATGTTAGGCCAAGACAGAATAGGAGAATGATTGAGATGCTAGTGATGGGTGACTCTCAGATTAGGTATTTAGATAGGAAGTTGAGTGATAGCAAGTGGAAGGGAATGAGAGTTTGTCTGCCGGGTGCTGGTGCAAGTGATGTTTGTGAGAGGTATGATAGGCTGGTTTCTGGGTTTGAGAGGGATGCAGTTGTGATTACACATGTGGGAGTGAATGATGTAAAGAAGGTGGGTACATGTGAGTTACGTGAGCAGTATAAAAGGTTAATTGAAAGGATGAGAAAAAGCAGGGTAAAAGGTGTTGTTTCTGGTATGCTTCCTAGATTGGATGTGGGGGTAGAATGGTTGTCGTGTGCAATTGGTTTGAATGAATTTGTGAAAGGACTGTGTGAGGAGTTAGGATTGGTGTTTGTAGATGTCTGGGGAGGGTTTTACGGGAATAGGAGGTTGTATGCAATGGATGGGCTCCATCTTAGTCGGGCAGGTGTTGAGGTTCTATGGGGGGAGCTAGATAGTGTGATTAGGTCCTTACGGGTGGGAAACTAGAAGCTTTTAGAGGTAAGGGAATAACAGGAATAGAGGGCAGGTGTAGGAAATGGAAGGGATGCAGAGATAGAGGAATAGCTAGGGGAGAGGGCATACTGATGCATTATAGGGGGACTAATGCACAAGTGAATGAGCAGATAACTAGGAATAGAAAAGCATAATGCAATGAAGATGGGAATAATAAAAAAAACTTTAAAATATACTACACAAATGGTCAGAGTATAAGGAATAAAATAGATCTCTTAAGAGCGTTAGCGAGTGATGAGAATTTTGATATAATTGTGATAACAGAGTCATGGCTTGATTTGGCAGGAAATCACTTTAAACCTGAGGTTGAGATTGAGGGCTTTAACATGATCCATACAGATAGGAATGGGAAGAGAGGAGGAGGGGTTATTATTTATATTAAAGATAATCTCCAGTGTTGTGTAAACAGTACAATTAAATTAGATGATAACACAGAGTCATTATGGCTAAATGTAAAGGAAGGTAAAAACAAGTGGGGATGGAGTTAGGTCTGTGGGGGTTAGGAATAGGAGTCTGACTGAAGTGCTTGTGATGGGTGATTCGCGTGTTAGATATTTAGATAGGAAGTTGAATGCAAGTAGATTGAATGGTTTGAGGGTGTGTTTGTCAGGTGCTGTCTTGAGAGATCTGTCTGATAGGTATGAGGAGCTGGTGTCTGGCTGTGCAAGGGATGCGGTTGTGATTACACATGTAGGAGTGAATAATGTGAAGAAAGTGGGTGCATGTGAGTTCCGTGAGAGGTACAATATGTTGATTGAAAAGGTGAAAGAAAGTAGATGAAAGGTGTTGTGATAGGTGTGCTTCCAAGAATGGATGTCTCGTGCAATTGGGCTGAATGATTATGTGAGGAGGATGTGTGAGATGGTTCGGTGTCATTTTTATGGATGTGTGGGATGTTTGTTCGAATGAAAGAAATGTATGCGATGGATAGACTGCATTTGAGTAGGAGGGGGGTAGATGTGTTGTGGGAGGAGTATGATCGTGTTATTAGGTCTTTGTGGGGGGGGAAACTAGATACTAATAGTGGTCAGGGAATTATGAGAGGACATTATAGTACTGAAAGTAGAATGGACTTGGCAGATAACAGAAATAGGTTCCAAGGCGATAGAGGTGAGGTCATTCAAGTTTCAAGAGGTGCTTCAGGGATAGGGGTGTTAAATTGTTTCTCTACAAATGCTCGTAGTCTTAGAAACAAGAAGGATGAGCTATTTAGTTATATTAGCAATGAGGATATAGATATATTATGCGTTACTGAATCATGGGTTAATGAAATAGAATTTAGTGCACTATAAGTGAATTTGATTTACAGGGCTATAATATGTACATTAGTCAAAGGACAGGTAGGATTGGTGGAGGAATAATTATCTACATAAAAAACAACATTGTTTCAAGTTTAAATACTTCAATAAAGCAGGATGGAGTTGAGTCACTTTGGATAGATATTAGGTTCAGTAAAAATAGAATGGTGCATTTGGGAGCTTTTTACAGACCACCTGGGCAGACTGATGATATGGATGAACTAATGATAAGGGAAATAAGTAAGGGATGTGAAACAGATGCAGTTATTATTGGGGACTTCAACTTAAACTCTGTGGACTGGGAAAATATGATAGGTAGGGATAGAACAAGTGGCAGGTTCATAGAATGCTTTGAGAATAATTTTTTTAATCAATTTGTTAATGAGCCAATGAGGGAGGACAATATATTAGATTTAGTACTTTCTAACAGTGATCATTTAATTCAAGAATTGACTGTTGGGGAAGCATTGGGAAATAGTGACCATCAGATAGTTCATTTTAACTTGGGAATTGAGAAGGGTAAAATAACCGAGAATGCTGAAAAAGTTCCAAATTTTAATAAGGAAGATTATGTAAAACTTCGAAGCTTGCTAAATTTGGTAGACTGGGATGTAGAATTGAGAGGTAAAAATGCTTATGGGATGTGGGATACTTTCAAGCATATAATAAATGTAGTCCAAGAGCAATGTATCCCAATGAAGGCCATTAGGAACAAAAGTAGGAAACCATTATGGTGGAATCAGGAGATAGCTAGAAAAATTTCAGAGAAGAAAAGGGCATACAAAAAATTACAGGTACAAAATAATATTCAAAATTTAAGTGATTATAGAATAGCTAGGAATGAGTTAAATAAGATTATAAAGAAGAACAAAAGGGTGTCAGAAATTAAATTAGCTCAGGATAGCAACAAAGATCCGAGAAAGTTCTTTAGTTACTATAAAATTAATAACAAGTCTGGCAGAGTTAAAATAGGACCTATCAAATATGAATGGGTTGTGAGAGAAACTGATGAGGAAATAGTTGAAGTACTAAATGGTCATTTTGCATCAGTATTTACAAAGGAGAAACTAAATAGTCTTATGTATAGTACTCATGGGTCAGGGAAAGAGGTGTTTACTAACATTAGTGTGGATCGGAGGATGATAAAAGGACTAATAGGTGAGTTAGATACTACCAAGGCCTCCGGCCCTGATAATATTCATTCTAGGATACTTAAAGGTGTAGAAAGTATCTCAATAGCTCTGGAGAAGTTATATACTAGGTCACTGCAATATGGAGAAATACCCGATGATTGGAAGAGAGCGAATGTAGTCCCCATTTTCAAGAAGGGTAGTAAAGAGGATCCAAATAACTTTAGACCGGTTAGCCTAACTTCTGTAGTCTGTAAAATTCTTAAGAAAATAGTTAAAAAAGGGATTTGCCAACATCTAGAGAGGGAGGGGTTAATCAGCGATGCTCAGCATGGGTTTAGATCAGGTAGATCATGTTTGACTAACTTACTAGACTTTCTGGAGTTTGTAACAGATCAAGTAGATAAGGGAGAGAATGTAGATATAATTTACTTAGATTTTAGTAAAGCATTTGATAAGGTACCACATAGGAGACTAGTTCATAAATTAAAAATGATTGGGATATGTAGGGGTGTTTCAAATTGGATAGCTGAGTGGCTGAAAGACAGGAAGCAAAGGGTAGTGCTAAATGGTGTAAAGTCAGAGTGGAGGGATGTTATCAGTGGGGTTCCTCAGGGATCAGTTCTCGGTCCATTATTATTTGTCATCTATATAAACGATCTTGGGGAGGCAGTTAATAATAAAGTGTCAATTTTTGCGGATGATACCAAATTAGCAGCTGTAGTTAAAGATATTGATGATAATTTTAAAGTGCAGGGGGATTTAAATAAATTGTTATCCTGGGCACATAGTGGCAAATGACTTTCAACCTTGATAAGTGCATTTTTTTTTTTTTTAATTTTATGGAGCCCATCTAGCAACTACCCAAAAAGTCGCCGAAAAACACGACAGCCTAGAACTAGGCTACTTTAAAGTAAAAATATGAAAACTTAATGATATAAATTGGAAAAACTTAACAATCGAAGCAATCTCCGGCAGCGGGGGGAGGTCCCCCTCACCCCGGTGCAGGAGAGTGCAACCTACAAACAAAACAATAACAAAAAAAGGAACCTTAAATAAAGGGGAGAAGGCCGGCCTCCCCCAAAAAGTCAATAAGTCCACCAGTCATGGTGCACGCACTCGTCCCGAGTACAAGGGACAGGCGGTAGCGACCCCGCCCATCCCGGTACCGAGACAGGTATCGTGCGCGAAGATCACCCAGACTGGGACATTCGACAAGAATATGCCGAACAGTCTGGGGGATGATGCAGTCATTGCAATAGGGTGCATGCGAGCGCTCCATCAAGTAGCGATGCGTCACACGTGTGCCCGATTCGAAGACGACAGAAAGCAACCTGAAGCCGCTGCGGCATTGGGGGATAGGTCCATGGGAACAGTCGCGGAGCAATGGCACGCAACTTTAAGTTCCCTTCGACCGTCTCCCATCTTCTTTGCCAAGCAGTCCGAAGAGCTGCCATGTAGTTGGTGTGAGGAAGAGCGAAACGCTGGTCCGGTCGCAGAGTCCTCGCAGACTCTTTGGCGCCCTCATTCCCCGCAATTCCTACATGTCCAGGAACCCAGCAGAAGATAATCTCGACATCTGCCCAGGCGCGCCAAAACCGTGGCGTCACAGATATCACGAACCAGGGGATGCGGAGATTCCAATTACCCGAGAGCACTCAGGGCGCTTTGTGAGTCGCTATAGATCACAATCCGGTCTCCGAACCGGGCACGTCGCGTAATCTCCCATACCGAGTGGTGTATTGCCACCAGCTCGGCCGTAAAGACAGACGCAGCGCCTGGTAGAGCCCTGCTGACTTCAAACAGAGGGGATACGGCGTGGAAGCCGACCCCCTCTTGGGACTTGGAGCCATCCGTATACACTGGCACGGTTCCAGCGTGACACGATGTGTGCTCCAAAAAGGTCGAACGCAATACTCCCGGCGCAGTACAAGCTTTGGGAGCAGAGGCGTGGCGACAAATAGCCAAATGTGGTACCCTCCAGGGTGGCGTCCTGGGCAAAAGCAGGGGCGCCACCGGCCCGAGAGCGATATCTACCTCTCGAAGGAGTTTCCTGGCCCTAAACCCAAAAGGCTTAGGGTATGACTGGCGTCTCTCGACGGCATAGGCACCATCGAGATCAGCTGCGGATGCAGTGAGAGCTGTTGGCGACTGAGGGAGGCGCCGGGCTCGCGCGTACAGTCGAGTGATACACTGCACGCGGCGCAGAGCGAGTGGCATCTCCCCAGCATCGACCAACAGGCTCTCAATGGGGGAAGTGCGGAAGGCACCGGTCGCAAGGCGAAGGCCGGTGTGGTGGATCGAATCCACCTTCAGCAATAAACGCTCGGCTGCGGATGTATAAAACTCGCATCCGTAGTCGAGCTTCGAACGAACAAAGGATCGATAAAAAAGTAAGGCAGTAGCCCTATCAGCGCCCCAAGCGCTGAAAGTCACGGAACGGAGAATGTCCATGGCGCGGGTACAAGAGACCCTAAGGCTGTGAATATGAGCCTCCCAGGTGAGGCGTCGGTCGAATACAAGACCAAGGAAACGGTGAGACTCAACCACATCCAGGCGCACCCCTTTAAGAAACAAATCTGGGTCGGGGTGAAGCCGTGGATGGCGGCAGAAGTGCACCACCTTAGTCTTGGCCAAAGAAAACCGAAACCTGTGCGCTTCGGCATAGCGAGAGACGCGGTTCAATGCCTGTTGGAGTAGACGCTCCAGAGTTGGCATCTGGGCCGCGCCAAAAGAGATCGAAAGGTCGTCCACGTAGAGCGTAGCGAGAACATCTTCCGGCAGCACCGAGGTGATGCCGTTGATGCTCAGGGCAAAGAGTGTGACACTGAGGACACTTCCCTGCGGGACACCCTCTTCCTGCTCCTTTGGGCCGGAGAGGGCTCCCCCCACCCGTACGCGGAATCGACGATCTCGCAAAAATTCAGATATAAAAATTGGGAGGCGTCCCCTCGCCCCCATCGTGTGGAGAGTCTCCATGATACCGTATCGCCATGCAGTATCATAGGCCTTCTCCAGATCGAAAAACACCGTGGCGTAACTGTCTACGAAGGAAAGCCTCGCAGACGGCATTTTCCAGTCGGAGCAGAGCATCCGACGTGGAGTGGAACTTGCAGAAGCCGCACTGTGCGGAAGACAGATGGCCTCCGCTGTCCAGGAAAAAGGCTAATCAACTTGCACACGCAAGAGGTTAGAGAGATTGGGCGGAAA
This sequence comes from Ceratothoa steindachneri, assembly GCA_963969495.1. Lineage (NCBI taxonomy): Eukaryota > Metazoa > Arthropoda > Malacostraca > Isopoda > Cymothoidae > Ceratothoa > Ceratothoa steindachneri. The sequence continues at coordinate 109,856,998 of OZ018318.1, forward strand.
CCGGTCGGAGTAGAGTGATCTCTCCCCGGTTTGCGAAAGGCAAGCACAGTAGCGATTCGCCAGGAGTCTGGGAGAAGACCTTCCACCCAGATCCTGTTGAACAAATCTAACAGAAAGGCCATGCCTCGCTCACCTAGGTGTCGAAGCATGGCGTACGGGACATCGTCCGGACCATGGGCGGTGTCCGCGCACGAAGCGAGAGCGGAACGCAACTCGCTTACAGTAAACTTGTCGTTGAAGGGTTCTCCGCCTGTGGAGGTAAAGTCCAGCCGGCGGCCTTCCGCGACATCACGACGTGCAATGAATGCTGGCGGAGCAGCATCACGGCTAGAGAATGCAGAAAAAGCGGTCGCGAAGGATTCCGCCACGGACGCGGGGTCCGAGATTGCGGTCCCATTCTCCTGGAGAACGGGAGGGGGGTACTGCGAGAACTTGCCCCGAATCCTTTTGACTCGCTTCCACACCTCAGCTAAAGGGGTCTTCCCGTTAAGTGAAGACATGTATGCCCGCCAAGAAGAGCGGCGGGCGTGCTTCCAAATATACCGGAACCTAGCCCTAGCCCGACGAAATTCAGCGACAGTGAAATCGTTCGGGCGGCGCTTATAGCGCATGTAGGCATAACGCTTCTGTTTGAGGGCCGTCTCACACTCGGCCGACCACCATGGGAGTGGTCGGCGTGCAAAACGGCCAGACGTCCTAGGAATAGTAGTCAGGCCCACGGCGATGAGGTTGCCGGAGAAGAACTCAACGGCCTCATCTACCGACCTAAACTCCTCAACTGAGATAGAGAATTCAGTCATTTCCTGAAATGCAGGCCACCGCGCCCGCGCCAAGCACCACCGAGGTGGTCTCTCAGGCGGCAGTTGCCCTGAAAATCATATTTGAATGGGAAAGTGATCACTACCATGGAGGTCATCGACCACTCCCCAATCAAAATCAGGCTGTGCATCCGAAGAGCACAAAGATAGGTCAAGGCAAGAAAATGAAGCGGTTCTCGGACAGTGATGCGTAAACTCATCCACGTTTAGGACACCCATCTCAAGCTCTTCGATCAGATCGGCAAGGACTTGTCCCCTGGGATTTATGGAGTAATCTCCCCAGAGAGGATGCCTGCCGTTCAGATCTCCAAGCAAGAGATAGGGCCTCGGCAACCGTGCCACAACGCGGCGGACTCCCCCACGTCGAAGTCAGCTGACGGTGGAATGTACGCAGAAATGATAGTATACCTCCTATCCAGGTGCAGCTGCACAGCCACTGCCTGAAAGGAGGTATCTAAAGAGAAAGGAAGAACGGAGACATCATGCCGGGTGTAAACCGCGCATCCCCCAGCTCGGCCATCCCACGGTGGTGGGGTCGCAAGACCCTTGTACCCCGGGAGGGCGGGCAGGGGGCACGCGCCTAGCATGGTCTCCTGCAAAAAGATAGCTAACGGGGAGCGGGACGAGACGAGCCTCCGCAGCTCCTCCCAGTTGGCCCGGAGTCCACGGCAATTCCATTGAAGGAATATGCCCTCCAGACCTAGCTCGGAGGAGACGCGGAGGCCCTCCTCGAATGAAAGACCCTCACGGGAATGGCCGTACGCTTCCCGGGGGCAGAACCCCGGGCGCTGTTGGCCGGACAAAGCGCTGGAGGCGCTGTCGCCTTCGAGGACTTATTGGGGGAGGTTGGGCTCGCCATGCGAGTCTTTTCCTTCCTCCGCCTCGAAACCTTAGGCGGGCGCTGCGGCTTCGGAGGCGGGGCGCCCTCTTTTCGAGGAACCACCGTCTCCGAGCCACTCGCTCCACCTCGGGGCGTGGGCGAAGGAGCCGAAGCTCCTTTATTGCTGTCCTCCTTTCGGGGGACAGCTTTAGGAACCCCCGAAGATGGCCTAGCGACCATCTTCAGGGGTGTTGCCTCCTGTGAGTCTAACGACCGTGCTCGTTCGCCTGGATGGGCCAGGAGCAGAGGGTGCCTTTCTAACTACTGAGGCATATGACGTCCCAGGCAGAGCTGGGCACGCCAGGACCAAGTCCTTTGCCTCGTGGAATGAGAGTCTATCCTGGGCATGAACGGCCAGGATTTCTTTCTCCAGGAGATATGCACCACATTGCTTCGAAGAAGCAGGGTGCGGCTCTCCGCAATTGACACACTTGGCCACACACGATTTGGACTTATCGTGTGCGACCTTGGAGCAATTTACACAGACTTCGGGTGACCCCGACTTTGCACGTCTACATGAGCAATTTGTATGGCCGAAGCGGTGACAGTAATAGCACCGCCGCGGCAGTGGCACGAATGCCTTCACGCGGTAGCGGTACCAACCGGCACGCACCGACTCAGGGAGCTTGTCACAGTCAAACGTGACGAAGAGTGTAGGGGTGGGTCTCGAAGCCCCTCCCTGTTTTCTCATCACACGTTCGACCTTGCCCGCCCCATGGTCGGCCAGCTTTAGGGTGATGTCCTCAATGGAGTAGTCAACGAGTTACCTCGCATAAACTACTCCTTTCACAAAGTTCATGGTAGAGTGCGGCGTCACACTCAACGGGGTGCCATGAAGTGTCCGAAGAGCACTTATCTTGGCCGCCTCGGCGGGATTCGCCGCATTCGCCAGAAGGCTGCCGTCCGAGAAATGGGTCACCTTCGGCTCTCTACCAATTGCACTAGCTAATCCTCTCCTCTGATGGATCATGTTGCCCTTGGACAACATGGTGCCATCAGTGGAGCGAATAACGAGGAAGCGTTTGAAGCCAGCGGGCTCAAAAACGCCAGGTAACCTCTGAATAAGGGGCCCCGATGTCATCGAGGCTCCGCCCTGTGCACTCTTGGTGTTAGTCTTGGTTAGGGGCTCTGCACACGAGGGGGTAGAGGGGCCGGATGTGCCGATCTTGGCTTGGTCGCCTACCAAAGTGGTAGCAGACCCATCCGTCCCTGCAGCCCCCGTGGATGGAGAGGAGCCCCAAGTCTTTTTCTTTTTTGGAGAGGAGGGTGGGGAATGAACCCGCTTCTCACCTCCGCCGGCAGAAGTCCCCAGGCCAGATGGACCGGCCTCAGCCAGGTCCCTCTCCGAAATGGAGAAGGTCCTGGTTGTCGTAGGGGTACCTGTCGGAGGAGATCCCTCCTCTCCTTTTACTGCCTCGGAGCCCTCAGCCATTTGAGGAGGACCTTGCATAGGGGCGGATTCGGGTTCGGTGCTTGGCGCCGAGCCCGAATTCCCCCCCATGGAAGGCCCTACCGTCTGAGGCTGGGTCTTCTCAAGGACCATGTCTATCACAGGAGGGGCCTCCAGTTCGCCATCCCCTCCCAGGACATCGCAGGTCCCCTTGGCAGTGTCGCCAGTCTTGTGTGGGGAGGCACAGGCCTTGACCCCGGCAAGGTTTAAAATTCTTGCCAGCAGGTCTTTTGAGGGAAGCCATCGATCCTGTGTGCTTTAACTTTGCTCAGAAGCCGTAAGTGTGGCACTCGATCAAAAGCCTTACTAAAGTCCAAGTATAAAATATCATAGTTTTCATCATTATCTGCTGCTTCATACACCTTACTATAAAAAGACAGCAAATTAGTCAGACAGGATTTACCCTTACTAAAGCCATGCTGTGATTCTTTTATCAACTTATGCTTATCCAAGTGATCTCTAATATTCCTTGCTATAATAGATTCCATCATTTTCCCTACCACTGATGTCAAACTTACTGGTCTGTAATTAGACATATTTGTTTTATCCCCTTTCTTAAATATAAGAACATAACATAAGAACATAAGAAAAGAAGGAGACTGCAAAAGACCATTCATGGCCTACACTTGGCAGCTCCTGTTCCAGTCAACACACAAAAGATTTCTTACCAGAGAAAAGTCATCAACATTGTCACCCTTTACAGGAGTTCGTCAGATCTAATCTACAATATACATAAAATGCATCCAGAGGATTATGTCCATTCATGCAACCGCAAAATAATCTCCCCACTCCTTAGAAAAATATATACATATGTACATAAAAAAGTCAGTCACATCTAGCAGCTTCATTCATATATTTATCTAATCTATTCTTAAAACTACCCAGAGAGGAGGCTTCTATCACATGTCTAGTGAGCCTATTCCATTCATCTACCACACGATTTGTAAACCAATTCCTCCCAATCTCCTTCCTAAACCTATACTTATCAAGCTTAAACCCATTGCTACGTGTCCTGTCATGTTCACTAAGTATAAGAACCTTACCCAGATCCCCTTTATTATATCCTTTTACCCATTTGAAGACTTCAATCAATTCCCCTCTGACTCTTCTCCTTTCCAATGTATGTAGATTTAGTTTTCTGAGCCTTTCACCATAAGGTAAGTTCCTTAGCCCACCAATCATCTTTGTCATCCTTCTCTGCACAGACTCAAGCAAATCAATATCCTTCCTATAATATGGTGACCAAAATTGTACTGCATAGTCTAGATGAGGCCTAACTAGCGCCAGATACAGTTTTAGAATGACTTCAGCACTCTTATTGCTTACACTCCTCCTAATGAATCCCAATATCCTATTAGCTTTATTCTTAGCATTTAGGCATTGCTTTCTAGGACGAAGGTCTGAACTTACCAAAATACCCAAGTCCCTCTCACAATCGGTCCTCCTTAAATTTCTCCCATTTAATTTATAACTATTCAGTGGATTATTTCTACCTATATTAAGTACACTACATTTGTCTATGTTAAACTTCATTTGCCATTTCTCAGCCCAATTGGACAGAATGGTCAATTCCTCCTGCATTACAACAGCATCAGAATCAGCCCTAATGGCCCTACCTAGCTTAGTATCATCAGCAAATTTACTCAGGTCACTACTTATACCTATGTCAAGATCATTAATATAAATTAAGAATAGCAAGGGACCCAAAACAGATCCTTGCGGAACTCCACTGCTAACACACCCCCACTCAGATTTAACTCCATCTATACTAACTCTTTGCTGTCTGTCACCAAGCCATGACTGAATCCACCTAAATATACTGCCATCGATCCTGTGTGCTTTAACTTTGCTCAGAAGCCGTAAGTGTGGCACTCGATCAAAAGCCTTACTAAAGTCCAAGTATAAAATATCATAGTTTTCATCATTATCTGCTGCTTCATACACCTTACTATAAAAAGACAGCAAATTAGTCAGACAGGATTTACCCTTACTAAAGCCATGCTGTGATTCTTTTATCAACTTATGCTTATCCAAGTGATCCCTAATATTCCTTGCTATAATAGATTCCATCATTTTCCCTACCACTGATGTCAAACTTACTGGTCTGTAATTAGACATATTTGTTTTATCCCCTTTCTTAAATATAGGTATCACATTGGCTTTCTTCCATGCCACTGGCACAATGCCACTCTCCAAAGATTTTCTAAAGATGCATGCTAGGGGCTCACTTAACACATCCTTACATTCTTTCAAAATTCTAGGAAAGACCTCATCAGGACCGGGTGCTTTACTACTTTTGATTTTATCAATTACCTTTGTCACTATCTCCTTTGTGATCAAGATACCCTTTAATTTCTCTTCATCATTACCCCGAAAGATCATTGACACCTCGGGTATGTTTAGAGTATCCTCCTGTGTAAATACTGAGAGAAAAAAGTCATTTAGCATTCCAGCCATTGAGTCCCTATCACTCACTAATTCTCCATTGGAATCTATAAGTGGGCCTATTTTATCTCTAACCTTAGTTTTGTATAATTGATAAAAACTTTTAGGATCTTCCTTTGCCCTATTTGCCACTTTAATTTCATAATTTCTCCTTGCTACTCTAACTAACTTTTTAACATCTCTTGCTAGTTCATTATATCTCTGCCTTAAGTGATCCTCTCCATTTTTTATTTTCCTATAAATGCCCTTTTTAATGCCAATATAATGCTTAATTTTATCTGTCATCCATTTTGGGTCATTATTTTTAGTCCTAATCTCCTTATAAGGAATGTTAATCATCTGACCTGTAATTAATTGCTCAATTATTCTTTCATACTCCTCTTCAATTGTAATCTCTTCCTCCTGGTGATTATTGTCTCCACTAACTGATATCATTGAATCTATTCCTGAATTGATTTCATTGCCTGGTTTCTGTACAACTGCCTCCAGGTAAGTCCTTAGCCCATTATAATTTGCTCTTCTAAAGTCAGGAATTTTAACATTGTTCATGCTACTATCAATACCATACCATTTCATCTTGAATCTAATTTCACAATGGTCGCTATTACCCAAATTTCCTCCAATCTCAGTATCCTTAATAACTTCTTCCCTATTTGTCAGAACTAAATCCAGTATATTATTACCTCTAGTGGGTTCGTTAATAATCTGCCTCAGAAAATTATCTTGGACAACATTCAAAAATTCCTCAGCCTCCTGATCACCCACAAGAGCTTCCCAGTCTATATTTCTGTAATTAAAATTGCCCATTATACACACATGATTAACTAATACATGCCTTTATAATCTACTGCCACAGAAGATTTGAAGCTTCCTTAACATAACATAACATAACATAACATAATTACACGGATGACAAAAGCCACAAGGGCCTATCAAAGGTCATCCGCCTCCGTCAAAACCCACCCACAAAAAGCACCATCACCAGGGGAAGACAAAATCAAAGTCCCCCACAATATAATATAACGGATGACAAAAGCCACAAGGGCTCATCATAGGTCATCATAGGTAATCCTATAAAAAAGAAGGAGACTGCAAAAGACCATTCATGGCCTACACTTGGCAGCTCCTGTTCCAGTCAACACACAAAAGATTTCTTACCAGAGAAAAGTCATCAACATTGTTTTTACCTTCCTTTATATTTAGCCATAATGACTCTGTGTTATCATCTAATTTAATTGTACTGTTTACACAACACTGGAGATTACCTTTAATATAAATAATAACCCCTCTTCCTCTCTTCCCATTCCTATCTGTATGGAACATGTTAAAGCCCTCAATCTCAACCTCAGGTTTAAAGTGATTTCCTGCCAAATCAAGCCATGACTCTGTTATCGCAATTATATCAAAATTCTCATCACTCGCTAACGCTCTTAAGAGATCTATCTTATTCCTTATACTCCGACCATTTGCGTAGTATATTTTAAAGTTTTTTTATTATTCCCATCTTCATTGCATTGTGCTTTTCTATTCCTAGTTATCTGCTCATTCACTTGTGCATTAGTCCCCCTATAATGCATCAGTATGCCCTCTCCCCTAGCTATTCCTCTATCTCTGCATCCCTCCCATTTCCTACACCTGCCCTCTATTCCTGTTATTCCCTTACCTCTAACAGCTTCTAGTTTCCCACCCGTAAGGACCTAATCACACTATCTAGCTCCCCCCATAGAACCTCAACACCTGCCCGACTAAGATGGAGCCCATCCATTGCATACAACCTCCTATTCCCGTAAAACCCTCCCCAGACATCTACAAACACCAATCCTAACTCCTCACACAGTCCTTTCACAAATTCATTCAAACCAATTGCACGCGACAACCATTCTACCCCCACATCCAATCTCGGAAGCACACCAGAAACAACACCTTTTACCCTGCTTTTACTCATCCTTTCAACTAACCTTTTATACTGCTCACGTAACTCACATGTACCCACCTTCTTTACATCATTCACCCCCACATGCGAAATTACAACTGCATCCCCCTCACACCCAGAAACCAGCCTATCATACCTCTCACAAACATCACTTACACCAGCACCCGGCAGACAAACTCTCATTTCCTTCCACTTGCTATCACTCAACTTCCTATCTAAATACCTAATCTGAGAGTCACCCATCACTAGCACCTCAGTCATTCTCCTATTCTGTCTTGGCCTAACATTACCCTCCCTCCTGCTCTCAGTCACACTACCACCCATCCTGCTTTCATCCACAATCACACCAGGCAAATCACTTTCACACTCTTCCTCTCTCAGGACATTGAATCTGTTAGTCAACCAAACAGGTTCTATGTCCCTCTCATTCCCACACCTAACCTGTCCTAACTTGTCTATCCTATCCATTTTCACCCACCATTCATCATCACTCACAACTTCCACACTGTTCCCAGTCCTAGCCCTATCTTCCACCCTCTTAGCACTAATCTCACCCTTCAATTGCACACTTGCATCTCTTCTCACCTCAAACACCAAATCATTCAACCTCTTACATTCCCCACTCAACCTCCTAACCTCCCCTTCCAGAAAACACACACAGCATTCAGTTACATTCACTCCCCTTTCAACTCCACATGCATCACACACCACATACACTCTACTTTCAAACGGCATGCTCTCACCATCTATACAAAAAGCCATACTCTCAGAAATTTATTATCCATTTTACTTGGCTTTTTTATTTATAGGTTCAGGTTCACTACAAACGGGTCTTTTATTTGATTTGATTAAGTTTGGATTATTAGTTTTGCTGTTTCTTTTATTTTTTTCAGATTCAGAATTTAGGGGGGTTTTATTTTTACCTTTGAGATTAACTGCATCATTTGCTTCAACAATGGGAGGTTTTTGTCTACTTTTATCTGGGGCTACATTTTTATGAGATATAGTGATGTTTAGTTTATTTTCTTTAGGTTTTGAATTACTTGTGTCTTGCCTGACAGTTTTGCCCTGATTATCAGCTTCAATGAGCATTTCCTGATTTTAATTTTCTTTTTCACCAAATATTAGTTGAGTTTCATTATTAAACATTGTATTAGCAGGTTGAGAGTGTATAGCTTCTTGTTGCATTTGTTTTGCTTCAACTAATGCTTCTTCAAATTCCTTCTGTCCCAAGTCTTTTAAGCAAAGCAATTAAGAGAAAGTTGTAATTATGTGTATCATTTGCATTATTTTGATGATTACTAATTTTGAGGGGTTCGGTAGAGGACGTATTTGAATTAGAAAGAAAATTTGGATTGCTCGTCTTATCATAAATAAGTGGATTGGGGTTATTAATCAAGGTTTGATGGTGAATTGATTTGCCATTTGCTGTATTATTATTGATGGTTCTATCTTGTAGGTTAGTTTTTAAGATATGAGCATAGCTAGCTTGGTTAACTTCTGGGGGGTTTTGAATAATTGCAGCAGCAGTTTCCTTGGAAATAGAGGATGGATAGGAGTTTATATTATAAGATTTATTATTTTTTTCTTTTATTTGTGTTTTGACGCTTTCATCAATGATATTTAACTTTTTTGCTACAATTTCAACTTTCTTAGCTTCCTGGAATACTTTGCATCCTTTGAAGGTTGATACATGGTTTAAGTTGCAATTTGCGCATTTTAAAGTTTCTCTTGGGCAGTCTTTAGCTGAGTGGTCATTGCTACATATTAGACATTTTACTCTTAATCGACAGGAATTAAATGTATGTACATATTTTTTACACCTCAAGCATTGTATCGGTAATGGAGTATAATCGTTTATATGGAAATTTGTATACAGTATTTTAATTATAGTTGGCTTATTTTTAACTGAGAAGTCAATTTTAATAAATTGTGTTGGAGTGTTATCTTTATTTTATTTTTTTATTGATACGATACATTGATAGTATAGGGTAGCCTTTAGATATTAATTCATTCTTTATTTCCACTACATTCTTATTTAGAGCAATTGGGCCAATAACGCCATAGGATTTTGGAAGATCTGATAGTAATTTACAAGTTACTTTCCACTCACCTAGTAAGAAACCTGGGTAAATATGTAGATTATCGGCGCAAACGATGGGACGTACTATTTTGTCTGTGTTCCCAAATGTTTCACATTTTTAGGGTACATTTAAGTTGACGGCTCGTGTGGGGGTAAACACAATGGGGAGACTACACTACGATGATCCTGAGTTTCATTAAATTTAGAGGGGTCTGGGGGGCACAGCCCCCCAGTATATAATCCTAGGTAAATATGTAGATTATCGGCGCGAACGATGGGACATACTATTTCGTCCATGTTCCAAAATGTTTCACATTTTTTGAGTAAATTTAAGGGGACGGCTCTTATGGGAGTAAACACAATGGGGGGACTACACTACGATGATCCTGAGTTTCATTAAATTGGGGGGGGCTGGGGGGCACAGCCCCCAGTATATAATCCTAATTGTTTATAGAATAATAATTCGTAAAGGACTCAAACACGCATGAATATTCCGACACGAGTGAACGATAATATTTACACACAAATTTTTTTTCCGGCCGGCCTGCTAATCTACATATTTACCAAAACCTGCACTATCTAATATATTTTGAATCTTAGTACTGGTATTAATAATGCAGTTTTTGTGCAACCAGTAAAAGTTACGGTAATTGTGTAGACAATGGGCGGATGCAATTATTTTGAGCGTCGGCTCATTGTAGGGTGCGGCATGCCGCGGGGATAACACTGCGATGACCCTGAGTTTCAATCCTTTGGGGGGGGCTGGGGGGCACAGCCCCCCAGTATAAAAACGAAAATCGCCATTAAATTCTTTGATTTCATCTCTAAAAAAGTAACAACGAAAAGTAGCCCAAAATAGTCCCCAAAAAGCTAGGCCTAGGATCCGGCCATCGTCTACACAATTACCAAAGTTACATGATGATGTTGAATATCATTGAGTAAATTACTGTTTTTAAGGGCAATGCTAAATTGAAGAGGTTTGTCATTAAATTTATCATCTTCTTTTACAGGTGCTATTAAGTATTTAAATGGAAGATTTATATTATCAGGAGGAGACCCATCGGGGTCATCCTCCATTTCAAAAGACCTACCGGAAATCAGTAGGCCTGTATAAGCTCCCAATTATAAATAAGTGCAGCAAACCTTAATTATTACAAATATATATAGAAAGATTTAGTTAATGAAATATTAGTTATGCGGAACTAATAGGATACAGCAACAGTATCTAAAATCGACCCCTGGTGTTTACTAATTTTTCATTGTTGGGAATATAAAAGCATGTTTTATGTTTTTTGTCGTGATACTGTGCAGTTGTTTATGAGCAGCGGTCACCTTGCTAGATACCCAAGTTAACTCAAATAGTGAACTAGTGTTCCTTTCAGCTCTTTAAAGTGTTAATTAGTATGCTTCTCTTTCACTCACGTGAGTAAATTTATATCTTTTTTATAAAATTCGAAGCCTTTTTATATTAATTAGGACAATGGCCTTTGCAACGAATGAGGAAAAAGCGGATGACGGTAGGGGTAAAAGTGAGCGTGAAAATTAGGGTGTTTGTGCTGAAATGATAGGAATATGGAGTGGTTGTATTGTGCGAGAGTATGTGGTGGAAGCAGAGTAGGGAGGAGCGAAGGATCAAAAAAGGATAGCGCTATTGGAGCAGTTTGTCAATGAGCTAAGTACATATCTCAACACTTCTCCCAAAGGAAATTCTGGGGATCATATGGTAGCTCATTTTCATTAGCTAGGACTATGACGAGTGGAGGATGGTAAAGAGAGGAGAGAAGCAAGTAACTAGTGAGGCATCTCCTGTTACTGATTGAAATAGAGCTGTTGGTGTTAAGAATGTGAAGATACATAATAGACCTGGGTAGAGAGTGTAGGTATGAGCCTATTACTTGTAATAACAGCTTTAGTGTCTTAAGAGATCTGTGAGAAAAGGAGTGACGGTTATAGGAGAGGGATATTTTTTGGTGAAAGCGAGCGCGAGGGGGGTAATCGAGGGTTTGTTGGCCAGGTGCACGTGTAGCGGATGTGAGTGGGGAAATATAATGAATAGTGTGGTAAATTATATCTTAGAATATCCTATAATACATATAGACATAAAATCACATTTTGCCAATCTCTATTTAAATAGATGCACTTCTTTCCTGTCCATTTAAAAAATCTACATTTTTAGTCGCGAGTGACTCTACGTCTCACTATGACGGTCGGTCGGTCCCCTTTAGCTTTTTTTTGTAATAACATTGTAACTATTCGGCAGTTTTAAAAAAATTCGAAAGCCTTATGTTGTTTCACGTTCTCTTTCAAATGATGTAATTGCCAAAGTCCTCCCAAGTTTAGCCAGGGAATTATTTTGTTTTGGCAATTACATCATAACTATTCGTCCGATTCTAACGAAATTTAATAGAATGAATTTCAACCAAGCAAAAAATATTTATAAATCAAACAATTATATTGAGAGGAGAATTGCAAAATCCATCATCATTAACAAAGTTGATATCTCAATTCATCCAAACGGCAATACAAATTCAACAAATACATCTCGAATAAGGTCGCCAATTGTATTTATAAGCCACCGGAAGCAATGATTCTCGGAGATTAGTAACTTCACCCTGAATCCACCCAAATATTTATGTTTTCCTAGTTTGTTTCCTCTGTTTTCATTTTGTTTAGAATTTTGTCCGCCTTTATAAACAGGAGCTGCTTCTAGGCTTTTTCATTACTCAGTTGAAAATGGCATCAATTATAACGTTGCCGTAACTAGTTTTGTTTTAATAATTAAATTAGATTCAAATATTGTGGTTTACTATTATTTTCTCACTGTTATATATTACGCTAAAGTGATATTTTTTAATATATATATATATATATATATATATATATATATATATATATATATATATATATATATATATATATATATATATATATATATATATATATGCAGAGGTTCTAACTATTGAATGAATGATTTTGTTGCTTTAGATAGCGATGCAATAGTCAGTACGTACATAAGTTTGTTATTTGGGTTTGAATGATCGTACGGCTAACCCTAACGTGGATTGGAACTCTCCGGGCAAACAAAGGAACGAAATGATCCAATATTAAAAAAATAGGATATATTATAATTTTACAAAAATGTATGGATTTGAAGTAAATTTTGGTAAATTAATTTAAGTAATACAAATGATAACTGAGGTATACAGAGGGTATACAGAGAATATGAAAGATATATAAGCGGTTGAGATCGAAATATACAGGATTCATCATTTGAGAATGAACTGAACAAGTTGGAGAGTACTTGGAATCCGCCTTTCATTTTCCTGTGTGAGTTTTTGCATTTATTGCGCTACTCATTGGCTACTTTGTGAGTTTCTCATATATATATATATATATATATATATATATATATATATATATATATATATATATATGCGTGTAGAGTAAATTTGAAAGAAAAGGTATATTTTAGATGTATTAGGGTGAAGTAACATGGAATATTGTTGTTAAAAATTAATTGATTGATTATATATGGGGATGAGTATATTACATATTATATACATAGGAATATAGTTTTCCCAGGATTATTACTATTTATAGGAATGCCCCAGAGGGCTTCAGTCATCATTAAGTCCGCCATGTTTTTACACCCTATACACATGACACCCCCATCACGAACATCATAAAAATACATACAGCCCACAAACTCGTCTTCCGTTCACGGGAGGACGCAGTAAAATTCCACCAAAACAATTCCGTAATACTCACCGCACTAGACTTACACACGGCGATGTAATCAAAAGACCAAATACGCGTCACAAAGACCAACCCCCTATGGCTGGCCTTTCCCCCAGATGACCTCCGCACACAACTCAAAATCAGGATCGTGAAGCACTTGAGTTTGTCTCATAGGACTGGTATTCCAATTTCTAAACCTGAAGCCTCTTTCATCAAGCAACATTCTGAGTTTCACCATCATCCTCTTAATTCTGATTCATTTACCAGATTATCTTCAGCCTTAACTTTTCTCGATTTGAAAATCTTAGAGTCACTCTACATCAATAAAATAAATCCAAACCTAAATAACTACTACTCCTCAATTAAACTATTCACTATATAACCAACCAACACTTCAAAAGATTAACTAGCCAACCGACCAACCGAACAAATCACGTTATTAGTTTTATATGTTTAGTTAGTTGATTTCTCAACTCCCACGATAAAGGTTAGTCACTTTGTTTAATTCATTCTGATTTGTTTTCAGATTTTTTGTTGTTTTTTTTTTATAATTTAATATAATAGGTTATTTTATTGTTTACTCCACTTACTTTTAATATGTGATATTCAAGTCAGTTTATGTTATAACTTCACTTCTTTTATTATTTTATAAAATCACACTGGGTAGTACTAATTAATTCTATATATTGTTATTAGTGTTTTTACTTTGATCTTAATAATTGTCAATTTTATTATTTTAACTTGTCTTCATCCGCTTTATAGCCATTATTTAATGCATTCTTTTAACTGTTATCGATCAATGTTCCTTCCCCTTCTAATTAGTCGACAGTCACTGAAGATGGTTCTAGTAAAGGTCAAAAACGTCCGGCCAATAAATGATTAGTGTAATCACCTAGGTCTTCATATTTCTGCTATATATATATATATATATATATATATATATATATATATATATATATATATATATATATATATATATATATATATTCAAGAAAACCACTGTTATTGGAGCATGAAGTTTATTATTATTATTAAAACGGGACTAGGTTCGATATGTAGTTTAATAGCCGTTTTAATAATAATAATAATAATAAACTTTATGATCCAATAACTGGTTTTCTTGAATATTTATTTACTCGTTATTGAGTGAAACAGTGTTTTCATATATATATATATATATATATATATATATATATATATATATATATATATATATATATATATATATATATATATATATATAATGGGGTTCGATAGCATCATGATAAGTGTGTTGGGCTTCAAAGCAAAAGGTCCCGGGTTCGATTCCGGACGCGTAAAAAAATTCCAGTGTCGACTACTTGCGTTGATGCACCTGAGCTACTACTAACCTGCATTGGGTCATCCTTGTAGCTTTTGGCCCCAAACTTCTCAGGATGAAGCAAATTCTAAGAAAATTTGGCCTTTCCTGTTGGATTATTAAATTTAATTAAGGAACATTCAAAGTAATTGTGTAGACAGGTATCCTATGAGCCAGATTGCAACTAGCTGCAACAACCAAAGTAGTTTTTGTTTTAGGTACGGGTGCTGTGAATCAAAATGCGATTGACTACAATTTCAATCCCAATGAAAATATCAAAAACTTAAATTAAGGCTTTACATTGCAACCTACAACTGTAGCTAACTATGTGAAGAGGTACATCACACATAACTTCTGATATTAAATAGTAAATAACCCGTAAAGACAGCGAAACAACTGAACATCACATATTTTATACAAAGGGGAATTAAATAAAAGGCAGCATGTAGTTGGCTTCTTGATACATAGAAAGCTAAAAAATGCCAATAGAGTTTCAGGACATATTGAAAGAGTAACTTACGTAAACCTAAGAGTCTCTAAGAAGTAGAGCCTCAAAATAGTTCAAGTGTACGCACCGAAATCTGCTCATACGCAGAAGAATAAAATAGATTCCATAATAAAATCATGACACGACTAAACAAAAATAAAGCCAATTTTAACATAGTCATGGAGAACTTTAATGCAAAAGTCACGCAAGTCATGCATGAGTGAACAAAACGAAAGAGGAGAAGATCTTGTTTACTTTACACTAATCAAAGATTTCAAAATCATTAACAATATTTTAAAAAGAAGCAGCAGCAAAGATGGAAATATGGACTTAGAGAAGCCCAACCTATGAGATATACAATTAAATTGATTATATGCTGGTTAACAAAAAAATATTATTGTCAATAATTTTCAAGTAATCAACAAAATCAAAATCATTGGCCACGGGAAAACCAGGTGTAGAATAAAGATCCAGTAAAAAAGAAGGAAACTATTCCATTTAAACAATAAACACAAAAAGACCCAGAAAAATCTCGTTCGAGAATTTCAATGTCATCGTGGGCAGCATACCATGAAAATCTCACTGACGCCATCAGAATACAAACTATGAAAAATAACATGACAAAACACAAGCAAACACAACTGTAAATATGAGGAAACACAAAATAAGAACAATCACAAACTCTCTAAAGAAACCCTAAACCCTTAAGGCAACAAAAATCAACCAACAAATTGAATTAGTTGAACTAAATCATCTCACTAAAAGAAACAGAAAAGCTGACAACATAAAATAGAACTCTTGTTGAAAACTCCACACAAGGATTTTTTTAACAGCTCCCTACTGGCGACTGCCACCAAGTGCACAAGTCACCCCAATTCAAACACCCCCCCCCCAAAAAAAAATATAAGAAACAGAACAAAGGTAAGAAAAGAAGAAAGAAACACGCTTCGACGTCGAGGGAAGGCCCGCTTTCCCCCGCACAGGATCATGCGACCAACACTAATGTAAGTCAAATAAAATGGACGGCCTCTTCAAAGAAGTCAAATTGTCCATGAGTCTGTGTGCCCAAATCTTCCAGAGTACAAGGACAAAGCAAAGGCGAAACCGCTCGTCCTGCTAGCCTCCGGCTAGCAGGGAAGATAACGCGCGCGAAGTTCAGCCAAACTGGAAGATTCTACAAGAAAGGGATGAACAGTCTGGTGAACAACGCAGTTTTCGCAGTAAGTTGGATGAAAGCTCCATAAAAAATGGCGGCGCGTCTCGCGAGTGTATCCAATTTGAAGAGGAAAGAAATCGACCTAACGCATCCGTGGCATTGAGGGTGTGTTGGTTAGTATGTCTATGGGAAGAGTCGTGGCGCAATGGCCCTTAACTTTAAGTTGCTCTCTGTTTTCCCCCACTCTTTACGCCTTGATTCCTGCCATATTATAGGTGTGAAAAGAAGCAAAACGTTGGTCTTGTCGCCCAGTCCAGGTGGACTCTTTAGGGGCCTCATCGGTTTGCTCATTCCCCGAAATACCCACATATGTAGGAGCCCAGCAGAAAATAATCTCGACCTCTGACTGGTGTGCGGCAACCGTGGCGTAACAAATACCGCGAACCAGCGGGTAAGCTCTCAATGGGGGAGGTGCGGAATACACTGGTCGCCAAACAGAGACCAGTGTGGTGGATCGAGTCCACCTTCCGCAATAAGCGCTAGCCTGCCGATGTATATGGCTCGCATTCTTAGTTAAGCTTCGAAAGAACAAATGATAGATAGAAAAGTAAAGTAGTAGCTTTATCAGCACCCCAACTACTGAATTTCACGGAACGAAGATTAGCCATGGCGGGAATGCGACGCTTCCAGGTGAGGTTTCCGTCAAAAACAAGTCCATGGAAACGCTTGTTGGAGTCAAGGTTCCAGGGTTGGAAACTGGGCTACCCCAAAAGAGATCGAAATGTCGTCTCAGTGGCGTAGGAAGCGTGGGGGCCGTGGGGTCCATAGCCCCCACACTTTTTAGCAAGGCCAGAGAAGGAAATAGGGGTTTTGAGCATATCGAAAAACCTATTTTTGGTCATTGGCTAGACAGAAATCACACAAAAAAAGAAGAGTCACCCATTTAAAACCCCATCAGACCCCTTTCTCGCTCTCTCTAGGCCGTATTTGTGAGTTAACCGTCTTAGTGACGCCACCAGAAAAAAAAAACATTTCTTGGTGCCGCCTTCGTGGGTTAGCTGTGTTTTTGCGCTCCTCTTGTTTTGAGCTATTTCCACGATATTCCTCAATCATCTTACCCTTGGCGTATCGTGAGTGTTATTATCGATATAGTTCTTCAATGGAAGTAAGGTACTTGGGTTTTTTCCTCTCCTTAGGGCTTTTTCTACTTTCTCAGAGGTGGCACCGCATCCTTCCTTCCCGCTCCATCCCACCCAAAGCTGTTTTTTCTGTGGAAATTCTACAGATTTATGAAAGAAATTTCCTCAGATTTCCTTAAAAATCTTTTTTTTATATCACCCTGAAATATATTATTTTTTGTACCACTTATGAACATAATCTATTCATTAATAAAGCACTAAATATTTTTAGCAACAAAAATAATGAATGTGGAATAAATAACGTAATGGGTTTCTCTCTCTAAGTTCAGTTCAGATGAAAGTTAGCATAGGCTACTATACTGTAATGCACCCTGAAAAATCAGTCTCCCCCCCCCCCCCTCTTCTGTAATCTGTAGTCTTCATAGAAAATCTGTAAGCATAGAAGGAGCTAGGAAGAAGTAACTAAAAACAAACTTGATACTCAATAATCAGGCCTGTCGGATCTTACATTTTTTGGTTTCGGGAGATCTATAGGTTGCATCTGAAATTCTGCAATTTTTTTGCAAGTTATTACAAATCGCTTATGAATTAAAATATATCCTTAGGTTTTATGAAATTATCTTAAACATTTGCAATTTCTTTAGATTTCCTTAAAATTTTTTAATTCCTTAAAAGCCTTCCGAATCAGCCATAATTTCCTTAAAAGTGAGAGCCCTGCTCCTCCCACGCTATTCTCATCTCTCGTTTTTTTTCTTGTTGTTTCCCCCTTCTTTGGGGGCTTTCTCTCTTCTTTTCCTGCTGTTTCCCCCTTCTTTGGGGGGGTTTCTCACTTCCTTTCCCGCTGTTTCTCAATAGCAGCTCGGAATTTTTGTTAGTTTTGGGGAGTTATTACTCTTATGGGGTAAAATTATATTTTACAGTTACGGGGAGGAGGTGAGTTGGGATGTTTTTTTTGTGTGCATATTTTTATGTTTATTGTTTTTGTTGATGTGTATGTATTTAGTGGTCGCTGTTGGGTTATAAGCTTATTCTTTCGTAACCGATTTGGTTTTCAACCCTATGGGTTGGGGGTCCGGTCTTTTGGTGGTGAGCTGAGCTCCTTTCGATTACCGGTACCCAATTTTGTTTAATTTTGCCAGTTGGTATGTTAGGTTTACTGGTAAAGTGTGTAGCCAGGTCTTACTGGCTGTTTAGTTGGTCATGCGTGTTTTAGGTGGGACATGTGTTTCGATGTAGCTTACAGTGCAAATGTCCGCCAGGCCAGCCCACCGGTAGCCAGTTACAACCTCGGTGGAGGTTCAGGGTCACCAATTAAAGATGGCCTGTATTTTTCACAATTAAAAATTGCCATAAGGGTCAATCTTGCATAATTGTTCACATATTAATTAGAGACATAATATTGGTAAATTAACAGTGAATTGAAGTTTCCCTTATATGGAAAATATGACTTAGAATATATTCTAATAATAAATTCTAATAATAATAATTTATTTTAATATATTTTAATATTCTAATAATAATATATTCTAATAATAAATATAATAATTAAAATTCTAATAATAGATATTTGTTTGTGACAGAAGTGGAAATGTCAGAGAAACAGAGAAAGAAAAGACTTCCTCCTAATGAACACACTGAAAATAAAGATGAGTCCCCTTCTCAATCTCAGAAACAAAGTGTAAAAAGTTAGTAAGACTTCCACACAGAAAGCTACCATCACATCGTTTTTCAAGCAAAAGGAAAAACAAAATGAACTGGACAGTCAGCAAGTTGAAAATGAAACATTACCAAGTACATCCTCTGGACTGATAGATGATCTTACACAAGAAATGTGTGCATCTTTACCATCCTATGATAAAACACAAATTGAAAACACAAACACGTTATTATCCGCTCGTGATATAGTAGTGCCTCAGGAAGGTCATCATGAAATACAATGCAATGCCATCTGTTGTCAGCAGAATTTCGCACCTTATCAGCCAACAATGTTACAATTGATAAGACGGAAAGAGCATTTTCATCTAAAGGTGAGACGAGAAGACAGACATTCCAAGCCAATTGGTACAAGGAACATAACTGGCTAACTCTTTGTACTTTTAGGAATAAAGCATTTTGCTACATTTGTCGATCTGCAGCAAAGTTGAACATTGTGAGTTTCAGTAAAAATGCAAAGTGTGCATTTACAAATGATGGTTTTAACAATTGGGAGAAAGCAGCAGAAAGATTCAGGATCCATGAAAAATGTTCTGCACATATGGAAGCAACATTAAAATTAAATGCATACAAAAATAATGTGCAGGTGAATCAGCTTCTAAGTGAACAGAACAGGAAATCACAGGCAGATCATTGCAAAGCACGCCTGACACAAATTGAATCGTTGAAGTATCTGTTGAGACAGGGTTTGTCTATCAGAGGTCACGAAGAATTGGAGGAAACCTTATGCATCGGTTAAAGCTCCGCAGCAAAGAAGTCCCAGAACTAAAGCAGTGGCTACATGACAAAAGGTACATGTCCTCCGTAATCATTAATAAACTGGTTACATTGATGGGCAACCAAGTATTAAGATCAGTCATTACTGATACACAAAAAGAAAAAATGGTATGGTTTAATTGCTGATGAAGTTAGGGATATTAACTGTAAAAAGCAGTTCAACATTTCTGTAAGATGTGTTAATTATAAGTATGAAGTGTTTGAAGAGCCACTGGGATTTTTTTAAGTAGCATCTATAACTAGTGATGCACTGTTCACCGCTTTGAATGATGTTCTCATAAGGTGCTCTCTTACCATCAACCACTACCGTGGCCAGGCATATTATGGTGCAAGCAATATGCAAGGTCACAGGACAGGATTGGCCACACGTGTGCTGGAAAAGAAGAAGGCTGCCATCAAAATTTATTGCCTAGCCCATTGCATAAATCTTTGTTTGCAAGACATAACCAGAAAGTCTAAGCCAGTACGTGCTTTGGCCTTGGTAACAGAAATGACCAAACTCATCAAATTCTCTCCAAAGAGGTACCATCTATTTGAAATGATGCAAATGGGAACACCTAATGCACCCTCACTTAAACCGCGTTGCCAAATCAGATGGACTGTGAGAACATGTGCCTTAGGCTCGGTGATCAAGAACTATTCTGCACTTCAAGAAACACTGGAAGTAGTCATGGCTATAATGAGAATGCACGCCGTGCAGGAGGACATATGACACTGATGGAAAAATTCAGTACATATTTTGGACTGAAACTTTCTCACGTAGCTTTTGGTGCAGCAGAAGAACTGTCAACGACAATTCAGGCAAAGAGAATTACCATTCAGGCTGCAGTGAAAGCTGCAAACATCACAAAATCAGCATACCTAGGTATGAGGATAGATGATGCTTTCAATGAATTCTATGATAATACAGTTGAAGAAGCCAGAGGCAAAACAGAAGATCCTGTACTGCCAAAGTACAGACGACAACCAAAACGCTAAAATGAGGGTGCAGAACCATACCACTTTTAGTATGTGAAAGAATACGACAGGCAACAGTATTTCGAGGTGTTGAATCTTCTTGTTAGGGAACTAGAGTCTAAGTTTGATTAACAAACTGTTAGCCTACTGGAAAAATGTGGAGCAGCTACTGATAAAATCAGGAAACCATGGGCATTGCCAAATTACAACAGAAGTGCAAGAGCTTTATCAGCAAGACCTGGGATTTTTCCGGCTTGAAATTCAGCCGAAGATGTTACCAGATACATTGAAGAAAGGTGACTAAATTACAAAAATAAACACTATCTCTGAAATCTGTGACATACTTAATGCTGAACCCTTCATTCAAAATTTGTTCATTGGGGTGCATAAGCTGCTTAAACTGTATCTTTCAATGCTAGCTACATCTGCAACATTAGAGAGATGTAATTCTGTACTCAAAAGAATAAAGAACTATATCATGTGCACAACGACCCAAGAAAGGACCAATAATTTACTGATATGTCATGCACTGAAAGATAGAAATGATAATCTTCACTTAGGTCAAATTGCCAAATTGTTTATTGATGTGAATGAAGAGCGTGCTAAATATTTTGCTACCATGTAAAATGACATGCATCACATAACATTTTTGCAATTGTGTAGGTGTCTCATCTTGCAATTTATTTAATTTTGCACTGTGATTATATTTTATAGGATTAAGAACTGAGCTGATAACAATATGTTTCTTACTTAATAGTACTAACTTTCAAGATCTTTAATCTTAGCTTACACGTTTTATTTGATAGGTTGTATTATTGTGTTACGATGAATTACTATTTGTTTTTTAGTTTCCTTCTTTGTTTTTGTTGTGTTCATCAAATACAGTTTGCAAATTAAAAAGCTACAGAGTTACAATGGTTGATTAACCTACTTAAATGTTTGATTGATTGATTGATTACCCTCTTACCCGGCCCGGCGGGAACGTTTCGGAGTTTAAGTCGAACTTCCGAACGGCCATCTCAATAAAAGTAGATGCTTAAATATTATTAATGAACTATTAATAATTGTTGCTCTCTGGCCACCAACATAAGCCTGGAAATAGCTTTTTAATGTTCAGAAATTAGTCTAATGTACTGAGTTTCAATACATTGTTATAAATGTGTTTTTATGGCACTCCTGTAGGCTACCTGTAGCTCGACATCACTCTGCACAATTGTTATCTGTAAACAAACGCGAAGTAATTAATGTAAAAAAAAAAACACAACCAACACTCAAGAGAGGTGAGTAGTTAGGGGGTCTGATAAACGGTTACTCTCTCGCCGGCCGCTGTCCGGGGCACGGTCCTCATAAGCAAACAATTCTGCCATTAAGAATTCTATTTTTAGTCATTTTTTGACTCAAGAAGCACTTAAAAGTTGCAGTTTTTATAGCATAGTAGACATAGCGAACCCCACTAAGGTAGCTCCCGCTCACCACAGACACATAGCTACTTGCCTCGTGTATTCGGACTATCTTTTTATACTTGGAGCAATCCTAAACTTATACCTGCCTATAAAATTTATATTTGGGCACCATGGAGTTGGCCCCACACTTTCAACTTTCTTCCTACGCCACTGCGTCTACACAGAACGTAGTGAGATAATCTTCCGGTAGCACCGAGGTTATACCACTGATGCTCAAGGTAAAAAGTGACAGTGAGGACACTTCCCTGCGAGACAATCTCTTCCTGATTCATTGGGCGAGAGAGGGCTTCCCCTACCAGTACGCGAAATCGACGATCTCGCCAAAATTTATAGATAAAGATTGAGAGTCATCCTCTAGCCCAAATCGTGTGGAGGATGGATGGTATCTATGATGCCGTATGGCCATGCGGTATCATAGACCTTTTACAGATCAAAAAATACCGTGGCGTAGTGCTGTATTCGGTGGAAAGCCTTGCAGATAGCAATGACCAGCCGGAGCAGAACGTCCGACGTGGAGTGGAACTTAAGAAATCTCTACTGTGCGGGAGACACGTGACCTACACTGTACGGGAAATGGGTTAACCTAACATTTTCCAATTTCTCCATCAACTTGCACACGCATATATATATATATATATATATATATATATATATATATATATATATATATATATATATATATATATATATATACACATATATATTAGTCATCGACCACTTCCCCTCAAAATATCAGGTTCTGTATCTGTAGAGTAGAGGGACAGATCAAAAAGAAAAAAGGAAGCGGTTCTCGGGCAATGGTACGTAAACTCATTCACATTTAGGACAACTATATCAAGCTCTTCGATCAGCATGGTCTCCAGCAAAATATAACTTACGGGGGGAGGGAAGAGACGAGCCCCCGCAGCTCTTCCCAGTTGATCGGAGTCTATATGGCAACTCCATTAAAGGAATATAACATCAATACATAGCTCAGTGGAGATGAAGGGCCTTCTTCAAAGAGAAGACCCTAACGGGAATAGCCGTACACTTTCCGGGAGCACAACTCCAGGCGTTGTTGGCCGAACAAGGATCTTATGTGTGTCTTTTCCTACCTCTGATTGGAGGGTCTCGCGTATCCGAGGCGCCCTGTCCAGCCTTTGGTCGGAGCGTAGGATCAGAATCTCCTGAATCCCGGAAGACGGCATCACGATTACGTTTAGGGGCTTCGCATTTTGTGTTTTAGCTGAGGCTGGGCGTGAACTTTTTGTGCGCCAGCTCTGACAGAGAATCGCCGAGAGGGAGGGGGGGCAGAACCCTCAGTGTCAGAGAGAGAAGGTTTACTCTCCTCTCCTAAAACTCAACGTCTACCTGTGGCGCCTGAGAAGATACACCTGCATGGCCAGACAGCCCCAAGGTAGTCGCGAGATTTTCGCGGGACGGCGTAATCCGTTGGGTTTCATTCCTCGCCGTCGCACCGTCTGATCGGCGCCAATGACCTTTGCACAAAGCTGTGAAGCCGCCAAGACTATTCCCCCCACCCCCTTGCGCGCCAAGTCTAATGAGATCCCCGCCCTCCTTTGGGAAACCCCCGGCGACCCGCTTGTGCCGAAGCAGTATAAATACTTCGAGAAAAGCTTCGAGAAAGCAGTACAATACACCCCCGTCTTGGTTAGCAGTCACGTACAGTCTCGTACACCCTGCTTCGCCTCCCAACGGCTTCCAGCTACGAACGCGACGCGTCACCTCTACCTGGCCTTGATCGTATCTAAGGTCAGAGTTCCCGCCGGCAGACGATAGACACGGACAAGCATCTATCACTCGGTTATCGGCTTCGTTCAATGACTGGAGTACTCCCTCACGTATTTCTCAGCGAGGTTAAAGAAGAAGAAATCTTGTAAGTTCATCTTTGCAGCGCCCCGTTTACTCGCCGTATCAAATCCTCCAGTCAATTAGGCTTTACGTGAGTCTCCCCGATAATTGCACTCTCCCATTTTTTCTGGAAGCAATCGCCGTGCATCCTCTCTCGGACTATCGTACCCGTCGAGTCATTTGTCCCCCCCCCCCCGACTGGTACCCCGGGTATCATTTTATTTATTGACATTTATTTACTTGTGCTATTAATATTTTCTTTGTATATAGTAAAGTTATATATTTTTTTACCATTAGTTTCTCTAATCCCAGAACCTCTAGGAATTGATTATTTAGGCCAACAGCACTCGAATTTGTTTATTTAGCCTTCGCACTGGGATCTGTATCTCGATTCTCTGTCGTGCCCTCTTTACGGTCACCGCACGACACTCAGAATTGTTCCGAATGCGCGCGGAAATGAATTTCCTTGTAGGACTGGATGGCCAGGAGCAGAATGAGCCATTTTTAGGAATGAAGCATAATATGTCCCAAGCATTGCCTGGAGCTCAAAGAAAACATCCTTAGCTTCAAGAAAGGAGAGACCATCCGTAGCCTGGGTGTCAAGATTTCTTTTTAGAAATAAAGAATTTGTTAGGGCAAAAACATATGATTCTATCCGTGAACGTTTCGTTTAAATGACTTTCATCGGCAAAGGGGACAGAAACCTGAGAAAGGATCACGCAATCTGGTTCCCAGTAACTATTACGGAGGGCATGTTCTAGACAACACGGTCGGCATGTAGCCGCGGATGTTAGGCTCTATGTAGATAGACCACGGGCATCCCTATATAGGGGTTAACCTACGCAGACAATGCAGGGCATATCCTGGTGGGTCGTTGTCCCTTATTTCATCCCTTCTTAGTTCAAGCCCGGTCCCACGGACCGAACGCTGACTGCGGATCCCCCCCCCCTCCTTCTTTGCAGCCTCCTTCTTAGCAGCCCCCTCCCCCTAAAGTTGGATGGGTTGGTAGCTGCATATATAGTATATGGTTATCTATGTGATTTATCTTGTTAATAAATCAGCCTAAATAGCATTTCGAAAACCATAACCATAACTTTGTTTGATCTAAGTTGTCTGCAGTTAGTTTTAGGCCTAAGGCGACAGTGAAATAAATTTTTGGAATAATGACTTGGGCTTTAAGAAAGACAATTACACAAATATAAATATATTCATAAAATCAGCGAATGTACAATGAGATAAGTAGGTTAGGTATACAATGTAAGATATTTTAACATATGATTTACAGTAACAAGATGCGAAGAGAATTGAAGTATGTGAATTTAATATGGTGGAATAATATGGTGAAACAAGAAAGTGAATAATAGAGTAAATAATAATATAGTAAATAATATAGAGTATCTATGATAGTGAATAATATAGAGTATCTATGGTGGACTGAATTGGGGCTTTATACGAAGAAAGCTGCGAGTCGAGTGGGTGGAATAGCGAGCTATTTTGATCGAGCTGGGAACGTGTGTTTGTTTGTTTGTGTGTGAAATTTAAGATATGTTGTTTGGAACAGTATACGTTAATTGAATTGACAAGTAAAATAAATGAATTAATTAATTATTAAGTTTAACATAAAATGATTTAATTTACAAAAGTTCAAGTAAATTAATTGAAAGATTAAATTAACAAAGTTAAAGTAAAATAATTGAATGATTAAATTAACAAAATTAAAGTAAAATAATTGAATGAATTTTATACATAATAAATGATGATATATATATATATATATATATATTTAAGTTTCCCAGGAGGTTTTTATTATAGGAATGCCCAGAGGCACTGCTATACCTATATTTTGCTGCGATTCCTAGAGGGAGGGGGAAGTACCGGGCTCAGTCCCAAAGAATAGGCTTTCTCTGCGACTACTTACGAGCTCGGGTCTGAAGCCAGAGGGACCCGCTCTATCTAGTCGAACCAAATGGTTTGAGGGAGAAGAGGAGAAAGGGAGAAAGTAGGTTTTAGGAGAAAGAGGAGAGGAAGCTAAGCTGGGCAAGACGGGTCAGTAGGTCCCGTTAGCAGGGTATCCGGGTAAGCACATCGCCGTGCCCTTCACGTAGCATAAAATAAGGAAAGTGGAATAAAATGGTTATTGAGAGACTTTAAAAGGGAAAATCTCACATAAAAGAGGGAGCTGGTACAATCCTCCAGGATAGATAAAAAATAGTTAAAAGAACAAAAAGGAACTATGAAAAGTTGTACTCAAGCAACATTCCTTCCAGAACCACGAGCAACAGGTAACATCCAATTATGTCCCGGTCGTTCTCAAATCAGAAATGGAAATTGCAGTCAATTGAATAAAAAGCCATAATAATCTTTTTACACAAAAGAAAATGTGATCAAACACACCTTATAAACTACAGACCAATTAGCCTTCTCTCGTGTGTGTATAAACTCTTCACAAGAGTCATTACTAACAGACTACAAAACCAGCTAGATGACCAATAATAGACTGCAAAACCAGCTAGATGACCAATAACAGACTGCAAAACCAGCTAGATGACCAATACCCGAGAGAACAAGCTGACTTCAGGAAAGGCTTCTCAACGAATGACCAGATACATACTCTCAACCAGCCCTTTGAGAAAAATCAAGAGTACAATATATCTTTATACTTGGTATTTTTAGACTAAGAGAAAGTATTTGATTGAATATAAACACCAGCGGCCATAACCTCCTTGAATAAGTAAGGTATAGATCCAGACTACATAAATAACAGAACACATATACCAAAATTGCAGATCCTATATTCGATTGCATATGGATTCACACATTTTTCACTTGCAGAAAGGTGTGAGCAGAGCCGTAGCAACCGCGCCCCGCCCCCTCCCCCGGCCAGAGGGAGCTCTCTGAAGAGGCCCCACTGTGGCCCCAATTTTTTTAGTTTAGTAATAACAATATAGATTTTTTGAATACACATTTTCTGTAATTATCTGATTTATCTATTCCCTTTTAACTGTGTCATTAATAGTATTTGTCGTGCCTGGCACTACTTGTAAATGTATGATTTATTGTTATGGGAGCCCCACAATCTTGATTGGGGGGGGGGGGGTAGAGCACTAGACATTGATACAGTTCTGGGTGTGAGACATGGATATACTATCTCTCTCTCCGAAATTATTCACGTCTCTCTAGAAGAAATCTTCAGGAGGCTAATCTAGCAAAAAAAAGACTTTAAAATCGATGGGATTACCTCATTGACCCGAGATTCTTCGCAGGTGATGTTGTATTCATAGCTGATAACCAGAAAGAGATTCAAACAATGCTTCATGAAATTAACCATGGAAGCAAAAAAGTCGGCATAAGAATAAATCTTGTGGAAACAAAAGTCATGACAAACCAACTAGAGTTCGACATGATAGACATCACAATCTACCACATGTAAATTAAAATGGTAGACAAAAATATCTATCTGAATCAACAGATTACAATGACACCGGGAAAAGATCATTAAATCCAAAGCAGAATCACTCTAGGCTGCAAAACATTTGGAAAGGCGTTTCATCTTCAAAAGGCAAAATACCATTTACTTGAAAAGAAAAGTACACAACTAATGTATATCCCAATTGTGAACTATCAAGCAAAAACTTGTAACCTGATCAAAAAACGCACATAAAAACTTGAGACAACACAAATAGCCCATGAACGCATTATGGTAGAGATAACTTGGCGTGACAAAAAATCAACCATTGGGATGCGTGGATAGACAAAACTTCAGGATATAGTAGAAGATATAAGAAACCTGAAATGTAGGATAACCATTATTAATCACCAATGCCCTTTTCTCAGACTACTCTGAGAGAGGAATCTAGGCTAGCCCCTACCCCAATTTTTATCCTGGATCCGCCACTGTAGTGAGCCTCTAAATTTTAAGCGCATTAGAAAGTTAGTGTGTTTAGTAGGGTGACGCTTTGTGTATCTTTTATGACAATGCCTGGTAGCTAGGGTTGTAGAGCACCCTATTGACAATTTGGTCCCCATGTATTAGGAAATCTTTTATGGAAATGTTTTAATCTGTATTTTTTGATTGATTATTTAGGACTGATGATGGGATTCGTTGTAATCCTGAAACGTTTGCAATAAATCTTATGAAGCGGCTTCTGTTCTGTCTTAGTTATTCTATTTTTATATACATCTATATAGTCATGGCCAAAGGTTTTGAGACTAATTTTTTTTTCATTCGTTTTTAAAATTTATGTGAAAGAAATAACTATTCTATTATATAAATTATTGCAGGTTTATTAAAAAGTCAGCATTTAAAAAATATTAAGGAAAAAAGAAAAAAGTGCATTCCCTCGCCAAATCCAAAATCGCGCTCTGGTCCTAGCCATGTATAATGTGAGTTTCACTCCCTGGAGCTTTGCTATTCGATCAAAAGGGTAAAATGATGACAAATATGGTTACATGAATGATATTGTATAATTATAATCTATTTCGTAATATTTGAGGTAAAATAAATGTTTTATTTTTTTCAATTCCCGAAATGGTTCTTGCCAAAGAAAACGTGCAGACATTGTTGCTCTGCGCCAAAGTGGCCTTGAATGCCAGTTTCTAACTGTTTAACTGTTATCGTTAATATCTCTTGCCCCTCTCATTAGTCGATACAGTCGCTGAAGATGGTCCTAGCGAAGGTCAAAAACGTGCGGAGAATAAATGATTAATGTAATCTCCTGGGTCTTCATATTCCTACTACGTATCAGATTCCCAAGGATCAAATAAATTACAAGTATATATATATATATATATATATATATATATATATATATATATATATATATATATATATATATATATATATATATATATATATATATATATATATATATATATATATATATATATATAAAGAAAATTTATCAAGGCGAAATATACTATGGTCTTTAACAAAATCTGCATCCAAGAAAGAATGTTACCAATTACACTAATATTAAAACTAGGGTTGCCAACCGTCCTTTATTCAGCTTTCCTGTCTTTGTCCTTTTTTAGTTTCGAAAGGACGCCAAATGTCCTTTATTATGAAAATCGTTTCCCTCAGAAGACATTAATGGTATAATTTATTTATATGGATATAAATTTAGACTATTTTTAGATAGTTTGTAAATTATTTGACTTTTATCGTATATATATATATATATATATATATATATATATATATATATATATATATATATATATATATATATATATATATATATGACGTGGTGACATGTTGTAACTTCCTAATATAAAAATGGGCGTAGTGTAAACAAAACAAAGGATTGGGCCTAGTTACTGTCTTGCAAGTTTTACTGTGAATACTTGTTTGGAAGGGAGGCACGCATTCATTATCCATCATAAAAGAGTAGCATAATTAATAACAATGCGAAATGTTGGATCAAACTTAGATCACTGGTTAATAGTATTGCTGTGTGAGGTCTGAGTCTCCTCCCCACTACTCCCTCACCAACCCCAAGCCTTGGTCAGTGAGGTGAGGTCCGAGTCCCCCCACCCTTACCGGGTTGTTGGTGGAATCTGAGTCCCCCCCTCCCAACCCCAAGCCTTGGTCAGTGACCTTTACATAGGAGTCACAGTATGCACACACGCACACACAAGAGTAAATCGGTAGGGAGCTTTTGAATTATCATGCATTTTCATGTACCCGCATAACAGTAGAGTTGCCGCTTAACATTTTACAATCCTTTAATTCGTCCATCTAGTTGACATCTTTTAAATTATTTGTCGCTAAACTTTTGTGTACCACACGTTCTAAGATGATCCTCCATCCACACCGTATCCCACCCAGACTTAGTAAATATTTTGCAACCGAAGATGTGTGTGGATCGGATAATAAATTTAGCCCGGCCTATTCATCTCCGGTTGATTTCTTCGATTATCTTCGTCGACTTATTCATGAAACCCAATTGATCGGATTGAATTTCTGTATAGTGGGTTAGGCCAACCTCCTTTCAACTACAACAACGGAAAAGAAGTACTTTAACATCTCCAGTTTATGGATTTAGAAGATTTAATCATCGGTGAACAATTCAAAAACGAGCTTATGGATCAGTTTGCTTTGTAGGAGGCCTATCCGATCGTCACAATAAATGGGTGGATAAGTTTTTCTGCATATTACATTCTAACCTGGTGAATGATGGTGGGAAAGTAGTGAACATCGCTATATTTGACACTAAAAGCATGTTATTTCGCTTTCTCTCGTGGTATTCCCATCAACTCACTGATATGATGAAAACCAAGATTAAAGAGGCAAGAATGAAAGAATTCTCCTTTTCGCAAGACAAAGAAAATGTGAATAGTTATTTTGTAGACAAAATAAAACATCTTTATTTTATTCATATTAATCAGAGAATATGGTTCTACAAAATAAAACATTGGTACAATAACCACTATTATTCCATCTTTATTTTCTTGATATTATTAATGATTAAAAAAAATTATATACATACAGAGATAATAATAGCTGGAAGAGATTCAATGCATAGACTTTTAAATTTCATGTAAGATTCCTTTGAAACCGAAAGGTATGGTTCGATAACTCCCTGGGAGTTCAATGCGTTTACGAAAGGTTTTCTAAAAATCTTTTCCCCTCTCACCTCTTTGACTCCACCGTGTTCCTTGGCTCTGAAACTTATAAATGGTACAGGGATGTGACTATCATCGTCATCTTCAACTAGGCATTTTATATCCTTCGTCTGAGTGTTAATGGTTAATCCTTTAGTGCGAAGCATATACTTCACCCCACTCGTCGTTTGGATACGTACCGAATAGGATTTTGGATCTGTTGAGCAAAATGAATCTCCATACGCCTCAGCACCGTACACATCTTTGATCTCATCGGTAAGATCACCTTTCAAATTCTCCAAGTCGAGGTTGTGGGTTATCTTTCCTAGCAATGAAAATGACACTGTATGTGTCACAGAACACTAACCGTTCACCCAACGAGTCTAAGAGACCATGGAGCTTGATTAAAGCATAGGCGGTTGTAAATGCTGCAATTGGAAGATTCGTTACGTGGGACTCAACTTCTTCGTTGTACAATGGGATAATATTTATACAAATTACATTTTGAATGTAATATATTAATGCAGAAAAAAACTAATCGAAGGAAGAAATCCTTACCTGTTTAGACAGAGCTTTGCTCTAAAACGCTTTCCAGGATTAATTTCGCAGTTGTCTATTTGTATTTTTATGCCCTCAGCCGGATTCACCTTCTTCGCATATTCCATTTTCTCCTTCTCTCCAACCACTCCTAGCGGGAATCCAGAAGCTTCTATTTTTTCTTCTAGAAATGTTTTTATATACCCTGCGAACAAACCATCCCTTTTTTTCAAACTCCCAAGACTCATAAATTTTCTTGATCTTATACTTCTTTTCCAGGGCAAGTTTTAGTTCCGGGGTGGTGTACACTCCGCAAACCATACGTTGCTTTACAGAGTGATGGCACTCGCGTGAGTTTTGCTGAGCGCATGTGGTACATAGTGTGAAGTAAGTTTACCATCTATGGATTGAGGAAGAACTGGAATATACATATCATTATGAGGGAGAACATAAACTTTCACGATACCGAAATATGTTCCATTCATACCATCGGTGAATTCTTGAATAGACAGAATTTCTCGCACAGATACGCAACGCGTAAATGGATCCTACGGGATATGGATTGTTTTTCACGCAGTACTGATATAAGGAGCAAAAATCGACATAATGTATTTTCACACCTTCGGTTGGTGGGTAGTATAATATAAATGGGTTACATCTGCCGCCAAAAAATGCACTTCCCAACTTCAATACACCATTCACTACATTGGCGGAAATTCTATTAACTATCTCACGTCGTCCTGGAATCGTTTGCATCATAGTTTCAAATTCACACTCACATAGAATGATAACTCTGTATTTACTACCGAGAATTAGATCACTCTCTTTTGTGTGGTAGTAGCGGTCCAACGACCTACGTCCACCAATGTAAACAACTTGTTTGAGATTACAGTCCTCTTTCTGACACCCATGCCAATAACACCCATGAAAGAGAAACACGGTTCCTCCTCCTGATAGTGAAAACCCGTCAGGGAATAAGACTCTCCCACCAACAGAAAGACTTCGCTCACCACCGTTCCTTGCATGAAAAGTCGGGATTCCTCTAACATATTCTTCAAACATAAGCCAACGTATAGCTTTATAAGAAAAAGCTTTTGATTTCTTCCTGTCAATAATTCCAATTGAATTTTCTGGTTAGAAGACATCTTTATACACCTTGTAACACAAGGAGGCTATTGTGATGCAAGACTGCATAGTATCAATGTTAAATCTCCTGATGAAGGAACACCTAAACCTGTTAAAACACAGACGGAAGATAGAAACATCTTGAATGCAATACTTAATACACTCCGTACGAATATTATATTCTCCATTCTGAAAATTCGGGGAAATATTACTGTCAAAATATAATTTTTCTTCAATGTTCATTTTCAGGAATCGGACTAATATAATTCAACGTTTTCTCCGAAAGAAAATCGTAAGGAAAATAACCTTTTTCCAATTCGGTGATTCCCATTGTTTTTCTGTTTTTTCAACGATTATGGCATGAATAGGAGTGTAACCTTAAAAATTATGTCCTGAACCAGCTCTAGCTTAAAGATTTTTAGTTCCCGCTTCATTGGATTTGAAGTAAACAGATTAGGATTAAAATATTGAAGAAGCTCGTCATATGCGCCATTACATATGTTTTCACATTTTATCTCGACCTTCTTATTCGTATTAACTCTTCTATAAAGGGTTTACAAGGGGAGTTTTCCTATCTCTTTAAAAAATCTTTGTTCGTAGACCGCAGTTCTTACATTTATCATAAGTTTCATTCTCATTATCAAAACTTAATTCACAGATTATCTGCATAACCAATATATAAGGAGAAAGTATAAATGATCCCACTTTTTTATAGGTTTCTATGTCATAATACACAGCATTCCATTTCTTGACCATTGACTTCTTCGACCTCTTCATCCAGCACGTATGCACTGCTCCATCCGCTTTATAGTATGTATAACATTTTGAACAGAACAACTTCTCACACTCGTGTTGTCTCGTCCAGTTTTCACGGTGCATGATTATACGATTACATCTACGCCAACTCCAAATTTCCACACATGTTGCTTCTTGTGCGTGTTAAAACACGATTGGTTGTAGAATGTCCGATTGCATTCATTTCATAAAATATCTCGATTTCTTTCTCCATCACAATTCCCAAGACACTGACTGCAAAACCCTTCACAATCTTTTAGATGGGCCGTTACGTTGTCATGGAACGTGTAGCAAGAAAATCACATACCATGATTAAAATAAGCAGCTTGTTATTAATATATGTATCATTAATGTTTCGAATTGGAGTGGGGCTGATTTTTCAGGATATGTTCGTCGATGAAGTAATTTGAATTTGCGTTCATCCACTGTTGCTGTAAATACGAGGATCCTGCATATAAGCTCGTGTTCTACAGTGACAAGCTCTTCGTGCCAGAGATTGCATTTTCTTGCCAACTCTTGAGCTTCTTTTGTTACTGTCGGAAGCCAGAAGTTTTTTGAAAGAACATTCTCCTTCATTATTTCACGATGACTGAGGAAACAAAGGCGCAGTCTGCAGAATTTCTACGGTTTCTATATATGTTATGTCGATTAAATCGAACATTCGATTTAATTATAGCATGGCCTCCAGGATTCCTATAAATACGAACTCAATTGTCTCCGCAGACTGGAATGCTGTCTCGAATCGTCCCATGATATAATCGAATAGTGTTGATTCACGCAGTTGAACGAATGGAATGTGTAAATAGATCATATTGCCGGTTGCATCCGCAATTCCAAAACTTATATTTACACGATAATCACCCTCCTGAAGCCATTGCAGATTCAATATATACTGTGATAGCTCACGCATTACTCGACCATGACCAGCTTCTTCTGGCTTATCCACAATTACACGGTAGAAAATTATAAGAAGGTTTCCATGTCTGTTTTCCTTTAAGGGCATAATTTTTACACGAGAATAATTTTCTCTGCTGTAAAGTATTTTCTTGCGCATGAGGGTACGAAGTTCTACACAGTTCAGTTACTTCGCCCTCTGAAAAAAGAATGGTGTTGTTACATGATTTATCTTGTATATTTGAATGTTCACCTACTAGTACAAGTGCTACATCTTGATCGTCGGAGGTCAGTGTAATGACACCATAGGTATTTTTACGAACGTCAGGTATTCTTTGCCGATGAAAAACTTTATCACCCCCATCATCATCGTCGTCGTTGTCTTCTTCATTAGAAACACTAGTTGGAGCAGAATAGGATATGGGTAAAATTTTACCGTTGACACCTTCACTCGATGAGGGGTTGGGTAAAGAGGAAGAGGTTGGCTTGTTTTGGTAGATCCGCTTTCGTTTTCCAGGAGGAATAAACATCATTTTTGATGAACTAAAAAGAGAGAGAAAAAATTATTTATATATAGTTATTTGAAAAGAAATTGGCTCATTCATCCATTATACAAAGGGAGAGCATGAGTAAAGGAAGTATGAAAAATTACCAATGAAAAACTTTATCATCCCCAACATCATCATCACTATCATCGTTGTCGTCTTCATTAGACACACTAGTTGGAGCATAATTAGATATGAGTAAATTTTCACCGCTGACACCATCACTCGATGAGGGGTTGGGTAAAGATGAAGAGGTTGGCTTGTTTCAGTAGATCTGCTTTCGTTTTGCAGAAGGAATAAACATCATTTTTAATGAACTAAAAAAGATTTGTATATAATTATCTGAAAGAAGTTGGCTCATTCATTATACAAAAGGAGAGCATGAGTGAAGGAAGTATGAAAGAGGTAGATTAATTTATCAGACACTAAAAGATACACATGGATTCAGTTGGGGTAATGATGGGGTGATTGATTACCATCGATGGTAAAAGACTTCCACAATCTAACATTATCAACCTGCTCAATGATTTGGCCAGAAAAGGGAAAAGATCACCCCCCAACCACTGAAGGAAGTAAAAGTAAAATTAATATTATCTAATTTCCCTAAATCTAACATAAAAAACTCGCAATGTCGGAAAGAGTTAGAAAATATTACTGACACGTCAACTTTCTCTACATCAAGCTCAGGGGATCGCGCAAACACGTTGTACTTCTCTTTATCATGAACAGAAAAAATTAAGGAACTGGTTGAATTATTAATCAATTTAACCTATGAAAGATGGCAACTAGACGGACCAATCAAGGGATCGTAAAAAGTTAAGTGGCGACACCACACAAGGCATTTCATGAACATTCAAATCGTGTCAAAGAAACCCTATACTATCGTACTTTGTATCAGTGGCTGACCAGATCTCTTTGAATACTCACACGTAAGAAGCTATGTCTCGATTCCAGGTAAAGCAAATTATACAACAAGAATATAAAATTAATATATTCAGCCTTTTGAAGATTACTGGAACAAAATCCGTTTGTGTTAAAGTGATCTTTGAAAACAGCTACGAAGAACTCGATATAACGATAAACTACTCCTTAGTGAGGATGAGATTTCTCTTGTGTCCGTGGCAATACCCAAGTTAAAAATGGGAAATTTTCCCTATATAGATCCACTGGTGAAGGACTACGGTGTAAAACAGCTAAAGTGTGTAGTGAGGGAAAATACAAACAGTCTATTTCTAAATTTACATTACAGTATTTACTGGAAAAGGGATGAAGAGTTCATTTATACACGATTTAAAAACGCGCTGTACAATAAGTATGAAGTCAATACTTTTCTAAAACTTGAAGACGAATTCCATCAAAGTTTTCGTCAGATGAAGTGCTTACAGAATGGAACTGATGCTTGTGTAGCAGCTCTGCAGCTACACACACACACACACACATATATATATATATATATATATATATATATATATATATATATATATATATATATATATATATATATATATATATATATATATATATATATATATATAAGAAGAAGAAGCAAATGCAAGTTCTGCGGGTGATAACAATCACGACAGGGCTTTCGCCATATTTATTTTCTGCCTTTCAAAACAATTTTGAAGACAGAAATAAAGGTGCAGAAACGTTGCATTGCAGACTATATAACAATATGGTGCAAGAAAGAGAAATTGGACGCGAATGAGCAATGAGACAAGAAACAGGAGTTTTTTAGAGGCAAGAGAAAGGGACATTAGAAGAAGACTAGAATCAAAGAGAGCAGAGGGCGGCACAATGAAGGCAATCCTTTACCGAGAAGACAGAGATAACGCCAGGGGAAAAAGTTTGAAATTCCTGGCCGGGACTCGAACCCGGGTCTGCTAATTGCCGGTCAGATGCTCTACCGCTGAGCTACCAGGCACAGTGACTCTACTTCGCCCACAAATAGTTTTTATAAACAAACTATCGATAGGAAGTTTCTTTAACATTTACCCACAATTCGTGATTCTATTAGCTACCATTACAATTACACTCAAATCATGCTTCCATACCAAATATTTATTTCGTGATTCCTGATTCTAATTAGCTACAAATTACATTTACCTCATTACCACTCACATAAGTTGCCTAGCAAAATATTAATTATAATTACCATTTAACTAATTGTTCTTGTTACTATTGCTCATTGCTATTATTCCCCTCTTCGTAAATTCGACGAATTACCTCCGTACTTTCATTCACGACGAACTATATATATATATATATATATATATATATATATATATATATATATATATATATATATATATATATATATATATATATATATTGTAACCTATCCAAATTTGTATTAATTCAACCTAATCTAAAAATTCTACATAAATAATTCCTTGTAATCTATAATAATAATACTACTAATAATATATATTTTGTTATTTTATCCTTCCTTGATTCATTCATTCCCAAACCATTTCCCGTAAAGGTCATTAAGCCTAAACTCGCCATTCGCCAAGTACTGGAATTTTCTTCAGAATTCTTTTATTCAATAATTTTCTCATTAACATTTATAGAGTATAAGTTAGTGTGTATTATGCAATATAGGCTACAGTTTTATGCACACGCACTTCTATACACTATACTTGTTATCTTGCATTCAACGATAGATTCGATGAATGTCGAAAACTTCAACCTACCATCACAGAAGATGAGTATATAAAAAAAAAATGTATCGTTTGATGAGTTCCATTGTCTTCTCAACAAGAGAGGGAGGAGTATCGAACTTGTGAAAGAAATTGTCCTCAGGGATCCTTATGACTCCGTCACCATTGAGTGTAAAGAAAATTTAATAAAATATCTATCTATCAATCAGTCTCTCCATGTAAGTCCAGAGGATGGAGTGTCTCCAGCCTTCGTCATCAAGACTTGCAAGAAGAAAGTTTAAGTTCACCGCAGATAAAAATAACTTTTTATTAGAGCATAATTCCTTAACAAATATGTTTATTATAATTCTAGATTATATTAAAAAAATTCTGATATTAATTTTCAAAAATCTAAAGTTGGATTAATAATGCATATTGATAATTTTTAGCCGTTGCATATCGAATACCGTTTTCCTGGCCGGATTAACCCAGATCTTTTGATTCAGAGAATCAGTAAATGTATTCAAAGTAATAAGGTTGCGGACATTCACGAAATTCTAATTGAAATTATGTAAAAAAAGATTGCTAAAAGGTCTGATGTGGAAAGCTTTCTATAAGGCTTGGAGAGCTATACACTACACAAATCCGTGCGAAGAAGATTCAAGACAAAACACGTAAAAGCACAAGGTCCAAACGAGATTTGGCAGGTAAATCTTACTGTTATGTCTAAGTTTGAAAGTTTTAATAATGGTGTACGTTACATATTCTTTGTAATTGACGTATATTCTAGATATCTCTGGCTAATTCCTTTAAAGAAGACTATCAGATGGTGCCAAATGCTATACGAAATCTCATGGAAGAAACCAGATGGATTCCAGGTTATATACTCGTATGTTATGATGATGTAGGAGAGTATAAAGGAAAGAAGATGAAAGGCTTATTGAGCGAATATAATATCGGCGTGTATCATGTGCAAAGAACAATAAAGGAAAGACGTGATAGATGATTTTGCAGGGGCTTATATTAATTCTAGACATATAATGATTGGGAACACGCCGTTTAAAGTTATATATGATGTTGCTATACCAAATCAAAGAGCTGAATTTAAAAAAAAAAAGAAGTTTCTATATAAGTTCGGCGATTATGTTCGAATCTCACACGTTTCCAGTAATTTACCAAAAAAAGATACAAGGCAGGGTGGAGTGAGTAAATCTACAAGATATATAGGATTTCATATCTATTAGACCTGTATTATATTGAAGATTTAAATAGAGAACATATTTAAGGTGGGGATTATGAAGAAGAACTACAGAAAGTAAAGTTTGACTCCGGTAAGAAATATGTAGTGTAGAAGATAGTTAGAGCGAAAGGGCATGGAAAAAACAGGCATTATTTAGTAAAATGGCGAGGGTACCCAAATTCATTTAACTCATACGTCAAGGCATGTGATATCATTTACCAACCTTGACCACATGTATTCGTGAAATTATATAAAGTTGGGAGATGAGGAAGGTTTTTATCAGTTGTTAAGATGGAGTCAGAGAGTTTTTATGTTACTCTTCCTTCCTCATCCTCCCTAAATGTTTACCGTCAAAATACCATGTCTGATTATAAAACTGAATGGCACAAATCATTATAACAGACCACAGTCAGTATGAAGTATGACTTTGTGAGTTTCAATTTACAGAAAATATCTATAATATTACTAAGCCTACACATGCATTCACAATTAATCGGAAAATGACGGAAATAAATAATTATGCATCAAATACTATATTTGTAAGAGGAAAGGAGACAAAAATAAAAGGTATTGACTATGCTTATGATGAGATATGGATAGACGCCGGGTATTATAAAAATGAAAAAGCACTCATAGAGAAAATGAATCTGAAAATGAGACAGAAATTATGATTTCAAGATTTACTGTTTCAATCTGGCAAAACGCAACGGAAAATGTCTACTGACTATGTGTTAATGCTCACTTGACGTTCATTGCTCAATGTGAAAAGGAAAGAAAATCTATGATTTCATCTGTCAGAAGAATTTTCCGGTATAATGAAAACATCCATTAGAGATGATATCCCCCAATTAAATAATTGTATTGCGTTTAATATAGATTTTCCTGCTCTTGTATCTCATCCGAAATCATGTTAAATTTACTCTAACTTTGTTGACTATCAATTAGTAGGTGGGCCCCAGTCGAGGTTGCTGAGAATTATTCACCTTCCCTTCAATGATAGTTCATTCAGTATAACTTTTTATAATCCACACTATCTAAATCTAAGCTCTGGGGACTTGATATCAATTTATATCTATAAAAGAATGGTTGAAAGGGAAAAGTTTTAATTCTTTCTTAGTCATTTGATGATAAAACTACACATTAGAAGAAGACATTAAAAATAATAAAAAATGTTGAATGGCCCACGTGTGTTTAAAGGGTTAAGAGCTCAGAGAGGACATGGTCTTGGATCCATATTCTCCTCTCTATTCCGAAATGCGGCGCCCTATCTAAAGAGTCGTACTCGCTATCTAGGAAAGTAGGTCATTTCCGCTGGTTTTGATACCGTTCAAGATATTATTCATGGAAAGACCGCAAAGCAAGGTTTGAAAGATCTGCTGAGAAGGACGAAAAATACAATTACTAAAGATACTAGACGATATATTAGAAGAAAGTTAAAATCTGAGAGTGATAATGAGAGGAGATCCGAAAAAAATGGATGTAAAAAATAAGCGAAAATGGATGAAGAAATTGAACAGAAAAAAGTTGAATATAGATGCTAAAGAGAATGGGGATGTTTTTTCTCATAATATAAAAAAGTACATATTTCATAGATGGTCTCATAAAGTTACCTTCGGTTGTAAAGCATACACGTGTAAAAATGAATGCTCTCCATCTAGCAAGTTATATCTGTTCGAAGACAGAACTTAATCTGTTTACCGTTCCACTGACCCAAACTTCCATCGTTGAGAGCAATTATCAGTCTTACTCTCCGCTTAGCAATAGCTCTTCAGATCTTACCCCAGTTAAATATTATATATCTGGTAGCAGACAGTATTATATAGACCCGAGTGAGGTTTATCTAAAACTTAAAGCAAGAATTGTGAAAGCAGACGGAAGCAAACTTAAAGATGGGGAGAATATTTTTCCGGAAAATAATATTCTTCACACTTTGTTCAGTAATGTTGATAGGTTTCTAAATGCAATATCTGTAAATTCCATTGGAAATAATTACCCCTACCGTGCGTATTTGGAGACCTTGCTAAACTATAATGAAGAAGAAAGATCTACATTTCTTTCCACTACAGGATATTACTCTAGTAAAGAATGTATAGAAAAGAAATATAGCAGATCGAAGAAAAAAAATAATTGACGTATATGGAAAACTACACACTGATTTCTTCTCGCAACATAAGCTGTTGATGAATGGAGTCTTACTAAAGATAAAGTTATTCAGAGCACCACATTAATTTACACTACTTAGAAACCAGGCCAGTTTGGAAGCTAAAATAGAATTATTAGAGAGTTTCATTTTCCTAAGAAAAGTCCGCCTTTCAGCATCAACTCATCTGTAGATGGAAAATAGCTTGCTTACATTAAACGCTAAGTACCCTATAACTCAAGTTCGTATGCGAAATTTTACAATTGTGAGTGTAATCAATGTGGATAATATCTTCATGAGGAGAATATCTTCGAGGTTAGTAATTGGTATGGTTGACACCATTCGGCATTTTCTGGAAGCTATGATGCATCACCTTTTAAATTTAAACCTTATAATGTGAATCACATCACTATCCATATAAACGAGAATGAAGTTGAAAGACCATTTGAATTAGACTATTCAGACGATGCAGATCCAGGGGTTTCAAAGGCTTTTTACTCGTTATATACCGGAATAGGGTGTATTGGAGGTGGGCAGAGTATATGAACAATTTCTAAAAAATAAAAATATTTATTGTATCACCTAAATCAGGATAAGAGTACTGCTTGTCTTGGAGAATGTTCCAATCCTATATGTGATGGAACGGTCGGAGGCCGCTTAAATTCACGCGCTATCACATGGTTAGAAACATTGCTACCCACGTGCATCTGCGAGAGCAAGCAGGGGGCGTTATCGCCACCTGAGTCAATATTTAACCAAGGAGGTCACCCCCCCCCCCCCCCGTTTCGCCTCCATTCATCGATCTCGCCAGTTTGAGTTAGGCTTATGGGCAGATAAGGTATTTGCCCAGGCGCGAACGGGGCATTCCCCCAACGTCCCCCACTCAATTATCCCCTACGCCCTGGAGACGGCTCAGGGTACTTATACAATAGCATTTCCCAATAAGATCAGATCAGATCCAGATTATCTTCACGAGACATCACGCCGATCCGGTATTCCTTGCGCACTATAAGGGAGCTCTACCTCGAGAACCACCTTATTTTACAGAAGAGGACAATATCCCTTGAGTGCCAAGGTTCGTGCCTTCGAGACGGCAATTCAATAAGGCCCCCCTCCCCTGTTGTTCAGAAAGGGAACAACGTTAGAACAGCCATTGTTCTTTGAGCCCGTTCACAAGAAACGGTTCTCATCCCCCTCCCTGTTGTTGAGAAAGAGAACAACGTTAGAACAGCCATTGTTCTTTGAGCCCGTTGACAAGAGACGGTTCTCACCGGCCTTGTTGTTCAAAAAGAGAACAACGTTAGAACAGCCATTGTTCTTCAATCCCGTTCGTCAAGAAACGGTTCTCATCCCCAAGACATCACGTCAGGATAATTTAATTCCCCCCTTTTTAACGTTCTTCAAGAGAACGATTGGTTTCAACGATAACCTCCATTGTTCATCTAGAACATCCCCGATTTGCTGTCACAAAGATCGCTTATATCTCCGAGTCCCACTTCGCTCTCACTCTTCGAAGACAGTCCTTCCCCTTCGCTAAGGACAACCCCCCGAAGAACCCTTCTGCTGGAAATCGCTAGTGGACCGAAGATTCCTTCGCGTCGCCTTCCTCTGCCCAACAACTTTGTAATTACGTAAGCTGGGCATTACCTTTAATTATCTAACCTTTTGTCAACGCTACTTTGCGCTTTAAATGGCTTAGCGAACCATTTCCCCCCCCTTTAATTTTTATTTGTTTACCTTTTTAAATCTTTCCAAATCTTAATCCTCGGATTAGTCAGATATTCCCACGACTCTTTCCATTTTCCGTTTATGTAAACATTTTCTTTTTGTGTGTTGTTGATAGTTTAATTAATAAAACTCTATTTTATTAATGATAGCCATATTATTATCCTTGAGCTCAGTTCCACTTCTTAAGCATATTGAAGATAAATAACCTCGGTCAATCAGATTACCACGCACTCGCAATATTAGAATAATTCCCTCAACGAATAGTTATATATGGTATATCGTCGAGAGT
Source organism: Ceratothoa steindachneri (assembly GCA_963969495.1). NCBI lineage: Eukaryota > Metazoa > Arthropoda > Malacostraca > Isopoda > Cymothoidae > Ceratothoa > Ceratothoa steindachneri. The sequence continues at coordinate 109,899,765 of OZ018318.1, forward strand.
CTATTCTACGACACTATACAACAGGGAACATTATGAATACAGTTATAGTTAAGATCTCCATTAATAGACCCAGTTTCCCCTGTCATATATGAAGAGTTTCAGTCTTTTATTGAGATAGATAAGTCTACATAGAAACGTACTAGTTTATTCTTAAGAAAATTAATGCAATAGAAATTGAAAAACTATTGTATGGAAATTAAACTACAGAACGAGTATTTCATGGCTGTTTTGCGAGAGACACTCAGCTCTGTCAACCTTTAAATTGCCAGCAGCTTATATCATTAATCTGGTCTGCAGCCATCGACCTGGATCGCATTGGATAGTTTTGTTTCCTGATGAATTTTTTTTATTACTTTGACAGCCTATGTCGAGGATTCCAGCACGATGTTTATATTCGTAAAAACTTAGTAAAAATGAATAAAATTATTATCGTCAATCCATTCAGAGTTTAGAGTTACTTTTCAGACTCATGCGGATTGTTTTGTGTCTATTTCATTCAACAGGTGGCAATCGATAAATCATTTCGAGCTTTTATTGAACAATTTGATTCTTATAATGATCAAAGTAACGAAGAAATCGTAGTAAGGAATACTTGTAGTAGAATGTAAGTATAGTGGTTAGTATGCTTGACCGGCAATCGCTGGGTCGGCAGTTTGAATCTCCGTCTGAATTCTTTTTAAGCTGACATTATTTACTAAGGGGAGTTACCGCCATGACTGGCAATCACGGTGAGAAGTTGGGGCTTGCCCTGTCTGACGTCCGCTTGAGAAGCTACATAGCTTGATATGAGGACTAAAACCAGCAAACGTTAACTTTAAATATTAATTGTTAGTTGGAAAATTTGTAATTGTGTAGCTTATCTACAAATTGTATATATTATATATATATTATTATTTAAGCTGGTTAGTATAAATTAAATGTTATTTTTCGATTTATTAATCTGTAGAAAAATGTATGCATATTTGAATTTTAATGTAAAATAAATCATTTTAACAACCTTGACTTTTTTAAAACAAGTTACAAAAAGAAAATGACTTACTCTGTGAACAAAGATGTCAACTGACAAACGGTGAAATGTTGAGGAAAGTCACATATCTCACTACATGAAACCCATTCATCTTCTGTTAATGGCTCCATGTTCTTACACTTAGACAAAACTTTAATTTTCAGTCAGCTGAACAAAGAGAAAAAAAGCTTCTTCCCAGCAAGCTATGAATTATAATGATAAATAAAGAAGGTTTGGATTTGGTTTTTATATCTCTACAGATGTGGGGGGGAGGAGGCAGGGGAAGGGACATTTGGTGACAAACAAATAAAGGTTGGGAGGGAAAGGGTCCATTAGAAACAACTGAGGGTGTGTGGTGGTGTAAGGGGGGGGAGAGAAGGGGTTTTGGAGCTTTTTGGCGACGGCGATAAACAAACAAGCGATCTTTGTCTCTTAATTTCATGGTCCCAGATATGTTAAATATGGTCTAGACATTAGTTATCTTTTGATTAGATCTTTCGATATGTAAAAATGTCGCATATGTCACAGACCGTAAATAGACAGGGTTTGGAGCTTGTGGCCTCGGCGAAAAACAAAGAAGCGTCCGATATCTAAAAAGTGTGTGTGTGTGTGTATGTGTGTTTAAATTCTAATTCCTTCGAAAAAAGGTAAAAGATCTTTGTCTCCGGACGGAAAAATATATGAAAACGGTCTAGATATTAGTAATCTTTTGATTAATACTCTGATATCTAGCCTTCACATCATTAAACATCCTAATTATTTTCAAGTATTTACTAAATATGGAATGAAACAAGAAAACACCTGTGCCCACCTGCACCCTATTGATTTACTCCCATGCGTGTGGTGTGTTTTGTGTGTGTGCGTGTGTGTGTGTGTGTGTGTGTGTGTGTGTGTGAAGACTGAGACTCCTAGGAAAAGGTCACTGACCAAGGTTGGGGTTGGCGGGGGGGGGGAGGTAAGATTCCACCAACAACACGGTAAGGGAGGGGGGAGAGACTAGGATTTCACCTCACTGACTAAGGCTTGGGATTAGGGAGGGGGGGTGGAGACTCAGACCTCACCCAGCAATAGTACTACTCTGGTTAGTTTAGGCCGAGTATAAACAAAAAGCCTGGGCCTGGTGTTCACTATAATTTTTCTTGGTAACTTAGGCGAGTACCAGGATTATTATTCTATTGTAACCAAGTGATATAGGCCCTTATATTTTGATATTAAATATGGAAAGGGACGATTGTGGTGGTGAAGGGTGTATACAGTTACAGTGAGACGAATAATCTGATTGCATGGGCAAAATAGGTCATAAACGGAAAATGAAATTCAATTTTAAGAAGTGTAAGACAATGCATATTGGTAAGAATAATAAAGGTTTTGTGTGAGATGGAAGGCAATTAATTGGCTTGATTGTGTCAGTCAAGAGAAAGACTTAAAAGTAATTATTAGTAATGATTTTAAAAGTTCCTTAAAAATCTTAGAAGCACGGGACAGGGCAAATAGAATGCTGGGCACAATTAAGAGAAATGTCAACTATTTTAGCAAGAAAGTTATTACAAAGCTGTATAATGCCTATGTTAGATTACATATTGAGTACTGTATCCCAGCACTCAAGGCACCTCATTATCAGCAAGATTACGAAATGTCGGAGGGGTCCAGCGAAGAGCTACTAAGCTTATATCTAGGTTCCAAAATTAAACTATGAGTCTAGACTACCAAGACTGGATATGCTTTCGGTTAAGAAGAGAATGCTGAGGGGAGATCTGATTCAGGTTTAGACCATATTAATCATAAAGATTTCTTGAGTGACACAATGGGTGTTACTCGAGGACACCAGTTTAAAATTAAGAGGCACTTTTTTTAGGACAGATGAAGGCAAATTCTTTTGTAACAATAGGGTGGTTGATACTTGGAATAATTTGCCTCCAGATATGGTTAATTATTCCACTCTTTCTGGGTTTAAGACAAAATTAGACAAGAGATTGAGGGATACGGCCATATGGCTTTATATTAAGCATGCATATATTTGCTAGAGTTGCGTGCAAATGATAAGCCCTTCTTTATGAAGGGATGTATAGAAATTTAAGGTTAGATGATAAAAATCCCTTTTGAATTGGGAGGATACATGTATGTATAAAATCTGTAATTAATGAAGTTTTTTATGGATCATTGGGGTTGATCTGCCAATTTCACTGTATATATGTATTAATTTGTGTGGAGTGGTTGAGTTGTGGCTTGTTGGTGACTGGTTCCTTGTGGTCTTTACTGGAAGCATCAATTTATTATGTTCTTATGTACTCGTAGGTAGGCCCTATCTAGGCTCGGGGTTTTTGTTTATTATATCTGTGCACATTTTTAAAATGATTTTTTGAAGGCGATTAATTACATGAGTAAATACATGACTGAAACTCTTATTACCTAGCTCAGTTCGTTAAATGTTAATATCTAATACTGAAACTATTAATTATTATTTTTCTTTAATGATGGAACCCTCAATGAAAAACAAGAAACAATTGTGCTCATATAACAAAATTGGGAAAATGTTTATGAATGGTTGGTGGCAGCAAATAATCCACAAGAAGTAAAGTGTGTCTTCTTTGCCAAAGTGTTTTTAAAATTGGATACATGGGTGTTTTGGCAATAACACAACATAAAAATCCAGATGGACATAAAAATAATCAGAGTTTCATCTTCCAGTTTCTTAATTTAGAAATTTATCGTAAAAACAAATTTTAAAGAAGATATTATAGTTGGTTCGGAAATAGCTCAAATTTATCATGCAGTTGAATACAATCATTCCTACAACTCACTTGATTGCAGTTTGAAATTAAATTCAAAAATTTACTGGGATTCAAAATTAGTAGCAAAATATTTTGTGTTCGAAACAAATCAGAGACAATCCTTACAAATGTTGTCGGTAAAAAGGCATTAGAAGTAGTTTTGAACGATTTGAAGCAAGATGATCCGCCTCTATGTTTTTGTCTTCAAATTGATGCTTCAAATCACAAAAACATGAAAATGTTCCCAGTATGTGTTCAATATTTTGATATGGAATTTGGCACAGTGAATTATATAATTGATTTTTTAGAGAATGCTGATGAAAGTGCAAATGGAATGTTTAAATGCCTGAGAAATACTATAGACAATTTGCAACTTGGTTCGAAAAGAGTATCTTGTTTAAGTGCAAAAAACGTAAATTGTAATTTTGGAATAAAACATTTTATATATACTAATATCTTCACAGTGAATGGTGATGTTGTTAAAGCGAATTATAATACACACATTTTACATAATGCAGTAAAATTTGCTTTGGGAAACTTGAATGTGGACATAGAAAATATTCTCCTAAAGATTTGTGGCCATTTTTGAACGTCAGCAAAGAAGATTTTCATTTATTGTAGAGACAGAATTTAGTGAAATTCTTCGGCATGTACCTACAAGGTGGCTATCTCTGAAGCCATGCATTTAAAGAACTTTACTTTTTTGGAAAGCCTTAATTTCTTATTTCTTAAGCAGACCAACTAATTGTTCTAAACAATTAATCAAACTTCTTTCAATTAATGATGATTCTACGGAAATTCACTAAGTTATTGAAATTTATTTGTTCTTGAAACATGCAATGGAGATATTGAAACTGTTGAAAAACTCCAGGAAAATAAAACTTCAGCAGCAGATGTTTTCGATATTTTGGCTAATTTAAAAATAACTTAAGATCTCGATACGCTGAGGAATTTTTTGGTTATCATTTTCACCAACTTTCAATATACTTCAAATTGAAAGAAAATTGTCTAGAATTTGCTGAAAAAAAGAGGACACCCAATTGCTCAAGTCAAAATGCCAGAACAAGTATAATTAAAAAAAAAATCTTCTACTAAGTCAAGAAAGAAGTATTTTTAATTTTATGTATTATTATAAGAGTATATATGTATAGAAATGAAATAAAAAATTATGTGTATACATATTTTTTTATTTGTCTTTTATTGAAACTTGCCAGAGTTGGCAACCCTAATTAAAACCCATGACGTAGCAGCGAAAAATGAACCAACCACAATAGCCTTTCGTCGCCATCTTGTAGAAAAGCAACTAGAACTATTAAAGAAAAACATCCCCAAACTGGAACATGATGTTGAAGAAACGCAATCATAACTTTGAAGAGTTTGAAATTCCACATGAAACACGAAACGCTATCAAAAAAGCTCTCTCCAACAACGCTTTACAAACAGAAAACTCTGAAAGAAGCATTAAGACCAAAAAGCTTATTAAACTGTACAAGTAGGCCGGCTCTGCGAAAAAGCCAAACAGGCCGCTGCCTAAGGCAGAAATTTACAGATTAAAAAGAAATAAATAAATATTAAAAAATAAATAAAGATATATGTATAATAAACTTGAAACACATCCTTTACACTTAGGCTATTTGGCACGTTTTCTCTTAAATACGTTTTCTTTCTTAAATTGGGGGAGGGGTAGCGCCTCAGGCCATCACTGGTTCTCAAATTGATACAGAGGGACGTCGTTGTGTTGTCATTTTTTTAACGAGTCAATTGCTTATCTTTTGTAATGAAAAGGTCATCCAAGCCATCAGTCAGGCGCTGCTTTCATTGATCGAAGAAAGAGAGGGGGGGGGGAGGAAAAACCGGTCCAAAGCAAAGGTATGTAACTTTAGTTAATTAACTTTAAGGTGATACCACATATTTTCATTGGTCATTTTTTAAATTCTTTCGTTCAAAATTCGCATTTTTTGGTTTTATTGCAAATTTCTATGCACTTTTTTATGGTATAATAAATTTTTTAGCAACATGAGTAGAACATAGTGAAATTTAAAATAATGTAAAATTGTATACATTCGTGGAAAATCTTTCTTATATATTTACAGTTTATTTGTAAAAAAACAAAACAAAACAAAACTACACCATTGATTTTGATAACAATGTATTGCAAATTTTATGCACTTTTTTAATGTATATATATTTTGTTTTAGCAACATGACTAGAACATAGTGAAAATTATGATAATGCAAAACTTTATACATTCTTTGAAATTCTCCGTCGATTTTTAAAGTTTATTTTTGAACAAAACGCAAAACTATACCATGCGATTTTAAATATTTGCTAAAAAAAGCCGGCACCTAGAACTGGTTTATATTTTTAACATCATGCGAATATAGATTGAACTAAATTCCAGGGCATTCAGAACACTCCTACTATTCACCTACCCCCCCGATCCTCCAACTGAGAACAAAGCCTATAGTTGTCCTTGTCCTAAAAATATATGTTTTAGTCCACCATTAATATAAATTTTAATCGAACTAAATAAAACTAATTTCAAATGATAACTAAATCATATGTGCATATTTTGGTCGTGAATTGAGTTCGATGGCTAAATCTTTAGTAATTCTACAGCCATTTATATGATATCAGGTTTCAAGAGGGGGGTCTGAAAGAACCCCCTGTATCTCAAAAACGGCGCCGTAGGTTATTATGTAAGCTTGGCCATTGGCTGCAATGTAACCTATTATCCAAATAAATTAATGTATACTATTTTCTAATTTCTCAGATCCACTGAGAAAATATTTGCAGCTACGACAGGCACCTGTGGAAACTGCTACAGAGGAGGCATCACTGTATTCGCCTGAGCCTCTCAGTGAAAAAGAGTGTAAGTTTAATCAAATTTGGAATATGATTGCAATACAATATAAATACAATATAAATTTCATATTTTTATCATACTATAATGAAGTAATTTGGAGATACAATGAATGGCATCGACACAGAGGCACTATTCAGGCTGAGGCAGTAAATAGCAGCAGCACATCAGATAGTGAATCACAGCTTAAGCACTTAATTCCTGGTGAGTATTTATGTTGTTGAAGGAAACATGAAGGAAACATGAAGGAGAAAAGGAGGGAGTCCAAGCCAGACTACTGCAAATCAACCCTAGAGCATTATTTTTGCCACGTGGAGCGCACACTGTTAATCTAGTTGTGCGCTCCAAAATGGCACAAATAATGGCACTGTTAATCTCCAAAGCTCTTTCATCTGCAGCAAAGAACTCTGCAGATGCAACTGGCTAATTTGGCTACCTGCAAAAACTTTTCGCATTGTTTTCTGCCTCTAACCAAAGGTGGTCCATTTTAAAAAAGCCTGTGGACACAACATTAAAATCTTGGGCAGACACTCGATGGGAGAGCCGAATTAATAATGTGGTGGCTGTAAGGTTTCAGGCTACAAAGGTTAGAGATGCTATCTTAAAGGTGAGAGACAGCATTGCTGATCCAACCATAAAAATTGAAACACAATCGTTAGCTGAAGTGGTTGGTTCACACGGCCTCTGCCTTTGCATTGCTGTCTGGTATAACATTCTAACAAAAGTACAGAATATAAATAAACTGCTGCAATCAGTAAGCATGCACATGGATCTAGCTGTGGACCTACTGAAAAAAGCTGAGGTCTCCCTAGCCAGCTACAGGAATACTGGCTTTGCTGATGCCAATCCTCTGCAAAAGAAGTGTGCGAGGGCATGAATGTGGTTGCTGCCTTAAAGCAGAAAAGGCTCAGAACTACCAAAAGGCAGTTTTCATATGAGGCTCCTGATAAGCAGCTCAATGATGCACTGAAGAGAATGGAAGATTTTTTTTTTCAATGCAGTTATTGATATATGCATTTCATAACTAAGAGAGAGAGAACAGAAATGATTAATGACATTTCCAATAAATTTAGTGTTCTCATAAACTTCCCTGATCTGCCACCTAATGAGATTGGGAAGCAAGCTGAAGAACTTACGAAAGCCTTGACCTTTGGATATAAGTCGGATTTAGTTATGGAAGAACTGATTGTGGAAATGAAATCTTTTCCAACTTGGCTCAAATGCAAGATGACATCACTTGAACTTTTGTTTTTTATGAAGAGAAAAATCTAAAGGAAGTATATTCCAATACGTGGATAGCACTGAGAATCGCTGTCACTGCTCCAGTGACTGTAACATCTCCTGAGAAAAGCTTCTCCACACTCCAGCTGATTAAAACTTATTTTAGTTCTATAATGTCTCAGGAACGCCTTAATGAACTGGCATTAATAAGTATTAATCAGAAATTGTCTAAACAAATTTCATTTGATGAAACCATTGCAAGGAAGTCCAGACGTGTGAATTTTTAAAGAACATTGGATATGTTAGTGCTATTTATCGTTTAAGGTTGCGTTGTTTGCACACTGTGTTCACTGTTTTAAAGAGTTAGTTGCTGAATACTATAAACACACAGGAAAGTAGAAAATTTCCTTGCTCTGAAACTTTTATATTTGAGTTTTACTTTTGATTGCACTGTTTTACATTGACTTTTGGATTTTGCACCTTTTTTCAGAACATTTGCACTGCACCTAGAGGTGTTACTTATTATATTTCATTAATATAATTATTAAAATAGTTTGTATTTTTTCTACAGGTTGTTGTGTTGCATTTAAAATAAATAATATGTGATAGAACGGGTTGAGGCCGCGTTAATTTCAACCACTATCACATGTTATTTAAAACCACGATGCTGCCCACGTGCATCTTCGCTTTGAAGCCTGGGGCCTTATCAAAGCCACCTGAGTCAATGTTTAAACAAGGAGGTTTATCTTCCTCCGTTCGCCCCTGCGCTGACCTCGCCAGATTGAGTTAGGCTTATGGGCAGATAAGGCCATTGTTCTCAGGCTCGGCTGTGCATTCCCTCGAAGCTCCCACTTCATTGTCCCCCACGCCAAGGGGATGTCCTGACTATTTATTTGGAAACTTTACCACTAAGATCAGATTGGAGATCCAGATTTTAGTCGCAAAACATCACTACGACCCACTCTCACCTTGTGCGCCAAGGGACCTCGACCTCGAGATTCACCATCACTTGTCCAGAAGGAGGAGAATATCCCTTGAGTGCCAAGGTTCGAGCCTTTTGTGACGCCAAGTCCACAATGCTTCCCCTGTTTCTCAGAAAGAGAACAACATTAGAACAGCCATTGTTCTTGTAAGCCCGTTGACAAGAAACGGTTCCCCCCCCCCCTGTTGTTCAGAAGAGAACAACGTAGAACAGCCATTGTTCTTTTGAGCCCGTTCGCCAAGAAACGGTTCTCACCCTTTCCCCTGTTGTTCAGAAAGAGAACAACGTTAGAACAGCCATTGTTCGTTCGAGCCCGTTGACAAGAAACGGTTCTCACCCCCCCCTGTTGTTCAGAAGAGAACAACGTAGAACAGCCATTGTTCGTTTGAGCCCGTTCGCCAAGAAACGGTTCTCACCCTTACCCCTTGTTGTTCAGAAGAGAACAACATTAGAACAGCTATTGTTCTCGAGCCCGTAGACAAGAGACGGTTCTCCCCCCCCCCCTGTGTTCAGAGGAGAGCAACGTAGAACAGCCATTGTTCTTCAAGCCGTTCGTCAAGAAACGGTTCTCATTCCCAAGACGCCACGTCAGGATCATTTAATTCCCCCATCCCCTTCGGCTGGAACTCGCCAGCGGACCGAAAATTCCTTCACGTCACCTTCCTCTGCACAACAAGTATAATTACGTAAGCCGAACGTTACCTTTGAGTATTTAACCCTTTTTGTCAACTTTATCCGGTGCTTTAAATGGTTTAGCGAACCATCCCATCCCTTTGACTTTATATTTGTTTTACCTTTTTAAATCTATCTTAATACACGGATTAGCTAGATTCCCCACGACCCTTTCCATTCTCTGTTTATGTCAATATTTTCCGTTTTGTGTGTTGTTGATAGTTATTATTAATAAAACTGTATTTTATTAATGATAGCAATATTATTATCCTTGAGCTCAGTTCCACTTCTTAAGCATATCGAAGATACATAATATCGGCCAGCCTAGACAATCCACGCACTCTAAAGATAATTAAAGAAGTTCCCTCAACGAATAGTTATATATGGTATATCGTCGAGAGTCCATTCTACGACATAATGCATGTTGTAGTTTTATTGACGAGGGACGAAAAAGTCCACTCTCGCCTACGGCACCAACTGACCTAGAACCGACCCTGTCTAAAAAGGACGAATAACATTGCCAGAATGAACTACATCATTCATCAACCCCTCCCTGCATACACTCCCCACCAGTAAAAAATAAGCCCTTGACCTCGGTTTTAACTGCTACCTACAAACCAAATTCGATCTAATTTAAAAAGAAAGTTGAACTAGAAACCCTCTTCCAATCCTTGTTGAAACTACAAGATCAATCCATCATTGAAATTAACCCCAACCTAAAAGACCACCTACGTGCGGAAGCCACCAAACTCATAACACCAGAGATACGAAAGGCCATCAGCTCTCTAAAAAAAACAAAACAAAGAAATAGTCATAAGAAAAGCTAACAAATCCAATATATACGTCATTTTAAACAAAAACGAATATAACAGTAAATTGAATATCATCTTTAGTGACACCACTAAATTTAAGCAAATGAAAACGATCCAACAGAAGACTTAAAAAATAAAATAAATGGACAAAGAACTAAAACCAATGCACTCATTGGAAGACTTCACTTCCAAAAGATTGTCGGCAATTATACACCGGGATATCTGTATGGTAACGTAAAAATACATAAGCTAAGCAACCCATTGAGACCCATCATTTCTCAAGTCACGACTCCAACGTACCGTTTAGCTCAAAGGTGGGAAAACCCTCACCCGCGACTCCAATTTTCATCGCCCCCTGAGGGATATATTTGTATGCACAAATTTTCAATACTGAAATTTAAATAATATTTGTATGTCCAATTTCCCTGGTGGCAGTCAATACAAATGTTTAGTATTAATTTTGTTTAGATATTAATGCATGAGTATATCGCACCGTGTAATAAATTTAAACAACATTTACAGAGATACAAGAGTCAAATTTTATTTATTAGAAATTTTCGCCCACGGCTCAAAAAAGTTTCCCCACCCCTGGACTTTAGCTAAAACCCTAAATGAAATCGTAAAACTGTACATCCCTTCAAAGTATAGCATAAAGTCTACGGAGGAATTTATTCATATACTCTACTCTACAAGACCGGCAGGACTAATAGCATCCTTTGATATGGAAATCCTGTTTACGAATGTGCCTATCTCTCAGACTATCGGCATCATTATACAAAATATATACAACCATCCTACAATGTCTCCTCCAAATCTTGACCCAAACATCTTAAAGAATATGCTACGTTCATGCGCATCAGAGGCTCCGTTCAGGACACCGGACGGAAATCTATACACACAAGTCGATGGAGTAGCTATGGGATCGCCCCTGAGGCCGACCTTCACCCACTACTATATGGGTCAACTCGAAGAGAGCTATTTGACAACATCGAAGATAAGCCACACACATACTGCCGATACGTAGACGACATCTAATTCAACGTCCAAAATGAAGAACATCAAGAATCAATTTCAGGAGAACTTCATGTTAAAATTCACTTATGAATTGAGCACGGGCAATAAACTCCCTTTTCTGGACGTTAAGGTACAAAACATCAATGGAAATTACATCACAAAAGTATACAGAAAAGGCACGGACATGAGAATATTCCTCAACGCTGAGGGTGAATGTCCTGAAAGGTACAAAAAAAAGTGTAATCGTCTCATACATCCGCCGAGCATACAAATACTGCTCCACGTGGGAACTATTCTATCAAGAGGTCTCCCACGTAAAACAAACCCTCGTGAACAACGGTTTCTCGAACAGCATGATTGAAAACAACTTGAATCATTTTTAAGGAAGCAATTCAAAGACACGGATAAAACGGAAAGCAACCAGGAAGCAATAAATAACATCAAACTGTTGTACAGAAATCAAATGCCATCGGCCTGTAAAATAAGTGAAAAAAAACATCAAGGAGATTGTTAACCGTAACATCAAGGCCAAGAGTCAAACGGACAAGATCCAGCTTATTGTATATTATAAAACGACAAAAGTTAACAATCTCCTTATGAAAAATTATATTTGCCACGACTTCTCGAACCTGAAATCAACCAACATAGTTTACGAGTTTAACTACCCGCATGAAGAATGCAGGCTTCATAATAACTCAAAAATATGTTGGCATGACAACCACCCTCCTTTGAGACATTTAACCATTCACCTGCAAAACGGAGCGCCCCAAAATCATATGGAGAGCATACATAACATCAGCCTAACAAGGAATATATCTGTTGAAAACACCACAATTAAACGAAAAGAGGGAAATAAACCTAGAAATAAAATGAAATTAAAGAGAAAATAGGAGAAAAAGTTTTAGATGTGCCCCCCTCCCCCCCGACCAGTTCCTTCCGGTCGGGGAGACGGGGCGAGGCCTGGTTCCCCCGAGTTTCCCCGGCGCCCTCCTCCCTCGGGGCCTGAAGGCACCGAGGGAAAAGAGCTCCCAACAGGGGGAGAATAAAGAAGTAAAGATAGGACAGTCTGAAATAAACAGAAACAGGGTCTCACCAATCAGTCCGACTCGCGCATATATTTCTTCTTTCTTCTCTTTGGTATACACGTAAACGTATATAGAAAATGCTCTCTTCGCAAAGTTATTTCAAATCAAAAGATTGATGTAACTTAGCAGTGCGTAAATCACTGTGAGTAGTCAGATGAACTGAGCAGCCGAATTGCGAATTGTTGTAGGTGTGTGTAGGGGACATAAAAGGGTGTGTGGGATAGATAGATGAAAATAGACAAGTGGTGAAAAGAGGAAGTGTGCAAAGGGATGCTAGGCGCCTGGTGGTCAGGCCTATCGCTTTCATTGTTTTCTTGTTGTGTATAGTTTTTGTTGTTGTTGGTTATAGTTTACAATTTTTCATGGCGTTCAAGCTATTTTTCTTCATAATTTTAATGTTCTTTGGTATGTAATGTGCATTGCTGTTGTTTATGTAATAAATTACATCATGAAGGTGGACAAATTCGGAAAAGGCCAGAGCATTGTCAAGATCATCTTCTCAAACATCGAAATGCAAGAAGAGCGAACAACGAAGGGCTGCTTGGGTTTTACCTAAGGGTATCACCCGAGCAAATTGAAACGGAAGAGTATATACCCATCGACTGCTGCTACAAATGCTATGCAGTCGGAAAGCATCAAAAGGAGGATTGCACGGCGAAAGAAATTGCATGCTCCAACTGCGCCAAAACTGGGCACGGTTGGAAAGATTGTAAAGAAGAAAACCAGAGGTGCGTCAACTGTGGAGGAGACCACAGGACCTTGGCCATGAGGTGCCCCATCAGTAAAGAAGCCATCAGCGCCAAAAGGAAGAACATTAAAAAGGAAAAAGAGGCTGAAATTAGGAATACCTACGCAAATGCAGCGGCCCCGAGTAACTTCAACACGAGTAAAAGTACCCCAAAGTTAATGATGCCATGTGAGGGAAGAGAAATAATGGCTATGTCATTTTCGCTCATTCGGCCAATGTGGCTAACCCAGGCTCTTTCTCTGATGAACTTAACCGTCTTCTGGAGAAGAACGGGAGCAAGAAGAAGGTTTGGCTCCCCGAAAATCCGGACTCAGCAGGGCTTTTGACATCGAGCTTATTGACGAGCAACAACAGTCTTCAAACAGCAAGCCTAAGGTGACCCCAACAGAAGAACCAAAACCGAACCAAACGAAAAAAGAAGAAACTTCGGAGGAAAAAGGTAGAAACGAAGAAAGGTGCGAAGAAGAAAAAGAAGAAAGGGAGGAAGAAAAAAAAAACTAAAAAGAGCAACATGGATCAAAATTCTTTGGATGAAAAAGAGGGACACAGAAGAATGCACGGGGTCTTCCTCACCGATAAGCAGGATATTCTCGAGAAGGGATACTTCTTCGATGGTGAGGACGTGGGCCTCAGGGTATTTGGTTCGTCCCTGTGTCCGCCACCGAAAGAGGACCTTGAACTACTCCTTCATGGCATCGCCGAAGGGGAGTTCAAGTGGACCTTCCAGGGGGCCTTTTTCAGTCAAGGAAGTCGCAGCATTAGTGCTGAAGCGCCCCGTGTACATACCGGCCAAGTGTGTGCACACCGTCAATATGACTACCTACAAAAGCATAAAAAGTTGGCAAAAGTCCTCGGAAATAAAGTGAAGGGTTAAATAATAATAAACCCAACAGTGAATAATAATAATAATATGTGTCGAAATCATAATTTAAGCAGTGAACGTGAAAAGATATTCCATGTGCGATTATACATTAGAAACAACCATTTTTAAATATATTGTAATTAAATAGGAGGAAAACATTGTGACCTGAAGTTAGTGATTAAAACATTGGGACTTGAAATTAGATTAATGTAAGCAGCTGAACTAACAATGTATATCAAAATTATTCATCAGCAAAGCATTTAATCTTTAAATAATGTACAGAGTAATTAAAATAATGTTTTGTGAATAATTAACCATAATCTTTAACTATATGTATGTACATTCCTTATGTAAATACCTTATAACTATAAACAATTAATTACTACTAGTAAAAAATGTAAATAAAATTTTGGATTGTATAGTAATAGCTAAATGGTTTCCATGTTTCCTGGAACCTAAATCTTCCTACTTGTGTTGACGTCTTTCTCTTCTCTGCATAATTCTATTTTCCCCACTATTTGCTATTCATTTTTACATGTATGTAAAATCTCTTTTGTAATTCATCTCTTAATAGACCTTGAAACCTTCTTTTCATTCGATTCGATTCCGATTCCACTATAGTTCATCGGTAAAGGAGGAAAGAATACCTAAAGACACTCTGAAGATGATAGCATAGATCGAAAGCACAGCTATTAAAGTTTGTTTTTTACTAAACGGATTTACTTAAAAAAGAGACACTATGTCTTTAACAAAATCTGCATCCAAGAAAGACTGCTACCCATTTACACTAATACAGGTTCACCCCTAAAAAACGAGTCCCGACTTTCGATAGGCCTCATTTCTTAATTTTCTGCAAGGATTAAATGTAACTTTGGTAATAACTAGTTTAATGTGTTTAAGAACATCATATCAAAAGATAATAGTCTTTGGACTTTTCTTCTTTATTCTAGAGCACGTGTTCGAGATGTCCTCCATTTAGCTCTGTGTATTTCTTGAGGCGCAGCACAAAGTTGTCCATGACGTCCTTACAAACCGACCGACTAATGGCTCTGATCTCCTCCGTAATGGCTTCTTTGAGTTCCGTGATGGTCCTGGGTCTCCCTGTGTACACTCTGTCTTTAAGGTAGCCCCAGAGAAAGAAATCGGGTGGGGAAGGGGGGGGGCTAAGATCTGGGTTGTGAGGTGCCCACTCAAAATCAGTCTTAAGACTGATCACACGGCAACCAAAGTTCTCTTTCAACCAATCTCGGGACAGGTTTGAGGTGGGAGAGCTTGCTCCATCTTGCTGGAACCAGAACTTTTCCATAAGCGACGGGAACAGGGTCTGCAGATTCCTCTTGAAGGTTTTGAGGACCTCAACATACCGCTCCTTGCTGGTCGCACCAGATTCCTTGAAGAAGAATGGTCCGATGATGCCTCTGGCCGAGATTGCAGTCCATACCGTGCACTTAGGAGAGTGTAGGGGCTTGCTGGCTACTTCATTTGGTCTGGAGGTTCCCCAGAAGACATTTGTCTACGAGTTTACCTTTCCTTCAAGATGGAAGTGAGCTTCATCTGTGGTCCAGAGGAGGTTAAAGAAAGTTAGGGTCTCCTGAATCTTCTCCAGTATCTTGACTACCATAGCCTTTGTCTGCTCCTTGT
The DNA here is from genome assembly GCA_963969495.1 of Ceratothoa steindachneri. Lineage (NCBI taxonomy): Eukaryota > Metazoa > Arthropoda > Malacostraca > Isopoda > Cymothoidae > Ceratothoa > Ceratothoa steindachneri. The sequence continues at coordinate 109,915,442 of OZ018318.1, forward strand.
CTGAAGCTCTAAGGGTCTGCTTCGTCTGCATTCTGTATGGGTAGGCCTTTACATCCATTACTAGCACTCTCCTGCAAGTCTCAGGGGATATACCAAGGGACTGACTTCGCTTGCGCACAGAGCGTTTTGGACTCTGTTGAACTGACTCTCTCACGCTCTCGACCAGTGCAGCTGTACGCTTCCTGGGACCTCCTGAATGGCTTGGACGGTTGTCACTTGCTACATTGAGGGTCTCCACTGTCCCATATTCCTCGAAGTGGTCCACCCAGTCCTGAATTTTGCTATTGGAGGGGGCTTTTTCACATTTGAACTGATGCACGAAAGTGTCCTGCACTTTCTTGAACGAGCCTGTCTTGTAGTAATGTTTGATGAAGTATATTCTTTGCTGGAGCTCCTATTGAGATCTAGTTGTGTTCACACGCGTTGCTTCTGTCATGTCCTTCAAAGTAAGAGTGATTAGTAGTGAATGAAGGATATATCACAAAAAGTGTGTGCAAGCCCGGTTTGGGGGGGTGACCTTGAATATATATTAATGCATGCGTTTTTCCCGAGCCGCCATTCATTCTTCTAAGTGAGAACCACTTTGTAAAACCGCAAGACTCCTCAGCATCTTGGATTCTACATCTTTACATTTGCCCAGCCTGGGATAAAAGGGCCATTTAGCACAATCTTCGCCTTCTTTAACGTACTTGGTCTGGAGTTTTCGCTAGACTAGCGGATAAGTCGGCGTTGTATTTCTGGCATTGAAGCAGGGATTCAATGCCAGCGAACTCGGACATAAAACGAAGCGGCGTCAAAATCTGACCGCCCATTGGGTGGATACACTGATACCACTGCCGGGTAAAAGGAGCTCAATACACACCCCCATGCACATAACCAATTACAGCAACGCTATCACTTCCCTCCCTGCCTTCACAGCGCAGCTTATCCACTTTCCTTGCTGACTGAGTACTAGTGTCCCCTATGGAGCGAATCTTATCCATCCACATACCCCTGACACGGAACTGGTGCTCCCACCCCCTGGGGTGGCGAGGAGATCCACGTTCACTGGCTGACGTAAGAAACAATACTAATCGGATACCTACCCTCCCAGCGAAGACCAGCCCATGGTGCATTTGACTCACCAGTGATTGTCATTCTGATCTTTATGTGTATTTCACTATCCGATCTTGTCCATGAAGCGAGGAACGAATGGCGCTACTTACCTAAACACTGGTTGATCTTGGGTTCATCGAGATTCCTTTTCCATCTTCAAGATATGAATGAAAGGATGGAAGGAACATTGACCAAGTTAAGAAGAAGTCCCGTGTACCTCTCGGGAGCGGAGAGGGCAAAGGCCTGGCAATCCTCCAGAAAAAGTCCCACCTCCACGACTGAGGCAGATCCCTCTACAGATTTTAGGCTGGGAACATACGTACCCCTCAGGGCCAGCGTCGGTGTGAGTGCCCTGCTATAACCAACAAACCATAACATCTAACAGGGTCTTCTTATTCCTTAACTGCCAATTCGTTAGTAACCAGTACGGATAAAGCAATGGTAGACTTGGATGTATGGTTTTAGATTGACTCCATACAAGTACACAGATTGATTCAACTCTATCGGGTGGTATCTAATCTTTTTTAATGGAAAGACAATGATACCAAACTCATGAGGCTATCGACTGTCGTACATCCTGCCGCGGTCGCTAAGGGCGATCGAAGAAGGACTGAAAGAGCTGTATCAAAATTGGGGCTCTTCAACGCCTCCTCCAAAGGTTTGCGCAGTTCCTCCAAAGGTTTGCGCAGTTTATTGTGTCGAGGAATAAATACATAGGTATTGAGGTTAAAATAGCAATGAGTGGACACTTTCACACTGCATCGACGCCGCCCTATTTGCTCTAGTTCGGATGGTGGTTATGAGAATAGCTGAATTAAGTTCTCCATACTCCTTCTTCTTTCTACTGGTCCCCATATTTTGCTTATTTACCCTCTCACAAATCCGCGGAGGGGATGCCAGGTAGCATCTGGAGGCTTGTGTGCCTGTCTTCCACCCTGATTAGCTTGACCACAGATGGCAAGGCGTTAAAACCATTAAAAAAAAATAGTACTAAAGAGCAGGGCGAATTCGAATCCTTCTCGTAGTCAACCACCGGCCCCTGTCTGTGGTCTGGAAAACCGCGCCAGTAATGACAATGAGCCAACCAAGATTAGGGCTGGCGAGCGTGCCATAACCACAAACCATGTAAACTCTCAGCACTTCAATGGTCGGGAAAGAAGAGAGACACATCTCTCCGCCTCTGCAGAGGGACGGTCGGAGGTGGGGGGGGGGACCATTTAAAACCATAAGTTTGAACTTCCGATACGATTCAAAACTAAAATATGTTCTGGTTAAGGAAAAAATGATTTAAGAGAAGAAGAATCATTAATTGATCCCTTAAAACACCCTTTGCTTCCCCCCCCCCCTGAAATCATGATTATCACGCAAAGAGCAGTTTGTTGACTGTAAACACCGGATATTCAACGCATATCTCATTTCGTTGCCCCCCCCCCCCTCCCTCTCTCTATGACCCATTTCCCACTCTTTTCCCTCATAATTCACAAACTCGTAAGAAGCTCAAATTATTATTCTTTTATTTCTGAGTATGTATAGGAACGGGAGAATACGTATACCACATTCTAGCGCATGTCGTGCAAATTTGGAAGGCAGGCGACTACCAAAATAGGTCTCTGGCCTAGGAATCCGCGCAACCGGAAATTTGACACTGCGAGCGTGATAGATAATGAGGGGGGGGGGTATTGCGGACCACACCTCCCCCGTCAGTATGGAGGGCCAATTTTGCGGAACAAAATGATAACTAGCTTTGCGTTTGATAGGAAGGCATAAATGGGTTGGAAGGGTTTAGTTTTTAGGGTTTTATGCACACCCACCTCACTTTCTGGAATGGAAAAGCCGGTTGATGATGATTATTATTTTTAATGTCAGAATTTTTATATTAATAATTATTGACACTTAATTTAATTACGTCGTAATTCTAAAATGTTAATATTACAGCTACAGCTATTGCACGGTCTACACATGTGTCTGGGTGAGTGTGCATGAACGCCCCCCCCCCTCTCTCTTTATGGCCCACTTTTTAGCGATAGAAGACTGAACATATGGTTTATGGTTATACAATGGGAAAAGGGCAGTGGGTATTTCTGGGCAGAACCGTTGCGAAGCTTGGAAGAAGAAGGAACCGTCTACCCTCAAACCTCTCTTCAAACGCTGGGACTCGGCCAGACGGAAACCTTCTGAAGTGTGAGGCACCGCGAACGACTTCTCCTCGCAAGTAAGGTCCTTGCCCGGGTTCTCCGGCCAAGGTAAGTTTTTATACCCTCTTTCTCGCATTGGTTCTGCGAGCTCCCTCGAATTCCCATCAAACTCTCTCTGCCCCTTTCCCTTTCTCGCCTAAATTCAGTTAACCTTCGGTCCTTCAAACTCAACCTTCTATCCATTTTGGAACCATCAAACTTCTCTCAAACTATCCTCAAGATCTCAAACTACCCTTAAACTAAACTCTAACTAACGAGAGCATTCGGAACTAAACATCGTTTCTTATAAGTTCTCTGGAGAGATCAATATACTTTCCAAATCAATTGGACTCTAATGTCTCTCCCTTAATTGCCACCATCTTGCTTAGCCCTGCCCTGCTTTCGGGGTAATAATTCTAACACAAAATAGTCTTGATTTACTCTACTTTCAAAACTTTGCTCAATGAAATTTATCTGGTAATCCTGAATTTATATATGTGATCCCGTTCTCTGCTGACGGGTACCTACCCGGTCCTACCCGTAAGCGAGGGTAAAATATGCCGACATTTTTTTTTCTACCCGACCCTAAAGAAACAATTGAGTTTTCGAGCTTTCCTTGCAAGTTGGCATCCCATCAAGTTATTCCTTTACGATAATAGCCATGCTTCTGCTGTCACAGAAAATGGAGAGCGCTCTAATTATTTCCATCGGTATCTTCACTAAATTCTTTTTGACAGATGAGAAAGTTCCAGACAATTGGTTTGGTTAGTATTCAATAAAAATCAATATAATGGTACATCGTCTAGCGTGGGTGATTCTTGTCCCCTAGGAATCGACTAATTCGCACGAAGTTCTTGTCTCTTTGGCCAAAAGTGCCCTGTAACTAATTCTGCTTGCAGATGTCGAACTTCCCCGTTTCCAACGCAAGCGAAATAATATCCTTTTGCAATGAATCTTTATTTCAAAAACTTACTTTTACTTTCCAGCTCCAACTACTCTTAAGCGAGGACGGCTACAGCCAGGAAGGCCACCATGTCTCCAACGGGCCCACAGTTCCTTGACTTCGGAGATTTTGTGAGTGTTGCACGTGTGTCTGAGATTAGGGCAGTCAAGGAGGTGTCTGGTGTGGCCGATGTGATGGTTGGATCTGTTGCATGTTGTGATAGGGTGATATTTATTCTATGATTGTGCTGTTGGAGTAATGTGGACTGACCTAACCTTAGTTCTAAGGCTTTAACAATCAACAATTTTAACTTAAAGGAATTACAGGAGCGTAAGGATGAATAGAGTTTAGTTGGATTAAAGCTCCAAGACCTCTGTGAGATTGAGGGTGAGTTGCAAGGACGTGCGTACAAAGAATGAATCAATAAATAAATCTATAAATAAAGTCTATGAATTATAATAATATCAAGAATGGGTAAGTTTCTCTTTATATAAGGGAAGTGTATGAGCGGAGCATATCTGCCTGAGTCATCGAGTTTAAAAGGTCCAGGTCGGCAGAGCTTATTCATCTTAGTGTGAGGCGTAGAATACTGGATAGTCGTTTCTCACGGTCTCAAGATGAAATTCCGGTGGGCGAGCGACATTCGTGTATGTGTTTTCGTCTCGTGCATTGAAGAGAGGACATGATAACTATCTGAGTTCCTGTTAGATTGATTTCGGAAAATACGAGGAGGGTTTTATTGCTAGTGATTGGTTCGTGTCATCGATCGAGGTCAGCGGCTGCTTCGCGCCGTCGGTTTTCACTCCTTATTTTCAATACTTGGCCTGCTAAAGCTGATCATTGCGGTCAATTGTTGAGGAAGTGTACGTTGCCGCTGTCATCGCCGTGGTTGGCGTTCTTGGAATTCCGTCGTCATTTTTTCCTTAGAGTTTTTCGGACTCGTCATGTGTCACCGTTGTCAGGCCTTCGACATCGTCGTGTCTTCGTCATAATCAGTTCTTCATTGTCGCAGCATCTCCGCCATCATCACATACAAAATCAGAGGTCACATCATTGCAAGGCAATCTGAATCAAGATATCGCCATCATGAAGCCTTCGCGCTCATCACGCATTCGTCATTATGTTTAATCTCCATGGTCAAGTCTACGACATCGATACATCTCCACCATCGTTCGTCATTTTGCGATCCTTGCTTTTCTTTGATATATATATATATATATATATATATATATATATATATATATATATATATATATATATATATATATATATATATATATATATATATATATACATATATATATATATATATATATATATATATATATATATATATATATATATATATATATATATATATATATATATATATATATATATATATATATATATATATATATATATATATATATATGAATAACGTTACAGCCACGAGCAAAATGAAACAACGGAGAACTGCGAGGCCTTTCGACTAATGGTCCTCGCAGTTCTCCGTTGTTTCATTTTCCTCGTGGCTGTAACGTTATTCATAAATTCCTCACGTTCCTTATTTTCGTGATTCAGTTATACATATATATATATATATATATATATATATATATATATATATATATATATATATATATATATATATATATATATATATATATATATATATATATATATATTATATTATGTTATGTTATGTTATGTTATGTTGTATTTAACATTACATAACGTGTATAAAGCGCAATGGGGCCAAAATACCCTCGAAGTTGCGAGTATATAATAAACTACAACAAAAGGACTAAAAATAGACTAAAAAATAATCGAAGAAGCAAGGATCGCAAAAATGACAATGTGCCGATGACGAAGATATGTCTATCGCCTCATTACACCTTCGCAATGTCTTCGCCATGGCCACGTCTTTGCCGTCGTCACATATTCTCCATTATCACTTCACTGCAAGACAACCTGAATCAATTTATCGTAATTGTCAGGGCTTCGCCCCGGGCCCGTAGCCAGGACTATATTTTGAGGAAGGCTATTTCCATTATAGGGGGAGGGGCTTAATAATTACGGTACAAAAAATCCTGAGAGTGGAAAGAGCGGGGTGTTGAGGGTAACGATTGGTGAGTGCAGCAAGTTCTAAAAGCTCAGCGATTGAGAATTTAAGGGATATCCACAAATTCAGAAGAATGAGAAGCAATTTTGAGGCTTATACATATATTGAAAAGAGGATGATTACAAATTCAAATAAATTCTTTAGGCAATAATCTAAAAAAAAAATCTTGTTAGTTTCCATATAACACCTTACTGTCCTCATATTTATATTTTCTCCCAACTATCACACAACTAAACGCCGACTTGATTGCCGAAACACTTCCATGATTTCAGCTACAGAGATTGCAGCAGTTTTTTCTTTTTCAAATCCTATGAGGGCAAGTTGGCACTTCCGTTGATGAGTCATGCATCTTCTGTATGCAGTTAGTAGTCTTGTTACAGTTGAAAAGGTTGCTTCACATGTAGCAGAAGATACCCCAATAGTCAAAGCAGCACAGAGCAGAGTATGCAAGTTTGAGAAAGGTGTTTAGAGTTGCATTCTCCGAAACCATTCCAGAGACTTTTCAATGGTACTTCTGCTCTCTTGACATGAAGATGTAAGCTACTTCTGAGCCATACTTCGAACAATCTCTAACTCATGACGTAGCAAAGACAGATCAATTGCCGCTCCTATTTTGCTGACCAAATCAGTGAGTGGTTGCAATTGGTCATGATATAGAAACATCTGAGAGCATGGTAGCAAAATAGAAATAGATGCTACCAATTTGCTGTTGCGCTCAGAAAAACGCTTCTCCAACTCGCTAGTGAGTGAATCTAGTATTTCAAAGTATATAGAGATGAGTGGTTGATTTTTGTTTTGTCCTGTAAGTGCAGTCACAATGAAGGAGTCCGGATTACGGGGAGGTTTTTGAACTCGTTTTGCACGTTGTGAAGGTGCTTCAGGTTCCTTATTTCCACATTTAAGCTTGCATACTTTTAGAAGCTGTGAAAACTTATCATTAGTCCGCATCTTGTGTATGGCACTAACTGTTTCAGTGACGATTTGGTAACCGTTAATGACTGAGCACTCTCTATATTGCAGCATTTTATCAGCTAGCTTTAATGCGCCAAGTACTTCACGCATGGCAATTCCTGAGAATACAAATTTCTCTTGGGATAAGAGCCTCTGCAACTCAATTGCAGTCACTGACAGATCAACAGGACCATCCTCAGTGAAAAAAAATCAGTGTTGAGATGATTGTGTCATAGTTTTCCATAATGATGTTAGTCGTCTTGAATTGTCCACTCCAGCGATGTTCCCTCAAATAGGCCAAAGGCATTGCACCTGACTTGCTATACAGAGCACGCACTTTGGGCTTTGCAAAGGTCATTCAATTGCTGACACACATCAAAAAACTCTTTTACAATGTCCACTTTCTGACATACATGAACAACAAGGTGAAGTTGATGATTAAAACAATGTATGTATGGGATATATCTCTGAACGTGATCAGCAATTCGACGTTGTACCCCTGAGTGTTTGCCTGACATGACAGATGCACTATCATAACACTGTTCCAATAACAGTTTTAGGTCAAGATCTTTTAATGCCTCCAAAAGGACTTTATGATTTCTTCAACTCATAAAGTCTGAGAAGAGTTTCGCTTACATCTAGTGGCCCATGCCTTCTGACATACCTGACCACAACAGAAAGAAGCTCAACTCCAGCTGAGTCTCTGATCTCATCACATTTAATGGTGAACAACCCAGTGTCTGTTGTTTGTATCTTTTTCAAACACTTTTTCTTCACTAACTGCGCCATCAATCCAATCGCATCGTTTTGAAAATGTGGAGATGTGTACTTTTCATTTTCTGGAATTGATTTTGTGATTTTAGTCAATTTTTCATCTATATTCATGGTGTACTCTACCATTTTTATAAATAATCCTGAATGCTGCTCACCAATTTCTTCTTCACTTCCTCTGAATGGCAACTCATTTGTTGTGAGGAATTTTATTATTTCAAACACTCTGTATAGATAATACCGATTGTTTTCTAATTGGCTCTCACAAAGAGTTTCTAGCGCACCACCTTCTTTCACAAACTTTTTATAATCTACACATGCAGTCATAGCAAGCATATGGGACTTTGATGCAGTGTGCTTGGAAGAACCCTTTCCTTTCTCTGTTGCAGTTTTACAATTCTTGAACCATTCTGTGGTGTATACCTTATCTCTATCATTGGTAAGATACTTTGTGCAAGGAAAGCAAAAGCATGAGTCTTTCTCCACAGAATATTCAAGGCAAGACCAGTCAGAGTACCATTTGTTTTGGAATGAACGACTTTGTTTTCCAAACACAGTCTTTGGTGGGTTCATTACACAAGGTTGAGCTGGACTATTGTCACCAAGATCAGATGGAAGTCGAGATTGAAAAACTCCACTTGAATCAGAGGTATCTTAAAGCTGGTTTGATGAGCAAGCCTGCTGTTGTGAAGAATAAGATTCAGTTGCAGACACTGTTGTGGACTCAGAGACAGTCTCAGATGTTATTGTGGTTCTCTTTGACATCCTTATCACAAATGCATCCATTTTACCTAAAAGAAAAGAAGCACAAGGTATCAGACGAATAGTTTTGTTTTAAGACTGACAAGGATATTTACCTACTACCTCCAAAAGTCATATTTGTATCATGGAATTTTTCTTTAATTATTAAAGGGCCACCAGCAAGACACATAACCTCCTCAATATCCTAGAAATTATTTAGTTTCATTACTGACACATATAACTAGTGGGAACACATGCCAACAATTTTACTACTATCACATGTGAGTGATTAGATAGAAGGAGTTAAATTAATATAAAAGAAACAGGAAGATTAGTCATCTAAGCTCCTGTTTGGTTAAGTTGGTTAGGTGAGCTTATTTAATTTAATTTTTCACTATTTTCTAATAAGTTTGGTGTATTTCAAACGATTCTGCTATTCACTTCCATTGCAAATACCTCATTTTTTGGATAGGCTTACTAATATTGAGGTGGGCTTATTTAAAAAAACGAGGCATTAACATTAAAACATTTATTCAAACCATTTGATACAACATTTTATACTGAAATAACATACAAGATTACTAGGTATTTATATAGATAATTTTATGGATAATCTGGACAAGATCTTTGCCGCCTACTTTGCTTTAAAATTTTACCAATGATCTTGTTAAACAGTTTAATAATAATTTATGAATTTACTTTAGCGCGAAATGCAATTATTATAAAGATATTGTTATTAATTTTAATATCAATTATTCCGTACTTTTTACGATCTCTTAATGTCACAGCAAGTTTAAAACTGAAGACATGCAAAAACATCGCCGTGATAGTTGTTGTCAACATATGCCCATATAAAATAGCTAGAAGCTGCTAGACTTCTTTATTGTTGGAGTTTTTCAAGCATATTAATTTGCAGGGCAATCAAAGTGTAATATTTTTATTATTCAATCATTTTAAAGAAAATACAAAATAAATAATAATTAAAAACTAAAATATTAAATTAGTACATTCGTGGGGACATGTGGTTGGAATTGGTGTTTATATCCCCGCAAAAATTATTTTAATAAATCTGATCTTACCTCACAAGGATTATTTGTATAAATCAATCCTACCTTGATAGATTAAGTCTATTTGTTAAACACTATATTACAATAGAATAAAAAGCGCCCAAAAAAGACACGATAAGAATACAATCGAGTAAAAACTGGCAATTAACAACGCAGCAATGTCAATTTTACAATACACTTTCGCGACATTGTTCTAAATAAATAACATAAAAAAATGGTCATCACCACAAATTTACATTAAATTTAGGTTAGGTTAGGTTACATTAGGTTCAAATATATAAAAAATAAAAACAAAATCAAATATTATATTGGTAAATATTAAAAACTAAATGTTAAATAATTTTGGGGGGCTAAGCACCCCCATAGTCCCCCCGTGGCTACGAGCCCACTTCGCCCTCATCATGCCTTCGCCATAGACACATTTTCACTATTTTTATTTTGTGATCTTTGTTTTTTTCGATTGTTTTGCATTTTTTATATTCTCGCAACTTTGATGGCTTTTGGCTTTTTTGCGTTTAATATATGTTATGTTATGTAACTCGATCTAAACCACTGTTTTTTAAGTTGGTAAACTTAAAACAGTATTATTATAACTTGTCAGCAAAGAAGAAAAACTATTAAATGACCTACATTTAGTTTTTAGTTCTATTTTTCTCACTTCTCATTTGATAGTTTTACTGTAGTACGCAATTACTGAAAATATATGGACAAATTTCGCGACTTAATAGTGTTAATCTAATGTTCAACCGCTGTAAGTATTTGCTCTCAGCAAAACCAATTGTCCAAAGTTACAAACCGAAGGATAATTTCGTTTGGAGCTATGGACCATGGTAACAAACGAAAACAACCATTCCACGGGATATGAGGAAGGTACCGTGGTTTTATACTTCTTGAATTTCTTCTTTATAGCAAGATATCTATCTAAAGAGTAGTGTTATTGGTGTCCTGCAAATAATTGAAGACTTCCAAGTCTTCCTTGTTGTTAAGAGCAGAGATTGAGTCGTCCATAGTTATGAAGAAATCTTTTTCAAATGATGAGTCAGAGTTCCCCGAACTCATACTTAGCTATTTGCTACTTGTCTTTTACTTGAGACTTGATTGCTTCATGATCACCGAAATTAGGCTCTTGCAATATTGATATCCATCTAGGTTTGAAGCATGAAAGAGAGAGTGAGGCCAAAACGGCAGCAGATTCCTCGGGGCTAAACGACAAAAAAAGACAAATCAGGCATTGAAGCCAAGGACTAGAGCTGCTAGCAATTATATGCAGTGTCTTAAACGCAGGTCGTTTGGTTGGATAGGCTCCAATCTTGGAAGGGCATCTTGAGTCATTAGGAGTGATGGAAGACAAGTGTAGTAGCATTCTTTTTTGGCCTGTGATTCTTTGAGAGCTGCTGCAGTTGGTTTTAGAAAAGACAAATATTCTAAAATTCCAATTTATTGTTTTTGAGGGTGGATAGATTCAGTTCTTCAAGAGCTACATTCACGTCGTTATATATATATATATATATATATATATATATATATATATATATATATATATATATATATATATATATATATATATATGAATTAATGAGTCGTACATTGAGTTATTCGTGTGACGAAATGGGTACCTAAATTGGACGGCAGCTATTTTTTTGTATTTTTTTTTCTGCCGGTTTGGGTTTACCAGCAACATTCCACAGCGCCGAACACCTTTCCATTGCAGAATGCTTTATCTTCTTTTGTCCATGTAAATTCAGTCCTTGATGTGCATAAGTGTTTGCTACACCAAGTTCAATGTGTGGGGGCATATCCAATATGGGATGATAGTTTCACTGATATATATATATATATATATATATATATATATATATATATATATATATATATATATATATATATATATATATATATGAATTAATGAGTCGTACATTGAGTTATTCGTGTGACGAAATGGGTACCTAAATTGGACGGCAGCTATTTTTTTGTATTTTTTTTTCTGCCGGTTTGGGTTTACCAGCAACATTCCACAGCGCCGAACACCTTTCCATTGCAGAATGCTTTATCTTCTTTTGTCCATGTAAATTCAGTCCTTGATGTGCATAAGTGTTTGCTACACCAAGTTCAATGTGTGGGGGCATATCCAATATGGGATGATAGTTTCACTGATATATATATATATATATATATATATATATATATATATATATATATATATATATATATATATATATATATATGAATTAATGAGTCGTACATTGAGTTATTCGTGTGACGAAATGGGTACCTAAATTGGACGGCAGCTATTTTTTTGTATTTTTTTTTCTGCCGGTTTGGGTTTACCAGCAACATTCCACAGCGCCGAACACCTTTCCATTGCAGAATGCTTTATCTTCTTTTGTCCATGTAAATTCAGTCCTTGATGTGCATAAGTGTTTGCTACACCAAGTTCAATGTGTGGGGGCATATCCAATATGGGATGATAGTTTCACTGATTACTCTCTATGCTCTCCTGAATGTCCAGGAAAGTTGCTAATGATAGCCTCTGCAACTGAATCTTTTTCATCATCTTCATCAATGTAGTCAGGACGATTATGAACACGAACACCTAACTCATTAAAGCATTTCGCTATGTTAGACTGTAGATTCAACTTTTCTATAAGCTAAAACATACTATGAGTTGATCCTGTCAAATATTCCAACAATTTGATCAAAGGTATGTGTTCCAGGAAATCTTCGGCATGGCAGTGCAGCTGATCCTCGCGACAAGTCATAATTGATCTGTAATGTAAGAATATAAAATCACTGTCTGTATGAACATTTTTTAAGCCTAATTTAATAATATTAGTTAGACATGCACGAGCTAAACTGCGTCACCAAACATTGAAGAAAAAAACTATGTGATATAAAGTAGGTAATTAGGAAATGAATCGCTTACCATACCATTTCATCAGTGACCCATTCCATAGGAGCAAAATGTGGAAGTGTCCATATTTACAGCAAAATAAAGACTCACCATATTAATGAATTAGGAACACATGTCGAATAATTGAAAATATTATACTATAAGTCTATTAGACTATCAGTCTGTCACCAATAGTCGATTTACCAATTATATAAAAATAATACACTAAATCAATAGATAATTTGAAAATATTTTCTGTGCAATAACACAAATTGATCCAAATTGCTAATAGGGTTAGATAGATAAATTAAATACTGTTCTGATGACAACCTAGAATAGTTGGTTCCTTAGGGAGCCTATTGAAGTTGTAAAATGGCTCTCATTATCAAAAGGTTCAATGTGTAAATAAAATATGTTTAGAATTAATTTATTAGGAATACAGACCTATAGGCTTTATTTTATGCCTATATTATATTATACGTGAATATACTATATTTTTCTAATAAATAAAAAAATAATAAAATTTACAAATTTTAGGTAAATTCTTTCATTAATAACGTTAAATAGGTATACGTATTATTTGACACATACGAGGGGAGGTCAATAAGTTTTGCGAATCGGTAGGACAAAACAGAGGAAGGAAAATGGCTGTTTGTGGAGGTGTTAGGACAAGTTATGACAAGTCAGGACCTGCAGCCGCACGCTCCTGCCTCGTCTTTTTAAGAAGTAGTAGCTGATCGCAGATCATCAGTCACAAATTTTTCAACAATGGAGAAGGTTGAGCACCGCGCAGTGATCAAATTTTTGACCAAGGAAGGCAAGAATGAAAAAGAGATCCATGAACGCATGGTTGCAGTATACACCGACACCGCCCCTTCCTATGCAACCATTGCTCACTAGAATAGGGAGTTTCGCCATTGTCGTGAGTCCCTTGAAGATGACCCCCGTCCAGGATAGGACGCCCGTCAGACGTGACCAACGAGGACAATGTGGCCCGTGTGGAGAGGAGGATCCTCGAAGATCGACGGGTGAAGGTCGAAGAAATCGAGCGACAACTTGGAATATCACGTGGAAGTGTTATCAACATCATCCACGACAATTTAGCCATGACCAAGGTCTCTGTTCGTTGGGTCCCTAGAAACCTCACCCCCCATGATCGACTTCCACGTCGTCAAAGTCCACAAGGCCAGAGTTGCACAAGGTGCCCTGCGCGAGTGCGGATTCGAGGAGCTCAACCATGTCCCCTGCAGTCCAGATATGGCCCCTAGCGACTACTTTTTATTCCGCCAGTTCAAGGCTGCACTGCATGGACGCCGGTTTGGGGACAATGAAGATGTCCAACTCGCCGTCCAGGAGTGGATTGAGCAGCAGTCGTCAGATTTCTGGTTGTCGGGAATTCGAAGCCTCAGGGACAAGTGGCGCAAGTGCATTAGAGTCGAGGGTAGTTATTTTGAAAAATAATAAAACACTTTTTCTTCTATCTCGTTTCCTCATATCCAAATTGAAAAACTTATTGACCGCCCCTCGTAATATACAATGTGCATAATGTTCAATTATATAAATATTTTACTATAATTTAATAAATGATATCAATGTTTGCAAACTATATACATATTCTATCAGTGGCGTGCAGTCAATGGAAGCAATGCTTCCCCTATTTAAGAAAAAAAGAAAAAAAAATTACACCCCAACAATTAATATGACAGCAAAATCAATTTTATTCTCACATTTATGCTTGCCTATACTAATATACGCCATACGGTAGCGTTCACTTTCAATCGAATTGACCTTAGACCCTGATGAGCCCGACTCCAATTTCGTTGAGATTGCTACCTTTTTTTCTCTTAATTTCAATAATAGTTCTGCTTTTTGGTGCTTTGGAATGAATAGAACTAAGAAAAAATAACCTATTTGTATACAGAAAAGGAAGCAAACTTAGCTTTGCAGTCAGCTGTTTCCATCTCGCAACCCGGCAGGGTTGCCAGAATTTAGGAAAAAGCAACAAAATGTCTAAGACATAATGACATAACTATTATTATGCTCTGAAACTTAAACAATTTTTAGGTTCTATTTAAATACTGGTTCTGAGAATGAAAGTAGCTACATAGTAGCTGTATGGTTACGCTTTTGTGTCTTGAGCATTTTTTTATTTTTTCCTGGATTCTGTGGGGGTCGAACCAAGTAAAACATTCGAATGAAAGATTTAAACGGTTTACACAAAATATTCGGGGAACCTTTATCATTTACGATGGACTTTACCTCCTTTGCCGAGAATACACATTCAGTATCGCGTGCTGGATCCGAGCTCTGATTGAGTGCTTAAAAATTCGGAAAATGAATGAATGAATGATATGTATAGAAAGGACAGAGAGGGATCACTGTGTAACACAGGCGAGCAGGCAGTCGTAGAGGAAAAGGGTGCGGAAATAACTTGAGAGGGGATAGGAAGAGTTGAGAGGTCGATGGCTAGACACCGATGCGTGGTGTGTTTGGGTGGGTCTCGAGGTGTTTGTCAATGGACGACGGTTGGAGGGTGGTCAGGAAGAAGAGCGTGTCTGCTTAGTTGGAAACGCATAATTCATGATGCTTTTAACTTATGCGAAGAACGGTATGGGTTGCGGGTGGTCATGGGCTGCGTGGTATCGCAGTACCATCGCAACATACCGTCTTGCGTGTAGTGCGGTGTATAAGGGACTGGTCTCTGGTGAGTTTCCCGAGTTGTTTTGTTAGTCTGGTGTGAACGTTTGTGTTGAGGAGTGCTAATTTGTTGTTGTAGTAAAGTGTGAGCATTCTCGTGTACAAGGGAGAGCGGCAAGAGCGCTTCAAAACAGAGTTCTGAATGCGCTGAGACTTCTGCTGCCACGTGGTATCGCAGTTACGAGTGACAGTGGGGCGTACGCGAGAAGAGGTCGCACGAGTGTTTTATATAGGTGTAACTGAAGTATTTTTCCCGCAGGGTAGAACCTGTACAGCATTGTGTTTGTACGTGCGGCTCTTGCTTGTGTTATGTTCTGGTGTATATTGAACCTAAGGGTCTTGTCAAAAGTTACCCCAAGGATTTTTGTATGTTGTGTGTAGTCGATTCTTGCTGGGTTTAGAAGGTTTATGTCTGGTGTGTGTGAGAAGATTTGTAGGTTATGCATGAAGTGATCTCTTGCGCCGAAGAGTGTCATCTGTGTCTTCTGAGGATTCGTGGCAATCAGCCATTTATCATCGCATTCTGTCTTAGCGTCTAGTATTATTTGTGCGTGGAGTGCGATCTCGCCTAGTTCCGGCCGCTGACGAGAATGGTTTCATCATCGGCGTAGGACATTGTGTATGTGTTACAGCAGTTTACAGGTGAGCGTGGGGTGTCGTTTGTGTACATGATGTAAAGTGTGGATGCCAGTACGCCTCCTTGGGGAACGCCTGAGCGTGGTGTGAAGAGTTTTGAGAGAGTATTGTTGTATTTTATGTAGCATCTCCGTTCAGTGAAGTAGTGCGAGAGGAGCCTTGTGGTGCAGAGAGGTAACTCCGTATTGTTGGCGAGTTTTCAACGGAGTCCCTCATGCTACACCTTATCAAAGGCCTTTTCCACGTCCTTGCTGATGGAGAGTGTCTTTTGATGTACCTGGCGTTTTTTCTGTATTCTGTCGTGAACGATGTCCACAGCCGCCTGAGTGGACCGGCCCCTCCTGAACCCATATTGGTGGGGGAAGAACCAGTTCCTCTCTTCCAGGTAGTCCTGTAGGCGGCAATTAATCATACATTCGAATCTTTTGCTTAGGTGCTCTAATAGAGCAATAGGCCTGTAATTGTTTGAGCATTTGAGGTCTTTGTTTGTTTTGTGTAGAAGTATGTTGTGACAGACTTTGAATATTTTGAGGAAGTGGCCTGAGGCTAGTAAGGCGTTGAATAGGTGTGTAAGTGTAGGGTATATGTTTGCGGGGAGGTTGTGTATTAGTGTGGTTGGTAGCCCTGGGGGGCCGGGTGCACGTTTTGGTGTTGTTTTAATGTAGTGTTTTGTTTCCTCAATGGGGATGGGAGTGGTCAGTGTGAATGTGTAGTCGAGCAGCTCCATTCGTATCAGAGGGGGGGGGCTTAGCTCGTGAGCGTCGGCCCGACACCACTCCTGGACTTCCTGAAAGTGCTCTTGCGCGTGTGGTTTGGGTGGGTTGTGTGTGTATACTGTGTCCTAGTGGGACCTTAATGCGTCGAGGATGACGTTAGAGTCTGCGAGTGTTTTCTTGTTTACTTGGAGGGTGATGGGTTTGGGTGGATCAGTGCCTAGCATACTTTTTACGTACCGCCAGAAGAGGGAGGAGTTAGTGCAACGAGTGTCGTCCGCGGACGGCCTCTCACCACTGCCGGTTCCTATCTAGTTGCACGCATTGTAGAATGCGGGCACGTAGGTCATTGATGTTGTGTTATCGTAGGCCTTTAGTGTAGTGATTGTTGTACTGTGTTCTGAGTCTCTGAGCGTGTATGGAATATGTTAAATGTTTTATGCATGTGTAGGTTTTTTGTGGTGTGTGTAGATCGCGTGCTGTGGTTATAGTGTTTAAGACTGAGCACCAGTGGTCGTCTAATAAGTCTAGATTGGTGTGGTCTAGGTCGAGGTTTTGTGGCGCGTTTTCTGTTATGTGTCTCTTAAACTCTTCCCAGTTCGTGTTTTTAGTAGTCGAAGAGTGGTGGTGTGGATATGAGTATGGGAGATGTGGATATGATATGGCATATCGGTATATGGTCAGAGAGTACGTGGGGACCCGGTGAGATGTGAGTGTAGAAAAGTGTAGCGTGTTATGGACAAGGCTGGGCCGATGTGCTCACAGCGGTAACGCGGCAGGGCACCGGCCAAGTACTTTCCTGCATCATTCGTCGTGTTGGAAAGAAGTGTTAGATGGAAAGCGTTGAGGTCCCCCACAAAGAAGATAGGAAGGTTGTGGTTTGATAGAGCCCGGAGTGGGACTTCTATGTTTAATTTTAGGCGTGGTGGTCTGTAGTGTGTGGCCACAAGGATGGGGCCGGGGCTTGTCTGTAACTTGCAGGCTAGAAAGGAGTCATCGTGTGTTTGGATGAGGGAGTGGTGTATAGAGCGCTTTATTAGGATCGCTGATCCTAGGTGCAGCGCTTGTAGAGTTAGATATGTGTGGTATCCTGCAATACAGAGTCTGTTGGTGGGAGAGTGTAGGCTGGTCGAATTCAAGAGTATTATGTTAGGTATTTGTGTGTTTAGGACCTAGTTGGTAACAGTATGGCGAATAACTTGCCAACTGCGTACGTTTAGTTGTGTTATGTTGAGGCGTCTTATTAGCGTGGGCGGCGGAGTGTGCGTGAGGCTGATTTATCCGGGACCGTTCCCCTCTCCTTGGTTATTTCCCATGAGGCGTGGGGAGCGAGTAGCTTTACGCGTGTCGGCTGAGGTTTCGACGGGGTGGAGAGGTTGTCTGTGGTGTTATTGGGAGGGCAGGCCGTGGTTCGAGGGGGGAGTGTGTTCTGCGGAGGGAGGGTTAAAGAAAGTGGGAGAGTGGGTGATGGTCGTGGAAGGAGGGTTGGAGAGAGTAGAGTGTGGGAGGGGGGAGTTATGAGCAGAGGCGGAGGGAGTAAAGCTAGTAGATATGATAGCGGAGGTGCAAATTACGAAAGGGGAGGGGTGTCGAGAGAGGGAGGAGGTTGGGACGGAGGATAAGGAGGGGGGAAGGAGGAAAAGAGGGAACAGCCGGGAGGGGGTTGGTTGGCTTTACGCGTGGTTGTGTGTGTCGGTAAGGGGGGGGGGGTCGTGGTGGAGTTTTTTGGTTTAATGCGGGGTGTTGTGTTTGGTGTAGTGGTCTTGGTAGAGGAGTAGGTGGTAGTTGTGGTATCAGGAGAGAGGGGGAGGGGCGGTAGTGAAATAAAGTTGTGGCGCGCACACACGCACGTAAACATAATTTTGTTCGCATTTAAGTGCTGCAGTTCATGCGTTCGAACGCTCTAAAGTACTTCCGAATTTATTTAAAGTACCTCTATGTTTATTCGTAATATGTTAACACACTCTACGTTCTCGTGGCGAACTCATGTGGTGCTGGAACCACATTATAGAATTAAATATGACTAAAAAAATACCTCAAAGATGAGCATTTTGAAGTCTTAGGAAATTCTATAATTGGTTCACAGTAAATCATAGTATATTAATATATATATATATATATATATATATATATATATATATATATATATATATATATATGTTTAAAATTGTAAGGCGTAGATATTAATTATGTAATAAACACTCCTTTTTCTCGGGCCGTAGTACTGTGGGGGTCGAACCAAGTAAAACATTCGATTGAAAGATTTAAACGGTTCACACAAAATCTTCGGGGAAGGTTTATCATTTCACGCTTTACTTTACCTCCTTTGCCGAGAATACACATTCAGTATTGTGTGCTGGATCCAAGCTCTGATTGATTGCTTAAAAATTCGGAAAATTTTTTTGAGGTGAGAGAAGATTGGGGATAGTGAGAATATAGCATGAGAGGGTTTTTTTGGGGGGTGGAGGATGAGTGTTAGTGTGTGTGAGAGAGTAGAAAATAAAAGAAAGCCAGGTTACTGGCTGATCTCTTTCTTCTAATATTTCTTTTTTCTTTATTATCTTCTAATTGCTTTTAGGATTGACTTTTAATGGTTACTTCTAAGTTTTTTGTTCTTTGTCTTTTTTTATTATCGATGTCAAAATCTTAATTTGTTTCTTGGGGTACCTTTCGGTAACGTACTTCTAAGTCGATTTCAAATTCTGTATTTATATTGTTCATTTTATGCTTTATGTTAGGTTGTTCTAAAATTCCTTTATTTTATGTAGTTATTTCCTAGTTCTTTGTTTTGGGGCATTCATGCCTTTGTGATAGTTTTTTTTTTGCTTGATTTCGTTATTTATTTCCGTATTGTAATGCTTTTTGTTTGGTTGTGTCGTTTTCCATATTCTTGTATCTGATTATTTATTTGCTTTGGGGTTTTTCCACTTACCGTTTTTAGTTGTCTCAAATATATCCTTCTTGATGATTCTGACGTCGTCGGGGAAGATCCTTATCTTGTTTTGTTCCAGTAGACTTTCTATAATACCTTCGTCAGGATTTGTCATGTAATTCCATTTGCAGACGCCTTTTTCAATACCTTTATATATATATATATATATATATATATATATATATATATATATATATATATATATATATATATATATATATATATATATATATATATATATATATATATATATATATATATCATTCAATTTAGTACCTTTGGGTAGGGAATAAGCCTCGTTTACGAAGATCTTAAGTTTGAAATCTCTTGCTTTGTAACGACAGCCTTCCTCTCTTTCTGTTTCGCTTTCCGTGTCGGTTTGTGTGTCCCATTTGGTTTGATTCTCTGAAGTTTCCGTTTCTTTTTCCTCTTCATTAGGTTCGTCGGATTCAATTATTTCCTCGTTTTCTTCCATCTTTACTCCTATATTCAACATATCTTTTACTTGAAGGGTTTTGCCCGCCGTTACTCCGTATACTAGTGCCGAGGGGGGTTGATTTTTGGTTCTTGGGTCTCCTTTATTTCTTTTACCGTAGCTTTTGCTACGCTGGCGTAGGTTTGGTTTAGTTTATAGTCCTTTTCTTTCTGTTGTTCCTGTTCTTTCTTGTTTATTATTTCTTTTCTTTTTGGACAGTTTACTGCCATGGTCCTGTGTGGTCCCTAGCAGTTCACGCGCTTTTTTATGGTTTCTGTGCATTCTCTGAAGGTGTGACTAGTGCTTCCACATTCCGAGGAAACTTTTTTATCTTTATTAGGGCAATCTCTGGTGACGTGTTCTTTCAGTGCATAGCAGTGAAAGCACATTTGCACGTTTGTAAATTTCTCCGTGTGTATGTTTTCTGGTGGAATTCTCATTCCAAAGGCAAGAAGACCGTTTTGCATCGCCCTATTGGCCATTTCGGACTTTGTGCAAGTCACCTTAAAAACGTGAGTGTGTTGTCCAAATTTAATTATCTCCGTTATTTTTAGGTATTGATTTTTCCTCTCGAGCTCTTCCTTTAGCTCCTCCTTGGTATGTGAGCCCACATAAAGGTCGACTTTTCTGCAAATGAAGGAGCGGTGAGTCTGGAGTTGTGGCTGTAATTTTGGTTGTAGGCCGATCTTCCTTAATATGTTTGTTTCTTCTGTCGTTACTAGCTTTTCTGCGTCTTCCTGTTTGTGGCATAGGACTACGTAGCCGTTTGTGACTTCAATGATCTTCATGACTGCTATCTTTATCTCTAGGTATAGCGCTCTGATGAGGGTCCCTCTCTCGGGTTTGGGTCTGCCGGGCTCAATTCGTAAAGTGAGCCTTGTGTACTCCATGATGTTAGATTTGTTATATGTGAGGGTTCCCCTGACCCGTAGGCCAAGGCCCCGCTGATTAGGCTGTCAAGGGTGAGGATGATGATGATGAGTGGATGGGCCCGAGTGGGCTCCTCTTTAGGGGTGAATAGTGACGGAATTTTTGTTGGCTAGCGCTGAATCAACCATCGCTAGCCAGAGGTGCCGCCTCCTCGAAGGAATTAAAAAACCACGGCTGCATCCTACCATACACTGAGACGGTTGCGTGTCCCTCAGTGGTCTTGGGGGCCCCCACAGGCGGAGTTGTTATACTCCCCTGCAGAGGTTGCAGCACGGCCCATTGTCCGGGGTTCCTCTTGAACGGGTTTCTGGTAGTGGGCTAGTCCTCAAACCTCCCTCCACCTGTGCCCCTAATTATGCAGAAGCTACTGCCTTGCATAGTTGAGATGAGATCGTGGTGACAGATTTCATCAGCGAGGGCACTTGGCCTAGCGGAGAGGGGGGAGTTAGGTAGTCATATTATTAAATATTAACTGGCCTAAAAGTATTTATTTCTCTCTTTTTCCAGTACCTCCCTTAAGGGAGGAATTTTGGTGTAGGAGGCGAAACGGTGTGTGAGTCAATAGATGAAAATAAACTTATGAAAGTTAAGATGAAAGGCGATGAATGTTTCTTCAGTTGCCAGTAAAGTCTTTTTCTTTCTTCTTAATGTATCAGCTCTTCGATTAATAAGTAATGGCTAATCGTTATCCGTACTTATGTTGTATCTGCTTTACCAAGCTTGACTTAAGTATTTTGACGGCTATCCAAGGGGCGAAATCTTCGGAAGTGATGATGATGAATAATAGTTAGGAAGAGATTAGAGTGGAAGATGAGATAATAGGTTATAGGCGAAGAGAGTTTGTAGGGTTTGGCCCTGGTAGTGAGGGATACGCTTTTATATTTATTTTTTATTTTTTATTATTTTTATTTTATTTTTTCATTTATTTATTTATTTTTTCCTTTTTATTATTACAGTGCTTATTTATATAAGCTGATCGGTCAATTTGTTAACGCTAAGGAAGGCAGCAGAATTTCATTTTAAAAGTCGACGCTGAGAAGATCTCATTTTTGATAAAGGAGGAAAAGTCAGAGGAAAGGGAAGCTCAAAACGCCAAGTTTTTGTTGCCTCATCAACCTTACGGGGAGAATTCATTAAGGAATTTTATACCGGCACCAAGAAGACTTGATGTCGTGCTACCCCCCCCCCCCCCCCCTCCCTCTACAGAGTCGCGAAGCTGAAATGAACTGATCTGCCACTCATCTAGTCTCGCCACAACTATGTCGGTCCACTTTGATAGACATAATTGGGGACGTAAAGGAAAGCAGGTTTGAGGATTAGCCCACTGTGGAACTCTACGGAAGAGACCGCCCGGTTACGAGGCGATGCTGAAAGCTTTGGGGAAGAGTTCGTTCTAATCTCTAAGGGTAGCTTCCGGCCAAGACCACAGGGGGACACACAACCGTCCCTGTGTAAGTTGGAAACAGCATCGATATCCAAACCCCAGATGGGGCGGCACCCCGGGTGGTGGTAGTTGATTCTATCACCACCCATCATCAAGTCCGCCACTCATCACCCATCTGAGGGGCCTCGCCCGGGTCTACCCTCCATCATTCATCCCCCCCATTTGGCAGTTCAGTTCACGTAAGCTTAGAGACGAAGTAGAGGGAGCCTCCAAATAACCCAATACAGAAGACCACGAAGAAGAAGAGGTGCATCGTATTGAACAACAGTAAATTCCCCACAACGAGAGCATCTGTTACAACCAATTAACAGCGCTCAGGGGCCACTCTCAAGAAGAGATGGCCCAAGACCACACGACCCGGATTCCTCTGCGGGTTGTCGACGGGCAACCCAAGCCCAGCAGGGAATCCACCTTCGAGGCCGTGTACGGCAAACTGGGAATTGCCATGGTGAGGCTCCTGGATATATCGTCGGGCTACATCGCGATATGCGAAACAGAGAAGGATATCGAAGACATATCCAAGGAGAAGGCAGTCGAAGCCCTTCGAGCCATAGGACTGCAGCCAGCAGTGCCACACCAGATCCTGGCGCACAGAAGCGTAGTATGCCGCCGGATCGACCCGTGGATTGGGCAGCATACAGCAGGAGAAATGAAAGACGAGATAGAGCTATGGCAGGCCTGGGCTAAGGTAGCCGAAATAATAAAATTTAAAAATAGGAGGGACGGCAGCGATTACTCGCACGTGTTCAAGGTGGTCTTCTCGGAGACTACCATGGCACAGAAGGCGAAAGAACATGGTCTACTGATGTTTAACGCCAAAATTAGCGGTGAGCAGGTGGAAAAGGGAGAGTTCACCCCGGTCCAGTACTGTTTCAAGTGCTACAAAATGGAGACCCACGCCACCAAGGACTGCAAGGAGCCACAGGAAACTTGCTCCAAATGCAGCCAGCTTGGCCACAATTGGCGCAATTGCGTCAGCACCACGGAGAAATGCGTGAGTTGCGGGCAGGGTCACCGAACAATGGCCATGTCTTGCCCTGCCAAAAAGGACGTAATGAGGAAAAAAAAGGAGGCAAAAAAGAATGAAGTTACGCGCAGGGCGAACACGTCCTACGCCCAGGCAGCAAAGGCAGCCATCTCAGAGGTGGATGCCAGAAAAACGTACCTCAAAATTGAGAACGAGGGATCGACGAAAATCATGACGTGCATACTTCATGCGCACGTCATGAATCTGGCTCGCCCGGGCACATTCGCCACTGTGTTGAACCAGATGCTAGCCAAAAACGGGATGGAACAAATGTGGTTCCCGGATAACCCCCCTTCTGGGGATGTACTGCATTTGCAGATGACCCCAAAGGCCCAGCAGACTGCGGAGCAAGCTAACGCTTGCAAACAGCAATCCAAAAAATCGAGTAATGAAGCAGTCGAGGCGAAAACTCCTGCTTCTACCCAAACCAAGAAAAGCACGGCGAAACATTCGAACTCGGAAACGAGCAGCTCATCGGAGTCTACGGACTCCTCGGACGCGGAAGCAACCAAACCCCTGGAAAAAAAGGGAAAAAAGAAGAGAATGAAGAGATTGCGGGCAAATTACATCAACCTGAGAGTATACGCCTGCGATCAATTCCCCTTCCCAGAGGAAATGGAACCCAGTCGTATCTTCCAAGGCATTAAAGCGAAGATATATAAATGGGAGTATGACTCTGAGGTAGACCCTCGAACAGTAGAAGAGGCCCTGCTCGCACAGAATGTTATCCTTCATCATAACACATGTGAGCAACTCTCTAACGCTGAATTCAGAAAGAAGAAGAATGGGAGGAAGAAGAACGTCACCCAAAAACACTAGGTGACTGAAAATGGAGAGAGTAAGCAACAGAATGAGGATTCTGACACTCAATGTGAATGGAGGGGGGGAGAAGGCCACGGCATATGGTAACATATTCCGTGTGCTTGATCCCGACATCATTCTCATCACAGAGCACGGTATCGACACTACAGCTGGTCGCATTAAAATACCGGGCTACAGAGTAGTCATGAAGAACCATTCCCAGGAAAGGTTTGATGGTGCTGCAATAGCTGTCAAGAGGAGCATCTCCTTTAAACAACTACCAGAACTCGATGAGTCCTTTGTGGCAATCGAAGTACACACCCTGGTAGGAGACCTCGTGATAGCGGCAGCATATCAACCCCCTCAACGAGCATATCTCCCGTTATGCAACTTTTACACACTGTTCGGGCACCGCAGAATGGCATTCTTAGGGGGAGACCTCAATGCCAGATGCCGAGCGGTGGGCTATGGTAGCACCAACGATAGAGGCCGAAACTTGGATTTGATTATGGGAAGAAAGAACATTCAAAGGATAGGGCCGGATTTTCAGACCTATATCACTTCCAGATCAGCAACTAAGCCTGACATAATCTTAACAAGTGAAGGCTTCCCTTTCAACTACCATAGTGAGCCAGGCCCAGCAGTCCCTAGTGATCACATTGCGATTCTCACAACAGTATCTCTTGCACCAATCCAGCTCCCAGCCCCTCTCCGGAAAAACTACGCCATGGCCAACTGGGATCGCTACAAGCAGCGACTCAGTGACTATGCGCCAGCTGACCTCAGCACGGCGTCGTTAGAGGAGATTGACATGGAGTTGGAGAGGATAACAACGTCCATACTAAACGCGGACCGCGAGAGCATACCCGTAACAGGGTATAAAACACCTCCTCAGCCCAGATGGACAGAGAAGATGAGAGATATCGCTCGCGTTCACAGGGAAGTGTATGAAGAAGTACGACGGGAGGGTCCCAGCAGGGAAAGGAGCTTGCTGCTTCGACGCCTAAGCTCAGAGCTTAGAGAGGCCATCAACCTCCAGCAGAAGGAGATATGGAACAACTTGATAGCCAAAGTCGACAGTGAGCTTAGCCCGGCTAAGTTCTGGCGCCAAGTCAGGAACTTAAAGGGACTTACTCCAAGACCCAAGGCTCGGATAAAGGAGAACGGAGACTACTTAGAGAACCCGGTGGTTCTCGAGGATATGTTCAGGAACTTCTGGAAAAGCGTTTTCAGGATAACCCCCGAAGAAAACGCTGAGTTCGACCAGGAATTCGAAGGCCAACTGATTGAACAACTTAATCAGGAAATACATCGCACGCACCCACTACAGCAAGTCAAGGAAGGCAGGGAGATGGCGGGCCATGGACGCCCCATAACATCAGAGGACGTCATGGCCATTGTAAAAGCCTTTCGACAAAAGGCACCAGGCTGGACGGGTATTACCAGAAACAACTTGGTTAACACCCCACAGCAGATCATTCAGGGTATCGTTAATATTTACAACGCTTCCCTGAACACGGGCTACTTCCCGGAAGGTCTCAAGATTGCGAAGATGATCTTCATACCCAAGGGAGGTAAACCCCCTGATCAACTGGTAAACTACAGGCCAATCGCCCTGCTGGAGTTCATTGCAAAAGTCTACGAGAGACTCCTAGCTGACAGGCTTCAAGAACAACTTGCCGAGCTGGGAGCCCACAACCCTCAGCAGCACGGGTTCCGCAAGGGACGAGGAACGGAAACAGCCCTCGCCCTTCTAGCGGAGAAACTCGCTTGCAGTAAAGCTGAGAGGCGGTACGTAGACGTGGTGCTGCGTGATGTAAAGAAGGCCTTCGACAAGGTTTGGCTGAGAGGATTACAGTACAAGATCCTCAACCTCCAGCTTAACACATTCCTGGAAAGGATCCTTTGCAACTATATCTCCGATAGGAGAGCCCGAATTTCAATCGAAGGCTGCAAAGGACCCGAATTCGAACTCGAGGCGGGAGTTCCCTAAGGCAGCTGTCTCAGCCCTCTGCTGTACCTCGTGTACACAATAGACCTGCCTGCTCCAGTGAGGTACGATTCGATGTACCTGCAATATGCAGACGACATCACCCAAATCGTCCTGAGTCCATTCAGGAACTCTGGAAGCCAGGCGAGGGCGACAGCTGTCGAAATTGAAAATATCAATAGATATAAAAGAAAGTGGAAAATTAAGACCAACCGCCAGAAGTTCACGATCATTCCAATGAACCGCCGGAAAGTTGATGACGTCGTCGTCAATAACGAGAACTATCCGTACTCCAACGAGGGTAACATCCTGGGCTTACGACTCTTCAAATCAGGATATAAGACGCACAAGAATACCAGAGTCTCCCTAGCCAAACGAGAGCTAAAGAAACTTTACCGTTTCCGAGGCCTCAGCGTGCCTAACATCAAAAAACTGTACATGGCCTTGGTACGCCCAGTCCTGGTGTACCCGGCCGTGATCACGCAGATGGCAAGCTGTACCTCTCTCAGAACGATGCAGAGAGTGCAGAATAAAGCCACGCTGCTGATTACAGGCACGCGAAGGATCGACCGTGCTCGGCAATCGATTCTTCACCAAAGAATCGGTCTAAAGCCGATCAATACGGAGATCCAAAGGCTAGGGAGAAAGACATGGGACAAGATCGCCTAAAATATACTCCCGAACATGAACCTAAATTTCAATATTCGAGCAAACCGAAGACGCGCTATAGGTAGAACTGCTCTATTTCCAAGTAGTAGAACCTGCGCGAGAGAAGTGGTACTACCTATGTTTACGTAGGGTGAGTCCACTACTCTAAAGAATTATGTTTTTAAAAAACTCAAAAGTTTTACAAATTAACCCAACCAATCAACAACTTAAATAACGTTTGAAAAAAGAGGCGAAGTGCCCACATTAAAGTCCCCTCCCCTCCCCCCCTATATATAAACATAGTAAGAATTAAAGAATTAAAACTAAATTTAAATATAAAAGAGGCGAAGTGCCCAATCTTATTAATCAAAATTTAAGAATAAAAAGAGGCGAAGTGCCCAACTCCCAATACCCATTTCATAAAAAGATAAACAAAGTCAACAAAACTCAAAATTCAAACGATGAAAAGAGGCGAAATGCCAAAATTAAATAGATTACTGAGAACTCAAAATTGAGATTCATTCAGCCTGAAAAACAACCTTGAAAGGCTTGAATGCTCCGAAGGAGGAAATACATATTACAGAAATAAATATATTTATATATATATATATATATATATATATATTATAACGGAGGAAACTGGCTGTCAAAGACAGTCAGCTACTTTTTGACGGTGGAATTTCTAATGTTTAAACAAAACAAGATGAATGCTAGTGATGCCCTAACACCAGGGCAAACTAGGAAACATATTCACACCTTTATATACCTACCACACAATTTCACCACTTTAACCTAATTTGTAATTTGTAATTAACGCTAAGGCTGTTCTTCCAAAGCTAGCTCGGAATTCTTGGCAGATTTACCTCGGAAGAATCATCTCGCTATCTGGTAAAGGAGGAAAAGTTTGGGAGAAATAATTGTCTACGCCTCCGAAAATCTGGTCTCTAATTTTAGAACCAGATTTTAAAAAAGAGATACTATACTGGTGTCACACTCATCCTCATCATCATTCACTACTAACCATCTTTTCTTTTACAGCGGCCCACTTAGGCAGATGACCGCCTAAGTCCCCGGCCTACCCCCCTGCGTAAACCGCCGTCAGATGTGAAAGAGAATTGCCATTCATGTTTCGTCCCAACTATTCCAGGCAGTAGTATGGCCATAATTGGGGGCATTGGAGTAAGCTGCTTTGAGGAATAGCCCACAGTTGATAACAATGTCAGAAACTCTCCCGGATAAGGGACGGACTGCTACCTCCTCTGCTCATCCCAGCGGAGGACCATAGAGGGACACACAACCGTCTCTATGGTATGTTGGAATGCGGTTGTGATTAAAACACCCTCGGGGGGGGGGGTCTTTGTCAATAAGTCCGCTATACAATTACACCCCTGAGAGGATCCCACCCGGATTCATCTCATCTATCCAAAAGGCAATTGCAATTTCCATCCAAGCGGCTGGCGAGCGCGGGTGGGGGTCTCTTCATCCCCAAGGAAAACCAAATATAAACTATAAATAATATATACATACACACACACATAAAAAAAATTCAAGCCGTGCTACCATCCAAAAAAACAGAGCTTGGTAAAGACGACTTGCACCCCCCAGCCAGAGGGGCTTCACCCAGCCACAAGAGTTCCATTGAGGACAATAGGTGGGCAACCTAAGCCGGACCGAGGAACGGTGTTCCAGACGATCTTCGGCAAACTGAACGTGGCTATCCCAAGACTGATAGACACCCCAGTCGGCTACTTTGCAATCTGCGAGAAAGAAGCAGATGTGGAGACGCTGACGACGGAAGAAGGACAGCAGGTGCTAAAGGAGATAAACCTCCAGACCAGCACCCCCCCTCAGATCCAGGCACATCGCAGCGTCGTGTGCAGGTATCTTGACTCCTGGATCGGTCAACATGGTAAAGAAGAAATAAAGGAGGAGATAAACCAAAATCTGTCATGGTCCAACGTGGTGGAAATCGTGAAGTTCCATAATAAACGGGACAACACGGAACAACAGCACGTTTTTAAAGTCATATTTAGAGACACTCAGATGGCCCAGAATGCCAAAGAAAGGGGCCTGCTGCTCTTTAACGCTAAGATCAGCGTTGAAAAAATGGAGAGGGAAGAATTCACCCCCATCCAGATATGCTTTCGGTGCTATAAGTTGGAGCAGCATACAACTAAAGACTGCAAGAAGCAAAATATCACCTGCTCTAAATGCAGTGGTAAAGGCCACGGATGGCGGGAGTGTTCGGCAGCAGCGGAAGAATGCCCAAACTGTGGCCTGAACCACGGGGCGATGACCATGTCCTGTCCCCAAAGAAAAGAATTGATAAAGAAAAAGAAATCTGAAGAAAGGAGGAGGAATAATACTTCTTACGCAGAGGCAACAAGGTCAGCCCCAAACAGGGTGACAGGAATGCAACAGCCGAAGACGTATCTCAAACTAGAAAACGAGAATTCGACTAAGATTCTTACGTGCATACTATTTGCGCACGTAAGTAATCTGACAAACCCGGGAACGTTCGCACAAACACTAAATCTCATGCTGAAAAAGAACGGCATGTCTAAGATGTTGTTTCCGGACGATCCACCATCGAGAGATGTGCTACAGCTTTAATTTCTGTCAAAAGGCGCAACAGAGGCCCCCGCGACTCCATTTCCTACGGAGGGGAGAACAAAAGAATCTGCGGAAGAGGAAAACAACCACAACTGGAAAAATCAACACATCCAGGCCATACCCAAGACTGGAGGCACAAAGGCGCCGTCAGAAGAAGGAAAGGAAAGCGACAAGAAGAATTAAAGGACGGCAACCTCTCGAGCCAATCGTCCTCGGAATGTGACGCTGAAGAGGCCGAAAACAGGGCGACCAAGAGCCCCGTAAGCTCAAGAAGTAAGTCAAAGACCTTTAAACGTACTTACAAGTACGATGGAGAGGAGATCGACCTAAAAATTATCACACATGAGCAGACCCCATACCCCGAGAAACTCTCCCCCAAGGAGATATTTCAGGGGATCCAACAAAAGGTAATTAAATGGACCTACTTGGCACCAGAACGAGAAACAGATATTGAACAAGCGATGCAGGAAGGCACGGTAAAACTACACAAAGACTCCTGCATCACCTTAAGTGATGCAGAATTCAAGAACATAAGAAACGGAAAAAAACACAACACATAAGACACACCAAAAGAACAAAAACACAGAAACAGGAACATGGAGAACATAAACAACGCTTTAAAAATACTCACACTGAATGTAAATGGATGGAAGAGAAAGACCATTCCTTACGGTAACATCTTCCGTAAGGTGGACCCAGACATCATTCTCATATCGGAACACGGCATCAACACAAACACGGACACTATAAAAATACACAATAACACAGTAATACAAAATAACCACTCACAAGAAAGATACGATGGCGCAGCCATCGCTATAAAAAAGAACATAAAATTCAGAACACTACCGGACTTTGACGAATCATTCGTGGCTGTCGAGATCCTGACCCTGGTTAGAGGCCTAACTGTGGCGGCAGCCTACCAGCCGCCCAGTCGACAGTACTACCGATTAAAAACTTCTTCACCCTCTTCGGGCACAAAAGGCTAGCGTTGCCAGACGGGGACCTAAACGCCAGTTGCCGTGCATCTGGCTACAAACGCGTCAACCAAAGGGGACGAAACTTGGAACTACTATTCGAAAGAAATAGGGTCCGGAGAGTAGGACCAGACTTCCCAACTTATCTAACACAATGCTCGGCGACAAAATCGGATATTGTTTTGGTAAGTCCGTAATTCCCCTTCGACATCACCAATGCCCCAGGCCTAGTGGTCCCAAGCGATCATATCCCAATTATCACCATCATTTCGCTTGCGCCAATGCTCAAGCCCGTCACACTTAGGAAAAGTTACGCGAAAGCTAACTGAGAGCAGTACAGAGAAATGCTCAGCACCTATCAGCGAGCTGACCTAGATGACGCAAGTCTTGAGGAAATGGATGAGGAGAATGACAAGATCACTAATCTCCTCATTCAAGCTGACGAAAGATGCGTACCCAGAATCTCGTACAAAATGCTCCAACAACCTAGGTGGACGGACGAAATGAGGGATATCGCTAGGGAACAAAGGAAAATCTACGAGGAAGTCGGTAGGACAAGCCCAACCCGGGAAAGGGCAGCCCGAATGAGAGCTAAGCGAGGAACTAAAAAAACATAATCCTCGAGAAACAGAAGGAAAGTTGGGACGATATCATAGGCAGACTAGACAGGGAGAGAAATCCTGTAAGTTTTTGGAATAGCATCCGAAGACTTAGGGGATTGCCTCCCATGCCTGGGATAAAAATAAAGGAAGGCGACATCGTTATAGAGGATCCGGATTCTCTCGAAAGGATGTTCAGGAGCCATTGGAAAGAGGTCTTTGCAATATCACCTGAGGACAACGACGATTTCGACCAGGACTTCGAAGACCAACTGCTCGAGGGCCTCGGAGCGATGACCCACCCACAACGGCAAGTATCTAGAGAGAGAGAGAGAGAGAGATAGAGAGAGAGAGAGAGAGAGATGGTTAACCACGGGCACCCTATTACCATTGAAGAGACCATTAACACCATAAGGTCCTTCAAATAAAGGGCCCCGGTTGGTCTGGACTCACTAAGAGCAACCTTATGAATGCCACATGGCAAATTATTCAGGGCATGGTGAACACCATGAACGCATCCCTGAATACAGGCTACTTCCCAGACGGGTATAAGGTGGCTAAAGTCATCTTTATCCCGAAAGGGAATAAGCCCACAGACCAAGTGGCTAACTACCGCCCAATCTCTCTCCTAGAAATACCCGGCAAGATTTTCGAGAATATTATAGCCAACAGGCTACAAAATCAACTCGATGAGTTGGGAGCGCATAACCCACAACAACATGGGTTCAGCCTAAAAAGGGGTATTGAAACGGCCCTGGTGCTCCTAACAGAAAAGATCGCACACTGCCGAGCGGAGGGTCAATATGTAGACATCGTGATGAGGGACGTGCAGAAGGCATTCGACAAGGTTTGACTGAGAGGACTGCAATCCAACATCCTAGGTCTCCAGATAAACCCAGTCCTAGAAAAGATTCTTTGTGACTTCACCATGGACAGAAGGGCGCGTATTATGATCGAAGAGCACAAAGGACCAGAATTCGAACTCAAAGTGGGCGTTCCCCAGGGGAGCTGCCTGAGTACCCTGCTTTACCTGGTTTTCACCCTCGACCTCCCTACACCAATACACAGGGAGACGATTTATCTGCAATACGCAGATGACGTCACGCAGATTGTCCCCAGTAGGGTTAGGAGAGCAAGGGATCAGACGAACAACACCATTGCAGAGATCTCGAACATCAACCAATACGAGAGAAGGTGGAAAATCCGGATAAACAGGGCAAAATTTAAGATCCTCCCGCTGTGCCGCAAGTTGACGTGGCCCATTATAATAGATGGGAGGAGATACGGCTACTCTGCCGAAGGCGCCATCCTGGGCCTAAAAATCTCCGACCACGAGAACTCGAGTCACTACAAGGAGAGGCAGAATATGGCGAAGAGAGAAATCTCTAAGCTATATAGGTTCAGAAATTTTAACTCGGCGAATATCAGGAAAATATACCTAATGTTTATCCGGGCTAAGCTCATCTATCCTGCAGTAGTGACGCAAACGGCCAGCAAGACCGCTATGACGAAGCTCCAGCGAGTGCAGAACTCTGCATCCCTCTGCATAAGTAAAACCAGACGAAGAGAGCATCTTCGGCAGAGAGACCTGCACCGCAGGCAGCGACTGGAGCCCATTAACGTCGCTACACAGAAACTGGCCAAAAAAAGTCTGGTCTACAATGGCCAATGATATCATCCCAGAACTAAGAAGAACTGGTGGCAGAATTAACATTCCTGCCAAATTGCAAGGGAAGGTCGCTCGAAACCGGCGCTCTTCAAGCACTAGACTCTGTTCCGAGGAAAATACAATACCAATCTACACATAAACATAAAACAACACAGAGGATGACACAAGTGACTACGAGACAAGATTAAACTCACAATTAACGAATAACAAGCAAATACAACATATAAAATCACGAGGTATTACACTAAATTTGAATACTAATAAAGGCTAGAGAGCTCAACAAACACTGCAGAATACTAAGTAAACAACACGAGGATACAAATAAACAGAAGAACACAAAGAAGAATGCATACTAAGAGAACCACTAGTAAACATTAATAAAACAAAAAGGAAAAATAAGTATCAGATAATAAAAATTCCTGCCATGCCCCTCAAACAAGGGCAACCCTACCTTTCTTTCACCATCTATCTTCTACCACTATCTAAATCTTCCACTATTGAGTACACCAGCTGTTATTCCAAAAATGAACATAAGTATGACGTTTAAATGTATCTCAATCCTGATTGGTTGAATTTTTGTAGTATTATGAGTAGATGAAATGACTATTTATATCTCGTAGGTGTACTTTCATGAAAAGGACAATCAGAAAAAGTTATCAATATTATTCAAGAAGAAAAGTTGTCATTATTGTTCGCCATTTCGAAGCTTATTCCAGCTATTTACCAAGGAATAAAGAACCCAGCTATATATATTTTTCCTTCATCCCATAAGGAAGGGTTTGATCACATAACCCAGCCTACGAAACTACAAGAAACGAATTCGTTTACCTCAGGCCCTATAATTCTAGCAGCCCTACTGGAGTCACCTCTCGTATCTTTAAGATCAGTAGCTGCGAGGAAGTGTGATTGCATTACTTACAAAATAAGTGTGGCGTATTGTTTATTCATTTTTTTTAAGTGATAAACCCTTCTTAAACAAAATGGATGTAAATGAAGTTGGGAGAAAATGCGATTGCATTATCAATAAATTATTAAAAAGTAAGTTCAGTGCGATGACTTATAATGAAAGAGAAACTATTATTAGAACAGGTGGGTCTACGCCAACACTAGATCTGTCATTTAAAGTGTTGCACTCGCAATTACAATGTAGGCCAATATGATAGAACATCTTGGCTAGCTGGTTGTGCATACTCAATTGAGAAAAAACTACTTAAAGAAATAAAAACAGAGTTTCTAGAAAGAAGTCATCGATTTATTTAATGAACAAGATAGAAGAATAGAATTAACATTTAAATATAGTGAGTAACTTACAATTTTATAGTTAATTTTACGGAACAACATATTTACTTCAATTAACATATTTATTTTTTTAAAACTTGAATTGCTTCATCATCTTCAAAAGTGACCGCACGTCTTCGAGTATGGACATCATTACTTGCAGAGAAATAAGAGTCGGTGTTGAACAAAGTTGTTCACCAGATTTCGCTTGGACAAAAAATACAAATGGCATTAGTATAGAGGCATATTTAAGAATCTGAAAATAAAAGTGATCTTGAGGTCTAAATTGATCATCAAAATCAAGATCACAAGAAATAAAGTGATCTTTGATCCTAAATCATCGTAATAAAAGTAATCTTCCTAGATCTGAAAATGCTTGCTGCAGTGTCGATTAATTTTGCAAAGAAATGCTTTGAATGTTCCAAATGATGACCTTCGTTTTCACTTGAAATGAGTAGGTCATTAGCTAATGAAAAACGAAGTTCAGGTAACATAGAAAATGAATGATGTACCGTGGGGATATCTGAGAAGATTTGGAGATGCCTTGAAGAAGGGTGATGTACCACAATGACCCATTGAGGTGATCTCTAAATACACGTGATAATTTGGGAATATACGATGAGGACGATCAACAAGGGCGGATGTTCTGTAATAACATGGCGATGATAAGATGGGGGAACACTAGTCGCTTTTTTGCCATTATTGCATTTGTTATTGTGCTTTATAGCTCACTATATTGTTTAAGGAGCTAGTACACTGGAGAGCAATTTGAAATAGAAAACGAGAGCCAAAGAGGAGTTGCACTTTCTCTAATTGACCCTATGAATAGATTAGTGGTACCAGAAGACACCATCCTTGGTTGCACCTTCATCGGAATTGTCTCTTGTTATCTCAAGAGTCGCAAGCGGTCGTGAGTGTTGCTAGCTTTGATGTCAGCTAGTGCTGCATCAATCTGCTCACTAAATCATTAAAATTGGGCCTCTCTGAAACAGACCACCATTGCTTGAAAGCTACAGCTGAAAGCTCGTGCAGCAGCAGTAACGAGTTGTTATAAGGGTGGTTTCTAGAACCAGAATCTCAAACGCTTCTTGAATGTGTAGAGCAAGACGCCGGGCGAAAAAATTTCGGAGGTGGTCCGAGTTTACATTGTCCTCAAGGGTATACTTTAACCTCCTTAGAATATCTATGGGGGGGGGGGAAGAATATGGGATAATTCATTCTATCGAAACAAAAGTTGCATCGTTTGAACCTTATATATGGTAAATTCCTAATTGTCCATTTATGTTTGAAAGTTTTTCAAATATAATAATAGTATGCATTTCCATTTGCCTCGGTGGTCTATATACACACACCTAAAATTCTTTTACTACTATTCATTACAAGCTTGATACCTAAAATCTCAGATGTAATATCTACAATGTTACGAGGGGCAGTCAATAAGTTTTGCGAATCGGTAGGGCAAAACAGAGGAAGGGGGATGGCTGTTTGTGGGGGCTCTAGGACAAGTTGTGACAAGTCAGGACCTACAGCTACATGCTCCTGCCTACGTTATTTAAGAAGCAGTAGCTGATCGCAGATCGTCAGTCACAAATTTTTCAACAATGGAGAAGGTTGAGCACCGCGCAGTGATCAGGTTTTTGACCAAGGAAGGCAAGAATGCAAAAGAGATCCATGAACGTATGGTTGCAGTGTACACCGAAACAGCCCTTTCCTATGCAACCATTGCTCGCTGGAATAGGGAGTTCCGCCATAGACGTGAGTCCCTTGAAGATGACTCCCGTCCAGGACGCCCGCCAGACGTGATCAACAAGGACAATGTGGCCCGTGCGGAGAGGAGGATCCTCGAAGATCGACGGGTGAAGGTCGAAGAAATCGAGCGACAACTTGGAATACCACATGGAAGTGTTATCAACATCATCCACGACAATTTGGCCATGACCAAGGTCTCTGCCCGTTGGGTCCCTAGAAACCTCACGCCCCATGATCGACTTCAACGTCGTCAAAGTCCACAAGGCCAGAGTTGCACAAGCTGCCCTGCGCGAGTGCGGATTCGAGGAGCTCAACCATCCCCCCTACAGTCCAGATCTGGCCCCTAGCAACTACTTTTTATTCCGCCAGCTCAAGGCTGCACTGCGTGGACACCGGTTTGGGGGCGATGAAGATGTCCAGCTCGCCGTCCAGGAGTGGATTGAACAGCAGTCGGGAGATTTCTGGTTGTCGGGAATTCGAAGCCTCAGGGACCAGTGGCGCAAGTGCATTGAAGTCGACGGTAGTTATATTGAAAAATAATAATACACTTTTCCTCATATCTCGTTTCCTTATTTTCGAATTGCAAAACTTATTGACCGCCCCTCGTATGTATTAATTTGTGTGGAGTGGTTGGGTTGTGTCTTGTTAGTGACTGGCTCCTTGTGGTCTTTTCTTGCTACATCAATTTATTATGTACTCGTAGGTAGGCCCTACCTAAGCTCAGTGTTTATTTTTATTATCTCTGTGCTAATTTTTAAATATTTTTTTGAAGGCATTTAATTACATGAGTAAATACATGACTGGAACTATTATTACCTAACTTAGTTTGTTGTAAATGTTAATATCTAATCCTAAAATTATTAATGATTAATTTTTTTAATGATGGAACCCTCAATGAAAAAAAAGAATAAACGATTGTGCTCATATAACAATATATGAGAAAAATGATTATGAATGGTTGGCGGCAACTAATGATCCACAAGAAGCAAAGAATATTATTTGCAAAAGTGCTTTTAAAATTGGATACATGGGTGTTTTAGCAATAACACACCATAAAAATTCAGATGGTCATGAGAACGAAATCAGAGTTTCATCTTCTAGGTTTATAATTGATAAATTTATCGTAAAAGCAAATTCTAAAGAAGAAGATATTATCGTTGCTTCGGAAATAGCTCAAATACATAATATATCATGAAGTTAAACGGTATCATTCCTACAACTCACTTAATTGTAGTTTGAAATTAAATTCAAAACTTTATCGAAATTCAAAATTAGTAGCAAAAGTATCTTGTAGTCGAACCAAATCACAGGCAAT
This sequence comes from Ceratothoa steindachneri, assembly GCA_963969495.1. NCBI lineage: Eukaryota > Metazoa > Arthropoda > Malacostraca > Isopoda > Cymothoidae > Ceratothoa > Ceratothoa steindachneri. The sequence goes on from OZ018318.1 coordinate 109,952,671, forward strand.
TGTTACATATGTGATCGGTAAAAAGGCATTAGAAATAGTTTTGAACGATTTGAAACATGATCCACCTCTATATTTTTGTCTTCAAATTGATGCTTCAAATCCCCAAAACATGAAAATGTTCCCAGTATTTGTTTACTATTTTATTATGGAATTTGGCTGATAAAAGTGCAGATGGAATATTCAAGTGTTTGAGAAACATTATTGACAATTTGCCACTTAATTGGAAAAGTGTTTCATGTTTTTAGATAAGGCAAATTGCAATTTGCTTTGTATACTAATATCCTCACACTGAATGACGGTGTTCTTAAAGCTAATACATTAAAATTTGCTTTGGGAAACTTGAATGTGGACATAGAAAATATTGTCCTAAAGATTTGTGGCCATTTTTTCAACGTCAGTAAATGACGCGAAACTTAAAGATTTTTATTAATTTGTAGAGACTGAATTTCGTGAAATTCTTCGGGGTGTACTGTATGCATTGAAAGATTTATTTTCTTGGAAAGCTTCAATTTCTAATTTATTAAACAGACTAACTGATTCATCTAAACAATTACTCAAACTTCTTTCAATTAATGAGGATTCAACAGAAATTCCTGGAGTTATTGAAATTTATTTGTTGTTCTTGCAATATGCATTGGAGCTATTTAAACTATATATTGAAGGACTTGAGAAAAATTAAATTTCAGCAACATATGTTTTCAATATTTTGGCTAATTTAAAAAAATAGGAAAAATTTAGATCCTGCTGAGGCTCGAAAGATTATTGAAAACTTTAAGTTATTTCTTATTTCAGCTATCAAATATTTGGAAAAAAAATTAACATTTCAAAATGATAAAATCTAAGTGTTTTAGGCAATTCATCCTCAAAATACCAGAAATTTGTTGAAGTTGTTGATGAGTTGAAGCTAAAAGAACAGCTGAATTTGAATATGGATGACCTCTTTGATGAAGTGACATTAATTCCAAATAGCTTTGACAGTATTCAAAGCTCTGAACTCTTTACAACATGCGAAACAACAAGCAGCAAATGGAACTAGATTTTAAAAAGTGGTGATTTTGTGTGAATATTTTAAAAATATTTCATTTGTGCTTTCATTTTCCGTAACATCAACATAGTGTGGAAGGATTTTTAGTATAATGTCATCTTTTAAATAGTGAAATGAAAGAAACAGATGCTCCGTAGAAACAATGAAAAATTAACATTTCATATACTTCAACTTGAAAGATAATTGTCTAGAATTTGCTGAAAAAACAAAAGATTTCATCCAATTACTCAAGTCGGCAAAAAGACAAGTATAATTTAAATTTTTTTTTTTTTACTAAGTTAGGATATTTTTTAGTTTTGCGAGTTATTATATGCGCATATATATAGGAATGAAATTCAAAATTATGTATATACATATTTATTTTATTTGTCCTTTATTGAAACTTGATGGAGTTGGCAACCCTACCAGTACCCCAGCAGAAGATAATTTCGGCATCCTGTCGATTCACAGTAGCCGAGGCGCCACGGATAGTGCAAACCAGGGATTATAATGCATCGATGACACTATAAATCCCAATGTACGTCTTCACTATCCTAAAATTGTCTCACTACTGCTAAGTGTGTCCCCCATACAACGCAAACAAGCTCCAATATACATAATTACTCATTCAGAATTATCATAGGATGTACACAAACTTCTCAGATACCACATTTATATACAGAAGCCCAAATAGTATCAATTGGAGCACACATGGATATGAATTATAGGATTCAAACCCTCCAGCAGAGAAACAAAATCACCCCTTAAAACAAAAATACCCCGACTCCAGAACCTTTCCCTTCCTCCCCAATCGCAACATAATAAAACATTCACACCGCCCTCATTCCCACGCAATTAAACAATCTCCCCCAAACAACATCCTAAACAAACCCCCCCCTCTCCTAACAGACAAATCACATCACACGACAGAGCAATTTGAGCCCGACTAAGATCGGACCACTCTTCTCCACTACACAAAACAAACCTTGCATCAGCACCTCCAGGTTCCACGTGCAGCGCCGCCCAAGATTACGCGAAACATCTCGGCAGCAACAGCCTTGTTCAAGCGCCCAACACAAACTCCATTCCTGGTGACTCATGCTGGTGTGACAGGGCAAAAGCCCCCGGATAAATGACATGCCCTCCCGGCCCCAGGGTAGCATGCATTAACATTTTGCAGCTGACATTCTTTGTGCAGGGATGCCTTCGATGGTTTTCGCCTTAAATAAAAAAAAACGACCATGGGATATGAGAGCGTTCCAAGGAGTTGACCGCCTCACTGATGAGAGGTTGGGATGCTACAAAGTGTATATATATATATATATATATATATATATATATATATATATATATATATATATATATATATATATATATATATATTAAAGGCCCAAAGAAATGAAAACTGGTAATTTCCTTAGCGTTTTTCCGGGTTGTGTTACCAGTTTTCATTTCTTTGGTCCTTTAAATATATCTATTATATATCACTTGTCATGTAATTTTCAATTTGTATATATATATATATATATATATATAAGTCATAAATTTCCCTTAAGGATGGAATTTTTATCAGAGCCCTATAAGCCTCTCTCCAACAGAGTCCTGAAGGCGTGTACAAGAGCCTCCACCTCACACAAATAGGCTCCTCAATCGAGGACTGAGAGAAGGGCAAACCCTTGACCTCTGAAACCAAGCAACATCACCCCACGGGGACGAGTCATACGAAGGGCAACTGAACAAAGCCTGCGAAATCCTTCCTCAGGAAATGGCCGGCGTCAGTCCCGGAGTCGCCTCAGCCGAATCAACATATTTATCTCATATGAAATTTCCGATTCAATTAAGGAGAGGCTTTTTGTCTGCTCTTTTCATCCCCCGTTTAACCATCCCCTCCGCCCTCCAATCCAATTGCCACATCCGAGGTGGGGGGAAGAGGGGCGTTAGTGGTTGATAAGACAGACGAAAAGAGAACAAAATCTGAAAAAAATAAAACTTCGTTTTAATTATGATGGAAGCGATAGACATAGAGTGAGGAATGAGTATTATAATATACAAATAAAACGAAAGTAAATAATTAATAGGCGATAAAACACAACCCCTTCTTCGACTCTCTCAAACAAAAGGTTCTTTTTATATCTTCACCCAGACATCTTACGCCACCTCACTTCTCCCACCCATCGAGAGGGTTATAACTTCGGGGGAACTTTGGAATGCATCCTCAGGACCAAGGAATTAGGAATTGAGGAAAAGGGTTCTCTTATTTTCATGTTCCTATCTCCGCAATTCACCTATCAAACATTTGTTTTTCTGTTGTTTTTTGTCTGTTTCATGCTCCCTACCTTAACACCTCTTCGTTACAACATTAAGCTTAGTTTGACTAATAAAAGCTGCCTCATGCCTCATTAAGTGGTCTGCAAACCCTTTGACAATATCGAACTTCAAGGATAAGGTGTGACGTGTGACGTCGGCTGGGCGGCGACACACTAATTATTACGAAAAGGGTTGACCTCGCGAAAGGCAATCCTTAAGTGACGTGGGTAGACAAGTGACAGGATGAGAGGTAGGTTGCAAATAATAAATGATACAAGAAAAAAAGGAAAAAAAATATTAAGCAACGAAGATACCAAATATTGCAAAAGTCATGTTACACTCGTTACCACGCTTTCAACAGAGGAAACAATGAATTCTAATGCATTGAGACAAATTTGTATAGTTTACCATATAAATATGTGTTTAAATTATAATTTTAATCAATATGGCCACCCTAAGCGGCCAGCACGTGCTTCAGACGAGACCGCGCACACGTTGTGAACAAAGTCCTTCCTCGTGGTGGCCCACACGCGGTTGGCGGAAGACTTCAGCTCGTCGACGATGGTATAGCAGACCTTGCAGGCTTTGCCCTCGAAATGCACCCACACGTTGTATTCGGCGAGATTGAGATCGGGGGACTGCGGCGACCAAAAGTCATTCGACCCCAACCACTCTTGCATGGTCTTGGCCGAGTGGGTTGAGGTACCGTCCTGCTAAAAGAGCTAGTTCATCCTCTTCGTGATCTTTTTCACCAAGGGAAGGAGATACGTCGCCAAGATGTCCCTGTGATCGGCCGCGGTGAGCCTGTAACTGGCCGCGAACCACACCGGCGGCATCTTCTTGTCATTCGAAGCTACGATGACAAGCTTCATCACGGAGGACCGTGCTTGGTGTAGACCTAGGGAACGTCTGGCCGAAGCGTACAACGCGGTCGTTCTGCTTGTTGATGATCGGATCAAACATGAAGGTTTTTTTCATCAGGAAAAAAAGGAGATTCGATTGCCATGACTCTTCAGGTTGTTGAGTGGGTGACGACAAAGCACCCGACGTTGTTCTTGCACACGGTCGGTGAGTAGAGGCCTTTCCACGCACCTTTAAATATTTCATCAAACTGAATCTAATCTTTATATTGTATCGTGAATTATTGATTTTTTTATTCTTGTATCAAACAGCTTATCCTAATATATACTATTCAATTTTAGTATTTTATAAAAACTAGAAATTTTAACCCTTTACTATCTTAGTTTCTTAGTGCGATGATGAGGCTAGGTCCTCGAAACGTTCAAACCTAGACAAATAAAGATGCTTTTATCAATAGTGTGCTTTGTTTTCACCTTCATATATATATATATATATATATATATATATATATATATATATATATATATATATATATATATATATATATATATATATATATATTGTTGAAGACCATTGTGTATTTTGCCTTACTTAATTTCCTTTGCCAACTTTCTCTTCTTCTAACTATCCTTTTTATTCCATCTTGTAGATGGTGAACCACTTGTCCAGTATTCATCTCTTTTTTTAAATGAATGTGTTTGGTAAAAAACAGAAGCATTCATTTAAAAAAGATGAATACTGGATAAGTGATCCACCATCTACAAGATGGAATAAAAAGGATAGTTAGAAGAAGAGAAAGTTGCCAAAGGAAATTAAGTAAGGCAAAATACACAATGGTCTTCAACAATATATATATATATATATATATATATATATATATATATATATATATATATATATATATATATATATATATATATATGAATAACGTTACAGCCACGAGGAAAATGAAACAACGGAGAACTGCAAGGTCTTTCGACTAATGGTCCTTTACTGAGCAGACTCAGTAAAGGACCATTAGTCGAAAGGCCTCGCAGTTCTCCGTTGTTTCATTTTCCTCGTGGCTGTAACGTTATTCATAAATTCCTCACGTTCCTTATTTTCGTGATTCAATTATATATATATATATATATATATATATATATATATATATATATATATATATATATGTAAATATATATATACCAGGCAATTTCACTATCTTTCGCTTCGCTACTAAAATTAAAATTTAAAATTTATAAAAAAGCAGCCAAGGTTAAATTTAAATAAATTTTCTGAACTTCGCGAATTATAATAGTTTTAAAAAGGAACTCTAAACTAAATTCACTCTCCCTGTCGTAGAATGGACTCTCGACGATATACCATATATAACTATTCGTTGAGGGAACTTATTAAATTATCTTTAGAGTGCGTGGATGTCTGGCGGGCCGATATTATGTATCTTCGATATGCTTAAGAAGTGGAACTGAGCTCAAGGATAATAATATTGCTATCATTAATAAAATAGAGTTTTATTAATAATAACTATCAACAATACACAAAACGGAAAATATTGACATAAACAGAGAATGGAAAGGGTCGTGGGGGCTCGGGCTAATCCGAGGATTACAAGATTTTAAAAAGGTAAAACAAATATAAAGTTAAAGAGATGGGATGGTTCGCTAAACCATTTAAAGCACAGGATAGAATTGACAAAAGGGTTAAATACTCAAAGGTAACGTTCGGCTTACGTAATTTTATACTAGTGGTGCAGAGGAAGTCGACGTGAAGGAATTTTCGGTCCGCTGGCGAGTTCCAGCCGAAGGGGGGGAATAAAAGGATCCTGACGTGGCGTCTTGGGAATGAGAACCGTTTCTCGACGAACGGCTTGAAGAACAATGGCTGTTCTACGTTGTTCTCTTCTGAACAACAAGGGGGGGTGAGAACCGTCTCTTGTCTACGGGCTCAAGAACAATAGCTGTTTTAATGTTGTTCTCTTCTGAACAACAAGGGGGAAGGGTGAGAACCGCTTCTTGGCGAACGGGCTCAAAAGAACAATGGCTGTTCTACGTTGTTTTCTTCTGAACAACAGGGGAAGGGGTTCTGGTCAACGGGCTCGAACGAACAACGGCTGTTCTAACGTTGTTCTTTTTTTACTGAACAACGAGAGGGAAGCCTTGTGGATTTGGCGTCACGAAAGGCTCGAACCTTGGCACTCAAGGGATACTGTCCTCCTTCTGGACAAGTGATGGTGAATCTCGATGTCGAGGTCCCTTGGCGCACAAAGTGAGAGAGGGTCGGGGTGATGTTTCGCGACGAAAATCTGGATCTCCAATCTGCTCTTAGTGGTAAAGTTTCCATCTAAATAGTCGATACACTCCCTTGGCGTGGGGGACAATGGAGTGGGAGCTTCGAGGGAATGCACAGCCGAGCCTGGGAACAATGCCTTATCTGCCCATAAGCCTAACTCAATCTGGCGAGGTCGGCGTATGGGGGCGAACTGGGGAAGATAAACCTCCTTGTTTAAACATTGACTCAGGTGGCTGCGATAAGGCGCCAAGCTTCAAAGTGAAGATGCACGTGGGAGCATCGTGGTTTTAAATAACATGGGATAGTGGTTGAAATTAACGCAGCCTCAACCCGTTCTATCACACCCCTCCATTCCGGGGGAAGTTGTCACTTCGAAAAAAAAGAGAGAAGGGACAACGATAGAGCTCCGTTGTGGGGAACTCGTTTTCTTGTACCAACCGTGCCTTCCTGCACCTAACTAGTATTACCTCAATACATATGATTATTTTGATCTTTTGATTATAATGGAAAATAACCTTTAATACAAACTTAATAAAAAAAAAAGGCATGGAACAATGAAATGATATAAAATTAGTACATATGGGACAAAATAATTTATACGTAATTAATGGGTACAAATATATACAAAAAAAAATAGACATTGAGCGTTACAAAATTCAGACATATACATTAACTAATTATAATACAAGAGAATCTAATTTAAGTCGTACAAGACGGTATATACCTACATGGAGATACTAATTCTATGAATACAATTACTCTACGCTATTCGGTAACGCATTCCTACTGAGTGCGTCAGCGACCTGGTTATCGGAACCTTTTATATAATTTATTTTAAATTGATACTCTTGCAAGAGTAAACTCCAGCGCATGATTCGGCCGTTGGAGTGTCGCACATTCCTAATATAGGCTAACGGACGGTGGTCGGTTCCTATCTGAAATTCTTTTCCTATCAAGTACATTTTGAATTTGTCTATGACCCAGATAATTGATAGAGCTTCCTTTTCTATAGTGGCATATCTCTTTCCGCGTGGTAATAATTGACGACTAGCATATGCAACTGGATGACTCGTTCCGTCATCCTCGTATTGAAGGAGTACACCTCCAATGCCCTCGTTGGACGCGTCGGTCTTAATCCCAAAGGATTTTTTCCGGGTTGGGCAACTTTAAAATGGGGGCAGAAATGAGCTTACTCTTGAGCTGATTAAAATGGGAAATAGCGACATCATTCCAACGTAAACGATCGGAGGAATTATTTTTTTGGAGGGGGCTGAGGGGGGCCGAAATTGCAGCGAAATTCGGAACAAATCGCTGATAGTGAGAAGCTGATCCTAGGAACGATCTTAATTGCTTCTTTGTAATCGGGAGGGCCATGTCGGCGATTGCCTTAATCTTGTTCTCTTAGGGACCTAACTTGCTTTGTCCTATTTTGAAACCCAAATATTTTATGGTTTCGTGGGCAAAATGGCATTTGAGGGGGCCAATGGTCAGGCCATTTTCGCGCAGTCGCTCGAAAAGAGCTAATAGGGTGGTTAAATGGTGACTCCATTCAAATAGTTCTTGTAGCTGACTCTTTTGATGTGGTGTCAGGTGCGCGTCAATATCCAGGTCAGAGGGTTCCAAAGTCTCGCCTGGTAGGGAAGGAGGAGGGTAATCGGCATTAGGTTGGGTGCACACTATCTGTATTACATTAAGGGACTCCGCGGGGTAATCTTCTTCAAGCGCCGATGTTTCATCCAGTTCTACGAAGGTATCTCCATGGGCGCGTTGGGGGTTCTTTTTTCCTTGGGGTCCACGGACAGTCTCCGTGTCCTTGTCGTGGGCCTTATCGCCTAAAGGTGTTAGTAATTCACACTCCTTTTGAGCCGTCCTAAAGTCCTGGTTAGGGGTCTCCGAGAAATCGGACGGTATCGGGGTTCTGATGGAGACGGGCTCCTGGGCTTTTTTCTTAGCTCGGCCTCGAGGAAGGGTGGCCTGAGACACAGGGGCGGAACTTACTTGGGGGCTCTGTCCTATAAGTACGGAACAGAATTGTATGGGTGCTGAAATGACTTCAGCCCAGCCATCATAATATTGACACTGCAGGTAACATCTAACGACGGGGAATTGGTTCGCCCGCCCAAGGTAGTCATGTACCACCGCAAATTTTTCGTGGTTAGGGTCCACTGGGGGGGGGGGAGTTCGTCGGACACGATGAAACACGTACATCCTGTGTCCCTGACGAGAGTCGATACTCGGCAGCCGTTCACGCTGCCCTCCTCAAATTTCAAAGTTCCCGATGAACTTTTATCAAAAATAAAATTTACCTGGTGGCCTGACGGAGGGGGAAAAGTTTCTGCTTGAGGCTGCACCACCGGGAGAGCCGGGGTTGCATTAATCTGGTGAACTTGGTGGGCTGGTCCGCTTTTAAGCCTAGAATTTTGGGGGCAATTTCAGCTCATGTGGTTTTCTACACCACAGGTGAAGCATATGATTGGTCGCTTCGGGAAGAGAGATGGAGGAGAAATCTTAACGGGAGGTTTGGAGTTCCGTTGTTGGTTTTGGGGAAAGAAGTTTGGGGGTTTTACGGGGCTCGGAAACTTCGTCGGCTTTCCTGTGAAGGAGCGCGAATCCTTCCTTCTTTCCTTGTAGGGGGATTGGTGAGAAGTTCGATTCTCCTTTGGGTATAAATTATGGCTTGCGGCATAGACATCCGCTTCTTCGGTACATTCTTTAAAGGTCTGGCACCAACGATCCTTGACGAACGCGCGGATCTCCGTCGGGAGAGACGCCAAAAATTGATCTCGCAACACGAAGTCTGTTAAGGACTCGTAGTTCGGGTCAACCTTTGAGGATTCTAACCCAAATTTAAAATTCCTCTGAAGAATGTATCCGAATTGACGGAACGTCTGTCCCGGTTTAATACGACCTCCTCGAAATTCTTGGCGGTAGAAATCGGGAGTCATATTATGAGCGGCCAATAACTCAGCTTTTAAGGTGCTGTAGTTAATTGTACACTCAGATGGTAAAGATATAAAAATTTCGCGCAATTTACAATTTAACAGGGGAAGTAATCTGACTACACCTTCAGCCTCCAGATCCATGTTATTGATTTCGAGGATCTTTTCGAAGTGGGCTAAAAATTCTCCGAAATCCTCTCCATCCTTGAAATTGGGGAGCTTTAGTGAGAGATTGGGAGAGGGGGGGCTTCGGAACGGGAACTGGCGGATTGTATCTCTGCTTCAACACGAGCTAATTCAATCTGATGGTGAAGCTCAGCTTGTCTTATCCGTTCCTCTCTTTCTCTTTCTTCTCGTTGGATTTCTCTTTCTCTTTCTGTTCTTTGTTCCTCTTGAACGTACTCAATTAGTTCTTTTCCGGAGGGCCCAGGGATTCTCCTTGCGCTTTAAAGATTTCAAAATGAGTCATCTTTGCACTTGGGGGCGCACTAGTCAACCAACTAAAATTCCTTGCAACAAGAATTATTCCTCTATAGAATTAGCCTACCTAAATATGGGCACTGACCTATTCGTACTTGGTTTCTCGATCTAAATAACAACTGACTAAAATCACAAAAAAAAAAAATTATTATAACAGATCCTTGAGCTACTTCAGCTTCTTAAGTTTCAAAAAGGGGGATAGCAATCGTTAAAACAAAAGGGAACTACTATACTCTATTATTATAACGAATAACACTATGCTTTACTCGACTGAGACCAGTGTTTGCAAAGATATAGCGTTAAACCCCACACCTGACACCAAATTTGAATAGTATATATATATATATATATATATATATATATATATATATATATATATATATATATATATATATATATATATATATATATATATATATATATATATATATGTCGTAGAATGGACTCTCGACGATATACCATATATAACTATTCGTTGAGGGAACTTATTAAATTATCTTTAGAGTGCGTGGATGTCTGGCGGGCCGATATTATGTATCTTCGATATGCTTAAGAAGTGGAACTGAGCTCAAGGATAATAATATTGCTATCATTAATAAAATAGAGTTTTATTAATAATAACTATCAACAATACACAAAACGGAAAATATTGACATAAACAGAGAATGGAAAGGGTCGTGGGGGCTCGGGCTAATCCGAGGATTACAAGATTTAAAAAGGTAAAACAAATATAAAGTTAAAGAGATGGGATGGTTCGCTAAACCATTTAAAGCACAGGATAGAATTGACAAAAGGGTTAAATACTCAAAGGTAACGTTCGGCTTACGTAATTTTATACTAGTGGTGCAGAGGAAGTCGACGTGAAGGAATTTTCGGTCCGCTGGCGAGTTCCAGCCGAAGGGGGGGAATAAAAGGATCCTGACGTGGCGTCTTGGGAATGAGAACCGTTTCTCGACGAACGGCTTGAAGAACAATGGCTGTTCTATGTTGTTCTCTTCTGAACAACAGGGGGGAGGGTGAGAACCGTCTCTTGTCTACGGGCTCAAGAACAATGGCTGTTCTAATGTTGTTCTCTTCTGAACAACAAGGGGGAAGGGTGAGAACCGCTTCTTGGCGAACGGGCTCAAAAGAACAATGGCTGTTCTACGTTGTTTTCTTCTGAACAACAGGGGAAGGGGTGAGAACCGTTTCTGGTCAACGGGCTCGAACGAACAATGGCTGTTCTAACGTTGTTCTCTTTCTGAACAGCGAGGGAAAAGCCTTGTGGACTTGGCGTCACGAAAGGCTTGAACCTTGGCACTCAAGGGATACTGTCCTCCTTCTGGACAAGTGATGGTGAATCTCGAGGTCGAGGTCGCTTGGCGCACAAAGTGAGAGAGGGTCGGGGTGATGTTTCGCGACGAAAATCTGGATCTCCAATCTGCTCTTAGTGGTAAAGTTTCCATCTAAATAGTCGAGACACTCCCTTGGCGTGGGGGACAATGGAGTGGGAGCTTCGAGGGAATGCACAGCCGAGCCTGGGAACAATGCCTTATCTGCCCATAAGCCTAACTCAATCTGGCGAGGTCGGCGTATGGGGGCGAACTGGGGAAGATAAACCTCCTTGTTTAAACATTGACTCAGGTGGCTGCGATAAGGCGCCAAGCTTCAAAGCGAAGATTCACGTGGGAGCATCGTGGTTTTAAATAACATGGGATAGTGGTTGAAATTAACGTGGCCTCAACCTGTTCTATCACACTCCCCTTTCAAAATATCACGTTGCTAAAATATAGTTATAGAAGAAGATATATAAAAATAAATTTTAGGAACTTCACCGTTTGTAATTCTTTGGGTTTTAAAAAATTCACAAAATTTCGATACTTATATTTACTTCTGAACTTCACCATTTTGTTTTCTGATATTATAAAAGAATTATTAGAAATAACTTTAATAAAAAGACATAATTCATAACCAAACTAAAGTGAAATTATTATTCAAATACTTAAAAAAATCCCATTCTTAAATTATAGAGTTAGTAATGATGGTGATGATATATATATATATATATATATATATATATATATATATATATATATATATATATTCTTATCTGGTTCCGATATGTAGACGACATCCTGTCGGCATGGCCCATAGACAATAACAATTTCAATTAATTTTTCAACAACCTGAATAAATTATACCCATCGATGAAATTCAAAGTAGAATGGGAACAGAACAATTCTCTACCGTTTACAGACGAAAATATCCACCGTTTAAATAATCATATCCAGTGCTTAGTCTATCGAAAACCTACACATTCAAATGCTTACATACATTTGTTCTCATTACATGACAAATCCGTTAAGATATCTGTTATTTCTTCCCTCTTTCTCCGAGCCTATAGAATGTGCGACCCAATCTTCCTTCAGGATGAAATTGACCACCTTATCTGCAATTTCAGTGAACTAAAATACCCAATTCACCTCATAAATAGATGCCATTCGAAAGCACCAAAAAAACTTCTATGCCATCTCCACATCACGAAGGGGCGATTTTAAAAAAATGTATTAGTTTCCCATATGCTCCATCCTTGGCCCCCCTAAAGTCACATGCGAACGGAAATAACATAAATATTCTATTCAAATATTCTAATACCATTCGAAAATCCTTGAGTAGACTGCGTCCAACCAATCTCGATGCTGGAGTATACAGCATACCATGCTATAATTGCAAATTGACATACAGCGAGAGTCGGGCCACTTTAATAAGAGGATGAAAGAATATTTAGCTGATATCAGAAGGTGTACGAACTCTTCAAGTCTCTTTACGCACATGCAAAAACACGACCATAAAATTGATTTTAACCATGCAAAAATCATTTATAAATCAAACAATTATATTAAGAGGAGAATTGTGGAATCCATCATCATTAGCAAAGTTGATAATTTCAATTTATCTGAAGGGTAATACAAATTTAACAAATATATATCGAATAAAGTCGCCAATCTTATTTGTAAACCCCCGTATGCAATGGGTCTCGGAGATAGCAACTCTCCAGATTGTTCCGGTTCCATTTCATTTTTTTTTAGCTTGTCATTCGTGCCGATTCACTCAAGTTTTTCCCAGATTGTTTCCTGCTGTTTAATTTTTTTTAGAATGTGTCCTACCTTATATATACTGTGCTCTTTGCCTAGTTTCTTCATTATTATTTGAAAATGGCATCTTGCTGAAACTAGTCTGATATAAATAAAATCTTGATTATTCAAATATTGTGGTTTACCATTATCTTTCCCATATATATATATATATATATATATATATATATATATATATATATATATATATATATATATATATATATATATATCGTGATACGAGACTATGTTGTATGCGTGATTTCTTGAAGTCGACAGCGACGGCTGCTTGGGTGATCTTGTGCAGCAGCTCTTTAATATTTTCAATGACTCTTTTTAGAAAGCGAAATGAGAGGAAAATGCTAACAAGTGGTATTTCTTTCTTAGCCAAAACGTCTTTAAGCCCTTTCACAGGTTCTTATGGGTAAACGGTGATTTTCTTCTCTTTTTTTTGGGGGGGGGGGCGTCTAGACTGAATAATTCGCGACTAAGTGGTAAGGCGAATGTAGAAGTTAAAGTTAGTAGAGTAGTTATGAAAAGACAGTGGAGAAATTTTTATCGATAAAGTTTTAGGTTTTCATAGGATTACATACAAGCCTGGAGATCCAGCTATTCTCTTTCATAAATTAGGTTTATTACAGGCCTGTAGCCACGAGGGGGGGGGGGGGCTATGAGTGGACTTAGCCCCCCCTAAAATCTCATTAGCCCCCACCCCGCAAATCTATTTACCTAAAATAATAATATGATTTTACTTAGCCACAAGGAGAACGTTAAACAGAAAGGATATAGCTTTAGCACAGATATCTTCTGGAGGAGGTTATTTTGCCTATGGCTCCAGCTTCATATTGCCACTGTGTTTTTGTGAACTGACTGGTTGCTTACCAGTTAGAAGAACTGACTGCATAGTAAAGCACTGTAATTTTACATATTTTTCCCCTGGCCATTTCATAAGTTAAAATACACTCAAACTTTCTAAGAATCTATCGCCAATTCTGAAAGTCCATTCCAATAATTTTGTAGCAAACAACATCTTCACAAAAGAGCAATCCTCAAATCACGGTAACCCATTTGCAATTCTAATTTTTAAATTAATTATATTAAATATCATTTTATAAATGAATTTTATGATAAAATAAAAGTATTTATATGTATTATAATAACTAAATCCTATAATCCCCCAAAACTACAACAACCATAATGTTACCTTTGGACTCTGAACTTTTCATGTTTTGTTGGCTTAGTAGACGCGCTACATAATAACGAATTCGCTGGTAAGTAGCATTTTCTTATCATTCTATTTCCAACGTTAGATATATGTAATTATGGCGAACTGAACCCTTATATATCAAGATGGAACTTTTTTATATGTGGGGATAAAATGAAAAATTCACGAAACCTCCCCAGTAATCGCTCTTATGGCAAGGTTTACAAATATTATTGTTTTGATTTCTGGGCATAAACAAAGAGTTATTTTTCCTTTTCTTTGAATTATCACTCTACCACCCGCCTAAGCGTAAATTACAAGTATATAATATAGTAAATCCAATGTCTATAAAAGTCTTTCAACTTATACAATGGGTGAAACATTATATATTATAGTAAAAGGACCGAAAACTGGAGTAGCAGACGAACATGAAATGAGTAGAAGAGTCCTACCGTATTGTTAAATATTTTAATGCCACCATGGTAAAGTAAAAACTTCTATTTACATTTAAACAATCTAGGATTCTACTTTAATAGCAAAATATCCTCATCTATCCAGTGTATCCAATGTGAATCATAATAAGATGGATATCAAAGTATATATATATTTAATTATGTGTACATTAGCATCATTGTGAAACCAGCAAATAACACATTACCTAGGCTATGATGAGATTATGGCGCATATCTTAGAGTAAAGACAGACACAAGTAAAAATTATGATAAAATGCCTGTACCCTGGCACCCCAAAGTATTATTATTTATTAATGTTTTTTGTTTATTAAAATTTTGTTTCAATATAGTTTCAGATTTGAGATTTTTTTAATCAATATCCTGAATATCAGGCAACCATAAATTTTGTCCCTCTCTCCAGCAAAACTATATGCATTTTGGTATTTATTGAATGTTAGAGCTCATTCTCCCTAGCAAAACTATACATTTTTTACCGGCCAAAATTTCACTCATTTAACCCTATACCCTCTGAAAGCTGTTGCATTTCCCTAATATTGCTTGAAATGTGCATATTTATTCATATTTAATTATGTTTATTATTCATTATAGCCACTATGTTGCATCTTGTCTTCAGTATTTTATTTTTTCTGGTAATTTAAGACGAAGATAGCGCCGTCATTTCCAAGGTTTTAGAGCCTTCTAATCAAAAAGATTATAGAAGCAATGTTATTCAGCTCATCGAATTACATAGGAATACCTATTTATTTATGCAATTCTTAAGAACTTTATTTTTCGAAATTTTGTTAGTTTTTTTTAAGTCCGGAGAGTTCTTTTCCTGGTCTTTTCAATAGGTCTCTATTCTTCTTACGCCCGGCAGCGCGCCGCTGACACATGCGCAATATGGCAAAGAACCACTGACGCATGCGTGGCCTGGCAGCAACACACCTACGCATTCGTGACCTGTCATGACATCATTTTTGGACCAATCGCAAGTCAGATAGTTTTAGACGCATTATGCTTTTTCCCGAGCACATTTATTCAAAATGACTTGTGAAGGAGGGTGCGACCTTAATTTCGAGCGTTTATTTACCAAAGTGCTGTGCAATCGCGAGTCTACTGTTGCATTTTTAGTTGATCACAGTGTTCTTAAAGACAAATATAACTGTCATAAGTGTAACGCTATTCTGAAATTGAATTATTTAAGTAAATTTCGATGCGACACACGCGTTTAGTGTGGCAAGGAAGAAATTGCGTTCGATTATCTGGAAATTTTGCTTAAATCAGTGTCTGATTGGGTTTCTTTTTCCCGGGAAGTAGTCATTGACTACATTGGACGTGAAAGCGAACCTCTGGGTGGCCCAGGAAAAACCGTTGAGATTGACGAGGCAAAATTCGGCAAAAGAAAATATAATAAAAGAAGAATAGTAGAAGGGTCTTGGGTATTGGGAGGTTTCGAATTTTTATGGTGCCTGTTCCCGATCGAACAAAAGGAACATTACTACTTCATATTAATATTAAGCAGTGGATAAAACCTGGAACTCATATTATTGCCGACGGCTGGGCTGCGTACCAAAATTTAAAAGAAGAAGGGTACACACTGGAAGTGGTGAACCACATTGAACATTTTGTCGATCCAGACACTGGTGCCTACACGCAAAATATTGAGCGGCAGTGGCGAGACACGCGGGTGAGTGTGCCGAAATTTGGTAGAAGAGAAAAAAAATTCCGAAAATATCTCGCGCTTCATTTGTTTTGCCGAAAGTTTCCTCGACTAAAGGATCGATTTCACCATTTTTGGAAGGCGGTTGGCACGTTGTATCCGCCGGCAGAAACTATAAGGTAAGGAAGCGAAACTGTTTTGTTTAACAATCGCCTTATGCATTTAAATCTGCGGTAGGCTTTCAAATTAGGAATATTACTAGTTATTTTTTTTAGATTGTGGGGGGTGCGGGGTGAAAATACCTAAAAGTTACATACATTTTTTTAATTTGGGGCGCAAATAGCCTAAAGTAGGAGGCGCCATCGTCGTCTTAAATTACCTTTTTTTCTTTACAAAGTGTATATTTGGGTTACTATTAAGCATTTCTTAAAATATTCATTTTTATACAGGGGTAATTACAATTTTAGGTAGAAAAGGCAACATTCCTATTGTTTAAAATTTTTCCTGTCTGAGCGAGTGAAGCGAGCTCAGTAATATTCCTATTTATAAAATAATAATATTGCATAAATTTCCCTACCTTATTTGGCATCTTGCGTCTCTTACAGATAAAATGGATGTTTTTAATATAAGTACGAAGAGAGCCGCACTTTCATCTGATGAGTTTGTTTCAGCGATAGTGACTACAACTGATTCTCCCTCTTCTCAACAGCATACTTGCTATTCAAATAAGCTTCCGGTTATCCTTGATTCTGGTGGCGTCTCTCACCATCAGCCTCCATCCGATCTTGGTGATCATAATCCTGCTCACCTCTTGTAGTCAACTCACCGAAGACTATATTTGGAAAACTAAGTTGCTTGTTCAAAAAAAAAATGGTATTCTGACTGGTCTTGGGTGGAATATTCTATGAAAAAAGACTCGTGCTTCTGCTTGACTGGCCGGAAGGATCTTTCTGGTAACGATCGAGATAAGGTGTACACAACAGAAAGTTTCAAAAAGTGGAAAAATGCAACAGAGTGAGAAAGAGGTTTTCCCAAACATACTGGATCAAAGTCTCGTATGATTGCGATGGCTGCATGTGTAAATCATAAATAGTTTGAGAAAAAAAGTGGTTCACTTGAATCTCTCTGCAATACCCAAGTATACAATAACAGATACTATCTCTCCAGAGTGTTTAAAGTCATAAAATTCCTCACAACAAATGAGTTACCATCAAAAAGGAGTGAGGAAGAGATTAGTGGAATCAATTCAGGATTATTTATGAAAATGATGGAATATACCATGAATATTGACGCAAATTTTGTTAAAATCAGTCTAACAATTCCAGAAAATGAAAAATACACATCTGCACATTTTCAAAGTGACGTGATTGGGATGATGGCGCAGTTAGTTAGAGAGAAAAGTGTACAGGAGTTCAAAACAACAAATATGGGAGTTGAGCTTCTTTCTGTTGTGATCAGGTTTTTCAGAATGAATGGACCACCAACTGAAACTCTTCTTGGGCTCTATAAGTTGGAGAGATTTGGTGCAGACTACCTCACCGCTCAATTTCTGCGGGCGTTGAAAGATTTCGATCTTAAGCTGTTATTGGCTCAGTGTTTGATGATGCATCTGTTATGTCAGGCAAGCATTCAGGAGTACAGCGTTGAATCTCTGATCATGTTCAGAGGAATATTTCGTACTAACACTGTTTTAACCATCAACTTCACCTTGTTGTTGTTCATGTTTGTCAGAAAATGGACATAGTGCAAAAGTTTTTTGATGTATGTCAGCAGTTGAATGACTTAGCAAAACCTAAAGTTCGCACCATGGTGCTCCGCCTTTGGCTTGTCTAATGAAACATCGCTGGAGTGGGCATTTCAAGACCACTAATACTATTGTGGAAAACTGCAGGTCCCATTGATTTGTCGGTGACTGCTACTGGGTTAAAAAGGCTTTTATCCCAGGAGATGTTTGTATTCTCAGATATTGGCATGTGTGAAGTATTTGGTGCATTAAAGCCAACGGATAAGATGCAGCAATCTAGAGAGTGCTCAGTCGTCAATGCTTACCAAATTGTTAGTGAAACAGTTCATATCATACGCAACATGCGAACTAAAGAGAAGTTTTTAAAGCTTTTAATACCGGCCTAAATTTTGTGGACATGCTGAGGGACATGAAACAACTCCACAACTGACTAAACGAGTTCGAAAAGATCCTTGCAGTTTGGTTTCATTCATTGTGACTGCATCTGCAGGACAAGGCGAAGAGCAACCACTCATCTACATATGTATATTTTGAAATACTGGAATTACTCACAAACTAGTTGGAGGCGCGCTTCTCGGAGCGCAACAGCAAGATGGTGGCATCTATTTCGATTTTGCTACCATGCTCTGAGATGTTTCTTGATTTTGACCAATCGCAACCACTTACTAATTTGTTAAATAAAATAAACAGGAGCGGCTATTGACTTATTTTTGCTTTGAAATGAGGTGGAAGTTGTTCGAAACATGCTCCAGAAGAATCTCTGTACAAAGGCATGCCATGAGAGCAGAACTACCATTGACAAGTTTCTGGAATGGTTCCACGGAATGGAGCTTGAAACACCTTTGTCAAACATGCACACATTGCTATGTGCTGCCTTGGTTATTGAAACATCTTCAGCTTCATGTGAAGCTACATTTCCAATGGTGACAAGACTGTTAACTCCATATTGAAGATGCATGAACCATCAGCGGAAATACCAACTCGCCCTCTTGGGATTTAAAAAGAGAAAACTGCAGGACTGCAATTGTATTTTCTCGCAAGAGTACTCTTTTTTGATTGACCATAAAACCGGACGGAAGATTTTGTAAGAAATTACAGAAAATGGCCGTTATTTATGTATTATCTTAACATGAAAATATTGGTTTGACCAATGAAAAAAAGTTCATTACGAAGAAGAACCAGGAAAACAAACAGGAGGAGGACGCGAGGAATAACGCCACCTACGTACAAGTTGTAAGGCGGTCTGGAGGCAGATACAAAAAAGGCGTACATAAAGATCCAAAATGAGAACAGAACGAAAATCTTGATGTGCATTATGTACGCACATTTTAGAAACCTAATACAGCCGGGGATGTTCGCCATAGAGCTAAACCAAATGGTAACTAAAAAGGGCATAAGCTAAATGTGGTTCCCGGGAACCTTCCATCAGGGAAGGTCATGGAGAGCTACAAATGGTTCCTAACTAGCAGACAAATGCACAGAGAGCAGAAGAAAGTCAGGAACCCAGAAAACAAAGAGCCAACACCGAAAGAGGAAGGTAAAAGACCTGATCTTAGGATTTAGGCAATAAAAGAAAGGATGGGGGGCTGCATCCAAACAGGCAAAACCGTAGAAACAAAAGGAAACGCGAAAGAAAAAGGTAGATACAACCGATTTCTTAGACTCCACGAATTCCTCAGACTCCCTAGACTCAGAAGTCACTACCAAGGACGGGAGCCATTCTACGGGAAGTAGGAAATCAAAATGCCGTTTGATTTAAGTCTCACTTTGTGAGCTTTTTTCATAATGAATCTGACGCGTCCCTTCAACTACGCTTTAACCCTTTACAACTTCTTCGTGGATCACCCTACCCTGAAACCAATTTATAGAGGGTACAAAACTGCATTACTTCATGCCCACTCATTAAAGAATCAACTTAAATTCTACGTCTTTGCTACGAAGAAAAGGTCATACCACGCTTCCTCCTCGGACGAAAATATAAGATGATACTCGTAAATGGCTTTTCCTTCGACGAAACAGAAGAAAGAACCCCCCGGGAACGGATCACCATCGCAAAGGTTCAGGTTCAGCAAGCCTTCGTAGATCTTACAGTAAACCGTTGCACCTTCTCTGATAACATCCCCAGCATCTGGCTAAACCCCCTACGTGATGGAATTTTTTACAAGTTAAGGATAAGCTGCCTAAATAAGTAAAATAGACACACCGCCAAGTTACAACATCTCATTGCAAACAGTGAATGGACAAAAAATAGCTCCCCTCACCATGTTATTAACCTTTCGACTCAAGAGTTTGATACTGATACCTACAACACATTAAGTTATGGGTTAAAGTTTTCTCTCCCATCCTCCCCGAATGGTGTTAAAATTGCCAACGCATTTACCCAGTTAGAAAAATTTAGTGATGTGTCCCTTAATGATATTTCCATTGCTAAAGATCATGTTTATAATTGCTTAAGCCATGTTAACAATAATTATCCTGCTAGGTTTCAAAAAGCGATAAGTTCCCTTAGTAATAATAAGAACATTCGTGTTTGTAAGGCCGATAAAGCTGCCACCGTTGTACTAATTGACAAATCCCTATATTTAGATAAGATGAATATCTTACTTTCGGATATCTCCACCTATCAGACCCTTAGAAGGAATCCTAATGGCCAGGTAAACATAGAATTTCACTCAACTGTTCGCTCTCTACTTAAAGGATCCCCTGACCTCATTAGAAAATTTAAATCTTCAAATGCTTTCCTTCCCTACCTTTATGGTGTTATTAAAACCCATAAACCTGATAACCCATTGCGCCCCATCATTAGGTCTGTTTGGTGTGTTTCCTATACCCTATCAAAATGGTCAGCCTCTCTAGTAAGCCATTTGGTTGGGACCATTTCCAATTCAAATATTATCAATAATATGCACCTCATTAGTAAACTTAATGAGCTCCCGCACCCTAATAATTTTAGCCTTGTTAGTTTCGATGTTTGTTCTCTCTACTAAAGTTCCCGTACCCGATCTCTTGAATTTCCTTGAAGAACACCTCGACACAGTTGCTCTCCCTATACCCGCTTCTACCCTCATTAAATTCATTGCTTTTTTGCATCAACAATTGCAAATTTACCTTTAATGGAAAATCTTATCGCCAAACCTTTGGAATGGCAATGTGGAATTGTTTGCCCCTGTACTCGCAAACCTATACATGAAATTCTTCGAATCTAGAATACTTCCCCAAATTAATGAAACCTCTATAGCTTGGATGCGATATGTTGACATCCTTTGCCTTTGACCTAATAATTTAAATATTAATACATTTCTTACTAAAATTAACACCTTAGTGCCGTCGATTAAATTTACTTTAGAAGTTAAAAAAGATCGTACACTCCTTTTCCTCGATATTCTAATTCATCGGACAAACCATTGTTTCAAATATGAAATATATAGAAAACCCACTCTTATGTACATTTTTATTCTAACCTCTATATTTTTGCGTGCCCTTAGAATTTTCTCACCCGAGCTATCCTTTGTACTTTACGAAAATTATTATAAGTCCGCCAAGCGTTCCTATTATCAAACTAATGTTAATATCCCTAAGTTTCAGGCCAAAAACTTATTAGTTTTACGCTATAACCATATTTTGATTAAATTACCTCGTTTACTTAGGCCTCTGAACATAAATGTTATTTTTAAGTACGAGACTACAATTTATCTCACCCTTTTCAAAAATTCACCGCTCCCGACCTGGCATTGTTTATTCGATAGGCTGCAACAACTGCCAAAAATGTTATTATGGACAAACCGGGAAAGAACTAGATGTCCGGGTTAAGCAACATCAAGCCAATGTACGCAATCACAGTAAACAATCTGCGCTTTTTCTACATATGTATAATCTTAACCATAGCATTAACTGTAACAGTGCCAAACTAGTCATAAAATGCAGTAATTATATTTGGAGAAATATATTAGAATGTATCTCCATTAACGCACTCCGAAATTTCAACCTTAGCCCTGGTTTGTACATGCTAGACCCCATTATCACTACATAAATAAAATCTCAAATAAAGTTGTTTCAGGATTTTGTACCCCCTAATTAAGGTTCAGAAGTGGGTAGTCTAATCACCCCTTCCGCTATTTAAGTCTCAGTCTGGGTGATCTTCGCTCACGCTACCTGTCCCGGTACCGGGATGGGCAGGGTGGCTACCGCCTCTCCTTTGTACTCGGGACGAGTGCGCGCACATTGACCGGTGCACTTGTTAACTTTTGGGGGAAGGCCGGCCTGCTCCCTTTTATTTAACTAAGTTTTGTTGTTGTTTTTGTTATTGTTATTGTTATCGCTTCCTAATTGTTATTTCTTTTTATTGTTGTTTTTTGTTCAATTTTTTAAAGTAGCCTAGAACTAGGCTGTTTGTTTACGGCGACTTATGCCCAAGTAGGCAGTCACCAGATAGCCCCTTAAAAAAAAAATCCACTATTTAAGGTAATGTATGTCCAGCCTCCTGTTCATTCCTTGAAAAGTTTTTTAAGAATAAAGACGAAAAGCGCTCGAAATCGCTTTTCACTTTTCTTTGGTGGGTATATATATATATATATATATATATATATATATATATATATATATATATATATATATATATATATATATATATAAAGGGTCTTTCAACAAGGACGCTCGAGCTTTGTCAGGCGATAGTGGCCATGTTGTTAAAGCCACATCTGCAACCTCACTGTGAACTGTTCAGTAGTACTTGGAAAGTCATGATGGAAAGTTATTTCGCTGAAAAGCGTGTGCAAATTATCAAATGTTATTATCAAAATCAGTGCTCCGTTCGACAAACGTTCCGTGTATTACGTGATTTCTATCCTCGCCACAATCGTCCTGCCGAGTCCACTGTTCGACGCTTGGTGGCCAAATTCGAGGCAAAACGGTCGATCAACAATCAGCCAACACCCGTACGTCGCCGAAACGCAAGGTCTGCTGAAAACATCGCTGCCGTAAATGAGAGTGTACGGGAAAATCCGAGGAGGTCAATTTCTCGTCGTTCACAAGAACTTGGCCTTTCTGCGACTTCAGTTTGGCGAATTATGCGTAAGGACTTGGGTCTGCACCCGTAAAAAATCCAACTTACCCAGGAGCTTAAGGTAAAAGACCATAGACAACGCCGTGTGTTCGCTAATTGGGCTCTAGAGCAGTTAGAAGTTGCCCAAAATTTCTCCCCAAAAATCATCTTCAGCGATGAGGTCCAATTTTGGATTAATGGATTTGTTAAAAAGCAAAATTGTCGAATTTGGGACGAAAACAATCTACGTGAGATACACCAGCACCAATTGCATCCCAACAAAGTCACTGATTGGTGCAGATTTTCGTCTAACGAAATCATCTGTCCGTATTTTGGGGAGAACGAAGATGGGATTGCCATAACCGTCAACGGCGAGGCTTACAAATCGATGATAGGCAATTTCACGTGGCCCCAACTGGATTATATGCCTGATAAGAATACTGACGACATGTGGTTCCAACAGGACGGCGCTACGTGCCACACTGCGCACACTACGATAGACATTTTGCACCAGCGATTTCAGGGCAGGGTCATCTCTCGCGGCGGCGACGTCAACTGGTCACCGAGATCATGCGATTTAACTCCATTAGACTACTTTCTTTTGGGCTACCTTAAATTGCAGGTCTATGCGAATAATCGACAAACAGTTGATGTCCTCCGAGTCAACATAACAAACACCACACAGCAAATTCAGCCAGATTTATGCAACAAAGTCATCGAAAATTGGGCCTCCCGAATACGTTCCACCAAGCGAAGCCGCGGTGGACATTTGAACGACGTCATATTCCACACTTAATGCCATAAAATTTACTTTCAAATTTAAAATAAATTGAGTGCATATATCACACACAACTTGTTTTATTTACATTTAGAAATCGAGCGACCTTATTGAAAGACCATATATATATATATATATATATATATATATATATATATATATATATATATATATATATATATATATATATATATATATACATTCAACGCGAAGTATTAAATTCTAGAGCGACAAGATTGGTGAATTTAAAAAAGGGGACGTGAACGAGATAATCTTCTTAACGACAGTAATCTAATATTCTTAATGATACAATAATCAAGTAACTGAGCTGCTCCGACTATATATATATATATACGTAGGTGAGTCAAAAAGTTCTCAGACAAATGGCAGATTATTGAAATGTTCGATTTTGTACAAGTAAATACAGGGTCAAACACGACTTTCATGTTTTCTGAACAATTCCTACAAAATTCGTCATTCAATTTGTCGAGACTCTTTGTATTAGATGTGCTTCAAAAAGGTTACTTTTTTGAACCCATAAAATGGCAAATTTTGAGATAAGAGCGAACATTAAATTCCTGACTAAACTTGATTGGAAGCCTGTTAAGATTATTGACGCTCTACAACAGGTTTATGGTGACTCTTCGCCATGTAGAGCGGTAGTTTACGACTGGATTAAGCGCTTCAAGGGGGGCAGAGAAGAAGTTGAAGATGATCCACGTGAAGGGAGACCCTCCACCTCCATTAACCCAGAAAATGTCGAGCTTGTGAGGAATCTAGTGGATAAAGATCGCCGTATTACTATTGATGAAGTTGCCAATGCATGTGAAATCTCTCATGGCTCAGCATTTGGAATTCTAACTGAAAATCTTGGCCTGAGCAAGCTTTCAGCACGTTGGGTCCCAAAAGCGTTGCGAGAAGACCAGCTGAATCATAGGGCCAACCTTTCTTTGGCTATTTTGACCAAGATTGAAGCAAACGAGGATAGTTTTTTTGAGCGCCTCGTAACGGGAGATGAAACTTGGGTGTATCAGTTTGATCCTGAAAGTAAAAATCAATCAAAAGAGTGGCACCCAAGGGGGGCAGCAGGGCCTATCAAGTTCAAGACAGAGAGGTCCGTTAAGAAGATAATGGCTACAGTTTTTTGGGATTCGGAGGGAATTATTTTAATAGACTTCTTAGAAGGACAAAAAACTGTTACATCCAGCTATTACGAAGGAGTTTTAAGGAAGCTGAAAACTTCAATAGCCAAAAAACGACGAGGAAAGCTCCACAAGCAAATCTTGTTCCACCATGACAATGCCCCTGCACATTCGTCCAAAGCTGTGAGATCTCAGCTACGGGAATTTCGATGGGAAACTCTTGCTCATCCCCCTTATAGCCCTGATTTAGCACCCTCTGACTTTTTTCTGTTTCCAAATTTAAAGGGACACCTAAAAGGAACCCGGTTTCAATCATTAGATGAAGCAAAAAAGCAGGTCATTACTTGGTGCCAGAGACAACCCCGTGAATTCTACAAAGATGGTCTTTACCGTTGGATTCATAGATTAAGAAAGTGTATAGATGTTAATGGAGCTTATGTAGAAAAATGATTACAGTATTATTACAAATAAAAATTTTATGCCATTTATCTGAGAACTTTTTGACTCCCCCGTATATATATATATATATATATATATATATATATATATATATATATATATATATATATATATATATATATATTTATATATATAACGTGTGGCCCAAAAGTTACCTTACATTAAAAAAAAATAATAACACAAAAACTAATTAAGTTATAAAAGTGGGTGTTATATAAATTATAAGAGGAGATCTTGGGGTTTTATTGGGTTACAAAAGTTACTTCACATTTGTATTGGGTATCTATAATACATATATAAAGAATATAATAAACAATAATACCCGACTAATTATTAACCCAGAATGGCAAGATACAGCAAAGAACAACGAGCAAGAATTGTGACTACTTATTTAAAACATAATGGATCAATTGTTACTGTGCAAAGGGACTTTAGAACAGCATTTAATCAACGAAACAGTCCCTCGAGGCATTGCATTCTTGCAATGGTATCAAGGTTCAGATAATCCGGGTCTACAGGTGATAAAGAACGCTCTGGTAGACCGAGATCTGTGCAAAATGCAGGTGTTATTCAGCGTGTGTTAACCAGTGTTCAACAACAGCCCCAAACGTCAACTAAGATACGTTCCAGTCAACTAGGAATTTCTCGAACATCAATGCAACGCATCCTAACAAAAGAATTGAAACTTCATCCATACAAAATTCAAATAACTCACAATTAAATATTGCAGAACATAAAAAAAGAATAAACTTTGCGCGCGCATTTTTGGGACTAACAAATGATCCGCCTTTTAACTCGCACCTAATCATGTCCGATGAAGCCCATTTTCACATTACTGGACACGTTGATAAACACAATTGTAGATTCTGGTGTGCTGAAAACCCTATGATAATTCACGAGCAGCCTCTTCATGCACAGAAAGTTACGGTTTGGTGCGGCATAACCAGTTCAAGAATCATTGGTCCCTACTTCTTCGAGGAGGCTGACGGATAAACAGTGACAGTAACAGGGGACACTTACAGAAAAATGATAAAAGATTATTTATTGCCAGAACTGGAAGATTTGGATATGCACGATATGTGGTTTCAACAAGATGAGGCGACACCACACACAGCGAGAGAAACCATGGCAACACTAAGCAGCCTTCCCTGGTCGGTTAATTTCATGTTTAGGTGACGTTTCTTGGCCACCACGATCACCTGATTTTACCCCTCCAGATTTTTACCTTAAAGAAAAGGTATACGTAAATAAACCTAATAATCTTTAAGAATTGAAACAAAACATCATTAAAAAAAATCGACAAAATCACTCCTGATGTTTTGGAAAATGTCATAGAAAATATGGTGCAAAGAATCCGCCTTTGTTTTAATAATAATGGAGAACATTTGAAGGATATTATATTTCAATAATAAAAGCCCAAGATCTCCTCTTTCATTTTATATATCACCCACTTTTATAACTTAATTAGTTTTTTGTGTTATTAATTTTTAAAAATGTGAAGTAACTTTTGGGCCCCCCGGGTGATGCTATCCTCCTCAAACTGGAAGACAACACTTAAGGATTGCCCATCCGTCAGCCCAAAAGCTGATTTCAATTCACCCCTTTATGTCGTCTTGCTTACCGTCACAGAAAACTGTTATTATTAATATATTAACAACGTTGACTAGCCAAAACGCTCGAGCAGGTGTCTAATTATGCCATTATCTTAACCGCACCAATTTTTCTTGGATATTTTTCCATATATATATATATATATATATATATATATATATATATATATATATATATATATATATATATATATATATATATATATATATATATATATATATTACTGTAAACAGAGAGAATTGGACGCAAATGAGCAAATTAGACAAGAAACCGGAGGGGGGTTTTTTTAAAGGCAAGAGAAAGGGACATTAGAAGAACCCAGAATCAAAGAGAGCAGAGGGCGGCACAATGAAGGCGATCCTTTTCCGAAGACAGAAATAACGCCTGAGGAAAAAAGTTTTGAAAATTCCTGGCCGGGACTCGAACCCGGGTCTACTGATTGCGGGTCTGATGCTTTACCGCTAAGCTACCAAGCACAGTAACTATATTTCGCTCAAAGCGTTACCCCATCAAACCCAGTATCTCCCTAAGCTATGAACCCCCAAAGAATTTTTATATCACATCTTCTTACCCGCTCATATATATATATATATATATATATATATATATATATATATATATATATATATATATATATATATATATATATATATATATATATATATATATATATATATATATATATGTATATATATATATATATATATATATATATATATATATATATATATATATATATATATATATATATATATATATACATATATATATATATATATATATATATATATATATATATATGTATATATATATATATATATATATATATATATATATACATATATATATATATATATATATATATATATATATATATATATATATATATATATATATATATATATATATATATATATATATGCTTATTTTCTAGATGGCGTGGCCTAGAATCATTGTTCTACACCCCAAAGGCGGAACTACCGAAAACTGTGTGAGTCGAATTACTTGCATATCCCAAGTTTTATCAATATAACGGGATGCACTTGACGCAGCTTTGTAATCCAATTCCTTTTGGTCAACGTGTGTATTTAACCAGGTGCTTTGTAGACTTCCGTCTTTCGATATATATATATTCTGAGACGCGAAGTGTTTGTTTACGCGTTGTCTTATTGGCACAGGTGCTTCTGACCTTTCGCACGTTCGTACTTTGTGTGTCCTGCGCGCACTTTCAACGGTCGCTTGCCTTATATATATATATATATATATATATATATATATATATATATATATATATATATATATATATATATATATATATACATATACATTAACAAATATATTTACATTCTTTATTTTTGTTATCAGATTCATAAATGCAAATTAATCTATACATTCTCATTTCCTTATTCCAATTTCAGACATATTATTTTATGTGTGGAGTATGCTAGGATTTAATAAGACTACCGCGCGTCCAATTTGTGGAGGTTTTCGCTGGGGCTATTGAATCCTGCAATGTGGTGCCTGTAGCCTTCCTATTACATAATCATTTCACTACAAGTATTCTTTAAAACTAAAAGAGATTTTGTTTACTGTTGTGACGTGACGAGACTTACAAACGCAATGAGTTAGCCACAGTATGATCCTAATGAATGGAGACTCTTTATAGATAGTTCAAAGAAAAGTCTAAAATGTGTATTACACTATAATGGAAACTTTGTGAACTTAAAAGAGAAGCATGAACACATAAAAGTTGTATTAGATTTACTCAAGTAGATCCTAAATTAGTATTTATTTTTTTTACTTGGCCACCAAGGAGGGTTTACAAAATATCCATGTTTCTGTGTTTATGGGATAGCCGAGCGAAAAACAAACATTAAGAACAGAAACTCTGGCCAGTTAGAAAAGCTTTGACAGTTGGGGAGAAGCATACTATGCACTAAGCACTTGTTGAGTGAGAGAAAATTATCTTCACAATCCTTTCATATTAAGTTAGGACTAATGAAACAATTTGTCAAAGCTATTAATGTGGATGGTGACCGTTTCAAATTTATATGTACAACATTTCCTGGCCTAAGTTATGATAAAATAAAGGCTGGGTTTTTTGATGGGACACAAATCAGAAGGTTAATGAAATAGCAAAACTTCTCGAGCTCGATGACTGACGAAGAAAATAGAGCATGGGATGCATTTGTAGCTGTTGTGAAAGAATTTGCGGGAGTAGAAAGGCTTCGAACTACAAGGATTTGGTGGAGACATTGCTTGATAGTATTATGCAAGTAATTAGTGTTTTATTTAACCTATATAGCCAACAAGAATTAATCACCTAATAATTTTATAGATGAAAATTGAACAATGAATTTAGGCCTAACGACGGAGGATCGACTCGTAATGCGTTTGGGAACTAGGAGGAATGAAAGAATGAACGTAATGAAAATATAATGTATTAAGAATTAACAAATTAAAGCAGGATTGATTAAATATAACTTATACAATTTGTTATACACGAGTGAAGTATTAATGGATAATAGGACGTTGAATAGGAAGTTAAATATGATGTTAAATAAACTAGGATCACAATACGATATTATTTTGGATATTAGTGAATGTTAAATAGCATGATAATTATAGTGGGTTCACAATAATATTAGATAGGTTGTACGATAATAGTATGCTAGTGAATCACAATGAGATATTAATAAAATGTAAATTAATAGTTTGAAAGCGATCACAATTGCAAGAGCAAATCGGAGTCTGAAATGCTTTAAATATATATATATATATATATATATATATATATATATATATATATATATATATATATATATATATATATATATATATATATATATATATATATATATATTTAACGTACTCACTCATAAGAGGATTTAGAGATCCGAATAGTTAAACACCTTTTATTTGAAAGAACCTTTTTACAGGGCGACGCGTGCGAGAGTGGAAGATTTTCGATTACACATTTTCTGAATGTTTGCAGTTATATTATATTATATTATATATATATATATATATATATATATATATATATATATATATATATATATATATATATATATATATTGTTGTTACTTCTCACTCCACTTAAGTTTTATTAACATTCAGATACGAGTTATTTTCAATGATAAAATGATTTTAATTATTTTGAGTAATACAGGAAATCTTTGTATACACGTACATTATTTTGTATATTTTTGGATTACTGCAGATTAATAAGAATTAGGCAGTGCTACAATAGATTTCATCTTTTAAGCTACATCATGAGCATAAATACAAGAAAACATTTGCTCAATAGCTATCTCAATGAATTTCCTGCTAATATTGGAGATATGAGCGTTGAACATGGCGATCGCTTTCATCAAGATATCAAGATTATGCAGGATAGATATCAATGCCGATGGAACATACACATGATAACCGACTACTGTTGGAATATCCAAAGAAACGTTGTAGACACGAAACACTTCAGATGTTCTCGTAAGAGGAAATTTGTATTTGTTTTATCAATTATATTTGCAAATTAACCGCATGGATTCAATAAAAGGTGATGATATCTTATATTTCATTTATCATTTCAGATTCTATTGACATTATATCTTATGGTTTTAAGCTAAAAGCTAGTAAACTATTGTGACCGAGTAAATTATAAACTATATACAATGATTTTGCTACTTAGGTACTAGCTTGTGATTTATACTAAACGAGTATGCTGATTCCGTATCTGCAATCAGAATTACTATAAAACGTAAGGTTCCTGAGTTACACACATACACTTTAGTTACACATATGTGCAGTGTTGCTTCGGCTACCGTAGTGAGAGGATGTGTTGTGTGTGTTTGGTTCCTGCGTTACACTCCTGCTTTATCACGTTGTCAAATTTAGCCATTATAGTATTGGTGTTGAAACGGCATTTACATACAGTGATTAATTGCATTTTTCTTTCAGATTTTCTCTCAATTAATTTGTAAATGAAATAGGATTGTGCAAAAGTATATAACAGGATATATACAAACTAAGTTAAAAACATGAATCGGCGAGGATGTATAAATAGCGCAGACATTTTTTGTTATATCTGTGGAAGATATACTCCAAGCAACCAGCGAAAAAAAATAGATAAAAGAGTAAAAACTACATACAATTATTATTTTGGTTGTAAAGTTAGTGACCAAGACAAGCCTGAGCACCTCACAAATCTTGTACTGTGTATTATATGGGGCTCACACAGTGGTTAAATGGCAAACGGAAGGGCATGCCTTTTGCTGTACCAATGGTGTGGCGTGAGCCAACAAATCCTGTTTTTGATTGTTACTTTTGTATGACAAATATTGCGGGATTCTCAAATAAGAACAAGTCAAAAATTGTATATCCAGATTGTAAGTCAGCTATAAAACCAGTCCCCCATAATATGAAGATACCAGTCTCAGTTCCTCCATCAGCTAGGACAGTTAAAGAAAATGATTCATCGACTGAAGAGGAGGATAACAATGACGATGAAATGTATGAGGGTGATTATGAGGAAAAGAAGATCCAGTTGATAAATCAAGAAAGATTGAATGATTTGGTCAGGGATTTGTCATTGTGAAAGGAGAACGCAGAACTGTTGGGCTCCATACTACAGCAATGGAATCTTCTAGAGGACGGTGCAAAAATATCTACTTTCCCTAAACACCATGAGGCCTTAGTTGCCTTTTATAAAGAAGAAGATGGCGCTTGTTTCTGTACTAATGTTAATAGCCTCATGAATCAGCTAGCAAATGAGCATTTACCTGATGAATAGAGACTATTCATCGACGCAAGCACTGCTAGCTTCAAAGCTGTGTTGCAATGGTAAAAAAAAACCTTCAATTCCTATCGCACATATTGTTGGGATATAGAGACATATGACTCAATGAAATTTATTTTGGAAGCTGTTCATTACTCGTATCAAAAGTGGAATATCTGTGGTGATCTAAAGGTAATTTATTTACTTCTTGGAATGCAGCTAGGATATGCAAAGGATATATGCTTCTTATGCCTATAGAACAGCCGTGACGACAGGAATCATTATATCATCAAAAGGTGGCCCGAAAGAGAAGAACACATAGTTAACCGATACAATGTGAAGCACATGCCTTTGGTACATCCACAGAAGATCTACCTTCCACCACTTCATATCAAACTTGGTCTTATCACGAATTTTGTTAAAGCAATTCCCCAATATTACAGTTTAAATCATTTATAAACTGTACTTATAGCCAAAATTTTAGCCCATATATACTCGTATATCATAGTAATGTATTCGATTCAATTTCGCTAAGAATAGATAAATAAATGTATTTTTTGTGCAAATATATTTTATCTTAATTAAGAATTTGTAAACCGAGACATCATGTTTTGCACTATGTATATTGTTTTGTAAAACTGTCTTGGTTCAATAAACCTTTGATTATTTTTTATTATTATTATCTCGAAGAGAAATTTGGTGCAAAGAAAACCGATGCTAAACTTAAAGCTGGCCTTTTTGTAGGGCCGGACATCAGAGAATTGATACGTGATAGGGAGTTCAGAAATGAACTAACTCCACTTGAGTTGGCAGCATGGGATTCATTTGTCCATGTGAGGTAGAACTTGCTTGGTAATCATAGGGCTCAAAATTATGAAGAACTAGTGGACAGCATGTTAAACGCCTATCAACGAATGGGGTGTCGGATGTCTCTTAAAATGAATTTCTTGCATTTGCATCTAGATTTCCTTCGATCTAATATGGGTGAAATTAGTGACGAACATGAGGAAAGGTTCCACCGAGGTATCGCAATGATGGAAATCAGGTATCAAGGCCGCTTCAACGAAAACAGGATGGGTGACTACTGCTGGTTCCTACAACGGGAGGATCCTATATCCACGTACAAGCGCAAGAGCAAGAGTCTCAACCATTTTTGAAAACAAATATAGTTAGGTGAGTACTACCTTTTTTATATGTAATACATATCTTGTCTGGGTCTGCAAAAGAACGTACTTAATGCCAAATAGGGTGCCCCGATTCCAAACCTTTGCCCAGAAACGTCTCATTCTTCTCAAACTCGTAATAATTATATCATCAATTGATCTAAGGTGACAAAGTGAGCCATATAGCCTAGTTGCATAACTCAGGAGTCTGAGCACAGATTTGGAATCAGCGCACCAAAATTAATTAGTTACAACCATATTTACTCAAGTAGCAGAGACAAAGTTAAAATTTGTTGGCTAGTGTTATGTATACAGTATATCATAAAACAGAGCTATGCTATTGAATAAAAATGATTTAATAGAAGATACTGGATGCCATATTTGAAATCAGCACCTATAAATTAGTTAAAAACAACCACAAAACCTAATTCAGAAAGAAACATTTCCAAAGGATAGGTCCGGATTTCCCGACCTATATCGCCTACAGGTCACACGTTTGCAATAAAACTTGACATAATCATAACAAGCAACGACTTCCCATTCAGTTATAATAGTGAGCCGAGCCCAACAGTACTCAGCGACCACTTAGCGATATTAACAACGATCTCGCTCGCACCGATCCAGCTTCCGGTCACTATCCACAAAAGCCCTCTTTCGGCCAACCGAGTGCGGTACAGGGAAATCCTCATTAGACACGAACCAGCTGATCTAAGCGAGGCAATATTGTAATAAATTAACTAGGAGCTGGATATAATAACTACCTCCAACCCCGCAACCCAGATGGAAGGAGGGAATGAAGGAGATCGCTAGGGAGCACAGGTAGGTGTACGAATAAATTAGAAGGGCAGGTTCGAACCCAAAAAGAAACTCGCTGCTGCGACGCCTAAGTGAAGAACTTACGCAGGCTATAAACTTCCAAGGGGCTGAGGTCTGCGACAGCCTAATACCCAGAGTAGACAGCGAGGTAAGCACGGAAGAATTCGGGCGAAACATTAAAAAAATAAAGAAGAGAGAAGACCAGAATAAAATAGGAGGATAAATATTTAGAGGATCCGGTGGTTCTTGAGGTCAGATTTCGAAAGTTCTGGAAAGTAATCTCCTCGATAACACTAGAGGACGATGTTAGTTCGACCAGGAATTCGAGGGACAACTTATAGAATGGTGAATTACATGTCACTCTATCTCCTTGAGTTCGTTGAAAAATTCTGAAAAAAGCTTCTAGTAAACAGATTACAAACCAATCAACTGAGCTGGAATCCCCAAACCCTGAACAACACGGGCTCCGTAAGAAAAGAGGGACGGATACAGCCATCGCTCTTCTAACGGAAAACTCGCGCGCTGCAAAGCTGAAGGAAAATACGTAGACGCGGTAGCGTGAGTTATACAGAAGGCCATCGATAAGGTTTGGCTGAGAGGTCTACATTATAAGACTTTAGACCTATAGCTCAACCTAATCCTGGAAAGAGTCATCTGTGATTGCATCATGAACCCTAATAATGATCGAGGGCTACAGAAGAACCAAGTTCAAAGTCGAGGCCGGTGTTCCACAAGGTAGATGTTTGAGGACAATGCTGTACTTCGTATACACATTGAACTTGCCCACGCCAGTAAAGGAAGAAGTGTTATCCCTGCAGTTTGCAGATGACAAAACAAAAATCATCCCCAGTTCTTATCGGAACGTGGGAGTACAGGCAAGGGGGAGAGATACCGTGATCGATAACATCACCAGATATGAAAAGAAGTGTAAAATAAAGACCAACCGCCAAAAATTCCAGATACAAACAGTGAACCGACGGAAACTTAAGGACAGGGTCCATCCTCTCTCAGGTTGAACCCTGTTCGACATACAGAACTGCACAAAACAACAGGGCTGAAGCCATTGAGTATAGTACTCCAGATGTCTGCGATAAAATAGAGGATCAAATACTCCAGACAATGGAAAA
Source organism: Ceratothoa steindachneri (assembly GCA_963969495.1). Classification (NCBI taxonomy): domain Eukaryota; kingdom Metazoa; phylum Arthropoda; class Malacostraca; order Isopoda; family Cymothoidae; genus Ceratothoa; species Ceratothoa steindachneri. The sequence continues at coordinate 109,987,658 of OZ018318.1, forward strand.
CAATATCGAAATTCCACAACTTAAACTGCATTCGTCACTAAGAGAGCTCTATTCTCAAGCCGTAGAAATTGCTCCCTGGGAGCCACGGACGCTATGTATACCTAAACTAGCCTACCAAATTAGATGACAGGTAAATAAACAACTAAAAGTTACCGAATTATATAAAACAAAATAGATAAAATAAAAAATGTCAAAAGCACCCCCTTCATAATTTGTTGAAAGAAACCTTAAAAAAGGCAAAGTGCACGAAACCTAAGTAAAGATAAAAAAATAAAATATAAACAAAAATAAAGCAAAAAGGCAAAAAATGATCGTCAAAACGATTAACTCAGCCACCAGTGGACTCCACTGGGGACGCTGAAGGAACGAATAACTCCAGATGTTTTCACCACAGTAAAACAAAGCTTCCAATCCTTATCATGGGTTCATTAACAACAATAAAAAATATATAAAAATAAACAACAACAACATATTCAATAACACAAAAACCCATACTTAAACTAGCCAGTTCATTTAACACACTCATCACGAATATAGCAAAAGCAGATACAGGCCAAACACTTCTGTTTAGGTCACAAGAAGACGCCTCACCTTCTCCCTAAGACACCTTATCAGAACACTAATACCACACCAAACAATCTGACACAACACTAAAAAAACAAAAATTACGTATACGCCGGACAAACCCTTTATGGTTGTCATTAACAAACAATGACCTTCTCACCAACCTCAGGAGGCCTTTAAAGACGTCTACTTCAACGACACCAAGCAATGGGTAATTATTACACTCTCAGAAGAGTACCGCAAAACAGGCCCTTAGACCAAGGCATCAAGGTCTGCAGCACCCTCACATATGCTTACAAAATTGAAAACCAACTTATCATAAAACTACCACTATGTTGCCGTTATTACAAGACGAGACACGACACACATACATGCCAGTGATACCTTGTCTTCTCGAGATGAGGCATAATGGGGCGCCATTACACTGAGTGTTAAAACACCAGCTATATCTGCATCAACTGCAGCGGCGATCATGTCACAGTTAGCTTAAGGTGCCTATATGTATGCAAGGTCAGTGCGGACGTCATTGCGGAGCTGACGAGACAAAAAACAACAACCACCTCACCCATCTGCTCCACTCATGCCCCCCCCCTCCCTTCAGCCTTCTGCTTACAAGAAAGAACATTCGTCACCGCTCCCAGTGCTGAGGGAAGCACTCAACTATGCACCTAACTCTCAACAACCCCCTGTGCGACACTAACCCTGACACCACCCAACCCAACACCAAACCCCAACCCCAAAACACAACTGCCTACCGTGCTTTCTACGGTGGGCTGCTTCCCAGAGGTGATTAGTGGCTAGAGGCAGCTGTCCTAAATGTACCTGGTCCCTCAATTTCCTCGTCTTGCAGTTTGCAGGATTTCATGGGAGTTAGATTGCATATTTAGACTTGGTTGGTTTTATAGCAATGACTCTGGGCATTCCTATAATAAAAACCTCCTGCGAAACTTAAATATATATATATATATATATATATATATATATATATATATATATATATATATATATATATATATCATTATTTATTATGTATAAAATTCAATTCTTTTTTCATTTAAATAATTCTTGCAATCCTTTAACTTTGTTAATTTAATCATTCATTTATTTTACTCTAACTTTGTCAATTTAATCTTTCAATTAATTTACTTCAACTTTTGTGAATTAAATCATTTTATGTTAAACTTAATAATTAATTAATTCATTTATTTTCTTGTCAATTCAATTAACGTATACTGTTCCAAACAACATCTTTTAAATTTCACACACAAACTAACGAACACACGTTCCCAGCTCGATCAAAAGAGCACGCTACCTGCCCATTCGACTCGCTACTTTCTTCGTATAAAGGTCGGTAACCATTCCTTCTACAATTATTCATTTACATCCAAACAAATCATACTGAGTTAATTCCACTCTCACATTATTTGCAAACGACCATACGAGAGTAAGTCCTAATTATATTTACTTCTCATTGCAGCTCCAATTTAGTCCATTATAGATACTCTAAATTACTACTACATTATTTACTCTACATCAAAGATACTCTAAATTATTTACTATAATAACATATTTACTCTACATTATTTACTCTATACTATTCACTACATTACTACACGATATTATATATATTATTCACCTTTTTGTTTCACCATATTATTCACCATATTTACTTAAACTACTTATCTCATGTACATTCGTTGATTTTATGAATATATTTATATTTGTGTAATTGTCTTTCTTAACGCCCAAGTCATTATTCCAAAATTTATTTCGCTGTCGCCTTAAGTCCTAAAGCTAACGGCAGACTTCTTCGATCAAACAAAATTTATGGGTATGATTTTCGAAATGCTATCTAGGCTGATTTATTATCCGAAGATATATCACATAGATAACCATACGCTATAGTTTTCTTGAATATATATTGCTTCAAGGAGGAGTAATTGGCGTCTGTTGGGAACTTAATCTACTTTTTTGTGTTTTCTTCCGTCATTTTTCTGTTAAGGCAAGTTCCATGCATTTCTTGTGTATCTATTTTAGGTGCACCATTGTTGAGGTGATATGATATTTTTCTTCAGAGTGTGTTTCGGTCATTCCGATATACGAGTTAGGTAAGAGCTCAGTCTCCTAAGGTACATGTGTACTCATATATCAGATGGGTCCTTTGTTTGGGTTGAGGGGGAGATTTTGAGTTATTTTTCATGAAAAGGGTTGATGTCCGTCTATTTGGTAATAGATCCTGTCCTTCCAAATTCTGGCGAAGCCGCGAATAGCGAAGTAAATGTAAAGCACCTCCCGCGAGAGCATACTGTAGATCTTTTGAGGAGATAATAATTTTAAGAAGAAGGGAGTTTGTGAAAAGTCACCAACTTTCTGCTGCAGTCTCGCACCGACACGAGTGGATAACGCATCCGAGACAATGCTTATAGGGGTTTCTAGACCAGGATGGCCAACAAAACAGCGGATGCTATAACTTCTTTGGTGGTAGAAAAGGATTTGCACGTTTTGTACGACCATGACAAAGGAAAGTTCTTCTTGGTGGTATTTGGAGGTTGTGAAGGGGGTTACATGACCTGAAAAACTTCGGGTATAATTCTATGGTAAAAATCAACTATACAACAAAAACTTTGAAATTGGTTGAGCGAAACGGTTTGGGAAAATTCCGAATGGCAGCAACTTTGACGTCGAGAGGACGAATTCAGTCAGGAGAAACTTAGTGTCCAATAAAGGAGAGTTGGGGCCTAGATTGAAGGCGTGGCTGAGGCTAAGGCGGTGCCTGTAGTCATCGCGGTGGCGGTTGAGGAAACAATCGTGTTACTTATGCCTTAGTCCATAGTTATACTGAGGCATATGAGGCAAGGTGGGTAAATAAAAAAAAAACAGCCCTAAAAAACCCGGGTTTTATTCCTGGGTTTTGGGGGGTGCTTTTTCAAGTGAAATTTGGGTTCTTTTTCAAAATTACTTTTTTTCAAGAAATGAATGCTACTTATCATTATTTTATTCAAAATTCATATTTATGTTTATAATTTAAACAAATATGTATCAAATTAAGGTTATTTATCTGATACTGACGCATAGTTCATCTCTCCTTCTACAGGTTATGGCTATCATGGGACATGGGTACCCCAAATTCTCGATCAGTGATCTGTTAATGTGATCTATTCTTACTATAATATAATTATTAAACTAAGTAATTATTAATATTATATAAAAACAGAGATAGCTATTCTTTTTCTATGTTATTCTAATGCTTGTATCATTTGTTTTGTTTAAAAAAAAACAAGATTTGAAAAACCCAGAATAAAACCCGGGTTTTATTGGGCTTTTTCAAAAATTTGCGGGTTTTGCCAACCCTGACATGAGGCACTTGCCTCGGTTAATTTTCCTGTCTCATTTTTTTAAAAAATCATCTAACTATTAATTTACATTTTTATTTTTTTGGCCCATGCCGTGAGATCACTTGCGTAGTTTTTTATAAATAAATCCTTATCTGCTACATTAATTTGGGGCTGTCCGTAGAAATAATACTTTGATATTTTGCATATAGAAGTAGTTGTAGTAGAGTTCTGAATCTTTGCATATTATATTTAATAAATTTAGTTTCATTTTAGAATTTATGTGCTTACATGTATTAAAATTCTTTTGATGATTTTTCAAATAATTGATATAAATTGGGGCTACAAATTACAACCATAACAATAAATTGGACCAATTTCTCTTTGAAACATTTGAAAGATTTTCTATGCTGTATTAAATGCCCCATTAAATCTGCTAAATTTGGCTTAAGTATTGACTAAAATTTTAAAGTATGAGTAAACTTGCAAAATTTGTTAAGTATTTATTAAATTTACAAAGCTCGCTAAGTTTCGTTCATCATTAGCAGATACTTAGAATTTTGACCCTTTATTTGTTTCCTCGGGTAGTTGGTCTATTTTTAACAAACTTGTTTTTCCAAAGGTGAATGCTTACACATTGGCACATATGATGGCAGCTGAAAACAAGGATTTTTTTCCGAATATAAACTATATGTTAAAAACTCATAACCAGAGTAGACAGCTCATGCTGCTGTGAGCGCTTCTTCTTTGCTTTAAGACGCTTCAAGAGAGTTGGCATACGAACTGAACCTTGCAAAACCGATTGAATAGCCTGGCTCTATACTACGTACATGTTCATCGAGATATTGATGTGAACCGAGACAACCTTATCAAACGTTTGGATGCCTCCGGGCATAGAAAAATTGCGCTGTAATTTTTTCGTATTGTGTTTTATAGGTTTTTTTTTCAATTAAAACTGCATGGCATAGTTTCGGTTTCTTTTTTGCCTAGCCTATTGTAATTGAGGACATGAGTACACCTACATTTAACTACATACATAGAAGTACTTTCCAATTATTTGCCTCGGTAAAAATTTGACTCATGGCTACGGGCTAGATGCAATGGTGAGCACTGAATACATTTAAATTATTTAAATACTAAATATTAAATGCATGAAAAAAATGTATTTAGATACTACTTGTAAATACATTTCGAAATTGTATTTAGTATTTAAATACTAAATAGATTAAATGTATTTAGAAACATTTTTAAATACATTTCAAATACATGATATATAATGACAATCGATAAGGACCATTGGTATCACAATAAAAAAAATATCCATTAAAATGAAATTGTATATTATAATTACTAATGTAGGATTTGATGACAATTAAACCTAGGTACTACAAAATAATAGAAAGTTCCATAGAATGAAATTTCAGTTAGCTATTTATATCAGCATTACATTTAAGTAATATCAGTTGCTGAAATGTTTCGTCAGATAAAGAACTCCGTTTTGGAGATAAGTTCAATCCTCCTAAAGAGAAGAGCCGTTCCACAGGAGCTGACGACAGGAGGGTGGTGTTGTATTTAATAAATAACTTTTTTTAGGTTTAGATATCTACGAGTATCTAAACTTTGAAGTGTTTTATTTGAATCCTAAAGGTAACTGAACAATTCTAAATCTGCGGTTGATCGTGCTTGAGTGGGTTTTGTAAATCCAAAATAATCGCTACTGTCCGATACACCATTGGATGATTCAGCTTTGGGTCCCTCTGCTAAATTCTCAATCACTTGAATCATAATATTTTTAACAGAGTCTTGGTGGCTTGAACTGTCTCATGAAATATTAATATCTAAGCAACAGAGTTTGAAGAATGGATGGCTTGTTGATGCGATAATGGCATCTGTAACGCTGGCTTCATTTACCAGGGGCAAATAAGATTGGTAGCGCTTTCAAAAGCCCTTAGTGACTGCACTTAGAATAGGTTGGCAAAATTTCAGAGAACGTGACTAAAGGCTCTTCAGCTTTTTCTCCACAGTAAGCAAGGTAGGGAGCAATTCTCCATAAAAACAGCTTTGTTCTCTTTGTAGACGATCAATTGCCACTGCAATAGGAGCTAAAAACTGAGACATACTCCCTAATAAATTCAATTCCGTGACTTCTGAACACTGGAAGTTCAAGGGACGTCATGAGTTGATGTAATTTGTCCTTGTGTTTTAAAAGTAAAGACAATGCATCAAACAAAGAGTTCCACCTTGTAATGTAAGGTACCTTTAATGAGCAGTTGATAACATTTTTGATAATCTCTGCTTTTGTTCCATAATGCTGAGCATTTACCCATCGCAGCATGATTAATATTTACAGAAGAAGATATTCTCAGTGCCTGTTTTGCATCAGTCGTGACGACGAGACTGAGTGTGTGTGAAGTACAGCGCACATGCTTAGGTAGGCTGAGGCTGCATTGGTCAGATGAAAGGTCTCCTTCCTGATCTAAGGCACTTCTCATTAAGAAACTATCCTCCAGCTCGTGCTCACCCTGATCTTCTTCATCTACTTGGATTCCATCTTCTGAATCTGTGGAGACATTTGCAGCAGTAACTGCAAATTCTTTAAACGCTTTAACAAAATTAGAGCCGTTATCAGTGACGGTGCTCCTGATTTTCTGCAGGGGGATATCGTATTCATTAATGATATTCTCCATATGTTCAGCAATCTTGATGTAGTTATGCTCTCCTTTGAAGCGGACAAGAGCAGCTTCCTCAAGCTGATAAAAAAAAATGAAATAATAGTCCAATGTTTGTCTCATAAATGTTTCCATAAATTTTACATATTAATATAATCGAGATAAATTCCACCAACACATAGGTCTGTTTTCAGCCAAGAGTTGATAACTCCCTAACTGAAAAGACATTTTCAATTTCATATTTCATAAAGAACAAAATCTTAACATAACCAATGAACTGTAACGCCCAAAAAACTACGGTGACGAGTTGATCAAATATGTGCAGTAAGATATAAGTAAGAGGTGCTGTCTAGTTTATTCTTCAGTAGAGCTCTTGTCACTTTATCTTCTTGTATAAGATTTCGGCCTAGCGTCCGCCTTGAAATAACGTTAACTGAAGAATTTAGACCTGCGTTAGTGGAATGCGTGATTATTGTGAGTGAAATTGATTTTCACAGTGAAATGAGAATATATGGTATGCACATAAAAATTTATATTTAAAATGTAGTTATATGAATATCCTATAGCTATATAGGACTGATACATCAAATATATTATTAGTCCTTCATATTCAGAATTACATAGTAAAATATTGACTTTCAGTATTGTTAGGAATATATACATTATCAAGCTTTATTTCCTACGTTTTTGATGGGTGGGCATGCTAGTTTTGACATAATGATATACAGGTATTGCTACGATAACGAAATACATCGTTATAGGAATTCATCTGATAACTACATATAATCGATCAATAATTTACTAATTATTCCTGAAAAAATCTTATTCAATAATATCTTCAAGTAAATGATAGCGCGCTTTAAGAATATATGTATATGGATTATCATAAAATTATTGCAATATATTAACCTAAGTTGTTTGTATATTTTTTTCCTTTATTTAACTTCGTTATATAGCCTACGTAGTGACCAATGATCCGAACGCTTTAGTATTTGGTCGTTATAAGAGCTTAACCTGTATTACTAATACCATAGGTAGGCGTTATCGCGATAAATTATCGCGATAACGATATCGGGTTATCGGATTTTTTTTCGCGTTATCGATTCATTGGTATCGCCGATACTTTTGGTTCCAAACTAGCGATAATCGATCATTTCAGTTTTTGGTTCCAGTTTAGCACAGGGGCGAGCCGCGCGTGCCTTGGAGGCAGAAATAAGTAGGTCCGAGCTGGGAATCTAACGTATACTGAACGGAGTGCGGGGCGGCCGGTCTTGACGTCTTCTCTAAACGTTCGCTCAGCTTCAGTCTCTCACCAGCTGTCAGACGAGAGATCACGAGGTGTTGCTCCTGCGCGCTACCGGTTTTACGCGTTCCTTGATGATTTTTTTCTCTATGTTCCTGTGCTTCTTCCGTTCTATTTTTTTGTGCACGTGTATATGAATGCATGTAATATTCGGTGCTATTCTAATATCTGAATTTTGGATTTATCGGTTATCACCTTATCGGGCAATAAATTTATCGCCGATAAGGTTGTCGTTATCGATTTATCAGTTATCGTGATACATTTTTCGTTATCGCACCCACCACTGACTAATACTATAATTGTAAACAAGATTTGTAACTCAGAATTGACTTTTAATTAATCTCACAACTGGTTGATCCATGATTGATAGGGGATGCACACCTTGCATGATCAAATCTGCAATAAGCTTATCAACAACATATAGTTTGACCTTCTTAGTATTCACCGCAAAACACTTCGGTAATGTCTCTACTTTTAAACCGCTGCATGAAGGACCATCGTCTAATACTTAACATTTTCTTTTTGATTTTTTTCTTTGAGCTGTCACGTAGTTATCCGCTTTTTGCATCAAAGCAGGATGCTTTCTCTGTTGATAAATATACATGATCAGATAATTGAAGGACATTTGCTTTACGTTGCCATAATTCAAGTTAAATTCAATCTGCATATGCTATAAATAAAGTTGTTACAAAAGGAGCATGTAGGTTCGTGCATGGTAAACCTACTCTACTTAACACTATCGTTAACTAATAGCAATTTTGCCATTTTTTTAAAAATAAGAAATAGTGAAACTTGTCAATTAAATTAAGTATCATATAATTATCTTTAATAAATTCTTACCGGAAAATGAATGCGTAGATTGGAAGTAGCATTGCTCGCCGCAGAGATTTCGCCATTGCATGATGTACATACACAATTCACTTTTTTCCGTCACAAGGTTTTACTCTAAAATATTTACCATCTAGTAAAGGATAGCTATAATTACATGATTCTTTATCTTCATCGTCTTTATTATTCTATAATCTATCCATTTCACACTATTTCGAAGAGGTTGAAGTTGCCATGCAGCAGTTGAAATAAAGGTGAGCGCTCTCATTATACAACCGGGCACAACTGTGACCATCTGTTTACTGAATTTGAACTGATGCAAGCAATCTTCCCTCACTGGCTCGTGCGGTCAACCCTTTGTGTCATACAAGTTGCGACAAGCTAAAACATACATTACACGTTCTTAACAGCTATATAAACCTATTATCAGTAAAGTATTTGCAAAAAGTATTTAAATACATTGTATTTAAATACTTTCAAAAGTATTTAAATAAATGATTTCAAATGTATTTACAAATACAATTTTAAATACAAAGTATTTAAATACTGCCCACCTCTGTCTAGATGTTGAACATGTTTGAATTAGTTGATCTCAGGTAATTATTAACTTTAAAGGAAAAAACTCGAAGAGGAAGTGAATTATGAACGGATATATGTAAATCGAATAGCAACGAGGAAAAAACATATGTGTGCAAAGCACCCACCACCATTCCTTCCCTACGAAAGAGATTCTTAAATTATTAAAGCCTGGTCATGTAATTTGAATAGACATGAGGTCTAGGAACAGAAATGAGTTTTCGCGCCTGTCGACTATCATTTAACATTATCTAGTGGTTCAATCATATCATATTTTGTCCCAATGTTTACCACACTTATTATTTTTTCCCCACGAATTGTTGACGGTGAATCTGCAATAGCGTGTTTCTTGCTGTGAGTCATTGCTTTCATGATACCTTTAGGCACCATTTTTCGGCATGGTTGTTACTGGTGATGAGAAGTGGATCTTTTATCATGAGTTTAAATGTCGCCGTTCGTGAGTCAGTCGAAGAAGCAGAAAATTCCTCCACAACAGAGAGGACTTCATCTCCAAAGGATCATGGGGGGACATTAAAGGTATTGTCCATTCCGAACTGTCAGACAACAATCGAACAATTAGTATTAATCTCTACTGGTGCTTTGGGCCAAATTGAAAACAAGTCGGATTCATATTTTGCATCAAAACCTAAAGAACTTCGCAAGCAAGACATTTATACGCTTGTTGCCAGATGAAATGAGTTTACAGAAAACAATAGAGGTTGTTTATGATTAAATATTTTTATAGACATTAGTTTTTTATTTTTAATATATACCCTAAAATCGGAAATTACTTTTGTTCCAACCTGATAGTTTGTGTAAAGATATGCTACATCAAATTATCATCTAACAGGCTTAAGATTTTCTTACAGGATTATGATGGGACATTTTTTTTTTATTTCAGCTTTTCGAACAGTTGCACTGTCTGAATAGGACGATACATAAGTTGGATTTACTTTCCTCCACTTTAAATTGCAGTTCACATGTATATTTTGTTCTTTATGGGAGAATTTCTTCGTCATCTTTACTGCTATCTCCATTTATGGTCTTCCGACAAGTCGCACTCTATCCAGCTTCTACTTAACCTATAGAGGAAAAGAACGCAAAGGTTGTAGCCAACCGTAGATGGTGTTTCCCCATTCACACTATCCATAACTACAGATGTACCAATAAATATCCATATACAAATATTTTAGATTATTACCTGACACTTCGGCAGGGATATAATTGCTGTCTAAAATATCATCATCAAATTCGTCTTCGTCATTTCCTTCATCAACATCAGGCGGAAAAGCAATAATATTTAGGGGCTAATTACTTGAATTGGCAGTTATTTGACCAAGAGTATTTACGAGTCTGTTATAATGTTTCTCATGAAATGAGCTAATATTTATCTTTATAGTAAAAAAACTAAACCTGTAAAAATTTGGGAATAATGGGTATTTCAAAAGTCCTGTTACACTCGTTACGACGTTCTCAACAGAGGACACAATAATAATTTTTATGCAGTTAGACACGATTTTATTGTTTTAACAAATAAATATTTGTTTATATTGAAATAATGATCAATGTGGGCGCCCTCAGTGGCGAGCACGCGCTCCAGGCGAGACCTGAAGGCCGCGGAGAAGTTGCGGACGAAGTCCTTCCTCATGCTCGCCCACACGCGGTTGACGGAAGACTTCAGCTCGTCGAATCTGCTGTGGCCAAACTTGCAGTCCTTGCCCTCGACATGCGCCTACACGTTGTAGTCAAGGGGATTGAGGTCAAGCGACTGCGGCGGACAAAAGTCCTTCGACCTCGGAGACGTTGTGGCCGAAGCTTAGCACGCGGTCGTTCTGCTTGTTGATGACCGGATCGACAGTTAAGTGTTTTCTATTATAATGAAAAAAGAGAATTCAATGGCTATGAATCTTAGAGTCGTTGAGAAGGTGACGACAGCGCTCTCGACCTTGTTCTCGCATACGGTCGGTGAGCAGAGAACTTTCCACACACCTCAAGCTCTTGCCGTCCTCCTCCTTGACGTCCCTGGACACGGGCCACCGAGATGTTCTTCTTCTTCGCAAGCATAATTATTTTGAGCTTCGGAGCACTTTCGGAAGCCTTTATCTCAGCCAAATGGTTGACAACTTGAGGTCTGCCTAAACGAGATTGACCTTTGAGGCCTTCCGTGTTCTTGAGCCTCTCCGCGACTCTACGGTCATCCGGCTGACGTCGAACCACTCGTCGATGTTGGAATTGTTGTGACCCGCGCACAGGAGAGCAGAGATCTTGATTCTTTTCAGTTCCCATCTCCACACGCCTGTACACAATGGAAAAGAAGTTTTAATAACACATGCTCGAAAAGTAGAATTTTAAGTGTGTTTGACGGAACTTTTTCTATCACACATGCAAACCTCTCGAAAGATAAAAAAACAACAACAGTCTAACATAACTTTGGCAAAACCCGATAAGTAAAACTGCATGAAATGAGACTAAGGAATTTTGCACATGTTAGGTTCCGCTGTACTCATGCGTGTTCATTCACAAACGAGGCCAATTTGTGTAACAAATTTTCTTATGCAAAGTTATTGATTTCTGTACCAAATAATAAACCATTCTGTTTAGTATTAATGTTTTTTTTTAATTTAGCATTATCGTACAGTACTGTAGAGCTTGTGATATAAAAATAAGTAAAGCGCTGTTGAAAATGATCGAAAAACATAAATTATAATCAATTCTATAAAATACACGAATACAACAGACCAGAACCGTAGCAACCGCCACCCCAAAGCGAGGGGGGGGGGCTCTTGAAGGGGCCCCACTGTGGCTAAAAAAATAATATTTTATTAATAAAAATATAAAATTTTCGAATACACATTTTCCGCAATTATCTGATTTATCTCTTCCCTTCGACTGTGTCATTAATGATAGATCAGAATATTTGGATTACAGGAATATTGTTATGGGGGCCTCACAATCTTGATTTAGGAGGGTGAGGCCCACTAGACCTTTCTACGGCTCTGCAACAGACCATAGTTGACCAAATCAGCATAAAAAGTAACCAGGTGACTTTATTTCACAGAAATTCCAACGGTGTCACATCAATGATAACTTCGCAGTTGCTTTTTTTGTTTTTGCTGTATTCACCTGGGTACGGTGAGATTTAATAGGTTAATTCAAAGAACAGATATTGGTTTCAAATACAAAGTCTATAGAAAACCAACCGCCGTCTATGTACATCAGTGCTTTAAGAGTTACTAGTTTCGAATACTTTCAAAGTGAAATTAAAGCAATAAAAAATATTGGCAAACACCCTAATTAATTGAAAGAAATCTTGAAAGCAAACATTAAATCAGCCCCCCAAACGATCACCCGTCGACAAATGAAAATCCTCTCCCTTTCATAAAACATTAACTTTGTTCCCTTGAAAAATATCCTAAATTTTTGGACAGAAATCTAGTTTTCAACTATCACACCAAAATTAAAAATTTATTGATAGAAAATTCTCCGTGCAACATAGAAAGCTGTATTTATAAAATTCCATGTAAAGATTGCCCAAAATATTATATCGACCATATTAGCAAAACCTTAAACAAAAGACTAAATCAGCATAAATATAGTGTAAGAAAATGTCAAACGTCTAATACAAACATTAATTTTACAATTTATTTTCCGAACTCATAGAATAGATTGGGAAAAAGTGGTTACCATTTTTAAAAATGGGTCTTATGTACAACGAAACATCATAGAATCGGCAGCGATAAAATAAACCTGCTCCTCTAATATTAACTGCAGCGAGGATCTTTATAATTTAGAGGATTTAATAGTTAAGATGCTAAACAAAGACTTAGAAATAAAAATATCAACGACCTCTATCCCACTATCAATTTTGAAGTAGAGTGGGAAAAAGATAATTGTATATCCTTTCTTGATGTAAAAATTGTTAGAGTCATTGACAATATTAGTAGCTTCACTGTGTACCGAAAACCAACCCATTCTAACTCGTATATACATTTCTATTCTCATTATGATATTAACATTAAGCGAGCCGTTGCATCAGGTAGGTTTTTGAGAGCACTTAGAATATGTGACCCTTGCTTTCTAGAAGACGAGATTACATACTAGTATATAACCTGCAGTTTCATTGAATTAAATTAACCCCTCCACGTGATCAATGAAAGTTTATCTAAAGCAAAATCTATTCATTACCGTCCCAAGAATAAAAACAAATTTAGTAATACGAAGTGTCTATCTCTCCCTTTTTCTTCTCTCCCTAAAAAAGTGAACAAAGTTATTTCCCCAGGACTAGCCACATTTAAATACCCTTTTTCTATCCTTAAATCTTTCCCTTCGACCAAGCCCTTGGATCAGCCAAATGAAGCAGGTGTATATTTAATCCCGTGTGGCTCTACAAACTGTCCTTCATTTTACATAGGAGAGACCGGGAGAATCTTAACAAAACGAATTTATGAACATAAAGGTGATGTCAGACGATGTCCTATCCAGTATTTTTAATCATATTAGCAATTTCAACCACCAAAGTGACTATTCAAAGGCACAAATCATATATAATTGTGAAGATTTCCGTAAAAGAAAAATAGTAGAATCTATATTAATAGGAGAAATTCCCAATTTTAATTTGTCAGATGGGTAATTGAAAGGCAGCCCCCATTCTCGTAACCTCATCGTGAAACAGCTTAGTCAACGATCTTAGACTTACAACCCCTGATTAATGACCTTTTTCCCCGGTTTGGTGTTCTTTGTGTTTTTTCTATTTGTTTTTTTCTGATCTGTACGCTATTTATACATATATATATATATATATATATATATATATATATATATATATATATATATATATATATATATATATATATATATATATTGTTTAACTTCCATATGTAAATATCAAATTTTGTTATTATCGTTTATTGGGGTATATGTATCTGTCTCTGCATTGGTATTACTACAAACGGTTCCTTCTACTTCTGTTCGAAATTTATAACGCGTCAGCGATTGTATTTTGTCTTTTGTGAGCCCTCCATTTCTTCTTTCAAAATATAGTTGTGAAAAAGTTAGCTCACATGGAGGAAGGAGAGTCATCATTATATTGGAAAAAGAGTTACCTGTGTCATGATGATTCGCGCAAGGTATCATGACTGGTGCAAAATGCTTTGCTAACATTGTAAAGGCTCTAACGTTATGATCAACCAGGTGCAATAAATACCACTTAAAAATCATTTTCTTTCATTCACTCTGATTCCGACTCCACATTCATTGGTAAAGGAGGAAAGAATTTATAAAAACGCTCCGAAGATAATCGAATAAGATCGAAAGCTCAGCAATTTAATTTGATTTTTACCAAACCCATTCATTTAAAAGAGAGATGAATACAGGACAAGTGATCCACCATCTACAAGATGAAATAAAAAAGACAGAAGAATAGAAAGTTGCAAAGGAAATTAACTAAGGCGAAATACACTATGGTCTTCAACAAAATTTGCATATATATATATATATATATATATATATATATATATATATATATATATATATATATGCGAGGGGCGGTCAATAGGTTTTGCGAATCGGTAGGGCAAAACAGAGGATGGGGGATAGCTGTTTGTGGGGGTGTTAGGACAAGTTAAGACAAGTCTGGACCTGCAGCCTCACGCTCCTGCCTCGTCTATTTAAGAAGCAGTAGCTGATCGCAGATCGTCAGTCACAAATTTTTCAACAATGGAGAAGGTTGAGCACCGCGCAGTGATCAAATTTTGGACCAAGGTTGCAGTGTACACCGACACCGCCCCTTCCTAGGCAACCATTGCTCGCTGGAATAGGGAGTTACGCCATGGTCGTGAGTCCCTTGAAGATGACCCCCGTCAGACGTGACCAACGAAGACAATGTGTCCCGTGTAGAGAGGAGGATCCTCGAAAATCGACGGGTGAAGGTCGAAGAAATCAAGCGACAACTTGGAATATCACATGGAAGTGTTATGAACATCATCCACGACAATTTGGCCATGACCAAGGTTTCTGCCCGTTGGGTTCCTAGTAACCTCACGCCCCATGATCGACTTCAGCGTCGTCAAAGTCCACAAGGCCAAAGTTGCACAAGCTGCCCTGCGCGAGTACTGATTCGAGGAGTTCAACCATCCCCCCTACAGTCTAGATCTGGCCCCTAGCGACTACTTTTTATTCCGCCAGCTCAAGGCTGCACTGCGTGGACGCCGGTTTGGGGACGATGAAGATGTCCAGCTTTCCGTCCAGAAGTGGATTGAACAGCAGTCGGGAGATTTCTGGTTGTCGGGAAAGCAAAGCCTCAGGGACAAGTGGTGCAAGTGCATTGAAGTCGACGGTAGTTATATTGAAAAATAATAAAACCATTTTCCTCATATCTCGTTTCCTTATATCCGAATTGCAAAACTTATTGACCACCCCTCGTATATATATATAAATATATATATATATATATATATATATATATATATATATATATATATATATATATATATATATATATATATATATCATGGGCTTCGTGAAAAAACCCTCTAGGATGTCACTCACCAGTTTTGCCTAGCGGGTCAATTGTTAGGCGCTTTGAACTTGATGACGTAGTTTTTGTGACGGTCCTTACCTTCATTGTCACTTTCTTTGTGGGGTAAAGTGCCTTAAAATTAGTCCCTTGTATTTCATCAGTTCCTTTTTTAACAGAGTCGATAGAGGTATCTTCTTTAAAATGCTTCATTAAGGATTCAACAAAAGCGACAAAGTATTGCGACGAGTAATTCACTTAGAAATTTGTGATTGCAATCAATAGGAATCTGGCAACGAATAATTGAAAAGCCCTTTCCATATTACGAGTACCTCTAGATGATATTCCAGATCTGATTCTGAATTAAGATGATGATGATGATGGTATATTAACTCTAGAAAAATTGGGATAGTAGTAGATAAAAGTAGGTGAAAAATTTTAAAGTGTGTGTGAGGAGGGGTGCCTTAGTAGGAGGGCATCGCAGTCTTTTTACTTTTGGAAATTTTTCTTTACTTATTTGTTGTATGTAGTGTCTATTATGTATTAGTTTATTTACGTGTAGCAGGCGTGTTCTTCTGATTGTTCGTGTTTCGATTGTTATTATACTTATTTTCAGTTAAATCTTTGAGCATTCAAGCCTTTTAAAGCTTTTGGCTCGGCAATTTACCTGTGTTGTCATCATGTTTGGTGTTATGGATACTCTGTGTTTGTTTCGTTTCGATTGTGTTGTTTCTTGGGTATCTGTTAAGAGTACATTGATGTAATGTTTTCTTGTGTACAGTGTTTGGTGCTTAGGAATCGGTTACGACGTGTGACATTCCCACGCAGTCGAGCAGGAATGCCAATTCTGCCACCTGTTCCCTGTAATTCCGGAATGACATCATTTGTAAGAGTTAACCAGACCCTTCTTCCCAATTTCTGTGCGAAGATATTGATGGGGTCCAGTTTCTTACTTGTGTGGAGTTCCCGCTGACGGCGTTGGTCCCGCCTTCTGACCTTGTTGATCAGTAGGGATGCAGTGTTCTGGATTCGCTGCATTTTTCTCATTGAGGTTTTGTTTGCCGCTTGAGTCACTCCTGCCGGATATATGAGCTTAGCCGGGAAGTACATTAGGTATATCTTCTTGATGTTGGCCGAGCTAACGTCTCTAAACCTGTATAGCTTGGAGATTTCTCTCTTTGCCAGGTTCCGCCTCTCCGTGTAGTGTCTCGCGTATCCGTCGTCGGAGAACTTTAGGCCCAGGACAGTGTCTTCAGCGGAGTAGTCGTATCTCCTCCCCTCGATGATTATGGGATACGTCAACGTGCGGCTTAGTGGGACGATCTTAAATTTGTCCCTATTTGTACTAATCTTCCAGCGTTTCTCGTACTGGTTGATGTTGTTGATTTCCGTTATGGTTCGTGCTGCCTGATCCCTTGCCTTCTTCCCTGGGCACGGGGCGACCTAGGTGATGTCACATACGAATTGAAGATACATCGTGTCCCTATGCACCGGTGTTGGAAGGTCGATGGTAAAGACCAAGTAAAGCAGAGGGCTCAGGTAACTTCCCTGTGGAACATTTGCCTTAAGTTCGAATTCAGGTCCTCTGTGTCTTTCTATCATGAGACATGCCCTTCTGTCCATGACAAAGTCACAAAGGATCCTTTCCAGGACTGGGTCTAGCTGGAGGTTAAGGATCTTGTATTGTAGTCCTTCCAGCTAGACTTTATCGAAGGCCTTCTGCACATCCCTCAACACAATGTCTACATATAACCTATTCGCACGGCAATAGGCTATTTTTTTCTGTCAGAAGCGCTAGGGCTGTATCAGTTGAGCTTGTAGCCTGTTTGCTATGATCTTTTCGAAGATCTCGCCCAGCATCTCCAGAAGAGATATCGGGCGATAGTTTGCCACCTGGTCCGGAGGCTTATTTCCTTTCGGGATGAAGATGATTTTAGCAATCTTGTACCCGTCCGGAGAGTAGCCTACATTCAGGGCGGCATTCATGGTGTTAACCAGTCCCTGAATGATTTGCCCCGGGGCATTCACGAGGTTGCATTTCGTGATCTCAGACCAGCCTGGTGCCCTTTGCTTGAAGGACCTTATGGTCTTCATGGTCTCTTCAAAGGTTATTGGGCAGCCGTGGCCAACCATCTCTCTATCCTGAGATACTTGCGGGTGTGTTGGGTTCTATGAATCATTGTGCCGAGTTCCTCTAGTAGTTGGTCTTCGAAGTCCTGGTCGAAGTCGTCGTTTTTCTCAGGGGTAATAGCGAAAATCTTTTTCCAGTGTGTCCTGAATCTTCTTTCGAGAGACTCTGGATCCTCAATGGTTTCCTCTCCATCTTTTATTTTTATTCTGGCTTTGGTGGGCAGTCCCCTAAGTCTTCGGACTGTATTCCAAAAACTTACTGGACTGACCTCCCTGCCCAGCCTACCTATGATGTTATTCCAGATTTCCTTTTGTTTTTCTGTAATTATGTGTTTAAGTTCTTCGCTTAGTTGTCTCATTCTGGCTGTCCTTTCCCTATTTAGGCCTGTCCTGCCTATATCTTCGAGGATTTCCCTATGTTCCTGAGCGTTATCCCTCATCTCGTACGTCCACCTAGATTGTGGGAGCATTTTATAGGAGATCATGGGGACGCATCTCTCCTCGTCGGCTTGTACGAGGAGATTGGTGATGGTGTTTATCTCCTCGTCCACCTCTTCGAGATTGGCGTCTCCCAGGTCAGCAGGTTTGTATTCGCCGAGTATCTCTCTATATAACTCCCAGTTAGCTTTCGCATAACTCTACCTAAGTGGGACTGGCTTGAGAATCGGTGCCAGCGAGATAGTTGTTAAGATAGGGATATGGTCGCTCGGTACCACAGGACCGGGCTTGCTGCTGATGTTAAAGGGAAAGTTTCGGCTTGCCAATACTATGTCCGGTTTTGTTGCCGAACGTTGCGTTAGGTAAGTCGGGAAGTCTGGTCCTACTCTCTAGAGTCTATCTCTTTCGATGAGCAGTTCCAGGTTCCTTCCCCTCTGGTTGGTGCGACCGTAACCTGAAGCTGCGCAACAGGCGTTTAGGTCACCACCCAGCAATGCCATTTTTCCTCGCCCAAAGATGTTGAATGGGTTAGGAACGGGCAGGTATTCTCGGCGAGGGGGCTGGTAGGCCACTGCCACGGTTAAGGCTCCTAAAAGGATTGGGATTTCAACAGCCACAAAGGACTCCTCTAAGTCTGGAAGTGTTTTATATTTTATGTTTTTACGGATCGCGATGGCACGCCATCGTATCTTTCCTGTGTGTGTTTTTTTGTGATCACAGTGTAGTTTGGTATTTTTATTGTGTTTGTTTCTGTGTTTTCACCGTGTTCAGATATAAGGATCAGGTCGGGATCCACCATGCGGAATATGTTTCCGTATTGGATAGATTTCCCTTCCCAACCGTTGATGTTGAGTGTGAGTATTTTTAATTTGTTGCTGGTGTTTTCCATGTTGTTGTTCGTTTAATGTTTTTGTTCTCTAAGTGTGTGTGTGTGTATTCCTCGCTTACTTTTTCACTCTTCTCTTTTTCCCATTTCGAATTTTGGTGAATTCTGCTTCACTTATGGTGAGGCAGGAATCTGTGTGGATTCTAATTTTTACCGCCATAAGCGCCTCGTCAACCGTTGCTTCCTGCAACTGCGCGTCGTAGCTCCATTTCAATTGCCCTGTTTTTACCCCTTCGACTATCTCTCTGATGGTGGGGTCTGCCGGAAATGGGGTTCGCTCGGTTTTGTAGAAGGCCATATTAAGCTCTTCTCCATCTAAGCTCTTGGGCAATTGGGGAGCCTTTCCCCTACTAGCGCTTCTCGCTCTCTTTATATTCTTTGGGGGTTGGGCTTGTTCCTCTTCCTCATCTTCCGAGGACGATGCGGAGCTCGTGAGGTTTCCTTCCGCTTGTTTCATTTTTCTTGCAGCCTCCTTCGCCTTCATTTCCCTCTTCCTTTGTGCTTCAATATAGATAAATGAGGTTTAAATAAAACTGGTAACCAAGAGTGTCAGAGCGATTATGATTTAGATTTCAATGTGTGATTTATGAAATGTAGTTATCATGATTGCTCGCAGATTCGATTGGGCTCTTTTTTTAATTGTGCATGAGTAATTATATGTTGGGTTGTATATGAATCTCGTCTGTGTTAAACTGTGTATGGAGTTCGATGAACATCAATTTTTAATTGTTACTTTAATTGGGCATCGCGGTGGGGAAGGGTAGGTCGAGCTCGTAGCCATAGCAGGCAGTCCACCTAAAAGAAGAATAACTCTGATTTCATAACCCTGGAGCCAAAGGCAATAATTGCCTGTTCCAGAAGATCCTCTGTGAGAAATGTATAGGAATGGCCGTGTTTCTTTGAAACTTTGCATGGAACTTTGTATGGTGTAGAGAAAGTGGGAGGTATTTGAGTTTTCTTCAGGAATATATATCTACGTGTTTCTATTTATTGGGGAATATAGCTTTGCTGTAGACCCAAAGGTCTGAAAATAATGGAGTATAGGGATTGCGCCCGTAGTGAGTGGTTTGGTTACTACGGGTGATTTATCACCGCGTTTTGGTACCACCCCTGGGTAACCAGAGAGGGTGCTTGGTTAGGCTTGGTGGCTAACGATTTAATTCTTAGGGGAGTGCCTTTAGTGTGAGGCACTGCCTACAGGGGGTAGAGTTATCTTCTTTCTTGATTGAAGGCTGATTTTCTTTATTACAGGTTAGGTAAAGGTGATCATGAATTCTTTAGGAATAAAGACATCTTCGGCGCTTGATTCAGTATTCTTTATTCGGCGGAAACTTGTAAAGTCTTCAGATGTTGCTATCTCCATCTTGAGACATTTTCCAATTCCCCTTTTATTTCAATGGACCACACACACCCCAGAAAACGAAACATACAAATGGAATTAATTTTTGTACATTCTATATTAGTTTTAAATAACATTGAATTTGTACATTCTATTTTTATTAATTGTTTATCATAGAATCTTACAATTGTTATTTAATTATACACAAGTATTTAATAAGGTAGTTTTCCTTAGTATTTGGTTAATATAATCGGTTCATAATTAGAGTATTCAATTGATTTGAACATAGCTTTTCGCCCTCTATTTTAGACCACTCTGCTTCCGCGTACCTGAGTTGTCTAAAGGGCGGTTTAATTGAGATCAAAGTGGTTGCTCGCTGCCTCAATGTGCACGGTTCAAATCCCACCCCAGCTCAGATTTTTTTGAAGTAAGAAATAACTATTTCCGAAGAAAAATTATTCCGTTTTTTATTTCCTGCGGTGAAGTTGGATTTGTTTCATTATTCTCTCGTGCTCCTGAGAGATATATGCATATATATATATATATATATATATATATATATATATATATATATATATATATATATATATATAACTGAATCGCGAAAATAAGGAACGTGAGGAATTTATGAATAACGTTACAGCCACGAGGAAAATGAAACAACGGAGAACTGCGAGGCCTTTCGACTAATGGTCCTTTACTGAGCAGACTAAAAGACAGGGAAAAAGAGAAAGATATTTATACACCTGATTAATGAAAATATGGGATATAAAGATTAAAAGGGGTAGGATTTCCAGATACCTGGAAAAAACCTATTAACAAGATGAGCCGTCAGGGTTAAAAAAAAAAAAAAAGTTTACGGGTTACAAAAGAAAGGGGGGGGGGCAATGTTTGGGAATCACATATGCAATATGAAAACAAAAAAAGTTTACACATGATAACTAGAAAATATGACAAAAGAAAAATATGAGGAAAGGTTTTTTTTATATAAATAAGCTAAAATAACTTCTATGTGGTAATCATTAATTCAGAAATTTTATCTTTAAAGTCATTCTTAAACATTCTTTTGATACAAGGGTCCAAAAAATACATTCCAGGGCTGAGATTAAAATTCGAAGTCAGTTGTATAAAAGCTGATTCTGAAAGATTTCGTGAAAAAAAGTCATTTGATTTGGCAATCACAGAACTCTCCGTCCAATTAATACGATGGGAATTTTCACTCAAATGGATAAAAATGGCATTTGATGTTTGCCCAGTGCTTACAGAGTACTTATGTTGCTTAATACGCACATTCAGATCCTTGCTAGTTTGCCCAATATAAAATGAAGGGCAATCCAAACAAGGGATTTTATAAATTACGTTATTTGTTTCATTAGGGCAATTTTTTATTAACATTCTTTTTAAATTATTAGTATAAGAGGAAACAAGATTTACATTAAGTGTTTTTAACAATGTTTTTACGGTTTCAAAGCCATTAAAATAAGGTAAAATGAGGATATTCTTGGGCGCTTCCTTCTCAATAGTACTTTCGTTATAAAACTTTTTTTTGGCTTTATTATAACAAATATCAAGTATATTTTCTGGATAACACAAGTCTGCACCGATTTTTCTTATAAATTCAATTTCCTGATCCAAATATTGAGGACTGACAATGCGCAACGCACGTAAAAACATAGAGGAAAAAATTGATATCTTAATATTAAGATGGTGGCCTGAATAAAAATGGACATAGGTTAAGTTGTTGGTTGGTTTCCTATAAATACTAAAATTGCAATTAAATGATTCCCTATGTATTAAGACATCTAAGAATGGAA
Organism: Ceratothoa steindachneri; assembly: GCA_963969495.1. Classification (NCBI taxonomy): domain Eukaryota; kingdom Metazoa; phylum Arthropoda; class Malacostraca; order Isopoda; family Cymothoidae; genus Ceratothoa; species Ceratothoa steindachneri. The sequence continues at coordinate 110,010,051 of OZ018318.1, forward strand.
GGCAATTGTCTTTCTCTAATTCAACAGTAAATTTTATGGAAGGTACCTGGTTATTTAAATTGGAAAGCAAATTATTTACATCAATATTAAAAGGCAAAATAATTAAAATGTCATCAACATATCTATACCACTTTAAGGGAATATCAATGATATTAGGTAAATATTGTTTTTCGAAGAATTCCATATACAAATTTGAGAGTAGGGAAGATAAGGGGTTGCCCATTGCCATACCAAATATTTGTTGGTAAAATTCACCATTAAAAACGAACTTACAGTCACAAATGCACAACTTAATGAGTGAAATAATATGACTTGCAGATAGAGGTAATTCATGATGAGTAAGCTCATTACTAAGATAATCTAAAATGGAATCAATAGGGACTTTGGTAAAGAGAGAGCAAACGTCAAAACTTACCAACCTATCATTGGGGCAAATAGTAATTTTTTAACCCTGAAGGCTCATCTTGTTAATAGGTTTTTTCCAGATATCTGGAAATCCCACCCCTTTTAATCTTTATATCCCATATTTTCATTAATCAGGTGTATAAATATCTTTCTCTTTTTCCCTGTCTTTTAGTCTGCTCAGTAAAGGACCATTAGTCGAAAGGCCTCGCAGTTCTCCGTTGTTTCATTTTCCTCGTGGCTGTAACGTTATTCATATATATATATATATATATATATATATATATATATATATATATATATATATATATATATATATATATATATATATATATATATATATATATATATATATATATATATATATATATATATATATATATATTCATATATATATATATATATATATATATGCAAATTTTGTTGAAGACAGTGTATTTCGCCTTAATTAATTTCCTTTGGCAACTTTCTCTTCTTCTAACTATCTTTTTTATTCCATCTTGTAGATGGTGGATCACTTGTCCTGTATTCATCTCTCTTTTTTATGAATGTGTTTGGTAAAAACCAAACTAAATTGCTGCAAAGCGGAGGGCTTAAAAGTCATATGGAGAGTTCTCATAACATTAACCTAACGAGAAATATGCTAGTTGACAACACCGTTATTAAAAGAAAAGAGGTTAATAAAGCTAGGCTGAACATCTTAGAAGCCATATCAATAAACGAAGATAAGCCGGCCATCAACAGTCAAGCGACAGCCTGGAATCGAACATTAAAATTATTTTGAAATTCCACTCACCGGACTCGCCCGTTTCCTCTAACGTTACGCTCAACCTAGGCGGAATAAATACCCCTTAAAAATCGTTTTCTTTCATTCTGCCTGAAGACTTAGGGGATTGCCCTCCAGACCAGGAATAAAAATAAAAGAAGGCGACATCTTCATAGAAGATCCGGACACTCTCGAAGAGAGATTCAGGAGACATTGGAAGGAGGTCTTTGCAATCTCACCTGAGGAAAACGACGATTTCGACCAGGACTTCGAAGACCGACTGCTCGACGACCTCCGAACGATGATACATAGGACCCACCCACAACCGCAAGTATCTAGAGAAAGAGAGATGGTTGACCACGGGCGCCCGATCACGGTTGAAGAGACTATGAACACCATTAGGTCCTTCAAACAAAGGGCGTCCGGCTGGTCTGTGCTCACTAAGAACAACCTTATGAATTCCACATGGCAAATTATTCAGGGCATGGTGAACACCATTAACTCATTCCTGAATACAGGCTACTTCCCAGACGGGTATAAGGTGGCCAAAATCATCTTTATCCCGAAAGGGAACAAGCCCCCAGACCAAGTGGCCAACTATCGCCCAATCTCTTTCCTAGAATTTTCCCGCAAGATCTTTGAGAAGATTATAACCGACAGGCTACAAAATCAACTCGACGAGTTAGGAGTACATAACCCTCAATAACATGGGTTCAGACCGAAGAGGGGCACGGAAACGGCCCTGGCGCTCCTAACCGAAAAGATCGCGCACTGCCGAGCAAAGGGTCAATATGTTGACATCGTGATGAGTGACGTGCAGAAGGCCTTCGACAAGGTTTGGCTGAGTGGACTACAGTACAAGATCCTAGGTCTCCAGCTAAACCCGGTCCTAGAAAGGATCCTTTGTGACTTCATCATGGACAGAAGAGCGCGTATCATGATAGAAGAGCACAAAGGACATGAGTTCGAGCTCAAAGCGGGCGTTCCCCAGGGGAGCTGCCTGGGTTCTTTGCTTTACCTGGTTTTCACCATCGACCTCCCTACTTCTATACACCGGGACACGATGTATCTGCAATACGCAGATTACGTCACGCAGATCGTCCCTAGTAGGGTCAGGAAAGCGAGGGATCAGGCAATCAACACAATTGTAGAGATATGTAACATTAACCAATATGAGAAGAAGTGGAAAATCCGGACAAATAGGGAGAAGTTTAAAATCCCCCCGTTGAGCCGAGAGTCACCGTAGCCCATTATAATAGATGGGAGGAGATACGGCTACTCCGTTGAAGGCACCATCCTTGGCCTAAAGATCTCCGACCACGGATACTCGAATCACTACAAGGAGATGCAGATTATGGCTAGGAGAGAAATCCCCAAGCTATATAGGTTCTGTGATCTTAGCTCGGCGAACATCAGAAAATTATACTTGATTCTCATCTGGGCTAAGCTTATCTACCCTGCAGTAGTGACTCAAACGGCCAACAAGACCACTATGAGGAGGCTCCAGCGAGTGCAGAACTCTGCATCCCTCTGCACCAATAAGACCAAACGAAGAAAGCAACTTCGGCAGAGGGTACTGCACCGCAGACAACATCTGGAGCCCATTAATGTCGCTACACAGAAACTGGCCAAAAAGGTCTGGTCTACAATGGCCAATGATATCATCCCAGAACTAAGAAGAACTGGCGGCAGGATTAACCTCCATGCCAGATTACGCGGGAAGGTCGCCCGAAATCGGCGTTTCTCAAGTACAAGACACTGCTCCGAGGAGAACATAGCACACTTATACACATGAACACAAAAACCACATAATACAAAACATAAAACTAAGAGACAGACACCAAACCTACAAGCAAATAAGAAATACAAACACAGCAGAACAAAAACGCGAAGTACTAAACTATCATTGAGCACTAATAAAGACTCGAATGTTCAAAATCGCGCCAACACTAGAGTTCAAGACAAAAAGATAAACACAGAGAAGAACACAAAAGAAAAACGAATACAAAGAAATACTACAAACAACAACAATAACAAAACAAAAAGGAATAATAAATAATTACAAAAATAAAAACGCCTGCGATGCCCCTCAAACAAGGGCAACCCTACCTTATCTTTCACCATCTATTATCTTCCACCATCCAAATTTTGCCAAAGAGTGAATATACCATCTTTCATTTTGTCAGATCCTCACTCCACTAGGGAACACACCATAAGCTGTAAAACTAACATTTCTATTGAGAATTTTAAAGTATTAGCCTTTAACAACAACAAACATTGCCTAAGAACCCTCGAATCTCTATATATAAAACACTACAAACCTACACTCAATGAAGATTTAAGTGCAATATCATTATTAATTAACTAATTTTAACTACAGTTTGTTAGTTGGTTTGCCTTTTAATAAACCAAGCGTCAATGTAACCTATATATACTAGCCCCTTGTTAAACCTACAATTCACTCTCTAGGATGGATCCGCTTTAGTAAGTACCCAAATTTTCCGTTTTTATATTAAATGTTTTTAACTCTTACAGTCTTTACAAAATTAAAAAAAAGTTTCAATTTATTATCTTCAAATAATGCCAGGTCAATTTCTCTTATAGTTTGTAATTAATTTCTGCAATAATCCTTAAATTTATGAGCTAATTTTTGAGTCAGCCTTAAAGCAAATTTAACTGTTGCCAAGTCATATTTAATTTAACTTGTAGTACTTTCTACTGATATTTTGTAATTGGTCACCTTTAAAATAATGTCTTGTTGGCCTTTTCAAGTTTTCTTCATACATATTAACTTTGTAAACTTATTCTAGCCTGAAGATGAAAACTTGTAGTTTTCGAAACGTAGTGAAAAATTAAAAGATGCTACATCCATTTCTCGTGGCTCTGGGATTTATCCTCAATATTAAATGCAGGCTTCACGGCCGAGCTCCATATGGATATATATATATATATATATATATATATATATATATATATATATATATATATATATATATATATATATATATATATATATATATATATATATGATTAATTATATTTATAGCATAAACAACAATTAACAACACTCACAATAGATGATGTGTCGTGTTAAATGTAGTAAAAAGTGTCACCATAAAGTGTTAATAGGGGTTAGTAAATACGTATAATGTTTACATTTTGGTTATGATAAGAACCGGTTTGGTAGAGTTGCTGTGCCTATAGTTTTGTCCTAAGTAGGTCGTTGTTTTGTCTTGATAGAGTGGCTGACGGGCGTAGACTGGCTGTTATTTCTAAAGGACCTTGAAATGCTACCTAGCATCGAAGTATCAACAACAAGACTATAGTCAACTGCAACAATAGATCACTTCATCACATTCCACTACCCTTAGTGAGAACATAGAACAAAACTCATAGGTTCAGCCTATCTACAGGTCTCTTCACATTAGAAGACCTGCGTACATTAGCTGAAGGAGAACTATTAACCTGCGGTGAAGCGTCTATCACAGGAAGGACAGGAATAGGAGGTAAAATAGGACGAACTGGTGAAGTAGGGAAAATAGGTTGTAACACAGGAGCTTCTCTATCAGGGGCCCTTGCGATCTAGAAATTACTTGATTCAGTTTATTTTTACAACATTCCCTTTGGGTTCACTACATTTATAAATGAAGGATAAGTCTGTTTCCATAAATCAGCAGATATCCACTTAGAACCAAGAGGAATATAGCTCCTGATCATTCCTGGAGATAATGGTGAGAGGGATAAGTTTCTAGCAGACATTGAGTGGTTAGCTTTATGACATTCTTGCCTATGGACCACTCTAGCTAATACTTGTTTTATAGGCCACAACAAATCTAATCGAGACCTCAAGCATCGACCAAACATCAACTCAGCTGGGAAACTCGAGTAGTAAGTAGTGTATGGTGTAAATCGATAGTTAAACAGGAACTTATCTCTTATTGTCCGAATGGGTTTGGAAGATATACAGAGAGTTTTCTTGAAGATCTGAATTATTTTATCAGATAAGCTATCAATAGTAGGTTTATATGCTGCCGTAGTAATGTGATAAATACCAAAACTTGTGAAAAATTCCTTAAAATCAGCAAGAGTAAAACAAGGACCATTGTCAGAAACAACTGAGACTGACAAACCAAACTGAGAGAAAGAATGTCTAAGAAACTTAATAGTTTCTCTATCAGTTGGATCTGATGTAGGGTAAACATTAACCCATTTAGAGTGAGCAAATAATATGAAGAAAAATGCCCCCCATCTACTGGCCTGGCATAATCGTTATGCAACTTGTGCCATGGAAACTGTGGCCACTTCTAAGGATGTAATTCTGTAGCGACTTGTGTGTACGTCCGAAATATGACACACGCGAGAGTCGCCACACATAATGTACATAGAGAGAGAGAGAGAGAGAGAAAAAAAAAATAAAATCAAAGTTAGCGCCTTTTACGATAATATCACACGGCAGTAAACGAAGCACAATTATCTATATTAGAGATGGTCGAGGCATCTTAAGCAAACATTGTAATCAAAGCAGAATCCAGAATAAACCTGATAGCTATCACAATTAAACAAATACAAGAGAGATTAGAAAGCTGTCTTCATGGCAACATGCCACCGCCCACAGAGAATTTCACCCAATAGTCGGAGTGCCTTCCTTATCAATATGTTTGGCAGTAGCCAATTAAGAGGCAAGTTATGTCGATGCCAACCAATCAACAGGCCAGCACATAAGAGGGAGGTGTGGCTTAGTTGGACGTGAAACCTGTAGGACGTGGCTTAAATTGATTATAAAACTATGGGAAGCCAAAACAGTAGGAATGACTACTATTACTATTATATCGCAGTATATCGCGTTATATATATATATATATATATATATATATATATATATATATATATATATATATATATCGTTCAAGCAGATCTCTCGGATTTGCGTAATTCATCCTTGTATACAATCGTGTACATAACGCAGACATTAAAGTGTAACGCTTAAAGGCTCTATTCGTCCGGCCTCCTTTAGACTTTGCCCGCACTTGACCTCGAACTTAATTCAGTTATAACTTAGAACTTAAAACTTAAATAAAGAACTTTCTGTAAAGTGCAATAAGCTATAGTTCAATAATAATTCTATTTTTGTTTTCGGTGACTTCAATATCCTGCCGTTCCTCAATCTCCCTGCTTCAAGGCCAAGGCTTTATTATATCGAAACCAACAGTTGCGCATTCTACTCGCGATTACTTAACTCCCGAAATACTGGTGTTCTACCCTGATGTGGTCTATCTCCATCCTCCGGGCCATTTGACCCCGTGGCTAGTTTAAGAAGCACCCACATGATTAGCATATAATTCATGTAATGGAGCATCCCTTAATTTAGGAGGAATGACTACTCTATAGCCCCACAATAATGTACCTCTTTCTTCCGTGCATATGGAACAAGGCTAGGATCCTTCATAGTTGAGGCTGGCCACCCAATCCCTCAAATTTGTGTACTCTAGGAAAGTAGAGGATCTGCACGTGTGCAATCCCTGACAGCGACACTAGTGACTGGTGAAAATCTACAAAATTCACGAGTATAGTGCAGTCAGCAGGAACTGGAGTATTGTCAGTTATGTCAATACTAAGAAGAGGTAGACGGCTTAGAGCATCTGCATAATCCATAGAAAGGATACACTTAGTAGAAGAAAATAAACCGAGAAGAGGTTTATGATCTGTCACCAATGTAAAATTGTGCTGACTTCACAAATAGAAATTAAATTTTCTTAGAGCAAAAACCATTGCCAAGGCTTCCTTCTCCTACTGAGAATAATTAAGTTCTGTATATGTTAGAGTACGTAGTGGTGGTTTTTGGTATGGGCCACACGGGCAATTGCCCAGGGCGGTATTCTCTAGGGGGCGGCACCAAAATGAGAAAAATTAATAATAATTCTTATTTATTTGTGCTCAGCGCTCATTTGCGCGTCAGTTCAAATCAAGTTATGTGTGGCAATGGGCTCTCTGTACATGAAGTGGATGAAACAAAACCAATAAGGAGGTGGAAGAGGGTGATTTCACCACTGAGCTTTGCCCTCAGGTTAATAGGAAGGTTATAAGTCCATTTCAAACAAATTGCTTACAAATAACGCACCTTTCATTCATAATATTGAATATATCTCAGGTCAAGAGTCTCACATGAATGTTATTTCACTGTGAAAATGTTTAATAATAAACAAGCAAATCTGCGAACCAAGTTGAATTGGTTTAGTCGTGACTGATAGTTGAGGTGTCGAGGAATGAGACTAATGTTGAAAGTTGATTGTCAAATGCCAATCATAGAAAAGAAAAGGTCAAGGCCATCAGATGCACAATTTTGAATAAAGAGAAAAAAGAAGAGGAGAATCTGGAAAAAAGATAAAGGTATGGAGACATGTCATCTCCTTATGTAGACTACATTATGGAGTGGATGTGCTGAAATAAGCTAACGTTACTCAGTATAACTCAACTGTCCATTTGTTTTCGCTATGAAAGTTTTAATTGTTTATTTAATATATTGTATTTCACTACAATTTAAGGGGCACTTTTGAACTAATTTGGATCATCTTCTGTGCCTAGTAAGGATGAGGATCCAACTACGTCCTCCTCAGTCACACAGGCCACCACAGAAATTATTTTGGGCCCTGAGGATGAGCAGCCATCTAAGTTCTTCACAGTCACACAGGCCACCACAGAAATTATTTGGGATTCTCAGGATGAGAAGCCGTCCACCTCCGCAAAGCATGCCTCTCTAGAGCAGGACATTTCATTAATGTGTGTGTGTGTGTGTGTAGTCTGTATGGAAAATAATTTCCTTTTAATTTAATTTTTCAATGTAATTTCATTATTTATGTGAATGTGTGATGTTGTACAGATTCTGTGAATAATACTTTTGTTCTTTTTTTTATCTCTAGTAGAAATGCTTGACAAATCCTCCTGCTGAAAATGAACCAGAACTCACTGATTCTGCTAGCTGGCCTTCAGTTCTAACTAACAGATTTTGAATGCTTCTGGTTTGCAGAGGATCTAACGAGGTACCATCATAAAGAAAGAGCATCTTACCAGAGTCTAAAAAGAAATCGCCAGCCCCACTAGTTACCTTGGTCACAACAGACAAAAAGAACTCATAAATTTAATGAGCAGCAAGATAATTTCATTGATGGTGAATGACATCGAGCAGGCAAAAACTTTTTCCATCATTCTCGATTGCACTCCAGATATCAGCCACACTGAACAGTTATCAGTTGTGATTCGAGGGGTTTCGCTGGAGGACAAGCCCCATAGAAAAGAACATTTTATATTATTTTTGGAGGCAGACGAGTCTAAAGGCACGCATTTGGCATCCCTGATTCTGAAGAGATGTGACGAGCTAAAAGACCCTTTTGCACACTGCAGAGGACAGGCATATGATAATGAGACCAACACACATAAAAAACAAAAACCAATGAAGTTCAGGCAGAGCTTCTAAAAATCAATCTTAAAGCTCTTTTTGTGCCATGTCGGGCTCATACATTGAATGTGGTTGCGGCTGATGCTGCTGAAGAATCTACTGATGCCAAATATTACTTTGGCATTTTAAAGAAACTATACTCTTTGTTTTCGACCTCCACAGAAAGATAGGCCATCTTGAAAAAATGTGTAAACATCACTTTGAATATGTAGAGTGAAATAAGATAGGAAAGCAAAGTGAAGAGTGTTGAACCCTTGAGACACAAGGCGGCTGCATTGAGATATGCACTGATTGAGATCAGAGACCGCACAAAAGACCTTGTCATAACGATTGGGGCACAGTTCTTCTCAGAGGAGGTGGGATTATACTACTTCAACATTTGCACAGTGGTGTGGCATAACATCTTGAATTAGATCAAACATGTAAGCAAGCTGATGCAATCTCCCAGCATGCATGTTGATATAGCAATTGGATTTCTGAAAAAGAGAGAGGTCCCTGAAATTACATAGGCAACAGGTTTTGTGACTGCACAAATGTCAGCCCAAGACATGTTGGCGGAAATGAATGTAGAGGCCTTTCTACAACAGAAAAGGCTGATTTCCACAGAGCGACACTTCTATGAATCATTTGATAAGCCTTTCAGTGAGTATTTGAATAAGCTGGAAGGAGAATTTTTATATGTTGTTGTTGACGCTGCAACATCAGCACTTCAAAATTTCAAGAGAGATTCTTCACATCGGAAAATTTTGCAGAGAAGTTAAGGCTCCTAGTGCTGCATTACACTTTAAGGGACACTTTGACTTGGACGGCAGAGAGCTTGTACAGAAGCTGAAGTATCCGCCTAACTTTCCAATAAACGGCATGTATCAGCTTGAGATGACGAATTTTATTCATGGAAGGCAGCTCTCAGAAATATACACAAGTTTGTGAACTGCACGAAAAGACTGAAAGGCAGCTTTTACGACCAGGCTGAGAGGCTCCTTAACTTAATATAAACTGCTTGAGACATTGAACTACTTTATATTTGACACGAAAAGTCATACACACACATTTTAGAATGTTAGTGTTACAATGGATACTGCTCACGTATATAGACAAATTTGATATTTCATCGGTTGTGTTTCTTCTGTATTTTGATACTTCTGTTCACATTTCTATTCATTGTTTTTTTTAGTGTTGTGAATAGTGAGTTTATTGGTTCTTCTTGTAGAAAGCATTTCATTGGATTGTTGAACTTGTGTTCTCCTGCATATAGTAAATAAACGAGCCTGAATCTGAACAGTTGATTGTGTTTGCGTGTGTGTGCATTGGGGAGGGTACCCTGTGGAGAAGTCGGGGGGTTCCAGGGAGCCGGTCCGCCCAGGGAATCATTCAACCCAGGACCGCCACTGAGAGTACGAGAAACAAAGTAAACAGGAAGCTCTATACCATCTATCAATTGGCATAGAATAGCTCCAATGCGATAAGCACAACTGTCTGCAACTACTACAATAGGATTGTGAGGGTCTAAATGGACCAATGCTTCAGGAGATGTGACGTTTCGGATGTAGTAATCTTAAAACATTAATGGATTCTTATGAAAATGTATTTTGCAGTGTTGATTTGAAGCCTACGCATCTTGAGCTTTAAAAAAAGTTGCTATAAATATTGCAAATGTTGAGCTTCGTCTTAACTTGCAATGTTTAAATCATCAATACAAACGATAGAAAAGTCTACACCTACGCATTTTGAGCCTTGAAGAGCGTTGCTCTACATATTGCAAATGTTGAGTTTTGTCTTAATTGCAATGTTTTAATCACCACTGTCGTAGAATTGCTCATAGTCTGGTCCAATAATTATTCTAGTCCTTGATCTGGACACACCGCTTTTGTTTAAGTCGATGGTATTGACCCTATGACTCAATCTACGATCATATATATATATATATATATATATATATATATATATATATATATATATATATATATATATATATATATATATATATATATATATATATATATATATATATATAGAAAGGCTTTAATTCCTACTGAACGTGCGAAAGCTGGTTAGAGGCGGGTTGTGCCTTAGCCAGGATTCTCACTATAAAAGTCCCGCTTGTTACTGGGGGAGGTTTGTGAGTGTTGAATTCTAAGAGTGCATAATACAGGTTGAATAAATTAGCCGAAGGGATTCTTAATTAAATTCTTGCCAAGGGTACGTCAAAAGGGAGGAGCCACAAATAAACACACGTACAAAAAATAAACTTTACTTTACACAAATATAATAATTAGTAATAGTTAAACGGGAAAAATTAAGGATTAAATATTAAACACTGGCGTTAAACGTCTAGATTTATAATGACTCAATAGGAGTATCAATCACTATTAGTTAAATAGGTAATTTCAAAAATAGAGGGACACTGGGTTTACAGATTACCATTAATTGTGATGGATTGGAGAGACGACTACTCAGGTCCAGAAGGGGTGGTTCGGATGGCGTTAACACGAGTTCTCGAGGAGAGGGGGGATAAGACGACGGGTTCATGGCTACTGGCTGCAGTTCCGGTTAGTTCACTCCTAACTGGATGTGACACTAACAAATAGTAACTTCCAGTAACTATTTGGATGTTCCTTTTCTTTCTCAAGTTACGTTGAGCAACAGAGCGTATTCTTCTAGTCACAGAATCTGCGGGGCAGGATTTACTTCAGGAACACTTTGAGACAGTGACCAAGTTTGCTCGGCGGCGCGTTGGTAGTCGATACGTTACGGCAACGACTCTCGTTCAACGTGAGAGTTACGCGTTACGCGAGTTGGTTTGGGACACTGTTCTAGAGGGATGAACGGCGATGTTATTTATATCGCAGATTGTGGGAAATCGAGAGAGAGATTCCATTCACGACAATTCGCTTATCGCAGCGCCTTCTGGACAATCTCCATGGTATAATAAAGAAGGCAAATAGAATTTAGGCTTCTCTGTGAGATAGGCCTTCTTTCGTCAGACTTTCTGTCGCCAGTTGGGGGAAGGGTACGGTGGGGGGGGAGAGGAGACGAAGGTCAACTCAAACGACAAATTTCTTTCGTTTTCACGATTGTCTGGCGGCATGCAAGTATGTACGTTCCATACTCTCACAATCACCATAAACGATAGAAAGTAGTCTCCCAAAACTTGATAGTCGTATGTGACGCAATAAGTTTTGTATGCTTTTATAACACAGTGAACGGAGGATGCATAAGGAGACTTACTAGGGTGACTTGTTTTATCTAGCAAAATAGTTTGAATGTTATCTTTCGATTGCATTTTTTTGTAAATATGAGGGGGTACAATAGGTACAATACTCACCATTAAACTGATAGTGTGGCTTGCAAAGTTCATTATAATTAGTTAGTAGGGGTTGCACTGGTTTAATGACGTCATTACAACCGGAGAGACATTTAAATTTGAAAATGAGACTATAAGACAAATGTCACGTTCATTAATGTTTCCTATGATTAGATTTGTGGTGGCCTATATAAAACCCATTTTTTAAAATCCCTCACTAAATTGCAATGAGCTAGTAAGTTAGCTCCTAAGATTACACACTGGATGTCACACACCAAGAAATTCCTTGTGAAATTTCGTTGCAATCTTATCAATAAATTAAGTTTTCATTGTTCAAACGTTCGGATTGATCATGCAGTTCCTTCTTGAAAGGGACTGCGGCTTTATGTTTTACATGAACGATATTTATGATTGATTCGGTGTCCACCAAATGAATTCTTCTATTTTTTGAGTTAACTAAGTGGAAATCATGTACTTTGGAGACATGAATCAGACGCCATTTACTTCCGTCTCCCTCGAGTATTTCCATACTTTCAATTGTCCTTACAGCCGGGTGCGCAGCGTTGTGGCTGATCAATGTACTTTTGATGATACCAGCATATAGCATTCTTGAGAGCAGGAAAGTTGTGCGATCTAGCGAGAGAGTTACCTAAACAAGATTTTTGAGCGTCATCTGAGGTGGCCCTTTGATCCCTCAATATTAGTCAGCCTTCACAAGAGGGATACAATCTCGCCTTTGCTGTGAGTAAGCGCTACCTTTATCTGGTCAAAGAATTGTTATAAGGGGCCCTTCGTGACGAAGATTATCTTTGATTGTGAGCTGCGGCTGACGGCATGAGCACCAGGTGTAGCAAGTTAACTCATGGGTGTCGCATAGGGCCAGAATCTCAAACGCTTCTTAAATGTGGGAAGGAAGGCGCCGGATAAAAGATTTCCGGAGGAAGGCTCGGCTAAAAGAGTCTCCAATGGCATCTTTAGATCTCAGTAGCAATTCTTCAGGAGAAAGGTGAGGGAGTTTAGTGAACGAGTTAAAGGTTTTCTCTCTTGAGCTATGAATGGGCGTATATCGCACTAAAATGAAGGCAAGAAAAGATAGATAAGGTAGGCCAATGTCGTGGCGTCTCGAAGTAGGGATGAAATTCCACCGATCACAAGGTATGGGAGTGCCCTCACCAAAGATTTCGACTTCTAGTCATCGGGAGTTACTCTTACTCTAAGAGAAAAGCAACTCTACTTTGACGAGCCACGAATTAGGCGAAGTGGTTTGAAATTCAGACAGTGATGTAGCAGCATAATCGATTACCAAGATGGTTGAGATTGTTGATGTGTTGCAGGGGGGGGGGGGGTTATTGTTGATTTGAGCAGTTGCATTTGTCAAATTATTGTTGTTGTTTACTAGAAGATCCCGGCGCTTGGGAATCTGATTTCACCCTCCATGATCGAGATATTTAGATGACTGACGATGGGCATTACAGGTTGTGTGGCGAATTTGTGGTAATGGTGTACTCTGAAATTAGTGAACAACAAATTTGTGGTAATTTAAAGATGTCAGTTAACAGTTTTCGTAATGGGCCAAGTGTCAGCCATTTTGTGTCTGATGATGTACCTTCAGGTAAGCCTCAACCTCACCATCACTTTCAGTTTTGGTCCAAGTGCCTTACAACAAATCCGTTGTAATTTCGTCCGTTTTGTTTTTAACAGATTCGAAGGAAATGCTTTGTTAGAAGGACTTTATTAATGATTCAATAAAAACAACAGAGTATTGCTACGAGTAATGTACTTAGAAAATTGTGATTGTAATAAAGAGGAATATGACAAGTATTTGAAAAGCCCTTATCAAGTGATAATGAGATGATAGGCGAGATCTGAGTCTGAGCTAAGCTAAAATTTATGAACGGGCGTAGTGAAATGTACGGCATAAATGTATTTGTATTGTATAATTGTAGCAATGAACGACTGAATGTAAAGTGATATATATATATATATATATATATATATATATATATATATATATATATATATATATATATATATATATATATATATATATATATATATATATATATATATATATATATATATATATATATATATATATGCAAGATTCATTAAAGTCTACAGCGAGGGATGCATTGTTTAAGTTAAATTGCAGCTTCTTTATAATTTTAATTGATGACTCTAGGCGAAGAAAATTACCCGGATGAGGCATGATTTTCTTTGCCTAGACGTCTTTCGACCTAAGAGTAGGTCATCTTCGGGGCAGAATGGTGAACCTCTTTACGTCTTGAAAAGGTTGGAAGATAAAGAGTTTATTGAGACTAGAGTGGACAGTAGGTGTTAAGCATAGCTGGGCGCGACTTTAATTTTTCCAGGTGCGAATTTGACTTTGCTGCCGGATCTTTTGCGACTCTATTTTTGCCCTCTCTTCCCAGTGCGACTTGCGACTTTTTTTCCATGTGTGACTCCGCTAAATTTCAAAGTATACTTTAGCGCGATAACAGAAACATGCTTTTATAAGGCAGAAAAACACATTTAATATTATTTTTTTAGTTAATTCACAGCCTAAACTAATATCTACAGGTCATCCCCCTCCTCCTCCATCTCCTCCTGGCCCATCTTCTCCTCCAGGAGGTCCATGTTCCCTTTGAGGAACACAAGCTTCTCAAAGTTGACCTCATCCAGAGAGGACCTCTTGGCCATGAGGACGTCCCCAGCCGTCCTGAATAGCCTCTCCGCAGCTATAGAGCTGGGGAGGGGGGTATTGTGCTTAATGAATAAGTTCACCCACACCTCCCTGCGCTGATAGAGGAAGAGGAACCAGGCCAGCTCGCCTTTAGAGGGCACCCACTCCTCCATGGACTTCCTCAGGACCTCCCTCACATCCTGCTGCTAGTTGGCCGGACCTGTAGCAAACAACTTGTTGAAGTGGCGGGCGTCCAAGTCCTGGGGTTCCTGCACTTCTGGCTGGCCAGGCTGACGCTGCCGCTGCTCCTCCTCCCCGGGCTTGATGACGGCCATTAGCTCCCTGATGATCGTGTCCTTGATCTCCTCCACCTCGACAGGGGCAATGCTCTTCAGGGCCTTAGGGGATGATGTTGTGATGGACTGTTGTGGCCATAAGGAGGTTGCCATCCTCAAAGAAGGGGCCAAACCTCTTTTCATAGCCCCTGAGGAGGGCCTGCACCAGGTCTCCATTCTGGCTCTGCTCCTCCGGGCTGGCCTTCATCAACCAGAGGCTGGGAACGTTTAGGTAGTTTCATGTAACGTCAGTCTCATATAATGTGAAGAATATAATTTATCGTAAAAAGAAAGTTAAAAATCAGATAAAAATAAAGTTAGGTGTTACCAACTCAAATTTAACATTTTTAGCCAAATCGGGAATTCAAACTGGCTTAAAACAGCCGCGGCAATTTCTTTCAAAAACGTTTTCGACTTTCGACTTTGCGACTTCGAAATTTATAGTGCGGCAAAGTCGCAACTCGTTGCGGCAACGCCTAGCTCTGGTGTTAAGGTGAAGTGGTGAAAAGGAATGAGTAAGAGTTTGTATTGTTTGCTGGGTGACCAGCAAACAATATTTTCGTTTTATTCTCTTCTTATTTGTTCTTTATGTTGAGGCTCTCGCGCCTCTATTGTTCCTTGTTGAATTTTGTTTTGTTTTTATTTGAGTAATATGCAGTTTTTAATGTTTCCTTATATTATTTTACTATTGATCGTGATCTTCTTACTATATGAATATAGGTGCGGGGTTGACCCCTCTAATTGGTCTCCCGCTCCTATAGTTAACTCTGTTGTTCTCGAGGCATTCTATAGGAATCTCTAATTTACTTCTTGATACAGATGTCGCTGTTTGCGTCGATCTCTCCGTCTTGTGTTGGTAATTATTAAGACGCCGCTATTTGCACTCTTTGTAACTTGACGGTATTATTCATGTGGAGTCGATTAAGTGGTATTGTCGTATATAGTAATATCTATTTGCATAATGCATTATAAATTTGGGTCTTATTTTTTACATTCAGGTTCCTGAGTTAGAAAATTTTCGCTAGATTGGCTTTTGCTAAGTTTATTCTTTCTGATACATGTTTTTTATATCCATTGGAGGTTATTTTGAAACCTAGAACTTTTCCCTCTCTTTGGTATCTATATACAAGGGGCGGTCAATAAGTTTTGCAATTTGGATATAAGGAAACGAGATATGAGGAAAAGTGTTTTATTATTTTTCAATATAACTACCGTCGACTTCAATGCACTTGCGCCACCTGTCCCTGAGGCTTCGAATTCCAGGCAACCAGAAATCTGCCGACTGCTGTTCAATCCACGCCTGGACGGCGAGTTGGACATCTTCATCTTCCCTAAACAGACGTCCACGCAGTGCAGCATTGAGCTGGCGTAATAAAAAGTAGTCGCTTGGGGCCAGATCTGGACTGTAGGGGAGAAGGGGGGGGGAGGTTGAGCTCCTCGAATCCGCACCGATCTTTTGTACCTATCTGGGCACTGTGATAAACCATTCATGCAAAAACCTAAATTTGTATCCTTGAAGCGTTCTTGAGAAGAACTAACGAGAATATTGAGTAATGCGAGCGCAGAGTGCTCTTCATTTTCATGGGTAAAGCTGAGTGATGAATTATTTCTGATGGTCTAGATGAGTGTACGTAGGTGTTCGGGGTTCGTCATGTACAAGAAAATATCATCGATACAACTGACATAGATGGGATGTTTGAGGGTGGGATTATATTAAAAAATGGCGTTTTCTACGGATCCCATGTAAAAATTGGCAAATAGAACGCCAAGTGGGGAACCCATGGCTATACCATCTCTCTGGACGTACATGTATCCATTAGGACCATAGAACTAAGCCTCTTTGGTGCACGCCTGTAGCAATTGCCGTAGAGTTGATTCTTGGAAAGGGTGCTATTTCTTCAGATATATATATATATATATATATATATATATATATATATATATATATATATATATATATATATATATATATATGTGTGTGTGTGTGTGTGTGTGTGAAATGAATAACTCGCAAAATTGCACGTGAGAAAGCAATGAATGCAATGTCCCGTAGGAAAAAGGAAAAGGTGTGTGTGAGAGTTAGTGATCGAGCATGTACGTATGTGTTTTTAAGTGAGTTCTTTATGAAATATTGATAATACTAATGCATGGGATACATTCATTTTTGCATTCCCTAATATTCGTACCTTTAAAACAATTTAAGATCCCGCCTTTTAACCCAAGACTTCTCCAATGAAAGCTGAGTTATAATTGGTTGAATCTTTGTTAATACAATCTTTTCATCCAATGAACGTTTAGCTTTAAAACTCGAGTTCTAAACATGGCCGAAAATGTGATCTCATACACAAAGAAATTTTCCTTAAATTGTGATATTTCTCTCTATTTAAACGATTGATTTAATTCTTTATTTATCCATATACACTTATCAATATTTTTTATGAAAAAAAAACAATGTTTTTTACCAACTCTATTCATCTTTTTGAAATAGTTCAAAACCCTTGTTGATACTCCAATCCGGTTTGCACCAGTTTTGAACTGTATTTGATGGCGTAAAATGA
The DNA here is from genome assembly GCA_963969495.1 of Ceratothoa steindachneri. Taxonomy (NCBI): domain Eukaryota; kingdom Metazoa; phylum Arthropoda; class Malacostraca; order Isopoda; family Cymothoidae; genus Ceratothoa; species Ceratothoa steindachneri. The sequence goes on from OZ018318.1 coordinate 110,027,552, forward strand.
ACGTGTTGTGCTACCGGTCGTAAGGACTCTACTTTTTATATCTATTTTCACTCATATAGCTGTCTCTAATTCACAGATTTTATGAATACCTTTGAAGGAACCCTCGTGAATGAATTTACGAAGGATAAATTTAGAGAAGCTGGGTTATTGGGGAAGGTAAGTTCTATAAAGGTTACCTAGATCCTATCGAATTTTTTCTAAAGCTTCTTAGGCCTAATTTTTCTTAAGGTTTGTTCATGTACAAAAAAAAAACTAAGTCCAATTGTCAACGTCATATTTTCTGAAGCTTTTAAACTAAATTTCAAAGGAATTTGAATATTTTCACGACCATATTCTGGTCTCATGCTTTGAGCACTTGAGTATCAGTAAACCTCGAGATATTGTCTTATATAAAAAAATATAGAATTAGTCTGAATAAAAACTAGCATAGGTAAATATGTAGATTATCGGCGCGAACGATGGGACGTACTATTTCGTCCGTGTTCCAAAATGTTTCCCGTTTGGGGGTAAATACAATGGGGGGACTACACTACGATGATCCTGAATTTCATTAAATGGGGGGTCTGGGGGCACAGCCCCCCAGTATATAATCCTAATTGTTTATGGAATAATAATTCGAAAAGGACTCAAACGCGCATGAATATTCCGACACGAGTGAACGATAATATTTATACACAAATTTTTTTTCTAGACGTGCCGCTAATCTACATATTTACCCTAGCATATGTTATATTTTGATAATTAGGTAAACATGTAGACGAGCAGCCCGGAAAAAATTATTTTGTGTAAATATTATCGTTCATCCGAATCAATTATTTCTGATGTCATACCCCGCCCCCAACCCCTATTATAATTCGCAAAACGATTAAAGGCGCTGACATGATGTAGTTAAAGCATTCACCTCTGTAAACTTCAGAACATTATAAAAAGTAGGATTATATATTGGGGGGCTGTGCCCCTAGACCCCCCCAATTTAATGAAACTCAGGATCTTTGTAGTGAGGTCCATGCATCGTGTTTAACCCCCATGAGCCGTCCCCTATAAATGTACTCCAAAAACGTGAAACATTTTGGAACACTGACGAAATAGTACATCGTATCGGCCGGGCCGCTCATCTACATATTTACCGATAATTATATAGATAATGATAAACCTTCGATCCATACCCTGCCAGCCAGACTGGGTTGATAGCCCCCCCCCCCCGCTTGCTACGCTTGCCCTCAGGAACAAGTAATAAAACAACAGAATCACACAGTTGGGTGAAACATGTTGGGAGGTGGATGAAATATTATGGGAATGCGAGCGGGAAAGCTCAGAGGGTATGGATCTTCAGAATTACCATTATTAGCACTTCAAAATAGTATTTTCCGATAACTAAAGCTTTTATTTGCTGCTGCTATGGCAAAACCTTGTTGGGCTCTGGGTGGATGGGTAGTTTCATGTGCAGATTAAAAAAAAACTAGTGTAATGTATGGCTGGATCTGAGTCCTAGCTTATTTTTGGCTATTTTTACTTTTTCTGAGCTGAAATCTATTTGGACAAAGTCCAAATTTCCGATTACATAAGAAAATAAGGAGACTGCAAAAGACCACTCATGGCCTACACTTGGCAGCTCCTGTTCCAGTCAACACACAAAAGATTTCTTACCAGAGAAAAGTCATCAACATTGTCACCCTTTACAGGAGTTCGTCAGATCTAATCTACAATATACATAAATGCATCCAGAGGATTATGTCCATTCATGCAACCACTGCAAAATATAATCTCCCCACTCCTTAGAAAAATATATACATATGTACATAAAAAAAAGTCAGTCCCATCTAGCAGCTTCATCCATATATTTATCTAATCTATTCTTAAAACTACCCAGAGAGGAGGTTTCTATCACATGTCTAGTGAGCCTATTCCATTCATCTACCACACGATTTGTAAACCAATTCCTCCCAATCTCCTTCCTAAACCTATACTTATCAAGCTTAAACCCATTGCTACGTGTCCTGTCATGTTCACTAAGTACATAAGAACATAAGAAAAGAAGGAGACTGCAAAAGACCATTCATGGCCTACACTTGGCAGCTCCTGTTCCAGTCAACACACAAAAGATTTCTTACCAGAGAAAAGTCATCAACATTGTCACCCTTTACAGGAGTTCGTCAGATCTAATCTACAATATACATAAATGCATCCAGAGGATTATGTCCATTCATGCAACCACCGCAAAATATAATCTCCCCACTCCTTAGAAAAATATATACATATGTACATAAAAAAAAGTCAGTCCCATCTAGCAGCTTCATCCATATATTTATCTAATCTATTCTTAAAACTACCCAGAGAGGAGGTTTCTATCACATGTCTAGTGAGCCTATTCCATTCATCTACCACACGATTTGTAAACCAATTCCTCCCAATCTCCTTCCTAAACCTATACTTATCAAGCTTAAACCCATTGCTACGTGTCCTGTCATGTTCACTAAGTACATAATAACATAAGAACATAAGAAAAGAAGGAGACTGCAAAAGACCATTCATGGCCTACATTTGGCAGCTCCTGTTCCACTCAACACACAAAAGATTTCTTACCAGAGAAAAGTCATCAACATTGTCACCCTTTACAGGAGTTCGTCAGATCTAATCTACAATATACATAAAATGCATCCAGAGGATTATATCCATTCATGCAACCGCAAAATATAATCTTCCCACTCCTTAGAAAAATATATACATATGTACATAAAAAAAAGTCAGTCCCATCTAGCAGCTTCATCCATATATTTATCTAATCTATTCTTAAAACTACCCAGAGAGGAGGCTTCTATCACATGCCTAGTGAGCCTATTCCATTCATCTACCACACGATTTGTAAACCAATTCCTCCCAATCTCCTTCCTAAACCTATACTTATCAAGCTTAAACCCATTGCTACGTGTTCTGTCATGTTCACTAAGTATAAGAACCTTACCCAGCTCCCCTTTATTATATCCTTTTACCCATTTGAAGACTTCAATCAATTCCCCTCTGACTCTTCTCCTTTCCAATGTATGTAGATTTAGTTTTCTGAGCCTTTCACCATAAGGTAAGTTCCTTAGCCCACCAATCATCTCAATGTATGTAGATTTAGTTTTCTGAGCCTTTCACCATAATGTAAGTTCCTTAGCCCACCAATCATCTTTGTCATCCTTCTCTGCACAGACTCAAGCAAATCAATATCCTTCCTATAATATGGTGACCAAAATTGTACTGCATAGTCTAGATGAGGCCTAACTAGCGCCAGATACAGTTTTAGAATGACTTCAGCACTCTTATTGCTTACACTCCTCCTAATGAATTCCAATATCCTATTAGCTTTATTCTTAGCATTTAGGCATTGCTTTCTAGGATGAAGGTCTGAACAGACCCCCCCCCAAATGATTGAAATCTCAGGATCATTGTAGGCCCATCCCTCTGATGAGCCAACCCTCAAAATAAGCTAGAATCGCATCCACCCATACTCACAACATTTAATAAAAAAACACCGGTTAATATGTAGATTAGCGGCAGCCCCCCACAATTTTTTTTAGGAAATATTATCGTTCACCCATGTCGGAATATTCATGCACGTTTGAGTCCTTTTTGAATTATTATTCTAGAAACAATTAGGATTATATACTGGGGGGGCTGTGCCCCCTAGCCCTCCCCATTAAATGAAACTCAGGATCATCGTAGTGTGGTCCCCCCATTGTGTTTACCCCCATACGAGCCTCAACTTAAATGCAGGGGGACCCCCTTAAGATGATCCTGAGTTTTAATCAATTGGAGGGGGTCTAGGGGACACAGCTCCCCACTATATAATCATAATTGTAAATAGAATAATATCATAACATTTTTTTAATGTTTTTATTTAAGTAAACTGAGGGTCGGCTCGTCGGGCGGCTGGGCCTACAGTGATCCTGATATTTCAATCATTTGGGGGGGTCTGGGAGGGCACAGCTCCCAGTATATAATAACAACATAACAACTTCACGGATGACAAAAGCCACAAGGGCCTATCAAAGGTCATCCGCATCCGTCAAACCCCACCCACAAAAAGCACCATCGCCAGGGGAAGACAAAATCAAAGTCCCCCACAATATAATATAACATGACAAAAGCCACAAGGGCCCAAGAAAACTACATTCAGAGGATTGCGTCCAGAAACAAGGGTATCACCAATCAAGGCTTGTCAAGAACTAAATCATGCAGCTGTAGATATATACAAACAATATTAATATATACAAACAAAACTTAGGAACCATCACAACCTTCCCTTCCCATAAACTCATCCAACCTGCTCTTAAATACATTTAAATTTGGACTACCTACTACCCTCCGCGCCAATTTGTTCCAGAAGTCTACCACTCTATTGGTGAAAAAATATTTTCTTAAATCTAACCCACACCCTTGCTTTTTAATTTTCAAGTGGTGACCTCTAGTCCGATTTCCATCATCTAACTCAAAAAACTTGCTAACATCCAATTTATCTATCCCAGAAAAAAATTTAAGAGCTCAATCACATTCCCTCTCACACACCTCCTTTCGAACGAGAATATATTTAATACCCTCAGTCTATCTATATATTCAAGGTGCCTCAGGGAAGGAATAATCTTTGTTGCCCTCCGTTGCCATCACAACCTTCCCTTCCCATAAACTCATCCAACCTGCTCTTAAATACATTTAAATTTGGACTACCTACTACCCTCCGCGCCAATTTGTTCCAGAAGTCTACCACTCTATTGGTGAAAAAATATTTTCTTAAATCTAACCCACACCCTTGCTTTTTAATTTTCAAGTGGTGACCTCTAGTCCGATTTCCATCATCTAACTCAAAAAACTTGCTAACATCCAATTTATCTATCCCAGAAAAAAATTTAAGAGCTCAATCACATTCCCTCTCACACACCTCCTTTCGAACGAGAATATATTTAATACCCTCAGTCTATCTATATATTCAAGGTGCCTCAGGGAAGGAATAATCTTTGTTGCCCTCCGTTGCACTAACTCAAGAAGGTTAATATCGTGTCTAAAATGTTGGGACCATGCCTGTATACAGTACTCTAGATGTGGCCTAACATAAGAGTTATAGAGTTTAAGAATAACCTTACTTTTGTAACTGACATTTCTCTTAATGAAACCCAGCACTCTATTTGCCCTATTTCTTGCTTCAATACACTGCTTAGAAAACCTTAATGACTTATCTATTACTACTCCTAGATCTTTCTCATCCTCTACTGAGCTCAGCCAATGCCCATCCATTTCATAGTTAAATTAAGAACATAAGAACATAAGAAAAGAAGGAGACTGCAAAAGACCATTCATGGTCTACACTTGGCAGCTCCTGTTCCAGTCAACACACAAAAGATTTCTTACCAGAGAAAAGTCATCAACATTGTCACCCTTTACAGGAGTTTGTCAGATCTAATCTACAATATACATAAAATGCATCCAGAGGATTATGTCCATTCATGCAACCACAAAATAATCTCCCCACTCCTTAGAAAAATATATACATATGTACATAAAAAAATCAGTCCCATCTAGCAGCTTCATTCATATATTTATCTAATCTATTCTTAAAACTACCCAGAGAGGAGGCTTCTATCACATGTCCAGTGAGCCTATTCCATTCATCTACCACACGATTTGTAAACCAATTCCTCCCAATCTCCTTCCTAAGCCTATACTTATCAAGCTTAAACCCATTGCTACGTGTCCTGTCATGTTCACTAAGTATAAGAACCTTACCCAGATCCCCTGTTTGTATAGATGGTGAGAGCATGCCGTTTGAAAGTAGTGTGTATGTGGTGTGTGATGCATGTGGAGTTGAAAGGAGAGTGAATGTAACTGAATGCCGTGTGTGTTTTCTGGAAGGGGAGGTTAGGATGTTGAGTGGGGAATGTAAGAGGTTGAATGATTTGGTGTTTGAGGTGAGAAGAGATGCAAGTGTGCGATTGAAGGGTGAGATTAGTGCTAAGAGGGTGGAAGATAGGACTGGGAACAGTGTGGAAGTTGTGAGTGATGATGAATGGTGGGTGAAAATGGATAGGATAGATAAGTTAGGACAGGTTAGGTGTGTGAATGAGAGGGACATAGAACCTGTTAGGTTGACTAACAGATTCAATGTCCTGAGAGAGGAAGAGTGTGAAAGTGATTTGCCTGGTGTGATTGTGGATGAAAGCAGGATGGGTGGTAGTGTGACTGAGAGCAGGAGGGAGGGTAATGTTAGGCCAAGACAGAATAGGAGAATGACTGAGGTGCTAGTGATGGGTGACTCTCAGATTAGGTATTTAGATAGGAAGTTGAGTGATAGCAAATGGAAGGGAATGAGAGTTTGTCTGCCGGGTGCTGGTGTAAGTGATGTTTGTGAGAGGTATGATAGGCTGGTTTCTGGGTGTGAGAGGGATGCAGTTGTGATTACTCATGTGGGAGTGAATGATGTAAAGAAGGTGGGTACATGTGAGTTACGTGAGCAGTATAAAAGGTTAGTTGAAAGGATGAGTAAAAGCAGGGTAAAAGGTGTTGTTTCTGGTGTGCTTCCGAGATTGGATGTGGGGGTAGAATGGTTGTCGCGTGCAATTGGTTTGAATGAATTTGTGAAAGGACTGTGTGAGGAGTTAGGATTGGTGTTTGTAGATGTCTGGGGTAGGTTTTACGGGAATAGGAGGTTGTATGCGATGGATGGGCTCCATCTTAGTCGGGCAGGTGTTGAGGTTCTATGGGGGGAGCTGGATAGTGTGATTAGGTCCTTACGGGTGGGAAACTAGAAGCTGTTAGAGGTAAGGGAATAACAGGAATAGAGGGCAGGTGTAGGAAATGGAAGGGATGCAGAGATAGAGGAATAGCTAGGGGAGAGGGCATACTGATGCGTTATAGGGGGACTAATGCACAAGTGAATGAGCAGATAACTAGGAATAGAAAAGCACGATGCAATGAAGATAGGAATAATAAAAAAACCTTAAAAATATACTACACAAATGGTTGGAGTATAAGGAATAAGATAGATCTCTTAAGAGCGTTAGCGAGTGAAGAGAATTTTGATATAATTGCGATAACAGAGTCATGGCTTGATTTGGCAGGAAATCACTTTAAACCTGAGGTTGAGATTGAGGGCTTTAACATGTTCCATACAGATAGGAATAGGAAGAGAGGAGGAGGGGTTATTATTTATATTAAAGATAATCTCCAGTGTTGTGTGAACAGTACAATTAAATTAGATGATAACACAGAGTCATTATGGCTAAATGTAAAGGAAGGTAAAAACAAGCTTGTCATAGGATTATTATACAGACCACCAAATCTTAGTAAGGAAGCTTCAAATCCTCTGTGGCAGGAGATAGCTTTGTACTTGAAAGTCATTTGCCACTTATGTGCCCAGGATAACAATTTATTTAAATCCCCCTGCACTTTAAAATTATCATCAATATCTTTAACTACAGCTGCTAATTTGGTATCATCCGCAAAAATTGACACTATTATTAACTGCCTCCCCAAGATCGTTTATATAGATGACAAATAATAATGGACCGAGAACTGATCCCTGAGGAACCCCACTGATAACATCCCTCCACTCTGACTTTACACCATTTAGCACTACCCTCTGCTTCCTGTCTTTCAGCCACTCAGCTATCCAATTTGAAACACCCCCACATATCTCAATCATTTTTAATTTATGAACTAGTCTCCTACGTGGTACCTTATCAAATGCTTTACTAAAATCCAAGTAAATAACATCTACATTCTCTCCCTTATCTATTTGATTTGTTACGAACTCCAGAAAGTCTAGTAAATTAGTCAAACATGATCTACCTGATCTAAAGCCATGCTAGGCATCGCTGATTAACCCCTCCCTCTCGAGATGTTGGCAAATGCCTTTTTTAACTATTTTCTCAAGAATTTCACAGACTACAGGAGTTAGGCTAACCGGTCTAAAGTTATTTGGATCCTCTTTACTACCCTTCTTGAAAATGGTGACTACATTCGCCCTCTTCCAATCATTGGGTATTTCTCCATATTCCAGTGACCTAGTATACAACTTCTCCAGAGCTATTGAGATACTTTCTACCCCTTCTTTAAGTATCCTAGAATGAATATTATCAGGGCCGGAGGCCTTGGTAGCATCTAACTCACCTATTAGTCCTTTTATCTTCCTCCAATCCACACTAATGGTAGTAAACACCTCTTTCCCTGACCCATGAGTACTATACATAAGACTATCTAGTTTCTCCTTTGTAAATACTGATGCAAAATGACAATTTAGTACCTCAACTATTTCCTCATCAGTTTCTCTCACAACCCCTTCATATTTGATAGGTCCTATTTTAACTCTGCCAGACTTGTTATTAATTTTATAGTAACTAAAGGACTTTCTAGGATCTTTGTTGCTATCCTGAGCTAATTTAATTTCTGACACCCTTTTGTTCTTCTTTATAATCTTATTTAACTCATTCCTAGCCATTCTATAATCACTTAAATTTTGAATATTATTTTGTACCTGTAATTTTTTATATGCCCTTTTCTTCTCTGAAATTTTTCTAGCTATCTTCTGATTCCACCATAATGGTTTCCTATCATATTTTCCCATTCCACAGAGTTTAAGTTGAAGTCCCCAATAATAACTGCATCTGTTTCACATCCCTTACTTATTTCCCTTATCATTAGTTCATCTATATCATCAGTCTGCCCAGGTGGTCTGTAAAAAGCTCCCAAATGCACCATTCTATTTTTCTGAACCTAATATCTATCCAAAGTGACTCAACTCCATCCTGCTTTATTGAAGTATTTAAACTTGAAACAATGTTGTTTTTTATATAGATAATTATTCCTCCACCAATCCTACCTGTAGTCTTAGAAATAAGAGGGATGAATTATTTAGTTATATCATTCATGAAGATATAGATATATGTATAGTTGAATCATGGGTTAATGAAAATATATTTAATGATAATGTCAGTGAATTTAAACTAGAAGGTTATACTATGTACATTAGTCAAAGGAGATATAGGACTGGTGGTGGGTTGATTATTTATATCAGAAATAGCATTTAGATGCAGGAAACTAGGTTTTGATAGTGGTCAGGGAAATTTAATGCCTCAAAGTGACGCAGGGATAGGAAGCAAACAGATTTGTAGAAGGTAAGCAGGCTAATGGAAGTGCTTTAGGGTTAAATTACTTGAGTAGTGATAGTGGTCAGGGAAATACAAGAGTACAGGGTCGGGGAAGGAGAGAAAGGAGATGCAGAGGAGATAGGCCCTCAGGTGCTTCAGGGATAGGTGGGCTGAGTTGTCTTTACACAAATGCTCGTAGTCTTAGAAATAAGAGGGATGAATTATTTAGTTATATCATTCATGAAGATATAGATATAATATGTATAGTTGAATCATTGGTTAATGAAAGTATATTTAATGATAATGTCAGTGAATTTAAACTAGAAGGTTATACTATGTACATTAGTCAAATGAGAGATAGGACTGGTGGTGGGTTGATTATTTATATCAGAAATAGCATTTCTTCAAATCTAAATAACTCTATAAAGCAAGGAGAAGGTGAATCATTATGGATAGATATTAAGGTTGGTAAAAATAGGAAAATACACTCGGGAGCTTTTTATAGACCACCAGGACAGACTGATTGCATCGATGAGTTAATGATTAGGGAAATAAGTAAAGGATGCAAAGAAGATACAGTTATTCTGGGTGACTTTAATTTAACTTCTGTAGACTGGGAAAATATGATAGGAAGAGATAGAGCAAGTTGTAAGTTTATGGAGTGTTTTGAGGATAACTTTTTGACCCAATTTGTTAATAAGCCAACAAGGGGTGCCAATATATTAGATCTAATTCTTTCAAATGATGATCACTTAGTTCAAGGATTGAGTGTAGGGGAATCATTGGGAAACAGTGATTATCAGATGGTTTGGTTTAATTTGCAAATAGTTAAGGGTAGAACAACGACAAACTCCACAAAAATTCCAAATTTTTATAGGGGAGATTACGATAAATTACGCGGCATGCTTAATCAGATTAGGTGGGATATAGAATTCCATGGAAAGAATACTTATGAGATGTGGGATATTTTTAAGACTATATTAAACATGGTTCAGGAACAGTGTATCCCGATGAAGTCTATTAGGAAGAAATGTAGGAAACCATTATGGTGGAATCAAGAAATAGCTAATAAAGTTTCAGAGAAAAAAGGACATACCAGAGATTACAAAGTGAGAGTAGTTTAGATAATTTAAACCATTATAGGTCAACTAGAAATGAACTAAATAAGATTATTAAGAAGACCAAAAGGACAGCAGAAATTAATTTAGCTAAAAAATAATAATAAAGATCCTAAAAAATGCTTTAGATATTATAGAATCGATAATAAATCTAACAGTGATAAAATAGGGCCTATTAAATATGAAGGGGTTTTGAAAGAATCTGATGAGGAAATAGTAGAGGTCCTTAATGATCATTTTGCTTCAGTATTCACACAAGAGAAACCAGTTAGATTAATTGATGATAATTCTAGGTCATGGGAAGTAGTGATAAATTCTATTAATATAGACAAAGAAGAAATTAAAGGGCTTATAATGCAATTAAATACTAGTAAGGCATCTGGCCCTGACAACATTCATTCTAGGATACTCAAAGAAGGTGTACAAAGTATTGCAGTAGCTCTTGAGAAGATATTTATTAGATCACTAGAGTCTGGAGAAATACCAAATGATTGGAAATTGGCAAATGTAGTGCCAATTTTTAAAAAGGGAAGCAAAGAGGACCCAAATAACTTAAGACCAGTAAGCTTAACTTCTATAGTCTGTAAAATTCTTGAGAAGATGGTTAAGAAGGGAATTTCTGATCATCTAGAGAGTAGCAGGTTAATTAATGATGCTCAGCATGGTTTTAGAAAAGGTAGATCGTGTTTAACTAATTTACTGGATTTTATGGATTATGTAACTAAAGAATTAGATAGGGGTGACAAAGTTGATGTGATCTACTTAGATTTCAACAAAGCTTTTGATAAGGTTCCACATAGAAGACTAGTTCATAAATTAAAGCTGCATGGGATATGTGGGAAGATTTTAAATTGGATAATTGAATGGCTGAAAAATAGGAAACAGAGAGTTGTACTGAATGGAGTGAGGTCAGAGTGGAGGAATGTTATTAGTGGCGTACCTGAGGGATCAGTTTTAGGCCCTTTATTATTTATAATCTATGTAAATGATCTTGGGCAAGGTGTGAATAGCAAAGTATCAATTTTTGCTGATGACGCTAAATTGGCAGCTGTAGTCAAAGAGGTTGAGGGTAGCTTTAAAGTGCAGGCTGACCTATATAAATTGTTAGCTTGGGCTCAGAAGTGGCAGATGACTTTTAACCTTAATAAATGCAGTTATTAACATGGGGAGAGATAATAGGGAATTTAGCTATGAGGTGCATGAGTATTGGCTTAATTCAGTTGAAGATGAGAAGGACTTAAGAGTAGTAGTAGATAGGTCACTGAAATTTTCAAAGCAGTGTATTGAGGCAAAAAATAGAGCAAATAGGGTGCTAGGTTACATTAAAAGAAATGTTCGCTACAAGAGTAAGGAGGTCATCCTTAAACTATACAACTCTTATGTCAGGCCACATTTAGAGTACTGTATACAGGCATGGTCACCACATTTTAGACATGATATAAACTTATTAGAGTCAGTACAAAGGAGGGCAACAAAAATAATACCATCCCTGAAGCACCTTGAATATGAAGATAGACTGAGGATATTAAATATGTTTTCATTTGAAAGGTGTGTGAGGGGAGATATGATTGAGCTTTTTAAAATCTTTTCTGGGATGGATAAATTGGATTTCAGCAAGTTATTTGAGTTAAAAGGTAGTAATAGAACTAGAGGCCGCCACTTAAAGATTAAGTAACAGAGGTGCAGACTGGATGTTAGTTTCACTAACAGAGTGGTGGATTATTGGAATAGTTTGCTACCTGAGACTGTAGACAGCCCAAACTTGAATGTTTTCAAGTGCAGATTGGATGATTATATGGGGATTGAGGGTTAATTTCTTACTTTCGGTATGTGGAAATGTTTCTTGACTCATTCCTGATGATGCAGTTTCTTTTTATTGTATATTTTGGGCGACTTTGATTTTGTTTTTGACAGACTCCTATTGAGGCTTTAAATTATATATTGTAGATGCATGGTTGGACATTCCTATGGATTGTTAAATTGTATATTGTAGATACATGATCTGACGAAATCCTATGGATGCTTTATGTGGGTGGGATTTGATGGATACGGATGACCTTTGATAGGCCCTTGTGGCTTTTGTCATCCGTGAAATTATGTTATGTTATGTTACATATTATAGCCCTGTAAATCAAATTCACTTATAGTGTCACTAAATTCTATTTTATTAATCCATGATTCATTAACACATAATATATCTATATCCTCATCTCTAATATAACTAAATAGCTCATCCTTCTTGTTTCTAAGACTATGAGCTTTTGTATAGAAACAATTTAACCCCCCTATCCCTGAAGCACCTCTTCCAACCTGAATGACCTCCTCTATTGCCTTGGAACCTATTTTTGTTATCTGCCAAATCCATTCTACTTTCAGTACTATAATGTCCTCTCATAATTCCCTGACCACTATTAGTATCCAGTTTCCCACCTGCATAGACCTAATAACACGATCATACTCCTCCCACAACACATCTACCCCCCTCCTGCTCAAATGACATAACATAACATAACATAATTACACGGATGACAAAAGCCACAAGGGCCTATCAAAGGTCATCCGCCTCCGTCAAAACCCACCCACAAAAAGCACCATCACCAGGGGAAGACAAAATCAAAGTCCCCCACAATATAATATAACGGATGACAAAAGCCACAAGGGCTCATCATAGGTCATCCGAGTCAAGCGGCCTCTTTTTCAAGGCACCCAAACTCCCAGGAAAACTACATCCAGAGGATTGCATCCAGAAACAAGGGTATCACCAATCAAGGCTTGTCAAGAACTAAATCATGCAGCTATAGATATATACAAACAATATTAATATATACAAAACTTAGGAACCATCACAACCTTCCCTTCCCATAAACTCATCCAACCTACTCTTAAATACATTTAGATTTGGACTACCTACTACCCTCTGCGGCAATTTGTTCCAGAAGTCTACCACTCTATTGGTGAAAAAATATTTTCTTAAATCCAACCTACACCCTTGCTTTTTAATTTTCAAGTGGTGACCTCTAGTCCGATTTCCATCATCTAACTCAAAAAACTTGCTAACATCCAATTTATCTATCCCGGAAAAAATTTTAAAGAGCTCAATCATATCCCCTCTCACACACCTCCTTTCGAACGAGAACATATTTAATACCCTCAGTCTATCTTCATATTCAAGGTGCCTCAGGGAAGGAATAATCTTTGTTGCCCTCCGTTGCACTGACTCAAGAAGGTTAATATCGTGTCTAAAATGTGGGGACCATGCCTGTATACAGTACTCTAGATGTGGCCTATCCATCGCATATATTTCTTTCATTCCAACAAACCTATCCCACACATCCACAAACATGAGACCTTCCATCTCACACATCCTCCTCACATAATCATTCAGCCCAATCGCACAAGACATCCATTCTACCCCAACATCCATTCTTGGAAGCACACCTGTCACAACACCTTTCATTCTACTTTCTTTCACCTTTTCAATCAATCTCTTGTACCTCTCATGTAACTCACTGCACCCTCTTTCTTCACATCATTCACTCCTACATGTGTAATCACAACTGCATCCCTTGCACAGCCAGACACCAGCTCCTCATACCTATCAGACAGATCTCTCACTCCAGCACCCGGCAAACATACCCTCAAACCATTCAATCTACTTGCATTCAACTTCCTATCTAAATATCTAACTTGCGAATCACCCATCACAAGCACTTCATTCAGACTCCTATTCCTAACCCCCCACAGACCTAACTCCATCCCCACTCCTATTCTCATTCAAACTACCAGTCACTCTACCTCCACCCCCGCCCCCATCAGTCATATCACTTCCAGTTACTTCCTCTCTTAGTGCACTGAATCTATTCGTCAAGTTAATAGGTTCTGTGTCCCTCTGACTCACACACCTATTCTCCCCCTGGCTAACCACCTCAACAGAGGCAACCCTATTCTCACAAAGAACAGGAGAAGCCTCCCTAGCTACACGTTTCCTAACCCCCCCCATCCTCACTAGGCCTATTTCTAACTAATCTACGGGGGCTAACTTTACTATCCCTAGAACTATCATATCCTACCTCCTCCACCAGCCCTATACCTTCCCCTGAAACATCTAACTGGCCTACCTCACCACCTAACCTATTCCCAGCCCTAGGCCTAACACTAAGTTCCCTCCTGAGCTCAGCAACTAACCCCTCCAGCCTACATATCTTGTCTAAATCCTGCATTCTCATCCCCTCTAAATCTACAATTCATTCACGCAGCCCACATACAGCACATGTATACTCCTCACCAACTACACCACAACCAATGCATACATTCCGACACTCATGCTCACTTTCATCCCTGAACTCCATCACTTATTCAAACAAAGAAAGAACTTAAGTAGTAATAAGAAAAAAAAAATTCCAAGAGCTCTACGAAACACGTGCGACCTGTTCGAAGGTCAGTCGAAGACTGAAATTGCCATAATCTTCATCCACATAGGTTTTAGCTCAGAAAAAGTAGTTAGCAAAAATAGCCCCAAATAAGCTAGGACTCAGATCGTACCATACTCTACACAATTACCTTGTTTTGGTAAACCTTACAATCCAATATGTTTCACTTAACTGTCACGATAGGCTAGCCAGCCCATTTTGATGTTCATATTACCGAATAAAACTGGTAAAGTTGAAGATGAGCTCCTTCGCTGCAATTGTGCTTTTGTCCTTTGTTCCAACATCTTTCATTGTACTACTTGTTCCTGAGGGTGAATTGGGGGGGGGAGCTCCCTATAGAATAACTTATAAATAACCTAGCTCAAAACAGGCTCCCAGTAACCAAACACATACACACATACAAGTAATCTATAAATATAATCTTGAAGCCAGCGTTGTGCCAATAGGCATAAATCAGAGATGCAAGAAATGGCTTATTTATTGGTAGGTCGTGGTGCTCCAAGGCCTGAAGCTTATGCACTTGATTCTGGTCGGTCTTTTGGACTCTTTTGAGGCTTAAGGCTTATTGTTCCGCCGTTACTCTAGTAAAAAAAATCTTGGTGGACTCCTGAATTGGGGCAATTCTTGAAGGGGGAGGCTTTTCAGGTATATCGTGCTTGTAGTGGACCTGATCAGAAATATAAGTATATGAAACGGTATGCAGGTGCTAAGATAAGACTCATCATAACATAACATAACTTCACGGATGACAAAGCCACAAGGGCCTATCAAAGGTCATCTGCATCTGTCAAAACCCACCCACAAAATGCATCCATAGGATTGTGTCAGATCATGCATATACAATATACAATTCAAACCATATACAGGAATGTGTCAAAAACAAAAGGCATCATCATCAAGACGTATCAAAATTAATCGTAATATACAATAATAAAAAACTGCATCCACAAGAATGAGTCCAGAATACCCCCCAAAGTTAACCCTCCCGATATAATGATCTAATCTCCGTTTGAATACATTCAAGTTTGGACTGTCTACCATCTCAGATGGCAAACTATTCCAGTAATCTACCACTCTATTGGTGAAAAATATTTTCTAACATCCAACCTGCACCTGTTTTTTAATTTTTGAGTGGTGACCCCTAGTTCTATTACTACCTTCCAACTCAGATAACTTGCTAAAATCCAACTTATCCATCCCAAAACAGATTTTAAAAATCTCAATCATATCTCCCCTCACACATCTTCTCTCAAATGAGAACATATTTAGTACCTTCAATCTATCTTCATATGCTTCAGGGAAGGTATTATTTTTGTTGCCCTCCTTTGTACTGACTAGCAGGTTGATATGTCTAAAATGTGGTGACCATGCTTGTATACAGTACTTTAAATGTGGCCTAACATACGTTGTAGAGTTTAAGGATAACCTCTTTACTCTTGTAGCTAACATTCCTGTTAATGTATCCTAGTGCCCTATTTGCTCTATTATTTGCCTCACTACACTGCTTTGAAAACTTCAGTGACCTATCTACTACTATGCCTAAGTCCTTATCCTCAACTGAATTTAGCTAATGCCCATCCATTTCATAGCTAAATTCCCTATTATCCCTTCCCATATTAAGAACTTTACATTTTTTAAGGTTAAAAGTCATCTGCCACTTCTGAGCCCAAGCTAATAACTTAAGTCACTCTGCACTTTAAAGCTACCCTCAACTTCTTTGACTACAGCTGCCAATTTAGTGTCATCAGCAAAAATTGACACTGCTATTTACAGCTTCCCCAAGATCATTTATATAAACTATGAATAATAAAGGGCCTAAAATGGATCCCTGAGGTGTGCCACTGATAACGTCCCTCCACTGTGACCTCACCCCATTCAGCACAACCCTCTGTTTCCTGTCTTTCAGCCATTGCTATCTAATTCAAAACTACCACACATCCCATGCATTTTCAATTTGTCAACTAGTCTCCTATGTGGAACCTTATCAAAAGCTTTGCTAAGATCTAAGTAAATCACATCAACATTCTCTCCCTTATCTTATTGTTTAGTAACATAATCCATAAAATCCAGTAAATTTGTTAAACACGATCTACCTCTTCTAAACCCATGCTGAGCATCATTTATTAACCTACAATACTTTAGATGGTCAGAAATTCTCTTCTTAACTATTTTCTCAAGGATTTTACAAACGATAGAAGTTAAGCTTACCATTCCTCTTTGCTTCCCTTTTTAAAAATTGATACTACATTAGCTAATTTCCAATTATTAGGTATTTCTCCAAACCCTAGTGATCTAGTATATTATATGTTCTCAAGAGCTATTGCAATAATATCTAAACCTTCTTTGAGTAGCCTAGAATGAATGTTGTCTGGGCCAGGTGTCTTACTAGTATTTAACTCCAATATAAGCCCTTTAATTATTTTCCTGTTCACATTAACGGTATTCAACACTACTTCCCTTGACCTAGAATTATCATCAATTAATCATAACTTTGGCTAGAGTTAACCAATCAGAAGGATTTTAGTACCAAAATGCTCATGAGAAATATCTTTCAAATGAGTGGAAGAAGGACATTCCTAGGACAATATTTGCCATGATGACCCCTTTTAGAACTCTTTGATCCTAGCCAAAGTGCAACTTCGATCCTCCTAACAAATTTTCTAAAGTTAGGTATATTTATCCTCCATAGCTCCAGGAAAAATAACAATGGGATCTCTTTGGACATTTATATACCATCAGGTGGGTGGTATTTTCAGTCATGTCACTCTACTGGGGCTGTTTATGACCAGACAGTGTTAGTAAATAGTGATTTTGAGAAAGTTTGATGCATCTTGACACGGTCATCATATTTCAGTCTTTCCAAACACAACCTCTTCCCCTTTCTAGGCTGCCCTGCCATTTTCCAATTTTTATTACCTATACAAAACATTAGACAAAGGATTATTTAAGGCAAAAATTTAAATAAAAATTTTTGGACAAAACATTATTTAATAAAAACCTAGGTACTCATTTGATCAGAGCCATCACTTTGTTTGTTGCATCAGACTCCTTCTTGCGAATTATGTAGCTTCTTCCTGTTGTAGTTTTTGGTTCTTCTGACACCAAAATGTCATGTTGAGATGTCCATAGTACAAGAATCTTCTATTTCAGGGAAACAAAAACTGTGAGAGGGTCCATGCAGGTAAAGAAATTTCACAGTGACATAGCCTGCAAGTTTTCCATTGAACACTGGACATGAATTTTTTTTGTGACTGATTCTAACCTAAAAGTCTCACAGAGACTAAATAGGCAAACTTGGAGAGCCTCCTTTGATATTGGAATGAACGAATGAAGTTTTTGTTTGCCTGGTGATAACAATCTGTTTGTCATAGGGTTTTCTCAAGCTCTCTTTAGTAGCCTCCCTTTTGCTGGTGCCACCTACGCCGTCTGATGGGTCCTTCCCATGGCTAGTGGCAAAAAATGCCACTGCTTCTATACCTTGTTCCTCTTTATGCCAGCAAAGATTCTAGAAAGATTTACAGTTTTTATACTGTGCTGCAGATCCATCTGAAAAGTAGTAAATTTTCTTTACTGTTTCAAATACTGATTTCAGATACTCAATCAACATTCTTTGAAATAGTTGACAGTTTTCCAATGATATGCCTGGGCTGTGTCTTGTATTACAAATGAATAGTTTTCTGAAAAATCACCATCTGCAATATTGTTTTTCACAGTTTCCAAGTACTGTGCTTGTGATTTTGCAACAAAATCATGTCCCACCAAAGTTTTGACACAATCACAAAATCTATCCATGAAATCATCAAGTGATAATACCATGGTTACCAGCTTAGATCTATCATTTGATGTCCACTGTTTGAATTCCACATTGTTCTATTCATAAAATCCAAATAGTTTTGCTTTTAGTTGATCCACAGGTGGACAGTACTCGCATGATCTCATGTAGCATGCTGGGCAGGCTGGATTACATACAATAGATGCAACTAGGTGATGGTAAGAGGGTAGATCAGTGATATCAGGCATCTTGAATCCAACCATCATCAGTTTTACATTTTGATGTAATGTACATACATATACTGAGTGAGTTCCATTGCCTCCTGCAAGAACACATTCACGTGGCCGTAGCATAGCAAACTTTGAGAATGATACTTTTACCTCAGGGTACTTCACTTTGAAACTGCTATGAAGTTCATTCAAATTGTTGAGAACAAGTCATTTCTGTAACCTCTGCTTTTTCCCTTCAATTCGGACTACTAGACAATCCTTCTTTCCTGGTAAAACCTGACTCATGTCATCACTGATAATATTCAATAACTAAAGATTTTAGTTCATCAGGAAGCACTCTACCGAGCTTAGGGTTAAGTGAAGCTAACATTCCTTTCTCCTTTAGTATATGGTGAGCTTGTATGGCCATTTTCTGAGACCAATCAAACTCGTTCATGAGTTTTCTAACGCTCATACTGGTTGTAAATATGGTTAGAATTCTGATTTGATCCATACAGCTTGATTGCCGATATTTTTTCTTTAGAGACTGGATGACTTCTGGCACACAGTTTACATTACATCTTTGTGGCACATCTTGTTTTCCTGAACTACTACCCACGACCAAATCCAACTTTTAACTTTTTCTCAGGTACGTAAGTCGGATGCCTTTCGGCTTTCCTTTTATCAAAGGGGCTCTCACCAATGAAAGACAAGGATTGGTTCAGTAAGTCAACTTCGACTTCCACAACATCTAAATCCTCTTTTTGGCTCGGCATCTCATTGAACTCTTGTTCAGATGCTGAAGTTCCAGACTCCTCTGGAGTATTTTGCTCCACTGGTAACTCTGAAAGCTTATTCCTACAAACAGAACAAAGTTATCATCTTTGCTAAGAAGAGATGAGAACTTCTGCAAAAGCTGAGCAGAAACATTTCTTAGGTCTTTCTTTTGCAGGGATTTATGGATCTTCAGCTGATCACTGTAGTACTTTCGATTTGCCATCTTAATGAAACAAAGCCTGAAAAAGATCCAAAAAGTAAATTACTGTTTATAAACGATACAATGAATTAATTAAAATAAACACATAAATGATTGAAGCAATTATATTTAAAATTGCCAATATACAATATCAATATAGCTGCTTCAATCATTGTATTATCCTCGAAAATTGGTAAGCAAAGATAATAATAATAATCTCAAGTATTATATTTTAGTAGAAATAGGTCAAAGTTTAGGTGCAAAGGGCTGTAGGTTGGTAGACCGGTTTATAACTAAACAAACATTTCCATTAGCGTTTTTTAAGATTTGATTCTTCATAAATTCGCAGAGAAGTGGACAAAATTATTTTCATGTTTTTTCAGTCCAGCGCTTCAATCCTAATAGCTATTAAGTTAGCTAATGGCTACATCATAATGCATTGCTGAGAATACGTTTATTACACTCTTAGTTTAATTTTTCTTCCATACATATTTTTGGAGGGTATAGCTACCTATATTCTGTAGGTACATTCAGTTTTGACATAGCTCGGCATAGTAAAAATATGTGATAAATCAAAAGTCACTATTAATTAATGGGTGTTCATTTTAGATCTTAATAAGTAATAAATCATTCTCCTCTTTTTCATAATACAATAATTTGTTAGGTGGTGATATAAAAATCATTAGGTATTTCAAAATGATCAAAAATAAATAAAATTACACACCTGTAAATTATTTTAGGATGTGCAGATAATTGCACAATTAATATTAAGTAGGTAGTTTAGAAGATATCTTGAAATTATTTTAATTTATATATTGAAGACATTGGTATCTGAAAAGAATACATTAATTAATTAAGGATTGATGAAAGGCAGTTAAAGACTGCTTTTCATGTTTCATTGATTTAGCAAGGTTGCCTATATAAGGTGTATATAAGCAGTGATGTATTAATGATTCAAAAAGATTATATAAGAGGTATATAGGCCATGCCATGGTTAGGACTTACGTAGCTATGTGATATCACCATAATTTCTAGGTCAATAATACTTTTAGTAGGTATACCCAGTGTCAAATAATTGACCATAGATTCTAAACCCATGGAGATCCCCTTTTTATTTTCTCTGGAGCTATGGGGGATTGAAAGCAGTAACTTTAGAAGAAAAATTGGGATGATCTGAGTTGCACTTTGGCCGGGGTCAGAGTTCACAAAAAGGTCATAGAAACATTGTTCTTCCACTCATTTGAAAGATCTCTTTCTCCTGAACATTTGTGTATTAAAATCGTTCAGATTGGTTAATTCTGGCCAAAGTTATGACCTCTCAAAAGTTTTGGGTCAATCAGTTTGACCAAAAATTGTTCTGGTCATAAATACGACCACAATAACCAGATAGGCCTCATACTTAGTATGTGAACTTTATTCATCATAACCAACAAATTATGTAAATTTCATGCGATTCTGTGACCAAGGTGTCAGGAGGGTGTGTACACTTCACATTGAATGCCCCACTTCCTCTTTGTGAAAAGGTGTGAATTTCCTTGCTCAAAGAGCTTCATCCAATCCTTACCAGGTCTTTTGTCTACAAAGGGAGTATTTCTTCCAATAGAATTCAGGTAAGACTGAACCATGTCTTTGACATCACTCCTGCCTTGAGGGTAACCAGATCTACCAAGAAATTGTAGAGTAGTTGACACCATTTTTCCTCTTCATTTGTCAGGACTGTTTGAGCACTAGAACTCAGTTTACTTGGGGAATGTATCATCCACCGTCGCTATGTTTCTAAAGCAACAGAATACACTCACTTGCCACTTTTAACCTAAACAAGTCATGCATCTTGTCTTGTATCATATCTAGTGACTTTTTCGATTACATTCAAGTGCCATTGTGTTTATCTGAATTTTTTTAATTAATGCAAGATAAATACCATTATTTTCCTGTTACAATATCTGGAAAGAGTACATTAGTAAGTCTACAGAGCACACACATTAAATATTTTTGCAAGGTTACAACTGCATATTTAAATATAATAAAAAAAAAAATCAATACCTAGGGTTGATATTCTACCTTTCACTATTCCCAAGTTAAAACGAACCATCTGATGATCTCTATTTCCCAATGCCTTCCCGACAGTCAATTCCTGAACCAAGTAAATTTATACTCATTCGACCTTACACTAGTAAATGTCAATTTCCTCAAACTATAGAACTCAATTGTTTCTTTTATGTGGAGATACATGAATATATGTCGCCTCTATCAACCAAAACCAAACCCTGGTATGAATTTTACTTTTTGAGTTATAACAAAGTTTAGGAAGATCACTTTTACCCCCCACCCTCACTCCAAAGGTCTATAAAAAATATGAACTAACCAATGAAGTTACATTATAACCTTCCATTTGTTTATTGTTTCCAATATATTGAACTACATTTGGTACTTCTTTTTGCCTTTCCAAGTGCTCCCTTGATGACGCTCTCCATAGGGGTGATCCCCATTTCTCCAAACCCATTCTTGGTGTGGTTTGATGTATGGCATGAAATACAACTTCATTTCTTGGTCATGTATTGAATTTCTGTGGAGATGGCTCTAAAACAACATAAAGACATGCAGCCCCATGTCATGATAAAACCACCACCATGATTCATAGTTGATACCACACAAGCAGGGTTAAATGCTTACAACTTTTGACTCACTAAAGTAACCCTAGTAGTGGTGAAAATCTGTAGACTCGTACACTCATATTTAATTGTGAAAGGCTCCCTAAGTTGGTGTGTGCTGATTGGTATTGCTACTGCATTATTTAAGAATTTGTCCCATTACCGAGGAGATAATCCTACAGCCACTGCTTCAGCCATACAAATATAATATGGATATGCTAAGTCAGATATACTCCTTTCTCTGTATTCTTAGTTGACATGCTGCTCCACTAGCATTTAGTCTGTTGAGTGGAGTTCATCTCCTTTAATGAACTGTTTATACTAAGTGGGCTGCATTCTGCCCTTGTTTCCTTTTTGGATACTACCCATGATCCTGATGATATCCATTACAACATGCTTTGATACCTGAGTGAGTGGATTTTTTCTTGTCAGATTCCTGGTAAGTGTTTGTCATCCTTGGATTTTGAAAGCCAGGAAGAAGAGCTTATTACTCTATCCCAGCTTGCTTCCCCCCCCCCCCAATTTATTGCTCTGTGCATGTTGATGAAAAATTTACCAATGTTATGTTAACTTATTTTGGGATGTCATCTTTTATCTGCATACCAAGCTTTTTTCAAGTTTGTTGGTCGCTTTGAGTCTGGACAACACTGCCATAGTTTTCTTTGATCTGTGGAATCCCTATAGTAGTGCATCATGTGACAGTATTATGGAGACCCTCCACACTATGCGGATGAGGGGACACCTCCCGATCTTTGATTTACTGTGAGATCATTTATTCCACCTATAAGTAGGGGAGTTCTCTCTGGTCCACTAGGGCAGGAAGAGAGCATCCCACAATGAAGTGCCTTCACTGTCACTGCCTAGAGCATCATAGTATCACCTCTGCTGCCAACTATCTTCTCGCTACACTATGTAGATAACCTTTCATTCTCTTGCTTAGCCCAGATGCTTGCCCTAAAGTAGTGTTTCCCAACCTTTTTGGGGGCTAACGCCCCCTTGGACACTAAATCTTTTGATATTGCCGCCTCTACCAATGGAATTTCATCATTTTTAAGTTACAAGACATTATTTTAAATTTTAAAATTAGAAGAACCTCAATATGTTTTAATGAGGTGATTGACTTTGGTGTTTTTTGGCTAACTCTTTCACCCTAAATTCCATCCTACTAAGAAGTAACCTTAAATTTCCTCTTTTTGTGATTTACAGGTGGTTTCTTTGTTTTTTTAGAAGTCAAATAACTAGTAAACACGTGTTCAGCCATATATGAAGATGGGAAAGCTATGAAATATAGTTTAATTGCTTCCCACAGCTTTGGATACTTTTCAGAAATTTCTTTTTGTAACCAAAATTCCTGGTATGATTCCTTGAATAGAGGCTTCAATTCTAAGTCATTTTTTTTAAACCAATTAACTCTTCTTGCATTGCAAGATTAGTTTCATTTGTATAAGCATCTGTAAATGGGTTTATCAGCCAGTCAGGTATTTTCATATCTAGGAGATCTTGATATCTACAGCTCATGTCCTTGTGTAACGTTTTCAAATGTTGGCAATAAATCAAGAGGTCATTATCCAATATGGAATTATTAGTCTCATCATATTCCAGTTCATTTAGATATTTGGAAACAGACAGATTCTTACAAGCAATATTATTCTTGAAGAAGGTAAGCTTCTCCAAAATGCGCAAATTTTAGAGTTTGCTTTGATAAGAATTACATCAGTCTTATAATTGCAAATTCAGATCGTTGAATATGCTGAAGATATGTTAAATAGGCAATGTCCTTCTTGCAAGCTAAGAGTTCATCACTCAAATGAGCATATTTATTCTCCAAAAAAATTAATTATGCTGTTTTGAAGAGAATGAAATCCCTTTAAACAGTTTCCTTTCGATAACCACATCACTTTGGTACGTACAAGGAGGCGATCAAATTCATCATCGTTATCACAGAGCTGTTGAAATATTCAGGAATTATGGGGATGGCATTTTATTTTATTTACTGATATAATAATAACATTAAGAGATTTATGAAGCCGATCACTCAAGTTCCTGGCAACCAGATGTTGATAAATTGCGCAATGTATTGTAAAAACACCTGGCGCAACTTTCTTTAAAAATGCAAGAAAAACTTTATATTGTCGTGTTAATACTGGAGATTCGTCAGTTACGCAAGCAATAATATTGCTCATTAGATATCTTTTTCTTTGAAAAAATGTTCAACTGCAATAAAAATAGATTCACCTTTGGTGTTTGTTTCAAGTTCCTTTGCAAAGGGCAGCTCTTAATAAAAAAAAATTTATCTTTAATAAAGCGAACAAATACTAAAAGTAGTGCTTCATTGCCTGGCAGTGTAGATTCATCGAATTGTAAACCAAATTGTTGAGCCTAAAGTGTGTCATATAGGATTTCTTCAA
Organism: Ceratothoa steindachneri; assembly: GCA_963969495.1. Lineage (NCBI taxonomy): Eukaryota > Metazoa > Arthropoda > Malacostraca > Isopoda > Cymothoidae > Ceratothoa > Ceratothoa steindachneri. Next base: position 110,052,235 of record OZ018318.1, read on the forward strand.
TATCTTTGGCCATTTCATCAACTCTTCTTTGAACAGTATTATTACTAAGTGCAATCGCTTTGGCAATTGTGCTGGGTGAAGGATGATGTACTACTGTATGCAAGACTTCCTCTATAGCTGGCAAAATCAGTTCTCCACTTGTATGAGGCTTCCCAGACCTGACAATCATTTTGGAGATATTAATTATATGAAAAAACAAGTCTATCGTCCCATTTTGGGGATCGTTTTGTTATAAGGGAGCCAATGGTTTTTCTGTTATTAACTCTGTCTTGTAAAGTTTGAAAATATGACAAATTCTCTCTTTTTTTTATCAGAATGAATCTTTTTTAAATAATCAGAAAGTTGCGATGGTTTCATGGCCTCGTTATAGAACACTCGCACAGAGAAGGCACATTGGCAGTTGGTTGTTATTAGGGGAACTAATGAATCCAAACTTAAAATAAAATATTCAACACTATATTGTCTGCACTTTTGTTTTGATGAGGTTTCGGACATGATTATGGCTAGTTACACACTGTCACAATAATTCAAATAGATCAGTAAATTACAAATACAGAATTTTACCACCAATAATGATTACAGGGAACACACCTAACTCACAACTGAAATAATCGGGCACAACAAACATAAAACTGGAAAAGGGGAAAGTAGCAAAAATTTGTGGTAGCAAGACAATGATTTAGTTTGTTTATAGTTATTAAAGTTATTCAAAAATCACCATTCCTACTACTTGGATTTGTCACAATATGAGTAAATGTTATGAAAAACATTACATCAAAGCTTATGTGAAAACATGCAAAAAAGCACTAAATAACTAATATCAGGCAAAGGAACAACACTTAACATCACAGAACTTATGCAGAAACTAACAGCAATCCAAATCAGGCGTGGACCTAAGAGAGAGTGGCTGTTACGTATATGTTTTATACAAGTAAAGAATGGATCAAGGAGTGGAAGCTTTGTGTACTTATTTTATTCAAGTACAGATTGAACCTCAATCATGTTTGGCATTAGTGAAGAAGTTATAGCAAACTATAAGCCACTATCAGAGATTTATTAAAACATCATCAAACAAACCTTTTCAGTAACAGTTTGCATCAACCATGTCACAGCAAACCAAAGGCTGCGCGAAGAAGTATCAACAACTAGTCGTACAACATTGTCAATACAATGCGTTTACAATATTAAGCTATGCAAATAATGCATAGAATTTTAAATCTGTATAACAGTAAAATTTATAATTGCACTCTCATAAGTATCATTAATTTTTTCATGGTCACAGAGTTAAAAGGTAATCACTTTTCATGAATTATGACTGAGATTGCCAATTTGGCAACCCTGCGGTGTAATACCAACTGAGTGAGAAAACAAGCACACTAACACACTCACTGGCATCCAGTAGAATTTTCTGTTGAATTCTATAAAATTGCCCCAATTTGCAGATTTTTGCTTTCCATAGAATTTCAGTATTTCTATAGATTTCTACATGTTGCACAAGTAGGTATGCTATATAATTGAGTAATATTTAAACTTGATATGGTTAATATTGAATAAATGCCGAATGCCCATAGTATGCATTCAACGCTCCCTAAGTGAAGCAACATCTTACAGTGCCCCATTGTACCTCAACAATGCCTACAAGGGCCTTAATGCCCACATTGGGAATCACTGTCCTAGAGCATTGTCTCCAACAGGCTCTGAACTGTAAATAAGGTATCATTTCTGCCATTTACATTTACAGCATCGCCCTAAACTCAAATGGTTCCTAAATGGGGCTCACTGTTTCCTTGATCTTGTTTTGACCAACATGTCATCTGGGAGGCACACATTCACATCCTTAAGGTCTCTTGTACACATGTCAAGGACTTTCTTTGCTCCATGACATTCAGCCCTCAGGTTGCTGATAGGGTCACTTCTGTACTTTTCTACCCTTCCTTTATTTGTTCTAAGCTAGACTTTGGTTGTGAGTTCTATTCATCCACTGCCACCATACTAGTTTCCATTTGGCAACCAATGCCTTCTCCACCTCACTTGTTGATGCTGGGGAGCTGCTACTTGCTTTATGATGTACATTTCATTCTGGGCCAATGGCTTTAATATTGTCTCTAGCTGATCTTGATGGAGCTTATACTGGTGTGAGAGGTCAATCATACCCTAAACCTTTTGGTTTGGTACAAAGAAACACCTTTTTTGAGCCCAATATTGCTCTTGGCTCAGTGCTGGAGCTGCTGCTTCCCAGGGTACTACTTTTGAATATATGTCACCATGTCTATGCTCCCAATGCTTCTGCAGTATCAGGATTACTGCATTGAGGCTGTGCCAGTGCACACTGATTACTCCAAATTGAAAGAGGTGGGTGGTGGGGTCAGCTTCTATACCTTCTCTCATGTGATTGAAGCCTGCTGGGCTCTGGGGGTGCTGCTTCACAGATGAGCTTACCCTTCTGTACACAGGATTATGTGATGTGCCTAATTTTCAGTGTCTCACACGCACTGAATCTAGTTAAAAAATTGTGGACTGGTGATGCCATTTAGTTCTTTGGTAGCCTCATTTCTGTGGGTTCAACATGATCTAGACATCAGGGTATCCTCCCAGACTCATATCGAATAGTCACTGCTTGCTTTTTGCAAGCTGGGTAGAAGAGGTCACTACCCTGGCCAGTTTCTACCCAATTTCTCTTAATATCTTCTGTGTGCAGTTTGATGAAAAAATTGGTAAATAGTAGATTTAGCTTACTTCTTGGACGTTGGAGGCCACCTGTCTGCACAGGGCGACTTTGTAAGTGCCACTATGCAGGATGCTATGCTCAAGTTGGAAAAGGCTGTATCAAAGGCCTTCCTTCGCAGGGTTGGGTTGTTTTTTTTATACAAAACTCAATCAATATGCGATTGTTTTTGTCCCCCATTTTTTTTTTAATAAAGGGGCAAAAGATTGGAGCTTCCCTGCAAACTGGCCAAATTATTGACAATGTTGGGGTATATCAGGAAGCTCAGCATCTCCTGACCCAATTAAAACACTGGAACTGCTCTAGACAAAGTATGATATTAATATTAGTAATAATGAAAATAATAACAGCACTGTCGGTCTCTCAATAATCCTAATATACTTGAATATCATCAATACAGTAACAGTACATACAGTACATAATTTGTTACTTTTGTTTTTAACCCAGCTCCAAGCTGGAACAAGGCTTGCAGATGTTGTCCACATCTCAGATATCTTTAATGAATAATTCTGATTTGTAGCAGGATCATCAAAGTATCAATGATAGGTTAAAAAAAAGCCATGAAGCCTGTTCATTACTTTGCTTACATGACTGATCGTCGTTACTTAGGTAAGAAGATCGAACTGCCATGGAGATGCTTTGTGCTACTTCACTGGGATGCCAAGCAGCTGCCTGACATCACTGGGGGGTGTGAACATGTTCTGAGGCTAACCATTCACGTCACAGGCGGGGACAAGGAGTACCTCTTGGAAGCAGCCAAGATCACCCAAGGCACTGGGCATCACATGGTGGAGGCTGTCCTCAAGACAGTATCTGACTCGACTGGAGGCGTGCATTCAAGGAATAGTGTTTGACACTACTGCCTCAAACACAGGTCCCAATGAAGGAACCTGTATCAAGATTCAGGAGGGTCTGGGAAGGACTCTCCTGGTTTGCATGCAGGCAGCACATCCTGGAAGTGATCCTTGGGGACGTTTTCAAACACTGTTTTGGACCATCTAGCAGGCCTGGGGGACTTCCTCCACCAGAAATCTTGGATGTCCTCCATGAATGAAAAAAGCCTCCTTCCTCTCCTGACAGGTGAGCTGTCTGATGCAAGGGAGACAGCTTTGAGTGAGCCCAAGAGATGACTACAAGGAGCTCTTGATTCTCCCTAGATCTTCGTGGGAGGCTATATTGGATGACTTTCAACATTTGGGCACAAGGAGCGTTTCATCAAATGAGATGGATGTCTAAGGGAATCTACGCTCTCAAGATTTTCCTCTTCCGGTCTCAATTTCAGCTGACCTCTCACGAACTTCGAGCCATGTAACAGGTGTTCTTCTTTGTCACCCTCCTTTATGCCATTATGTGGAACGAGGCCATCGTTCTCCTGCTCCCATGACAAGGAGAGGAACTGGCCATACTCTTAGCTAAGAGCCCTGCCAGTTGGGAGGGGGATCCTCTCTTCTTCAGGGCGATTGACCAGTTGAAGGTGGTCAATGATGTTGCCAAATGGGGAGTTGGCCCTGATGACCACCTTCAACGCAGCCATCACCCGAGAGGAAGCTCAGAAGCAGTTCCTTGTGAAAATGGTGGCTAAGGACAAAGCAAAGAGGTCCTTTTGGAACAGTTTTTTTTGTCTTGTTTCAGTTCTCAGTGATGTCATTTTTGCAAAAGTTGTTGCTTTGCGGGGGACTCCTATGCAATGTCCGATTACAATAAAATTTGGCACAAATCTTTTACTTTTTTAGTGGAACAAAAGCAACATATGGCCCAACAGTGTTTGCAATATGTGATATTTTGAACAGGTCTGATATATAAATATGTAGTTAACCTATATATAATGTCAACTTTCATGAAAAACTGATGATAACAGCACAAACAATCTTCCACTCTCACTGCCACTTGCGTACTGAGCTTGGCGAAGCAGCTGCGCTCTAGATACTATTCATTATCCCCCAATCCTCAAGCCCCTCTGACAAATTGACTGCATATCTTATCGCACCAAAAGACTACCATCACTGAAACTATCATTAAATCCATGTATTTTTAACGAAACTTTTTTTCTCACATGAGGAAGTCATTTCAAATTCATGATTTTTTTACTCATGCCTCTAATAATTGGGCCACCCTCTGTTCATTTATATGTATTAGGATCCCTAAAAGTCTAAATAATAATATTGATTTGTAATATGTTAATAAACTGATTTTCATTATACTTATCATTTGATTCATAGTAAATTTAGTAATTATCCATGGACAGGTGACACTGGGAGCAAAGACACATTTTTCTCTGCAATATAGAATCCACTCATTGTTTACTTAAACTGTTCAATGTGGTTTTCTAAGCCTTTTTTATGATGCTTCCCACTTATATTTTTTAAAGCTAGACAAAGGCTTTTGTAGATGAAGAAAAATGTTTCATTTGAACTGTATTATTTGTTTTCCTCTTTTCAGCCTGAATTAAATAAGAGTAAGATGACTATAGAAGCATCAAGACTCCTGGACTTCAATCAGCCATTGGATATAAACCTACTTGACAGTGTAATAGGTTGTATGTACAATGGCCTTGGTGAGCAGGTACGATATATATTTTTTTAGAATTATTTTTTATAACGGTAGTTCCCGGTTATTGTTTGTTACCATCATTTTGATCGCCAGAGATTAGAGAGCAACCTAATCAATTTCTGTCCTGTATAAAGATCTGCTGGTCTATGTTTTCTTCCCTTTCACTCATGTTAGCAGGTATCAGGTGTAATATTGGCAACCATGCCGAAGCTGACATCTGTAGAGGGATCCCCTTCAAGATGATTTGCCTTAATAATGGAGATTGGGCAGTTGGGAAGACTTATTTCTCAACGGTCCTGACACTAGGCTCTTACACCCTGTGCCTGGATGAGTGGTCTGTGTCCAGTGTCCCCCATCAGGGGGGGGGGGCAGTGTATAGCCTCTTACACTTGGCACCTGTAGGAGCTGCACATTCTAAAGGTTTGAGTAGAGGTTAGGGAAGCCATATGACTGGTTGAATTAACTATAATGGGGCGTAGGAAAATTGTTGGTGTGCTATTTTATTTTTATTTATTATTATTATGACCCCTCAAACTTTTGTCTATCCGCACTTTGTACCTGGAGGAACTGTTCTCACCTGGATATAGTTCGGTTTGCGAGACATAGTCCCTGGGTGGATACTCATATCCTGGATTCACCTAGCAATGGGGTATGATGATAATAGGTGATCACCTGCCTATCTCAACCTATTACATACCTGCTCTTCTATCTACGGAGGTTCTGGATGCCTGGCACACTTTCATCCTCTTATGGTTCTTTAGTCGATCCTATACTTTGAGGTCCCTACCTGCTGGAAGGTACCAAAAGCTTGCCTGCTAAGGCGATTATTAGCTACTGGGTGTGTTGAGGCATTGACTGCTCACCTTCTTCCACTACACAGATAAGAGGGCTATGTTGACACAAGCCTTTATGGTCTAAGCGCAAGGATTCTTCTCTGCCACCCCCTCACTACTTTTTAAGGGGGCCCCCTCCAACTTTCTACCAGAGAGGAGGTTCACTCATCGATGCTTCTGTGCGAGAGCCCTTCTGGGGTTGGAGAAGATAAAGAGGACTAAGGGTTCTTCTCCCTCTGAATGGGATCCAGGGACAGAGAGGTCTGCTGCCATTTTGGTTGGTGACTAGGCTGATTGGCACATTTGTTCCAAGGCACCCTTGGTCGGGGAGCCCCAGAGGAAGAAGAAAGTTTCAAATGTGCTTAATGGAACTTTGATTGTCAGGGCCCCTTATTCAGACACTACTGGGAATTTTGCCCCCCCCCCCCCAACCCCTGCCTTCAACCTCTTTCTAGCTATTCATTTCATATTTCCAAGGCAGCATGATCCTTCAGAGGAGAGCTTTAGCTAGTTTGATTGGTAGAGAGTTGAAGGTGAACCATTTCTCAGATGGGAGACTTCTGGCACAGGTATTTCATCCAATTTGAGGTGGCCAGCATTGGTGCCCTTCAGACACTTAATGACTTGCCGGTGAGTGAAACACTGCACCATGCCATGAACTTTGTGAAAGAGGTGAATTTATTCTTTGGGAACTCATGGACTAGTACTTACAGGCCACTTTAGAGCTGGCTGACCATGGGGCAGTCAAGGTCAAATGTATAATGAGAAAGTAGGAGAGGCCTTCTAGCGGGCCGAAAATATATCTCTAATCCCAATCGATCCAACCCGCTTCCTACACTGTCCGGACGTGAGAAATCGAGGGAGAATGAAACAGATTGTATATACAGTCCCTTTACTTACAAAAAAAGTACAATGATAGTTACAGTTATATTTACAGCCATTTATATTTACAAGGGAAGTGTGCACACTTCAAAATGAGGCCAAATTCCCCAATCCAAATACGATACCAAAAGAGAATTTTATAACAGGCGAATACAACAAATTTACTTATATATCTACACAAAACATAAAAAACACAACAACAACCAAACGAAAAGGGGCACGCGCTATCACTTGTGTGCTGGAGGTGGGTGGTAGTAGGCTAACTTAGAAGGAGGCAGGATTGTCAACGAAGGCGGGTATGGTGGTCCAGGTGGTTAGCGAGGTATGAAAGCCCTCCGTCTCAGGGCTGGGCGGAGCACTCGTCTAGAGAACCCTTCTTGCAGTCTGTTCAAGCTTCCACTCTCTCTAAATGTATATCCAAACAATCCTCAGCATCAACAATTCCCCAAATATTTAACTCTAAAAACTACTCTTTCAAAGTATAATCTTTTGATAAAAGATTATTTTAAACAAAGTACAATTTTGATAAAAGATTAATTTAAGCAAAGTACAATCTGAGAAAGAGAAAACAATTAATACATGAAATCAAATACATATATATACAAAGAGAAAATATAAAAAACCTCATTCCCACTCACACACACATTCTTACAGAGGGAGGGAGAGGGTACTGAGAAAAGGGGTGGGAGAATGGCCCTTTTACACACACTCACATTCGCTCCACCACAGCCTCAAGAACAGAGAGTCACACCCTGCTTGCTCAAAGCAATGTGGTGCATATATCCTGGAGAAGGAAATCTTGGCCATTCACCCTGTAGATCATCTCATTATGCGAGGCTAAGGACTTGGTCCTGGTGTGCCCTCTGCTCCCTGGGGCATCTTGTGACCCAAGTTTAGAAAAGGCAGCCTCCTGGACCCTCCAGGCCTATGAGCACAGTCAATTCCGCCCCATTTTGGACCCTTCTGGGGTTCCGCCCACCCCCTCCTGACACCTAATTTCTAAAACCTACCCACACACCTTCCTCCAAAGCCAACTTCTATGCAATCATAGCCCCATGCTGCTTACTGTGTCACATGACACACTAGCAAAGTAATTTTGGACCACACAAACTGACAATCCTATACAGTGTGTGTTTGCATGACACAACTACTCAGCCCTAGCCTGTGCAACAACCATAGCTTACTGAAACCTACACAAAATTCAAAAGTTCCCTCCACATCACAACTGGCTGCATACAAACCCACAATACACTCCCTGTGCCAATACAAATAACTCAATCGAAGAGAATCACCTAAATGTGAAAGGTAGACAGTTCTTCATAAATGGCCAAGCCCCAAAACCCCCCAAAATGAGCCCTGCTGCCCTCTGCACCTCTGAATCAGAGCACTCAAACACCCACTATGTCCATAGTACTTTAAAATCAGGCACAAAATGCTCCTGTCAAAAGCCCACCCCTCTCACCTCCACAAATCTGAAGCCTAGTTTCACCTGCCTGCCTGCTATGAGGAAACATTCCACCGTACATGAATACAAAAACTGATTAGATCCCTACTACCCTCACTGCAACCTCCAGCAACCTAAACGCACTACCCCATCCGGCCTCAGCTTGGCATTCTTTTTCTCCTTCTGCTAACCCCCTACTTTGTCTTCTGTACCAATTCTCTTTCACCCTGCACCCTGTATTGGGCGACGATTTGCCTTCCTGGCTGCTGTGCTGACGGGACTCATCGCCCTGTCCCGCCCCAGCTTTGCCTACTTTCTTTCAGCACACTGAGCCTAAATAGGGACTGCGTAAAAACTATTAAATAAATTTAAAAAAAAAACCCGAATGCACTACCCATCTCATCCTATCCTGCTTATCCACTTGACTATCTCAGAACCTTTCAACATAACCTATCTAGGAAGCTCCCCGGAGAAGACCACATGCTGTGTTACCTTCCTGAATGACCCCTGGTTTGATTGAAAGAGCTCAAGGTGTGACAAAGTACCCAAGTCCTTTCATACCCTGCAAGATATCAGAGGGCATATCCAATATAAATTTAAGTGGTGTAGAGAAACCTTCACAGCCCACTTTCTTTGGAACTTTCTGACCCATACCAGCTTTTCCATAGTCTTCAAGGATTGTATGTGTTAGCATCTCAATGTGTGAGGTGCAGTCTTCATTTTTTTTTTATTGTGGGATGCTACATCCTTTGTGTTTCAACTGTCCACTTTCTAACTTCTGGTTTGTGTGTATTGCTGCACAGGTGCAAACACTGCCCACTAACACAGCAGAGTGAGAACTGGACTGGTGTTTCTTCCCGACTCTCACTACATGCTAAGGATCATAGCAGCCTTTTTAGCTGCATGACAAAGAAGAGAAGGAAGATGGCCAATGGAATCTTAGTTAGGCATCAATACTTGACTTTTTCTATGGAACTACCCCCCCCCCTCCCAATCTCTTCAACAAGCCTTCTTTTTTGTTGAATGTTGTAGTCTGGAGAGCCTCCTCTGAGTGATCTCTTTCCCCATGCTGACAGTAAGGGTTACTAACCACTGATTTTGCACATGTCAATATTTTATTTTGTTAGTTCATTTAATATATTTTTTTATACCTGGGATTTATTCTTAGGAAATCTTCATACAATATATTAAATACATGCCTTTATGTACCATGGAAATTTCATTTACATACTTATAATTTTGAAAGTATTTTAATAAAGGAAGATCATTTTCTTATTTTGCTTGGTATTGTATGTACAGTGGGCGCAAAGGAAATGTTAACCTCTTAAACTGGAAATGTTAACTCAAATTTAGCGGTTAACTTTTTTACCGCATTCCCGCCATATAGGTAGTGTGAGGAGCTTGGTATGATTCATGTACCTGAAGCCAGGGCTCCCTTGCAACTTCCTGCCAGGCTCAGTTTAAGTGTGCTCGCAGAGCCCAGACATTGTACATCTGTGTTACGCTGCCCCACAGACCGCATCTTTTTCACCTTTCTGTTGACTTTGACGCCCTACCAGACACCACAATACCATCGCAAAGGGGCGTAGCAAGCTGACAATGAAGGACAAGACCCCTGCCCTAACCCTAATCGAGCAGGAAGTGCCAGTAAAGCGTGTAGCTGCCGATCTCAACGTGAGCCGTGTGTCATTCTTTAAGCTCAAAAAAGCAGCCACCACACTCCCTCCCGGCACTGCACCGCCTTGCAAACCTGGCTCTGGGGACAAGAAGAAGACAACTGCTCGGACTGACAAGGTTTTGCTATGTGAGGTGAAGCAGGACCCTTCGAAAACAGTGGCTGAATTGAAGGGGAAACATCCTGACTTGCTCCACAACGTCGCTATTCGTACAATCCAGCACCGGCTACAAAAAGACCAGGGTTTGCCATGCTGACAGAGGGTATGAAGAAAAAACGGCTAGCTTTCGCGAAGAAATATCAAGATTGGACACCAGAGCAGTGGAAGAAAGTCATGTGGAGTGATGAGAGCAGGGGTGGCTCGAAAGTGGTGCGGCAGCCCAGTGATGTGAGCAGATATGACCACCGCTACACTGTGAAGACTGTGAAGCACCCCGATGGCGTCATGGTTTGGGGATGCTTCAGTGGGGAGAAGGGCAGGGGTGGTCTCTATTTCCTTCCCAAGAACGTCACTATGAAGGGAAAGAATTACATTGAAGTTTTGGAGGAACATCTGCTCCATTTCTACACTCTCCATGGCTGCAACTTTTTTATGCACGATGGCGCCCCTGCACACAAGGCACAAGCTGTCAAAGACTTCCTTAATGAGCAGAACATCGAAGTTTTGGATTGGCCAGGCAACTCACCCGACTTAAACCCCATAGAGAATGCCTGGAACCAAATGAAAAGTGAAGTTGCTAAGTCCTGGCCCACCTCGATCCCCGCCCTGAAGGAGACACTCATTAAGCTGTGGGTGGCAATGGACAGTTCCTACTTTGAGAATCTTGCAACATCCATGCCTAAGAGGATCCAAGAGGTGTTGAAGACCCGTGGGAACATGACAAAGTACTAAATGTAAAGAAATGTAAGTAAAAGGACCCAATAAAACAAAGTTGAAATGTACTTTTGTGCTTAATTATCCCCAAATTCTTAATTTTAACATTTCCTTTGCGCCCACTGTAGTTCAATGGTATTATTCTTGCCTGCTTTCAGTATCCACCTCTTAATACTGCCCAGGCTGCTCTGTGAATAAGTTCAGGCTCTTTCCATTCACTTATTCAACATTATTGTTTATTTTGAACCTATGTATCTTCTACATTTACTTAACAAACTTCACCACTTTGTTACAAACATCTTTTCTGAACTATCCGTTGAAGATCTCTTGTTCCTTAGAGGTTCCTGGGCTATGTAGAATTCTGCCAACCTTACCTGCATTATCCATATATGCTATTTTGTATTGAAGAACATTGGTTTGGATCTTACTTTGCTAGATATATTTCTTTACTACTACTGTTTCCAGATAAGTTTCATCTATAGATATATATATTTTTTTTCAGCAACGGATAGCGCAAGAAGTTCTCACAACACTGAAGGAGCATCCAGATGCATGGACCAGAGTGGATACCATTTTAGAATTTTCTAAGAATCAACAAACTAAATATTATGCCTTACAAATCTTAGACCAAGTTATAAACACAAGATGGAAAGTTCTTCCTGCTGACCAATGTGAAGGTAAGTTATTTTTTGTTTTGTTTTTTACTAAAGGGAGCAAGTAGATTTTTGAATGGTAATTACTGTTGACTGAATTAACTTCATATGAATTAATGACTGACAGAGTTTAACTTATATTTGAGTGTTTGTGCTCTGTATTCTTTGTTGAAGGTAGGTCTACATTCCAAGTTCTAGCATATAAGCTCATCTTTCCTAAACAAAAGCAAAAAAAAAATCAGTAACAGAATAATGCCTGATCATATAAAGCATAAACACCCTCACTCGTTTAGACCATAGCATTCACATTATGCTCCATGACGACTGATCTTAACCTGAAACACTTTTGTCCCAGAGACATCACTCCACTAACTCACCTCAATTGGAATATATGGTTCAATTTTTGGTCTTGTGAAAGGGGTTTAGAACCTCTGCAACATGACAAAATCAAGTCCCTAATTTAGTAACTTAAGTCGACATCTTAATTTTCTTTCTCTAAATATCGTTGGCAAGGTCAACTCCACAAAGTATTTGGAATACTAGATGGTTTCACTAATATAACGTATGAATTGCTATTTGTTAGATAACAAAGGTCACTAGAAATAATAGCTGTAAGCATATTAACAAGATTTTATGTTGCGATAGTACAAAATTGCTGTAATAATTTACTTTCATAAAACAGATGCACTTGAAACTATATCAAGACCTGTGCCATATATGGTGCATCTGGTGCTACCCTACCAGTTTATTCTACATTAGTACTTCTGTTCATTCTGCCAACTTAAAACAAGTCCAAAGCCTATCCTAAGTATCATTCACCCAGGTATCAATCAAAGGGAGATTCCCATGACATCCCAAGTTACTCTAGTAGGGTTCCATTAGTCCATAACTGACGATTAACGTTACAGCTAGTCCCTCAATTGTATTTCTGTGAAGGTCCAGGCTAACTCAATCAAGCCTTGGGGCTCTTTTGGGATAGGGGAGTTAAGAAAAGGGTGACCCCCCCCCCCCACACCTTGCCAATTTTCATTTGATAGCTTCAAACCATTCTTAGTTGTTTTTGCAACTGATGGGTGGGGGGGCGTTGAAGAGCATGCTTCATTATAAGAGTTAAGCCTCTTTCCTGTATAGAATGTGTAAGGGGGGTGCCCTGTGTTGGGTTCGCCTTGCATTTGTAAGTGCGCCGTACCCTCCCATCCCCACTGGGCGGTACTCTGTGTAACCTGGAAGAGCTGCACATCCTCCCGCCCTCAGTGCAAACTAGGGAAGCCCTGTCACTGGGTTGATGTTAACTCTCGGTGCTTAGGAAAGTTGTTCTTTAGCTTCCCCCTCACTCCCTCTGTGCTATTTTATTTATTAGTATTATTATTATCATTATTTATTATTAGTGTTATTATTAATACAGCTATCCCTTCAATCATTTCTACCCACACTACCAGTAGGACTGTTACCACCTTGACAGAGTTTGGTCCAATAGCCATGATGCCTTGGTGGACTGCATGCCATCAAGGGAACACTTAGCACTGGGGTATGATAATAATAGTTGATCACCCACCTTACTCGTTAGTGGACCTACTTCTCTTTATTATACACCCGCCTACCCCATTCCAAACTTGCTCTTCTCTCCACAGAAGGTTTTTTTTTTTGCTGCCTTAGTCTAGTAGCAGTGTATACTGTGGCTAAGATGAGTATTAGTCAGAGGGTGTTTCGGCCATTCACTCTACTCACCTTCTTCCAATACACATAAGGTGGCTACGCCGTGTCCTCATTGTAACACTACTTTATGGTTAAAATTATATAATTTTGCCTGAATGGCTGGCTGGGTTTTCAAAGCCTGACTTAGCTGCATCTGTGGACCGATCACATTGTGGAATTTTCTGATCTTAGGGAGGCTTCTTGTAACCTCCCGAGGAAGGCATTGTGAGGTCATAGTATCTACTTTACATATTTTTTTCCTGTTTTCTGTTACTATGGCTAAAACTGGAAAGAATAGTGGGTGATGCATGGAGATCTCCCTCCAAGTGCAGCCTCACCCTCCCTGGGTGTCCTGGAGGATGAGGAAATTGGAGACACCCCTTTAACTGGTGGAGGGGATCCCTTCTCTTTATCCCCATGTGGGAAAGGGGCTTTGCTTTAGCCATCTTTGGAGCTGCCCTAGGGCAACTACACCTCTGAAAAGGAGGTCGCTCCCCCCGTGCTTTCTCAAGGGCCCCTCTAACCCTCTTATACCGGAGAGGAGGTTTACTCCTTTCCTACGCTTATGGGTGCAGTGGTTTCTCCCTCGGCCCCTTCCTTGGAAGTGCCCTTGGGTGACTACAACCTAGTACCAGGAGCAGTTCCCCTTTCCTATCACTATGGACTAATAATAGAGCAGACAGGTGGACCAAAATTGACCACTCACTATAGGAGTGACTTGATAGGACCAACCCTTTAGATTGTTTAGTTTTGTTTTGATAATTTTAATGTATCCTAGCATTAGGCTGAAGATTTAATTACGTCGATCTATGGCCTTGAAGACTCGCCAAATAGGTGCATTAAAATATAAAACTGATTAGTCTTACACAGTTTGGAGAACCTGAACTTTATTCCTTCCATGCCTCCACTTTCCCCTGTCTTCACTTTCTATCCCTAACCCTTCTCAAGGATTTCTACTGTAGCTGTTATTTGAAAGTTTTAATGATCCAACTATCCCAGCCAGTAACTGCCAAGAAACTGGTCCTCCCTCTCTTGGGTCATCATTTTTACCTTATTATTTCTGAGTAAGTTTTCCTACTTCTTTATTGTGTTTGAGGTGTGCTCTGGGCTTTAGCTTGCACATTTTTTTAGAGTGATTTCAAGGTCACTGCAATTTCTTAGGGTGAAAAATTGAGGTTTGGCTGTTGGGCGTGTGGAATTTGCTTAGTTTCCCTCTTCTTGTTGCTGCAGGTGGGCTGTTGGGATTAGTGGGTCTTCAACAGGTTACCCTGATTTTGGTTGGGCTGAGAATTTTGTTGTCTCCTGTAGGGTTAAAATGGATTGTGTGGGGGATATTTGCCAGGTGGATCTTGTTTGGAAATTTATTCCTGTTGGTTTTCCTCTTGATCATTAAGTGTAGTTGTTTGATGATAGTGGTCCCTCATGTTCTGTCAGGCTGATGTTATCCAGCCATGGTAGTGGTATTGAAGTCACTTCCCCTATGAAGAGGTTGTGGAGCTGTGAGAGTAGTTAGTTTGGACCCCCCCATAAAGTTGGCAGTTTTGTTTGTGTTATTAACCAGGAATCTATGAGATGATGCTTTTACCATTGTTGCTTTATAAGACCTTAGTATGGAAGAAAGAAGGATTTAGGGCAGTCCACACTATTGTCCCATCCACATCTGTTGACCAAACTAAGGAAAGGTTTGAGTAAATAGGAGGAGCTTTTGAAGCACTGATAGTGTGGGATATGTGTAGCAATTAGTAGATCAATCCATATTCTATCTTCCATCATTTATTCTTAATATTAAGGAATATTCTTTTGCACATAAAGATTAAATAATGGCTGTTTTCTCTTTAACTTGCCTCATCTTTTCAGGTATCAAAAAGTATATTGTAAATGTTATAATTAAATTATCAAGCACTCCGGACTCTCTAGAAAAAGAAAAGGTCTATATAAACAAATTAAATATGATATTGGTTCAGGTGAGTTTCACTATTTTATTATGTTTGGTAGAGCTCAGCTTAGTCAGTGTGACATATTCCTTGTTCACTTTTACACCCACCATAGATAGTGTTACAGCAAGATATATCCCCAAGATATCTGCAATGCATGTCTTTAAGCCCTCTTTATTATATTTTTTCTTGCTATAAAACTGCCTTAGAGCATACATTTCCTCATGGGAGATGTGGTCAGTGTGTATCAAGAAAACTAACAAAATTTATCCAAAGTAACCAACCGCTCATCAGCACAACTTTCAAGATCCAGAATCTTTATCTGCATGCAAGCCACCTACTTTTTTATCACAGTGATTATCTTGGTGTGCTCATCAGACTTCTAACACCTTGGCCCTGAGTTCTATCCAAGAATGATTGCTCAAAAAAAGTTCAACACTTGTGAGGGATTGGCTGCTTATTGGCAAACAGGCTTTGCATACCCTTTGGGGCTAAGTAGCTCACCACATCCTCAATCACATCATTCTTTTCTTCTCATCATCAGCACAACTCATCTTTCATGCCCCTTTCCTGTTTCCTTGCTGATGGGTTACTCATATCCACCCCCACAAGGGGTGCAGCGATTTGCCTTGCTGACGGGACTCAGCGCCCCGCCTGGCCCCAGCTTAGCCTCTTCTCCTTTCAGACAGCCTGTATTTCTCCCCTACAACCTCTCCCACAACTCACTGGTCAGCCTCTATTTTCACAGGGTAGATGCTGACCTTCTCAGCGAACTATCCCTGATGAGGGGGGAGGGGACAATATTCCTTGAGCTCCGGTTTGGGATGGTGGGTTTTTAACAACCTGCTTCATCCCCACCCATACATTCCTCACATTCCTCTTTGTTCTCTCTTCACACTCTTATCAATTTTACGCCGTGCCTAAGGTGGAGCGCCATGCCGAAAGGCTGCCAGGTCACCAGGCGGGAGGGGTGGCCTTGAATGGTAGCACCTGGCTCTGCCAGCCCCATACGCACCCCTTGCAGGGCAGGCTACTGCAAGGGGTGATGAGCATGTACATCCGGTAGAAAAATTAG
This sequence comes from Ceratothoa steindachneri, assembly GCA_963969495.1. Classification (NCBI taxonomy): domain Eukaryota; kingdom Metazoa; phylum Arthropoda; class Malacostraca; order Isopoda; family Cymothoidae; genus Ceratothoa; species Ceratothoa steindachneri. The sequence continues at coordinate 110,068,575 of OZ018318.1, forward strand.
GGTCCCCATGCCCGATGATGCAAATAAAAAAAAACCTTTTCCCTTCACAATCAACGGAGCCTCCTTCGGGCAGCTACACAAAAAAATGGAGGTCTTCCCCCCACTGTGCTCTCAGAGGGGACCCTCGGGTGTAGGGGGATTACCCATCACACCCTTGTCTGGAGGTGGTGCATCACCCTCTTTCCAGCGGCAGTCCCCCCTTTACTTTCCAAAGGGGACTGAAAAAAAAGCCAGCAGGCAGCCCATAGCTAACCGCTTTCTATCGAAGCGGCTCGCTAGGGCAAACCCCCTTAGGGGGAGAGGGAAGCCAGGCTCCATCGGTTGCTTCCCTCAAAAGACCCGCTGGCTAGAATATTAAATCTATGAGGGGTCAAGGCCTGTGCCTTCCCACACCAGCTGACTAATGGCAATACTGCCAACGGGAACTGCGATGTCTTTGGGGGGGGGGGGGCAACTGGAGGCCCCCATGAGGTAGACATGGTCTTTGAGGCAACCCAGCCTCAGACGGTAGGGCCTTCCATGGGGGGGAATCCGGGCTCGGCGCCACGCACCGAACCCGAATCCGCCCCTTTGCAAGGTCCTCCTTAAACGGCTAGGGTTTCTGAGGCAGTACAAGGAGGGGAAGGATCTCCTCCTCTGACCGGTGCCCATACAACTGCCAGGACCTCCATCTCTGAGAAGGATCTTGCTGAGGCTGGTCCATCTTGCCTGGGGGCTCCTGTCAGTGGAGGGGAGAAGAGGGTTCATTACCTGCCATCGTCTCCTAAAAAGACTTTAAACTCTCGATCTGTGGGGGCTGCGGGGACAGATGAGTCTGCTGCCACTTTGATAAGGGACCAAGCCAAGATCGGCACATTCGGCACCTCTGCTCCCCTGGGTACAGAGCCCCTGACTATGACCAAAAGTGATTATATCGGGGCCCCTCATTCAGATCTTACCCTGCGTTATCGATCCATCAGAGGAGAGCTTTAGTTAATGTGATTGGTAGAGAGCCGAAGGTGACCCGTTTCTCGACGGGAGCCTTCTGAAGAATCCCTCCGAGGTGGCCAAGATGAGTGCTCTTCGGACACTTTATGGCACCCTGGTGAGTGTGACGCCACACTACCATGAACTTTGTGAAAGGAGTAGTTTAAGAGGGAACTCGTGGACTACTCCATAGAAGATATTACTGTCACCGCTTCAGCCATACAAATTGCTCATGTAGATGTCCAAAAGTCAGGGTCACCTGAAGTCTGTGTAAATTGCTCCAAGGCCGCACATTATAAGTTCAAATCGTGTGTGGCCAAATGTGTCAATTACGGAGAGCCGCTCTTGCTTCGTGCACAGACACCCACGCCTAGAGGTGGTGCGAATGGCTCGGAGACGGTGGTTCCTCGAAAAGCAGGCCCCCCGCCTACGAAGCCGCAACGCCCGCCTAAGGTTTCAAGGCAGAGGGAGGAAAAGACTCGCATTGCGAGCCCAACCTTCCCAAATAAGTCGTCCAAGGCGACAGCGCTTTGTCCGGCCAACAGCGCCCGGGGTTCTGCCTCCGGGAAGCGTACAGCCATTCCCGTGAGTGCCCCCGCGTCTCCTCCGAGCTAGGCTTGGAGGGCATATTCCTTCAATGGAATTGTCGTGGACTTCGGGCCAACTGGGAGGAGCTGCGGGGGCTCGTCTCGTTCCGTTCTCCGTTAGATATCTTTTTGCAGCAGACCATGCTAGGCGCGTGCTCCCTGCCCTCCCTCCCGGTGTATAAGGGTCTTGCGACTCCACCACCACGGGATGGCCGGGCTGGGGGATGCGCGGTTTACACCCGGCATGATGTCTCCGGTCTTACTTTCTCTTTAGATACCTCCTCTCAGGCAGTGGCTGTGCATCTTCACCTGGATAGGAGGTATACTATCATTTCAGCGTACATTCCACCGTCAGCTGACTTCGACGCGGGGGACTTCCGCCGCGTCGTGGCACGGTTGCCGAGGCCCTTTCTCTTGCTTCGAGATCTGAACGGCAGTCATCCTCTCTGGGGTGATTACTCAATAAATCCCAGGTGACAAGTCCTTGCCGATCTGATCGAAGAGCTTGAGATGGGTGTCCTAAACGTGGATGAGTTTACGCATCACTGTCCGAGAACTGCTTCATTTTCTTGCCTTGACCTATCTCTATGCTCTTCGGATGCACAGCCTGATTTTGATTGGGGAGTGGTCGATGACCTCCATGGTAGTGATCAATTTACTATTCAAATAGCATTTTCAGGTCAACGGCCGCCTGAGAGACCACCTCGGTGGTGCTTGTCGCGGGCGCGGTAGCCTGCATTTCAGGAAATGACTGAATTCTCTATCTCAGTCGAGGAGTTTAGGTCGGTAGATGAGGCCGTTGAGTTCTTCTCCGGCAACCTCATCGCTGAGGGCCTGACAACTATTCCTAGGACGTCTGGCCGTTTTCCACGCGAACCACTCCCATGGTGGTGGGCCGAGTGTGAGACTGCCCTCAAACAGAAGCGTTATGTCTACATGCGCTATAAGTGCCGCCCAAACGATTTCACTGTCGCTGAATTTCGTCGCGCTAGGTTCCGGTATATTTCGAAGCACGCCCGCCGCTCTTCTTGGTGGGCATACGTGTCTTCACTTAACGGGAAGACCCCTTTAGCAGAGGTGTGGAAGCGAGTCAAAAGGATTCGGGGCAAGCGCTCTCAGGAACCCCGTCCCGTTCTCCAGGACCGCAATCTCGGACCCTGCATCCGTGGCGTAATCCTTAGCGACCGCTTTTTCCGCATTCTCTAGCCGGGATGCTGCTCCGCCAGCATTCAATGCAAGTCGTGATGTCGCGGAAGGCCGCCGGCTGGACTTTACCTCCAGAGGGGGAAAACCCTTCAATGACAGGTTTACTGTGAGTCAGTTGCGCTCCGCTCTTGCTTCGTGCGCGGACACCGCCCATGGTCCGGACGAGGTCCCGTACGCCATGCTTCAACACCTGGGTAAGCGAGGCATGGCCTTTCCGTTAGATTTGTTCAACAGGATCTGGGTGAGGGTCTACTCCCAGATTCCTGGCGAATCGCTACTGTACTCGCATTTCGCAAGCCGGGGAGAGATCACTTTACTCCGAACGGTTTCCGCCCAATCTCTCTAACCTCTTGCGTGTGCAAGTTGATGGAGAAATTGGTAATTGTTAGACTAGCATTTTTCCTAGAGAGTGGAGGCCATCTGTCTTTTGCACAGTGCTGCTTCCGCAAGTTCCACTCCACGTCGGATGCTCTGCTCCGACTGGAAAATGCCATCTGCGAGGCTTTCCTTCGTAGACAGCAATACGCCATGGTGTTTTTCGATCTGGAGAAGGCCTATGATACCGCATGGCGATACGATATCATGAAGACTCTCCACACGATGGGGGCGCGTGACGCCTACCAATGTTTATATCTGAATTTTTGCGAGATCGTCGATTCCACGTACGGGTGGGGGGAGCCCTCACCGGCCCAAAGGAGCATGAAGAGGGTGTCCCGCAGGGAAGTGTCCTCAGTGTCACTCTTTGCCCTGAGCATCAACAGCATCACCTCGGTCCTGCCAGAAGATGTTCTCGCTACGCTCTACGTGGACGACCTTTTGATCTCCAACAGGCATTGAACCGCGTCTCGCTAAGCCGAAGCGCACAGGTTTCGGTTTTCTTTGGCCAAGACTAAGGTGGTGCACTTCTGACGCCATCCACGGCTCCACCCTGACCCAGATTTGTTTCTTAATGGGGTGCGCCTGGATGTGGTGGAATCGCACCGTTTCCTTGGTCTTGTATTCGACCGACGCCTCACCTGGGAGGCTCATATTCGCAGCCTTAGTGTCTCTTGTACCTGTGCCATGGATATTCTCCGTTCCGTGACGTTCAGCGCTTCGGGCGCTGATAGGGCTATTGCCTTACTTTTTTATCGATCCTTTGTTCGTTTGAAGCTTGACTACGGATGCGAGTTTTATGCATCCGCAGCCGAGCGTTTATTGCGGAAGGTGGATTCAATCCACCACACCGGCCTTCGCCTTGCGACCGGTGCCTTCCGCACTTCCCCCATTGAGAGCCTGTTGTTCGATGCTGGGGAGATGCCACTCGCTCTGCGCCGCGTGCAGTGCATCGCTCGCCTGTACACGTGAGCCCGGCGCCTCCCTCAGTCGCCAACAGCCTTCACTGCATCCGCAGTAATCTCGATTGTGCCTATGCCGCCGAGAGACGCCAGTCATACCCTAGCCCTTTGGGTTTAGGGCTAGGAAACTCCTTCGAGAGCTAGATATAGCTCTCGGGCCGGTGGTGCCCCTGGTTCTGCCCAGGACGCCACCCTGGAGGGTACCACATTTGGCTATTTGACGCTACGCCTCCGCTCCCAAAGCTTGTAGAGCGCCGGGAGTATTGTGTTCGACCCTTTTGGAGTACACCTCGTGTCATGCTGGAACCGTGCCAGTGTATACGGATGGCACCAAGTCCGAAGAGGGGGTCGGCTTCCACGCCGTATCCCCTCTGTTTGAAGTCAGCGTAGTTCTGCCAGGCGCTGCGTCTATCTTCATGGAGGAGCTGGTGGCCATACACCACTCAGTACGGGAGATTACGCGACGTGCCCGGTTCGAAGACTGGGTTGTGATCTATAGCGACTCACAAAGCGCCCTGAGTTATCTCGGGGCTTTGGAATCTCCACATCCCCTGGTTCGCGGTATCTGTGACGCCACGGTTTTGGCGAGCCAGGCAGATGTCGAGATTATCTTCTGCTGGGTTACTGGACATGTAGGAATTGCGGGGAATGAGCGCGCCAAAGAGTCCGCCAGGACTCTGCGACCGCACTAGCGTTTCGCTCTTCCTCACCGTGACTACATGGCAGGAATACGGGCAGCTCTTCGGACTGCTTGGCAAAGAAGATGGGAGACGGTCGAAGGGAACTTAAAGTTGCGTGCCATTGCGCCGCGACTGTTCCTATGGACCTATCCCCCAATGCCGCGACGGCTTCAGGTTGCTTTCTGTTGTCTCCGAATCGGCCACACTCGTGTGACGCATCGCTATTTGATGGAGCGCTCGCCTGTGCCGTATTGCGACGACTGCGTTTCCCCCAGTCTGGGTGATCTTCGCGCACGTTTCCTGTCCCGGTACTGGAATGTGCGGGGTTGCTACCGCCTGTACTTTGTACTCGGGACGAGTGCGTGCACATTGACTGGTTGACTTGTTGAATTTTGGGGAAGGCCGGCCTTCTCCCATTAATTTAACTAGTTTTAGTTGTTTTTGTTTTGTTATTGTTATTGCTTCCTAATTGTTATTTCTACTTATTGTTGTTTTCTGTTCAAATTTTTTAAAGTAGCCTAGAACTAGGCTGTTTGTTTACGGTGACTTATGCTTAAGTGGGCTGTCGCCAGATAGCCCCTTAAAATTAAAAAAAAAAAATGATGGGAAACTGGCCTTCTCCCCTTTATTTAACTAGGTTTTGTTTTTGTTTTTTTCTTTGTAGGTCGCACGCTCCTGCGCCGGGGAGAGGCGGATCTTCCCCTGATGCAGGAGCTTGCCTCCTAATTTTCCCTTTTTATTGTGTTTTCATATTCTTATTTTAAAGTGGCTTAGTGCCATGCAGTCGCCAGATAAGCTTTAAAAAAAACAACAAAACTCACCCTGACTTGTTCCTAAATCGGGTTCACCTGGAAGTGGTGTATTTGCACCATTTCCTTGTTCTTATTTTCTATTGATGCCTCTTGGGAGACTCATATTCTCAGCCTTACGGTCCCTTCTACCCGTGCCATGGCCATTCTTTGTTCGGTGATGTTCATCGCCCTAGGTGCTGATAGGTTTACTTCCTTGGTTTTCTATCAATCCTTGTTTATTTGAAGCTTGACTATTTATGTGCGTCTGATGCATCTGCTGAAGAGCGTGTCTTAAGGAGGGTGGACTCGATCCATCATTGGTATCCTGGTGACTGGTGCCTTCCACACTCTCCCCATTGAGAGCCTACTTGTTGATGCCTAGTCAATGCTACTCACTGTGCATTATGAGCATGTATGAGCTAGCTGGCTCTTCAACCAGTCACCAACTGCTCTCACTATATACCCATCCAATCTCCACTGTATCTATTTATCTGATACGTCAGTCATATCCTAAGCCATTCAGAGTCACTGCTAGGAAACTCCTTCAAGTGACTGGTGTAGCTAGCTCCAGCCCATGCTGCCTTAGGATCTCCCCATGACCACCTTGGTTTGTACCACCTTTAACTATTTGTCACCACGCCTTTGCACCCAAAGCTTCAACAACAACTGGATTATTTTGTTTCACCTTTCTGGAACACACTTTGTGCCAGTGTACACTGGTGGCTCAGTCCCAGTAGGGGTTTGGCTCCCATCTTCTGTCTCTGTTTATGCCTGACCTGGCTAAGTGCATGCTACAGGAGTAATGCATCTTGTCCATCTTGAGACCCCATTGCTATCTTTAGTAACTCACAAAGTGCCTTGAGGGCTGTCAGAGCATTGGAATCTCCACACCCTCTTTTTTGCTGTATCTGTGATGCAACGGTGCTCCCAGTTGGGTTTATGTCCACATTGTGTTCTCATGGACATGTGGGAATTCCTCCTTTGAGTACATATTTTTGTATTATGAATCCCATGGCGAGATGGATTGCTTAGATTGTGTAATGATTAACATTAAAAAATTGCTAATGGAATGATGTTTGGAGAAGTTGTGTCAAATGATGGATGGGTAAGAAAAACAAAAACAATTCAGGTTTTGGGGGAAAGTGCAAAGTTTAGGCTTGTAAAAATTTGTATACACCACTTGCGTGTTTGAGGCCCATTAGCATAGGGCATTCACTCTTTGGAGAGGTTGGCAGTGAACCATTATATGTGTGTGGGTGTTGTTTGATTTGTTTGGTCAGGAAGATGATTTTGGGAGTGAAATGGACACACTTTAAAGTGAACTAGTTTTCTGTATGTGGTGGATAGGTAGAGGCCATATTAATGAAATGTTGGCTAGTTGGTGCAATTTTTTAGGCATTTTGAACTAGTTGATCCGGTAGGTAACCTTAGGAACTTTTATGTTGGTGAATTGTTTACCCTCAAAGCCATTGGGATCTAGCAATGAACGTGTGATCCCCTCGACCATTCATTATTGAACTTGTCACGATGGAGTTAGGGAATATCAGCCTTTGTTCAAAAGGTAGTTGGTTCTTTTCTCTATTTTTGCCTTATTGTGGCATTGATGTATGCCAACAACTGGTAGGGGAGTAAAAATACCCAACACACATACCATAACCCATGTCTACTGGCCACTAATTCTCATCCCTCTGTTCCCAAGATCTTGAAGCGCGAATGGCCGAAGAATTGGCGCTCTTTTATACCAGACATCGTTGGAGCGAGTAAAACCAGCGAATCCATGTGTCAAAACAACATGGTTATTCTTAAACTCCTCTCTGAAGAAGTGTTTGACTTTTCGACGGGTCAAATGACACAAACCAAAGCCAAGCGTTTGAAAGACACAATGTGTTCTGAATTCCAACAAGTTTTTCTCCTATGCCTGCATGTTATGGTAAGAAAAGTTGCCCATTGGCACCTCCATAATTGGAAATAATCACTAAAATATGTAAATGGATTCAATATGACTGATTTTTACTGTATGCCTGTGTAACATAAGATGCAAAAATATTAGATTGTCAAAAAATAAGTATCACCTCTTCCCCACCCCTTCAATTTTTCAGCAATTTATAAACACTGCTCTCCCATAGTTTAGTTTTGCTAAAATCAGATTTCATATCCTTTTCCACTTCCTTCCTATCAGAAGAAACAGCCATTTATTTAGGTGGTCATAGCTTTCACAGTCACATGGTGTCCATGGGCACTGGCAGATATTGCATGATCTCTCAGCTCCTACACCTGCAAGGAAGCTCTTTGCTGAGTTAATTTCCATTTCTTTGGCTAGACCTGGGAGGTTAGTGCATTTTCCCAACCCCAGTCGCTGCAAATAGCTGCTGTTATACATGGTAACAGGAGTACAGGGTAAGGTGATGTGTAGATGATCACCCACCCTCTTATCAGTGGATCTCCCCATATCTTTTGCTCATTATTACCTACCCCCACTCTGCACCCAGCAACTTTTTCTCTTGCTATTTAGAAGAGAGGTTCTGGTTGCTGGGTGCATTTCCATCATTGTACTTACCCAAGTCCATTGTCAGGATATAGCAGAAGGTCCCTCCCTACCCTCTGCCAGGACCAAAAGCCTGTTTTCTCTGAGAGGTATGAGGTGTGGGCAGTGTAATAGGCTTCTGACTTCATTGCTTCCACTGCCCATATAAGGTGACTACTCTAGCCACAATCTTTATGGAACTATGGACAAGTTCGTTCTTTCAGGTTATCAAGGTCCACCCTAGTTCTATTCTGGAACATTGTGATCATATGTGAACATTTCCTATACCTTCCAAGTCATTGCAACCCTTTAATATCCTTCCATGCACGTTTTTTTGCTTTTTGGTACTATAGCATGTCCACAGTAGAAGGCAAAATCAGAATTTTTGAAAGTGCCACGTCACATGACATCACTTGTAGGGGTAGGAGTCGTCCCATGCCTAAACTGCCAATGTGGTATGCAGTTTGTCATACTTTAATGAATGAGAGGGCGGTTCGCCCTCCTCTATAGACCCTGATAAAGGGGCTTCCCCATCATCTTGAAATCAGCATCACCCCCTTCCCTTTGATTTCTCAGGATCCACCAAAAAAAGTCAGTGAGAATGGCGGACTAAACACTGAGGAGAACCATGGGAGGCATACCTCACTGAAATTTACTCCCATACTTTTACCTACCCCCCGCAAGAGTGGTGTTAGCCTGTTAGAGTTGGTATATGGAGGAAATACACGTCCTCCCGGCCTTGGTGCAAATTTATGAAGCCATCACTGGGTTGACTTGGAGCCTACGAAAGGTGTTGGTGCATTTCCCTCTCGCTCTGTCTCAGCATTACCAGGGCTGGGAGCCATGTCACTTTTTCACTTGGCGGGGAGGTTAATTTAATATTTTTATTCATATTTTCTGTGAATTTTGATACTTCTTTTTTAATTTTTATAATTCCATTGAATAAAATACGAGGGGCAGTCAATAAGTTTTGCGAATCGGTAGGGCAAAACAGAGGAAGGGGGATTGCTGTTTGTGGGGGGTGTTAGGACAAGTTATGACAAGTCAGGACCTGCAGCTGCACGCTCCTGCCTCATCTATTTAAGAAGCAGTAGCTGATCGCAGATCGTCAGTCACAAATTTTTCAACAAGGGAGAAGGTTGAGCACTGCGCAGTGATAAAATTTTTGACCAAGGAAGGCAAGAATGCAAAAGAGATCCATGAACGCATGGTTGCAGTGTACACCGACACCGCCCCTTTGCAACCATTGCTCGCTGGAATAAGGAGTTCCGCCATGGTCGTGAGTCCCTTGAAGATGACCCCCCGTCCAGGACGCTCGTCAGACGACCAATGAGGACAATGTGGCTCGTGTGGAGAGGAGGATCCTCGAAAATCGACGGGTGAAGGTCGAAGAAATCGAGCGAGAACTTGGAATATCACATGGAAGTGTTATCAACATCATCCACGACAATTTGGCCATGACCAAGGTCTCTGCCCGTTGGGTCCCTAGAAACCTCACGCCCCATGATCGACTTCAACGTCGTCAAAGTCCACAAGGCCAGAGTTGCACAAGCTGCCCTGCGCAAGTGCGGATTCGAGGAGCTCAACCATTCCCCCTACAGTCCAGATCTGGCCCCTAGCGACTACTTTTTATTCCGCCAGCTCAAGGCTGCACTGCGTGGACGCCGGTTTGGGGACGATGAAGATGTCCAACTCGCCGTCCAGGAGTGGATTGAACAGCAGTCGGGAGATTTCTGGTTGTCGGGAATTCGAAGCCTCAGGGATAAGTGGCGCACGTGCATTGAAGTCCAGGGTAATTATATTGAAAAATAATAAAACACTTTTCCTCATATCTCGTTAGCCTTATTTCCGAATTGCAAAACTTATTGACCGCCCCTCGTATAATTAATACATAGTAACACATTTTTGTTGTTGTTGAATTTACCCGGATTAAAATACAGGTGTTTATGCCTTAGCGATAGCACAGCACCTTAAAAATAGTTAATATATGCTATTTGGGGCTGATATCCTATAAAATTTTGATTCATATTTTCCATTAATTTTGATAATGTTTCTTTGTTGTAGTACCCCACCACCACGGGATGGGGGCCAGGCAGGAGAATGTGCGATTTACACCCGGCATGATGTCTCCATTCTCTTCGCTTTAGATACCTCCTTTCACGCAGTAGCTGTGCAGCTGCACCTTGATAGGAGGTATACTGTTATTTCTGCGTGCATTCCACCGTCAGCTGACTTCGACGCGGAGGCCTTGGCACGGTTGCCAAGGCCCTTTCTCTTGCTCGGAGATCTAAACGGTAGACACCCCATCTGTGGAGACTACTCTATTAATACCCGGGTTCAAGTCCTTGCCAACCTGATTGACAAGCTTGATGAGTTTACGCATCGCTGCCTTAGAACCGCTTGATTTTCCTACCTCGATCTATCTTTGTGCTCTCCGGATGCACAGCCTAATTTTGATTGCGGGGGTGGTCGATGACATCCATGGTAGTGATCACTTTTGCATTTAAATCTTTTCTGGGTTGTTGCCGCCCCAGATACCACCCCCGTAATGCTTGGCGCGGGCGTGGTGGTCTGCATTTCAGGAAATAACTTAATTCTCTATCTCAGTCGAGGAGTTTAGGTCAGTAGATGAGGTACTTGAGGTCTTCTCCGGCAACCTCATCGCCGCAGGCCTAACTACTATTCCTATAACGTGTGGCCGTTTTGCACACCGACCACTCCTGTGGTGGTCAGCCGAGTGTGAGACGATCCTCAAGCAGAAGCGTTATTCCTACATGCGCTATAAGCCGCCCGAACGATTTCACTGTTGGTGAATTTCGTCGGCCTAGGGCTAGGTTCCGGTATATTTCGAAGCACGCACGCCGCTCTTGTTGGCGGGCATACGTGTCTTTACTTATCGGGAAGACCCCTCTAGCAGAGGTGTGGAAGCGAGTCGAAAAGATTCGGGGCAAGTTCTCGCATGAACCCCCCTCCCATTCTCAAGGAGAATGGGACGGCAATCTCGGAGGCCGTGGCTGAAACCTTTGCCACCACATTCCCTAGCCGGGATTCTGCTCTGCCAGCATTCAATGCAGGTCGTGATGTCGCGAAAGGGCGCCGGCTTGACTTTGCCTCGAGAGGTGGAGAACCTTTCAACGACAGGTTTACTCTTGAGTGAGTTGCGTTCCGCTCTTGCATCGTGCGCGGACACCGCCCATGGCATTTCTCTCAGATTTGTTGAACAGAATTTGGATTGAGGGTCTCCTCCCGGATTACTGGCGAATCACTAGTGTGCTCGCCTTTCGCAAACCGAGGAGAGATCATTCTACTCCAGCCGGTTTTCCAATCCAATCTCTCTTAACCTCTTGCATGTGCAAGTTGATAGAGAAATTGGTAAATGTTAGGAAGCCTTTTTTCTAGACCGCGGAGGCCATCTGTCTTCTGCAAGTTCCACTCCACGTCAGATGCTCTGCTCTGACTGGAAAATGCCGTCTGCGAGGCCTTCCTTCGTAGACAGCACTATGCCACGGCTTTTTTTCGATCTGGAGAAGGCCTATGATACCGCAGGGCGATACGGTATCCTGGAGACTCTCCACACGATGGGGGCGAGGGGGACACCCCCCCCAATCTTAATATCTGAATTTTTGCGAGATTGGTGATCCTGCTTACGGGTGGTGGTAGCCCTCTCCGGCCGAATGGTACCAGGAAGAGGGTGTCCCGTAGGGAAGTGTCCTCAGTGTGACACTTTGCCCAGAGCATCAACGGCATCACCTCGGTGCTGCCGGAAGATGTTCTCGCTACGGTCTACGTGGACGACCTTTCGATTTGTTTGGCGCGGCCCAGATGCCAACAGGCCGCGTCTCTCGCTATGCCGAAGCGCACAGGTTTCGGTTTTCCTTGGCAAAGACTAAGGTTGTGCATTTTTGTCGCCATCCACGGCTCCACCCTGACCCAGACTTGTCTCAATGGGATATGCCGGGAAGTGGTTGAATCGCACCGTTTCCATGGTCACCTGGGAGGCTCATATTCGCAGCCTAAAGGTCTCTTGTACCCGCGCCATCGATATTCTTCGTTCCGTGACGTTCATCGACTGGCTTACTTTTTTATCAATGCTTTGTTCGTTCGAAGCTCGGCGTGTATTGCTGAAGGTGGACTCGATCCACCACACCATCCTTCGCCTGGCGACCGGTGCCTTCCACACTTACCCCATTGAGGGCCTACTTTTCGATGCTGGAGATATGCCACTCGCTTTACCCTGTGCACAGTGCATTATTCGCCTGTAAACGCGAACCCAGCGCCTTCCTCAGTCTCCAATAGCTCTCACTGAACCGCAGCCGATTTCCACAGTCCTTATCCGACGAGAGACGCAGTCATACACTAGGCCCTTTTGGTTTAGGGTTAGGAAACTCCTTCAAGAGCGCTCGACCATTTTTGGACCACACCTTTTGTCACTCTGGAACCGTGCCAGTGTATACGGATGGGTCCAAGTTCCAAGAGGGGGTCGGCTTCCACTCTGTATACCCTCTGTTTGAAGTCAGCAGGGTTCTGCAAGGCGCTGCGTCTGTCTTCACACTACGGGAGATTACGCGACGTGCCCGGTTCAGAGTCGGATTGGGATTTATAGCGACTTAAAGCGCCCTGAGTGCTCTTGGGGCATTGGAATCTCTGCATCCCTTGCTTCGCGATACCTCTGACGCCTTAGTTTTGGCAAGCCAGGCGAATGTCGAGATTATCTTCGGCTGGGTTCCTGGACATGTAGGAATTGCGGGGAATGAGGGCGCCAAAGTGTCCGCGAGTACTGCGACCTAACCAGCGTTTCGCTCTTCCTTACACCGACTACATGGTGGGAATACGGTCTGCTTGGCAAAGAAGATGGGAGACGGTCGAAGGGAACTTAAAGTTTCTGTTCCCATGGACCTACCCCCTCAATTCTGCGAAGGATTCAGGTTGCTTTCTGTCGGTACCGAATTGGACACACTAGCGGGACGCACCACCATTTAGTGGAGCACTCACCAGCGCTCTACTGTAAAGATTGCGTTTTCCCCAGACTGTTCAGCACATTCTTGTTGAATGTCCCAGTCTGGGCAATCTCTTCGCACGTTACCTGTCTCGGTACCGGGATGGGCGGGTTCGCTACCGCCTGTTCCTTGTACTTGGGACTGGTGAACTTATAAGACTTTTGGGAGGAGGCCGGCCTTCTCCGCTTTATTTAACTATTTTGGTTTTTTTTTTTGTTATTTTGGTAGGTCACACGTTACTGCGCCGTGTTTGAGGCGGACCTCCCCCCGACACCGGAGCTTACTTCCTGCTTGTTGCCTTTTTCCTTTTTTTTATTTTTGTTTGTTGTTTTTTTTTGGGGGGGGGGGGGCTGCATCTTTTTTTAAAGTAGCCTAGTAATTGTCAGTGTTGAATACAGCGACTAATGTTCAAGTAGGCAGTTGCCACGTGAGCTCTAAAAATTATTAGAAAAAAAAATTACCCTGATTAAAATACAGGTGCCTTAGGGATAGCACAACACCTTAAAAATTATTATTAATATGGTATTTTGGGCTGATATCCTTTCAGAATGTCTACCATGTCGTACCACAATAAAATTTTTAACTAATATTTACTCTGATTTTTGGTCATTATTTTTTTTCTTGTTTCTTAATTCCTTAGAATAAATCATTAATATCAACACTCATCAGGTGTTTATGCCTTAAGGATAGCACAACACCTAAGAAATGTCTACTGTTGTATTGTTTTAGGCTGCTAACATATCGAAATATGTTTTGTGTGTTATAAAATGAAAAAAAAAGTAAATAATAGTTATCAATTTATTTATTTATTTTACATACTTACCTATAATACTTTTTCTTCCTTTTTTTTTGTGAAATTAATATTTTCAAACATGAGGGGATGTACAATTCGAACCCCCTGCTGATTAACCAGAGAAGACAATAATGGCAACCTAATCAGTGACTGGGCAGAAGTCCACGAGGAAAAGAAAATAGTCTGCAGTGTCTGCAATTCGACAATAAACTATGAAAAAGGTTTTCATGAAAACCCTCACTCAACATGTGAAATATAATAAGCATATTACAAATTTTGAAGCTGCTCAACAAAATTGGGCCCAACTTTTAATTGCAAATAATTCTGAAGAAGTGTGGACCTAAAAAAAATTTAACTGCTAAAAAAAAAAGATGCAAGCTACAAGGCAGAGCTTATTTGGGCTATGAAAATGATTCTAAGTAACTATTCTGCCTCTTCAGTGGATGAAACAGCTGAGCTGACATTTTTCATCCAAAAGAATTCTCGTTGTTGAAAAAGAAATTATCTTATTTTATTACTACGCTTTAGGGACAAATTTCAAAGGCAAATTAATTGAGGATATCTCCAATTCATTTTTTAGCATTTTATATGATGAGACAACAAATGCTAAAAACTTTAAAGAATTACAAATTGATATAAGATATTTTGCAGAAACTGTTGTTTAAAAAATAAATGACTCGCTTAACAGTGCAAATTTAAAATATGTTGATGTTAGGATCTGATGGTCCAAATGTTAATGTCAATTTTTAGAAATATGAATGAAGTCATAAAACATTGTGGCAAGAGCTTACTTGATGTAGGAACATGCAATTTGCATGTGGTTAATAATGCCTTCAAAAAAGCTCTTCAATCATTTGGTACTGATGGCTTATGCTGTCCACTGTTATTGGAAGCACATAAAGTTTTTGTTGGTTGGTCAGAGCGATTGCAAGATTTTAAACATTCAAAATGAATTACAACTGCCCAATTACAAGATCTTGAAAGATGTATCCAGTAGATGGCTATCTTTTGGAGCAGTTTTCTGCCATACAAAAATATTTTTTTAATGTATTCCATAAAGAAAAAGAAACCAAGAACTTGATGAGCAATTTGTATTATAAAGAAATTGCAAAATGTTTTCAAAAGCCAACAATTATAACAGATGAAATTTATTGTAGGTGCATGTCCAATTTTTACTGAATTTAGTAAAAAAAATTCAGATATGCAACCCATTAATTCATCAACTGCATGATGAGTTAATGAATGTTGCCAATAAAATATCAAGCAGGATATTCAAAAGCTCTGCCCTTACCTCAGGAAATGGCTCTGAAAATATAAAAAAACTTATAAATGAGTGGGAAACCAGTGCCTTACTTTTGAAACATGATGTGATTTGTGGTAGTTGTATTGAAAGTGAGTATAACAGCCTGCCTGAAGAAAAAAGAGAAGATTTAAAAAAAAATTGCTGTTGTTTTTATAAAGAGGGTTTATTGTACCTACTGGATAAATCTCCATTAAATCCTGTTAACTTATAAAATCTCTTCGCACGTTACCTGTCTCGGTACCGGGATGGGCGGGTTCGCTACCGCCTGTTCCTTGTACTTGGGACTGGTGAACTTATAAGACTTTTGGGAGGAGGCCGGCCTTCTCCGCTTTATTTAACTATTTTGGTTTTTTTTTTTGTTATTTTGGTAGGTCACACGTTACTGCGCCGTGTTTGAGGCGGACCTCCCCCCGACACCGGAGCTTACTTCCTGCTTGTTGCCTTTTTCCTTTTTTTTATTTTTGTTTGTTGTTTTTTTTTTGGGGGGGGGGGCTGCATCTTTTTTTAAAGTAGCCTAGTAATTGTCAGTGTTGAATACAGCGACTAATGTTCAAGTAGGCAGTTGCCACGTGAGCTCTAAAAATTATTAGAAAAAAAAATTACCCTGATTAAAATACAGGTGCCTTAGGGATAGCACAACACCTTAAAAATTATTATTAATATGGTATTTTGGGCTGATATCCTTTCAGAATGTCTACCATGTCGTACCACAATAAAATTTTTAACTAATATTTACTCTGATTTTTGGTCATTATTTTTTTTCTTGTTTCTTAATTCCTTAGAATAAATCATTAATATCAACACTCATCAGGTGTTTATGCCTTAAGGATAGCACAACACCTAAGAAATGTCTACTGTTGTATTGTTTTAGGCTGCTAACATATCGAAATATGTTTTGTGTGTTATAAAATGAAAAAAAAAGTAAATAATAGTTATCAATTTATTTATTTATTTTACATACTTACCTATAATACTTTTTCTTCCTTTTTTTTTGTGAAATTAATATTTTCAAACATGAGGGGATGTACAATTCGAACCCCCTGCTGATTAACCAGAGAAGACAATAATGGCAACCTAATCAGTGACTGGGCAGAAGTCCACGAGGAAAAGAAAATAGTCTGCAGTGTCTGCAATTCGACAATAAACTATGAAAAAGGTTTTCATGAAAACCCTCACTCAACATGTGAAATATAATAAGCATATTACAAATTTTGAAGCTGCTCAACAAAATTGGGCCCAACTTTTAATTGCAAATAATTCTGAAGAAGTGTGGACCTAAAAAAAATTTAACTGCTAAAAAAAAAAGATGCAAGCTACAAGGCAGAGCTTATTTGGGCTATGAAAATGATTCTAAGTAACTATTCTGCCTCTTCAGTGGATGAAACAGCTGAGCTGACATTTTTCATCCAAAAGAATTCTCGTTGTTGAAAAAGAAATTATCTTATTTTATTACTACGCTTTAGGGACAAATTTCAAAGGCAAATTAATTGAGGATATCTCCAATTCATTTTTTAGCATTTTATATGATGAGACAACAAATGCTAAAAACTTTAAAGAATTACAAATTGATATAAGATATTTTGCAGAAACTGTTGTTTAAAAAATAAATGACTCGCTTAACAGTGCAAATTTAAAATATGTTGATGTTAGGATCTGATGGTCCAAATGTTAATGTCAATTTTTAGAAATATGAATGAAGTCATAAAACATTGTGGCAAGAGCTTACTTGATGTAGGAACATGCAATTTGCATGTGGTTAATAATGCCTTCAAAAAAGCTCTTCAATCATTTGGTACTGATGGCTTATGCTGTCCACTGTTATTGGAAGCACATAAAGTTTTTGTTGGTTGGTCAGAGCGATTGCAAGATTTTAAACATTCAAAATGAATTACAACTGCCCAATTACAAGATCTTGAAAGATGTATCCAGTAGATGGCTATCTTTTGGAGCAGTTTTCTGCCATACAAAAATATTTTTTTAATGTATTCCATAAAGAAAAAGAAACCAAGAACTTGATGAGCAATTTGTATTATAAAGAAATTGCAAAATGTTTTCAAAAGCCAACAATTATAACAGATGAAATTTATTGTAGGTGCATGTCCAATTTTTACTGAATTTAGTAAAAAAAATTCAGATATGCAACCCATTAATTCATCAACTGCATGATGAGTTAATGAATGTTGCCAATAAAATATCAAGCAGGATATTCAAAAGCTCTGCCCTTACCTCAGGAAATGGCTCTGAAAATATAAAAAAACTTATAAATGAGTGGGAAACCAGTGCCTTACTTTTGAAACATGATGTGATTTGTGGTAGTTGTATTGAAAGTGAGTATAACAGCCTGCCTGAAGAAAAAAGAGAAGATTTAAAAAAAAATTGCTGTTGTTTTTATAAAGAGGGTTTATTGTACCTACTGGATAAATCTCCATTAAATCCTGTTAACTTATAAAATTACCATTGTTTGACTGATTTTTAAGATTATTAGCAAACTTTATCCTATGGATTTTGAGATAGTTCGCCTTCAAGATGAGTGGAAATTTTACAGGTTAGTGACGGCAATAATATTAACCAAGATATTGATGTTTACATTGAAATGAAATACCCTATCATTTCAAAATTTGTGAAAGCATCCCTTTCCCTTTCACATTACCATTTCACGGATGATGAAAGCTACAAGGGCCTAGAAAGAGGTTTCTCCATCAGTGGCATTATTTGGGATTAAACCACTGCTTCAATGTAAGTTGAAATGTTTAATGCAAAACTGAATATAGAATATGGACTAAAAACATTAGTAATAAACCTGAATTAGTCCCTGTTACTAGAGAGCTTTTTGAATATTCAGTTCATGCCAGATAAAAAAATAGAAGAGGAAAGAAAAAAAAAAACAGGCACCTGAAAAGCTTGAAAGAGAAATAGAAGAAAAATAGCTGAGCAATAAAAGACTGAGAAAAAGCTTTCATGCTTACAAACAGAATCAAGTCAAACAGCTTTCAATGACAATTTATAATGAAGCAAGTGAATGACTGATGAAAGGTATTCAGAAAAATGATGATCAAAATCAAGATAGCTAATGCAATGCTAGAGTCATAAGACTCAAAAGGAGGAAGCAGAGTTCTGCAGCTGAAGAAAAAAAAAGTAATTTCAAAACTTGAAAAATGGAAGAACAGCCTTATTAGTGACTAAAGAAACATAAAAAGAATAAGATGCAGTGATGTTATGCTATGCCAGTTAGTCTATTTATATTTTTTTTGCTCATTTTAATTTTTAATCAGTGATATTGACTTGGCCATTAAAAAATTGTTTTTGTTTTCCTGTGTAATTCATAGTAAAAAAAAACTTGAATCTGTATGCTATTTCCATAATTAAATGTGAAGATCTGTAGAACATTTGCTTTAATATCTATTACCTAAACTTTTAGTTGATTATATAGCTAATACATATTTAATTTGTAAGAACTTTCACCATTGTTGTCACTTTTCTATTAACATTTTTCACTCCCAGCCCTGTTACTTTTTTATGTTAGTATATGTCTATCCCCTCAACCTTTTGGTACCAGGACGAACTGTTCTCACCCAGACAGAGTCCAAATTAGGGGTGTGCCATCAGTGGGAGGCAGTCTCCTGATGGGCTTCTAATTTTTTTTAAAAATCCCCTCAGTTGGTTGAATAGAAATCTCTGACAGGTCTTGGGAAAATTGTTAGTGCGCTTCCTCCTCCCTCTCTCTTTTAGATTTCCTTTTCTCTATGACTACCCTTAACCCTATCTCTAGGCTTTAAGGACCTCACCAGCTACCCCATGACATGTCAAAAGTCTTTAGAACCTCCTCTAATGCCTGCAGGTTGCCTAAGACGAGGCCTCTTGAGTGAACCTGGGCATTGTGGGTAACAACAGCAGGGATGATAATAAACAAGTACCAAAGATAAATACAGCTATCAATGGAATACAGGCACACTAAGGTCCCCGGCTTGTATAGCATTAGTAAATCATGCATTTTCTTCTAACATGGGCGGGAAAGCCCCCATTTTGATTGAATAATATCTTGGGATTCTAGCTCTTTGAAAAGAAACTGGCAGGTTTTAAGGAATGCTGGGCGATTTATTACTAGGTATATTCATGGTTGTTTAATTTCAGGAAGAATCTCAAAACCCAACTTTAGTGAGTGCCACTTTAGAAACTCTCCTCCGATTCCTTAATTGGATTCCACTCGGTTACATTTTTGAAACAAAACTTATCAATACCCTAATCTTCAAGGTATGGTTCCCTCCTAATATTGTTACACCAAAATATATCGATATTTTTATAATATCCAAAGTATAAAATTTTATCCGTTTTCAGTTCCTCGGCCTTCCACTATTTCGTAATGTTACACTGAAATGTTTGACCGAAATCGCTGGTGTGAGTGGCTGTCAGTATGATGGTTCCTACATCATGCTCTTCTCTCAAACTATAGCTCAATTACAAGAGGTATGAATCACCAAAGCTTTAATAATGCTGTTTATCTCTGAACTTAATGTAAAGGGAATAAATATCCATACCCTTTTTTCTTTGTTTTCAGATGCTTCCCTTAGAAACTGACATCAAAGAAGCCTATGCCACTGGCTCTGATTCTGAACAACAATTCATTCAAAATTTAGCATTGTTTCTATGCACCTTCTTGAAGGACAGAGGGACTCTTATAGAGAAGAAGCAGTTAAATGATGCCCTTTTGAAGGTATTAACAGTATATATAAACAAGCAGACCTTTGCTCTGTGGCTTATGGCTTATCCAGCTCTGAAAACAGGCTTTTGGTCTTAAAAAAATAAAAGGTTTCCATTACATATCTCCTAATAATTTAGTCTTGATATGTTTTTTTCAGATTTATGATTATTTTCTAGGCCTAAAGGCAAGAAAAAACTTATGGACTTCTTTTGATATATGGGGAAAAAAAACCCTCCCTCTCGGATCTTTTCTTCAGGGGTTGTTCCCAGAGAGGCTCTGGCCTTCTCGTGGTGAGGGGGGGGGTCAGCCCTGGGCCCCCTAGGGGACCCATGGTGCTGCCAACAAGACTTTTAACATACCCCTCTTTCTTTCCTCCTCTATTACGCTCTTCCACTGCCCTTTATTTCCCCCTCTTCCTTCACCTATCTAGTGGTCCTTATCAATACCCGACCTCTGCTCGTTTAATGGATTGATTCCGAATTGTTCTTTCATGAAGGTGAAAGAGGCTGGGCATCTCCACCGCCTTCGTCTACCGAATGCCCAAGGAGAAGCCCATCGTTGGCCCCTTTTCTCCGTACGTAGGAGAACTCGGGCAGCCTCTTAGGGTTATAAAGATGGTGTGGTGGATCCCTATCCATTCTCCAAGAGGACATACCGGACGTAACTGATTGTATAGTTGCAGTAGTGCCGGGCCCTTGTAGGCCTCCATGGTGGGGAGCCCCGAGGGAGAAAGCGAAGTTTTTTTCTTTTTGCAATGGCTAGCCATAAACCAAAAACCTCCCCTTCTCGTAAGGGTTCTCGTGCCAAACGTTCCTTAGCTCCCCTTTCAGCCTTCCCTCGCTCGTTGGACCCCTATTCCAACGAAGTAGACCCATTCTTGATTATCCTCGCTTTCTTGTCACGAATTCATCATCTGACATCCCACTTGCAAAAGTCGATGTGTTTGACGTCAATGAATCTTTTGAGTCCCGCTGTGGTGAACCCCGCCGGATGTGGTCAAGAGGAAGTGGTGATGTAGTCGAGGTGTCATCCCACTCTCATCACAACCTTGTGCGAAATCTATCTTCGATAGCTGAAATTCCAATAACTGTCTCGCCCCATCCGCGTCTGAATTTCGTCAAAGGTGTCGTCCGTTCAAACGAACTAAAGGACTACGACCCCACCCGCTTTCAGAGTAAGCTCAGTACCCAACGTGTCACACACGTACACAGGGTAACTAAAACATTAGGCTCCACTAAAGTTCCAACTGCCACACTGATTTTAACATTTGAATGACAAGAACTGCCGCAGTATGTTAAAGCTGGGTACCTTCGTGTCCCGGTACGTCCCTACATCGAACTACCCAGACGCTGCTTCAATTGCAATCAATTTGGACATGTTGGCCGAGCCTGTCGGCACCCTCGCTCCTGCGTGAATTGTAGCTCTGACTACCATGGCCCCGAATGCACCAAAACGCCCCACTGTGCCAACTGCGGAGGTACCACAGTGCTGCGTCGAAACTCTGTCTTTATTTTTATATGAAAAGGAAGTTCTCGCTTTGCGCGACTCCCTACGTCTAGATATAAGAGAGACCCGCCAGCGTGCCCGAGCACAAACTTCGCCACTCGGCCGGCTCTTCTCTGACGTTTTACGTGATGTTGGATGAAACCGACCATCACGCGCGAGTTCTTATCAGCCTGAAGCACTTCACCCTAGATCTACTCGCAGCGTCGAAAACATTCAGAATATGCCGTCGAAGCATCGCTCTCACACCGAGATAACCAATGTAGCCCCCCTCTCTCCACCAGCTCTAGCTGGGAGAGACGCTCAGGGTGAGACACTTGAAGACATCAGACGCTATTTGAAAGAATCCTCAACATCGACCAGTGAAGGTTCATCCACCCGACCACCAGACCCAAAGCCCAGTGGTAAGAGAAAGGATTCCTCACCTGGGTCATCGACCACCAATATGCGGGCAGCCTCTGGAGCTGACTCGGCCGAACCTCGAGAATCTCCAATGGACTCCTCCCCTATGGTTGAACATTCTCTGCCCTTAAGTCCGTTTCGCCCTTCACAGGACGTAGGCCCCATCCTGATCCAAACGATGGCAGATATACACCCAGCTCCACACACGTTGCTCAGATCACCTGTTCGTTCCGCTCACCCTTCAACCAGAGATCCGATGGAAGCAGTTGATACTCCAACATCACCACCCCGTAAGGAGCGCGGCGATTTGCCATCCTGGCCGCCGTGCTGACGGGATCCAGCGCTCCGTCCGGCCCTAGCTTAGCCACTCTTCCTTCCTTCAAAACACTTGTTTCCTCTCTTTTCATACAACCTCTCGCACAACTTTCTCTGGTCAGCCTCTAATTTCACAGGGTAGATGCTGACCTTCTTCTCAGCCAATCGTCCCGGATCGGGGCTGAGGGGGGAGGGGACAATATTCCCTAACCCCTGAGCTCCGGTCTGGGGTGGCTGGCTTTTAACAACCTGCTTCATCCCCACCCATAGCTTCCTCACATCCCTTTTCCTCTTCTCTTCAAAATCTATTAATTTTTACGCCGTGTTCAAGGTTGAGCCGCCATGCCGATGGACTGCCAGGCCACCAGGCGGGAGGGGTGGTCCGAAATGGCGGCGCCTGGCTCTGCCAGGCCTGTAAGCACCTCTTGCAGTGCGGGCAACTGCAAGAGGTGATGAGCTATTGCGTCCCGTATTTAAAAGAGGGTCACCATGCCCATGTATGAAAAAAAAACAAAAACCCCAACCCCCAACTTCCCCCAAAACATCTACGGAGCCGCCCTCGGGCAGCTCCACCGAGAAAATGGAGGTCCCCCCCCCCTTGTGCTTGCGCAGGGGACCCTCCATACTTCTTTAACCGGAGAGGAGGCTTACGCCTACGGTTGTAGGGGACACCCCCTCACCCCCTTCTCTGGAGGTGCTTTCGGGCACCTCCCTATCTCCAGCGGCAGTTCCTCCTTTGCTTTCTAAGGGGACTGCCAAGAAAGCCAGCAGGCAGCCCATTGCCGACCGCCCCTCGTGCAAGCGGCTCGGTAGGGCAAACCCCCTTAGGGGGGAGAAGGAAGCCAGGCCCCTTCGGTCTCTTCCCTCAAAAGACCTGCTGGCAAGAATTTTAAACCTTGCTGGGGTCAAGGCCTGTGCCTCCCCACACAAGACTGGTGACACTGCCAAGGGGACCTGCGATGTCCTGGGAGGGGATGGCCAACTGGAGGCCTCTTCTGTGATAGACATGGTCCTTGAGGAGACCCAGCCTCAGACGGTAGGGCCTTCCATGGGGGGGAATCCGGGCTCGGCGCCAAGCACCGAACCCAAATCCGCCCCTATGCAAGGTCCCCCTCAAATGGCCGAGGGCTCCGAGGCAGTAAAAGGAGGGGAGGGATCTCCGACAGGTGCCCCTACGACTACCAGGACCTTCTCCATTTCGGAGAGGGACCTGGCTGAGCCCGGCCCATCTGGCATGGGGGCTTCTGCCGGCGGAGGTGAGAAGCGGGTTCATTCCCCGCCCTCCTCTCCTAAAAAGAAAAAGACTAGGAAGACTCGGGGCTCCTCTCCATCCGCGGGGGCTGCGGGGACGGATGGGTCTGCTACCACTTTGGTAGGCGACCAAGCCAAGATCGGCACATCCGGCCCCTCTACCCCCTCGTGTGCGGAGACCCTGACTAAGACTAACACCAAGAATGCACAGGGCGGAGCCTCGATGACATCGGGGCCCCTGATTCAGAGGTTACCTGGCGTTTTCGAGCCCGCTGGCTTCCTCGTTATTCGCTCCACTGATGGCACCATGTTGTCCGAGGGCAAAATGATCCATCAGAGGAGAGGATTTGCTAGTGCAATTGGTAGAGAGCCGAAGGTAACCCGTTTCTCGGACGGGAGCCTTCTGGCGAATGCTGTGAATCCCGCCGAGGCGGCCAAGATAAGTGCTCTTCGGACACTTCATGGCACCCCGGTGAGTGTGACGCCGCACTCTAACATGAACTTTGTGAAAGGAGTAGTTTATGCGAGGGAACTCGTTGACTAATCCATTGAGGACATCACCCTAGAGCTGGCCGACCATGGGGCGGTCAAGGTCGAACGTGTGATGAGAAAACAGGGAGGGGCCTCGAGACCCACCCCTACACTCTTCGTCACGTTCGACTGTGACAAGCTCCCTGAGTCGGTGCGTGCCGGTTGGTACCGCTACCGCGTGAAGGCATTCGTGCCACTGCCGCGGCGGTGCTATTACTGTCACCGCTTCGGCTATACGAATCGATCATGTAGACGTTCAAAATCGGGGTCACCCGAAGTCTGTGTAAATTGCTCAAAGGTCGCACACTATAAGTCCAAATCGTGTGTGGCCAAGTGTGTCAATTGCGGAGAGCCGCACCCTGCTTCTTCGAAGCAATGTGGTGCATATCTCCTTGAGAAAGAAATCCTGGCCGTTCAGGCCCAGGATCGACTCTCATTCCGCGAGGCTAAGGACTTGGTCCTGGCGCGCCCGGCTCTGCCTGGGACGTCATATGCCTCAATAGTTAGGAAAGCACCCTCTGCTCCGGGCCCATCCAGGCCAACGAGCACGTTGTTTCCGCCCACATTCGGAGCCCTGCGGGCTCTACTACACCCGGGCGCTCCCCTGGTAAAGCTGGCGGCAAAAAGGGTTCACACCCAGCCCCGGCTAAAACCAGGGCTCCCCCCTCTTCCCCCAGCGTGACCGTTTCCCGTAAGGCGAAACGGCCACGTGCCTCCACAGAGTCGTTAGACACAGGAGGCAACACCCCTGAAGATGGTCGCTAGGCCATCTTCCGGGGTTCCTAAAGCTGTTCCCCGAAAGGAGGACAGCAACAAAGGAGCTTCGGCCCCTTCGCCCACGCCCCGAGGTGGAGCGAGTGGCTCGGAGACGGTGGTTCCTCGAAAAGAGGGCCCCCCGCCTCCAAAGCCGCAGCGCCCGCCCAAGGTTTCGAGGCGGAGGGAGGAAAAGACTCGCATGGCGAGCCCAACCTCCCCCAATAAGTCCTCGAAGGCGACAGCGCCTTCAGCGCTTTGTCCGGCCAACAGCGCCCGGGAAGCATACGGCCATTCCTGCGAGGGTCTTCAATTCGAGGAGGGCCCCCGCCTCTCCTTCGAGCTAGGCCTGGAGGGCATATTCCTTCAATGGAATTTCCGTCGACTCCGGGCCAACTGGGAGGAGCTGCGGAGGCTCGTCTCGTCCCGTTCCCCGTTAGCTATTTTTTTGCAGGAGACCATGCTAGGCGCGTGCCCGCTGCCTGCCCTCCCGGGGTATAAGGGTCTTGCGACCCCACCACCGCGGGATGGCCGGGCTGGGGGATGCGCGGTTTACACCCGGCATGATGGCTCCGTTCTTCCTTTCTCTTTAGATACCTCCCTTCAGGCAGTGGCTGTGCAGCTGCACCTGGATAGGAGGTATACTCTGATTTCTGCGTACATTCCACCGTCAGCTGACATCGACGCGGGGGACTTCCGCCGCGTCGTGGCACGGTTGCCGAGGCCCTATCTCTTGTTTGGAGATCTGAACGGCAGGCATCCTCTCTGGGGAGATTACTCCTTAAATCCCAGGGGACAAGTCCTTGTCGATCTGATCGAAGAGCTTGAGATGGGTGTCCTAAACGTGGATGAGTTTACGCATCACTGTCCGAGAACCGCTTCATTTTCTTGCCTTGACCTATCTTTGTGCTCTTCGGATGCACAGCCTGATTTTGATTGGGGGGTGGTCGATGACCTCCATGGTAGTGATCACTTTCCCATTCAAATATCATTTTCAGGGCAACTGCCGCCTGAGAGACCACCTCGGTGGTGCTTGGCGCGGGCGCGGTGGCCTGCATTTCAGGAAATGACTGAATTCTCTATCTCAGTCGAGGAGTTTAGGTCGGTAGATGAGGCCGTTGAGTTCTCCGGCAACCTCATCGCCGTGGGCCTGACTACTATTCCTAGGACGTCTGGCCGTTTTGCACGCCGACCACTCCCATGGTGGTCGGCCGAGTGTGAGACGGCCCTCAAACAGAAGCGTTATGCCTACATGCGCTATAAGCGCCGCCCGAACGATTTCACTGTCGCTGAATTTCGTCGGGCTAGGGCTAGGTTCCGGTATATTTCGAAGCACGCCCGCCGCTCTTCTTGGCGGGCATACGTGTCTTCACTTAACGGGAAGACCCCTTTAGCTGAGGTGTGGAAGCGAGTCAAAAGGATTCGGGGCAAGTTCTCGCAGGACCCCCCTCCCGTTCTCCAGGAGAATGGGACCGCAATCTCGGACCCCGCGTCCGTGGCGGAATCCTTAGCGACCGCTTTTTCCGCATTCTCTAGCCGTGATGCTGCTCCGCCAGCATTCAATGCACGTCGTGATGTCGCGGAAGGCCGCCGACTGGACTTTACCTCCACAGGCGGAGAACCCTTCAACGACAAGTTTACTGTGAGTGAGTTGCGTTCCGTCGGTAGATGAGGCCGTTGAGTTCTCCGGCAACCTCATCGCCGTGGGCCTGACTACTATTCCTAGGACGTCTGGCCGTTTTGCACGCCGACCACTCCCATGGTGGTCGGCCGAGTGTGAGACGGCCCTCAAACAGAAGCGTTATGCCTACATGCGCTATAAGCGCCGCCCGAACGATTTCACTGTCGCTGAATTTCGTCGGGCTAGGGCTAGGTTCCGGTATATTTCGAAGCACGCCCGCCGCTCTTCTTGGCGGGCATACGTGTCTTCACTTAACGGGAAGACCCCTTTAGCTGAGGTGTGGAAGCGAGTCAAAAGGATTCGGGGCAAGTTCTCGCAGGACCCCCCTCCCGTTCTCCAGGAGAATGGGACCGCAATCTCGGACCCCGCGTCCGTGGCGGAATCCTTAGCGACCGCTTTTTCCGCATTCTCTAGCCGTGATGCTGCTCCGCCAGCATTCAATGCACGTCGTGATGTCGCGGAAGGCCGCCGACTGGACTTTACCTCCACAGGCGGAGAACCCTTCAACGACAAGTTTACTGTGAGTGAGTTGCGTTCCGTCGGTAGATGAGGCCGTTGAGTTCTCCGGCAACCTCATCGCCGTGGGCCTGACTACTATTCCTAGGACGTCTGGCCGTTTTGCACGCCGACCACTCCCATGGTGGTCGGCCGAGTGTGAGACGGCCCTCAAACAGAAGCGTTATGCCTACATGCGCTATAAGCGCCGCCCGAACGATTTCACTGTCGCTGAATTTCGTCGGGCTAGGGCTAGGTTCCGGTATATTTCGAAGCACGCCCGCCGCTCTTCTTGGCGGGCATACGTGTCTTCACTTAACGGGAAGACCCCTTTAGCTGAGGTGTGGAAGCGAGTCAAAAGGATTCGGGGCAAGTTCTCGCAGGACCCCCCTCCCGTTCTCCAGGAGAATGGGACCGCAATCTCGGACCCCGCGTCCGTGGCGGAATCCTTAGCGACCGCTTTTTCCGCATTCTCTAGCCGTGATGCTGCTCCGCCAGCATTCAATGCACGTCGTGATGTCGCGGAAGGCCGCCGACTGGACTTTACCTCCACAGGCGGAGAACCCTTCAACGACAAGTTTACTGTGAGTGAGTTGCGTTCCGTCGGTAGATGAGGCCGTTGAGTTCTCCGGCAACCTCATCGCCGTGGGCCTGACTACTATTCCTAGGACGTCTGGCCGTTTTGCACGCCGACCACTCCCATGGTGGTCGGCCGAGTGTGAGACGGCCCTCAAACAGAAGCGTTATGCCTACATGCGCTATAAGCGCCGCCCGAACGATTTCACTGTCGCTGAATTTCGTCGGGCTAGGGCTAGGTTCCGGTATATTTCGAAGCACGCCCGCCGCTCTTCTTGGCGGGCATACGTGTCTTCACTTAACGGGAAGACCCCTTTAGCTGAGGTGTGGAAGCGAGTCAAAAGGATTCGGGGCAAGTTCTCGCAGGACCCCCCTCCCGTTCTCCAGGAGAATGGGACCGCAATCTCGGACCCCGCGTCCGTGGCGGAATCCTTAGCGACCGCTTTTTCCGCATTCTCTAGCCGTGATGCTGCTCCGCCAGCATTCAATGCACGTCGTGATGTCGCGGAGGCCGCCGACTGGACTTTACCTCCACAGGCGGAGAACCCTTCAACGACAAGTTTACTGTGAGTGAGTTGCGTTCCGTCGGTAGATGAGGCCGTTGAGTTCTCCGGCAACCTCATCGCCGTGGGCCTGACTACTATTCCTAGGACGTCTGGCCGTTTTGCACGCCGACCACTCCCATGGTGGTCGGCCGAGTGTGAGACGGCCCTCAAACAGAAGCGTTATGCCTACATGCGCTATAAGCGCCGCCCGAACGATTTCACTGTCGCTGAATTTCGTCGGGCTAGGGCTAGGTTCCGGTATATTTCGAAGCACGCCCGCCGCTCTTCTTGGCGGGCATACGTGTCTTCACTTAACGGGAAGACCCCTTTAGCTGAGGTGTGGAAGCGAGTCAAAAGGATTCGGGGCAAGTTCTCGCAGGACCCCCCTCCCGTTCTCCAGGAGAATGGGACCGCAATCTCGGACCCCGCGTCCGTGGCGGAATCCTTAGCGACCGCTTTTTCCGCATTCTCTAGCCGTGATGCTGCTCCGCCAGCATTCAATGCACGTCGTGATGTCGCGGAAGGCCGCCGACTGGACTTTACCTCCACAGGCGGAGAACCCTTCAACGACAAGTTTACTGTGAGTGAGTTGCGTTCCGCTCTCGCTTCGTGCGCGGACACCGCCCATGGTCCGGACGGTGTCCCGTACGCCATGCTTCGACACCTGGGTGAGCGAGGCATGGCCTTTCTGTTAGATTTGTTCAACAGGATCTGGGTGGAAGGTCTTCTCCCAGACTCCTGGCGAATCGCTACTGTACTCGCCTTTCGCAAACCGGGAAGAGATCACTCGACTCCGACCGGTTTCCGCCCAATCTCTCTAACCTCTTGCGTGTGCAAGTTGATGGAGAAATTGGTAAATGTTAGATTAGCCTATTTCCTGGACAGCGGAGGCCATCTCTCTTCTGCACAGTGCGGCTTCCGTAAGTTCCACTCCACGTCGGATGCTCTGCTCCGACTGGAAAATGCCGTCTGCGAGGCTTTCCTTCGTAGACAGCACTACGCCACGGTGTTTTTTGATCTGGAGAAGGCCTATGATACCGCAGGGCGATACGGTATCATGGAGACTCTCCACACGATGGGGGCGAGGGGACGCCTCTCAATGTTTATATGTGAATTTTTGCGAGATCGTCGATTCCGCGTACGGTTGGGGGAGCCCTCTCCGGCCCAAAGGAGCAGGGAAGTGTCCTCAGTGTCACACTCTTTGCCCTGAGCATCAACAGGATCACCTCAGTGCTGCCGGAAGATGTTCTCGCTACGCTCTACGTGGATGACCTTTCGATCTCTTTTGGCGCGGCCCAGATGCCAACTCTGGAGCGTCGACTCCAACAGGCATTGAACCGCGTCTCTCGCTATGCCGAAGCGCACAGGTTTCGGTTTCCTTTGGCCAAGACTAAGGTGGTGCACTTCTGCCGCCATCCACGGCTTCACCCCGACCCAGATTTGTTTCTTAATGGGGTGCGCCTGGATGTGATTGAGTCGCACCGTTTCCTCGGTCTTGTATTCGACCGACGCCTCACCTGGGAGGCTCATATTCGCAGCCTTAGGGTCTCTTGTACCCGCGCCATGGACATTCTTCGTTCCGTGACGTTCAGCGCTTGGGGCGCTGATAGGGCTACTGCCTTACTTTTTTATCGATCCTTTGTTCGCTCGAAGCTCGACTACGGATGCGAGTTTTATGCATCCGCAGCCGAGCGTTTATTGCGGAAGGTGGATTCGATCCACCACACCGGCCTTCGCCTTGCGACCGGTGCCTTCCGCACTTCCCCCATTGAGAGCCTGTTGGTCGATGCTGGGGAGATGCCACTCGCTCTGCGCCGCGTGCAGTGCATCACTCGCTTGTACGCGCGAGCCCGGCGCCTCCCTCAGTCGCCAACAGCTCTCACTGCATCCGCAGCTGATCTCGATGGTGCCTATGCCGCCGAGAGACGCCAGTCATACCCTAAGCCCTTTGGGTTTAGGGCCAGGAAACTCCTTCGAGAGGTAGATATAACTCTCGGGCCGGTGGCGCTCCTGGTTCTGCCCAGGACGCTACCCTGGAGGGTACCACATTTGGCTATTTGTCGCCACGCCTCTGCTCCCAAAGCTTGTACTGCGCCGGGAGTATTGCGTTCGACATTTTTGGAGCACACATCGTGTCACGCTGGAACCGTGCCAGTGTATACGGATGGCTCCAAGTCCCAAGAGGGGGTCGGCTTCCACGCCGTATCCCCTCTGTTTGAAGTCAGCGGGGCTCTACCAGGCGCTGCGTCTGTCTTCACGGCCGAGCTGGTGGCAATACACCACTCGGTACGGGAGATTACGCGACGTGTTCGGAGACCGGATCGTGATCTATAGCGACTCACAAAGCGCCCTGAGTGCTCTCGGGGCATTGGAATCTCCGCATCCCCTGGTTCGCGAAATCCGTGATGCCACGGTTTTGGCGAGCCGGGCAGATGTCGAGATTATCTTCTGCTGGGTTCCTGGACATGTAGGAATTGCGGGGAATGAGCGCGCCAAAGAGTCCGCGAGGACTCTGCGACCGGACCAGCGTTTCTCTCTTTCTCACACTGACTACATGGCAGGAATACGGGCAGCTCTTCGGACTGCTTGGCAAAGAAGATGGGAGACGGTCGAACGGAACTTAAAGTTGCGTGCCATTGCGCCGCGACTGTTCCCATGGACCTATCCTCCAATGCCGCGGCGGCTTCAGGTTGCTTTCTGTCGTCTCCGAATCGGCCACACTCTTGTGACGCATCGCTATTTGATGGAGCGCTCGCCTGCGCCCTATTGCAACGACTGCGTCGTCCCCCAGACTGTTCGGCACATTCTTGTCGAATGTCCCAATCTGGGTGATCTTCGCGCACGACACCTGTCCCGGTACCGGGATGGGCGTGGTCGCTACCGTCTATCCCTTGTACTCGGGACGAGTGCGTGTACTTTGACTGGTGGACTTATTGACTTTTGGGGGGAGGCCGGCCTTCTTTCTCCCTTTCATTTAACACGGTTTAATTGTTGTTGTTTTTGTTATTGCTTAGTTATTGTTATTTCTTTTTATTTTTCCTGTTCAATTTTTTAAAGTAGCCTAGAACTAGGCTGTTTGTTTACGGCAACTTATGCCTTAGTCGGCAGTCGCCAGATAGCCCCTTAATTAAAAAAAAAAAAAAAAAAAAATCCAACATCACCAACTGCGGTGGTTGGACCAACTCCTCAGACACCGAAAATACCCTCGACCCCTTGAATCCGGATCTACCGGCCGAAAATCCCTTCTTGATCTTCCTTTTCCGCCAGGTTGCGAGCCCGAATTACAATCAAGGGCCTCGGTCGGTTCTCCAAAACCCACGAAAACCTCAGTTACTGCTCTATCTAGGATCTCCCCCCCCCCATCCCTGCAAAAGCAGCCTCCTCAAAATCAGCTCTCCGTCTCCCAAGCTCTTTGGGACGAACCTCAAATACAATATCGGCCTCAAGAAAGAAAAAGATATCCACAGTGGTATCTAATCGTCACACATAATATCTTGCATTTTACAATGGAATTGTCAAGGATTTCTTCCAAAGTGGGAAGAACTCAAAATTCTTTTGACGACTATCCACCCGCTGTTATTTGTCTCCAGGAGAATAAACTGGGCATACGGCCCTTTCAGCCGGTACCCGGTTTTCTCACTTTTAACTCTATTGCTCTTGCTGGAAGCCCCTCTCATGGAGGGGTGTCAATCATGGTATCTTCATCCTACCATGTTTCTCTCATCTCCCTACATACTACCCTCCAAGCTGTTGCTGTGAGGGTTTTTTTTACTAAGCTTTTTACCGTTTGCTCTATTTATCTACCCCCTTGTTTATCATTGTCAAGATCCGACCTTTTAGAACTTATAGACCAGTTGCCCTCCCCATTCTTATTACTAGGAGATTTTAACGCCCGTCACCCATACTGAGGTGACATCACTCGAAATCCCAAAGGCAGTGTTTTAGAGTCTCTTTTATTATCTGACCTTTGTGTTTTAAATACTGGCGATTTTACCTCTTATCATGTCCAGACGGACTCTTTTAGCTGTGTTTACCTGTCTGTTTGTTCCCCTGATTGCTTCACGGAATTTCGATGGTCAATTCTTGACGATCTCCATGGGGGTGACCACTTCCCTATTGTCTTGTCAGCCCTTCAAGTTAGCCTTCATACAACCATGCCCCTTAAGTGGGACTTAGGTCATGCAGATTGGGAAGGTTTCCAAGAGGCGTCCTTCACAAATGCATCTTTGGGGACCTTCAATGGAGTGGACGCGGCAGTAGAATACTTTACATTGACTATCGACAATGCAGCAACACAGACCATCCCACGGAGGCAACCTGTCACGGGCCGCTCAACCGTGCCCTGGTGGACCTCGACGTGTGCAACAGCTATCAAAAATTACAAGTTAGCCCATTCCCGATTCCGAAAGAACCCAACTTTGTGCAACAAGGTCGACCGAAACCGAGCTCGTGCGCTTCGCCAAAGAACCCTTCGTCAAGCTCGCCGAAATTCATGGCGCAGATACGTTTCATCGATTTCCTCTATGACACCTACTGCTAAGATCTGGAAGAGGATTAATAAGATCAGGGGCCGTTACGCCTGGTGGTCAGCAATGCTTTTGCTGACCATTTCCGCACCGTCAGCTGTTACGATAAGGCTTTTCAATCCTACAAATCAAAGGAAGAATCTAACCTTCCGTATAACGCTCTATTCAGCATCTAGGAGCTGCAAAGCGCTTTGTCCCTTTGCAGATCTACTTCCCCTGGCCTTGATGAGATCCATTTTGACATGATTCGTCACCTACATCCACACTCTACTCTCTTCCTGCTTGATTTGTACAACCTTATATGGGTGAAGGGTTTTTACCCGTCATCATGGCGCATTGGGATCATCCTTCCCTTTGTCAAACCGGGCAGTGACGGGTTGGATGCAGATCACTACCGCCCTATAGCTCTCACCAGTTGTTTGAGTAAGTTGCTGGAAAAAATGATATTGGAGCGCCTAAGGTCATAGTACCCTTGACCTCCTAGTACCTTTCGAGGGGTCAGTCCGGAAAGCTTTCTCATTAAAGCACCGAGTCCTGGCCATATTTTTCGATATTGAGAAAGCCTACGACACAACATGGAGATACGGCATCTTGAAGCAGTTATACGTCTGGAGGGTGAGAGGCCTTTTACCTTCATTTATTCAAAGTTTTTTAGCATCTCGATCCTTCAAGGTACGTGTTGGAGACGCATACTCTGACCTGCAACCCCAAGAGGAGGGAGTTCCTCAGGGCAGTGTTTTAAGTGTCTTATGTTTTATAATTGCCATCAATGATATTATTTCGTCTCTCCCAGAAGGTGTATCGGCAACTCTGTTTGTAGATGATTTAGCACTACTGTTCCTCACCTCGCCTTCCATCAGCAGCGCATCGGCTACAACTGGCGGTCGATGCTGTATCCAAAAGAGCACAACTTAAGAGATTCCGCTTTTCCACGACCAAAACCAAATCAATGTATTTCCACCGAGGCAGAGGGGTTCTTGTTCCGCCATCTATCTGCCTACAAGGCGAAGATATAGAGTTTGTCTCCGAGTTTCGGTTCCTTGGCGTAACTCTCGATCCAAAGTTATCCTGGTTACCACACCTACGCCGACTTCGAACAGGCTGTCTGCGGGCTCTATACATTTTGAAAGTCCTCTCACACACTTTGTGGGCCAGTGACCGACAATCATTGTGGACATTATACACGGCCCTCGTTTAATCCAAATTGGATTATGGCTGTCAAATTTACTCATCGGCTTTCCCTTCAGCCCTTAAAATGCTGAACCCCATTCGAAACCTTGGAGTTCGCCTTTCTAGTGGAGCCTTCCGTACTTCTGTCAACAGCCTTTACTGCGAGAGAAGTCTATGCCCTACCATAGACTTCTTATCTGCATGCCTTACCTCTGCCGAGTACAGCAAGCCCCTGTATCAGAGGTCTACAGATGCCTGTATGCTGCCGAATCAACGGCGGCATATGATAAGTTGCCATCTTTACCCCGCCCTTTGAACCTTCGCATAGGAGATCATCTCTCTAACCTGGGTGCTCCAAGGGTCCTTACCCTTCCATTCTTACTGACCCCTAGGTGGCGTGCCCCTCTCCCCACAGTATGTACCAACATGTGGAGCCTGGAGAAGTCCTCCCTGGACCCTCGCATCATTAAAAGCCTGTTTTTAGAGCATTCGATCTCCCACAAACAATGCTGCCCACTATACACGGATGGCTCTAAGTCGGACGAGGCGTGGGCGCCGCAGCCATCTACCCAGGAGGAGAATTCCTAACTCTATCTTTGCCACCAGCAGCATCCATTTTTACCGCTGAACTTTCAGCAATCCTTTTAGCCTTTAGACTCATCCAAATTTTACCTTTTAGTGATTTTGTCATTTTTTCCGACTCAAGGAGTGTCTTACAGTCAATTAGATCTTTTAATGCGTCCCATCCCCTGGTCACAGAAATTTGCAACTGGCTGATCCAAAATGCATCCCGATATAGAATTATTTTTTGCTGGGTCCCTGGGCATGTGAGGGTCCTAGGCAACGAGAAGGCTGATCGGCTGGCCCGCCCAGCACATTCTGTGTCCCCTGAGAACTCGGCTCTGCCTTTTAGGGACTACTTTCCTTCAATAAGAAAGTATATTTTTCAACTGTGGCAGAATGAATGGGATGACTGTTCATCATCCAAACTATACAAAATAAAAAATTCTATTCGCTCTTGGACCTCGAGTCGTCATAGAATGCGGTCGTTGGTGGTGGCCCTTTGCCGAGTTCGCATTGGCCACACGAGACTTACTCACGGCCATCTTGTTTCGGGTGATGCCCATATCAGCCCTTGCTGTCGTTTTTGCGGTGGGGACCAATCGGTTGCCCACCTTTTATTGGATTGTCGTCATTTTACCATTCTCCGGTTGTCCTGTTTCCCGACCCTTTTAACTATTCCTCAACACCCGTCTTCGATTCATATTGGCAGAGGAATCTTTTAACCTGTCGTTTTTTAAATTTTTGTCACAAAGTGGTCTCCTCCACCTTTTATAGATGATATTTCTCGTTTCACCCTAGCGGCCATATAGAATCCACTTGGATTGGGCAGCAACCCACCGGTAACTTATCTTAAAATCTTAAATCTAGGGGAAAAAAACATCCTCAGCTCTTTTTTTTTTTCATCTAAATTTGCTTTTAGAAAAACAAACAAACCCATGCCTAGATCAGATAGCTCACACAAACAAAAGCCAACCCATGAAAATAATGAAAAACAACAATATGCAACATTTAAGTACTGATCCACTAAGAATAAAAAAAAAAATGACCCTTGCAAACTTTTCCCCCACAGGGTTGTATGTGCCCTGGGAGCCCTGTTACACTTGATACATGAAAGGGCTGCATATCTTCCCAGTCTGAGTGGAAATTAGGGAAGCCCTCATCTGTGTTGAATTGAATTCTGCCGGTGGTTGGGGAAGTTGTTTATTTCCCCTTCACTCCCTCTCAGCATTCCCTTTTCTCAACGTCTATCCCCTCAACCTTCTCTCTAGGCTTTAAGGACCTGACTAGCTACCTCACACCATGCCAGAACAGAGGTTTTTAAACCTATAAACAACGTTCGTAGGTGGCGACCGTTTTGGCATCACAGATTAGACCAGTTGGATTGGCTTAATAATGCAAACTCATTTAGAGAGATAAGGAGTGGCCGAGCCCAGCGTCTTTTGCTCCATCCCATTTATAGACCCTATTGTGATCTTTTTAGATGCAGCTTGCCCGGTCCCATTCTCTTCAGATGGAGGTATTATTCACAAGCAGGCTACAAGCTTAATGATTTTCTACTCCTGATTCCTGACAATTTATTTTTTTTTTTGGGGGGGGGGGGGTCACTCATCAGATGGATTAAGGACCCATCTTGTAGGTGGTCTTCCCCAGGGGCCATCAAATTTTTTTCTCGCTTGTTCCACAATAATGTGTCTCCATCTAGTATAATTCATTCATCTTTAATTGAAAATTTTCACTTGTTACTTTCTTATTCTGGTTTACTTTAAGCATTTGCAAGTATCTCTTTGCTTCCTACTTCACAATTCACATACCTTTTCAACCATTCTGCTTTCGCTTTCCATTTCTTGCTCTAGCCACTATCAGTTCCTTAAATTTGTTTCACATTTGCTCTATCGTGTTAGTCATACTACCTTCCTCTCTCCTACTTTCATTCATTTCCCTTAGGATTCTCTGTTGCTTTATAACTTCCTTATCCTTACACCCACTAATTTGACTTAATGGCACAGCTTTGACATCAAATACATATGATTTATTAGGCGCAGATCATTGATATACTCTTACATTCTTTCCTGTGATCAACCTGTTTGTATTTATCCACCTTTGTTAAAATAATGTGTGTGCCACATATCTTTCTTTTAACATATACCCCTACCACGACCTCTTTATTTTGATTCTTGGCAGGTATTAAAAACTCATCCATTCATATCCTACAACCATGAGCCAATTCCATCCATCTCTCATCCAAAGTCATTACTTTTCAGCTTCGCTTCTATCATTACAATTATCATCCACTATAACCTACACAGTTTTCCCCTTTGCAAATCTCAAATTCACCCACATAATTCTCGAGCCCTCACAGTCACATTCAAGCATGCCACTCACTCAAAAGCGCCGCTTTTCGAACCCACGATTCACACATACTTTTCATTTCTTTTCATGTTTGTTTTACTTAAAGTTTATACAATCTTCCTCTTCTTAAACATATAGTATCTGAGACCCTTTTACAGTTTTGCTTACACCTAGTTTTAACTCCTTTTCTTTCAGGCATTACAATATCTCCTATTAATATCCGAAGTTGATGACACAGAAATATTCAAGATATGCCTAGAGTACTGGAATGCATTGGCCTCAGATCTCTATCGTGAGAGTCCCTTCTTACCTCCAACTGGTTCTCCACCAGTTTATCTCCCCAAGCCAAACTCAAGACGAATTGTTTATCAACCAATTCTTACTAAGGTAAGGGGGAATTGATTACCCAACCAAACCAAATTATTTCTAATTTGTTTTCAGCTCTTATAGTGGATATATTATTTTATGATTTAAACTTGACCTAGTAAAGTTTTGCTTTTTTATATATGCATAGGTTCGGGCCCTTATGATAAGTCGAATGGCGAAGCCAGAGGAAGTTTTGGTGGTGGAGAATGAACAAGGTGAAGTCGTGCGAGAGTTCATGAAGGACACAGATTCAATCAACATGTACAAAAATATGAGAGAGACTCTTGTTTATCTTACACATTTAGATTATGCTGACACTGAAAGAATAATGACAGAGAAGTTAGCAAAACAGGTAAATTGATTTATTTTTCTACTTTTTATATACTGTTTATTCAAAGTTAATTTTTTCAAAGAGTTTGATTTCCTGGTAAGTGGAAATCCTGATAGAAGTTTGATGCAAAAGCAAGTTATTGTATTGAATATTTGTTGTAATGGAGTGTTTGGGTGTGGTGCTCATAAATTGGGATTTAATTGTTTACTGGTCTTGTGAGACTGCTAGGTGTGTGGTCCTTAGACTTTATGTAGTGTACTTATTGTTTTGTTGTTGTTTTTTTTTCACATTAGTTGCTTTAATGAGTTGTGTATATTGTTTGCTAAGTTAATTACTTTTAGAAACTTTATTAGAAATGCCATTTTTGTTTAGTTTTAGGATGTACATTGTGTTGTTGACTGACAGTTTATGGGATTTATTGAATGTGCAGTTTCTAGGTTTGAATAATCTAGGTGTATCAACTGTTTACAGTCGCCAGATGAGCTCCTAAAAAAAAAATCAACTGTTTACATGTGTTGTATTTTGTGTGGTGGCTTGTGTCAGTGGGGTGTGGGGGCTAGGTTTGAGTTTGATAACCCCAGCTATTAGGGGAAAAATGAAGATGGCTGGGTCATCATCACACAAGAAAATGGGAGAGAGCTGATTAAGATGGGTTGGTACCCATTGGATCCAGTCCAGCTACCTGTCCTTGTACCAGTATGAACTGGTTTCATCTCTGCTTTGCCCTTGTATTTGGGACAGCTTCATGTACACTAGAATTATTTTGCCTTTTGGAGGAGGTTGGCTGCCTCTCATTTTATTTGACCTGTCCTTCTGGTGTTGTTTTCTTGGTCATATACCCCTTCCTCTGATGCTGGATCATATGCCTTCTACTCTCCTTTTGTTTTCTGGTTTGGTCTGATTGTTGTTGTTTTACCTTAAATTGATATGCAAGGAGATCATGCGGAATAATTGATGAGCAAGGTGCATATTATGCAGATAGTGAATATATATATATATATATATATCTACTCCACATCTTTCTAGTGGTTCTTACTACCTATCTTCTCACGTTGATTTATCTCTGCCCCCCCCCCCCCCTCCTCCCTCGTTTTGGGGCAGTTTGCTTTCAGCCTCTTAACTCTCATTCTGCAAAGAGTCTCTCCCCACAAGAATGTTGTGTACCCAAATGTATATTGTATCATTCTCTCTCAAATCTCCCTAGGTAAATGGGACCGAGTGGTCTTGGCGAAACCTCAATACTTTGTGTTGGGCAGTGGGTTCAATCAGTGGTGCCATGCCTGAGGAGGATGAGAAAAGGTTCCTGGTCATAATGATCAAGGAACTACTTGGTCTGTGTGAACAAAAACGAGGCAAGGACAACAAGGCCATCATTGCCTCGAACATTATGTACATCGTGGGTCAATACCCAAGGTTTTTGAAGATCCATTGGCGCTTCCTGAAGACGGTGATCAACAAATTATTTGAGTTCATGCACGGTAAGACTTTGCTTTGCCTTTAGCCAATTTGGTGCACTAATGTGTATAATCCAATGAAGGCATCTCCACCCTTGTACTGGTTCGTTATAATTTTGAGGATTTACTGCCTCTTCCTCACAATTTTCATAACTAAAACCGAAAAGAAAATGTGGAATACTGAATGGTAGGATGGCACTGAAATGTGCAGTGTAAAAAAAAAAGGAAGAGGCTATGGCATAATTATTACTACAGATAGGTGTGTCAATGATTTTTGTTCCTCAAATTTAGAGAGAAATACCAATGAGGGCATCTCCCGCAGGAAGTTTACAAGGAGACATCTGTTGAGAAAATGTAAATTCCAGGAACTGAAAATTGTGTGGAAAATACCTTCCACCCCCTACCTCACCTTTGAGGTGGATGAGCCTTAGGAAGGTCACCACACCCTCAGGACATGTCCATGAGATTGGAGATGATGTTGATGTTGCACATGTGTTTTAGGTTTGGGCAGTAAAGGGGGTGGTGTGTTGTTGGTGATGGGGTGAAGTTTATCCTGTTTGTAATGTTGTAATGTGGACTGACTTGACCCTAGTTGGGGCAGGATGACTCTTGTCCAGTGTATTAATTTCTCTGATTGCTTTTTTTTTTTTCATTTACAATATTTGGTAGTAGAGTGAGTATTCAGGTGTCTCTGGGTCAGGGTGGTGTGGATGTTTGATCAAGTTGTGCTTTAGTAATGGTGGTAGGTTGCCGAACAGATATTGGAAGTAGTTTTTTAAGGCTTTTTTTTTTCTCTGGGTGGTGGTTGTGTTGTGCTTGGTTCAGTGCTCTGCTGTAGTGTTGGGTTCTGATCATCTCCAACTGAATGTTGTGCGAGTATTTTTGTTTTAGTGCCTTGATGTGGGACTGTGTGGTTCAAGTGTGTTATTCACATATGTTTAGAGCTTGTTTGCCTGGGATTTGGTGACGGTTTTTGACATGCTGGTGGTGCAGATGAATTGCTTATATAGGCTGTGTTGTGTCTACTTTATTTGTATTTTTCTGAATGTTGTTGTTTAGTAGTGCTTTGAGGGTGTTGGTTTTCTTTATGGCCTTGTTGCTGATGATTTAAATGTCATATGGATGTTATGTATTTTCCAGGTTGTTTTTTTATACCGAAGGTTTCATCTGATTCCTGGTAGTCTGGTGTGAAGTGTATGATAGTTGATTTATGAGCTGAGCCTGTCATGCAGTTTGTATGAGCCAGTCCTCCAGTGTCTTTATGTATTGGAGTGGTGTGTTTGCTGTCTGAACTGATTGGTGTTGTGCAATGATTGATTGAGATGTCATTCACATAGGTCTTGGTTTTGTGGAGTGTGGTTGTGGGATATATGTGAATAATTTGATAAGTAGGGGTGAGAGTATGGTTCCTTGTGTTTTGCTCGGTCACTCGGCTTTGTCTGTCCAAGATGAAGTTTGTAGCCGCTTTTTGTCAGCGAGTGTGGTGTTCAGGATTGGTGGGGTGGGGGCTGATGAAATAAACTTTATAACATATTTACCAATAAATATATTAAATTTGGTGTTATTTTTTAGATTATTACATTATTTCAAACAGTACTATCATAACATTATGAAACTTTTGTCAAATTATTTTCTCCCAGCTTAACATTATATATTTATTTTTAATCATTGATATCATAATTTATTTATTTATTAAGTGTAGAAGTAAGGCATGTATTAAGAGGGAAAGATATGTTGAGTTTGACTCAAGTGAGCGTATAAGACAGTTATGTGATGTTGCTATGGCTCTTTAATATCTTTATTGATCTCATATTGAGAAGCATGTGTGGGATTGAGGAAATAGGTATAAGAATGATGATGGATTGCTTCTATGTTATATGCTGATTAATTTGTATCAAAGCCTGAGAATGAGAAGAATTTGGAAATATTAATTTTAGATGTGAGAAGATCTAGAAGTGAATGTAGAAAAGAGTTTAATGGTATTTAGGGTTGAAGGGTGGGGTGTGATATAGAGTTTGCATTGTAAGTGATAGTGGTACAGATGAAGCAGTTTGCAATCACGTTTTAAATAGTAGAAAGTTTGAGGCATTTAGAGCATTAGTGAATGGAGTCCCTGATTGGCTTACCACTATTAACAGCTCTAGAGTAAGTAGACTGGATAATGAAATTCACGAAGAATAGAATAACATTTTCTAACTAACCGGAGCAGCCAGTTGATTTTGGGCGGGGGTTGTAAGTATTGCTAGTATTTTGTTTTGACACCAATCAGTGATGCCTGTGTGGTGTATATGTATGATTACCCCCATAAAGACCAAAAGTACTTCACCATGTTATTTGGATATGATTGCTTCCATAGGGAATATAAGTGCCAGACTAGATGGGGCAGTGGTTATGTTGTTCCCTGAAGATTGAAATGAAATTATATGAGTGTTTTGGTTGGCTATATGAATGTGGAGCTACTTACTCATGCGTGGCTAAGTATCTGTATTTTACCCAAAGATTGGCCACTTCATGATTATATTGGAAGTTTTGTGTCCACGCTCGCTGTGATCTAATTTGTCTCATTGCTAGGAGTTCAATACCATATCTAATAAGCTCGTAAACATTAGATTATAGTATAAATTTCAACGTATGCAAATTTATACATTTTTATACCAAAAGTATGGATTGAATTGTGATCCTCCTTCCATGGCAGAGTTTGATAATGGTGGCTTGTCTCAGGATTTTTCCTGGTCAGTTATCTTACTACTGAGAGATCACTCATGTCTTGGTCTGTCCCAAATATTTGCTAACTTTGGCTGTTCTATTTTTTGTCCAGCCCTCGAGGATAATTGAGGAATATGTTACGAAGGACCAAAGGAAAAATGGTCCATCAGTGTGCTTTCTTTCTTGTAGCTCTCACCTGTTAGTTGCCATAGAAATATATCTTCTGGTTTTAAAATTGGAGTGCATGTTCTGTCCCAATATACATTCTTTTATCTATTTCAATACCCCATCAATGCCGCGAAGGCTTCAGGTTGCTTTCTATCGTCTCCGAATTGGACACACTCGCGGGACGCACCGCCATTTGGCGTCGCCAGCGCCCTACTGTGAAGACTGCGTTGTCCCCCAGACTGTTCGGCACATTCTTGTTGAATGTCCCAGTCTGGGCGATCTCCGCGCATGTTACCTGTCTCGGTACCGGGATAGGTGGGGTCGCTACCGCCTGTCCCTTGTACTTGGGACAGGTGCGTGCTCTTTGACTGGTTGACTTATAGACATTTGATGGAGGCCAGCCTTTATTTAACTAGTTGGGGGTTTTTTGTCGATTTTCATTTTAGTAGATCACACGTTCCTGCACTGGGGTGGGGGGGAACGGACCTCCCCCTGACGCCGGAGCTATGTTTTCTTTTAGCATCCACCTTTAAAGATGCCTAATATTAGGCAATGTTTAATACAGCGACTAATTAAAATAAAAAAAAATATCTATTTTAAGGTGAGGAACTTTTAGATCTTTTCAGATTTTGGTTTTTAATGCACAAGCTCATTATAGTAAAATTGAATGCTGCATACATTCGTATGCATTACCATTATTTAAAATTTCATCCAAATATATGTTTTAAGTGATTGCAATAAATTGAGAATTTTTCCTAATTATTTTTGAAATGTGTCAAAATTAGTTATACATAAATACTATGTCTCAATGATTTGCCAACATGTGCATTTTTCACTAAATTTTCATCATTGGTCAAGATATCTGCAATAGGTTTGGATGAGGATAGTTTGTGAAGGCTAATTGCAGGTGTAAAAGGAATATGTATTTTTGTGCTTTATGTGGGGTTGGAGTTATGAATATTTGTTGTTGGAATCATTGCACACTGGCCCCACCCATATTGTGGAGAAATAATTCCAGTTAGTCTTGTCAAACATGGTTTTGCTCCCCATTTTATCTTAGATTTCCCAAATTGTTTCTTATGAATGTCTCAATGAATTGCCTAATCTGCATTATATATTACTTTACCTAAAGTCTTTATGAAAAGAAAAGAAGTGACAATTTTCTCTTAATAATTGGCTAGTTCCTGACTGAGTAACCTGTGCTTAGAACCCATTCCTGTATATACAATATCACAAATTTGCTAAATTATTTTGAATTTTTCACCAAATTTTCCCACCTTAATTTTCCTTAACACATTGACTACAATTACTCTTAAACATGACCAATGTATCATGTGTAGTTTAATTCAAGTTGGGTAACGGTCATGAAGAAGCAACCATCTGCACATGGATACCCAACTAGTGTTTTGTTACTATTATTGGTTAAGCTTGATTATATCATTTCATGACTGCTGTGATATGTAGCAGCAGGAGATAAGTTAGCTTGATCTTATACTTTTCATGGTCTTGTTTTATGTATTCAGCCCTTTTTTTTCACATGGTTACTTTGATCATCTTCAAGAATGCTTCTCTTTCCTTTGCAGAGACACATGAGGGAGTTCAGGATATGGCGTGTGACACCTTCATTAAAATTGCACAAAAGTGCAAGCGCCAATTTGTCCAATTGCAGATTGGAGAAGTGATGCCCTTTATTGAAGAAATCCTGAACTCAATGAACTCGATTATATGCGACTTACAACCACAACAGGTGAAGCAAAGGATACTCTTTTTGCACTCCATTATTTCATGCTAAGGTTGATTAAAGCTAGCACTTATTAAGCCTTTTGATAAAAAGCTTTATTTGAATCCCAACATGAGTGCACACAAATATTGGTCCCCTCTGAGAGCTGGTTAGTCTGACACATGCTCCCTCGCGCACATAACCATTCACAATTTTCAATTTGCAGATGTTGACTGATAATTAATATAGTGATGGTTTTACCTGGCTGATGGCACTCGGCACCCTGTCTGCCCCCACCTTATCTTCTAAGCTAACGCCTTTCTGTAACACACACTCCCTCAAAGCATTTGGTTCAACTAGAATAGAGCTGCTCCCTCTGGCTTTGAACCCAGGCTCGTTACTAGCCTTTGTTTCCCCTCACTGGCAATCGCCGCGGAATATTGGCAATTACCAGCCCGTCCCCACTTTGCGGAGGCTGGCAAGAAGCGGTGGAATTCAGCAGTGCGCTTCGTTTCGTAGGATCGGGCTTGAACTAAGGAATGACGAGGTAGGGATAACAACCCACCAGGATACATCCTGCTCTATCCCCATAGGTTAACCCATATGCAGGATATTTGTGGCCCATACAGCCAGTTGTCTGCACCAACGGGCATCCACAGTGAT
Source organism: Ceratothoa steindachneri (assembly GCA_963969495.1). Lineage (NCBI taxonomy): Eukaryota > Metazoa > Arthropoda > Malacostraca > Isopoda > Cymothoidae > Ceratothoa > Ceratothoa steindachneri. Next base: position 110,112,527 of record OZ018318.1, read on the forward strand.
TACTGGAAACCAGCCAAATGGAACGTTCACAAATCGAGTCGGCTCTGTTTTTCTAGTTGCAAAGGTACTTTCTCATGGTTCTTTCTCGTTCGAAGTTTCTCTTGGCGCAGAGAGCTCTTTCCCCCATTGTGACAGGTTCGCCGGTTAGTCCCCTTCCTTTCGAAGAGGTGCCACAAGTGACTCTCCACTTGAGGCCTTTGCCCATTGCTTTCTCGGGGACCCGCCAAGAATAAGGTGATGCAAAGGATGCGCCACCTTGCTTGCTCCCCCCAGTGTGGTAAGGTGTACGATTTCAACTTATGAGGGATATAATGCGTCGTACTCTGGGTATTGCCAGGAGACGTTGTCCATCCAATGTTCGTCGCGTTAATGGGAGCTGGCATGTCCGCACCCCTTCTCTTCCCAACGAAGGTCGGCATGCCGACCCCCTATGCGTTCACATTGGGATGGGGCATTCGCCCTTTGAGTTCCTGGTCGTGATGGCCAGTTAGAGGTCTGTCCTGTGGTATAGATGGTCCCCGAGGTGACCCCACCCCAGATGGCATGATCTTTCATTGAGGAGAACCAGAGTCTGCCATCTCCAAGCTCTTACTCAGACTGCACGGGCTCCCAAAGACTCATTAGAAGAGGGACCTCCTCCACCGACTGGTGCCTCTTCCAGAGGTGGATAGAAGCGGGCACACTCCCTCCCCCCCTTCCTCTACAAAAAAGAAATCTAGGATTAGGTGTTCCCCTCGCTCTGTGGGGTGCTGTGTGGATGGACGGTACCTCTACCTCTTCGGCAATCGATCAGGCCAAGACCAAAGTCTCAAGTGCGCTGAGCAGAGCCTCGATTACGCCGAGGCCCTTCATTCATACATTATCTGATGCTTTTTAGCTATTCACTCCACTGGTGACAACTTGATCAAAGGATAGTTTTAGCTAGATTGACTGGTAGAGATACTGAAGTGACCCATTTCTATTACGGAGCATTTGGCAGATGCAGCCAACCCTATTGAGGCGCCTGTTATTAGTCCCAAGAACTGTTTTCACTCTTCTTCACAGACACTATATGGTTAGAATCACACCATCCCTCCCTCTAGGCTTCCTGGCAAAGAAAATGGAAGATAGCAAGGTTAAAGTTGCATCCCATTGCGCAGCGACTGGTACGTGGACCTTGTCCCCAATGCTGCGACGGCTTCAATTCTCTTCGAATTCAACACATTCGCTAGATGCACCGTCATTTAATAGAGTTCTCCCCTGCACCTATCCAGCGACTGTTGTGTCCAATGTTGGCAAATTCTTGTTGAATGTCTTCATCTGCAGATCTTTGTCCATGTTACCTGTCCTGGTACCACGACAAAAAGGGTCACTATTGCTTGTTCCTTGTAGTCCGGATGGCTTTGTGTATACAGACTTGTGGACTATTTGACTTTTTGTAGGAGACTGGCCTCCTCCTCCTCCATTTTTTTTTTTTTTTAATCTGGTGTAGATTGTATCATCCTGCACCAGGTGGAGGCGGGCCTCTCTGAGGTGGCGGAACCTGCTTCCCTCTTGCTTTTTGTTATGTTGTCTTTGGTTTTTGATGTTTTGGACTTATTTTTATTAATGTAGCCGAGTATTAGGCTTGAAATTAAGCACGGCCATTTATGCTATCGTCAAAACATCGCTCGTCCTTACACTGACTACATGGCAGGAATCAGGGCAGCCTTCCAGGCTGGCTGGCAAAGATGTGTTCCCGTGGACATCTCCATTTCTGTTCTCTTCAAATGTATTGATGAAAATGAAATATATGACTCAATGTGCACAAGGTTGTAAGCCTGGGAAAATGCGATTTATGTGAATGAGAATAGGCTGACTGAGAGACGCTATTGTGGATGATGCTTGCGCATAGTTGAGGAATGTAGGATGTTTGCTAGCCATCCATGGGTTGATCCTGACTGACTGAGCTGATGCAGCAGTACATAGCTCCTTGTTGATGTTAGGGCATGATATGAATGTGATAAATTGTTACGTTTGAATGGTGACTGCATACATCTCTCTCACGATCTTTCTACCATTCCAGTCTCAGGCATTCCTCACATGTCTCTTCATTTGCCACCTTATCAAAGTTGACCCTTATCTGCGCTTTTCATTTTTTTTACCCTATAATCATAAACTTGGTCCACACTATTAATTTAATCTTGTCTTCCCAGGTGCATACTTTTTATGCGGCAGTTGGATGTATGATCAGTGCCCAAACAGATCATGTTATGATAGACCACTTGGTAGAAAAGTGTATGATGCTTCCAAACCAAGTATGGGATGATATCATTAGTCAAGCTTCTAAGGTATGTTGTTTGTCCCTTTCATCCTGAAGCCTTACTTATAATTGTAAACTTGCCCTCTTTCAAATTGACTGAAAATCGATGTCTTTCCAGAATGTTGACACCTTAAAAGATCCTGATGTTGTTAGGCAGTTGTCCAATATTTTGAAAACAAATGTCCAGGCTTGTAAAACCATCGGGCATCCTTTTGTTACGCAACTTGGACGAATATATTTGGATATGCTTAATGTTTATAAGGTAAGTTGTAAATTTCTTGTATACATTTCACATTCAGAACCCATTATATTAAACTAGTTACCCCTAAGATGTGCTCAAAATTCTATGAATTGATGGTAAACCAATGAAAATAAAACAAAAAAAAATCCTCAGCTTGTTCATTTCTCCTTGTACCCTGTAACCCCTTCATAACTGTAGATTGGTATTCTGTGTTGCTAAGTTGTTTTTGTTTTTTAATTTAGCATGAACATTATTCTCACAAAAATAACCTACATCTGACCCTTCATCACCCATACCACACTACTTGGCCATTTTTTTATTACTATCTACTCTTTCACTTTTCATTGTGGATTACATTTGAGAAAGTTTCCACTTAAAAGTTTCAATCAGTAGAAAACTTGTATCAGAAACAAACCCTTCCTGTTCCATAGTCCCAATCCCATACACTAACTGGAAATCACTCAATGTTATTCCTAATACTTTCCTACCTTTTTATCACAGTCTGCCTTGTCTGTATTAATATTGTTAGTGATTCCCCTGGATACTGAGAACATTGAATATGTTCCAGATGACAAATTCTAATCACATGTTGATTGTTGAAGCCTTTGGCTGGGCTAATCCTGGTCAGAGTGCCAAATTGAGCGATCCTTGGACATTCAATGGTGCACAGGTGCGGGTGACCTCACACCCTACTCTTATAATGCTTTCCAGGGAGATGGTCAAATATTACCGAAGAGTTCACTGATTAGGGAGTTCTTTCTGGGTTGAATGGGTGCCCAGGAAGGAGGGGGTTGTCTCTTTTGACCTACATTGACTCCCTGATCACTGCCCTCTGACGTGTATCACCTTCCGCGTTGAGGGATTTGTGCTGATACTGCATCATCACTGCCACCACTTGGCTCGGACAGACATTGGGTGAAAACTTGTATCCCATGACCAAGTTTTTTCTTCCTGCTAGGCATTGCAAAGTTCAGGCTGCATATTGACTTTCCAACTGATTGCAGTAGCTCACACCCATTATGGAAATCTTTATGGTTCTACTTCCACTGTCTCTCTCTCCGATCCAACTGGCAGCAATAGGGGCATAAGCCTGCTACTGCCAATACTGGAGAGCTCCTCTTCATTTTAGCTTAGAACAAGGTAACCAAGCTTATCCAAGTTGCTCAACTTGGACGAGTTAGTGCTCCCTAACCCTCCAAAAGAGTAGCATCAAATCGGTCTGTTCCTTACTAGTTTGTAAGGGGTTGACTCTCCCATAAAGAAGGGGAGAAATATAAGGCTTAGGCTGGCTTGTCCACCGTCAGGGCTCCTTTCTGGCAGGGAAAAGAAAGGGTGCTTTCGCTGCCTTCGAAAAATAAGGGTACCTCCCCCCCCTCCCACCTAAAATAACTAGGTGTTTTTCAATGGGGGTGTCTTGTTGGTGATGCTTTCCCTTATCAACTAGATAGGTGACTAGACTAAGGATGGTGAGTCGGGCCTTTGGGTACCCTCGCTCCGGTGTGGAAGGTAGGCCACAATACATGTACAACTGAGTGAGAGGTTATCTGACATTTTTGGACCAATCGTCTTCCTTTTCTCAGAGAGCACCCTTTCCTGCTGAATGTGGCTTTTTCTTCCCAGGCTGCTATTGTGAGTGCTCTTTGGACACGATGGCTCGGCCCTACTCGTCTAAACTATGATGAGAAAAGAGTGATGGGCCTCGAGACGCCCTCTTTGTTACATTCAACTGTGATGGGCTCCCAGAGCCTGTGTCAAACCATTGCTGCGGAGCTGTTCAAATTGCCACCAATTAGGCCATAAAAATTAAACATATAGACATGCTTAGTCAGGTCAAGCCGAACTCTTTGCTAATTCCTTACATGATAAAGCTGTATTGTCTAAGGTCAATTATGTGAATTGTAGCGAGCTGCACCCTGTTTACTCAAAGGATTGTGACAGCTTTTTGAGGAGCTCCTGCCCCTTCAGGCTACAGACCCAATATTGTTTTGCAAGGCTTTTCACAATACAGACTCTCCACCACTCATTCAAAATTGATCTGTGCCTTAGATTATAGATAGATTGAGAGAACACTTCCATTTCTTTCTCGCGTTCATCACTGGGGGTTTCTAACTCTGTCTCCCAAAAGAGTAACAAGAAGGGTGCCTGGACTTCACACCTGCAGTGGACTTTGAAAAATTGGGGCATTCCAAAGGACGAGAGACTCCAACGGTTTCAAGGCAGGAGATGGTTTGTATGATGGGCCAAGCCTTCTCCAGTAAGCTCTTGAAGGCTACTCCTTCAGCACACTATGGCCAACAGCCTCAGCAGTACTATCTCCATGTTACGGTCATTACTGTGAGGAGGGTCACCCTCATCTCCGAGCCTGGAGGAGGGCATTTTCTTTCAATGGAATTGGCATAGAAATCAGACTAACTGGGAGGAGCTCTCGAGGCTCATCTCTTGCCTCTCCCTAATAACGTTACCTTCAGGAGACCATGTTGGACTTGTACATACCCCCAACCCTCCTGGAGTATAGAGTATAAGGATTTTGCAACCCTACCACCATAAAATGGGTTGGCAATTTACACCCAAGATACTCCCTTATCTTTCTGGCTATAAATACTTTTGGGCAGTGTCAAGGTAGCTACATCCCGATAGGAGGAGGTATACTTTTCTGTATATCCACACTCATCTCTGACTTCAATGTAGTGGAGATCCTTGTTGATCTGATTGAAGAGTTGGAGAAAAGTCTCTGATTTTCTTGTCTTGATCTGTCCTTGTGCTTTCTCGATGCACAGCCTGATTTGACATGGTAGTGATCACTTTAGCACCCAAATATTATCTTGTGGTCCGCTGCTCCCATAGCAGAATAAAACGGGAGAGAATAGCTCACACATTCTGCAATTTTACTTCGGCTAGCAACCCTTGAATGTCTCATTTACGCTCGGCGAACTACATCCACTCGGCTCTCATTTGAATGGCTACTGTGTGATATCTGCAAGCCGGGAGACCACAGTACACCTGCTGGTTTCTACCCAATTTTTCAAATTTCCATGTGCAAGTTGATTGAGAAATTAGTTTAATGTTTGGTTAACTTCATGCACTGCTCTGCTCCAGCTGGCAAATGCTATCTGTGATGGCTTCCTTCATGGACACCACTTGGCCATAGCATTTTTTTTTATCTGTGGAAGGCCTACGATACCGCATGGCGAGGCTGTATCATCAAGACCCAGACCCTTTACATCATGGAGGGAGAAGATGCCCCCCAATTATCGTCTCTGTTTCTGTGAGATTGAGGTTTGGGGAGCTCTTTCTGGTCCAGTATGACATGAAGAGGGCGTCTATGAGTGTCCTTAATGTCACTGCTTCGATCATCTACCGTATCACCTCCCGCCGCTGGAAAATGTTCTTACTACGCTCTAAGTCAAAGATCCTTCTATCTTTGTTATTGCTGTTCAGATGCGTACTCTGGAGTGTCGACTCGCAACAGGCTCTGAATTGCAAGTCTTGTATGCAGAAACGCACATGCATCGGTTTTCTTTGCTCAAGGCTAAGGTGGTGCACTATTTTACCCTCCACAGCTTCACCCCCGACACTGCATTTGCTTTAAATAGGGATCCCCTAATTCGTTAGTTGGATTGCTTGCTCTCCACCCCTGAATACCTGCAGTTTGCCCTCCAGACTCAAATGCCCATTTTTGTATGACCTTTTTTTTTCGCACATTTTCACTTTAGCTTGATCTTTCTTTAGTGCCATGATTCCCCCCGGGTATTAGCGCTTTAAATTCAGGATAGGGGGATTATTCATTAGTTTCGATTTCCAGGTATTAAGTCTCTGTAAATTTTCAGGTGATGAGTGAAAATATCACTGCAGCCATTTCACTCAATGGAGAGGTGGTAACTAAACAGCCCCTCATCAAGAGTATGAGAGTAGTGAAGAAGGAAGCCCTCAAATTGATCAGCTCCTGGGTATCTAGATCAGAGGACCATACACTTATCCTTGAAAATTTCATTCCCCCACTCCATGAAGCAGTCCTTTTTGACTATCAGGTGGGTTTCCACCAAGACCTCAATTCTATTGTAGGGAGAGGCGTTGTTTATATATATATATTGGATATGTCAATATTTTAATTTGTTAGATTACTTATAATTTCTTTTGAATATATGATGGTATCAGGAAATCCTCCCAAGATATATTAAATGCATGTCTATGTACCATAGAAATTTCAGCACATTTAAAAAAATATTTTATTAAAGAAAAATCATTCTTATTTTGCTCAGGACCGACGGCCCAAGTGCTTTCATTGTTAAATCATCGTCAGGGGCATGTAATATTTTTTTAATTGCACCCTTTAAAACGTTAAAAAATTTAAACTAAATTTTAATGAATGGTTCAATGTGCCCCCTCCTTTATGGTCAAATGGTTAAGGCTAAACTAACCTAATGTTTGCCTTGCTCCTAAAATTTTGTTCTTTCTTTTCTGCTTCCTAGCAAATCAATTTAAAAAAAAAAATTGAATTATTTTTTTAAAGGAATAAGTATTTTTAGGTAAAGGATTCATCTTTCATTTGTTTGTTTTTTTGTGGAGGGGCGGGTTCATGTCCTTAGCTGCAATGGTTATCGAAATATTGCTTCTCAAAAACGGTCCAATTTTGGGGTGCCACCCTAGATAAATATATATATATATATATATATAATACATCAACAGGGGTAAAATTATAATGATGCTCATAGGAACAGTAATAACTACAGTGCTGTGCAAATTAATTGGGACACCAAAGATTTTCACGTTTTCTAACCCCTGTTTTAGGTCATTCTTGAGTGATCAATCAGTTATTCTGAGTGCCTACGATGTTTCTAGGTGTTTATTTTGCTAATTAGCAATCATATAGATTTTGCCAAATGGTAATACTTGGCAACTCAGTCATTAACAGGCTAGTTCGCGAGATGGACGTTAAAAGGTTCGGCGAAATTTCTCGCATGGCCCCTTTTCCGTACTCAGGAGAATGGGACCATAAGCTCTGGGCCCGCGTCCGTGGCGGAGTCCTCCGCGACTGCATTTAATGCAGGTCGTTCAAGAGCGCCGACTGGACTTTACTTCCATACGCAGAGAACCCTTCAAAGACAGGTTTACATTGTGAGTTCCATTCCGCTCTCGCTTTGTGCCCGGAAACCGTCCCTGGTCCGTACATTTCCTGTATGCCATGCTTCGACACCTGTGTCAGTGAGGCATGGCCTTTCTGTTAGATTTGTTTGCTTTTCGCAAACCAGGCAGTTTCTGCCCAATCTCTAACCTCCGTGTGCAAGTTGATTGAAATATTGGTAAATGTTATATTAGACGGTGGCGACCACTCTTCGTCGGATGTTCTACTCCGACTGGAAAATGCACTCTGCGAGGCCTCCCTTCATAGACTGCCTACGCCACGGTGTTTTCCGATCTGGAGAAGTCCTATGATACCGCATGGTGATATGGTATCAGAGATTCTCCACACAATGGGGGCGACGGGACACTTCAAACTTTATTTGTGATTTTTTGCGAGATCGTCGATTCCGCCTACGGGTAGGGGACCCTTCTCCACCCCAATGGAGCTGGAAGAGGGTGTGCCGCAGGGAATTATCCTCAGTGTCCCACTCTTTGCCATGAGCTTCAATGGTATCACCTCAGGGCTGCCGGGAGATGCTCGCTCTACTTGGACGACCTTTCTATTTCTTTCGGTGCTGCCCCGATGCCAATTCTGGAGCGTCGTGTCAAGCAGACATTGAATCGCTATGCCGAAGCGCACCATCGACGGCTCCACCCTGACCCGGACTTGTTTCTAAATGCGGTTCGCCTATAAGTGGTGGATTCGCACCCATTCCGTGACGTTCAGAACCTGGGGGGCTGATAGGGCTATTGCCTTACTTTTTTATCGATCCTTTGTTCGTTCGAAGCTCGACTACGGATGCGAGTTTTATGCATCGGCAGCCGAGCCTGTATTGCGGAAGGTGGCCTCGACCCATCATACTGACCTTTACCTGGCGACCGGTACCTTCCGCACGTCTCCGTGATTGCCTACTTGTCGATGCTGGGGAGATGCCACTTGCTCTGCCTGTACGGGCGAGCGCGGCTCCTCCCTTGGTCGCCTTGTACTTGGGACGGGTTCATTACACAGACTTTTGGGAAGAGTTTGCCATCATATATTTGACTTTTTGTTGGGAGGCGTGCTTGATTTGCGGGGGGGGGGGTATGCCTCTCTCTATCTTTTTTTTTATTATTAGAAAGCTAGTCTATTATTGGGCTGTAGCTTATATACGACGACTTTTGCCCTAGTGACTCGGCGGTTTCAGTAATATTTCCTCTTCAGTTTGGTCCCCCAATAGCGTGACCAACTGCCCATCCATCGAGGTGTTCTCGGCACCCTTCTGGGAAGAATCTCATTCCATAGATTAGTCGTGAAGTTTTCATTGTTCAAATGGACACTGCTTGTTGTGAGAAGAATGGATAGGATGAAGAGATAAGTATTATGACGCTTAATACATGTCTCAACATTTGTAATGGCCAAAGTTAGATGGGGTAAAACGGGGGAGGGTGGGGGTGTTTTTACTGCGGGAAAGTAGAATTCAGTGTGAGCATATGGAGATTTTCTTCTGAAGTGGAGATGATGCGACACATGGTCACAACTATTGAATCTTGTTAATACAGAATGTCATGATTTTCTATCAAGAGTAGTTTCCTGTTAATATCTAACTACGCGCTTTTGCCATCTGCCAGTCATGATTATAGAAATTGTGCAAAACTTAATGTGTGTTGTTGTTTTTTTAACATTGCGATAAGTTTCATAGTCAAGACTAATCATTTCAATATGGAGTTCTACTGCCAATATGGCATAATGGGTTTAGTAGTTATTTACTGATGGATTTCTAAACTATGTTTGTTTGCAGAGGACGAGTGTGCCTTCAGCGAGAGAACCTATGGTGTTGTTGATTGTAGCGACGATCGTGAACCGTTTACACACGCACATCACCTCGCAAGTGCCTCAGATTTTCGACGCAGTTTTCGAGTGTACCCTCAGTATGATAAATAAAGATTTCGAAGAATTCCCCGAGCACAGAACACACTTCTTCCTCCTGCTACAAGTAGGTGATTTGTCAGTATTGGGGGCTTCACCTTAGCCGAGAGGAAACAGCAGTACCGATTTTAGCGGCCTTTTGGCCAATTGAGCGTGGTTAGTCGTCAGAGGGATTCCCTTATTTGGGTCGCCTTCCCGTCGGCTGCCATACACTGGCATACCCGTGGTTCGAATCTCATTAAAATATCGGTCTACACACGTAAGGAATGTAAGGCCTCATAACGGGCTAGTGTAGCTCTGGCAAATAAAACTTATGCCTAATTATTTTTTCACAATCCGGCTTGTTAACCCCCTATCAGGCCAGTGATCATATAAAGGGTTAAAAGAAGTTTTCATTCTTTCTTGTTTGGGTGCGACTAGTGAGCTTAAAAAAAAATATATGATTCAAGTTACGACGTAGTTATGAGACAGGTTGGATCAATGTCAGTACAAAAAAAGGCGCCATTGAACCTATGTAATATCTTAATTATTTTTCCCTCTCAATTCAGGAAGTAAACAACCACTGTTTTCAAGCTCTTCTGAACATCCCTCCCGACCAATTTAAATTGGTGTTGGATTCCATCATTTGGGCATTTAAGCACACGATGCGAAATGTTGCGGATACTGGTTTGCAGATCCTGTTTCAGTTGTTGCAGAATATTACAGTGCACCCTGCTGCAGCCAATGGCTTTTACCAAACCTACTACACAGATATTTTGCAACATTTGTTTTCTGTGGTTACAGATTCCTCACACACTGCTGGTTAGTTCCACATTTGTTCTTGAAGGATTTCTCCATAACTTTATTTCTGAGTGTCTAATTTCAACCTTAAAGGTTACATTGTCCTTGAATTTTAAGCGCACCCTGTATTTTGAGATTAGTTTTGCAGTTTAGGTAGGGCCATTCGTCACTCCCATGCTAGCTAAAAGTTCCCCAACTGGGTGAAATCGAAGGCACTAGGGGAGGGAGAGGTAGGTCTAGATCGTATTGCCACTAAACAACGCTGGTAGACCCCTTCGTGACTGGAGGGGTCACCCTTTCTGCATCAGGAATACGAGTGCCTCCATTGAAGGACCCATGTACTCCCAGTGTTGTTCCGGAATTAAGTACATAATTGTATGGGGGGGGGGGACAACTGGGTTGGGTGTCATCCTTAAATAAGTGCTAAGTTTTAACGAAAAAGGCGATTCGAGTGTGGAATATGCCTGGAATCGTATTCTAGTGAACGATTGGATGACGTGTGTCTGAATGAGATTGTGACAGTTGTGAGGTTCTGTAGATAGGTGAGAATTGATGGAAGTAGGTTTTTGAAGAGAATATAAGACTGAGAAGTGTGGAACACCACCTAAAATGAGTGTGTGTGATATAGGACTATGTGCAGGAGTGGATAATTTGTGTATTGTAGAATCGAATAGGCTTGTGTTGTGCGGACGAGCTTCAGGCACTTCTGCCCATGTATGAGTCCTGACTGCACCCTATCACACTAAATTAATGTATTTCCATTTTGGCAGGTATGTTAATGCACGCAACCATTTTGGCCTACATGTTCAGTCTGGTTGAACAAAATGTCATCAGGGTGTCCCTAGACCCTGCCAACCCCAATGGACCGCACACAAATAATGTGAATTTTGTGCAAGGTTTCGTTGCCAACCTATTGAAGGCAGCTTTCTCGCACCTCACTGATAACCAAGTCAAAGTTACTGTTCAAGGAATGAATAACCTGAATCAAGACATTCCAGCGTTCAAAGAGCACCTGAGAGATTTTCTCGTCCAAATTAGGGTAAGTTTAAACATGAAAATATTTTGTCAAATTTACTGGGCTTCATTCTCGGCATGCGTTTTACCGTGATTGTCTATGCGTGACAACAACTAAGGTCTGCTGTCATTGGTACCCAAGCTTCTCATCTTCATCAACGCTTTCCCATAAAGTGTGGTCAGCTAGAGGCAACTCCATTAAAAACTACCGCTTTCTGCCCCTTCTCACACAAAGCCACCCAGCATTTGTTTTTCCCCGCCAAATTGAGCCTCTCTCTTCCTATAAATTTTTAGAATCTATTACATAGTGTTCTTCCTGTTGTGGTGAGTAAAGGTACCGCTATTGTCCTCGGGGCCCCCTCTTTGCTTTCACTTTGATCTGTCGCTGATCCTTAGTAAAAACAAAAACAGACATTAGAACTTTACCTTCTCATTTGTCCTTGTATAATAAGAGGCATTGGTTCCCATTTCGTACAGGAGGTCACGGGAGACGATGACAGCGACCTCTATCTGGAAGAGCGGGAAGCCGCGTTGCAGCAGGCACAGGATGAGAAGCGACGCATCCAGATGTCGGTGCCCGGTATCCTAAACCCTCATGAACTACCCGAGGATATGCAAGATTAATGATCCCCCATCTTCACCAACAGAGCCCCTTTTTCTGGTATAAGTTGTCATTCCCCGTTTCCTTAATCATATTTATTACATAACGTGATTTTTTTTTTCACATAACTCTTCATACCATTTCGGATATTTAATTCATTTCAATGTTTTCATGATGTAGATAGTGTAGATTTTCATACAGTTTCGCGGTTTTTCTTGGTTGCTGGTTTAAACGACTTCTTGAGATGCTGAAAAATGGAAACTTGATTACTGTGATAATTTACACCAAATTTGCATAATGCAATTTTATTCCTTTTGTCATTCGAAGTAACGGAGAGATGGTGTTTCAGGGCAAGGTCAAAAATCTCTCCATTTTTTCTTGCAGTACTACTTGGCGCAGGGCATTTAAAAGGAAATTATATATCTGCTTCATTGTGGAGTGATGAACCCTGATTTCCGAAGTTAGTTTTTGAATATGTGGACGTAATGTATCGAAAAGGGGGCTCGTTTTTTTTATAGCAGCTTACCTCTTCACACGGTATATGTATACATAGAGGCCTAGTCTTTGTGTTTGATGCATTTTCGTTCTTATACTGATCATAGTGCAACATTAAAAAAAAAAAGGGGTGTATTTGGGTGGGACTCAGTTTTTTCACTGTTACTCATCATTATATTCGAAAAATTTTCTGCCGAAGTTAGGGAGAACGGATTTTTTGGCTTTGTCTATTGAACAAACTTGTCAATAGTAAATTGTAGAAATCCTAGGGCAAATTATTCAGCTTGAGCTTCGTAAAGACTTGCTCGTATTAATAAGGGATTATTACTTGGGGTCTTTCTTTTTTTTTCCTTTTTGCATATGTATGATGACATGGTCATTTATTACGTATCTCGATTCATATTTGAATCATTCTTAGTTGTTTTTTATTTTCTCAGTCAGTTGTTTCTTGTATTCAAGTAACGATGCTTTTGTCCACTTCATTTGCGTTGTATGCGTAACATTTCATTAGTGGCTTTGTACTAACTTATTACATAGAAATGACAAATGTAATGGAACTGTACAGGTACCTTGCGTTTGATTGATAGTCTAGAGTCCTTGGGTAATTTTCATTGTACATGAGCGACGTGTAATAATAGATGCTATTTCACAAACCTTTTTGCATAGCAAAATATAAGGTAGAAATTAGCATTAATTTTTACATATTCCAAGAAGTACAATAATGATGAATGGTGTCGAAAAATCTGGGTTTTAATCCCCATTGTACCTCATCGTGATGCAGTTTCAGTGAAACCAGTCAAAACCTTTTCACCTGATTTTATAACATCTTCCTCTCCTGTGTGTATCAAGTACTTATAGTTGTTCTCCCCGTTTAAGGAGGAGTGGCGCGAATGTCCCTTTTGATATTCCGCTCTTGTGTAACATCATTAATAGAAATAAAGTTATTTTACATTAATTTTGTCTTTTATTCTGGCCCAACTCTAGCAAGATTGTATATTTTGGCCAGACTTTTCTCCAGGATACCGCCAGCCAGCTTCTCCATACTGGAATTGGTAAGGCCCCGATGGTCTTTAACTAGCCTGACCATGTATGCTCGTTTTCCCACCTCTCCCGATTCGTGTACGTTCCTCATACTCCATTCTTTTGTGATGAACACTGCCATCTCATTTCCCCCCGTCTCAGCCCCCAAATAGTAAGTAAACTGCCAACACAGACTATGCGTTCGTTAGACAGGTCCAACTTTTCATCACTGAAAGTTGCGCTAACCTTCCCTCGCATCATCGATGACATCATCTCACACATAAAGATCATAATGGTTTGCTGGTGAGCCCCAAGGTACTATGGGGGGGGGGGGGTCTTGTAGTGCGTTTTGCCACCAAACTACGATCATCGAAGCTTTTGGATAGCTGATACTACACCCTTTCACCCTCAAATTTTAAAAAAATTTACTCAAATTTTTTAAAGTTTATTTTCAAATTAAAATAAGTGAATTTCTCCAGTTTGGGAGGTAACCCGAATTTATGCCCAATCCATTCGCACTTGAGTAGGCAGTCGAGTCGAGTCGAGACTTTTGCGAGGTATTAGGCCATTTCACCGTCCAATGGTTCCAATTTGGTTGGCCACATGCTGCAACCTGGAGGTGGTTGAGCTCATCTTTTATTTCAGTTACCTTTATATTTTTCCAGTGCAGTATTTGAAAAATGCTCACTTGATTACTTAGAAGGCTGAGTTATGTATGAGAACAGTTGCTCGGGGCGCGAAAGAGCCAATGAGGATATGATGGAAGAAATCCCACAAGCTATGAAATGCTCTCTAACGTCTTTTCAATTGAAAAACTTTTTTTTAAGTTGAAGGTAAGCATGTTTCATGTGAAATCCAAGTATTTTATGTTGAAAGTCAACTTTTAAAATTTGAAGTTCAGTTGTTTCTTTTTTAATTTGAGGGTGAAAAGGTCTATCTGCCGAGTTCCCCAACAGGAGAGTGCCTATGTTCTGTAAACATCGGTTCCACATTGGAGCAAGTTTGAACACTGACAACGCTCTTATCATCGTCAGTTTTTAGCTAGTATAGAACCCAAGATTTTTCGTATTTCGAACGTTAATCTTTATTTTATGTCGCCAATCTCGCCCTCCTGAAGACTATGAAAAATCTGTGCGGGTAAGCCAGACTACTGTTAGTTAGTTAGTTTTTTTTAGGTGGGAATTCCTTGACGTGTGCCTAGAAGACAAATTGGATGACCAGGAGTGAGTCAGAGTTAAGCTTGTAATGGGGCTGTGGTCACGAGGTCCACCGCATGTTTGAATTTAACAGGCTGCCTAATTTGCTGAATGGTATAGCAATCGTTTGAAGGCATTCATATCATTACCGCTTCATCATAGCAAGATTTTTAGACACGCAAACAAGTCATCCCACCCCTTTTATTTGTGTATTTATTAGTTTGCGCCATTTATGTCGTCTTTCTGCTATGTTACCGGAACCTACGCTTTCTCGCGTGAAAATCCTGTAATTCGCCCTGCCCTCCGTCTGGTAATTGAACTTTCTTAATTGCGAAATTGGGTGGCAACACTGGCGGTGTGGTGTGGTGAGAAAAGGGGTGGCTCTTTTCTGATGCATCGGGGAAGAATCTCTTTTAGGATTAAGAGGGGCAGCACGCTATTTGTCGTTGCTCCCGTCTGAGCTAATTGTTGTTACCGTACTGTACAAGGAGTAGTACCACTCACGAGCATACTGCATGTGAATAACACCAGCCCCGAATATTCCAATTATGGACCTCCATTTTTTTGTCCCCTAGCGGCCGCCAATGAGGGTACAACCGCCGAAACAACAAATTTGCTTATTTCTTCCCTAATTTAAATTATTAAAAAAAGAAAAGGAGTTCGGGGAAGGACGCTTTTTCTGTAGCCTAGGCATGCATTCTAAATAAGGATTCGAGGCAAGTAGTTGTGGCGACTAATCTTCCCGGTACCAATACAAGTAACGCGTGCGAAGCTTCTCCAACAATGTGCTCTGCAGTCTGGTGAACTAAGCAGTCGACACGAAAATGTGAAGGGTAGTGCTCCGTCTAGTGGCGGAGTGCCTCAATCAGAGGAGGCAGGAAAAGTCTCAGGATAATGCTACGCAACTCTCATTTCTCGTCGGGCGTTTTCCATCTCTTGAGCGATATATCCCGAAGGAATTACCTGATTTGTGCCTTGCCACACGTCAGCACTCATTTCTCGCAATCGCCACATGTCCAGGAACTCGGATGAAGATGATCTCGACATCGTACCAGTGGCGTTTGAAGATTCCAATGACCCGAGGCAACTCTGTTCCCTCTGTGAATCGCTATTAATGAGGATCCGCTCTCCGGATCAGGCATGAACGAATAATCTCATAACGAGCAGTGTATTGCAGCAAACTTTCCCGTAAGGGTCACGGCAATTTGCCGTGCTGACGGGATTCGTCACCCCGTCCGACCCCAGCTTAGCCTCTTCTCCTTTCAAACAGCCTGTATTTCTCCCCTACTTCGTCGCTTTTCATACAACTTCTACCACAACTTTCTCTGGTAAGCCTCTAATTTCACAGGGTAGATGCTGACCTTCTTCTCAAGCCAACCGTCCCGGATCGGGGCTGAGGGGGGAGGGGACAATGTTCCCTAACCCCTGAGCTCCAGTCTGGGTGGGTTGGTTTTTAACAACCTACTTCATCCCCACCCATACCTTCATCAAACCCCTTTTCCTTTCCTCTTCAATTTTACGCCGAGTTCAAGGTGGAGCCACCATGCTCATGGACTGCCAGGCCACCAGGCGGGAGGGGTGGTCCCGAATGGCGACACCTGGCCCTGCCAGGCCTGTACACACCCCTTGCAGTACGGGTTACTGCGACGGGTGATGAGCTATTGCGTCCCGTAGAAAATTTAGGGTCACCATGCCCACTGATGAAAAAAATAAACATCTCCCCTTAATTCCCCCGTTAAAATGGAGTTTCCCCCGTCCCTGCACCCTGTGCTTGCGCAAGGGACCCTCCATATTTCTCTAACCGGAGAGGAGGCTTACTCCTCTCCTACCATTACGGGTGTAGGGGACTCTCCCTCACTCCCTTCTCTGGAGGTGCTTTCGGGCACCTCCCTATTTCCAGCGGCAGTCCCTCCTTTTATTTTTAAGGGGACTGCCAAGAAAGCCAGAAGGCAGCCCATTGCCGACCGCCCCTCATTGAAGCGGTTCGGAAGGGCAAACCCCCTTAGGGGGGAGAGGGGAGCCAAGCCGCCTCGGTCGCATCCCTCAAAAGACCTGCTGGCAAGAATATTAAACCTTGCCTGGGTTAAGGTCTGTGCCTCCCCACACATGACTGGTGACGCTGCCAATGGGACCTGCGATGTCCTGGGAGGGAAGGGCCAACTGGAGGCCACTCTTGTGATAGACATGGTCCTTGAGGAAAACCAGCCTCTGATGGTAGGGCTTTCCATGGGGGCGGAATCCGCCCCTATGCAAGTTCCTCCTCAAACGGCTAGAGTTTCCGAGGCAGTACAAGGAGGGGAGGGATCTCCTCCGACCGGTGCCCCTACGACTGCCAGGACCTTCTCCATTTCGGAGAAGGACCTGGCTGAGGCCGGTCCATCTGGCCTGGGGTTCCTGCCAGCGGAGGGAAAAAGCGGGTTCATTCCCCGACCTCCTCTCCTATAAAGAAAAAGACTCGGGGCTCATCTCCATCCTCGGGGACGGAGGGGTCTGCTGCCACTTTGGCAAGCGACCAAGCCAAGATCGGCACATACGGCCACTCTACCCCACCTTGTGCGGAGCCTCGATAACATCCGGGCCCCTCATTCAGAGGTTACCTGGCGTTTTCGACCCGCTGGCTTCAAACGCTTCTCGTTATTGGCTCCACTGATGGCAGCATGTTGGCTAAGGGCAACATGATCCATCAGAGGAGAGCATTAGCTAATGTAATTGGTAGAGAGCCGAAGGTGACCCGTTTCTCGGACGGAAGCCGTCTGGCGAATCCCGCCGAGGCGGCCAAGATAAGTGCTCTTCGGACACTTCATGGCACCCCGGTGAGTGTGACGCTGCACTTTACCATAAACTTTGTGAAAGGATTAGTTTATGCGAGGGAACTCGTTGACTACTCCATTGAGGACATCACCCTAGAGCTGGCCGACCATGGGGCGGTCAAGGTCAAACGTGTGATGAGAAAACCGGGTCGACTCTCATTCCGCGAGGATAAGGACTTGGTCCTGGAGCGCCCGGCTCTGTCTGGGACGTCTTATGCCTCAATAGTTAGAAAGGCACCCTCTGCTCCTGGCACATCCAGGCCAACGAACACGGTTGTTTTCGTGCCTATTCGGAGCCCTTCTGCGGGTTTTACTCAACCCGGGCGCTCCCCTGGTAAAGTGGCGGTAAAAAGGGTTCATACCCAGCCCCGGCTAAAACCAGGGCTTCCCCCTCTTTCCCCAGCGTGACCGTTTCCCGTAAGGCGAAACGGCCACGCGAGTCCAACGAGTCGTTAAACTCAGAGGTGGCAACACCCATGAAGTTGGTCGCCAGGCGATCTTCCGGAGTTACTAAAGCTGTCCCCGAAAGGAGCTTCGTCTCCTTCGCCCACGCCTAGTGGTGGGCTGAGTGGCTCAAAGACGGTGGTTTCTCGAAAAGAGGACCCCCCACCTCAGAAGCCGCAACGCCCGCCTAAGGTATCGAGGCGGAGGGAGGAAAAGGCTCGCATGGAGAACACAACCTCCCCCAATAAGTCCTCGAAGGCGACAGCGCACGGGGTTCTGCCTCCGGGAGTCGTTCGGCAATTCCCGTGAGGGTCTTATGTTCGAGCTAGGCCTGGAGGGCATATTCTTTCAATGGAATTGCCGTGGACTCTGAGCCAACTGGGAGGAGCTGCGGAGTCTCGTCCCGTTCCCCGACAGCTTTTTTTCTGCAGGAGATCATGCTAGGCGCGTGCCTCCTGCCCGCCCTCCCGGGGTATAAGGGTCTTCCGACCCCACCGCCGCGGGATGGCCGGGCTGGGGGATGCACGGTTTACACCCGGCATAATGTCTCCGTTCTTTCTTTCATTTTAGATACCTCCTTTCAGGTAGTGGCTGTGCAGGTTCACCTGGATAGGAGGTATTGCATCATTTCTGCGTACATTCCACCGTCAGCTGACTTCCGCCGCGTCGTGCCACGGTTGCCGAGGCCCTTTCTCTTGCTTGGAGATCTGAATGGCTTGCATCCTCCCTAGGGAGATTACTCAATAAATCTCAGGGGACAAGTCCTTGCCAATCTGATCTAAGAGCTTGAAATAGGTGTCAAAAATGTGGATGAGTTTACGCATCATTGCCCGAGAACTGCTTCATTTTCTTGCCTTGACCTATCTTTGTGCTCTTCGGATGTACAGCCTAATTTTGATTGTGGGGGGGGGGGGTCGATGACCTCCATGATAGTGATCACTTTCCCATTCAAATATCATTTTCAGGGCAACTGCTCCCTGAGAGCCCACCTCTGTGGTGCTTGGCGTGGGCGCGGTGGCCTGCATTTCAGGAAATGACTGAATTCTCTATCTCAGTCGAGGAGTTTAGGTCGGTAGATGAGGCCGTTGAGTTCTTTCCGGCAACCTCATCGCCGCAGGCTTTACTACTATTTCCAGAACATCTGGCCGTTTTGCACGCCGACCACTCCCGTGGTGGTCGGCCGAGTGTGAGACGGCCCTCAAAAATAAGCGTTATGCCTACATGCGCTATAAGCTCCGCCCGAACGATTTCACTGTCGCTGAATTTCGTCGGGCTAGTTTCCGGTATATTTTGAAGCACGCCCGTCGCTCTTTTTGGCCGGCATACGTGTCTTTACTTAACGGGAAGACCCCTCTAGCAGAGGTGTGGAAGCGAGTCAAAAGGATTCGGGGCAAGTTCTCGCAGGATCCCCTTCCCGTTCTCCAGGAGAATGTGACCGCGTTCTCTAGCCGGGATGCTGCTCCGCCAGCATTCAATGCACGTCATGGTGTCGCGGAAGGCCGCTGGCTGGACAGAGGCAGAGAACCCTTCAACAACAGGTTTACAGCAATTGAGTTACGCTCGGCTTTTGCTTCATGCGCGGACACCGCCCATGGTCCGGACGATGTCCCGTACGCCATTCTTCGACACCTGGGTGAGCGAGGCATCGCTTTTCTGTTAGATTTGTTTAACAGGATCTGGGTGGAGGGTCTCCTCCCAGATTCCTGGCGAATCGCTACTCCTGCCGGTTTCCTCCCAATCTCTCTAACCTCTTGCGTGTGCAAGTTGATTGAGAAATTAATAAATGTTAGATTAGCCTTTTTCCTGGACAGCGGAGGCCATCTGCCTTCTGCACAGTGCGGCTTCCGCAAGTTCCACTCCACGTCGGATGCTCTGCTCCGACTGGAAAATGCTGTCTGTGAGGCCTTCCTTCGTAGACAGCACTACGCCACGATGTTTTTCGATCTGGAAAAGGCCTATGATACCGCATGGCGATACGGTTTCATGGAGACTCTCCACACGATGGGGGCGAGGGTACACCTCCCAATGTTTATATCTGAATTTTTACGAGATCGTCGATTCCGCGTACGGGTTGGGGGAGCCCTCTCCAGCCCAAAAGAGCAGGAAGAGGGTGTCCCGCATTGAAGTTTCCTCAGTGTCACACTCTTTGCCCTGAGCATCAACGGCATCACCTCGGTGCTGCCGGAAGATGTTCTCGCTACGCTCTACGTGGACTACCTTTCGATCTCTTTTGGCCCGGCCCAGATGCTAACTCTGGAGCGTCTCTCGCTATGCCGAAGCGCACAGGTTTCCGTTTTCTTTGGCCAAGACTAAGGTGGTGCACTTCTGCCGTTATCCACGGCTCTACCACTATCCAGATTTGTTTATTAATCGGGTGCGCCTGGATGTGGTTGAATCGCACCGTTTCCTTGGTCTTGTATTCGACCGACGCCTCACCTGGGAGGCTCAATCGCAGCCTTAGAGTCTCTTGTACCTGCGCCATGGATATTCTCCGTTCCGTGACGTTCAGCGCTGATAGGGCTACTGCCGTACTTTTTTATCGATCGTTTGTTCGTTCGAAGCTCGACTACGGATGCGAGTTTTATGCATCCGGAGCCGAGCTTTTATTGCGGAAGGTGGACTCGATCCACCACACTGGTCTTCGCCTTGCGATCGGTGCATTCCGCACTTCCCACATTGGGACCCTGTTGGTCGATGCTGGGGAGATGCCTCTCGCTCTACGCTGCGGGCAGTGCATCACTTGCCTGTACACGCGAGCCCGGCGCCTCCTTCAGTCGCCAACATCTCACTGCATCCGCAGCTGATCTCGACGGTGCCTATGCTGCCGAGAGACGCCAGTCATACCCTAAGCCCTTTGGGTTTAGGGCCAGGAAACTCCTTCGAGAGCTAGGTATCTCTCTCGAGCCGGTGCCACCCCTGGTTCTGCCCAGGGCACTACTCTGCAGGGTACCATATTTGTCGCTACGCCTCTGCTCCCAAAGCTTGTACGGCGCCGGGACTATTGCGTTTGACCTTTTTGGTACACACCTCGTGTCACGCTGGAACCGTGCTAGTGTATACGGATAGCTTCAAGTCCCAAGAGGGGGTCGGTTTCCACGCCGTTTCCCCTCTGTTTGAAGTAAGCGAGGCCCTTCGTCTGTCTTCACGGCCGAGCTGGTGGCAATACACCACTCGGTACGGGAGATTACGCGATGTGCCCGGTTTGGAGACCGGATTGTGGTCTATGACGACTCACAAAGCGCCCTGAGTGCTCTCGGGGCATTGGAATCTCCGCATCCCCTGGTTAGCGATATCCGTGACGCCACGGTTTTGGTGAGCCGGGCAGATGTCGAGATTATCATCCGCTGGGTTCCTGGACATGTAGGAATTGCGGGGAAGGAGGGTGACAAATAGTCCGCGAGGACTCTGCGAGCGGACCAGTGTTTCGCTCTTCCTCACACCGACTACATGGCAGGAATACGGGCAGCTCTTCGGACTGCTTGGCAAAGAAGATGGGAGACGGTTGAATGGAACTTAAGGGTGCGTGCCATTGCGCCGTGCCTGTTCCCATGGACCTATCCCACAATGCCGCGACGGCTTCAGGTCGCTTTCTGTCGTCCCCCCGTAAGCAAAGGAGAGGAGTAGGCATCCTCGCCGGTTGAATAGTTTTGGAGGGTCCCCTCTAATAAACATGGGGGGGATGGGCCTCCATTTTCTCGGAGTTGCCCGAAGGTAGTTGCGTTCCTGGTGAAAGTGGAGTAAAGGGGGAGATAGTATTTTCTTCATTCATGGGCATAGTGACCCTGGTCTTTTTGCGGGACGCCAAGGCTAATCACCCCACCCAGTAGTCCGCTCTGCGAGGGGTGAGTATAGGGCCGGCAGAACCAGCTGCCTATATTTGAAGCCACTCCTCCCGCCTAGTGGCCTGGCAGCCCATCGCCATTTCCGCTCGACCTTGTGCACGACGTAAAATGGATAAAAATTCAAAGGATAAAGAAAAGGGAAGTGGGGAAGGTGTGGATGGGGATGAATCAGGTTGTTAATAATCCAACACCCCAAACCGGAGCTCAAGGGTGAGGGTATATCGTGCGAGAAGTTTAGGCGACCGGCTTAAATGCTTTGCTTGAATGAGTCTTTTGGGGTACTCAGGATATCCGAGTGGTTTAGGACTCTCGCTAACGGCTGACTCGCGACGCGGGAAGCGCGTTCAAAACTCGTTTTGCTAAATATATTTATTTATTTGTCTTTGCGCCCCTTTTATATTCTAAGCTATCTACAATGGTGCCCAGACCCGGGAGGCCGGGGAGGGAGAACTTTAATCCTAGAATAAGAATTCCAGACGTCGTTCTTCTCAATCCTAAAAATACGCTCCGCTTTTAGGAAGGGGCTTGTGTAGCGTGCGAGAAGTTCGAAGTTCTCGGACGACCGGCTTAAATGCTTTGCTTGAATGAGTCTTTTGGGGGACTCAGGATGGCCGAGTGGTCTAAGACTCTCACTAACGGCTGACCCGCGACGCAGGAAGCTCGTTCGAAACTCGTTTCACTAAGTTTCTTTATTTATATTTTTTTGCGCCCCTTTCCTATTCTAAGCTATCTACAAGGGAACGTTTTTCCCTCCCCTCTCAGCCCAAACTCGGGCTAGTTGGATGAGAGGAAGCTGGTCGGCACCTACCCTGTTAAATTAGAGGCCGACCAGAGAAAGTTGAAGGAGAGGTTCTAGGGAAAGTGAGGAAGTAGGATAGAAACGCAGGCTGTCTGAAAGAAGGAGAAGAGGCTAATCTAGGGCCGGACGGGTGTGCTGAGTCCCGTCTGCACGGCGGCCAGGAAGGCAAATCGCTGTGCCCCTTACAGGGTACCTTTCGGACACTTAATGGCTTGCCAGCGTGTGTGACGCAGCACACTACCATGATCTTCATAAAACTAGTGGTTTATGCGAGGTAAATCGTGGACTATTTATAAAACATCACCGAAGAGCTTGCCGACCACGTGGACGTCAAGAGCCGTGGCGATCGTGACAGGCTCTTTTAGTCAGAGCGTGCCTGTTGGTATCGCTAGGACGTAAAGGCTTTCGTGCCACTGGTGCGGAGGTGATACTATAGCCACCGTTTTAGCCACACGAATCGTTCCTGGACACGTGCAAAGTATTGTTTACCCGAAGTACGAGTATGTGTAAGTTGCTCCAAGGTCGTAAACGATAAATCCTTATCGCGTATGACTAAGTGTGTCAATTGCGGAGAGTTGCACGCTGCTTTTTCGAATCTATGTGATGCGGTTTTTTAGAGAAGGAAATCCTGGCCGTTCAGGCTAAAGATTTTGTCCTGTCGCGCCCAAAGCTGCCTGGGAACTCTTATGCCTCACTTTTTTTAAAAAGAGGCACCCTCTGCTCCTGGCCACTCCAGGCCAACGAGCACGGCTGTTTCCGTTCCCATTCGGAACCTTTTGCTGGCCAAGAAACTTCGGTGGCAGGGCTCCCTCTTGTGTAGGTTTTCGCCCATCCGAGTCGCTCTGTTTAGCCTTGGGTTGATGCCAGAGAGCTGAGTTCCCCTTGGTGTTGTCATATTTTGGGGGAGAGCCTTAGAAACATCCGAAGACGGTTTCCTTCATGTGAGTCTGACGAATCAGTGGATGCTTGCACCCCTTTTCGCTTATTGTTCGACGTTCACTCCTGTGGAAGGAGAGGGTGGATCTGAGGTGGGCCTTCGAGCCATTTGAACCGCCAGCTTGACAAGAGGAGGTCCCTGGGGAAGTAGAACCTGTATAAGGGTTTTTAATGGCCTGGAGAGGCCGGGAATAGGGTTCTGAATGGCCTGGAGAGGCCAGGAATATAGGGTCCGTGCCTAACTTTTAACGTAAATGACCCATGTCACAATGGTACGACAGGGCCAAGTCATTCGCCTGGCAAGGAAATCAGTGAACAGCCTGATTAGCTTGGACTTCTTTCTGGAAATGATACGTGCAACATTGCTTCAAGGAAGCATGGTGTGGCTCGCCACTTAGTATTGCACAATATGGATTCATCATGCAATGTCTTTTAGCAGTTTGCGCAGATTTCGAGTTGACCCGATTTATCACGTCTGTACTGCATATTCGGTTTGTAGGGCAAAAGCGGAGGCAATGGTAACACCACCGTGGCAGTGGCTCAAATGCCTTGACGCGGTAGTGGTACCATCCTGCACTCGCCGAGTCAAGGAGCCTGTTACGATCGAAGGTATTGACCCCCCCCCCCTCCCCCTGTTTTCTCATCGCACGTTCGACGTCACCGCCCCAGTGTCACTTCGGTGATGTCTTCTAAGAAGTAATCTACGAGTACCCTCCCACAAACCACCTTTTTCACAAAATTCATATTAGCCTGAACAGAAGAGCCATCGACTGTCTAGAGAGCACTAACCATGGGCGCCTGGCAATGTCGGTCGCATTCACCAGAATGGTCCGGTCCGAGAAAGGGGAGATTTTCGATTTTCTGCCTAGAATCTAAGCTATGCCAGACGCTGTTGGAGCATGTGTGCTTTGGATAACATGCTCCCATCAGTAAATCAAACTATCAAGAAACGCTTTAATCTGTTGGGCTCAAAGACGCCGGTCAGCATTTCGACTATGGCCTCCGACGTTTCTGAGGCTCCAGTAACCCTTCCTGCAACTTCAGTCTTTTCGTAGTGTGGGCCTCCCCATCTGAGTGCGTCTTTTAGTGGCATTTGCCAGGCTTGGCGTAGACAACGTCCGTCCACGAAGGGTAGGATTCATCTCTTCTTTTGTGATTTCTTACTTTTTTTTCTTTTTTAGGAGAGGGTAGCGGAAAGTAATCCCACTTTTCTCAACAACCGGAAGGGGCCCCAAGGCCGGACCGGCCAGCCTCAGTCATGCTCTTCTCAGAAATGGAGAAGGTCTTGGCCAGCAAAGAGGCGCCAACCCTGGGAGGAGGTCCCTGTTCTCCTCGTGAGTCCCACAGGGTCAGACTTTGACTCGGGCTGTCTCCCCGTCTTTATTCGCCCCTTAGCAAGACTCTACCTCATCGGGCTGGAATACTTCAGGGATCATTTCCACATCAGAATGGGCTTCCAAGCCCTCCAAGATGTCTGAAATCCTGAGTGGAGCTATATAGGCCTATGGTATGTTATCGTCGTCGTTGAGGCAGGCAAGGCGTCCTCCATTGGGAAAGAAAGGGTTCAGGTACGCAGGCCTTCAATAAGGTTAGAACACTGGTTAATGATAGTGTCTGGTAGGATCTGACGATTTCTACCAACCCTAGTCCGTCTAATGAGGTTCGCTCTATCCAGTCGCTCACAACGAGAGTGGTCGATTTGGGGCTGGCGTCACACATTCTATTTGACGGGACCCTGAGAAAGGGAAAGAAAGACCGCCGCTGCCTCTGAAGTTAAATCGTCTAAGGGCGAGTCTAAAGAAATGGTTAATTTAAAGCTGCCTCGTAGACTTAGATGAGGGTAAAATTCTTCATTCCTTGAAGAAAGTTGGAGGAACCCCTGAGAAAGCAAAGTACGTGGCCACTTCCTTTTCAGAGGTTAAGCTGCCAGAGAGTGGCTACAAAGATGGCAAGGCGAGGCCCAATTGCCGCCAAAAATTATAGGAGGGAAGACTCTTCACCGGTCAGAATGGTACTGTCGTTTTTTACTTCGCAAACCCCAACACCAAAGTTGAAGGAGGTCTTGTTGTTTGGTACGCCGTCTGAAATTAAAACAGAATTTCTAACACTCAGAAATATCCAAACTTTTGATCAATGTAAGAAGAAAATGGTGGCAGGCTATATTTTGCGTCCAGCCGCTCCACCCTATCCCAATTTGTGTTTTCGTACTTTTCAGCGCTCCACTCTGGTTGTGTTAGGAGTGGTATTCATACATGTGGAGCGAGGCTCTCCGACCAGAATTTACCCGGTGGGCCGGTCTCTCTCCAAAGGCCGGGGCTCCTAACTGAGCAGCCAGAGAATTAGGACAACAGGGTGGATCTCCTTATTAGATCGTACTAATCGTCGCCAGAAATGTCATGATCTGGATCTGTTCTGGCAAACCTAAAGACAGGACCGAAGACTTTTCAATGGCCTTGCAGCGAGTCCGTCTGCCATAAGCAATACAGCATTATGCACCTCATAACGACCGCAAGGATGTAGTCAGTCAGCCTATTACACGCAGTAATGGGTTATTGGGGCAAAACTGATCTTCCCATTAATCGCACCTTATGCCTCTTGAGAACTGCGGGTGTTAGGTAGTGTTGTTTATAGATGTTCCAAAGCAGCTCTTCTGACACGCTACAAGGCAGCTGGTCAAGTCCTTATGCCTAGACAAAGGGTTTCGGAGGATAATAATAGAAAATAAAGTGAATGCTGGTAGGGAATGAGGAGGAAGCACAACTTTCCACGTCTCCCTCAGGGAGTTCAAGTCAACTCAGTGACGGGGCTTCTTTAATTTGCACTCATACCTGGAAAACGTGCGGCTCGTCCAGGTACAAAGTGAAATACGTTAAACATGGAACCCCCCTGCGAGGACACTGTCGGTAGAATCTGGCTTTGATGTTGAAGAGCAAGTTGCGGATCAGTTCAATTCGCACACTTTGCCTTATTCAATACATTGTTATCATCTAAGGCCTCGGAGCAATTAGGATATATTTTAGGTTTCCCCGACTAAGCACATTTGCATGTTCACTGGTTGAAGAGGGGCCTAGAGTCACCATGTTTTCTCCGGCATCTAGGCGCAATGAGACTGCGCTTGGAGCCACCTCGCCTTTCATCTGTGAGCTCATTTCTGTTTTCCCTCTCGTGTGGTCATGGTACCCACTTAATGTTAGAATCTAAAACACATGGAAGAAGATACTATGCCCTCAAAGTCCTTGGGAAGTAATATGGACAGCCACTATAGGATCATAAATATCTCGTATGGATACAAATCCCGCCGTACTGGACGACCTTGTATTTGCGTTTTAACCCATAAAAAGTGGGGCAGTGTTACCCACCTCATATCTGTACTGGAAGTGATGAATATAGTGGGGAATATGGGCACACCCATCGCTTCGCCCAGCCTTTAGGATTTCGTCTCTCGCAGCATGTAGGGAGCTCACGTCTAACTTGAAACTTGGCTAAATTCTGGTAAAAAGCCTAACGTTGACCAGGTTACCACAACCTCTCTGGTTAGTACAAAGAGGTGGAGCGGCAGAAAGGGTATGAAAATAAAGAAGAATAGGGAAAGGTACGTTCACGGAGGAAAAGGATGTTTGATCAGCTATTATTATTATTACAGTGGCGTGCCTGTCCTCCATTCTTTAGTTGCGAAAGGGGTGTTACCACCGACTACACCATCGATCCATTTCCGGGTCGTCTCAGGCTGCCACCCTCCCCCCACACCATCCCTATAGTTTTTTCTTTCTTTACTGCGTCCATCTAGCGACTGCCATCAACAGCATATGTCGCTGAAATTCAAATTTTAACCTGGTACTAGGATACTTTAAAATTCTTCCAAAACACAGTAAAAACAAACAACAAAGGCAAAAATCAGAAGAAGAAGGAGGAGGTATAGGGTTGAAGTGATTATTGCGTCAATATTTTAGATAGCTCTGATCCCAATAAACATCAAAACCTATATTATGCTATTCAAGGCAATGAAGTTAACTGCTAACGTGAAATCTAAATACCAGCAGACGAAATTTCCTTTGGCCTAAATCTAGGCGACGTCGTGGGAATACGTGTATTAAAAACAAAGAGTTACGAAAAATATATATTATGGAATAAACAGTTATGATTGAAAAGTGAAATTATACAGTAACAGTTATGGTTGGATTGAATTACGCGTGTGAATTAAATTTGCATGAGTTAACGAGAATGGATTTACAATTGATAAATATGAAATATTAAATAGATTATATATTGGGAAATTAATTAACAATTAGTAATTGATTTAGTTGATAAATAGTAATTGGTTGAT
Organism: Ceratothoa steindachneri; assembly: GCA_963969495.1. Taxonomy (NCBI): domain Eukaryota; kingdom Metazoa; phylum Arthropoda; class Malacostraca; order Isopoda; family Cymothoidae; genus Ceratothoa; species Ceratothoa steindachneri. Next base: position 110,140,337 of record OZ018318.1, read on the forward strand.
TGCAAGTAAATTGGTGATTCGATTGGTAATTATTATTTGGTAATTGTTAAATAGATTATAGTTTAAATTGTCCTGGACCTCCCGAAAAGGTGACTGTCGAGAGTTGCGTGTTGCTCGCTTGGTGTGGTCCTGCAACAAAAAAGGGAGGCGGCAGCAGTTGAGAAGAAGAATTGGGGTGTGTAGAGATGGTTGGCAGAGGGTTTGCGAGTAAAGATGTGGGAGGAAAAGTTGCAGTTTGATTTGAAAGAGCCGAAGAGGGGTTCGAAAGTGTAGTTTGTTGGTTAGGGAGTGTTGAAGGAATAGTTGGGAGCGGAAGGTAAGCTGGGGTGACCACTAAACCTATATTAGTGGAAGAGAAAGGTAATGGCTGTTCCGGATGAACGTCAGCTATGAAAGCGGGTATAAGCCGATCGATGGAAACCGTATCCTGATTGATGCCAAGCTGCATAACAAAGAATTTTGGCTTCCTAAAGACGACGAGAAAGGGTCCGTCATAGACAGGTTGCAAGGATGTGCGAGTGGAATCGCGACGGACAAACACATGAGAACAAGTTGCCATCTTCTTCGGCACGAAAGGTTTCTGATTAGCAGGCATTCTTGTGGTGGTCGGCTTTACCTCAGACATTGCCCGTACTAAATTGTGTACGTATGCAGCAGGATGTATGTCGGAGAGAAGAGACCAGTCAGCGGAAGAAAAGAATTGACCTGGAAGACGAAGTTGCGTACCATAGATGAGTTCCGCAGCAGAGCAATTAAAATCCTCTTTCAAGGAGGCACGAATTCCCAGGAGAATTAAGGGTAGCTTGTCCATCCAAGAGATGTTGTGGTCAGTGGAGCGTAAGCTTTCCTTGAGAGTCCTGTGAAAACGTTTCACCTTAGAGTTACTCTGGGGATGGTAGCTAGTGGTACGGAGACGAAAGGAGCCAAGCACTGACATGAGTGCATCCCATTGGCGGGATTCAAATTGGCTACCTTGATCAGTCATGATCGTTGAGGGGACACCAAAACGAGCAACCCATACTGAGACGAAGGCTCGAGTTAGAGTGGAAGCTCTGGTGTAGGGGATAGGAACTGCCTCTGGCCAAGAGGTAAAACGATTGAACATGGTGAGAAGGTAAGTGCAACCACGCGAAAAGGGCAAAGGAATAACCGGATCGATGTGAACGGCGTCAAAACGTGCCGATAGAAGTGGAAAAGCAGCCAGAGGGGACTTTGTGTGACGTTGAACCTTTGCTCGTTGACAAGGCAGACATGCACGGGTCCATTTGGCCACGTCGGCGTTCATACCTGGCCACACATAACGTTTTGTGATGAGCTTGTGAGTTGCTCGAATGCCAGGATGAGAGAGACCGTGAGTCTGGTCAAAAATGTGCCGACGGTAAGCGAGAGGAATGAGAGGACGAGGACAGCCAGGAAATGAATAGTTAACCAGGATACGCCTGGAGGGACTGTCCGGCAAGTCGATCTCGCGAACGACGAGTTTAGAAGAGTGAGGCAGTGTTTGCGTGTCTTCATCTTTTTCCTGGGCAAGCACTATTGTCGCGTGATCGATAGGCACAGTTTGGGAGAGTTGCGTGCCCGAAATCGGTGAAATCTGAGAGAGGGCATCTGGTACGACGTTTGAAGAACCATGACTGATCTAATATCGTTTGTCATCTGCCGGATGATGTCAAGGTGACGAGTATCAACTGAAGAGTGCACAGAGGAAGTGACACTAGAGGCGAGCACACCAACCAATAGCTTGTGGTCGGTAAAAACAGTAAAATCACGTCCTTCCAAGTATTGTTGGAAGTACGGAGGGCTAGGTATATGCTCAGTAATTTTCGGGAAAACGTACTGTATCTCTGTTGGGAAGGAAGAAGGGCCTTAAAGAAGATGGCGAGGGGTTGCCAAGAGTCACCAACCTTCTGTTGTAGTGTCGCACCGACATGAGTAGCGGACGCGTGACAGCGGAAACCATAGCCTCTTTGGTACGAGAGAAAGCCTCGTAAGCTTCGGGGGACCAGGAAAGAGGAAGGTTCTTCGTGGACTTGGAAAGCAATTCGTAGAGAGGTTGCATAATGTGGGAGATGTTGGAAATGAACCTGTGGTAAAAGTTTACCACACCACAGAATCTAAGAAGCTGATTTGGCGAAGAAGGTCGGGGAGAAGCCTGGATAACTTCAACTTTGTCCTCGAGAGGACGAATTCCCTCAGGGGAAATGTGGTGTCCCAAAAAGGAGAGCTGTGTGGCACCAAAGATGCACTTAGAAGTATTGAGTACGATACCATACTCATGTAAACGTGCAAAAATATGACGAAGGTGAGAAAAATGCTCCTCTAAAGACGAAGATGCTATCAGAAGGTCGTCTATATAACAAAATGCGAAGGGAAGACCTTTCGCAACCTGATTCATGAAGCATTGGAAGGTTTGACCACTGTTACGAAGTCAGTAAGGCATTCGGTTCATGACGAAGGAACTGAATTGAGGGGTGATAGCCGTCTTAGCGATATAATCAGGGTGAATCGGGATTTGGTTGAAAGCGTTAACCAAATCGAACCGAGAAAAAATGGAACAACTGAAGAGAGTGGAGTTAAAATCGGATAAGAAAGGCAGAGGATAGCTATGTGGAACTGTACAGGCAGTGAGTCGCCTGTAGTCACCTACAGCTCTGAATTCCCCCGGAGTAGACTTAGGTACTACATGAAGCGGTGAAACCCATGGGGAGGTGGATGGGGAAGCGATCCCGGCCTCCATCATGTATTTAATTTCCTGCTTAATTAGGGCAAGTCTATCCGGGGACAGTCGACGGGGACGTGAAAAAAATGGTCCTCCTGTCGTCTCTATTCTGTGCACCACATTGTGCTTAATAGGTCTGTCCTTAGAAGGAGGAAGACAGGCTTGAGAACTTCCGCAAAAGTTGCTGGAAGTGAGGAGCAGTTGCAAGGAGACGAACAGAGAGGAAAGAGCTGGCCGAAGGAAAGAAGTAACCAGTATCTGTTAGTGTTGTGGTTCTATTAATAAGTTTGCGGGGACGAGAATCGACGAGAATGTCGTGCGCGGAAAGGAAATCGAGGCCCCAAATTGGAATGTCGACGTCGGCTATGATGAATGTCCATGGAAAAACACGACGTAACCCGAGAGAGAGCTCGAGGATACGTCTCCCATAAGTCCTTATGTCCGATGAATTGGCAGCTTTAAGGACAAGATCAGAAGAGGTACAAACTTTCTCGACTGAAGAGGTTGGAATGACACTGTATTGAGCGCCAGTGTCAACCAGGAAGGAGAAGCCAGAGAGTGGGTCATGAATACTAAATGGAGGATCGATCTGATGAAGCAAAGAGGTTGCAGAGGTGACAGACCCACATATCACTTGCGAATTCAGTTTAAAGTTCCCTGTGCTAGAGGTGAAAGTTGGGTAAGAGAACCCGTAAAATTTAGTAGGTTTGAAGGTGGTGAACTAAGGGTAGGTTGAGATTGAGGATTTTGATGGTACAAGCATGGCTTTGAGCATTTTTCTGCTCTTCCACCAAATTTGAGGTGGTACCAGCAAAAGCCTGAAGGAAGAAAAATAGCAGTATGGGCAGCACGACCAGAATGAGAGTTAAAGTTGTTGACATGAAGTGATGCTCGGAAAAAAATTGCAAGACTGAACGCAGCGGGTAACGTTGCTCCCAAAATTAGAGTTGTACCAGCAGCTACCCTGAGAGTTGTCAGGATAGGGGGAATTAGGCCTAGGTTTGAAATGATACTGCTGCGCCTCACCTCTTGTGCTGGAGTTCCCTCGTTGGTGTTGCATTTTTCGGGAGGAGGAACGACGTCTGACTCCTCCGTCCTGCTGACGATGTTTCTCTTTGTGAAGACCCATTCGCACCTTTAGGGCACGAATATCTATTTCAATCCTCTCCAGAACGGATAAAAGACCCGAAGCCTGGGAGGATTCGTCCTGAGGGAGTTCTGGCTGGTTGCAAGGAGTTTCGACTGGTGACTTAACCTGAGAAATGGATACATGTGAGTGGTGTTTAATATTAGAGTTGTATGTGTGCTACGCCCCCTATTTACATCGCTAAACGACCCATGGCCTGCATTTCTCAAGCTGGCAAAAGGGTTGTTATATAGCGCGTCAGCCTCCTTTGCCATCTTCTCCACGTTTGGTAGGGAGAACATTAGTATGTGGGCTTAATTTGGTCCGGCATCCCACGCATGAATATACCAGTTATGAGTGGCTCGAGTTGGTCGAGCTGTGCTCCCTTGGCATGTGCCAGGGCCTTGATATGGTCCAAAAAAATGCGTGGGGCGCCTGTCTTCCATCTCCTGCGTATCGAGAATGATGCGCAGGTCCTCAATTTGCGACTTCCCAAATTCCTCCATTAACGCCCTCTTGAACCTTCCCCAAGAACCAGAATTTACCCCATCAGGTAGAATACTTTTGAAAGTGGAAAAGATACTTAGAGGTAATCTCTGGGCTACGACGATTGTTCTATGGTCTTCAGGAACTCCCTAGTGTCGGAGGATGAGCTCCACCATTTCCTACCAGCCAATGTGTTTTTGTGGATCGAATGGCGGAAGATGAAACGACGAGGGAGTGGAGAAAGGGCGTTGAGTGGAAGGCGAATTAGGAAGAATAGTTGCGTGGGGGGCGAAGGTGGATGAATACGTCGTTGTTGTTGCTGGGGAGGATGCTTGCGTGGTTGTTACTGTGCCCGAAGTTGGGGCGTAGCTTGGGGCTTTGTTATAATCTGTAGGGGTGCGACGAAGATGTATAAGAGAAAAACTTCCTTCCAAAAGCGAGAATATAAATAGCCCATTAAATTACCAAGTCAAGACGGACTTCACCGTATCGTAATGGTAGAGTGCTAGCCTCGGGATTCAAAAGACTCAAGATCGAACCCCAAAGTCCACAATTTTTACGAAGAAAATTCTCGAAGAAAACGGAGACCACGAAAAACGCTTTAAGGACAACTCAAGAAATCAACAAGAGAAAACCGCTGTCAAGGAAAATGGAAAGAAAACGACTTCAAGGGCTAACTCGTCTCAACTCATCTCATCGCATCAAAATCGTCAAGAAGTCATCACGTCAAGATAATTGGAAGTAATATGAAGATTACATCAACAAGAATTACGAAGATCAAGAATGAACCCAGCCAACCCAACTTAAAGAAGAAAGAATCTCAGCCTACAAGAATACAAGAGACAGATAAATGCAAGACAAATATTTCAAAGGGCAACTTCAGTCAAGAACAAATAAATAAATATAAGAAGCCTGCCCCCACCCCATAAATCCATTTATAGAAAAATAAAAGTGTGCGCGTGTGTGTATGTGTGTGTATGCACAAATTCATTTCAGCGCTTGAACGTAAACATTTGAGAAAAAATTATCGAAAATTAACGACTCTTTGTATTTATTATTGTATATTATAATTAATTTTACGAAATTACTAAAGGAGAACTTAAGGATGTTAAGATCACTTAGGATAGAAAACGAGCAAGTATCGAAAAGTCTCTCGTGAAAAATGAAAGTCCACGCGAGAAAAAAATTTAACTGAGTCAGGGGACGGAATGCGTCGTCCGAAAAATACCACACGTGACGGTGAAAATTAATTTATTATACGAATGGATGGGAGATAATTAAACTATTCTGAGCACTATTTATAGGTTTTAGGACGTATATTGCGTCAATACACTAGATAGCTCAGGTCACAATAAACATCAAAACCTATATTACGTTATTCAAGGCAATGAAGTTAACTGCTAATGTGAAATCTAAATACCAGCAGACGAAATTTCCTTTGGCCTAAATCTCGGCGACGTCGTGGGAATACGTGTATTAAAAACAAAGAGTTACGAAAAATATATATTATGGAATAAACAGTTATGATTGAAAAGTGAAATTATACAGTAACAGTTATGGTTGGATTGAATTACGCGTGTGAATTAAATTTGCATGAGTTAACAAGAATGGATTACAATTGATAAATATGAAATATTAAATAGATTATAAATTAATAAATTGGTTGACAGTTGGTAGTTGATTTAGTTGATAAATAGTAATTGGTTGATTGCAATTAAATTGGTAATTCGATTGGTAATTGTTAAATAGATTATAGTTTAAATTGTTTTGTGAGATAATAAATAGATTATAGTTAAATTGTGTACACATGTAAAATTATATTGGATTATATTGGATAAATAGATTGTTAAATAGTAATTTGTAAATACAGTAGTTTGGTAAATAGATTGATAATTTATAAAAAGTAATTGGTAATTTTGTAATTTTCTTGGTAATTATTAATTGGTTAAATAGATTATTAAATTGGTTATAATGGAGTTGGGAGGGTCTGATTCACCGATGAGGACAGCAATGCGAATGAACCTCATGTTAATTTTAAGACGCTCGGGAGAGCGGGAGTAACAACTCTCACGATTTATGTCAGGGTTACCAACCCTTCTTGAATATATATATATATATATATATATATATATATATATATATATATATATATATATATATATATATATATATATATATATATATATATGATTAAATATTTAAATTTTTAGGGGTATAGACCACTACAGAGGAGAGGGTGGGGAAGGCAGGCTCTGCTGTAGGAGGAAGGCCTGCTCTCCTGGCTCATGATCATCCAACACCAAAGAATAAAATAGAACTTCGGAGGCCAGCCTCCTCTAAAATGCCAAATTGTACATGAGTCTGTCTACACGAACCCATCACGAGTACATGGGACTATGGGGGAGAGGGCTTTGTCTTTTCTGTTATAGTAATGTTGCCACCCCCTGTAGGTGGGGCATGCCTCTTGAATTGTAATTCTTCGTACCAATAAGGGGTTTTGTTGCCCGGTTATTGATAACGTTGCCACTCAAAGTGGTGTGCTCGTAGGATAAGGATAACGCTTGCAACCGGTAATGGTAAGAAGTTAATTGAATGCACAACGGAAATATCCCTTTAGGTGGCCTTGTACTTGATCCGAGATGGTACCAGCTAGGATGAATAAAAGAATCTATTTATAGTTGCAAACAAGTCTCTGTCTATTTATTTCACCTTGCACCGAATAAGAAATACTCCGAATACAATTCCAAGATTCGACTTAACGACAAAGTAATGCGGGAAAATGGTAGAACGAAAGGACGAGTATAATAATCAAATTATTGAATTAATGAATGCGTAACAATAATGAATTACTAATAATGAGTGTCCTTTCTAGTGTAGATAGAGGGGAGTAGGAAAAGGGGCAAAGAAAAAAATAATAGCGTAGGCGAGTTGCAAACAGCTTCCCGCGTCGCTGGACCACTGTTAGCCAGCGGCAAGACCACTGGGCCATCCTGAGTCTCAAAAAAGACTCATTCAAACGAAGCTTTTAAGCCACTCGCCTGCACTTCTCGTACGCTATACAACCCCCCTCCTAGAAGCGGAGCGTATTTTGAAGAAATAAAGAGAGCCCGTTTGGAAATGTTATCCAAGGGCTAACGCTCCGCCTCCCGGGTCTGGGCACCATTGTAGATAGAGGGGAGTAGGAAAAAAGTAAAGAAAAAATAATAGCCTAGGCGAGTTGCGAACAGCTTCCCGCGTCGCTTGACCACTGTTAGCCAGCGGCGAATCCACTCGGCCATCCTGAGTCTCAAAAAAGACTCATTCAAACGAAGCTTTTGAGTCGCTCGCCTACACTTCTCGTACGCTATACCAGCATCTCTGCGCCAGTTTATAAGGGGAGTAACATCCATCGAGTAAGCCTACAAATGACGCTGGCGCTCGTGATTGGCTGCTCATTCCCTTAGCTCGCCTCCTGATTGGTTTAATCCCTTAATTAATTTTGATTGGATGGCGGATAAACTGCCGTACCTCGTTATTGGTCAATATTTCTAGAAGGCGGAGCTTTACCATAAGTCATACATTTGTTTAATTTCTGGCTATCTTTGTTACAGAATGGTGAAATGCTTTATCACACGCCCTTTTATTACCTCCAAACATTCTCAGTGTCCTAATGTTTATTATCTGGCGCCCGTCGACTTGAGCCCAGATGCGGAAGCTACCACTTTATTATTACAGTGAGAAAATCGAGCCTTTACCTCGAAATTCCTGACTTGCTTTCTCTCCAAGCTATTGGGTTCCGTTGTGTAGGGTATCTACATGTAAACCCTTCAGGTGAATACATGTGTGCCCTACAGGACAAGTGGTAGCGACCCCACCCATCCTGGAACCGGAATACTGGCGGAGCAGCATCTCGGCTAGAGAATGCATATAAAGGGTCCAAAATTGCGGTCCTATTCTTCTGGAGAACGGGGGGGGGGGGCATCGAGATCTTTCCCCGAATTCTTTAGAGTCGCTTTCACCCCTCTGCTAGAGGGATATTCCCGTTAAGGGCATACCCGCCAAGAAGAGTGACAGGGGAGCTTCGAAACATACCGGTACCTAGCCTTAACTAGCTCTAGAAATCGTTCGGCTGGCGATTTTAGCGCAATAGTCATAATGTTTGTGTTTTGGGGGCTGTCTCACACTCGACTGAACAACACGGAAGCAGTCAATGTGCAAAACAGCCAGAAGTTTTTGTAACAGTAGTTAAGGCCCACGGCGAGGAGGTTGCCGGGAACTCAACGACCAAACTCTTCGACTGGGACAGATAAATCACTCATTTCCTGAAATGGGGACCACCGCGCTCGCGCCAAGCACCACCGACGGGTGATGGGGGGGAACTCGGGTAGCAGCGGTCCAGAAAATGATATTTGAATGGGAAAGTGATCACTAACATGGAGGTTATCGACAACCACCCACCCAAATCAAGGCTGTGCTCTGGGATTTATAGAGTAGTCTTCCCAGAGGGGGTCGTCTCCCGTTTAAATTCCCGAGCAAGAGAAAGGGCCAGGGTAACCGTGCCACAAAAGTTCCCCGCGTCGAAATGCACACAGGAATAATAGTATACCTCCTATTCAGGTGCAGCTATACTGTTATTGCCTGAAAGGCGGCATTAAAAGCAGAGAACTGAGACATCATACCAGTTTGGGTGTCTACAGCACATCCTCCTGTCGCCCCCCGTTCAGTGATGTTGGGGTCGCAAACCTTTATACCACGGGAGGATGGGCAGAGGCACGAGCCTAGCATAGCCTCCTGCAAAAAGATAGCTAACGGGGAACGGCAAGAGACGAGCCTCCGAAGCTCCTCCCACCTGGTCTGGAGTCCGCGGTAAGTCCATTGGAAGAATAGGCTCTCTACACCTAGCTTGGAATAGATGCAGGTGCCCTTTTCAAAGAGGACCCTCATGGGAATGGCCGCACGCTTACCGGAGGCAGAACTCTGGGCGCTGTTGGCCGATGCTATCCTAAAAGAGGCAATTTGGGAAAGGGATTGGGTAAGAGAAGATTTAGCCATTGCACTTAGATTCGGTTCATACTCTCCCTCGTGACTTCCCGCCACGGAGTCATATAAGGGCCTGGCACGACTGTAACTACTGCCGAATCAGTTGTGAACGTTATGTAATCTCGCAGAGGATATACTGTTCCAACATGACTGTTATAACCCAACCATAACAACCTTCCAGCCGGGATAAATTTAGAAACAGGCGGTAAACTAGACCAATGGCTGCCTTTCCCAGAGGCACGGAAAACTTAAGATCATGGCGTTGCCCACATTCCATCTATGCCAAAGATAAAACCCCGGCAACAAGTCCAAATACAAACCTGGTCGTCATCAAGGTCAGTCCGATATGTGAGAAAAGCAGGGTTGAACAAGAAAGGGACAGAGAAAAAGTGGGATGGCGAATGCCAACAAAAGGACAGAAAAGGCAAAGATAAATGAGGAAAGTAAGAGGATATAAATGATATAATAGAACTAAGAGGGAGGGGTAAGCGATGAATGATCCGCCTTCTCCACGAAAAGGTTGAAGCTCGTCCGCGGAGAGACCCTAAACTGGGCGGGCAAGGGGGGGGGGGGAGGGGCAATGAGTAAAGAAAAACAAAAGCAATTGGACGAAGGGAGGAAAATAATAAAAAAAAAAAGACAAGCGATAATAAAAGCTAGCGTGGTCACAGTCAAGTTTGCAACTCCTTTCACTAATGTGGGAGTTTGCCTGCAGTGAGTTCAGGAAAGATCGCATACGTGTGTGGATGGGGGGTTATGGCCAAATGGTGAAAGTAAACAAAGTGCAGGTTGGTGAAAAAAAATACAGCATTTATTATAAACTTATAAGATAAACAACATAAGGCAGGTCATTCGGGAAAAAAATTGAATCTCTTTTGTTTCAATATCATCCCTTACATATCTATGCATAAGTAACAATATTAAACTAGATTTAAATGGGACTGCATCAAATTTAATGCACACGAGCCTTTAATAGCGAATTATTGACCTGTGTAACACTAATAACTTTTTATATAGGACAAAGTATCTTGGCATGTGTCAATACCATCAGTTGAATAAATAATTTAAAGTTTACAATCTTTTAACCTACTTAAATATGCCTGAGCCTGTTTTTTACTAGACTCATCTTGGGGTTCACCTCGGAGGAACGAGTTTATAATTTTGGCAACAGGTTCAGGATTAGTCAAGTGAAAGTGATGAGAGGAGCTTTCTAACACTTCCAATACAAAAGGATGGCTGTTCTTTATGTACAAATCGAGCATTTCCCGAGACGTCTCTACGCTATTAAAGAACTGAGTCGAAGTTGCTTTAATTAGGAGAGTATCACAGGTAAGTTTGTATGCAAATGCTGCTTGCTGCTCATAGGTCATCGATAGGGTGCTAACTGCCTTCAAGAGTGGGGATTGGGTAAGAGAGTATTTCCCATCTTCATGACGGCGAGATCCTCGCACCAAAAGGATTCGGGCTGCTTCAGGAGTCAAACTTTCCTTGTAAGACTTGACAATTTTAGTGACAAGCTCTTGATAGTCATAGCGGGGCGGTTCGGAAGAGACCTTTTGTTCTGCTTCCAGGAGAGTTTGAAGAGATTGCCTAGTTCTCTTTGGCTGATCTTCGGCATCTATATGAATTAGCTTAATCAAGTCTATCATTATTAATTTATGAATCCTTTCAGGCATTGTGCCTGCGTAGAGCTTTGACACACCTGCACCCATACTGTGACCAAGTAGTATTACCTGCAGGAAGAAACGAAATAATGAAAATAGATAAAATTTTGGAAATAATTTGAAAAGTAAGCAATATGTAATGAACTCATAATAAAACCCCTCGAAAATAAATAGACTGAAATTTATGAAAAAAAATTCTTTCTTAACAAAAGTAATATTACAATAATTGGTGCAATGCATAAGACCCTTCTAGAGATAAAGCATGAAATAAATGGAATAAAAAGGGCAAAAAGAAAATGAAAGGAGGAAAATATTTTTTTTAATTGAAAGCAAAAATCGATGAGGGTAGTGAATCCAGTATAGTTTCAAGAAGAAATCTGTAAAGAAAGTGGCAAAAATATAGTTTAAAATGAACGAAAGATACACTTGCTCCCGTTTTTTTATTCTAAGGGACAATCTTTTGCGCCGGAAAAAACACATATAAGACGAGCTCCAGCGTATAAGGGAGGCCGACATTCTCCCGGCCCCAAGCAGTCATCGCAGTAAGGTGACGGGGTAGCGCTGCGTTCCCCGAATGTGCCTAATTCGAAGAAGACCTGAAGTCGCCGAGGCATTAGAGAGTACGTCGACGGGAACAGTCGCGGCGTATTGGCACGCAACTTTACGTTTGCCATGCAGCCCGGAGGGATGACCTGCTTTATGACATGTAGTCAATGAGGAAGAGCAAAACGCAGGTCTAGTGGCGCAGTCCCCGCGGACTCCTTGGCGCCCTAATTTCACGCATTACCTACATATCCGGAATCCAATAGAATATAATCTCGACATACGCCCGGCTGGTGGTAACCGTGACGTCACGGATACCGTGAATCAGGGGTGTGTGGATATTCCAATGGACAGAGAGCAGAGCTTGGTCTGAAGATGAATACGCAGAAGACCAAAACCACCAATGTCAGACAAGCTTCCTCCAATTACTGTGGAAGGAGAGCAACTTGAATATATGGAAAACTTCCAGTACCTTACCAGTCACCTCTCAGCGAATGCAAACATCGACAAGGAAGTGGAACCTCGCCTCCACAACGCTGGAGCAGCCTTCCAGAAACTAAAGTCAAATCTTTGACAATCGCGGCCTAAGAACAAAGACAAAGCTCATGGTATACAATGCTGTGGTCCTCACGGTACTACTATACAGTGGCGAAACATGGACCACATACGGCGTCATGTGAAGTTACTCGAGAAGTTCCACCAAAGATGTCTTCGAAGAATTCTACACATTTCCTGGGAGGAACGAAGAACAAACATCAGAGTTCTAGAGGAGGCAGATTCCACCAATGCCGAGGCCCTCCTAATGCCAACATCAACTTAGATGGGCGGGGCATTGCGCTTGAATGCCAGAAACAAGACTGCCTCGGCTGCTCTTGTTCACCGAACTTGAAACTGGCACCCGCGCAAGGCCAAGAAAAGTGATGGAAAGATACATTGAAGTCCTACAAGAAGGAAGGAAACATTAACGTTAACTCATGGGAGACCTCCGCGGGGGATCGCCCTGGCTGCCAACATGCAGTGGCGAGGTTCGAAACCACCCGACGTGACAACAGCAGTGCGGCAACAACTGATCCCTGGTACCATCTGCCGGACGTGCGAGAAACAGTGCCGGTAGCGACTGGGCCTCCTCAGCCACCTGAGGAGCCACAGGATCGATGGGTCACACAGAGGACGTCATCCTCGCTTGCGAGTGACAGCTGACGATCCTCCTTTGAAGGTAAAGTCCAGTCGGCGGTCTTCAGCCACATCCCGATGTACATTGAATCTTGGCGGAGTAGCATCCCGACCCCCAGAATGCGGAGAAAGCAATCGCTAAAGACTCTGCAACGGACGCGGGGGTAAAGAGATTGTAGTCCCATTCAGCTGGAGAACTGGAGGAGGGGTCCTACGAGAACTTGCCCCGAATCCTTTTGACTCGCTTCAAAACTTCCACTAGATGGGTCTCCCGTTCAAAGAAGACAGGGATGCCCCGTCAGGAATAGCGGCAGAGGTACTTCGAAACATACCTGAACTTAGCCCTAGGTCGACGAAATTCCCCCCCCCCCAACAGAGAATTTGTTCGGGCAGGGCTTATAGGGCATGTAAGCTGTTTGAGAGCAGTCTCACACTCGGATGCGCACCACGGAAGCGGTCGGCGTGCAAAAAGGCCAGACGTTCTAGGAATAGCATTTAGGCCTACGGCGATGAGGTTGCCAGAGAACTCAGCGGTCTCATTCATCAACCTAAGCTCCTTGACTGGGAGAGGAAATCAGTCATTTCGTGAAAAGCGGAACACCACGCCCCCACCAAGCACCACCGGGAGCCCTCTCAGGCAACAGCAGTTCAGAAAATGATATTTGAATGGGAAAGTGATCACTACCATGGAGGTAATGATCACCCAAAATAGGCTGTGCATCCGGGAAGCACAGGGATAGATCAAGAGAGGAAAATGAAGTGGTTCAAGGGCATTGATGCGTAAACTATTCCACATTTAGGACACCTATCGCCAACTAGTCGATCAGGTGGGCAAGGAAATGACCCCTGGGATTGATCGAGTAGTCTGGAAAGGTGTCTACCGTTCAAATCCCCGAGCAGTAGAAGGGGCCTAAGCAACAGTGCCAGGATGTGGCGGAAGTCCCGGGTCGAAATCGGCTGACGGTGGAATGTACTCAGAAATAGCATTACACCCCATATCCAGGTGCAGCTACACTGTTACTGCCTGGAAGGAGATATTTAAAGCAGAGAAGAACGGATACATCATACCGGGTGTAATTGGGGTATCCTCCTGCCCGGCCCCTATCCCGTGATGGAGTCGCAAAACCCATATACCACGGTAGTGTGGGGAGGGGTCATGCACCCATGATTTCCTGCAAAAAGATGATTGCTAACGGGGAACGGGAGGAGAGGAGCCTCCGTGGCAAGGAATATGCCCTCCAGGCCTAGCTAGGAAGAGATGCGGGGACCCTTTTCGAATAGAAGACCCTCACTGGCAGCATTAGGAACCACGGAAGACGACCTCATGACTACCTTTAGGCCTTTGTGCCGCCAGCTCTACCAGGCGAGCGCTCAGGGTGAGTAGAACCCGCAGAAGGGTTCCGAATGGGCGTGGAAACGATCGTACTCGTAGGCCTGGAGGGGGCAGAAGCACAGAGGGTGCTTTTTAAATTGAGACCCAAGGCGTCCCAGGCAGCACCGAGCGCGCCTGACCAAATCCTTAGCCTCGCGAAATGAGACGCTCCGTAGCCTGAATGGCTAGGGTTTCTCCTCCAGGAGATGCGCATCACAGTGCTGCGAAGAAGAGGGACGTAACTCTCCGCAATTGACACACTTGGTCATTCACGATTTTTTTTTTTTTTTTTATTTAAGCGACTATCTGGCGACTGCCGACTCAGGCATATGTCGCCGTAAACAAACAGCCTAGTTCTAGGCTACTTTAATAAATTGAACAGAAAACAACAATAAAAAGAAATAACAATAACAATAACAAAAACAATTAAACCTGGTTAAATGAAAGGGAGAAGGTCGGCCTCCCACAAAAAGTCAACAAATCCACCAGTCAAAGTGCACGCACTCGTCCCGAGTAAAAGGGACAGGCGGTAGCGACCCCGCCCATCCCGGTACCGGAAAAGGTATCGTGCGCGAAGTTCACCAAGACTGGGACATTCGACAAGAATGTGCCGAACAGTCTGGGGGACTACGCAGTCGTTGCAATAGAGCGCAGGCGAGCGCTCCATCAAATAGCGATGCGTCACACGAGTGTGTCCGATTCGGAGACGAAAGAAAGCAACCTGAAGCCGCCGCGGCATTGGGGGATAGGTCCATGGGAACAGTGGCGGCGCAATGGCACGCAACTTGAAGTTCCCTTCGACCGTCTCCCATCTTCTTTGCCAAGCAGTCCGAAGAGCTGCCCGTATTCCTGCCATGTAGTCGGTGTGAGGAAGAGCGAAACGCTGGTCCGGTCGCAGAGTCCACGCGGACTCTTTGGCGCCCTCATTCCCCACAATTCGTACATGTCCAGGAACCCAGCAGAAGATAATCTCGACATCTGCCCGGCTCGCCAAAACCGGGGCGTCACGGATATCGCGAACCAGGGGATGCGGAGATTCCAATGCCCCGAGAGCACTCAGGGCACTTTGTGAGTCGCTATAGATCACAATCCGGTCTCCGAACCGGGCACGTCTCGTAATGTCCCATACCAAGTGGTGTATTGCTACCAGCTCGGCCATGAAGACAGACGCAGCGCCTGGTAGAGCCCCGCTGACTTCAAACAGAGGGGATACGGCGTGGAAGCCGACCCCCTCTTGGGACTTGGAGCCATCCATATACACTGGCACGGTTCCAGCGTGACACGATGTGTGCTCCAAAAAAGTCGAACGCAATACTCCCGGCGCTGTACAAGCTTTGGGAGCAGAGGCGTGGCCACAAATAGCCAAATGTGGAACCCTCCAGGGTGGCGTCCTGGGCAGAACCAGGGGCGCCACCGGCCCGAGAGCTATATCTACCTCTCGAAGGAGTTTCCTGGCCCTAAACCCAAAGGGCTTAGGGTATGACTGGCGTCTCTCGGCGGCATAGGCACCATCGAGATCAGCTGCGGATGCAGTGAGAACTGTTGGCGACTGATGGAGGCGCCGGGCTCGCGCGTAAAGGCGAGTGATCCGTATACACTGGCACGGTTCCAGCGTGACACGATGTGTGCTCCAAAAAAGTCGAACGCAATACTCCCGGCGCCGTACAAGCTTTGGGAGCAGAGGCGTGGCGACAAATAGCCAAATGTGGTACCCTCCAGGGTGGCGTCCTGGGCAGAACCAGGGGCGCCACCGGCCCGAGAGCTATATCTACCTCTCGAAGGAGTTTCCTGGCCTTAAACCCAAAGGGGTAGGGTATGACTGGCGTCTCTCGGCGGCATAGGCACCATCGAGATCAGCTGCGGATGCAGTGAGAACTGTTGGCGACTGAGGGAGGCGCCGGGCTCGCGCGTAAAGGCGAGTGATGCACTGCACGCGGCGCAGAGCGAGTGGCATCTCCCCAGCATCGACCAACAGACTCTCAATGGGGGAAGTGCGGAAGGCACCGGTCGCAAGGCGAAGGCCGGTGTGGTGGATCGAATCCACCTTCCGCAATAAACGCTCGGCTGCGGATGCATAAAACTCGCATCCGTAGTCGAGCTTCGAGCGAACAAAGGATCGATAAAAAAGTAAGGCAGTAGCCCTATCAGCGCCCCAAGCGCTGAACGTCACGGAACGGACAATGTCCATGGCGCGGGTACAAGAGACCGTAAGGCTGCGAATATGAGCCTCCCAGGTGAGGCGTCGGTCGAATACAAGACCAAGGAAACGGTGCGACTCAACCACATCCAGGCGCACGCCATTAAGAAACAAATCTGGGTCGGGGTGAAGCCGTGGATGGCGGCAGAAGTGCACCACCTTAGTCTTGGCCAAAGAAAACCGAAACCTGCGCGCTTCGGCATAGCGAGAGACGCGGTTCAATGCCTGTTGGAATCGACGCTCCAGAGTTGGCATCTGGGCCGCGCCAAAGGAGATCGAAAGGTCGTCCACGTAGAGCGTAGCAAGAACATCTTCCGGCAGCACCGAGGTGATGCCGTTGATGCTCAGGGCAAAGTGTGTGACACTGAGGACACTTCCCTGTGGGACACCCTCTTCCTGCTCCTTTGGGCCGGAGAGGGCTCCCCCCACCCGTACGCGGAATCGACGATCTCGCAAAAATTCAGATATAAACATTGGGAGGCGTCCCCTCGCCCCCATCGTGTCGAGAGTCTCCATGATACCGTATCGCCATGCGGTATCATAGGCCTTCTCCAGATCGAAAAACACCGTGGCGTAGTGCTGTCTACGAAGGAAAGCCTCGCAGACGGCATTTTCCAGTCGGAGCAGAGCATCCGACGTGGAGTGGAACTTGCGGAAGCCGCACTGTGCAGAAGACAGATGGCCTCCGCTGTCCAGGAAAAAGGCTAATCTAACATTTCCCAATTTCTCCATCAACTTGCACACGCAAGAGGTTAGAGAGATTGGGCGGAAACCGGTCGGAGTAGAGTGATCTCTCCCCGGTTTGCGAAAGGCGAGCACAGTAGCGATTCGCCAGGAGTCTGGGAGAAGACCTTCCACCCAGATCCTGTTGAACAAATCTAACAGAAAGGCCATGCCTCGCTCACCCAGGTGTCGAAGCATGGCGTACGGGACACCGTCCGGACCATGGGCGGTGTCCGCGCACGAAGCGAGAGCGGAACGCAACTCACTCACAGTAAACTTGTCGTTGAAGGGTTCTCCGCCTCTGGAGGTAAAGTCCAGCCGGCGGCCGTCCGCGACATCACGACGTGCATTGAATGCTGGCGGAGCAGCATCAGTGCTAGAGAATGCGGAAAAAGCAGTCGCTAAGGATTCCACCACGGACGCGGGGTCCGAGATTGCGGTCCCATTCTCCTGGAGAACGGGAGGGGGGTCCTGCGAGAACTTGCCCCGAATCCTTTTGACTCGCTTCCACACCTCAGCTAAAGGGGTCTTCCCGTTAAGTGAAGACACGTATGCCCGCAAAGAAGAGCGGCGGGCGTGCTTCGAAATATACCGGAACCTAGCCCGACGAAATTCAGCGACAGTGAAATCGTTCGGGCAGCGCTTATAGGCATAACGCTTCTGTTTGAGGGCCGTCTCACACTTAGGCGACCACCATGGGAGTGGTCGGCGTACAAAACGGCCAGACGTCCTACGAATAGTAGTCAGGCCCACGGCGATGAGGTTGCCGGAGAAGAACTCAACAGCCTCATCTACCGACCTAAACTCCTCGACTGAGATAGAGAATTCAGTCATTTCCTGAAATGCAGGCCACCGCGCCCGCGCCAAGCACCACCGAGGTGGGCTCTCAGGCGGCAGTTGCCCTGAAAATGATATTTAAATGGGAAAGTGATCACTACCATGGAGGTCGTCGACCACCCCCAATCAAAATCAGGCTGTGCATCCGAGGAGCACAAGGATAGGTCAAGACAAGAAAATGAAGCGGTTCTCGGACAGTGATGCGTAAATTCATCCACGTTTAAGACACCCATCTCAAGCTCTTCCAATCAGATCGGCAAGGACTTGTCCCCTGGGATTTATGGAGTAATCTCCCCAGAGAGGATGCCTGCCGTTCAGATCTCCAAGCAAGAGATAGGGCCTCGGCAACCGTGCCACGACGCGGCGGAAGTCCACCGCGTCGAAGTCAGCTGACGGTGGAATGTACGCAGAAATGATAGTATACCTCCTATCTAGGTGCAGCTGCACAGCCACTGCTTGAAAGGAGGTATCTAAAGAGAAAGGAAGAACGGAGACATCATGCCGGGTGTAAACCGCGCATCCCCCAGCCCGGCCATCCCGCGGTGGTGGGGTCGCAAGACCCTTATACCCCTGGAGGGCGGGAAGGGGGCACGCGCCTAGCATGGTTTCCTGCAAAAAGATAGCTAACGGGGAACGGGACGAGACGAGCCTCCGCAGCTCCTCCCAGAGTGGCCCGGAGTCCACGGCAATTCCATTGAAGGAATATGCCCTCCAGGCCTAGCTCGGAGGAGACGCGGGGGCCCTCCTTGAACTGAAGACCCTCACGGGAATGGCCGTACGCTTCCCGGGGGCAGAACCCCGGGCGCTGTTGGCCGGACAGAGCGCTGAAGGCGCCGTCGCCTTCGAGGACTTATTGGGGGAGGTTGGGCTCGCCATGCGAGTCTTTTCCTCCCTCCGCCTCGAAACCTTAGGCGGGCGTTGTGGCTTCGGAGGCGGGGGGCCCTCTTTTCGAGGAACCACCGTCTCTGAGCCACTCGCTCCACCTCGGGGCGTGGGCGAAGGAGCCGAAGCTCCCTTGTTGCTGTTTTTCCTTTCGGGGGACAGCTTTAGGAACCCCGGAAGATGGCCTAGCGACCATCTTCAGGGGTGTTGCCTCCTGTGAGTCTAACGACTCGGTGGAGGCGCGTAGCCGTTTCGCCTTACGGGAAACGGTCACGCTGGGGAAAGAGGGGGAAGCCCTGGTTTTAGCCGGGGCTGGGTATGAACCCTTTTTGCCGCCAGCTTTACCAGGGAAGCGCCCGGGTTGGGTAGAGCCCGCAGAAGGGCTCCGAATGTGGGCGGAAACAACCGTGCTCGTTGGCCTGGATGGGCCAGGAGCAGAGGGTGCCTTTCTAATTATTGAGGCATATGACATCCCAGTCAGAGCCGGGCGTTCCAGGACCAAGTCCTTAGCCTCGCGGAATGACGAGTTGATCCTGGGCCCGAACGGCCAGGATTTCTTTCTCAAGGAGATATGCACCACATTGCTTCGAAGAAGCAGGGTGCCGCTCTCCGCAATTGACACACTTGGCCACACACGATTTGGACTTATCGTGTGCGACCTTGGAGCAATTTACACAGACTTCGGGCGACCCCGACTTTGCACGTCTACATGAGCGATTCGTATGGCCGAAGCGGTGACAGTAATAGCACCGCCGCGGCAGTGGCACGAATGTCTTCACGCGGTAACGGTACCAACCGCCATGCACCGACTCAGGGAGCTTGTCACAGTCGAACGTGACGAAGAGTGTAGGGGTGGGTCTCGAGGCCCCTCCCTGTTTTCTCATCACACGTTCGACCTTGACTGCCCCATGGTCGGCCAGCTCTAGGGTGATGTCCTCAATGGAGTAGTCAACGAGTTCCCTCGCATAAACTACTCCTTTCACAAAGTTCATGGTAGAGTGCAGCGTCACACTCACCGGGGTGCCATGAAGTGTCCGAAGAGCACTTATCTTGGACGCCTCGGCGGGATTCGCCAGAAGGCTCCCGTCCGAGAAACGGGTCACCTTCGGCTCTCTACCAATTGCATTAGCTAATCCTCTCCTATGATGGATCATGTTGCCCTTGGACAACATGGTACCATCAGTGGAGCGAATAACGAGGAAGCGTTTGAAGCCAGCGGGCTCGAAAACGCCAGGTAACCTCTGAATCAGGGGCCCCGATGTCATCGAGGCTCCACCCTGTGCACTTTTGGTCTTAGTCAGGGGCTCCGCAACCTGGGGGGCAAAGGGGCCGGATGTGCCGATCTTGGCTTGGTCGCTTGCTAGAGTGGCAGCAGACCCATCCGTCCCCGCAGCCCCCGCGGATGGAGAGGAGCCCCAAGTCTTCTTTTTTGGAGAGGAGGGCGGAGAATGAACCCGCTTCTCACTCCCAATGGTAGAAGCCTCTAGGCCAGATGTACAGGCCTCAGCGAGGTCCTTCTCCGAAATGGAGAAGGTCCTGGTGGTCGCAGGGGCATCATCCGGAGGAGATCCCTCCCCTCCTTGTACTGCCTGAGAATCCCCAGCCGCTTGAGGAGGACCTTGCATAGGGGCGGATTCGGGTTCGGTGCTTGGCGCCGAGCCCAGATTTCCCCCCATGGAAGGCCCTACCGTCTGAGGCTGGTTTTCCTCAAGGACCATGTCTATCACAGGAGGGGCCTCCAGTTGGCCATCCCCTCCCAGGACATCGCAGGGCCCCTTGGCAGCGTCATGATTCTTAAGTGGGGAGGCACAGGCCTTGACCCCGGCAAGGTTTAATATTCTTGCCAGCAGGTCTTTTGAGGGAAGCGACCGAAGGGGCCTGGCTTCCTTCTCCCCCCTAAGGGGGTTTGCCCTACCGAGCCGCTTACACGAGGGGCGGTCGGCAATGGGCTGCCTGCTGGCTTTCTTGGCAGTCCCCTTAGAAAGCAAAGGAGGGACTGCCGCTGGAGATAGGGAGGTGCCCGAAAGCACCTCCAGAGAAGGGGGTGAGGGGAAGTCCCCTACACCCGTAGGCGTAGGAGAGGAGTAAGCCTCCTCTCCGGTTAAAGAAGTATGGAGGGTCCCCTGCGCAAGCACAAGGGCAAGGACCTCCATTTTCTCGGTGGAGCTGCCCGAGGGCAGCTCCATTGATGTTCTTTGGGAAGTTGGGTTTTTTTTTTATTTACATCATTGGGCATGGTGACCCTATTTGTGCTACGGGATGCAATAGCTCATCACCTCTTGCAGTTGCCCGCACTGCAAGAGGTGCTTACAGGCCTGGCAGAGCCAGGCGCCGCCATTTTGGACCACGCCTGGTGGCCTGACAGTCCATCGGCATGGCGGCTCCACCTTAGACACGGCGTAAAAAGGGATAGAATGTGAAGAGGAGAGGAAAAGGGATGTGAGGAAGGTATGGGTGGGGATGAAGCAGGTTGTTAAAAAAAACCCATCCCAAACTTGAGCTCAGGGGTTAGGGAACATTGTCCCCTCCCCCCTCAGCCCCGATCCGGGACGGTTGGCTTGATAAGAAGGTCAGCATATATCCTGTGAAATTAGAGGCTGACCAGAGAAAGTTGCAGGAGAAGTTGTATGAAAAGAGAGGAAACAAGTGTTTTGAAGGAAGGAAGAGAGGCTAAGCTGGGGCCGGACGGGATGCTGAGTCCCGTCAGCACGGCGGCCAGGATGGCAAATCGCCGCGCCCCTTACGGGGTGGTCATTCACGAATAGGGACTTTGCGTGTATGGCCTTGCAGCAACTTACACAAACTTCGATGGCAATAGTAGCACGAATGACTTCACGCAGAGGCGATACCATCCGGCATGCACCGACTCAGTGTGCCTGTCACGGTCGAACATGATGAAGAGAGGTACGGGTGGGTCACAAAGTTTTTGGTAGAGTGCGTAGTCACACTCACCGGCAAGTCATTAACACATTCGCTCCCGAGCCTCAATTTATGTTTTATCCCCAGGTCCCAAAGCGATATTTTAATTAACATGCACGGCGTAATATTTTTACACTACAGCATACGAGGCAAGGATCACATAAATAGTATTAGATACCCATGACCAACTAGTAGGTCGTGTGGTACCTTAGTTTAAATTAAATCATATATATATATACACTTGCTCCGGAAAGTATTTACCTGTCCCTGTTACAGGGAGGGTAATGAAAGTTAGAGGCATTAAGATGAACCTAATAAGGGACATCTACAAAACTTTAGTACTTGATAAACAAATAGAGGAGTAATAACCCGTTTTATGAAATTTGGCAACCAAAAAGTATACTATTATCTTCACATTCATATGTTTAATTTATCTGGTTTTACCAACCATTTCTTCAGCATTATAAACTCATATTCTGGCATCAAATCAAGAATAATTACAAAATTCAAATCTAAAATGAGCTACAAGATTTCTGAAGAACTAAATACCTCTAAATCTATAGTGCAGAAAGTTTAAGGAATTGGGGGCAACTGAAAATCTCCCTCAGTAAGGTATCCTCAGAAAACTTTACTCAGCATGGTTTGGTGAATCCTAAGATCTGTTCAAAATAAACCAAGGATGAGTAGAAGTAGTGAATGATCTGTTAGGAGAGGAAGCCTTTGGTTTAGTTTAAACACTAATATGTTGCGAAAGTGGAAATGCATCTGAGGAAAACTCTTTTATTGAAAATCTTTCATTTGAAAAATAATCTGAAGTATGCAACAATCATTTTGGGGGAAAGATTTCAATTTTAGGAGCCATTTGCTAAAGTCAGATGAAATGGAGATTCAAGTTGTTTGGCATAAATGATGATAGGTATGTTTCACTTAAAAGGGGTGAGGGTGTTTTTTCCCTAAAATTTTGTTCCCACAGTAAAACATTGAAGTGGATTTATTATGTTATGGGGCAGTTTCTGTACAACAGGCATTGATACACTTCATCTAATCATTGGAACAATGAATAAAAAATACTAGAGAAAGATTCTTAAAGAGTATCTGAATAGTGATGCAAGCTTGCCCTATTAAGAAGATGGGTCTTAGAACATGTTAACCCCAAACACATCTATATTGGTTTCTTCCTGGTTGAAGCGAGGTAAGATCAATCATCAGACTTCAAACATATAGAAAATTTATTGCATGAACTGAAGGTCTGCAAAATTGATGAATTAGAGAAGTTTTGCAAAGATGAGTAGAACAAAGATCCATCCGTACTTTGTTTAAACTTAGTCATAAACTATAATAGTTTGAGTGTCTTTAAGAAAAAATGTCATACGATTGACTAGTAGTTATCAAATTGTATGGGGATTGAATACTTTATTAAAAATTTGTATAGTATTGTTATTCCTTTATTTTTCCCCAAGAATGTCGTTGTCCTTTCGTTGGATAGGGGGATCAGCCTGCTCAATGGAGCGGGACCTCCTTGAGGTTTATTTAGGTTCTCATCGTTATGTTATTCATGGTCTCCTCCTGTCCCTTTCACATGTGGTTGATTGTGCCTGAGTATATTTGTGTAGGTGGTTGTAGTGCATGACTGAATGAATGTGTGGGTGCTAGTGCGCTTCATAGGTTTAAGTTTGGACTTTTGCTGTCTCGTTGCACCAGAACTGCTTCACCAGGGTGGGTCATTCCATGGCTGAACTGCGCTGAGTTGGATGTGGTAGGTACCCAGGCTGTGGCTACCTAACACGATGGTCTTTGCACCCTCAACAGGAAAATTCCAAAGGCAGCCTCCCATTTTAAATATGATGGTGCTGGCTGAGAAACTAGGAATGCACAGGGTCCTTCCCCCCTTTAGGGGTGGTGGTGCATTGGTGGGTTCCACGCTGCGCAAGGTTGCACCCCCAAATAATATAATAGTTTAGGGGTAAAAATGAACAAAACACTACACAGAAGTTTTGGACTTCTGTTCCTGGTGAAGCTCGATTAAAAATGTGAGAGGCTGAGAGGGCAGGTAATCCTTTAGATGCCATCACAAGGATCTGCAGTTATATATCTTTCACATATTTTGGCTTCTCTCTTCACAAATCTTTTCTCACAAACTTTCTGCATGAAATGGTCTCATGATTTTTAAAAATCTTTATCTATTTCTTCCCTTTCAGTCTCCCTATTTTTATCTTTCAGCTAAAAGAGCCAAGAGGGATAGCAGTACTGGAATAGATATTTTTATCCATAGTGAAGCATCGTCATTTAGAAGAGCTCTAACATATAGCTTAAGAAAAAACAAGATGAAGACCATCTACACCCACCTCTGCCAGCATGAAAAGCTGGAGAGAGCCAAGAATTTTCACAGTAAAGCTATACTTAAAAAAAAAAATTATATCTACATAAAATTTAAAGGAAACAAGGACAATTTGGTGGCACCAAATTTAAAAAAGAGTCTAGTAAAAAGAATAAGAAGAAATTCAAGCAAAACTACAAAAAAAAGATTCAATAAAGGCGTTAGAGCATCTAAATACAAAAAAAGCAAATTTTACAAGGCTGTAAAAGGAGTATAAAATAGAAAATACATCTATACAATTTTTTCTTTTATATATATATAGCCCATCTGGCAACTGCCCGCTTGGGCATAAGTCGACGGAAACACGATAGCCTAGAACTAGGCTACTTTAAAATAAAAATATGAAAACATAACAATGATAAAAATGTGAAAAACTTACAATTAGGAAGCAATCTCCGGCAGCGGGGGGAGGTCCCTCTCACCCCGGTGCAGGAGCGTGCAACCTACAAAGAAAACAATAACAAACAAAACAAAAAAAACCTTCTTAAATAAAGGGAAGAAGCCCAGCCTTCCCTAAAAGTCAACAAGTCAATGTGCACGAACTCGTCCCGAGTACAAGGGACAGGCGGTAGCGACCCTGCCCATCCCGGTACCGGGACAGTTATCGTGCGCGAAGATCACCCAGACTGGGACATTCGACAAGAATGTGGCGAACAGTCTGGGGGACGTCGCAGTCGTCACAGTAGGGCGCTGGCGAGCGCTCCATCAGATAGCGATGCGTCACACGAGTGTGCCCGATTCGGAGACGACAAAAAGCGACCTGAAGCCGT
Organism: Ceratothoa steindachneri; assembly: GCA_963969495.1. Taxonomy (NCBI): domain Eukaryota; kingdom Metazoa; phylum Arthropoda; class Malacostraca; order Isopoda; family Cymothoidae; genus Ceratothoa; species Ceratothoa steindachneri. Next base: position 110,165,144 of record OZ018318.1, read on the forward strand.
CACGGCATTGGGGGATAGGTCCATGGGAACAGTCGCGGCGCAATGGCACGCAACTTGAAGTTCCCTTCGACCGTCTCCCATCTTCTTTGCCAAGCAGTCCGAAGAGCTGCCCGTATTCCTGCCATGTAGTCGGTGTGAGGAAGAGCGAAACGCTGGTCCGGTCGCAGAGTCCACGCGGACTCTTTGGCGCCCTCATTCCCCGCAATTCCTACATGTCCAGGAACCCAGCAGAAGATAATCTCGACATTCGAATGCCTGGCTCGCCAAAACCGTGGCGTCACGGATATCGCGAACCAGGGGATGCAGAAATTCCAATGCCCCGAGAGCACTCAGGGCGCTTTGTAAGTCGCTATAGATCACAATCGGGTCTCCGTACCGGGCACGTCACGTAATCTCTCGTACCGAGTGGTGTATTGCCACCAGCTCGGCCGTGAAGACAGACGCAGCGCCTGGCAGAGCCCCACTGACTTCAAACAGAGGGGATACAGCGTGGAAGCCGACCCCCTCTTCGGACTTGGAGCCATCTGTATACATTGTCACGGTTCCAGCGTGACACGAGGTGTGCTCCAAAAAGGTCGAACGAATTACTCCCGGCGCCGTACAAGCTTTGGGAGCAGAGGCGTGGCGACAAATAGCCAAATGTGGTATCATCCAGGGTGGTGTCCTGGGCAGAGCCAGGGCGCCACCGGCCCGAGAGCTATATCTAGTTCTCGAAGGAGTTTCCTGGCCCTAAGCCCTTGGGCTTAGGGTATGACTGGCGTCTCTCGGCGGCATAGGCACCGTCGAGATCAGCTGCGGATTCAGTGAAAGCTGTTGGCGACTGAGGGAGGCGCCGGGCTCGCGCGTACAGGCGAGTGGCATCTCCCCAGCATCGACCAACAGGCTCTCAATGGGGAAAGTGCGGAAGGCACCGGTCGCAAGGCGAAGGCCGGTGTGGTGAATCGAATCCACCTTCCGCAATAAACGCTCAGCTGCGGATGCATAAAACTAGCATCCGTAGTCGAGCTTCGAACGAACAAAGGATCGATAAAAAAGTAGGGCAGTAGCCTTAAAAGCACCCCAAGCGCTGAACGTCACGGAACGGAGAATGACAATGGCGCGGGTACAAGAGACCCTAAGGCTGCGAATATGAGCCTCCTAGGTGAGGCGTCGGTCGAATACAAGACCAAGGAAACGGTGGGACTCAACCACCATTAAGAAACAAATCTGGGTCGGGGTGGAGTCGTGGATGGCGGCAGAAGTGCACCACCTTAGTCTTGGCCAAAGAAAACCGAAACCTGCGCGCTTCGGCATAGGGAGAGATGCGGTTCAATGCCTGTTGGAGTCGACGCTCCAGAGTTGGCATCTGGGCCGCGCCAAAAGAGATCGAAAGGTCGTCCACGTAGATACATCTATACAAATAAATTGACTAAAACAATTATGGATGGAGTAATAAACAAATGACAGACTATGACTAAACAAGCTAGAAACCTATAAAACCAATCTAAATGAACACCATAAAAGGGCAAGCTAACACAAACTAAACACCATAAAAGGGAAAGCTGACTCAATCTAGAATAACATCATACAATTCTCGATACTACTGGAGATGTATACCAGGATTACACCCAAAATTATGTAGCCAAGGATCAGATGGGAATGGACGACTAAAGGCAGCAGAGCCACCTCAAAGGAATGAGACTTCTGAAATCTGGATGGCCGTGGGTAAACTCATTGCTTTAGAGAAAATGAAAACGGTTTGAATGAAGTTCATAGATTCATCACACAGCATCAGCCAAAGACCCGACACATACTTCCATAGGACAGGAAATAAATATCTGTACAGCAGAACTGCAAGGAAATTTACACAGCCTTCCCTGTCTGCAAGCTCATTTCCACTCCACTGACCTCCACATGACTAGCTTTGGATCAACCACAACCAAACCTCCCGCACCTGAGGGTAGCTAGGATAACTTAAAGAAGGGACTTAAAACGAATAAGAAAAAAATCATGCTCACATACCCCAGAGGAGCCCTGCCTCCTTCAGGGATCTAAGCTAGCTATCAAAACACTATGTTTAAATTTTTTTAGTCTCTTCTGGCATCCACCAGTGATGGCACAACACCTAAATAACAAATGGCTAAGAGTCTTCTAATGTCACGGTACCGGGTTGGATCCTGACATGAGAAAACACAAACATCAGCACATGTAGAGATCTGGCTATCAATTGGTGGATGCACTATGCTCAGCCCTGCACTGGGATTGGTAGCTCTTACACTTCTCATCACAGTCAGCATCCACCATGGCCAAAAAAGTATGCCAAACTACTACTACAAAAATTGCCTGAGTTTGTCACTAAAAAAAAGGAAAAGGAAAAAAAAAAGAAAAAAAGTCATCACTACCAGAAAAAATGTCACAATATAAAGCAACAACAAATATCTATCTACAATGTATGCTCAGACTCTGAGAGAGGCATACTTCCTAATGGACCTGTGTGCACAGTCAACACTATGGAGGCCCGCCTCTAAGAATTCAATCACACCACAGTCTGGTGAGCAGGAGGAGCTTGGCCCCAGCATGAGGGACAAGGAGTAGCCTCTCTGCTTCTTGCAATACTGGGTCAGGTATTGCTCACGAAGCTCCCTCAGTATTCAATTAAATATACCTTACTGTCTGGGGGAAAAAGCAGTGGTCACAGTAAGGCGCAAAGGGGAATTCCATCAAATGGTGCTGCATCTCACAAATGTGTTCAATTTGGAGGAGACAAAAAATTATTTGATATCATCGAGGCATTAAATTTTTTTTTTCTGATTCACAATGATACTACATCCTGTGTGTCCAATTCAGAGGCCCAAAAATTTTTCAAGGTGCGGGTGCAAGAGACTGTAAAGCTGTGAATGTAAGCCTACTGGGTGAGGTGTTGGTCATAAAAAAAAGGCCGGCCAAGGAAATGGTGCAAACTGTTTAGGAATAGGTCCGGATTGGTTATTTTGGTTGCATAAGTGCACTACCTTGGTCTTGACCACCAAATAAAACAAATGTGAGTGTGTTGGCATAGCGAGATATACAGTTCAGAGACTGTAGGAAACGACATTCCAGTGTAGGCATCTAAGCTAGAATAAAAAGTGATGTAGTAAGGATCTTGGTAGAACAAGTTCTGGTAGCATTGAAATGATACTGTTGATGCTCACAGCAAAGTTTTTTTCATGATGCATTCCTCTTGACCTGTGGGACTTGAAAGATCTCACCTCACATTTATACAGAAAAAAAATCTTGCCCAGATGGAATAGGGTGGTTCTCCAAGATATCCTATTACCACAGGGTATCATAGGGCTTCTCCACATTAAAATACACTGTGGCAAAATGCTGTCTATGTGGAAAGTTCTCACGGATAGCAAGCACCCTCCAGCCAGAACAGAGCATCCAATGCTGAGTGGAACCAACCGAAGACACTACTGAGGACATGTCATCTAGTTGTGCAGAAAACAAGATAACTTATCATTTAGTAATTTCTCCAGTGTGGTGGAGTGATCTTTACCCATTTTATGAAAAGCAAGCACGGTAGCCAGTTGCCAAGATTCTGGAGAGATACACATATCCTGTTGTGTATAGCCATTCCTCACTTACCAAAGTGTTGAAGCATGGCTTAAAGGACATCAAACAGAACATGGGTGGTATTCTTACACTAAGCAAGATCAGAATGCAACTCGCTCAGCAAACACAGGTTGCTGAAAGGTTCTCCGCCTCTAGAGGTTGTCCAGTCAGGGCCCCTCAGCGACTGTACTTTAAATGTTGGTGGAGCAGCATCACATAGAATGCAGAGAAAGGGGTCATGAAGACTCCACTAGACACAGAGTCTGATATGATGGTCCCAGCTTCCTTAACCCTTTCCCTATGAAAGCCCACATGCTCATTCATAGAGAGCTAAAGAATCTGTGCAAATTCTGACTGATTGAAGATGTGTGCCAGATATAATATCTGATGTTAGGTTTAATGATTTACATGCTGTACTACGTAATTATGCAGGGCTGAATTTGCAGCACAACAGTAAAAAAAAAAACCCTCAAAGTATGAGCTGGAAGTTCAGAAGACAGGTCTGATAATTTATGGTAGTGGTATTCAAAAGCAAGAAGAGAGAAGATAAGGAGGAAGCATATAGTGAGTATAGTACTCAGTTTATTGATTCATGTATATTTAGTATGCAAATAATTTTGTGATTTGATATAAAACATTTTGTTTTTTAATAAAATTGATTAAAGAAGACAGAACACAACAAACAGGAAAAAAAAGGGCTGAATTAAAAAAGCTATAATACGTCAGATGCTGTTGCCACACTCTCGTACTGAAGAGATTAAGGACAGGAGGGTAGTGCTGAGTGGACTTGCCTCAAATAATCTTAAAACTCTTTCAAACTTCTGCCAGAAGGCTCCGCACATTAGGTGAAGATTTATGCCCACCAAGAAGAGATGTGAGCATCTTGTCTCTATGAGATGGAATCTGGATGCAGGCCAACTCTAATTAAATTGGAGAAGAGATCACTTTGCTCTTTCTCCAATTAAAGATGAGGGAAACCATGGATCGGCATACTAAATTCCTTCATGTGCCACCAAGAAGGAACTACTCTCTCCAAAGACAAATTCTCCAAGCTAGCCGACCTTTAAGAAATGGTATGTCCGGTATATTTGTGATGCTGGAGAATTTAGATAACCATTACTAAATAGGTCATATTCTAGGACATCATTCAAATTAAGCCTCCATAGCCTGATTTCCTTTACCCTCTGGTTTCTTCTTTTTAAACAATATTGTATGCAAAATTATATATATCATTTACATTCCTCCTACATATATCCCTTCATTCATAAGCAATTTACATGTAAATGGCCTTTGATCTTAATGGAAGGGAATGAGGAAATTGAATATTTACCCAGGATATAGAAAATTATTACTAAACTTAATATAGGAATGACTTAATGCTTACATAACTTCAGGGAATTCTTTTATATTATAAAAAGGGACAGAGGCCTTTATTGAATTAGGGAAGTTGTTTCAGTTTTCTCATGATGGGTTACTGAGAGGCTGTCAAGAGTGCGGAAAAGGGTTTTTTTTTTTCTCAAAGGGGAAAAGCATCAACCTCCAATCAGGAAATGATGCAGGGATCAAACATAAAGCAACAATCCCCTGAAAGAAGACTGTGTTTTATTTGTTAGTTTTGGAGGTGAAGAACCAGCAGAACCACAGTGGCCCAAGAGCTACATTGAACTCTCAAAGGAGATACTTTGCCTTAAACTTGAAAGGATGAAATGAGAGCCAATGGTGACTGAGGGAGATGCTGGGCCCAGGGATACAAGCATATACTGCACTATGTATGCTGTAAGTGAGTGGCATCTCTCCAGCATTGATAAGGAGGCTTTCTCTAAGGGATGTGTAGAAGGCACCAATTGCTAAACACAGACCAGCATGATAAATCAAGTCCATCTTCCACAATTCACACTCGGCTGTGGATGCATAAAACTCATCTAACAAGGCTCTCTAGGTAGAATGTGCAAGAACAACTCCCAACAGGACTAAGGTGAAACTGTTGATGCTCAAAGGCAAAAAGTGCGTCACTGAAAACACCTCTTTACTGCCTTATTGGACTGGAGAGCTCCTCAACCTGTATGTGGAATCAACGATCTTGCAAGAACTCAGACATAAAGATTCGGAGGAATCCGCTCATCCTGATAGTGTCGAGGGTCTCCATGATACTTTATTTCCATGCAGTATCATTAGGCATTTCCCAGATAAAAAAAACTGTGGCAAAGTGATGTCTTTGAAGGCTTCACAGATAGCATTTTCCAGCCAGAGCAGAGCATCTGATGTGGAATGGAACTTATGAAAGCCACACTGTGTAGGTTACAGGTGGTCGCCACTGTCCAGGGAAAAGTTAATCTAATATTAACCAATTTCTGTAATGACATACACATGAGGGAGGTTAGAGAACATAGGTGGAAATTAGCCATGGTAGAGTGATCTCTCCCTGGCTTGCAAAAAGCAAGCACAGTACCATTCACCAGGAGTAATCCAGATCCTGTTAAAACAATCTAGCATAAAAGCCATGTCTCCCACCTATGTTGAAGCTTGGAATAAAGGATATCATCTGGTCTAGAAGTGGTATTCTTGCATGAAATGAGTACAATGCAGCTCAATTGGTGTAAACAGATCAATTGAGGGTTCCCCAACCACAATGCACTATAAATGCTGGTAGAGCAGGATTCCTGCTTAAGAAACCGGACAAAGCACTCAGAAAGGATTCAGTCCCATCCTGCTGGAGGATGGGCTGGGATTGTGTGAGAAATTGCCCCAAATCTTTTTGACTTGCTTCCACACCTCTGCAATAGGCGAAAGTATTTGGGATATGTGTAGTGCATAATAGCATATCATTTCTCTCTAAGGGTCGTGAAAGACAATGAACAACCAAGGAAGTGGACAGCCTGCAAAATGACCATATATTCTAGCAATAGTTGTCAGGTCCATAGCAATGAGAGTGCTGAAGAAGAATTCAACAGCTTCATCAACCGACCCAAAGTCCTTGATTAGGATAGAAAAATCTGTTATCATTTCCTGAAATTCAGACCAACACACCCACTGCAAGCACCACCAAAGTGGTTTCTCGGGCAGCACCAGCCTAGAAAATGATATTTAGATAGAAAGTGATTACTACCATGTAGTCATGGCCAAAATTTGAGATTTTTTTTTTTTTATTATTATTCATTTTTATAAAATATATGTGATAGGAATAATTATTCAAATATAATTATTGCAGGTTTATTAAAAAGTCAGCATTTAAAAATATGAACAAATAGGGCATTGCTTCACTGACTCCAAAATTGTGCTCTGGTCATGTTCCTGTTGGAGGTAAGTTTCAGTGCCTGAAACTTTATTTGATCAAAAGGGTAAAATTATGAAAAATATGGGTTAAATGAATGATGTACAATTATAATCTATTTCAGTATTATTTTTTTTTGTAAAAAGAAATGTTCAAATCTTTTTCAATTCCAGAAATGGTTCTTTCTAAACAAAAGTGTACAACCATTGTTGCTTTACACCAAAATGGTCTGAAATGTAGGGAGATAATTGCTAAGGTTGCTTACACTCTTGTGAAGAAGTCTTCTGGGTGACCAAAGAGCTTGAAATAAACCCCAAAATTGCCTCCTGGTAATGTCTAAGCTCAGTGCACACAAGAACCTTACGGATACGCTCCACTTTTGTAGGAAATATAAAGAAAGGACTATTGAAGTGGGCAAAGCTGATATTCTTTGATGACGCTCTTGCTTGTTTGAAGCTTCTGGAAGAGCCTTCGTTATGAGGAGAAAAGGAAAGCATTTTCATGAGTACTGTGTCATGCTGATGGTGAAGCAACTAGAGACTCTCCATACTTCCCATCTAAGAGATTATTTTGTATATATTATCGCCCACCTGGTGACTGCCTACTTGGGCATAATCACCATAATTCTTTCAAGGCCAAAGGCTAAAGTAGATTAAAAACAAACAAATATGCAGAATGCCCTGCACCCCTAAAATAAGGAAAACAAGAAGGAAGCGTGCTACTACATCGGGGAGAGACCTGCCTCATCTGGATGCATGATCATGGGTAACACCAAAGGGAGCCACATAAAATGGAGGAAACCATCCTCCTCCAAAAAGCCAAATAGTCTACATGAACCTGTCCAAGGTAGAAGAGAGAAGTGGTAGTGACCCGGCTCATCTAAGTACCAGGACAGATAAAGTGCACAAAGATCATCCATCTGTGATGACAATGCAGTCATCGCAAAAAAGTGTGGGTGAGTGCTCTTTCAAATAACAGTGTATCCAGCATGAGTGCACAATTCGAAGATAACAGAAAAAGTCCTGAAGCCATCACCAAATTGGGGTGGGTGGGGGTGTAGGTCCATGTGAACAGTCACAGAACAATGGCATGCAACTTTAAGTTACCTTCAGCTGTCTCTCATTTCTTTTGCCAGGCAACCTGGATAACTGGTCTAGTCATCCAGTCCTTGCGGATTCTTTGGCTCACTCATTTCCTGCAATTCCCACATGTCCAGGAATCCAGAAGAAGATAATGTCAAAATATGCCATGATCATGGCAACTGTGGTATCATGGATAATATGAACCAAGAGATATGGTAATTCCAATGCCCCAAGAGCAGTTTGTGATTCACCTTAGATCACAATCGGGTCTATGAACAGGGTAGGAGACGTCATCTCCATGACCGAGAGAGGCATTGCAAATAGCTCAACAGTGAAAACAGATGGGATACAGCGTGGAAGACAAACCCTTCTTAGGACTTTGAGCCATCTGTGTACACTGACATGGATCTAGCATGACACAGTGTGCTCCAAAATGATCAAATGAAATACTCTCAGCACTTTGGGAGCAAAGGTGTGGCAACAATATTCAAAGGTGGTACCCTCCACAGTGGCATTCTGGATAAAAGCAAAGGCAATACCAGCTTGAGAGCTACACCGATCACTTGGAGTTTCCTAGTCTTAAACCCAAAGAGCTTAGGGTTATGAATGGCGTCTCTCGGCGGCATAGGCACTGCCGAGATCAGCTGCAGATACAGTGAGAGTCATTGACAACTGAGGGAAGTGCTGGGTTCACATGTAGAGGTGCAGAGTGCAATATGTATGACAAAATGAGTGCAATCTCCCCAACATCGACAAGTAGGCTCTCAATAGAGGACACGCAGAAGGCATCAGTCACAAGGAGGAGACTGATGTGGTCAATAGAGTCCACTTTCTGGACTACATGCTCAGCTGTTAATGCATAAAACTTGCATATGTAGTCAAGCTTTGAACGAACAAAGGATGGGTAGAAAAGTAAGGCATTAGCCCTATCAACACCACAGGTATTGAATGTCACAGAACAAAGAATCTCCATGGCATGTGTACAAGAGACTCTTAAGGCTGTGAATATGAGCTTCCTAGGTGAGGCATCAGTTGAAAACAAGTTCAAGGAAACAATGTGAATCCACTACTTCCAGGTGAAACCCATTTAGGAACAACTCCAGGTCTGGGTGGAGCCGAAGATGACAGTATATGTACACCACATTAGTTTTGGCCAAGGAAAATTGAAACCTATGCGCTTTGGCATAATGAGAGATGTGATTTGATATGTGTTGGAGTCAATGCTTTACAGTTGGATTTGGGTCACAACAAAAAACAGATTGAAAGGTAGTCCACGCAGATTGTAGCCAGAACATCTTCCGGCATCACCAAGATGATACAGATGATGCTCAAGGCAAGCTGTGTGAAACTGAGGAAACTTCTCTGTGAGATACCTTCTTTCTGTTCCATTGGGCTGAAGCACTCTCTCCACCACTATCGAGAATCGACGCTCTCACAAAAATTCAGAAAAAAGATTGGTATGCGTGCCATTAACCCCCATCGTGTGGAGAGTCCCCATGATACCGTATTGCTATGCAGTGCAGAATCATAGGAATTCTCCAGATAGAACACATGGCGTAGTGGTGTCTACAAAGGAAGGGCTCGCTCACAGCATTTTCCAGTAGGAGCAGAGCATCCGATGTGGAGTGGAAGTTGTGGAAGCCACACTGTGCTGAAGACAGGTGGCCTCTGCTGTCCAGGAAAAAGGCTAGACTAACAAAGGAAAGACTGCCATTGATTTAGAGATGGGGTCAGACTTGGGTGCCTCCAAACAAGAGGGTGAGGGGGAAGCCACCAGACCCATAGATTTGCCAGAGGAGTAAACTTCAGGTCGTTTGAAGGAGGGTAAGAGAGGCCTCTGAGAAAGCACATGGGGGGGGGGGGGCACCTCCTTTTCTCTGGTGGAGCTACCCATCGGCCACTCCAAAGATGGCAAAGGGAAAGAACCCTTTGCGCTATGGGGATGGTGAGAGGAGGGCCTCTCTATGAGGCTAAAGGGTCTCTCATGTTACCTCATCTTCTCCAACACCTAGGGAGGGCAATGCCATGCTTATGGTGCTTCTAATAGCATTAATAGTCACCCACTATTTCCTAAAGTTGTCACCAAGATTAGATAAAAATGAAAAAAAAATGCACAGAGAGTAGATACTATGACCTCTTAATGCCTTGGGAGGTTAAAAGAAAAGTTCCCATAGGATGGGAAAATTCCTATGAATTACCAATTCCTTGGGAGGTTAAGCCATCAGTCACCTGAGGGCCTTCAGAGGTCCTCGATTAAGTGCTAGGTAATCACCAGAAGGCCTTTTGTGGCCTTTCACTTTTAGACTCGTATTCACCCTTATTATTATGATAATTCAGCTTTTTTTTTGTCAAACTCTTATGTTAGTGAGTAATAATCTAATTAAAATACATAAATGGCTTAGGTCAGTCTTTCTTTGTTTATAAAGAGAGATTTATCAATGAGCGTAACTTGACTCCATTCAAGGTGGCACCAAAAATCGACCGCAAAAAAAGGGGTTGATTTATGGTTCACACTCATCTAAACAGCCGTTTTTTGAGGACTTCCTTTTTTTTAATACACTTATGTTTTCATTTATCAACCAATTAAAATCATTTAAAAATCATTCAATTAAAATCAGAATGTTATTCAAAGCAGACTAAGGAGTAAAAGCCTATTCAGCCAAAAAATAGATGAATTCTTTGTTTTACCATTTTTTTGCCGAATTTTAAAAATGATTTCATACAAAATAGTTATCCATAAGAAATAAGCAACATTTTCTATAGAATGGTGTTGGCTTAGAAATGGTAACTAAAATGTAAAAATTCATTTCTTCAGTTAAAAAGAAATAAATTTAAGCAACAAGCAAATATTTCCAATCATAATTCTAATTTGTAAAGAAGTCTATTAATAATTTTTAGGTTAAATCAATAGAATAATTATTTGCAATTAAAATGATATATTATTTGATATATAATACAGGATTTAAATATTTTATTATAGTATTTTCCATTACGAAGTAGCAAGGATAAATTATTTGAGGGTGATTTCAAAGCAATTCGCTCAGTGACTAATGGGTTAAGAGAAAAGACCCCATAGGATGGGAAAATTCCTATGATCTCCCAATGCCTTGGGAGGTTAAGAGAAAAGACCCCATAGGATGAGAAATTTCCTATGACCTCCCAATGCCTTGGGAGGTTAAGAGAAAAGACCCCATAGAATGGGAAAATTTCTATCATGGTGGAGCAAATGTGAGTGTTTGTAGGGCCATTCTCCCACCCCCTTTCTAGCGGACCTCTCCCTCCCTCTGTAAGAATAGTGTGTGAATGGGGAGATGTTTTTTACATATATATATATATATATATATATATATATATATATATATATATATATATATATATTATATATATATATATATACATATATTATATATATATATATATACATATATATATATATATATATATATACATATATATATATATATACATATATATATATATATATATATATATATACATATATATATATACATATATATATATACATATATATATATACATATATATATATATATATATATATATATATATATATATATATATATATATATATATATATATATACATATATATATACATATATATATACATATACATATACATATATATATACATACAAATTTCAGGTTTTGTTTAAAATATTTTTATCTCTTTGCAGAAGCCACTCTATTATTTTGATAAGAACTCCCAAATTTAATCCTGCAATTTGTAGAGTGGCTGAGGGTGTAGAAATTCTTGTGGATGGAAGGGTTTTTATAGCCTCCAGACCGCAATATATTGCATAATAACTAAGTTGGGCTCGAAGGCGCAACAATTTTGCCCACACAAGTGACAGCTAGCAAGATTTTTCCCCAGGGAACCCTAAACTCCTAGAAAGCGTGATACCATGTAAGAGAAAGGCCTTTCTTTGTCTCTTTGTTTGTTTATATTTTTTTGTAAATGTTTTTTTCTTTTTCGTAGTATTCATAAGTAAGATTGTTTTTTGTATATATCAAGATTATAAATATATTTAGCCATACTTTTTGTAAATAAAGGAGTGTATATACAACCTGTTTCATTTCTCCCTCATTTCTCACGTCCGGCTTAGTGTAGGAAGTGGGTTGGATGGATTGGGGCTAGTGTAGATTCGTGGCCTGCGACATTTGGCACCCGAATAGGAAGGTGAGATCTTGAAACTAGGAGCGTGACAGGATTGGATTACAGTCCATCATCGGATTGAACATAATTGAGTTTTTCCTTTCTTCTCTCCTTTCTTACTAACCTGGGAGGATCGCTTCTGTGGAGCAAGGTCTCCATGATGAGATTGTGCAACTGAGGCTAGAATTGAGACAGAAAGAGGAAGAATGTGCAATGTTGAAGACAGTGATTGAGGGACTGAAAGGTGAAATAGTGGGTATGAATGAAAAGACTGATCGGATGAGAGGCAAAAGAATGTTAAGAGAAGAATGCAGGACCTCTATGACATGATGAAGGGGTCAGTCTCGGCCCCAGGACCCTCGACCCCTGCTCCGACCAAAAGTGATAAGACTAATCGGATCAGTGGGTGTGTGCGAGTCTAGAGAGGACAGGATGATTGTGAGTGGTAGAAAAGGTGAATGGAAAAGAGTGGTAGGTAAGAAGGGAATGAAGAATGGTTTGAATGGTAAGGATAGGAAGAAGAGAGGTAAGAGTATGGACTCTCTCTATTCGGATGAAGAAGAGAGCGAATGTATGATTGGCATGAGTGAGAGTGAGAGCAGCTCAAGTGAGAGTAAAGTGAATGTGGGGACAGGTATTTTGATTAGGGAAGTCCAAAAAGTTGATAGATTTAAATTGTATGGGAGAGTTCTTTGTGGAGTTTGAACGTTATTGCAAGCTAAAGTATCCAGAGAATAAGGGGTACTGGATGAATGTTTTAGGGGAGTGTTTGGATAGAAAAGTGTTAAAATTCTTCTGACTGATAACGAGTGTGAGTGAACCGAGGTATGAGGTAGTGAAGGAGAGACTGATTGGGCAGGTGAAACGAATGAGTGTGAAGTATAAAAGGGTGAATGAATTTAAGAAGGCTCACATGGGGAAGAGTGAAAGTGTGAATATGTATGCGCACAGGCTTGAGAGAGTATGATGAGAAAGAGGTATGGTGATGATGGTGTGGATAAATGTAAGCAATTAATGAGAAAGTTCCTTGATACAATCCTGTGAAAGATAAGTGAATGGCTGAATGGGAAGAGAAAGGAGAGAATGAGGCTGATGGAGGAACGGTTGACGTGGGAGGATGTGCTGGAGCTTCTGGAAGATGGGCAATTTGATGAAGAGAGTGATTCGGATGAGGATGGATGGTATAGTGCGAATGTTGGTGGTAGGAAGCCCAGGAGCTTTTCTCCACCTCAGCAGTTCAGTAGCTATCTGAATACCCTGAAGGCTACCCCAGCTGGGGTGATGTCGATCGAGCTTCCTGGGCCGACAGAGTGGACAGATGAATGGGGAATGGACAAGTGGTAGGGTACAAATGGTTGTCATAGGAGCGAATAGGGGTATGAGAGAGCAATGGAGATATGTCCCAGCGAGTGAACAGTTAAATGGTGTGAAAAAGGTCGTGGAATGTTGTAGGTGTGGGAGGAAGGGGCATATGTTGGCAGAATGTAGGTGGACATCTGGCATATGTTTTGGGTATGGTAAGAAGGGGCACATGGTAAAGGACTGTCAAGAAAGTGTGAAAAAATGTTTCGAATATAAAGAGAGGGGGCATTTGAAGAGAGACTTTCTGAAGTTGAATGGTGGAGCGACTGCTGGGGGAGAGTAGAAGATACGCATATGGTAATTGTCGAAAAGCCGGTCACTATGTGAGGATGTGTCATGAACAGAGGAATCTATGTAGCTATTGTGCAGTGGAAGAACATTCAAATGAAAGGTGTTGGATTAGACTGAGCGCAAGGTGCAAATGGAAAGTCTGAGTCGGGAAACAAATTGTGAGATGGTACCTGGTGAAGTATCCGCTGGATGCATGAATGTAAGTGATGTGTTGGTAGGTAGGTCTGTTTAGTGTGAAAGTTCTGTCCAGTAGGAAGTATGAGTGTCTGAGTGTGAAGATTGAATTGAACAGGGTTGAATGTTTGGCTTTGAGAGATTCTGGGTGCAAGACGAGCTTAGTATATAAGGATGTGTATGACAAGCTGAGTGAAAAGCCCGCCTGTTAGAGTGTAAAGGTAGTTTGGTAGGGATTAGTGGTATGAAAGTATCAGTGATTGGTATGATAAGAGTAGCTGTTCGAATGCATGGTATGTTGATGAATGAGTGTGAACTCTCTGTGGTTGATAAGGTGAGTAGTGAGTATGGTGTGATTTTGGGATATGATTTTATGAAAGTGAATCGTATGGTTGTGATCAGATTGAAAGAAAGATTGGTAAGAGTGGGGTGTATAAGTTGTAAGTAGGGAAAGATGGTAGTGTTTTGAGGAGAGTGTTTAGCAGTATTGAGGTTACTGCTATGGATAGTGTAAGGCTTGTGAAAGGTGAAAGGGTGTCTGTTAGAGTGAGTTGGAGTGAAGATTTGAGTTTGGATATGAGTAAGAATGCTGTGTTATTGGATGGAAAGGATGCGTATTATAAGGTAAGGCGTGTTTCTTGTGTGTTTGATGGCTTGGTGGGAAGGAATGATCCTTTTGTATGTGTGCAGGCAGACCCCGGGGTGAAAGGGCAGTTAAGAGTGATCCAAGTTGCCAATGTGATGGGCCACCTCTCCACTGTCAGTGACGCAGGTGTGGATGACTGTACTGATGTCAGGGTGAATGTTAGGAATGAACAAACTTGTGAGTGGATGTATGATGACATGAAAAAGATGGTGAAATTAGATGAGTTTGACTGAGTATGAAAGGGAGGATGTGTATGCTATTGGAGCGAAAGGGGGGCCTCAGTAAGGGCGATCTGGATTTTGGGGTAGCGAAGCTCCTAGAATTTAAGATTGTCCTGAAGGAGGGCACCCCAATCTATCAGCAGCCAAGACATTTCCCCCGTCCAGTTGCAGTGTGTGGAATTAGAACGATTGGGGGTGATTGAAGAAAGTGAGAGTGCATGGAATAGTCCGATTGTGCCTGTACATAAGCCGGATGGAAGATTGCATCTGTGTGTGAATTATCGAAAGGTGAACAAGGGACTGTGAAAGAGAGGTTTCCGATGTGTGTGATATCTGAGTGTGTGTATAGTATGCATGGGATGAGTTGATTTACAAAGCTGGATCTGGTACAGGGGTATTACCAGATGCCCATTGCTGAGGAGAGCCAGCCAGTGAGTGCCTTTTCCTCTACGAAAAGGCATTATCAGTTCCGGAACCTCAGCTTTGGGTTGATTAATGCTCCCGGTGCCTTCCAGCAGGCAATGAATGTTGTGTTGAGTAAGTTTGCGAGTAAGAATGTGATTGTGTTTATAGATGATATTTTGATTATGACAGAGTTTTGAGGAGTATATGAGATTGGCGAATGATGTGTTGAGAACAATGGAGAGTGTTGGTGTGAAGGTGAAAGTAACGAAGTGTGAATGGTTTGCAAAAGGAGTGGAATTCCTTGGGCAGATGGTGAGTGAGAATAGGTTACGAAAATTGCAAAGTATGTTGAGAAGGTGCAAATATTTCCGAAACCGGTGACTGTGAAGCAGCTGAAGTCATTTCTGGGTTTGATTGAGTTTCAACGAAAGTTTATATGTGATTGTTCGGGTGTGAGCAAGCCTCTGACTGAGTGGAGGGTCAAGAAAGGTAGTACAATTGTCAGGTGGAATGATAAGATGAATGAAGCGTATGAGATTGAAAGAGGCAGCGGTTGAAGATGTTGAATTGGCATACCAGGACTATAGTGTGAATGCTAAGATGCTTGAATTGTATACGGATATGAGTGGGTACAGTATGGGATGTTTTCTGATGCAAGAGCAGCGTTTGAATGGAGAGAATGTTAGGCAAATAATTGGGTATGTATACAAGGCTATGAATGTGGCAGAGAGAAAGTTTTCAACTGTGGAGCAAGAGTTGACTGCGATAAGGTATTATATGAAAATGTTGCGTCCATTTTTGTATGGTGTGAGGTTCATGATTAAAACAGATCACCAACCTCTTTTGTATTTGCAATGTATGAAATGGGCTGATAGTAGGATTGCAAGGACTTTGGAAGATTTGAGTGATTTTTGACTATGTGATTGAGTACATGCCTGGTGAACGAAATAGAGTGGCTGATTTGATGCCAAGGTATCCTGGTACTAATGATGAAAATGTGTGTGGAGTAAGTGATCCTGAGTATTTGCCGAAAGGGATTATGAATGGAAAGGAGAGTAAGGGTGGTGGTGATTCCTTGTTTGAGAGCGTATGGAATGGTTTGGAAGATTTGAAGAATGATTGAGTAGATGTGAGAGTGCCCGATAGTGTGATGACTTAAGGAAGGAGGTAATGAGTGAAGTATGTAAGAAGCCTGAAAGTATTGGTATGGCGAGGGTGCAGAACTTTATGAAAGAAATGAGAACGATGTGTATGCCAGGGGGGCCCGCCATTTCAGGAAGTGTTGATTGTAACGAGTCGTTTGAATGGAGTGATTGTTTATGTGCACTTTGGTGGTGAGAGGCCAATTATGTACAGGGATGAGAAAGTGAAGGGTTCAAATGCTAATGTGGTGCATCTACAGTGTTTGAGCGGTGTGCATTACAATTGGGTGATTGAAAAGTGTTCGTATATGAGGGAGAAGAATGATTGTCTGGATGAAGATGAGTGTGTGGTGAGTGATGAGGTGGGAGTTGATGACTAGTGTGGATGTCAGTGCTGATGTTGGTGTGCTTGTTCTTACTGTGTATTGCAAACATGGAGGGCCTGATATGATGGAAGCGAGAGTGAAAGGTTCTTCTGTAGTTTGAGTGATACTGGAGCGCAAGTGTAATTAGTGAACGAGAGGATTCTGAGAAGTACAATGAGTTTAGATGTTGTGAACGTAAGCCTGTTAAATTACAGATAAGTGGATTTGAGAATGGAATGATAGTGGCATGGGAACAGGTTAGTCTGAGAGTGAGTTTGGGCAGTGGTGTGAATGTGAAGCATGACTTTGTGATTGAATGATTTGTCTTTGGATGCTGATAAGGATTGTGTTATGAAAGGTGAATGTGATGTGATGAGGTTGAATGAGTGTGTGAAGAATGTCAAATTTTGCAGTATGATAAAATTGGTCATGGATGATGAGAATGAGATTTTAAGTGATGATGATATTCTAGAGATGCAAGAGATGTGTCCTTTTGTCAGTGAGTTGAAGGGGTGTGTGATGATGCATGTTGATTTGAATGAATAGCCTGAGTGTTTAAGTGATTTTGAAAGATATGCTAAGGATGTTGTTGTTTGTATAGATGTTGTATATTTTGTGAGGCATATGAAGGATGGGGATCATATGTATGTACCTTTGATGTCCTTTGTTGGTATGATTGGTCTGTTGAAAGTTGTGCATGATAATTATGGGCATATGAGAAAGTTTAAGCTGTGGGAATGTATGCAAGAGCATGTGTTCCATCTGTTTCTGAGAACTGTTGTAAATGATGTTGTGACTACGTGTGAAAGGTGTCAAGCGAAAGGTGCAAGGTGTGCAAGTGAAGCCTCCGATGTTGAAAGTTGATGCAAAAGAACCGTTTGAATTAGTAGTAATTGATTTTGTGTCTTTACTGCGTACAAGTGCTGGGAATGTTGGTATGGTTGCTATGGTTGATCATAAAAGTAAGTTTGTGTATGCAGCACCTGTGAGAGATAAAAGGAGTGTGACTGTTGCGTGTATGGCTGAGCAGGTATTTCTTCCTCTGTGTGTATGGAAGCCTAGGAGATTACTGAGTGATAATGGGCCTGAGTTTGTGGGTGAAGTGTTTGAACGAATGTTGAGAGAGAATGATGTAGAGCATGTAAGGACAACTCCATATGTACCGTCTTCGAATGGGTTGGCTGAACTTACCATTAGGATTGTGTGAGATGTTGAGAATGATGAGTGAGACTTTGAATGACTAGGATGTATGGTTGGAGTGTTATGGGCGTATAATTCAACAGTGCATAGTGCGACTGGGATGTCTCCGTGTCAGTTTGCTATGAATTTTTAAAGGCAAGTGAAAGATAGGTTTCATTTGAGTGAAAGTAAGCAGAGTGTATGGCAGAGGTGTATGAAAGGTTTCGTTCATTTGAAATAGGTGCAAAAATATTGAAGGTAAAAGAAGTAAAAGGTAGGTTGAATGTGTCAAAGATGAGTGAAAAGTTTGAAGGACTGTATATAGTTGTTAGAGTCTGGGAGAATGGTGTGATGTATGTTTTGGAGAGTTTGAATGAAGATGTGACTGAGAGAGCGCGGGCTCATCAGAGTCAGTTGAGGAGGTGGAGAGAACCTCCTGACTACCTGGTGAGCCATCTGATGTATGAACTGTACAGAGAGAGAGATAAGTGCATGAGGATGAGATGGAGTGTGATATTATGGATCTGTCTCGAGGAGTAGAAAGCATACAAAGAAGAGTGAAAGGAAGAATGCAAGTAAGAATGAAAGTAAGTCTGAGCAGAGTCTTTCTGGTATGGGGGAGCTTGAGAGAGAGAGTGAGGGTTTGCATAAGCAGGTGGATAATTTGGCTGATGTAAGTAGACAAGTGAGTGAGCTGCATGTGGCTGATTTTTCTGGTTTTGGGAACAGTATGAATGATAGTGTGTTTGGGTAGAATGAACCTAGTGTGGCTGATTTTTCTGGTTTTACGAATGGTAAGGGTAGAGGTGAGTTTGATGTGGAGAATGAGGAGGTGACTGACTTTTCTGGCTACTGGTGGGAACCAGTTGAAGGGGTTTCTGGTATATCTGCTGAGAGTAGAGGGGATGTGAGTGATTTGTCTGTTTTGCAAGTGTGTACCTTGAGTTGGATGAGAGCTGTGAGTGAGGAGCTGATGAATGGGGGTATGAAGAGTGAAGGTTCTGAACAGAAGAGTATGAAAGAGTACTGTCGAGAGATGGGAGAGCTAGTAATGAGGGCTAAGAGTATGGTGGACGATATGTTGGATAGGGATCAGGAGACTGACAGGACGACTGAAGAACAACCCCGGTAGATTGCTACTCGTAGCCAGGGACCTGTAGACGAGTGTGAATGGGTGCAGAAGGGCACGATTGAGTATAAAAAGTACCGCGAGTAAGGACTGGGATTGTATTGTGAGTGACTGTGGTCTAATGGCCTAAGGAAGGAGGGGTGTGGTGGAGTGAATGTGAGTGTGTTTGTAGGGCCATTCTCCCATTCCCTTTCTAGCGGACCTCTCCCTCCCTCTGTAAGAATGTGTGTGAATGGGGAGATGTTTTTTTACATATATATATATATATATATATATATATAAAGGGTATTCCATTAAGACGGATCGAAGTTAGCAGTAAATAAAAGTGTTATTGGTGAAAATTTATTGATTTCACTATTGGATCATGTATTTGATCCATGGCAATTATGAGTGAAAAATAATATCGCCTAAATGTCCGCCAAGGCTTCGGCGACACACCTCCACTCGCTGGTCAAAGTTTTGATGACGTCTCTGCATAGTTGCTCCTTGATCTCACTAATATGCTTTATTATCTCATCCTTCAGCTGTTGAATTGTTGTTGGCTTGTTGGCATAGACCTTACTTTTGAGATGACCCCAAAGGAAAAAATCTAAAGGTGTCAAGTCACACGATCGTGGTGGTCAACCTGGGAACTTCTCATTCAATAAAGCCATTGTTGCATTGGCTGTGTGGCATGTGGCGCCGTCGTGTTGAAACCACAAATTTTCAACATTCATAGAATTCAATTCAGGCCATAAAAAGTTGGTTATCATGGCACAGTATCGCTTGCCTGTCACCATAACAGAATTCCTAGCATCATTTTTGAAGAAATACAGCCCAATGATTCTGCTAGCAAAAAATGCACACCAAACAGTTACCTTTCGTGGATGCAGTAGCTTTTCAACAATCTTCCTGGGATTTTCATCAGCCCATTGCGACAATTCTGCTTATTAACGAATCCACCAAGATGAAAATGGGCTTCATCACTAGAGATGGATTTTTGAAAATAATCATCATCAGGTTATCTTTGCTCGTGCACACCCAATTGACGAATGTACGGCGCTTCAAATGGTCAGCAGTCTTCAGTTCTTGTGTCAATTGAATTTTGTAAGCGTGTAGAGACAAATCTTTTGTCAAAATTTGATGTAACGTTGTTGTGGAGAAGTTCAATTCCTGCGTGTGATGACGAATAGAGGTGTCTGGATGTTCAGCCACATTCTCGCAAACTGCAGCAATGTTTTCAGCTGAACGGCATAAATGAGCATGCAATGGCGTTTTCATATCTGCCACTGACCCTGTTTGTTTGAATTTACAAACAATTTTCCCAATTGCACTCTCGGTTGGTCGATTATGTTGACCAAAAAAATTGTGAAGTGCATTTCTGTTTGAACGTCCATTTTTGTAATAGGCTTTGATAACTTTAACATGTTGTTCGATTGTTAATCTTTCCATGGTTAAAATTGCCAAAGACTGAAGTTGTTAAATCTGAAAGAAAAAGAAAATAATCATTAGACGCTTAAACTTAACTCACACTCAAAATTGGTCCAAGTTATTGGAACACCCGTTATATATAAAATTTCAGGTTTTGTTTAAAATGTTCTAAAACTCTTTGCGGAAGCCACTCTATTATTTTGATAAGAAAACCCAAATTTAATCCTGCAATTTGTAGAGTGGCTGAGAGTGTAGGATTTGGAGTAATAACGTAATTATCTATAATTGAATTTCTTGTGGACGGAAGGGTTTTTATACCCTCTAGACTGTGATATATCGCATAATAACTAAGCTGGGCTCGAAGGCAGAACAATTTTGCCCACACAAGTGGCAGCTGGCAAGACTTTTTCCCCAGGGAACCCTAAACCCCTAGGAAGCGTGGTACCACGTAAGAGAAAGGCCTTTCTTTGTCTTTGTTTGTTTAGTTGTTTATATTTTTTTGTAAAGATTTTTTCTTTTTGGTTGTATTCATAAGTAGGATTGTTTTTTGTATAAATCAAGATTATAAATATATTTAGCCATACTTTTTGTAAATAAAGGACTGTATATACAATCTGTTTCATTTCTCCCTCGATTTCTCACGTCTGACTTAGTATAGGAAGCGGGTTGGATAGATTGGTGCTATAGTGTAAATTTGTGGCCCGCTACACTATGACCTCCCAAGGCATTGGGAGGTTAAGAGAAAAGACCCCATAGGATGGGTAAATTTCTATGACCTCCGAATGCCTTGGGAGGTTAAAAGAAAAGACCTCATAGGATCCAGAATGTGATCATTTACACAAACTCAGCCCATGGGTATGAGCTAAGATGGGCTTTGACAACCTGACCTGTTATTCAGGCAAAATTGCCCCACAGCTTTAACCATTAAGGATGGTCCCGCTGTAGCCACCCAATGTGCACTGGAAGAGGGTAAAAAAGAGTCGATGGTCCAACACAACTTGTGCCTAATACTTGCCTTAGCCAGTGAGCTTTCGACCCTTGCAGCAGTTAAGTGACCTCATGGCATACATTGCAACTCAACTAAAGACTCATAAAAAGATGAAAGTGCCCTGGGTAGCCAGAACCTCTGTGAATAAAAGAGCAAGTTTGGAAGGGGTATGTAATAAAGAAAAGTTGAGATAGGCAGGCACACTAACAAGTAGGGTGGGTAATCACTTAATTATCATACCCTGGTGCTTGGTAATCCTAGGATGGCATGCAGTCCAACAAGATACCATGGCTACTGAACCAAACTCTGTCCAGGTGAGAACAGTCTTCATGGCATGAAGATAACTATTAAAAATAATAAATCACTAACAACAATAAATTAATAATAATACTAATAATAAATTAATATAAAGTAGCGCTTATAGGGAGCGAGGGGAAAGTGTACCAACAACTTTCCTAGGCCCCATCAGTGTGTTTGAATCAACCCAGTGACAGCAGGGCTTCCCTAATTTGCATACAGGCTGGGAAGATGTGCATCTCCTCAAGGTACTAAGTGTAACAGGCTACACTCCTGCAGTGTAAGTATGGAGAGATCTGGAAGTAGAGGTGAATGTAGATAAGATTGAAAATAGTGGGAGAAATGAAGCCAAAGGTCCTGCAAACAGTGGGGCAGGGAGGGTGCACTGCTGCAGAAGCCTATGACAAAGGGTGGTTAAGTGCAGGCACTCAGGTCAGGATGATGTGCCACTCTTCTAAGTAGGTCTATATAGAGTAACTCCCACAGGGTTCCTAACTAAGGAGGCAGGCCAGATCAGGAAGGAACCTCTTGCTCCTCATTGACAAGACAGCCATGAGGTCATTGGACAGACCTTGAGGCATGGCCATTACTAAGGCAGTTAGACCTACCTGCCATAGGCAGTCCTCCCTTATGAACCCAAGAACAATTGTAGGGTGTGGGGGTCAGTCCATTATACAATTGGATGGGGGTTAATGAGTCATAAATCACTCATCCCATAATCATGCCCCATTGCCCAAGAAAATAGTGGAGAAGGGGTGGGGATAGTGGTGAAAAAGGGGTATAAGGAAGATGTACTGTAAGAGTAGAGCCCAGGTTCTCCGAACTTAATCCAAAATTACACAGGCACTGAGGCCTGGAGGGTGTGCCACTCTTCCAGATGCCAAGTCTAATGGTCTACATTGGTCACCCCCTTGTTGGGTATTCAGGAAAAAATAGGTCTAAGTATTCTGAGATCATATGGGCTTTGTGTTGGGATTCTAGCCAGGCAGCATTGTGAGTGTTTAGGTCATCCACAACAAGGTGGTTACCTTGTTGTATTTGGGAAGTGGCCCAGTGTTGACTCATAGGTTGGTGGACAGGATGCAGAGAAAGGTGTGTGTACAGGTTGATGAAATTATACCCTGTTCTGTTAATGCATGTTTGGAGGGATTGGATTTCCATTGGGTTATGGTGAGGGTAAAAAGCTGAGGAGGCAACTCTGGATCCATGCCAACTCTGATGTATGTGATTAAGCCTCCACTCTATTTACAGTAAACAAACATAGGAACAAGTTTCAAATGACATACCAACTTATATAAAAATATACCACAGCTTGGAACTGTTTGTACTGCAGAATGAAATTACAAAGAATTAATTAAAGGTGTTTATATTGAAAATATAAATTGAAAAGTCATCAAATGGACAAAGTGGCAAGTGAGACAATTCTTCTCACTATCCAACAAAGAGCCTGTATTTTTTATAATAAATTTGCAAGGCTCAGTAAGCATAGAGAATCTTTTAGATGCAACTCTGGCCAAAAGATTTAATTAGTATGAGGATCTGAAGCATTACCATTTGAATATTGCTGTAGCAAACACCATCAATCCCTATAAGACTTTTATTCATTCCTGCATTGAGTACTAGTCATTGAGCAAGACCAATTTTTACTTCAAAGAATTTTCATTTTCAATTTGCACCATAAGAGACATTACAAACCTTCTCCCATTCCATGTAATTCAAAACTCTATGAAGTGCAATAACATAATTGATTGTATAGTTTCCAACCCCAGGAGGAAAATGAGATGACAAGCCATGTCCTGGGGCATCAAAGGCTACAAGAGGGTGGTCTTTGCTTAAAAGTGGACACAGACAGTCCCATGTTCCAGCATTGTCCATAAATCCATGAGATGCAAGGATGGGCATCTTCTTTCCAGATTCATTCCAGAGCTTAGCTGCAAAAAGAAAAGTTAAATAATATTTTGAACAAAGCAAGATCAAATTACTGCAAATAAAATATAGGTTACAAAAAATGCAGGTATAAATATAAGATCAACTTAAACAACCACCAAAAAAGAACTTGAGCTCTTGTGTTGTAGATGGACTCTGATGCCAAGGCATGACCATCCTCTAGGCTGTCATTCAGAAAGGGGTAGAATTACTAAATTGATAAGTCAATACACAGGGTAGTTACAATTGTAATGGAAATATAATGTTAGATTGACTCCTAAAGCTTAGAAATACAATGATGAATAGAATTAAGAAATAATGATATAGTTGTATAAAAAACAGCTAGCTATCTATAAGTGACTAGCCAGCAAAAGCCTCATCAATGTATGCACTTTTACACAAGTGCTAGATTATTTAGTAATTGAACTAAAACTAGGAAATGAAGCCCAATGAGGAGATCTTTGCAAGAAAGTGTGCGTGTGAAAACAGGCTCTTAAAGAAAGAGTTGAAGATGGAGAAAAGGAAAATATGTGGAAAGTACAGTCATGGCCCAAAGTATTGGGGCTAATATATATTTTTATTTTTTCATTCATTTTTAAAATTTACACGATAGGAATAATTATTCTAATATTTAAATTATTGCAGGTTTATTAAAGAGTCAGCATTTAATAAAAAAAAAATTGTGCTCTGTTCCTGTAGAAGTATGTTTCAGTCCCTGGAGCTTTGCTATTCAATCAAATGGATAAAATGCTGACAAATAATTGGCTAAATGAATGATGATGATTTGTAATTATGATATATTTTGAAATCATTTTTTTTTTGTAGAAAATAAATGTTTGAATCTTTTTCAATATGAGAAATGGTTCTTTCCCCAAACATGTGTGCAACCACTGTTGCTCTGCACCCAAATAGCCTGAAATGCAAGAAGATAGTTGCTAAGGCTATTGTATCAAGGAGCACCATCTTTAAGATCAATAATAAATTAAAAGGACTGGTTACACTTGTGCGAAGAAAGGGTATCAGGTAACCTTCAGTGCCAAGCTTGCTCATGATTGGAGAGAAGCAACAATGAAAGCTTCAATGCACACAGTGAGGCAATTTTCTACAAAGCTCTCGACTCAACATCGCAAGAGATGAGATTCAATGCCTATTAGATTTTTTTTTTTAAGGAGCCCATCTGGCGACTGCCCACTTGGGCCTAAGTTGCTGTACTCACAAAACCTAGTACTAGGCTAAATTAAAATAACAATATTCAGAAAAAAATAAAACAAAACAACAGGAAAAAACAAAACAAAACAACAGTAAAAACAAAACAAAATCGCAACAAGCAGGCTCACATGTCGAGCTGAGGCCCAGGTGCACAGCTGTGCGACCCCCCCCCCCCAAAAAAAGGAAAAGGTTAGATAAAGTGGAGTCAAAAAGTCCACAAACCTGTCCCGAGTACAAGGGACAAGTGGTAGCGACCCCATTCATCCTGGAAATGGGACAGGTAATGTGCGCGAAGATCACCCAGACTGGGAAATTCAACAAGAATGTGCCAGGTGCCGAACAGTCTAGGGGAATTTTTTTTTTAATATCACATCTGGCGACTGCCTTCTAGGGCATAAGTCACCGTACTCAACCTAGCCTAAATCTAGGCTATATTAAGAGCTAAATAAAAAAGGAAAAAACAAACAGACAGACAGACAGAAAAAAAAATTGAAAAAATATAAAGTGAGCTCCTTCGCCGGGGCAAGGCCCGCCCTCTCCCGGCACAGGAATGTGCAACCTACAGAGAAAACAACAACTGCCTTCTAGAGCATAAGTCGTCATACTCAACCTAGCCTAAATCTAGGCTATAAAAAAGCCAAATAAAAAAAACAAACAGACAGACAGAAAAAAAATTGAAAAAATATAACGTGAGCTCCTTCGCCGGGGCAAGGCCTGCCTCCCCTCGGCGCAGGAGCGTGCAACCTTCAGAGAAAACAACAAAAAAACTAGTTAAATAAAAGGGAGAAGGCTGGCATACCCCAAAAGTGTATAAGTCCACCAGTCAATGTGCATGAAGCCATCCCGAGTACAAGGGACAGGCAATAGTGACCCCACCCATCCCAGTACCGGGAAAGGTAACGTGCATGAAGATCACCCAGACTGGGACATTCAGCAAGAATGTGACACAGATTTTTTTTTTTTTTTTGCAAGAGCTCATATGGCGAATGCCTACTTGGGCATTAGTCGGTGTATTAAAAATTGCCTAGTACTAGGCTACTTTAAAATCTAATGCAATAATACAAAAAAAAACAAAAACAACCCAAACAACAATTTAAAGGGGAAAGGAAGCGAGTAGCAAGCAAGCTCCTGCGTCGGGGGGAGGTCCCCCCGGCACAAGAGTGTGCAACCTATAAGGGAAAGAAACAACAAAACAAAAAAAAACCCTGGTTAAATAATAGGGAGAAGGCCGGCCTCCCCCCAAAAAGTAAACAATACCACTAGTCAAAGTGCAAGCACAAGTCCCGAGTACAAGGGACAGGCGGTAGTGACCCCCCCCCCCCCCCGGTACTAGGACAGGTAACGTGCGCAAAGATCACTCAGACTGGGATATTCGACAAGAATGTGCCTAAAAGTCTGGCGGACGGCGCAGGCGAGCGCTCTATCAGATAGCGATGCGTCACACGAGTATGGCCGATTCGGAGATGACAAAAAGCGACCTGAAGTCGTCGTGGCATTGGGGGATAGGTCCATGGGAACAGTCGCGGCGCAATGGCACGCAACTTTAAGTTCCCTTCGACCGTCTCCCATCTTCTTTGCCAAGCAGTCTAAAGAGCTGCACGTATTCCTGCCATGTAGTCGGTGTGAGGAAGAGCGAAACGCTGGTCCAGTCACAGAGTCCTCGCAGACTCTTTGGCACCCTCATTCCCCGCAATTCCTACATGTCCAGGAACCCAGCAGAAGATAATCTCGACATCCGCCCAGCTCGCCAAAACCGTGGCATTACGGATATCGCGAACCATGGGATGCGGAGATTCCAATGCCCCGAGAGCACTCAGGGCGCTTTGTGAGTCGCTATAGATCACAATCCGGTCTCCGAACCGGGCACGTCGCGTAATCTCCCGGCCCGAGTGGTGTATTGCCACCAGTTCGGCCGTAAAGACAGATGCAGCGCCTGGCAGAGCCCCGCTGACTTCAAACAGAGGGGATACCAAGTGGAAGCAAACCCCTTCTTCAGACTTGGAGCCATCCATATACACTGGCATGGTTCCATCGTGACACAAGGTGTGCTCTAAAAAGGTCGAACGAAATACTCCCGGCGCTGTACAAGCTTTGGGAGCAGAGGTGTGGCGACAAATAGCCAAATGTAGTACCCTCCAGGGTGGCGTCCTGGGCAGAACCAGGGGCACCACCGGCCCGAGAGCTATACCTAGCTCTCGGAATTTCATGGCCCTAAACTCAAAGGGCTTAGGGAATGACTGGCGTCTCTCAGCGGCATAGGCACCGTCAAGATCAGCTGCAGATGCAGTGAGAGCTGTTGGCGCTGTCGCCTTCGAGGACTTATTGGGGAAGGTTGGGCTTGCCAGAGAAAGTTGTGGGAGAGGTTGTATGAAAAGCAACGAAGTAGGGGAGAAATACAGGCTATCTGAAGGAAGGAAGAGAGGCTAAGCTGGAGCCGAACAGAGCGCTGGATCACATCAGCACGGCGGCCATGGTGGCAAATCGCCACATTTGCAAAGAGTGGCTCTTGCTCAATTTTGTTATCTTTAATAAAGCGAACAAATACTAAAAGTAGTGCTTCATTGCCTGGCAGTGTAGACTAATCCAATTGTAAACCAAATTGTTGAACCTTAAGTGTGTCATATAGGATTTCTTCAAAATCTTTGGCCATTTTATCAACTCTTCTTTGAACAGTATTATTACTAAGTGGAATCGCTTTGGCAATTGTGCTTGGTGAAGGATGATGTACTACTGTATGCAAGACTTCCTCTATAGCTGGCAAAATCAGTTCTTCTCCAATTGTATAAGGTTTCCCAGACCTGACAATCATTTTGGAGATATTAATTATATGAACAAACAAGTCCATCATCGCATTTTTTGAATCGTTTTGTTATAAAGTTTGAAAATATGACAAATTCTCTTTTTCTTTATCAGGATGAATCTTCTTTAAATGATCAGAAAGTCAGGGTGGTTTCATGGCCTCATTAGAGAACATTTTCTCACAGAGAAGGCACATTGGCAGTTGGTTGTTATTATAATAAATCCAAACTTCAAATATTCAACACTATATTGTCTGCACTTTCGTTTTGAGGAGTTTTCAGACATGATTATGGGTGGTTAAACACAGTCACTATAATTTAAATAGATCAATAAATAGCAAACACAGAATTTCCCCAACAATAATGATTACAAGGAACATGCCTAACTAACAACTGAAATAATCGGGCACAGCAAACATAAAACTGGAAAAAGGGAAAACGGGTAAAATATGTGTTAGCAAGACCATTATTAAGTTTGTATATAGTTATTCTTGCATTTGTCACAATATGGATAAATGTTATAAAAAAGATTACAACATCAAAGCTTATATGAAAACTATTGCAAAATAGAATTAACTAATATCATGCAAAGGAACAACACTTACCAACACAGAAGTTTGGCAGAAACTAACAGCAACCCAAAACAGATGTGGACCAGAGAGAGTGTGGCTATTATGTACATGTTTTATACAAATAAAAAACGGATCAAGTTTAAAGGAACAATAACGAGTGGAAGCTTTGTGTACTTGTTTTATAGAAGTACAGATCAAACCTCAAGCAGATTTGACATTATAGAAGAAGTTATAGCAAACTATAAATCAGCTATCAGAGGGTTATTAAAATGTCATCAAATTAACCTTTTCGGTAACAGTTTGCATCAACCACATCACTGCAAACCAAATGCTGCATGAAGAAGTATCAACAACTAGTTGTAGAATATTGTTAATACAATTCCTTTTACAATATTAAGCTATGCAAATAATTCATAGAATTTTAAATCTGTATAACATTAAAATTTATAATTGCACTTGCATAAGTATCAACATTAATTTTTTCATAACCACAGAGATAAAAGGTAATCAATTTTAACAAATTATGACTATGAGATTGCCAATTTGGCAACCCTGCGGTGTAACACCAACTGAGCAAGAAAACAAGCACACTAACACACATCACAGGCATCCAGTAGAATTTTCTGTAGAATTCTATAAAATTTCTGCAATTCTGCAGATTTTTTGCTTTCTATAGAATTCCTGTATTTCTATAGATTTATACAGGTCCAAAAGTAGGTATGCTATAATAATTGAGTAATATTTAAACTTGATATGGTTAATATTGAATAAATGCCAAAAGTCCCCTAAGTGAAGCAACATCTTACAGCGACCTTTGTACCTCAACAACGCCCACAAGGGGGTGTTAGCACCCACATTGGGAATCACTGCTCAATGTTGTCGGAAAGATATCTTTGGAAAATGAAGATCCAGGAACAAGGAAACAAATACACCAGACTCTCTAAATTTACTAACCCCGAAAGAAATTTGTTAAAATATATTTACATACAAAAATGTGGCTGACAATGGTATGTATAAAAAATTCTGGCTATCTCAACCTTACCAAAAAATTAAGAAAAAAAAACATTCAAACAAAAGGTCAGGGAAAATGGGAGGGGAAAGGAATGGGAAAGGTAGAATGTCCTATCATGCACTGACTCAACTAGGGAGTCTTGCGGGCCATCCCCCTTACATGAGAGTAATAATGGTAGAAGCGCTATGTTTGTGGCAACAGTTTTTCAACAGTTCCTGGGAAGGAGGTCTTCTGTAAGCCTCTGCTTCTCAGTTTAGAAAGTTGGAGTACACTACAAAGAAAAGAAACTCCAGGGATTACTTGTAGCAGTCTGAGGGGAGGGGCACAGTGTACTCCACTGTTAGCGGTTCATACAGTCTTCCGTCTATTTGCTTTAAAATAAAGAAAACTATGTCTATAAAGAATAAATTTAAATTATATGACAATACAGAAACTCAAAAATAAATATATTAATAATACATCAATTTAATCTATCCCAACCCCCTTCCTAGCTAAATGCTCACAGTGTGGTGAATGGTGACTGTATATGGCTAATGTGTGTTTGCGAACCATCCTCCCCATTTTGTCTACTATAGATTTTTACCACTGCCTTAATCTGTCTTTTATTTACCCTACCTTTCTTTGTTTATGATAAAAAAGTGTGAGTGGGCATTTAGCTAGGGAAAGGGGTTGGGCTAGATTTAATAAGGTTGATACATATTTTTATATATCTTGACTTTAATTTTCTAGATAGTTCTTTACAGATGTTTCTTAATAATAAATTATCAAAGGTAAATATTTGTTTAAAGTTTAAAAATTTCTAATGATTTAAAAGCCTGATAAAAGATTGAAGAGGATTGTAAACAACAGCAGCGGGTAAGTGGCTAGCAAATTTTCCAATGTGACGGAACTGGGATATCTTATTTTTATATGGCATTGGGGAGTGAGCAAGGTTGTTTATATATTTTCTTCTAGACTGCCCTATGCCCCTTAGACTCACACAAGTAATCCCTGTAGTTCCTTTCCTTGTTTTTTTTTGCTCCTTGACTTCCTGAACCAAGAAGCAGTCACTGAAGACCTCCTTCCCAGCAAGTGTCAGAAAGCCCCCTCTGGTAGGGGGACACCCTACTGCCAATCTGTGAAAGGACATCATACCTATACCTCCCCTTCCATTTTTCTGCCCCTTTTTGCATGACTGTTTTTTGTAATTTTGTAAGGCCAGAATTTTATTTCTTCACACAGCATTGGTGGACATATTTTGTAAATATATATTGTTGGGGTGCTGGTCAGGTCCTTAAGTCTAGACAGAGGGTTGAGGGGATATTAATATAGAAAAGGTAATGCTGAGAAGGAACGAGGAGGAAGAGCCCAACAACTTCCAGAGGGCCCATCACAAAGAATTCAATCCAACCTAGTGATGGTTTGTCCCTAATTTGCACTTTGTCTGGGTGAGGACAGTTCCTCCTGGTAGCAAGTGGTTAAGTAAAAAAAATAGTGAGGTGCACCAAGCAACTTTCCCAGGCTCTATCAGAGTTTGGGTCAACCAGGAGGATGTGCAGCTCCTCCAGGTACCAAGGATAAAAGGCTATATGGGGTATGTCCCTGCAGGTGCTTTTGAACAGAACTTCTAAAAATAAGTCCAAGTAAAGCTTTTCTATTTGATGTTGTTTATTATTCCAGTTTAAAATTTTTGCTCTATTATTTATACAACTTATTAAGTACTCCAAGCTTTAGTTAGAAACTATAAGACACACTAATATGCTTATATTTACACTGAAGCTAACATCTGGAATGACACCAACATAAGTATGCAGTAAAGATATAAAAATACAATTTACATCCATATCCAACCAGTTGAGTTTGTATATGTTCATCTTCGAGGTCACTGTCAACTAAGGAATTTAGATAACTTTCCTCAAACTGAATCACTTGATAGCATGATTCAGAGATTGAGGAAAGTGATCGAAATTGATTAGCTGCCAGTGACCAACATAACTAGACTCATCTAATAAATTATTAGGGCCACCATTATAAAGTACTTTGGTAAAGAATTGGAAAATAATATAAAAAGGGACTGTAATGGAGAGAGTGAGGTGTGTAAGAAGACTGAATTTCATGACAAAAGCCACAAGGGCCTATCAGAGCTCGTCCAAGTCAGCAGACACCCCATAAACTGCATCTACAAGATTGTGTCTGAGCTGCTTGAATAGGTATTAACATCATTGCTTGTCAAAAACTAAATCATGCAATATACATATCAATAATATAATATATACACAAAATGATATTATAATATGCAATTTGACCCATTACAACTTAACCTACCCTCCTCATATACCCATCTAACCTGTGCTTGAAAACAGTCAAATTTTGACTGTTTATTGTGTCTTGTGGTAAACCATTTCAGTTGATGAAAAAAATCACTTCTCACATCCATTTGTTTTTTTTTATTTTTTTTAAATGAGAACATATTTAGCATCCTCAATCTATCAACATATTCAAGGTGTTTCTGGAAAGGTGTCATCAAATTTGTTGATCTCTTTTGCACTGACTTGAGCAGGTTGATGTCTAAAGTGGGGGAACATGCTTGTATACAGTACTCTAAATATGGGCTGATATATGAGTTGTAGAGTTTAAGAATAACATATTTACTTTTCTAACTAGAATTCCTCTTAATGAAGCCCAACACACTATTTACTTTATTTTTTGCCTCGATACACTGCTTAGAAAACCTCAGTGACCTATCTATTATTACCCCTAAGTCTTTCTCATCCTCTACTACATGCATTTTAGCTAAATTCTCTATTATCTCTTCCCATGTTAATAACTTTACATTTTTTAAGGTTAAAACTCATCTGCCACTTATGCACCCAACCTAATAACTAATTAAATTCACTCTGCTCTTTAAAGTTACCATAAACTTTTATTGCAGCTGCCAATTTACTGTCATCAGCAAAAATTGACACTGCTATTTACATCCTTCCAAAGATCATTTATATAAACTAGGAATAATAATGGGCCTAGTACTGATCCCTGAGGTATGCCACTGATAATGGCCCTCCACTGTGACCTCAACCCATTCAGTACTACCCTGTTTCCTGTTTTTCAGCCATTCAGTTATCCAATTCAAAACTTTCCCACATATCCCCTGAATTTTTAATTTGTGAACTAGTCTTTTATGTGGAACCTTATCAAAAGCTTTGCTAAAATCTAAGTAAATTACTCAACATTTTCTCACTTATCTGATTGTTTAGTTACATAATACATAAATTACAGGAAGTATGTTAAACTTGATCTACCACTTCTAAACCCATGCTGAGTATCATTTATTAAACCAGCTCTTTCTAAATGCTCTCAGAAATACTCTTCTTAACTACCTTCAGCAATTTTACGAACTATAGATGTTAAGCTTACTGGCCTAAAGTTATATGGGTCCTCTTTACTACCCTTCTTAAAAATTGGCACTACATTTGCTATTTTCCAATCCTTAGGTATTTCTCCAAACTCCACTGATCTAGTATATAACTTCTCAAGAGCTACTGCAATATTCTATACATCTTCTTTAAGTAAAAATTGACACATATGCAAGCTATCACTGAGGCATGGCTGCTGCTGTAAGCCATCATCAAGAATTGAGTAATAGTGATTTCATTAACATTGTGGTGGATGGCTGGTGTGTGAGTGGAGAGTATTTGGAAGCCATTCTCCTCATTTTGTCTGCTATGGATTTTTTACCACTTTGCTTTAGTCTGTCCTTTTACCCTACTTTTCTTTGTTTATGGTAGAAGAGTTTGAGTGCTGCTAGGAAGAGGTGGGTTGGGATAGATTAGGTGGTAACTAGAAATTAGGAGTCTAATTTATTTTTATCGTATAATCATTTTCTAAAGTTTTTTCTCTTGTTGTAGGAGATATATTTTGTTGAAATTAATCTTTGAGATATTAATATTGTAAACAAAGAGATATTTAATAAATTTGAGACCACTATTTGAGGGCTAAACTAAGGCTCAAAGAATTTATTTTTTTTAAAAGCAAGGCTCAATAATTTTACCACCAGGCCCATTTATTTGTGGCAGTCACCAATCTTTATTTTGGCAGCAGTTTTTCTGGGTTGATTTGGCTGACCTACCTCCATCATAAATTGGAAAACTGCTGCCTCTGATCATTTGGTTCAGTTCCCCAGCCAATGGTGTAAGGGGGATGCCCCAAGACACTCAAGTGGAAGCCAGACCCAGTTTGGTTCAAAGGATGGCTAATCCTCCCTTTTCCCACTCCCACAGATTGAAGAGGGCCAGATAACTTTTTTGTACTGAAGAAGTCCCTATTGGGAGCATTTGTAAGGCTGATGTGGCCATTAGATCTTGAATATATATTTTTTGTCTTCTCATCGTCCAACAGATGTAGCTCAATTTTGTATATTTGTATCTCAATTTATTTCTGTATTTTGTTAATATGGATTGTGTATATATTGTAATTTACTTAGGGAAATAAATTTAGATAAGGTAGAGGTTCTGTCTCCTTTGCTTCCAGAAGTGGAATTATTTCACAATCATTCGAGTCTCCAACCCTAGTAAAAATGTGGGAGATGCATAGTATCCTACCACAACATGATACATATGAATACAATGGTGAATAGGTGGGAGAAAATACTCCTAAAGTGAAATAATTTTGTAATATTGAGAAAAAACACTTCTGAAGAGTTGAAACAAACTTATGGATTTAGACAAATCTTGAAACAAGTATATAACCTTAATAATGTGAAGAGCTGCTATGGGAACAAGTTTGAAGAGAGAGGAGAAAGCAGAAGAGCATACAAACTACTTGAACAATAAATTTAACATTTTTAGTACCTATTTTATTATTCCTTTTATTTTAGAGTTAGAAAGAGATATATTGATAAGGGATTTTAAAAGAAAAGGTTAGCTAAATTACAATATTTTATGTTTTCACAGTTAATTAAAAATTTCTTTTAATGAGGTACTTTATACAGATTAATATACTGTGTTAAGTGATGGATTAAAGTAATTATCTTTTAACTCACCAGCAATGGGGCCATGAGGTGTTGGTATTTCAAATTCCTTCACATTTTCTAGATTCATCATTGAAGTAAATCTTGTGAATATTTTTCTAGCGAGAAAGGGCTTTCCAATATGAAAAGAACTAAAAATTTATAATTAAAATAAAGCAGTTATTTTGAAGGACAGCACTGAAAAAAAACTTTTTAAAAAATTGATAAAGTATTGTATTAAGAGAATATAAAGGACATTTGCAAAGTTAATAGATAGGGTGATCCAAACATACTCCATATGAACATTAGCTCTATATTGAGTACAATGTTATTGTACTTAATTAAACAGCCAATGTTTGTATGGAGACTTGCCTCATCATGTATATATACGATTATCATCAATACACTTTTGAAGGTAGTCTCAATTATTTAACAGAAAGTATGGCGGGAGATTTTAGTTTATTATTTAGCATGAGCGCAGGAAGTAGGAGCACCTACTTAGGTTGCCAGCATACTTTGGGTTAATAAGGACAATTAAACAGTTGTTGTTGTTGCATTGCTCCCCAGCCCAGGAGCATACTACATTTGTCTGCTGCC
This sequence comes from Ceratothoa steindachneri, assembly GCA_963969495.1. Classification (NCBI taxonomy): domain Eukaryota; kingdom Metazoa; phylum Arthropoda; class Malacostraca; order Isopoda; family Cymothoidae; genus Ceratothoa; species Ceratothoa steindachneri. Next base: position 110,199,953 of record OZ018318.1, read on the forward strand.
TCCAACTGCTTTGGAGATTAAGGGAGAAAACCCTCGATCCTACAGCATGTGCAGTAGGCCAAGCAACGGTACCACAAAGTGGGGCCATGTACAGTTCCATGGAAAAAGGAGCAGAGTAAAGGAAGCAAAAATTAAAGAAATAAAAGTTGAGATGATGATAATTTTGGGGGGGCATTTGATTGGAAAGGGAGTTGAGAAACAGAAACTGAGTCATGTGAGAAAGTCAGGAATTTAAATGCACCCAGCATAATGAAAATTTTGAGCCTGCATTGAAATTTCACCTCAAAGAAAAGGATAGTCCAAAAGTTTTAAATATAATAAAAAAAACTAATGATAAAGAAGCAATGCTGTAGGTTAGACTTTTTGTAAATTCTTCTTCACACAAAGAGTAGTAGATTTGTGGACCAAACTGCAAAGGTTGAGATTTGTGCTAAGAAGTACACAGATGAGTAGCACTTTTCTTCCTTATTTTTTAAGCCCCCATCTGTTGACTACCTACAAGGCCATAAGTCATGTAATTAATTACAAGCCTAATACTAGGCTACATTAAAATATAAAATAAGTCAAACAACAAATTGAAAAACTAAACAAAAACAAAATCTTCAAACAAAACCAACTAACAATGCTACAAGAAAAAAAGCAAGAAGGAAACATGATTTGGTGTCAGGGGGAGGCCCACCTCCCCCTGTCAGAAGAACATGCGACTTTCAAAAGTCATATAAAATGGAGGAGGCCACTCCAAAAAGTCAGATAGTCCACAAGGTTGTGTACATTAAACTTGTTCCGAGTACAAGGGACAGTAGTAGCAACCCTGCATGTCCCCAAAAAACAACCATACAGTAAGTTGCGGGCAAGCGCTCCATTAAATGGCAGTGAGTCCAGTGAGTGTGCCCGATTCAAAGATGAAAGAAAGCAACCTGAAGCCATCACAAAATTGAGGGATAGGTCCATGGGAACAGTCGTGGCATAATGGCATGCTACTTTAAGTTCCCCTCGGCTGTCTCCCATCTTCTTTGCCAAGCAGTCTGGCATGCTGCTCTGATCACCCACTCCTCACAAACTCTGGCACCCTCATCACCATGCTTATTAATCATAATTCAAACATATCCAGGAACCCAGCAGAAGATAATCTCAACATCCACCCAGCTCGTGGCAACCATGGCATCATAGATAGCACAAATCAGAGGGTTTGGAGATTCCAATACTCCAAGAGCACTCAAGACATTTGGTAAGTCACTACAGATAACAATCCAGATCTCATGTACTAAGTGGTGCATTGCAACCAGCTTAGCCATAGGGGGACGGGTTGTGGAAACTGACTGCCTACTGGGACTTTGAGCCATCTGTATACACTGGCAGATCTATAGTGAGATGTAGTATACTATAAAAGGCTGAATGCAATATTCCTGGTGGTGTGGACTCAAGAGGCCTGGCAACAAATAGTCAAAGGTGGTACCCTCCAGCATGACTTGCTGGGCAGAACCAGAGGCTCTACTGGCCAGAGAACTACACCAAGCTCTCAAAGGCGTTTCCTACCCCTAAATCCAAAGGGTTTCAGGTATCACTGGCATCTCACGGCAGCATAGACACAGAGCCATTGGTGACTGAAGAGGTGCTGGGCTAGCATGTAATCCACTGTAAACAGCAGAGAGAAAGTGGCATCTTTCCACTCAATAAGTAGGCTCTTAATGGGGGACATGCGGAAGGCACTGGTCACCAGGCGTAGACTAATGTGGTGGATTGAATCCGCCTTCCGCAATACACGTTTGGCTTCAAATGCATAAAACTTGCATCCATTGTCAAGCTTCGAATGAGCAAAGGATCAATAGAAAAGCAAGGCAGTAACCCAATCAGCACCACAGGAACTGAATGTCAGAACAAAGAATGTCCATGGTGAAGGTACAAGAGAACCTAAGGCTGTGAATATGGGACTCCCAGGTAAGGCATCGGTCAAAACCAAGACCAAAGAAACTGTGAATCCACCACTTCCAGGTGAACCCCATTTAGGAACAAGTCCAGGTGCACTGAGGCATAGAGAGAGATATAGTTCAATGTTCGAGAGTTGGCATCTGGGCCACATCAAACAGATCAAAAGGTTGACCAAGTATAGCATAGTGAGAACATCTTTGGGCATCACAAAGATAATAATGTTGATGCTCAGGGCAAAGAGTGGGAGATTAAGGACACTTCCCTGTGGGACACCCTCCTCTTGCTCAATGGGGGCAGAGAGGACTCCCCAAACCATACATGGAATCAGCTATCTTGCAAAAATTGCGAGATAAAGAATGGGAGGCATCCCCTCACCCCCCCAATGTGTGGAGAGTCTCCATGATACTGTATTACCATACCATATCATAGGCCTTATTTAGCTTAAAAAAACACCAGGGCATAGTGCTTTCTACAAAGGAAGGCCTCGCAGAGGGCATTTTTAATTCTGAGCAGAGCATCAGAAATGAAGTGGAACATGTGGATGCTCCACTGTAAGGAAGACAGGCAGCCTCCGCTGTCCAGGAAAAAGGCTATTCTAACTTTTACCAATTTCTACATCAACTTGCACATGCAGGAAGTATAGAGAAAGTGAGGAGAAACTGGCAGGGTTAGTGATCTATCCCCAGTTTGCAAAAAGCGAGCACAGTAGCCATTCACCAGGAATCTGGGAGGATACCCTCTGGTCAGATTTTGTTGAACATATCTAACAGAAAGTCCATGCCTAGCTCACCTAGGTGTCTAATCATGGCATAGGGGATATCATCAGACCAGGGGCGGTGTCCATACATGAAGCAAGAGCGGAATAGAATTGACTAAATATAAACATATCATTGGAAGGTTCTCCGCCTCTGAAGGTAAAGTTCAGGCAGTGGCCTACAGCGATATCACAACATGCATTGAATGCTGGCAGAGCATCCAGAGAAAACATCATTAAAGACTACTAGAGATGCAGAGTCTGAGATTGCGGTTCCATTATCCTGGAGAATGGAGCAGATGCCTGCGAGAACTTGCCGTGAATCCTTTTGACTCACTTTCACACCTCTGCTAAAGGGGTCATCCCATAAAATAAAAACACATATGCCCTCTATGAAGAGTGGTGGGGGGCTTTGAAATATGCCAGAACTTAGCCCTAGTTCAATGAAATTCACTGACAGTGAAATTATTCGGGATGCATTATAGCACATGTAGCATAATGGCAACTATGTTAGAGCTTTTCCATGACAAGGGTAATTATCCAGTATTTAATGATTTTGTAAAAATAAGATATATAGGATAAGCCAGATGATCTTGACATGATTTCAGGACCAATGGATGAATACTATCAGGAACCATACTAGTGTCTTTATCCAAATTGTTGATAGCCTTCTTAACTCTATCCAGGGTTGGTGGGATGAAAATAAACTGAGAATCAGACATCTGATGGACTGCAGGAAAGATGGGGGCAGAAACTATATATACTTGGCTGAAAGTGTCTGCAAGACACTCCGCCATATCACTGGGATCACTGTCTATGGACCCATTTCCCAAATGAAGTGGCCCAATCAATGGACGCCCAATCTTCTAATTACGAATTATGAGTGGAACAATCTAAGACATGAGTACATTTTCTTTATGCGAGTTTTCATAATCAATTTGTGAGTAAGTGTGAAATTCCTGTATTGACAATTTATTCCATGATAATTATCAAGCAACTGAATAGCTTGAGGAGAATGTCATCCATATATGGATCTAGCTTGCTTATATAATTTCCATGCTTCACCTCTATTAAGTCTTAAAACAGCTGGTGGATTGGTTTTCCATGGTGGTGTTGATGGAAAACACTTCTGAGGAATAAGATCAAATGTAGCATTAGGTATAATCTCAAGCAAAAACAACATACATCTCTTCAACTGGCAGGTGTGCAAATGAGAAATCCCAGTCAATATCCCTCAACCTATCATACACCTAATCTGTCCTAACCTATCTATATTCACCCACCATTCATCTTCACTTACATCAGTCACTTCTTTCTCTCCAGTCCCTAATCTAGGCCTATCTTCCACCCTGCTGGTCCCAGCCACATTCTTCATGCGTACACTTGCATGAAATTATTCTTGGACTTTAGTAAGGCTTTTGATCGAGTGCCACACTTACGACTTCTGAGCAAAGTTAAAGCACACGGGATCGATGGCAGTATATTTAGGTGGATTCAGTCATGGCTTGGTGACAGACAGCAAAGAGTTAGTATAGATGGAGTTAAATCTGAGTGGGGGTGTGTTAGCAGTGGAGTTCCTCAAGGATCTGTTTTGGGTCCCTTGCTATTCTTAATTTATATTAATGATCTTGACATAGGTATAAGTAGTGACCTGAGTAAATTTGCTGATGATACTAAGCTAGGTAGGGCCATTAGGGCTGATTCTGATGCTGTTGTAATGCAGGAGGAATTGACCATTCTGTCCAATTGGGCCGAGAAATGGCAAATGAAGTTTAACATAGACAAATGTAGTGTACTTAGTATAGGTAGAAATAATCCATTGAATAGTTATAAATTAAATGGCAGAATTTTAGGGAGGACTGATTGTGAGAGAGACTTGGGTATTTTGGTAAGTTCAGACCTTCGTCCTAGAAAGCAATGTCTAAATGCTAAGAATAAAGCTAATAGGATATTGGGATTCATTAGGAGGAGTGTAAGCAATAAGAGTGCTGAAGTCATTCTAAAACTGTATCTGGCGCTAGTTAGGCCTCATCTAGACTATGCAGTACAATTTTGGTCACCATATTATAGGAAGGATATTGATTTGCTTGAGTCTGTGCAGAGAAGGATGACAAAGATGATTGGTGGGCTAAGGAACTTACCCTATGGTGAAAGGCTCAGAAAACTAAATCTACATACATTGGAAAGGAGAAGAGTCAGAGGGGAATTGATTGAAGTCTTCAAATGGGTAAAAGGATATAATAAAGGGGATCTGGGTAAGGTTCTTATACTTAGTGAACATGACAGGACACGTAGCAATGGGTTTAAGCTTGATAAGTATAGGTTTAGGAAGGAGATTGGGAGGAATTGGTTTACAAATCGTGTGGTAGATGAATGGAATAGGCTCACTAGGCATGTGATAGAAGCCTCCTCTCTGGGTAGTTTTAAGAATAGATTAGATAAATATATGGATGAAGCTGCTAGATGGGACTGACTTTTTTTTATGTACATATGTATATATTTTTGTAAGGAGTGGGAAGATTATATTTTGCGGTTGCATGAATGGACATAATCCTCTGGATGCATTTTATGTATATTGTAGATTAGATCTGACGAACTCCTGTTAAGGGTGACAATGTTGATGACTTTTCTCTGGTAAGAAATCTTTTGTGTGTTGAATGGAACAGGAGCTGCCAAGTGTAGGCCATGAATGGTCTTTTGCAGTCTCCTTCTTTTCTTATGTTCTTATGTTCTCACTTAATGCACCAACTGACTTAATAAGAGCTAAATAAGATTATTAAGAAGAACAAAAGGCCAGCAGAAATTAAATTAGCTCAAAATAATAATAAAGAATTAATAACAAATCTAACAGTGATAAAATAGGGCCTATTAAATATGACGGGGGTTTGAAAGAATTTGATGAGGAAGTAGTAGAGGTTCTTAATGATCATTTTTCTTCAGTATTTACACAAGAGAATCCAGATAGATTAATTGATCATAATTCTAGATCAAGGGAAGTAGGGTTAAATACCATTATTGTAAACAGAGAAATAATTAAAGGGCTTATATTGGGGTTAAATACTAGTAAGTCATCTGGCCCAGACAACATTCATTCTAGGTTACTCAAAGAGTGTAGATAGTATTGCAGTAGCTCTTGAGAAGATATAGACTATTGGATCACTAGAGTTTGGAGAAATACCTAATGATTGGAAATTAGCGAATGTAGTGCCAATTTTTAAAAAGGGAAGTAAAGAGGACCTGAATAACTTTAGGCTGGTAAGCTTAACTTCTATAGTTTGTAAAATTCTTGAGAAGATAGTTAAGAAGGAGATTTCTGACCATCTAGAGAGTGGTAGGTTAATAAATGATGCTCAGCATGGGTTTAGAAGAGGTAGATCGTGTTTAAAAAATTACTGGATTTTATGGATTATGTTACTAAACAATTAGATAAGGGAGAGAATGTTGATGTAATTTACTTAGATTTTGGCAAAGCTTTTGATAAGGTTCCACATAGGAGACTAGTTCACATATTAAAAATGCATGGGATATGTAGGAAAGTTTTGAATTGGATAGCCGAATGGCTGAAAGACAGGAAACAGAGTTGTGCTGAATGTGGTGAGGTCACAGTGGAGGGACATTATCAGTGGTGTACCTCAGGGATCTATTCAAGGCCCTTTATTATTCATAGTTTATATAAATGATCTTGGGGAAGCTGTAAATAGCAAAGTGTCAATTTTTGCTGATGACACTAAATTGGCAGTTGTAGTCAAAGAAGTTGAGGGTAGCTTTAAAGTGTAGAGTGACTTAAATAAATTATTAGCTTGGGCTCAGAAGTGGTAGATGACTTTTAACCTTAAAAAAAGCAAAGTTCTTAACATGGAAAGGGATAATAGGGAATTTCACTTGGAAATGGATGGGCATTGGCTGAATTCAGTTGATGATGAGAAGGACTTAGGCGTAGTAGTAGTAGATAGGTCACTGAAGTTTTCAAAGCAGTATATTGAGGCAAATAATAGAGCAAATAAGGTGCTAAAATACATTAAAAGGGATGTTAGCTACAAGAGTAAAGAGGTTATCCTTAAACTCTACAACTCGTATGTCAGGCCACATTTAGAGCACTGTATACAAGCATGGTCACCACATTTTAGACATGACATCAACCTGCTAGAGTCAGTACAAAGGAGGGCAACAAATATAGTACCTTGAATATGAAGATAGACTGAGAGTATTAAATATGTTCTCATTTGAAAGATGTGTGAGGGGAGATAGGATTGAGCTTTTTAAAATCTGTTCTGGGATGGATAAGTTGGATTTTAGCAAGTTATTTGAGTTGGAAGGTAGTAATAGGACTAGGGGTCATCACTTAAAAATTAAAAAACATAGGTGCAGGTTGGATGTTAGAAAATATTTTTTTGCCAATAGAGTGGTAGATTATTGGAATAGTTTGCCATCTGAGAAAGTAGTCAGTCCAAACTTGAATGTTTTCAAATGCAGATTAGGTGATTATATGGGAAGGGAGGGAGGGTATTTTGGACTCATTCTTGTGGATGCAGTTTCTTATTATTGTATACTATGATTGATTTGGATTTTGACGAGTCTTGATGATGATGCTTTTTTTTTTTTGACACATTCCTGTAGATGGTTTGAATTGTATATTGTAGATGCATGATCTGACATAATCCTATGGAGTTTAAATTGTATATATTTGACAGATGTGGATGACCTATGATAGGCCTTTGTGGCTTTTGCGCTCTGTGAAATTATGTTATGTTATTCATCTCGCAACTGACTCATTCCTCTACCAAAGCCATATTTGCATGAATCACATAACACACAACATTCAGATACATTTGCTCTTATTTCAACAATACAAAAAATTACAAAAACTACATACACACTGCTTACATCAAAGGGCATACTCACTTGATCCAAAGCAACAGCCATACTGAGAAAACTTTTCAAAACCCTTTAATTAAGCAATCAAGAAAAGTATAAAAAAAAATAAAAGAAAATTAGGCCACTCTGAAACGTAAACAAACGGGAGCTATTTAACAATTTAATTTAAAAGATAACTAAAAATCCCTTTAGTATTTTTTGTCTAACACACAAAGAGCGCTCACTGAAAACATGTCCAATTGCTATCTTTAACTTTACCATATTCTGTTTAGGTAGATTTGAGGAAAATGTGTCCCACTTTATTGTGTATATATAATTCTGGGGTGAAGATTCATTTTAACTCATTTTTGCAAATGAATTTAAAGATGTTTTTCTTATGCAGTTTTATGTGTAATTTTCAGAACTGACACCAAAGTCCATACTAGGAAAGTATGCATTTCCAGAAAAAGTGAGTTTCAGATCTGAAAACTACACATAAAACTGGGTAAAACTGAAGATCCATACTCCACGAGCTTCCCCACTAGCATTCTCATAATATTTCATCCATTTCTCAATATGTTTCACTTATCTGTCTCATTAACTGTCATTTTAATACTTGTTCCTGATGGCAAACATAGCAAGTGGGGGTTATAGCCCCTGCATATAGCAACTCATAGTATGCTCAAAATTGGCTTCCAGTAAAAGAGCACAATAAAACATTAGGTAAAACTGAAGTAGTATAATGACACTTAATGAGACAGTTAACTCACAGAGGATCTTCTGGAAGAGGCAAATTATGCCTGTGGCTCCAGGGTTTTGAAATCAGTTGTCCTTCTCTTAGGTGGACTGCCTGCCATGGCTACAAGCTCCACTTACCTATCCCCACCATGATGCCCAGGCATGGAGGTAACCTCCCAAGTAAATAGCATCAGCTTCGATTTCTTTCTTTTTTTTAAGAATCCAGACAGAGATTCGAACTGCCGGCCCAACAATTGCCGGGCAAGCATGCTAACCACTATACTCGCCAGGAGGCTAGTATAGGGAAACGTGAACGGGGAAGCTTGCAGGGAATCTAAAACAAAATGCCATTGGATAATGGACCATCATTGAATACGGACGGATGTGAGCAAAGCTCCCTAAAAATTCTGTGTTTTGACTAATTTTTGTGAAACTTGAAAACGATTTGTGAACAAAGAAAAGGAATTTAGTTATTGTTGAAGCAAATGTGATATAAACGGACAGTATTATTCGCCACAAAGACCCAAAATTTTGCCCAGTTTAAAAAACACCACCACAGAGAGGTCGAAACATAAGGTAAACAAAGATTCAAGATGGCAGAAGGTGGACGCTGTGGCACTAACGTGAGTACTCTTAAAACCGAATGTAACGGCAAAAGAAATGCCACAAATAATAAGAAAGACATGGATAAAGATAACACAACCCCTAAAGAGGAAGCATATAAGTGCGGTGAATGTGGCGAGTTGGTAAAAGAGAGTGACAAGGTCGTAGAATGTGAAATATGTGTACTCTGAAGATGAACCTAGGAGAGAAAGTGGGGGAACTGAGTGACAACAACATCTCTTTAGAAGCCAGAATTCTTCAACTAGAGGAAACACAGCAGTGCTTAGAGGTAAACCCCCAACAAATGGCTTGAGAGATTAACTGAAGAACAACTAATTGAGCAAATAGTCAGCAAAACAACTGACACAGTAACAAAATCATTGACTGACAAAGTAGATCTGAAATTGAATGAGAAGGAAGACCAAGAAGCCAGGAAATTCAACCTTATCATACATAATCTACCTGAGACAAACTCGAAGGAGGGTGACATAAACAGGGTAACTGAACTTATTCAGGAAGAGTTTAAACTTAAGATCAACATCAATAATGCACAAAGGATGGGAAAGCCAAACGACGACCTACACCCTAGAGGTCTCAGAGAAGTAGCAAAAGAAAATAACCAAACCTCTGACAGCAATATTCCAATCCAGCATCACCAACTCAGAGCTTCCAGAACAGTGGAGGGAAGCGAACATCACTCCCATTTACAAGAAGGAAAATAAGGCTGACCCAGCCAACTATCGCCCAGTATCTCTAACCTCAAAAATATGCAAGATGCTAGAGAGAATTATCTCGGAGGCAATGATACAACATATCAAAGCCAATAATCTTAGATGTGTCCAACAACATGGTTTCTCTAAGGGGAAATCCACAGTAACAAATCTCTTAGAAGTGCTGGATGTATGGACAGAGGCTCTCAGTCACTGCTTACCAGTGGATATCATTTTCCTGGACTATGCGAAAGCATTTGACACAGTCCCGCATGAAAGACTACTAAGAAAAGTGAAGTCACTTGGTATCGTCGGTGACCTCCTGCAGTGGATCCGTGGTTTTTTGACAGAGCGTAGGCAAAGAGTGATAGCAAGTGGTACAGCATCATGTTGGAAACCAGTTACAAGTGGTGTACCACAAGGATCTGTGATGGACTCCCTTCTCTTTATGATATTTGTCAGCGACATACCTGACAAACTACAAAACTTCATATCACTCTTTGCAGCTGACACAAAGATATATGCAGCTGTCCAAAACTGTGAAGGCAACTCCCATACTAATTGTTTACAGACGGACTTGAAAATGCTACAAGAATGCTTAGTTAAAATGAAAAGTAATGCACATGGAAAATAGCAACCCCCAGCACAAGTACAAAATGACAAGAGATGATGGAACAGATCACACACTACAGAACACCACAGAAGAGAAGGACCTGGGAGTCCTTATTGATTGCACTCTAAGCTTTAGTATCCACGTCCAAGCTCAAGTCAACAAAGCCAACAAGATACTTGGGGCAATTAAGCATACATTCCAATATCTAGACAAAGATGCCTTCCTCCCCCTGTACAAGAGTCTTATTTGACCCCATCTGGAGTATGCATCAGTAATCTGGTCTCCAAAAACTAAAAGAGACGGAGATATGGTAGAGAGGGTACAGCGTAGAGCAACACGCATGGTTCACAGTATCTCTCATCTCTCCTATTCGGAGAGACTAAAAGCCCTTAATCTACCTACCCTACACTTTAGAAGACAGAGGTCAGATGTTATACAACTATATAAGATTTCCCATGGACACTACGAACTGCAAATAGGAAACCACTGTAAGCTGTGCGACAGGTCAATGTTTACTCTGGGTCTCTCGACTAACACAAGAGGATACTGCTTTAAGTAACAAGTGCAGAGCTCATCCGGTCCAAGAGCCAATTTCTTCCCGACAAGAGTCACTTCAGTATGGAACAAACTCTCAACAGAAACTGTAACTAGCAAAACTGTAAACATCTTTAAGTCAAGATTAGAAAAAGAATGGAAAAACCACAAAGACCTACACAATTATATATTCACATATTGAAAAATCCGTCCTGCATACAACTAAAAACAACAGTACGGTTTCATTACCCAAGAGGGTAACCATCGACCGTGATTCAAGGTAAATAATCGGCTAAAGACACATGCGCAGATTGCCTGATCTAAAAAAGCCTGCTATTGGTTGAATATCGTCAAAAGACGGATGCACAGATTACCTCCAAATCTAAACCAGGCAGGTCTAGGCGAAATAGTAGGCCAAAAGTTGAAGGAATGAGGACAAAAATGACACAAAGATTCAAATTTAGCAAAATAACATTTTTTAAAAAGTAAATAAATATGTTAATATTAAGTTCCAGGAGTTAAAAGTAACACTGGTGAGCATCATTTTTAAAATTAAAAATGTTATGTTTTAGAAAAGTACAAATCATAAATGTTAAAATCAATCTTTACCATTTTAAGTCCACTATAGTCCACTATACTCTACATGTGCAGATTGCCTCCAGGTCTAGGTGAAATAGTAGGCCAAAAGTTGAAGGAATGAGGACAAAAATGACACAGAAAGATTCAAATTTAGCAAAATAACATTTTTCAAAAAGTGGATAAATACGTTAATATTAAGTTCCAGGAGTTAAAAGTAACACTGGTGAGCATCTCGAGTGGTGGGGACTTTAATTATGGAAATATTAACTGGGAAGAGAACAGTCAGGGTGTTACACAAGCAACAAACTTTTTGGAGGTGGTAAATGACAACTTTTGGACCCAAAATGTGGAGGAATGGACACATCTAAGGGACACTGGCCATCCATCCAGACTTGACCTTGTTTTCACAAAGACAGCTGGTGAAATTGACGATGTCAAATACCTTACCCCCCCAACGTTGTCCTGTGTTTCACCATCAAAGCAGATTCCAAGCCAAGGATGCAAGACAACTGTTCAGGGAAACTTAATTATTTCAAGGCTGATAATGTGAAAATGAGAAACCTGTTTCAGGAGATAGACTGGGATATGCATACGAGGGACAAAACTGCAAACCAGAAATGGGAAACATTCAGAGATCACTACAACAGGGTTGTGAAATTGTGTCTCTACCTAGAAAAAGAGACATGAAACCAGGCCTAAGTGGATGACTACTGCATTACAAAGAATAATAAGGAAGAAACTAGACACGTGGAACAGATACAGGGCAAACAAAACCGCTAGAAACCGTGAACAGTATAAAATAGCAAGGAAAGACATTGCACAGGAAATGAACAAAGCCTTCAACACAGTGTTTGTGAGGGAGGACACAAGCCTAGGCACTTCAACGCCAAGCCAAGTGCTCCACAGAAACCAGCTACAAGACATCACCATAATGATGAAAGACATCCAGAAAAAAACTCTCAGAGCAAAATGACAGCAAGGCACCAGGTCCAGATGGAATATCGCATATGTACTGAGACAGTGTTCTGACATTCTTTGTGCACCACTACTCGACATACTTCTATCATCTATGAGGACTGGCGAAGTTCCACTTGAATGGAGGAATGCCAACATCTCACCTATACACAAAAAAAGACCAAAGACAAACCCACTCAACTATCGCCCAGTGTCATTGATGAGTATAGTGTCCAAAATCATGGAAAAGATCATAAGGGAAGATATTGTGCAGCACCTCACATTGATAATGGATGCACAACATGGTTTCAGGAAAAACAGGAGTTGCCTAACCAATATGTTGTGCTACCTAGACCACCTGGTCAATGCAGTGGACTGCGGACACTGGATTTAGTTCTGACAAATAGGGAAGAAGTTATTAAGGATACTGAGATTGGAGGAAATTTGGGTAATAGTGACCATTGTGAAATTAGATTCAAGATGAAATGGAATGGTATTGATAGTAGCATGAACAATGTTAAAATTCCTGACTTTAGAAGAGCAAATTATAATGGGCTCAGGACTTACCTGGAGGCAGTTGTACAGAAACCAGGCAATGAAATCAATTCAGGAATAGATTCAATGATATCAGTTAGTGGAGACAATAATCACCAGGAGGAAGAGATTACAATTGAAGAGGAGTATGAAAGAATAATTGAGCAATTAATTACAGGTCAGATGATTAACATTCCATATAAGGAGATTAGGACTAAAAATAATGACCCAAAATGGATGACAGATAAAATTAAGCATTATATTGGCATTAAAAAGGGCATTTATAGGAAAATAAAAAATGGGGAGGATCACTTAAGGCAGAAATATAATGAACTAGCAAGAGATGTTAAAAAGTTAGTTAGAGTAGCAAGGAGAAATTATGAAATTAAAGTGGCAAATAGGGCAAAGGAAGATCCTAAAAGTTTTTATCAATTATACAAAACTAAGGTTAGAGATAAAATAGGCCCACTTATAGATTCCAATGGAGAATTAGTGAGTGATAGGGACTCAATGGCTGGAATGCTAAATGACTTTTTTCTCTCAGTATTTACACAGGAGGATACTCTAAATATACCTGAGGTGTCAATGATCTTTCGGGGTAATGATGAAGAGAAATTAAAGGATATATTGATCACAAAGGAGATAGTGACAAAGGAAATTGATAAAATCAAAAGTAGTAAAGCACCCGGTCCTGATGAGCTCTTTCCTAGAATTTTGAAAGAATGTAAGGATGTGTTAAGTGAGCCCCTAGCATGCATCTTTAGAAAATCATTGGAGAGTGGCATTGTGCCAGTGGCATGGAAGAAAGCCAATGTGATACCTATATTTAAGAAAGGGGATAAAACAAATATGTCTAATTACAGACCAGTAAGTTTGACATCAGTGGTAGGGAAAATGATGGAATCTATTATAGCAAGGAATATTAGAGATCACTTGGATAAGCATAAGTTGATAAAAGAATCACAGCATGGCTTTAGTAAGGGTAAATCCTGTCTGACTAATTTGCTGTCTTTTTATAGTAAGGTGTATGAAGCAGCAGATAATGATGAAAACTATGATATTTTATACTTGGACTTTAGTAAGGCTTTTGATCGAGTGCCACACTTACGACTTCTGAGCAAAGTTAAAGCACACGGGATCGATGGCAGTATATTTAGGTGGATTCAGTCATGGCTTGGTGACAGACAGCAAAGAGTTAGTATAGATGGAGTTAAATCTGAGTGGGGGGGTGTTAGCAGTGGAGTTCCTCAAGGATCTGTTTTGGGTCCCTTGCTATTCTTAATTTATATTAATGATCTTGACATAGGTATAAGTAGTGACCTGAGTAAATTTGCTGATGATACTAAGCTAGGTAGGGCCATTAGGGCTGATTCTGATGCTGTTGTAATGCAGGAGGAATTGACCATTCTGTCCAATTGGGCCGAGAAATGGCAAATGAAGTTTAACATAGACAAATGTAGTGTACTTAGTATAGGTAGAAATAATCCATTGAATAGTTATAAATTAAATGGCAGAATTTTAGGGAGGACTGATTGTGAGAGAGACTTGGGTATTTTGGTAAGTTCAGACCTTCGTCCTAGAAAGCAATGTCTAAATGCTAAGAATAAAGCTAATAGGATATTGGGATTCATTAGGAGGAGTGTAAGCAATAAGAGTGCTGAAGTCATTCTAAAACTGTATCTGGCGCTAGTTAGGCCTCATCTAGACTATGCAGTACAATTTTGGTCACCATATTATAGGAAGGATATTGATTTGCTTGAGTCTGTGCAGAGAAGGATGACAAAGATGATTGGTGGGCTAAGGAACTTACCCTATGGTGAAAGGCTCAGAAAACTAAATCTACATACATTGGAAAGGAGAAGAGTCAGAGGGGAATTGATTGAAGTCTTCAAATGGGTAAAAGGATATAATAAAGGGGATCTGGGTAGCAATGGGTTTAAGCTTGATAGGTTTAGGAAGGAGATTGGGAGGAATTGGTTTATTAATTGTGTGGTAGATGAATGGAATAGGCTCACTAGACATGTGATAGAAGCCTCCTCTCTGTGTAGTTTTAAGAATAGATTAGATAAATATATGGATGAAGTTGCTAGATGGGACTGACTTTTTTTTATGTACATATGTATATATTTTTCTAAGGAGTGGGAAGATTATATTTTGCGGTTGCATGAATGGACATAATCCTCTGGATGCATTTTATGTATATTGTAGATTAGATCTGACGAACTCCTGTTAAGGGTGACAATGTTGATGACTTTTCTCTGGTAAGAAATTTTTTGTGTGTTGAATGGAACAGGAGCTGCCAAGTGTAGGCCATGAATGGTCTTTTGCAGTCTCCTTATGTTCTTATGTTCTTATGTGTGGATGTGAACTACCTAGACTGTATGAAAGTTTTTGACAGAGTCCCTCTTGAAAGGTTAATGGTGAAGCTAAAAGCAATAGGAGTAACTGGAAATGTCCTGAACTGGATTAGCTTTTTTTTATCTGGCACTCATTTAAAGAACTGTTATTGTCTGTATTTAGGAAACATACGCCAACCAAAGCATCTAGCAGGAACAAGGAGAAGCCACCATGGATGACCCTAGAAGTTGTCAGATACATCAAAGTCAGAAATAGAGCATGGAATGCTTACTTTTATTTTGGGAACCCTGCTGGATATGATGAATACAAGGTAAAATGAAATACTGCTACTGCGTCAATTTGTCGAGCTAAGAAAAGTTTTGAAAAAAAGTTAGCTCTCAACATCAAGTATGACGTGAAAAGCTTCTGGAAATATATGAGAAAAAAACTAAAACCAAATCTACTATGGAAGAGCTAAAAATGCCAAATGGACATGTGGCAGTTACAGATGACCTGAAATCAAATATATTAAATAATCACTACCAAGAAGTTTTTACAGAGAAGACACAGGCTACCTTCCCCTGCCATGGCAAAAGGATGTCATGTCTACACTGGAACAGGTCTTATTCACTAAGGAGGATGTCTGCAAGAAGCTCTCTACTCTTAAAATCTCAAGTGCCGGATGACCAGATGATCTGCCATCCCGCCTCCTGAAAGAGGTTCAGCAACAGATAGCAGAACCACTCTCAAAGTTGTTTTAAAGATCCCTGAACAAAGGAGAGGTCCCAAATGACTGGAAGCTGGAAAATATTACACCAATATATAAAAAGGGAGACAGAACAAATCCTGGGAAGTACCGCTTCATTAGTCTTACCTGTGTCATATGTAAAGTTATAGAGAGCATCCTTAGGGATCACATAATGGACCACCTCATACTCAACCATTTACTCTCCAATCAACAGTATGGCTTTATCCATGGAAGAGTGAGTCCTCCAACTGATTGATGTTATTGAGATGGACCAGTGCACTCAACGGTAATACTTCAGATTCAGGGCGCACGGTAGGTGGCGCTGTTAGTAGGCTACAATATGTTTCTTATGACGTCAGACGGTAGCTTCCGATAGAACCAATCACGGTGTTATATTTTTTTGTTGTTTTGGGGATTTGTAACTTTTATTATTTACTAAATATCTGCGCCTCTGCTCGTTTATAGTTTTTTCGAAGTTAGGTAAGGTTTCTTGATATCTTTTATTGTTTTTTGTTTGCCCTGAACGATAAAAGCTTCTTACTGGCAACGTCATAGCTTATAAATAGGACCCGTTTTGCAAATGTCTTTCTTTCGTTATTGCGTTTTTGTGCTCTCTGTGTGCTTCTTTTTTATTCAAATTCAGCTTTATTTTGTATAATCACAAAAAACTTTTAGATTATCTAGAGGCGCATAAACTAATAAAGAAACCTATAAAAGTAAGTATTGTTAGTTATTAGGTTAGGCTTTTCTGCCAGTAAAAAGCTGTTGGGGGGGGGGGGAATAAACCAGTAAATTCAAGGGGACTGCTCATGGGGGAGATATCACTGCGGGGGGACCACCCTGCGATGATCTTGAGTTTCAATCAATTATGAGGGGTCTGGGGGGTGCAGCCCCCCAGTATATACTCATACAAAAAAATATAACTCTGTAATTATTCACATCTGACACTACCGTCTGACGTCATAAGACATATATTGTAGCCCAAAATTATAGCCTATAAACAGCGCCACCTATCGTGCACCCTGAAACTGAAGTGTTATCCACTCAACATCGGTAAGGTGGTAGACATTGTTTATTTGGACTTCCAAAAGGCTTATGACACAGTCCCGATCATGAGGCTGCTGGCCAAAAACAGAACTTATGGGAATAAGAGGAAATGTTTTAAGGTGGCTCAGCAGCTTTCTGACAGGCTGTACCCAGCAAGTGCTTAGAAATGGAACCAGCTCAGCCTGGAAGGAAGTTCTGAGTGGAGTTCCCCAGGGAAAAAAGGCCAACACAATGCTCAGCCTGGTGGAAAGAAGCTTTGATTACAATGGACAAATATGTTTTTACCACTTTATAAGACCTTAATCAGGCCCCCTCTTGAATATGCTACATGTATATGGTCACCTTACAAATAAAAAGAAATCAAGCTGATAGAAGGGGTTCAACGGAGAGCAACAAGACTCATCTACTCACTGAAGCATCTCCCATACAATGAAAGACTCGAGCATCTTGTCCTCCCAACTCTGGAATTTTATCGTGGCAGAGCTAACATGATTAAAGTTTTTAAAATGAGATCTCAAGAACAGAACTTCTCTCACTATTTTTCCCTAAGTGAGACTGGCCTGAGAGGCCAAAGCAAGAAAATATTCAAGGAGAGGAGCCATCTACATACCAGGAAGAACTGTTTCTCTCAGTGAATTGTTGACAGATGGAACAATCTACTAGAGGATGCTATTCAGGCACCTTCTATAGAAACCTTCCAGTCTCGTTATAATAAATATACCAAAACTGAACCAACGAAATTCTGCCAAGATTGATATAACTAAGCACTCCCAACTACGGCCAATCTACTAAACAATCCAATAGGCTTTCAACATGACCCTACTTCAACTGTAAAAATGTAAAATTAAATCATCTGTGAGTCTGTTTGCTGATGATGCAAAGGTATACATTCTTGAAAACCAAGGATGATGTAGATGCCCTCCAATGAGACATGAAACCCCTGGAGGAGTGGAGTGGTAAGTGGCTGCTCACATTCAATACCACCAAGTGCAAGACCATGCATATAGGCCACAGAAACCAGACTACCAGCTTAACGGCAGTAAACTGGGGAAATCTGACCAGGAAAAGGACCTAGGTATCATTGTGGCTGACAACCTCAAGTCCTCAACCCATGTTGCAACTGTGGCAGCCAAAGCAAACAGCAGACTGGGCATAATCAGGAGGAATTTCAGTGTGGTTACTAAGGACATCTTGCTGCCACTCTACCTCTCTTTAGTCCACCTCATTCTGGACTATATACCCAGTTATGGTCCCGTACCTGGTGAAGGATATCCAGACTCTAGAGAGGGTGCAGAGGAGAGGAGCAAAGCTGGTACCAGGCCTTACCCAGCTGCCCTATGAGTCACACTGCCAACAGCTTCATCTGATGTTGCAAGAGAGAAGAGTTAAGAACATAAGAAAAGAAGGAGACTGCAAAAGACCATTCATGGCCTACACTTGGCAGCTCCTGTTCCAGTCAACACACAAAAGATTTCTTACCAGAGAAAAGTCATCAACCTTACCAGAGAAAAGGGGGGGGGGGGATATGATTTAGACATTCAAGCTCTTGCACAGTTATTTACCTTGAATCCCGGTTGATAGGTACCCTCTTGGGTAATGAAACCGTACTGTTGTTTTTAGTTGATGTATGCAGAACGGATTTTTCAATATGTGAATATATAACTGTGTAGGTCTTTGTGGTTTTTCCATTCTTTTTCTAATCTTGACTTAAAGATATTTACAGTTTTGCTGGTTACAGTTTCTGTTGAGAGTTTGTTCCACATTGAAGTGACTCTTGTCGGGAAGAAATTGGCTCTTGGACCAGACGAGCTCTGCACTTGGTACTTAAAGCAGTGTCCTCTTGTGTTAGTTGAGAGACCCGGAGCAAACAGTGGTTTCCTATTTGCAGTTCGTCATGTCCATGTGAAATCTTATATAGTTGTATAACATCTGACCTCTGTCTTCTAAAGTATAGGGTAGGTAGATTAAGGGCTTTTAGTCTCTCCGAATAGGAGAGATGAGAGATACTGTGAACCATGCGTGTTGCTCTACGCTGTACCCTCTCTACCATATCTCTGTCTCTTTTAGTTTTTGGAGACCAGATTACTGATGCATACTCGAGATGGGGTCGAATAAGACTCTTGTACAGGGGGAAGAAGGCATCTTTGTCTAGATATTGGAATGTATGCTTAATTGCCCCAAGTATCTTGTTGGCTTTGTTGACTTGAGCTTGGACGTGGTTACTAAAGCTTAGATTGCAATCAATAAGGACTCCCGGGTCCTTCTCTTCCGTGGTGTTCTGTAGTGTGTGATCTGTTCCATCATCTCTTGTCATTTTGTACTTGTGCTGGGGGTTGCTATTTCCCATGTGCATTACTTTGCATTTATCAGGGTGGAACTTCATTTGCATTTTAACTGACCATTCTTGTAGCATTTTCAAGTCTGCCTGTAAACAGTTAGTATGGGAGTTGCCTTCACAGTTTTGGACAGCTGCATATATCTTTGTGTCATCTGCAAAGAGCGATATGAAGTTTTGTAGTTTGTCAGGTATATCACTGACAAATATCATAAAGAGAAGGGGGCCCATCACAGATCCCTGTGGTATGCCACTTGTAACTGGTTTCCAACATGATGCTGTATCACTTACTACCACTCTTTGCCTACGCTCCATCAAAAAACCACGGATCCACTGCAGGAGGTCACTGACGATACCAAGTGACTTCACTTTTCTAAGTAGTCTTTCATGTGGGACTGTGTCAAATGCTTTTGCATAGTCCAGGAAAATGATATCCACTGGTAAGCAGTGACTGAGAGCCTCTGTCCATATATCCAGCGCTTCTAAGAGATTTGTTACTGTGGATTTTCACTTAGAGAAACCATGTTGTTGGACACATCTAAGATGTTCCCTATACTACTTTCTTTCAGCTTAATACTAACCAGCTGGGAGGCTACTCCCTTAAACTGAGTAAACCTGACCACTGGCACACCACAATGAAAGGGAACTGGTTTGCCCTTAGGGTTATTGACCCCTGGGAATGGAATTCCAGAAAGTGTAGTAACTGCACCTACAATAGCCACATTTAAGGGAAGGTATGACAGGCACATAAAACTAGGGCATATGATATAGACAGGCACATAAGACTAGGGCATGTGGCTGACAGGTCATGGAGGTGGGGATCACCACAAGAAACTTCTTAATTTCCCACTATCTTTTCAAAGCTAAGCAGTAAACCAGATTTTTCTTTGTTCTATTTAAGACTAGGACATAAGACTAGGGCATGTGGCTGACAGGTCATAGAGGTGGGGATCACCACAAGAAACTTCTTAATTTCCCACTATCTTTTCATAGATAAGCAGTAAACCAGATTTTTTCTTATATTTAATGATTTGTGCCCCCCCCCCCCAACACACACACACACAAAGACATCCATTCACGACGAAATCTCGGCAAATGAAACATTATACTTAAAAATCTAAATTGATTTCAAACCTTGACTTACCGGTACATTGATTTAAAACAACTCAAGCGAAAATGCATGAATGAAAATTACTATATTAACTTTATAAATTAAAGTAGACAAAGGTCTGGATTAGTTTAGCTAAAAAGAACTCAGAAAGTTAATGAATTCGTTTGTTTTCTGTTTAATGTGCGTTGGAGCTGTTGCAATTTGACCAACGAAACGATTGGTTATGCAAACATGCTCACAATTAATATTTATTGCGGTCTAGAGATAGAATCTTCTTGATTGACTCAAGTCAAGGGGCTTGCAGCTCGCGTGGATCTAGAGCTTCTTAAAGGTTGATGTGAAAGCTGGCACTGGGCGAGAAACGATGGGAGTTGTGTGAATGACAATCACCTGCATTTTATGTGCGCGCCAGATTAAGTAGGCTCGAATGGCGAGAAGTTGACTAGTGTCGTCATTATTAATGGTGCGAGCGGTCACTGGCTGCACAAGGGCCCCCAGCCAGATTGGAGTTAAATTTCAACCTATAATGAAAATTAGAATATCCTAGTCTATACATATATATTCCTCGAGCCAGTTTCGAATATCATTGGGCATAAACAGCTGCCCCGGCATATGTATTTTTTTTACAGACGTCAAAAGTGCTAACCTGATCAGGGAAAGAATAAAAAAAAATGTGCTAGGCTGCCGTGTGGGAAGGTCTGTGTGTCTCATGAACAAATGTTGTTTAAGATAAATCTGGCCCGCTTTCTGGTCTTAGGAGGTAACTGCGGTTTCTGTGTTAACCCAGAGACACGCCTCAGAATGGAATTTGTGGTATTTGAGGATCAGATGAGATCTGCGATGGCATAACATTGCGGTCAGTGTTGGACAGACACAGGAAGGATAGTTGAAAGTTTGTGTTGTCATTTTTCAAGAAGCGTGTAATGACTGGTTAGGTAAGTTGGTCTGCGGCTAGCAGGGTATAGCAGACCGTTTGAAAGGAAGTGGTAAAAACTAAAGCCGCAGTCAAGAGAGGAGTTTGTATGAATGGGTTTGCAATGTAATTAGCAGGTATTGTTGGGTGCACGGCTGAAAGAAGGCCTGTGGATCTTGGAAAGTCCAGTCTTTGAACAGGTGCCGTAGGAGTGAATCGTAGAGCTTGGAAGGAAGGAGTGTCGTGAATAACGCTTCAGAACACTCGGTCCGTGAAAGTACACCCTTTTGGATCTAGGACAAGTGGGAAATGTTGCAGGGAGTCGGCCCCTGATATGGGATGACCGTCGTTAACAACTGACAACAGCCAAGGGAGATTCCGTGATGGAAAGATAGAGCTAGAAAGAAGTTTTCTTTGAATAAACCAGGATAGACTGACCTGAGATAGTTTGTAGCGCGGAAACTATCGGAGATCGTCGTATGTCTTGCGGCGAAGCCGTAAGTATGGCAACATTAGAGCCGCTGTCAACGAGCAAGTTGAGTCCCGTGTCTGGACCTCGGATGAAGAGCCAGAGGTTCGATCCCTGCATCGCACCCACGGTGAGTGCGGAGGCATGCTGATGGAGTCCCCCGGAAGAAGGGTGTTTTCTAGCAGCAAAGTATAGCAGGTGCGGGGGACGTAGAATCGCCCTTGGATGAAGCAATAGAAGATTGTCCTTGGCTTCTTTCTACACGGAGGTCAGAGGGTGACAGGCAGCGATGAGCCTCCACTCCGAACTTCTAATGATACCAGCACCAGCAAGCTGACTTACTGCCTGAGTCTCACATGGGGGAATAGCCAGACCAAACCGAGAATCGAGCGCGTGAGCAAAAACCAGGACATTTACCTCGGAACGAGCTTTTAATTCGCATCTCTTAAACCCAAATCCTGGGCCGCCTCGATGAGTTTGTCCTGGGTGGCGGGAGAGCTGCACGAAACCAGGTAGTTAGGACCCTTGTAGGGGAGAGTGGCGACTAGCTCCTGGTCATTAACGCACCCTGGTCACTGGAACTTCCCCCCTCGCTTCCAAAATGTGTGTCACATGAATGGGGAGACGAAAGAACAAGCGTTGTCTCAGCTGTGCCGCCGAGAAGTCGACATTCCGGTGTCTTAGAGCTGAAAAAAGAAAATTGTGGGCTTCTACCCAACCAGACTGATGTTCCTTGTGAGCTTTTATCATCTTTGTTGGTCAGAAGGCTCGTGTTGCCAAAGAACGAGAACCTAGAGAACCTCTTCTGCTCTGCTGACAAATCGAATAACAACTCCACTACTTCCATGAGGTCTGTTGATAAAAGTGAAAGAGCTAGCTGAAATTTTATCTTGGTGGACGTAACATTTTGTGCCTCAAATGCCAGTTCGCAGGGACGGAGCCAGTGTTTCGGCCTACCTAGCAAATATTAAGGGACTTGAGTTGCCGAAACAAAGGCCCTCTCTGTGGTAGAGGACTATCAGTTGCCTCTTGTTGGAGAGCCATAACCAGTGCGTGGAGAATTCTGTTGAGCGATGAGGTTGCTTGACGCAGACTTGTGCTTAGGAGTGGGTATTGATTCGCCAATGAAGCGATTGGTTATGCAAATACACTCAATCAATAATTGATTGAGAATGTCGACAGATAGACTTCTTGGTTGCCTCAAGTCAGTGAGCTTGCAGCTCGCGTGGATGGAGAGCTTATTAGAGGTTGATGGGAAGGCTGGTACTTGGCATGGAGCAATGAGAGTTGTGTGAATGACAATAATGTGCCTTTCCTTTGCGTGCAGATTAAGTAAGCACGAATATCGTCACCAGCGTAGGATTGGCAGCAATATGTAACAAATATAAGTTATCATTGATTAACTTATTAATTAATTTGGTGAGTAATTTTGTCTTTATTTTTGTTATAGAACCCATGGATTATATGAAGAAAAATGCCAATAGTGTTCTGTTAAATATTTGCCTTATGAATTTATTCAATCACCAAATAATGTGACAAAGGAAATGTGTCTTTTATGTATGGCATTACTGTCAAACAAAAGAATGAAACTATCTAAGCTTCAAAATCCTTTATCTGCGATGTAGCTAGAGGGAGGTAGGAAAAGGGGCAAAGAAAAAAAGATCGGAGCTTTTAAGCCGTTCGCCTGCACTTCTCGTACGCTACAACGGAACACGAAGATAATAAGAACAAGCCCCTTGAGTACTTTAAGAAACTGCATGACGACTTTCAAACAAGAAAAACGCTAGATTAGCTTTATACCGAACATATACAAAATATGGATAAAATTTTGGTGGCCTCTTACGAAGTTTCGAAATAATCGCCAGAGAGGAAAGTCCCATTGTAGTGACGCCCGAATTGCAATGTGAAGTAGGCTCAACGAGGAACCTCACAAATGAGCACCCTGTCGGACTTATTAAATCCTGAAAGTGGGCACACGTATTAGTTACAGAAATAATATACCATGTAGTAGTAATGAACCAATGTAGAATAAAGCGATATATATATATATATATATATATATATATATATATATATATATATATATATATATATATATATATATATATATATTGGCCGGACGTTTCGGAACTTCGCTAGGACCATCATCAGTGACTGTATCGATTAATGAGAAGGGGAAGAAATATTAACAATAGCAGTTAAAGAGTTAGAAACATGCATTATACTCGTATAATGGCTAAAAAAGCGGGCAAAGACAAGGTTAATCAGGATAGCCTGGTAAAGTCAGGTGATGTACGCGAGTCTGGCATTAACATTTCAACAGTTAATGGCGAAAAAATTAAAGTTCACGGCGAAATTCATGCGGATATAGTGATCCCCAGTCTTCGCTGATTATTTAGGTGGTCGTTCGTTGTAGCATTAATAATCGATGATCTGCAACACTTACCGCTCCATTGCAGAGCCATACTTGAAAAATATGAGGTTCCGTACGCACCCGCTCAACCCTCCCCGTCATCGCCGAACTCAGTGAAGCATAAAATCGAAAGTGGGAGTGCTCCACCGACATTCGCACTGCCAAGACCTCTTTCGATGGAAAAACCGCGGGCTGCCAAAGTAGCATTCGAGACTTTAATGAAGTAGAGAATCATTCGCTATTAAGATCACCATAGGCTTCGCCTATCCACATGGTGCCAAAGAAGTCGCCCGGTGAGTTCAGGGTGATCAGCGATTTCCGAGCGTTAAATGCCGTTGCAAAGCCCCACAGGTATATGGTGCCGTGAATTCAAAGCATTACGGACCACCTTCATGGCAAAAGGATATTTTTGAGGTTTGACCTGATTCGTGCTTGCCACCAAATCCAGATGAACCAGACAGAGATAGATAAAATCACGGTCACGACTACATTTGGTTTGTGGAAGTACGTTAAGCTCCCATTTGGTCTCCGAAATGTGATTTGCACCTTCCAGAGACACGTGGACACTGTTTCGAGGATTAGGGTTCGTTTTGTGTACATATACGACATCCTGGTATATTCAGACAATATGGACGACCACCTGAAACACTTGGAACAGTTCTTTGAAATCCTGGTCTAAAAATATCGCTGGAGAAGGAAAAAATAGATTTTTCAGGAAACATGCCGCTACCAAAGGACTACAAGGAGTTTCGGAGATATTTGGGGATGGTAGGATACTACCGCAGGATGATCCCCAACTTTGCCGCGATTGCAGCCCCGCTGACTGAGCTTGTTCGCCTGCAACCAAAGGCTCGAGAGCTTGTGTGGAACGAAGAGGTAAGTACGGCATTGGAGAATAGCAAGTCAGCCTTAATCGGCTACGTGAAACTCTGTCACCCGATGCCCAATGATTCTCCATACCAGCTGGTGACGGATTGTTCCCAGTACGCGGCGGTTGACGGATATGCAAAACCGTTGGCATTCTTTTCGTGCAAGCTACGACGTACGCAGCAAGCATACTCCAACTACGACAGAGAGCTCCTAGCGCGTATCTTGCTGTTATGCACTTCCGGCACTGAATTGGAGTTCGCCACGTCACCTTGTGCACTGATCACAAACCTTTAGTTTCAGTTTTTGCATCGCCACTGAGTGCCAAAACAGACAGGCAACAGCACTCCCACTCCAAACCAGTTTGGCCTACATAACGACTGTGGTAGGTCGTATATGTATAACTCTAAACTATACAGGATCGCAAGCCCATAGGAATTGGATCCTTATGGAGAAAAAAGAAATTCAACGATACAGGGTTGGAATTGGTGCAAAAGCAGTGGCATTGATGGAAATGGTGGTTGAGGGTAGAGAGAAGGAGTTGGTTAAACTTGGATGGCAAATGCTCGAGACTGAGTAGTCTAAGGAAAACCTTCTGCTTAGATACAGTAGTAAGAATGGGTCGAAGATAATATATTTTGAAGAGAAAGTTACTAATTGATCGAAGATCAAATAATTAAAATTGAAGAAATCCTTTAAATAATTAATTCCTTCATGAAAAGATAACCAGTTAGAGCAAATATGGTAGGCTCTGAAAATTCGGCTTTTAATGCTGGATAATTTAAACTGACTGGGAGAGCTACTAAAAAAAATGTGTACGCAATTTAGTGGTGGTAGGTTTTCTGTAAATAGATGTATTATAAGACGAACCCACTCGAACAACGTTCAAACCACAGAACGAAATTTTGTTGTCCTTTTCTGTTGCCATAAAAAAAACTTTATGTTAGGATGTTGTTGGTTAATATAATCGAAAAATAACGGTGTATGATCCCTGTGCTTAAAAATTAGAAAACAGTCATCAATAAATCTTTTGAAGACAATGGGTTTGAATTCCAGACGACAGTTATCCAGCCACCGAATTTCGTGGTGACACAAAAAGCTGTTGGCAAAGGCGGGACCCAGTGGAGAACCTATATCTATGCTTTCGTTTTGTAAATAGAGTTCGTTGTTTAAAAAAATGGTATCACCCACAGCTAGCTTTAAAAGCTTGAGGAAAAGTTGATAAGTTAAACCCAATATTTCACCCGTATTTTGAAAAAAGAGTATATGAAATAATATTAATGGTTTCTTGTACCGGAATATTAATAAATAATGAATCCACATCGAAGGTGGCCATAAAAGAAGAATCCCCGAGACGGAGATCACCAATATATTTTGCAAAATCGAAAGAGTCACGTAAGGTGAAGTAATTATGTGTAAAGGGATCAATAAGCGGAACAAAAAAATTAGCCAAGTTGTAGCTTGGATTATTGACTGCAGATAAGATAGGGTGGAGAGGTATTCCATTTATATGAGTTTTAGGTAAAACATAGATGATTCCATGGGAGTTGCCAGTAACAAGTACATTGGGGCAGCGAGGCGAGCAACCGGCTACGCGGAAGTGGTCTAGGGGGCGGTTTAATTTAAATTAAAACGGTTGCTCGCTACCTCAATGTGCACGATTCGAATCCCACCCCAGCTCGGATTTTTTCAAAGTAGGAAATAACTATTTCCGAAGAAAAATTATTCCGTTTTATTTTTCCTGCGGTAAAGTTATATATATATATATATATATATATATATATATATATATATATATATATATATATATATATATATATATATATATATATATGGAAAAATATATCCAAGACAAATTGGTGCGGTCAAGGTAATAGCATAATTAGACAACTGCTCTGCTTCAGGTCCAGCAGGTGATTCTATCCTCCTTGAACTGGAAGACAACACTTAGGGATGACCCATCCATCAGCCCTGGATGGGTCATCCCTAAGTGTTGTCTTCCAGTTCAAGGAGGATAGGATCACCTGCTGGACCTGAAGCAGAGCAGTTGTCTATTTATGCCATTACCTTGACCGCATATATATATATATATATATATATATATATATATATATATATATATATATATATATATATATATATATATATATATATATATATATATATATATATATATTGGATTCCGCATAGTATGACCGGCTGCCAATTAAGACCAATTCCGAAGGTCCCTATTCATACATATTTAATTGGTGTATTCCGGTAATTATGACCAGTCACGTTCAGGGCTGCCACTGAGAATTTAACTTTATCCTAAGATTTACCTTCCAAAAAGTCCAAGATTAAACAAAAGTCTCAAGACTTCGAAAAGTAATAAAAGGCAAAGAAAATAGAGTACATATTAGCAAAGGAGCATTTTCCCATATGTACAAAGTTTTACAATTTACATTGGTTAAACGAGTTTAATTTTTCAGAATGCATATCAAAATTAATGGTTCTCGATACCTTAGAAAAACTCATTAGGATGGCAAAACTGGGTCATGCATGTTGTATGCAAGATTTATATAAATCGAGAGCGATGGCTGATTGGTTAAGCCTGTGCTGCAGCTTTTAACCTTTTCAAAGACTTTCTTTTCAGATAGCGAAAGGTGGGGAAAAAATGCTGGCAAGTGGCATATTATTGTTACCCAAGACATCTTTCAACCTTTTCAAAGGTCATATTATGGGCAACAATGAAAAAAAATTGCAAGGATAAGTTTTATATATGCATTATTATCTAACATAAAAACATGTTTTAGGACCAATCAGAAGTGCCAAAATGATGAAGCTAGGATAATGTTTAGATCAAAAAAGAAAAATTCTTTGATTTTGACATATGAATATTTGTTTTAGCCAATCAAACTTGAGAAATTTTAAGGATTAAACAATGTTCGGATCGGCGAAATAAAAGAGTATTCAAAAATTAAATGATCAGCAAAGGAGGCAAGGTAAAAGGAAGGTGGGCAATGAGACCTTGCTTGGTGGGCAAACTGGTTTCTGGCTGTTACTGGATGTTAATTTGTGGTTTCCTTTTCCATTTAGTGGCGGCCTCAGCTATGCACCGTCGTCGTCGATCACTCTCCCGCAGAATGATGGTAGTATTTCTATTTAACATTTTTCGGGTGAGGGTCGTCCGATCTTTTGCAGTGTTGCGTTTGATGGCTCCGTCTTGGAGATGTACTATTAGTCGCCGTGAAGTCATCCCAATGTACGAGAAAGTGCAAAGCTCACAGTCACCGACGTTGCATTTATATTCGTATAATATATTACACCCCTGCAAGTGGCTGGTCGCGGGAAGGTAGCTATTTAATATAACGAAAGCGTGAGTTTTCTTTGGTCTGTAATAAATTACTAATTTAATTTGGTTTGTTTGATCAGTGAGGATAACATTCCGGTATGTGATGGCTTTGAGGACTTTTTCGTCCTTCTTATATTCTGTGTTCATGGATGCTTGGTAATAAAGGTCTATTGGACTTGGTTTTTCATTTTTCTGCCTTGGATTGTGGTATGCATCCATCTTCTGCTCTATGACATTATCGATTGATGTTTGTGGGTAGCCGTTTTTAACGAGCAGCTTAGTTGCTCTCTCTATCTCTGTATCAACCGCTTTCCATTTTGAAGAATGCGAGAAGTCTCTATTGATGATGGCTTTCATTACGAAGTTTTTCTATCGATCAGGACATTCTGAGGATCCGCTACTGCAAAAGCCTAGATTTGTTGGCTTGACGTAAAGTTCAGTCTTAAAATGTGTTTGTTGGGACGACGAGGACGTCGATAAATGGTAACTTGGAGTTGTTTTCTGTTTCGTGAGTGAAGTTGAGGGATGAACTTTCTTTGAAAGTTTGAATAAGGCTAAGGACCAGGCTAGGGTTATCTGCATTGAGGAAAATATCATTGATATATCGGGCAAAGATCGATGATTTCAAGGAAGGATTGTTCTTGAAAATGGCATCCTCCACTGTTCCTATGTAGAAGTTGGCGAACAGAACATCCAGTGGAGATTCCATCCGATCTGTTTTTCATAAATTAGCACTATTAGCTCTTTTTTCTGTCTCCTGAGTGCGTTGTAAGCTTCCCTTGATGTTCCAAATCTTCTTATATTTACTGCCGCCCGACTTATCTCCTCCCTCAAAGCCACCTTTCTGGTGTCCACCTATTTTTTATTAATGGCATGGAATGAGTTAATAGGGACGGCCCCCTTCTCTGCCCTTTTAATTTCTTCTCTAGTCCTATACAACGACCCGTTGATTTCCTCTAGAGTGGCTTCCACGAGCGGGCTGTGCACGTACGTCTGAAGTAATTCTTTGTACTTATCCAAATCTGTTCTATGGTATGCCTTCCATTTCTTCGACGGGATTTATATAGGGTGCTTGTTTATATGTATTAGAGTTGCAGTGTGGCCACTGCAAGGAACTTCCACTGGTTCCATAAAATAGTTAAAGGGGAGATTGAAGTAAGCCAGGCAGATGTCCGGTTTTGTTGCGTGTTCTCTTCTTAGGTATGTAGGGAAGTTGGGTCTCAGTCTTTGAAGTATACGCCTATTGATGAACGTGTTAAGTTGCCTTCCGACTCTCTTTGTATATCTATACCCAGATGCCCCGCAATGTGCGTTTAAATCACCCATCAAAATGACCGGCATCCTATAGTTGAATGGTTTAGTAAAGTTTTGTACACGTAATTGTGGGCGCCTGGATGGCCTGTATCCAGTTGCGACAATGATGTTGCTTAACTCTTTGATGCCCGAATAGGACTATAATATAAAATATAATAACCTTTAACTCAATATATATTAAGAGTCAAAGTGGATTGAAATTGTAGTTTTATATGGCAACATAGGACCTTAAGGGATTAATTCTATTTTAATTTCTATAGCTAAATATGCGTCTTCGAATCTTTGTATTGTTTAGTACTGCAACCCTTGCTTGACAGCTATTGCCGCTCCGTCGTGTGTTTTTCCTGAAAGATTTGTCTTAATAACAATGTAGTTCCATATCTTTAATTGCTCGTTTTCTGTGTTTCTTCCATGTTCTGATATTAGTATAGCATCTGGGTCAATCTTTCGGATAAGTTTCCGTACATAATTTCCTTGTCTTTCCACCCGCATGTGTTGATTTGTAGTATTTTTTAAATTTCATAATTTCCATAATCCAATTGTCCATATCCGTTCCTTTATTCGTTTTTCGCCGTGTGTCCTATCTGTTGAATTATCAGTGCTTCTTCTTTTTTTCTGGTCCTTCTTTCGTTTTTCCTGGATTTCCCCTCCTCTGGTTGTGCTCGAGGGCCCTTCTGGCAATTCATCTCTGGGTGATAGACCCCTTTTACTTGCGGATTTAGATCTGTTATATCTTTGGGCTTTCCTGCGAGTAATGTGCACTCTTGCTCTGTGTCGTCGGAGGTATTTTTAGTCTTTGAGTTCTCGCAGTTTGTGTTCTCTTCTGTTGCTGAATGCCTGTTGGTTTCTTACCGAATCTTCAATTAACTAATGTTTTGCCTTTTCTGTGACTTGATTTTGAAAATGGCCGATA
Organism: Ceratothoa steindachneri; assembly: GCA_963969495.1. Taxonomy (NCBI): domain Eukaryota; kingdom Metazoa; phylum Arthropoda; class Malacostraca; order Isopoda; family Cymothoidae; genus Ceratothoa; species Ceratothoa steindachneri. The sequence goes on from OZ018318.1 coordinate 110,230,556, forward strand.
AGTCGACCTCGTTGGGGAATTTCATACGTTTGATTCCGTTTGCCTGTAGCATGCTTTTGACTGTTGTTGCGTAACTTCTAGGCTTAGCTTTGTTCATCACGTGGGCATGTAATATACAAGTAAGCATTTTCACGTTGAGAGTGTCATCTAAATTTATCTGTGTTGTCGGTCCTTGTTGGTTATTTTCTGCCATTGATGCGTATGAGTTTCTATTTACGTTACGTTAATTCTGTTTGTGTCCGTTTCTTTTTTCTTTATAATTTCTCTTCTTCTGGGACAGATCATAGTCATCCTTCTGCCCCCACCCCTTACAATTGGTAGTTAATGCATTTTTTATCTATGTTGTTGCAGTTACGCCACGAATTGCCTTCACTTCCACATTCAGAACAGATGATTAAGTTTTGGGGGGGTCAACTTTGAGTCGTATGTTCCTCCATGGAATAACATATGAACCACATTTGTGTGCTTGTGGAGGCGTCTCTTTGTATGTGGGCAGATGAGATTCTCATATTGAATGCAAGAAGTCCTTGTTCGATGATCCTTGAGGCCATTTCGTTAGATTCGCAAATGACTGAAAACGTGACTGTGATCTTTAAATTTGACCACATCTGCTATCTTGAGCCATTTATACCTCTTCTGTTAGCTGTGATTTATATGGGTACTCTTGCTTCCAAATCCAATTTTCTTAGCGTAATGCTCCCACCAGATGATAGCTGTTCTATGTCTCTATTTTCCCGGGAAATAAATGTGAATCCAAATGGTGTCTCAATACATTTAATAGTGGTATTTCCAGATCAGTAAATATGTATTGTAGTACATTTTGTGGTGATCTCTTCCTTCATTTGGGTATGAGTTTAAGGAGAAGCCTTTTGAAGTCCGGTGAGTACATGGATCCTGGGCATCGTTCCCCCTCTCCGAAGAGAGGGGTTCTTCTGACGATCTTCAGCTGTGGGGAAATTTTCCAGTCTCCACTAGTGGGAGGAGCCCTTCTATATGTGCTAATTTTATCTCGCCTACCTTCCAAATTTCGCACTCCTCTTGGTCAGCCGTACTTATCTTAGCCTATCCCTAACAGCGGCCCACAGTTGGATTCTGTCTCACTAAGGGGGTCTCCTGCAGGGGTTTGCTATATCTTACTACCAGCTATAACTCAGACCTTGCCGGTGACCAAGTTATGTAATGCTAGTGAGAAGTAGGTTTGAGGAAAAAGTTAGGAATAAATAGCCAATAATTAGAATAAGGAATAGCAACCTTTCCGGGGCGTGGGGAGGGGGGGGGGCTACTTAGCTCAAGAGGAAGAGGAGGAATCACCAATCTGCCCCAAGAGTGCATATATTTCCTCTTAGAAGTTTTCTGGAGAAAGGCGTTTTATTAATTCCTACAACATTTCCTCCTTTGCCTGAGATAGCCTTTACCATTTACCAGTTCGCAGCGATAGAGCAAGCGTAAAGACTGAGCAAGTCTCTACTGATCATTTAATTTTTCTAAATGCTTTTATTTCGCCGATCCAAACCTTCTTTCATCCTTAAAATTTCTCAAACTTGATTCCCTAAAACAAATATTCTTATGTAAAGATCAAATAATTTTTCTTTTTGTTACTTCAGATTGATCCTAAAACATATTCTTATGCTAGATAATAATGCATATATAAAACCCATTTTTGTAATTTTTTTCATTGTTGCCCAGATGACCTTTGAAAAGGCTGAAAGATGTCTGGGCTAATAAAGATATGTCACTTGCCAGCATTGTTTCCCACCTTTTGTTTTCTGAGAAGAAAGTCTTTGAAAGGGTTAAAGAGGTGCAGGGCAAGCACAACTAAGCAGCTATCGCTGTCGATTTTAACAATTTATATATATATATATATATATATATATATATATATATATATATATATATATATATATATATATATATATATATGCAAATGGTGAAATACTTGAATCCAATATCGTTGGCCTACCTAGATAGTATATATGATACAATATTCTCCACGCATAAATTTTGATTGATTTAAGGGATTTTGAATTATGAACAATGTAGGCCAAAAGAAACACTTCTCACGTGGGATGGAAAATAAATGCAACGAGTTTTTAAAGAAAATAATATATATATATATATATATATATATATATATATATATATATATATATATATATATATATATATATATATATATATATATTAGAGATTAACAAAACAGATTATAATAAGTTGAATTACGCTAAATTAGGCAGCGTTGAACCTTAGTTGAAAATAACTTCGTGTGACGTATAAATTTTGTAAATGGATGTTGAATGTGGAAATAATATTGATGTAGCGAATTTAATTGTTTTGCTGTAGCTACTATGGGGGTGAATTTAGAGTATAAGTGAAGAGGGAAGTTTTTAACAGACCGTAATATGACGGTGACGAGAATACAAGTGAGAGAGTCATTTTGCGTTATTTCACAAGTGATGAAATGCGTGTGTTTGTATAGGCGTGAAATTCTAAGAGATGTTGTTCGTATCTGTGCGTTAAATGAAATCAGTTCCTCGTCACAGAATGATTGAATTGACAAACTTTAAGTAAAATAAATGAATGATTTGAATTATATATATATATATATATATATATATATATATATTATGTTTCCCAGGACGATTTTATTACAGGAATGCCCAAAGGGCATTGCTATAGTATATATATATATATATATATATATATATATATATATATATATATATATATATATATATATATATATAGTTAGTTAGTTAGATCACAATTTTACATGCTTTGCGACGCCCGAATTGCAAGGTGAAGTATAGTTCCAACGAGGAATCTCACAAATGAGCACCTGTTTAGATCTATGAAAGTTTGAAATTGGGCACACATATTAACTACTGAAATAACATACCATGTAGTAGCAATGAACCAATGTAGAATACAACGAAATACTTATAGCACAAGTGTAGATGTATTAAGGAAAAGTTGAGTACAAGAAAGGCAAGCGAATAGTTCAGAGGCTCCCAGGTGAAAACACGAACACACACACGAGGAAACAGCTGCGAAACGAAAAAGTCTCAATGGCAGAAAATGAAGGCAGCTGGGTAAGCTTAGGGTGGCATCTGTCTGACCATTTTAAGTTAACGTTGACCTACGAAACGACAAAATTAACAGTCGTATCACTGGCTATGGATGCCGGTTTGATAAAGCCACGATCATCGATCAAATTCAATACACACATGACCACTATGAACACGTACACACCCTTTTAACTCCGCCCAGTATTCTTAACAAAGCACACACGAAGATACTTTTCATACCGTAAGCTGCGCCCCGCGGCCAGATTAGGAAAAATGAAGTCGCGCCCCCTTAATTGTGGATAATATAAATGGGCGGGTTGAAACATTCTGCAGATACACTTACACAGAGACTCAGGATTATATATTTGTCACAACTCACTATAATTTGTGTATCCTTCCTTGGCCTCCTCGTCCATTAGGTCCTTCCGTTCTCAGCCTCCAGCCTAAACATTAAGTAGGCCCGAAGAAGAAGGCCTTGTCACCGCTTATGGGGTGCTCCTCTCCCAAGGACGTAGATTCTGATGACCGATGACCCCTCGAAAGATGGAGAAGAAGAAGCCTGGCAGATTCCCCCATTGAAAATAGAATCCGCCATTTCAATCCTCGGTCCGGTCACCCTCTCCTTCATCTCTTATACCATATCATAGGAGAGAACGTAATTTTTCCGGTAGTATTCATTGTAGTTTCAAGAGTAATGAATCAAACTTCACAGGATATATTTAATGTTATCCCACTATAGAGTACGAGAAGTGCAGGCGAGCGGCTTAAAAGCTTCGTTTGAATGAATCTTTTTGAAACTCAGGAAGGCGGAGTGGTTTCGCTGCTCGTTAACAGTGGTCCAACGAAATGGGAAACTGTTCGCAACTCGCCTACGCAGAAGTACAGGCGAATAGCTTACAAATTTCGGTTGAATGAGTCTTTTTTGAGATTCAGGATGGCCGAGTTGACCCACCGCAGGCTAACAGTGGTGCAGCGACGTGGGAATTTGTTCGCAACATGCCTACGCTATTATTTTATTTGCCTCTTTTCCTACTCTCCTATATCTGCAGTGGTGCCTAAACCAGTGAGGGGGAGCGTTAGCCCTTAGATAACATTTCCAAACGTGTTCTCTCATTTCTTCAAAATATGCTCCACTTCTACGAGGGGAGTTGTGTAGCATACAAGAAGTGCAGGCGAGCGGCTTAAAAGCTTCGTTTGAATGACTCTTTTTGTAAGAGTCAGGATGGCTGAGTGGATTCACAGCTGGCTAATAGTGGTCCAGTGACGCTGGAAGCTGTTCGCAACTCGCCTACACTATTATTTTTTTCTTTGCCCCTTTTCTTACTCCTTAATCGATTAATGGCTGATAGAGGAGAGTAGGAAAAGGTAATTGTGTAATTTTTTCTTCTCCGCTACCCTTTTTTCACAACTATTAACTATTTTTTGTAACGCTGATTGTACTAGTATTTTTTTCTCTCAAATAAATATACCATTTATTATAAGAGTTACTACCATATTTCCCTGAAGATGACCCACTTCGGTCGAAAAACGTCTAGGAATAAAATATGTCCTTCGTGGCTATTTTCTCTCTCCTCGAAGATCCTGTTAAGAGACTTGTAAGGCATATCAAGAAATTTCAAATCAAAATCAATAACGCTGGCGCAGCTGTTGACTTTAATAACCTCGGGGCTGCTCTGAGGATGGTACGCCTTGGTATGCAGGCGAAAGTGACCAAGAACCGACATGTGTACATCCTATTAGTGGACAGCAAAACGAGCATGGGACGGAAGCTGGAGTGACTGTGGATGTCCTGATGTTCGGGATAGGAACTGTTTCTGGCCAGCGAGTAAAATGATCGATCGATCGCAAGACGCCCAAGCTATTATTTTTTTTTGTCCCCTTTCCCACTCTCCTCTATCTACAATGGTGCCTAGACACGGGAGGGGGAGCGTTAGCCCTTAGGTAACATTTCCAAACGGGTTCTCTCCATTTCTTCAAAATACGCTCCGCTTCTAGGAGGGCGGTTGTGAAGCGTATGAGAAATGAAGGCGAGCGGCATAAAAGCTTAGCTTAAATGAGTCATTTTGAGACTCAAAATGCCCGAGTATATTCGCCACTGGCTAAAAGTGGTCCAGCGCCACGGGAAGTTGTTCGTAACTTCGAGAGTCGCTTACGCTATTATTTTATTTTGCCCCCTTTCCTACTCTTTTCAATCTATACCACTCAATAATTCAGCAATATCAAAACGTATTGATGAAATCGCTGTGGGTGTTGAATAAAACCCTATTCTCCCAACTTCCAGCAAAATAATTTGCCATTTAATTTAAAGAATCTACTTTAAGAGATAATGAGGCCATGTTATTTGTATTTGTCAAGTTTCTCGATGAAGATCAATTAAGAGAAGAAATACTTTTTGCCAGTCTTGAAACAGATACCAGGGGTGAAACATTTTCAAAGTTGTTGTTACCTATTTAAAAAAAAAATAATATCCCCTTAAATATAGTGGCTTGTGCTAGTGATGGTGGTCCATTTATTATTGGCAGGCACAAATGCTTTATTGCTTATTTATTGCTCTCACTTATTCTGATTTATGACCTTAAGTACTTCAAAACTTTCAATAATTCCCGGACTAACTAGGGAAAACTTGGGCAATTATATTATTCGAAAGAGAATGTAAAACAACATAAGGGTTTCAAATTTCGTTAGAATCGACCAAATAGTTATGATTTTATTGTCAAATAATTCCTTGATTAACCTTGGGAGGACTTTAGCAATTATATATTTCGAAAGATAACGTAAAATAAGATAAGGGTTTCAAATTTCGTTAGAATCGGCCTAATAGTTATCATGTTATTGCAAAAACAACATAATTTCCGGGGTAATCTTGGGAAGACCTTGGGAATTATATCATTCGAAAGAGAATGTAAAACAACATAAGGCTTTCAAATTTCGTTAGAATCGGCCGAATAGTTTAGATGTCATTGCCAAATAATTACCCGGCTAACTTGGGAGGACTTTGGCAATTATATCATTTGAGAAGAATGTAAAACCACATAAGGGTTTCAAATTTCATTTGAATAGGCCAAATAGTTACGATGTTTTTGCCAAAACAAAATAATTTCCGGGCTATCCTTGGGAGACCTTAGCAATCATACCATTCGAAAGAGAATGTGAAACAACATGAGGGTTTCAAATTTCGTTAGAATCGGCCGAATAGTTACAATTATATTACCAAAAAAAAGCTAAGGGAGACCGACCGACCGCCATAGTGAGATGTAGAGTCGCCAGCGACTAAAAATGTTGTTCCTGAAGTAATTTGTATACGGTGAGTGATCCACCGAAAAACATTTAGTTGTTAACTATATCAAACCAACTGCTCATAAAGACCGCCTTTTACATGACATTTGTCATGCAAATGGAAAAGAGTTTAAACGCCTCGTAATGCATACAGAGGTTCGATGGCTATAGAAAGGGAATTGTCTTAATCGCTTTGTAGAACTTTGGGATTCGAATATTTCATTTTTAAGTAGTAAGCAACTCGGAAAAGAGTTGACTGTGGGGTGATGCGACATACTTTACTGTACTGGAAAAAATACTATGGATTTTTGTGGGGGGTTTTTATATATAAAGGTCAAATAAAGTGAATATATTTATTGACAGAAAATTTATTTCCTATTATTTATACATAACTAGTTTTGCAGTAGTCAGTTTGCTCCCACCTCCCCCATTTTGCAGGTTTCTAGTGACATTTGGCAATAAGGAGCCGTCGTTATGTGGCATTATTCGATTATACCATGCGGTCAAACTGCTGCAGCCCACGTTTCCTTCAGTCATAATCCAGTAGAGGTCATTGCTGTAGGGTGTTTGGTTGTGTACTGATGCGTTTCTTAGCCCCTTTGTGTTGTATAAATTATAAATTCATGTAATAAAATTCTTTTAAAGTTGAAGTAACAAAGGTTATTTCAATTCCATGCCGAGAAGGGTAAAAATAGTGATTTTAGTCCCCAACCCCCCAAAGTTGAACAAATAGAAATTTATTTGACTGAAACCACATTTAACAGGTCGAAATTATAATGAAATTAACTGTTTCAATTCAGACAATTAGTGTAATTAAGAAAAAAATAGAAAAATACAAAGATGTGTTGCCAAAATAGGTCGGGAACTGTGGTCGTAAACGAGTAACAACCTCTAGGATTGATAGAAAAACAAAACAATGTCTTTCAACAATAAGAGGTCATCTTGGGGTAAGATTTCATCTGAAACAATGGATGTAAACATCACTGTACATCTTAGAACAATTATTAATAGACTTTTGGAAAGTGGATTACATGCATATCGTCCAAGTAAAAAACCTAGGCTTACCCCGACAATAATGGAGGCACGCTAGGAATGGGCTAAAAATCATATTGCATTGACTTCTGAACAATGTAATCAGGCAAGACCATCTGGAATAGTGGATTAGAATCTTTATGTATTTTGTGATTGATAAAATAACATTTATTGATAAAAAAAAACATGAAATCATTGATTAAAATGACTTTTAATTTCCGATTGATAGACTAAAGCTGTCATTTATTCTGGATTTCATATTAGTCAAATATGGCTTTCAATTGTTAGAGATGGTGTTGTAGCACTCCAAGCTTATTATAATCCGCAGTACTCCAAAGGTAAATAAAATAATTTATAATATGTATTTTTGTAGTACTACAAAAATAATTAAAATCGATTTATCCTTCAAAGTAATTTGTATCTAACTTAAGCGTAGTGAGAAGTCAAATAATATATATATATATATATATATATATATATATATATATATATATATATATATATATATATATATATATGCTCGTATATATATTAAACTATATCAAAATACGTTCCAATAATGTGACTGCAAAGACTCACAAAATTGTAAGCGACAATCCTTCCCTCTCGCCTGCGCCACCATCCAACAAAGGTTAGTTTAGAAAATGGTTACACTATCCAAGTTTGTACATTCATCTCAAACCTGAGTACTCTACTTGCATAATTTTCATTCATTACAGACCCCAATTTACTTACTACCATTGTGCTTCCTTTAATATCCCTTTTACATTGTTTGTTCTCTTAATATCATATTAAATAACTTTTACATCTTTTAAATATCCTGTTAACATTATATATCGTATTAACATCTATTTGATTTTCTGTTACTCTTAATTCAATTACCAATTATTATCTTGTGAATTGCCATTTTTCATTCTTCTACGTATCCATTAAATAATAACTCGTATTCTAATTTACATCTATTACGAGTATATAACCAATTAATTATCTTACAGGAGAGCCTTATTGAATTACAGAGTGATAAAGTTGCTAAAGCTCGATTCAAAGGAAAGAAACGTAATATTTGGAAGAACAGTGTCATTGCTATGAAATATCCATTGCTCTTGGAAAAAACAAGGTTGTATGCTATATCTTTTCCAACATCCTACTTTGTTAAAGTTAGCTTTAGCCGGATTTTACATTTACTGTCAAACCCTCGTAACCAACTTGATATTGTAAAAAAGGGTGATCGTCTGTTATCATCATCAATATACTTGTACCAAACGATCGGGGCGTCAAGGATAGTAGGGAGAAGTTTTGTTTCAAAAAACTCCATATATAAGTTAGAAAGGACAGGTGAAAGACAATTCCCCATGGCTAATCCGAATTTTTGGAGGAAATATTTGCTTTCGAACGAAAACTTACAGTTTTTGGTACAAAGGGAAATGAGGTTCATGAAACTGACCCTACTCTCCCTTTTAATAGTAATAACATTTTAGTTCTACCTTTTTCTCTTTGTTTTAGTGATTTTTCCCGTCTTTTGAATAACTTTAACATTTCTGTTGCTTTTAAATATGAGACGACCATTAAGAATTTATTAGTACGTCATAATTGTAATAGTTTAGGGGGGGGGGAGTTTATTCAGTTGAGTGTTCTGGTTGCCAAGTAAATATTATGGACAAACAGGTAAACAACTTTCTTTTCGCATAAATCAACATAAATATAATGTCCGAAGAGGGAAAGATAGCAATGCTTTCTTTGTCCATATGTCAGATAAGGACAATCTAATTAACTGGAACTCGGCAAAATTTATTTATTGTTCCAATGACCCTATAAAAAGGAATATTATTGAATGTGCTTTTATAAGCCAATGTGATAATTTTAACCTTTCCCCTGGCTTATATAAAATAGATGCTATAATTAAAAGACTAATACTTAAAGAAATTAGTTCTGACTTTTGTTCTTATTTTTTTGTATACAGTCTTTAGTTATGTGGCCCTATTTTTTTTATTTATTATTTTTAATTGTCACTGCTCTGTTATATACATTTTATTTTCCCCATTTTTCGCTCCTCATGTCTTATAATCTCCCTCGCTAGGCTATCTCCATTTCTTTTAATCTGTTACCCTTTCCGTCTTCTCAGTTTGACCTTATTACCTGCTTCTTGTAATTCTTAATGTGAATCTTTACCTTCCCCCTTCCGTCTTCCTCATTGGTGATTTCTTGTTTTTGAAGCGGTCTTTCATACTTTTCTTTCGTATTTATACCTCTAATATAATATTATTTCTTATAGTTATCCTTGATAAGGAACTTAATAAAGTTCGAAAGTACTTGGAAACACCATTTCATTTTTTCCTGCGGGACATTGCATTCATATATATATATATATATATATATATATATATATATATATATATATATATATATATATATATATATATATATATATATATATATATATATATATATATATACATATATAATTAGGCAAAAGGCCATGTTGCATGCATGTACTACTATTGAAGTCCACAGCTGTGGCAGGTTATTAAATTTAGCTTGTATTTTCTTAATATTTCTTACAAGTTTTTTAACAGGATCTTCTAGGCGATGTTTTTTCTCGCATCGAAGACCCCGTTAAAAAACTTGTAAGAAATATTAAGAAAATACAAGCTAAAATTAATAACGCTGCCACAGCCGTGGATTTCAATATATATATATATATATATATATATATATATATATATATATATATATATATATATATATGGATAAAACTACATTAGTGAAACCAGGTTTCGACGGAAAAATCCGTCATCGTCAGTCGCTAGTGAACAAGTGAACTACAAAAGTTCCAAAGTTGCTTAACCTACAAACATCCAAAGCAGTGGCTCTAAGGTGAAAGGTGCGAGAATGTAGCGGCATTTTTGAGAAACGGAAGTATGAATTTCTTGATTATTAAGGTATTAGTATTGAATTGGCCGTCTGAAGTATTAAAGTTGGGAATATCTTTTATAAGTGCTGATTCAATTAGGCGTTGCTGTATATAATTGTGAGACTTATAAACTATTTTAGCATTATCAATGTCAATTTGATGATTTCCATTGGACATATGTAGAACTAAACTCAAGGAGAGGGCACCCCTTGCATATCGCATTTATGTTTATTCATTTTATTGGAAAATCTGCTGCTTTCAACTATATATGATTCATTACATGATTTGCATGGAATAAAATAAACTCCCTGTTCCTTATCGATCGATCTATTTTTGGATGGGGTATTTTTTATCGTATTCTCGTACTGAAAGGAAACATTGATGTTGTTGATCCGAGCCAACTTTTTGAAATTGATTAATGGGGGGAGTATGGAAAGGTAACGTAATATTTGTCACATCTGTTTTCCTTATAATTAGTTGGGGAGTAATAGATGGTTCTGGCTTTATAGTGACACTTTTCTATGAACCAAAGGGGATATTGCAGTTCAATGAATGTTTGGATGATTGTATTAATTTCGTCTTGCAAGAAACAAGGATCACAAATGAGATATGCTCTTATGAACATGGGAGAAACTACATCTTAAGAAAATCAAACAGCAATTTGAGGAGAACTCCGTGTTAAAATTCACTTATGAATTGAGCATGGATAATAAATTACCTTTTCTGGACGTAGAGGTACAAAACATCAACGGTAATTACGTCACAAATGTGTACAGAAAAGTTACAGACATAGAAAGATGCCTCAATGCGGATAGTATATGTCCTGAAAGGTACAACAAAAAGTGTAATCGTTTCATACATCCGCTAAGCATACAAATACTACTCCACGTGAGAACTGTTCCATCAAGAGATCTCCCACGTAAAACAAACCCACGTGAACAACGGTTTTCCGAACAGCATGATTCAAAAACAACTTCAATAATTTTTGAGAAGGCAATTCAAAGACATGGATGAAATGGATTATTAACTGTAAAATCAAGGTTAAGAAGCAAACGGGCAAGATTCAGATGATTATATATTATAAAACGACAGAAGTTAACAATCTCATTATGAAAAACAACATCTGCCCCAACTCCTTGATCCTGATGTCTATGAACATAGTTTACGAGTTTACCTGCCTGAATGAAGACTGTATGCTTCAAAATATCTTAAAATATTTGGGTATTACTGCCACCACACTTTCGAGGCGTTTTACAATGCACCTGCAACATGGAGCCCCCCCCTCCCCTTCCTCCCAAATCATATAGAGACTGTGCATAACATCAGCTTAATCAGGAGCATATTGGCTAATAACACAACGATCAAAAGAAAAGAGGGAAATAAACTAGACTGAACGATGAAAAGCCAGCTATCAATGTCCGGACTATGGGCTGGAATCGAAAATTAAAGTTGTTTTAAAATTCCGCTTACACACTAGTGGACCGTTCCCTTGACATAATGTTTAAGCGAGGAGGAATAAATATCCCCTAAAATCTTTTTCTTTTCATTTTAAATACACCAATCTTCACCGATAAAGGAGGAGAAACACTCCGAAGATGATCGCAAGAATCGAAAGCTCAGCAATTAAAGTCAAGTTTGGTTTTACCAAACACATTTCATTTAAAAAAGAGATGGCCGTAGGAGAAGAGGTTTACCATCTACAAGATGAACTAAAACAAAAATAAGAAAAATGGAAAGTTTCCAAAGAAAATTAATAAAGGCAAATATACTATGGTCTTTAACAAAATCTGCATATTATATATATATATATATATATATATATATATATATATATATATATATATATATATATATATATATATATATATACACGAGGGGCGGTCAATAAGTTTTGCAATTCGGATATAAGGAAAAGTATTTTATTATTTTTCAATATAACTACCCTCGACTTCAATGTATTTGCGCCACTTGTCCCTGAGGCTTTGAATTCCCGACAACCAGAAATCTCCCGACTGCTGTTCAATCCACTCCTGGACGGCGAGCTGGACATCTTCGTCGTCCCCAAACCGGCGTCCACACAGTGCAGCCTTGAGCTAGCGGAATAAAAAGTAGTCGCTAGGGGCCAGATTTGGACTGTAGGGGGGATGGTTGAGCTCCTTGAATCCGCACTCACGCAGGGCAGCTTGTGCAACTCTGGCCTTGTGGACTTTAACGACGTTTAAGTCAATCATGGAGCTTGAGGTTTCTAGGGACCCAACGGACAGATACCTTGGTTATGACCAAATTGTCACGGATGATGTTCATAACACTTCCATGTGATATTCCAAGTTCTCGCTCGATTTCTTCGACCTTCACCCATCGATTTTCAAGTATTATCCTCTCTACACGGGCAACATTGTCCTCGTTGGTCTTGACTGACGGGCGTCCTGGACGGGGGCCATCTTCAAGTGACTCACGACCATAGCGAAACTCCCTATTCCGGCGAGCAATAGTTGCATAGGAAGGGGCGGTGTCGGTGTACACTGCAACCATGCGTTCATGGATCTCTTTTGCATTCTTGCCTTCCTTGGTCAAAAATTTGATCACTGCCCGGTGCTCAACCTTCTCCATTGTTGAAAAATTTGTGACTAACGATCTGCGATCACCTACTACTTCTTAAATAGACGAGGCAGGAGCGTGCGGCTGCAGGTCCTGACTTTTCATAACTTGTCCTAACACCCCCACAAACAGCCATCCCCCTTCCTCTGTTTTGCCCTACCGATTCGCCAAACTTATTGACCGCCCCATATATATATATATATATATATATATATATATATATATATATATATATATATATAACTGCAACTCTTAAATGCGAACAAAAGCTTATTTGCGTGTGTGCTTTTCCTTGCTTCACTTTTATTTCTGGATGCACCATAAAATCCACTTCCTAAGTGCTTCTGGGGGTTTTGTATCATTTTATATATATTTTTTTTAGGCTACAGCTTTATGGGCGTGCACTGCAACATTATCTTTACTTTCTTATTTCAGTTTGTTTAACTTATGTTATGCCAAGCGTTTAATAACATTTATTCGAGCGTTCTGCCTGTAGTAGTTGCAGTTCCTCACCTTTAACAAAAACTCCTTTTTTTTGTACATTACTTTGTGTGTAAGCACCACACTACCTTTCCTAAATTAAACGGAACTTAGGAATAAGAAGTTAACTTTAAATTAATAATTACACGAATTTTATACACTTAATTTGGTCTAACAAAATTACTATTATTATTCTAAATACCAGAGACTGGATTTTTCACTGTTTTCATTTTCAAAACTAAATAAGCACTGAATTTACACTATTTACTATATTTGCAGTGATATTTTTTAAAGCACTATTATTGCCATTATTAATTTTGAAAAATTTGCCCGAACGAATGATGTTAGTTCGACTGATGTTTTCATCTTGATCCAGTGTTAACTATTTGAACTGCGATGAAGGGTGCCGTGTACGTAGGTAGAGACTGGAAAACATTTGCCCGGTTAGGTATCAACCCACGTCCACCTGTAGCGGTTCATCGTAGCTCATCCAGGTTGTTTGAAGTAGTCCGGCGTGTAGAAATGAGCTGGAATCATTCTTGCTGCGAGTCATTATGATTTTGAAAACTTTTCCCGAAAGAATGACGTTAGTTCGTCTGATGTTTTCATCTTGATCCAGTGTTGTCTTTTTGAGCTGCGATGAAGAGGGCTGTGTACGTAGGTAGAGACTGGACAAACTTTTGCAGGGTTAGGTATCAACCCACGTCCCCTTGTATCGGTTCATCGTAGCTCATCCAGGTTACTTGAAGTAGTCCGGTGCGTATAAATGAGCTCTAATCATTCTTGCTGCCGAATCTCACATAGCTCAATAATTTTGGTGCTTATGAGAGTAGCTCTGCGAGGATGTGATCGTAGGTGGTATTCGATCTACCGTCTCGGGCGGCAAAGCAGTAGAGATCCTAGACCATCCCAGAGTGGCTGCCTCGTTGAAGACGGGAGGCTCGATGGTAGTGGAGCTCGATCCACTGCCTCGGGCGGCAAAGAAGCAGAAATCCACGATTCGGGGGCGTCCAGAAACAGCTGTTTTGTTGTAGTCGAGAGGCTGGATGAAGGTGGATTTCATCATGTTGGTAAAGCGAGCAGATTGTTGCTCTCTTATCGAATCGAATCCATCTTCTTCTTCACCATCCTTCAGAGGAGTCACCGGTTATGGATGTGTCTACTATGGCTTAGTGTCGCAACTAATTTTAAGGCACATTTTAGGTTTTCTAGATCAAACCATCCAAAATTTGGAAACGAAGACGAAAAAAGTCTGACCAAAATCATAACATCCCTATTTGGGGCAAAGTTTTGCTTAAAAATGATCTATTCCGTAGGGTGAGGCTGGTTGTATTTAGTTATTATAGTTTTCCTCTCTAAGTTAGAAATGGGTAATTTTAGTACAGGAAGAAAATTTGGACTAACTCCTTTTGTATCTATAGTTTAGGCAATTTTTGATTGAGGAATTCCTTGTTTGCAAATATCTCAGAAGGCAATATAAATTAATCGATGTATGATCAATTTACGAGATATTTACAGAGTATTTCCTATAGATGGATATGGCTTCACATTTTTGAATATATGTTATAGATTAATTTCTTTCCTCATTTGTATTTATATATCTTTTCTCTTAATTAATTATTTTCGGTTAGGACAAGGAAATGGCTATTGTTCTACTGTTCCGGTGCAGTTGATGCACCTTTTGATTGTACTTGTGCAATTTCTCCATCTGTAGGTTCCGCTACATGCAGAGTGAATTTCTTTGTCCTTATTTCAGCAGTTTATGGTACTATCTTCCTCCATATTCACATCAATGGAAGCACGTCTGTATATTTGTATAGACGACTCTCTGGATGTCAGAAGCTGGGATACACATACTCTGAGCAATGAGTCCTTTTTATTACATTTGTTGCAATTTCAGTGATTTGTAAATAATCTTAAACACATGTTTGTGCTTGTGTGTGTTCTTTAAATTTTATTATATTGTAATTATTTAACTATGCTTGTTACGTTTGTAATTATGTACTGTTTGATTTCTTCCCGTCTGTGTTTTCGTACCTAAAGATTCTACTTTTCGGGACACTATGCTTCGATTATCACTGATTTGTGAGGACACTCTTGCTTCCAAGTTGATCTTCTTTAAAGTGATATTGCCTACCGATGAGATGAGTTGATCGAAATCCTTATTCTCAGCCCAGATTGCTACGAATCCGATAAGTGTTTCTATACATTTTCTAAGTGTTATCCAGAGATCCAAGAAAATTATATGTAATAATTCCTGAAGATTTCTCTTTGTTCTGATCGAGACCAATCGTAAGGTTAGTTGTTTAGTGAAATCCGGTGGATTCATTCTCTTGTCCATCATAAAGCGTGATATCCTTATGCGGTGATTCTGAAATAAGAGGTCCAAGCTCCACTAGTGGAAGAATCCATCTATCTAATCAGAACTCTAAATAACCTAACCTACATTTCCTGACCCCCCTACCTAAATTAGTCTAGCCATATAAGCGTTCAGGCAGTCGGAGTGGGATTCGTCACCCATAGCCTGGCTACGTCTACGGGCCTCTTAACTGGGTCTTCTTCAGGAGTTCACTACAGTCTACACCACACTAGCGTCAATATTTGAGAACTTCGTGCTGGTGAGGTCTTGTTTTGAGAGATCGAAAGACATTAAAGTGAGTAAAAAAGGTGAAGGAATAGTTTTAGGAAAATTTTTGAATATCTAACCTTGCAGTTGCTACCTCGTGGGTCGGAAATAGAAGGAACCTCCAATCAGACCGATATACGCATATAGTCTTTCCTTTTTTTTTACTTAAAATTCCATCACTGTATTAACTACAATATCGTTTCTTTAAAAATGACAAAATGGGTATTATTTATACAAAACTAGGAAAACATAAGACTATGGTTTCGACCAATCAAAGGAGAGTAAATTTTCAACAATTGATTCAAGTTCATATTTGCGGAATATAGGGCAAATACAGAGCTAATGCAATCGCTATTGCAATACTGACAGACTGATCGGTACAATAACACAAGAAAGGTATGAGAGCCACAATAAAAAACACACAAAACAGACAAGAAAACAATATTACAAAAAAATAAATCAAGATAGGGCCAGTACTCAAGCAAATTTTACCAAGCTTCGACTATTTCACTTTCAAAACTATATCTTACATCCTCTTTGCACTCAACCAACGTTTTCCACTGTAACTTATAACTTTATCAAGACGTAAAAGCGTTCAATTGGTAGAAGAGGGAAATACAAGAGTGTTACAGGCTATGTCCATGATGTAAAGCGATTAAAATAAAGACTGCGAGTGGGGGAGTGGAGCTGGTTTCGGGTGGGAGTAGATTTTTACTGGCGGTCTTCGTTGTCATGTAGTGCCAGCTTCTTCCAGGCGCAGTCGCCTGCCATCAGTCATACGAGAACTATAGGGACATGATCTAGTGGACTTGCGGCGAAAATGGCCGATTTATCACCTCTAGCCACTAGGTGGCGCTACCTTGTGGTAAACTTATATCATATTTGAACTCAGTGACTTCAATTATCTTTGATAGCATTGGTTTTAGCTTTTTACAAAGAGCCAGCGACTCGTTGCGGACAAAAGATGAACACAACACGAGATTTGCATGACCCATATACCTGCTTGCTTCGCCGCAGTTAAACATGATGGTGTTGTTGGTTCAGCATTTCTCTGGTAATGGTTTTCCGGTGGTATGCAGTGTGGCGTGTGATTGTTTCATCTTTATGATGTGCTGTGAAGCGCAGTGACAGTGTTTTGAAAGTCATCCCAGTGTACGATGAAGTGCAGTGCGCACAGTCACCAAAGTTGCTCGTCTAAAAACTTTCTTTAAAAATAATGGCTAGCCTGTTCATTAGTGGAAAAACATATTAAAAAGTTTCTTAATGCTCTCTATCAAAAAAATCCAACAGAAAATACTGTAGAGAAATTATCTATTTTCTTTAGTCTCCCATACTTTGGTTAAAAATCAAACAACTTGGAAATAAAATTAAGAATCTAAATAAATTCCATCTATATCTCCACCCAAAATTCGTGTTAAAAAATGGGCACAATATTGGATCATATTACAGCTATAAGGACCGGATTCAATTCCCTCGCCGCTCTTCTGCATTTATAAATATAGTCGTGAATCTTGCGATTCATCTTATATTGGTTCGACCATTAGGTCAATCCATTGTCGCATCGAGTAGCATCGGGAAAGGTCGACCCGCACGGGGCTGATTCTAAGCAAACCAGACCCGTCGCCCATACAAGATCACATCAAAGTGTGCAAGTCTGAAATTAATATGGATAATTTTAAAATACTTAGTCATATCCCCCATCCCAATGAACTACGGATATTATAATTACTTTATATCCTAAAACTTAAACCTAATTTAAATATAAATCAAACTGCATCCAATCTTTATATTGTATCATGAATTTTTGAAATTTATATTCTTGCATTAAGCAGTTTATCCTAAATTGCACTATTCAATTTTAGTATTTTATGAAAACTAGAAATTTAAACTCTGTACTATTTTAGTTTCTTAGTTCCGATGATGAAGCTAGGACCTCGAAACATTCAAACCTAGACAAATAAAGATGCTTTTAATCAATAGCGTGCTCGGTTTTTCCCTTCCTATTTCTCTCTCTCTCTCTCTCTCTCTCTCTCTCTCTCTCTCTCTCTCTCTCTCTCTCTCTCTCTCTCTCTCTCTCTTTCCAGCGCTCTATGGATCAAGTCCTTAGGTGTCTTCCGTTTGCATTTTGCTACATAGATGACCTCCTAATCTCATTTTCCTCGCTGGAGGAACACCTTTCTCACCTTCGCCAAGTTTTTTCTCGTCTTCAGGAGTACGATATCGTACTAAACACCTCCAAGTGCCTCTTTGGTGTCCCTCAACTCTCATTCTTGGGGCACCATGTCTCGAGTGCAGGGATTAGCCCACTCAAAGATAAAGTTAAAGCGATGCGAAACTTTTCTTGTCCTACATCACGCAAACGACTCAGGAGTTTCTGTGGCATGGTCAATTTCTACCACAGATTCATCCCTAAGTGTGGCCAGGTCATGCAAACTCTCAACTCTATGCTCACCAAGACCAAAAAGAACTCTCCTCTTGAATGGTCTGCTGAGGCGTGTTATTCATTCCCTCGCACCAAAGAGGCTATTGCCCGCGCTGTGGAATTGGCTCATCCTTCCCTAGGAGTCCCCATAAGCATCGCCTCAGATGCATCCTCAACCCACGTAGGTGCAACCTTGGTGACCAATGGCAACCTCTTGCTTTCTTCTCTCGCGCTCTTACAAACCCTCAAAAGAGATATTCAACGTTCTCTCGATAACTCATCGGAATATAACTCGCTGTCCGCCACTTCCGCCATCATTTGGAAGGGCGTGAATTTACCATTTTTACTGACCATAAGCCCTTGGTCGGTGCATGTTCGTCTCATAGTACTTCGTCAGTACACATTGCAGTTGACACTCGTCATCTTGACTTCATCCTGCAGATGCCGAATGATATTCGCTACGTTCCTGGTTCTTCAAACGTCGTACCGGACGCGCGCTCTCGCATTTCATCGATTTCGGGTTCGCAAATATCCTACACTGCGCCCATTGATCATGCAACAATAGCGCTTGCCCAGGAACAAGATGAAGACACGCAAACACTACATCACTTTTCTCAACTCGTCGTTCGCGAGATGGACTTACCTGACAGTCCTTCCAGACGTATCCCGGTTGACTATTCAATTCCTGACTGTCCTCTTCCTCTTATTCCTCTCGCTTACAGTCGGCACATCTTCGACCAAATTTATGGCCTCTCTCATCCTGGCGTCAATGCCACTCGCAAACTCGTTGCACAACACTTCGTTTGGCCAGGTATGAATGCCGACGTGGCCAAATGGACTCGTTCATGCCTGCCGTGCCAGCGTGCTAAAGTCCACCGGCACACAAAAGCTGCTCTGGTCCCTTTTCCTCTTCCTTCGTCATGTTTTGACGCCGTTCACATCGATCTAGTAGGTCCTCTCCCCGTGGTTGCAATTATCATCTCACCATGATCGATCGTTTTACTCGCTGGCCAGAGGCGGTTCCTATCTCGGACATTAGAGCTTCCACTGTCACTCGAGCTTTCGTCTCAGCATGGGTTGCTCGTTTTGGTGTCCCCTTAACGATCATGATTGATCGTGGCAGCCAGTTTGAATCCCACCAATGGGATGCACTCATGTCAGTCCTTGGCTCCTTTCGACTTCGTACTACAAGCTATCACCCCTAGAGTAACTTTAAGGTAGAACGTCTGCATCAGACCATCAAAGCAAGCTTACGCTCCACCGATCCAAACATAACTTGGGTGGACAAGCTACCTTTGATTCTCCTTGGCATTCGCTCGTCCTAGAAATAGGATTTGGCTTGCTCTGCAGCGGAATTAGTTTACGGTACTCAACTTCGTCTACCCGGTTATTCTTTTCTTCCTCTGACTGACCTTTACCTTCTCACCTAGATCCTTCTTCATACGTAAATAACCTTGTACGGGTGATAACTGAAATTAAGCCAACTGCCCCTAGAGTGCCTGCTAATTATAAAACCTTCGTGCCGAAGGAGATGACAACATGCTCCCATGTTTTCGTCCGTCGCAATTAAGCTCCCACTTCGTTACAACCAGTCTATGACGGACCCTTTCTCGTTATCTCCAGGAAGCCTAAATTCTTCGTCCTAAGGCTTGGCACCAGGCAAGATACTGTCTCTATCGACCGCCTAAAACCCGCTTGTACCGAAAATGTTCGTCTAAAACCCCTATCATTTCATTCTTCTCTCACTATACCCCTTTATGGTACAGTAATCCCCCAAAACAACCTAAACCCCACCTTTTTGACTACTGCCTCTCCAACTCCACCTTCCGTTTTGCTGCCTCCTCCTCCTTTGTTGCAGGAACCCTCGTCGGCAGAAGTGGTTAGTCAGGAGCAAATCTCTCCCCCACTGGTCACTCCGTCAGCGGAAAACGGGTCTCAAGACTCCCACATCCCGCTTGACGCCATCTCGGAAGGAACCAACAAGCAGATCACCTTCGGTCCATCAACCTTCTCTCGTGCCAGTGCCTCGTTCAACGCTACTGCCACTTCCACAGCAAATCTGTGTCCCCGTACCCGCAGCCAAACCAATGGCACTGTCACATGCTCCGGTCGCGTCGTCAGGAGGCCTCGTTGGTACTCGGACTTGTAATCTCAAAATAGTAAAAAAGGGGGGGGGTAACCTTCTTAGGGGGGAGTGTTATAGAAATGCCTCTGGGCATTCCTATAATAAAAACCTCGTGGGAAACTTTATTATGTATATACATCAATTATTATGTAATATTAATATTATGCAATCCTTTAACTTTGTCAATTTAATCTTTCAATTATTTTACTTAACTTTTGTAAATTAAATCATTTTATGTAAAACTTAATAATTAATTCATTCATTTATTTTACTTGTCAATTCATTTAACGTATACTGTTCCAAACAACATCTTTTAAAATTTCACACACAAACAAACAAACACACGTTTCCAGCTCGACCAAATAGCATACTATTCCTTCTTAGTCGACTCGCAGCTTTCTTCATATAAAGGTCGGTAATCATTCCTTCTACAATTATTCATTTAACTCCAAACAAATCATACTTAGTTAATTCCACCTTCACATTCTTTGCAAACGTCCATACGAGAGTAGATCCTAATTATATTTACTTCTCATTGCAGCCCCTAATTCACAGTCCATCATAGTCACTCTATTAATTACTATATTATTATTTCACTATATAATTCACCATATTATTCCACCATATTAATTTCACATGCTTCAATTCTCTTCGCATCTTGTTACTACAAATCATAGGTTAAAATATCTTACATTGTATACCTAACCTACTTACACGTATCTCATTGTATATTCGTTGATTCTATGAATATATTTATTTTTGTGTAATTGTCTTTCTTAAAGCCCAGTTCATTATTCCAAAATTTATTTCGCTGTCGCCTTAGGCCTGAAACTATCGGCACACAACTTCGATCAAACAAATTTATGGTTATGGTTTTTGAAGCGCTATTTAGGCTGATTTATTAACAGAAGATAAATCACATGAACAACCATATACTATACGCTCTCTCTCTCTCTCTCTCTCTCTCTCTCTCTCTCTCTCTCTCTCTCTCTCTCTCTCTCTATACATATATATATATATATATATATATATATATATATATATATATATATATATATATATATATATATATATATATATATATAAATTGAAAATCACATGACGCGTGATTTTTTATAGATGTATTTTTAAAGGCCCAAGGAAATGAAAATTGGTGACACAACCGGGAAAAACACTTAAGAGAATATCACGTGAACCAATCAAAGCCTAAGAAGAAAATTGGGAGACGTAGAGAACGGAAAGATAGGACAAACTATTTTTAACCGTTATATGAAAATAAATAAAGAAGTTGGATTTGAACCTCTATCATTAAGCGCTCATCGCTTATATGACCAAGACGCTGATCGCTAGAGCTACCATCCTCAACCCCCCAAAATGTTGATTCAAGAAGCCTTTTGAACTACGAAGTGTAGGCTTTTATCCAGTGAGAGACAAGACAAGGCGAAAGTAAAAATCGTACAAGAAGAATAATATGGCAGTCAACATAAGACTCATTAACAAACTAAAGATCTTTACGCTTAATGTGAATGGACGGAAAGGCAAGAAGTACATTTGCAACAAAATCATTTTTCTGAAATAGCTCCGCACGTATTCCTAATATATGAACACGGCCCGAATGTTGCTAATAATTGTATCAATACTATAGTGATCGGCCATACTAACAAAAGGTACGACGCTGTGGTAATTGCCGTACGAAAAGGGATAAAATACAAAGAGATCCAGAACCTAGAGGACTCGCATCTCGCCGTAAAGGTAAGTACGACCATCGACGACCTAGTTATAGCCGTGGAGTACCAGCCTCCCCCCCTTCTCCCAGATGACCCTATCTTCCTATCCCCAGTTTCCTTCGCCTATTCAGAAGAAACAACTACGCATCTTGACCGACGATCTTAATGCCTGATGCAGAGAAACAGGATATACCACTGCATTTAACGGTTCCGGAGACTCCCTGAGCCTTCTCATGGAACGCGATATAGTACATAGAGTTAGCCCAGAGTTTGCCATTTACCTGACGAGGAAATCTTAAACAATCCCAGACATTATCCTCACTAATCCAAACTTTGTTCTGAACCATTCAACAGTTGCAGACCTTTACACTCTATCGGACCACATTAGCATGGTCACAACCATCTCAACGCCTCCTATTCAGGTAAAGAATCCTGCTCGCAGGTGCTTGCCCAAGGCCAAATGGGTTGCCTATAAGGAATCCTCTAAGATTACCGAATGGGACAACTTTACGGATCCACACTTGAAGACCTAGATAGATATTTTAGAACATAATATCCAGGATAAAGGAAGCTGACAGAGTGGCCATCCCCAGGGTGGAATACAAAACTCTCCCGGCACAACGATAAGACGAGAATATTATAGGAAAAAATATAGATTGGAGGCACTAATATTGGAGGTAAACGCATTCGGAAATTCGGCACATCGATATCAGGAACTCTGGAACCTTCGTTTGGAGCTAAGACACCTGATTAGTGAAAAAACAAAAATGCTCTGGGGTGATATTATAGATAGAATGAATACAGAAGGCGACCCCCAAAGGTTCTGGAGCCAGATGAAGAGGTTAAGTGGAACTCTACCCCCCAAGATTGGCATTACAATCTCAATCGACGGGAGGAAGTTTACGGATGACCGGGCAATAAAACAATAATTCAGAGAAAATTGGGAAAGGAAATTTAACATCATGGAAAAAGAAAATGACGAATTCCACTGCATAGACAGCACTCGGCAGGCAAGGGAAGAAGGAAGGCCTTTTACTCACAAGGAGTATGAAGTAGCCCTAAAAAGCTTTAAACAGAAAGTCCCAGGTATCTCAGGCGTTACCAAAACATACCTGATAAACGCCCCTGCGAACATTAATGTGGCCCTACTGAACCTCTTTAATGCCTATCTGATCTTACTACTAAAACTAAGAAAACCCAAAGCAGAAATTAGAATCTACAGGCCGATATTCCTACTAGAATAATTTATAGTGAAGCTGTCCGAGAAACTGCTCAATGGCAGACAAAGGGAATATCTGGACGTAAGAGACCAGTATAATGCACAACAATATGGCTTATGTAGAAACCTGGGCACGGAAACAGCCCTTGCCTTAATTACCGAATATATTGCTATCGAAAGTTGAGTCTACTGTTAGGTTTTAGCGTCACTCTTTTATACCATTTTTCTTTTCTGCATTCTTCTTGTGTAAATTTCTCATGCCTTTACTGCTTGTAGTATTATATGGGGATGAAATTGACGTGTTCAGAGACGTTACATCAGCATTCGATTAGGTGTGGGCTCCAGGCCTGAAAAAGAAAATATGTGTGATTTGGGAATGGAGGAAAATATCACCAAACTCCTATGTGACTATGTGTAAGGCCGAGGGGCAATCATAAAGAGTAACGATTTCGAGGGGCAACCCTTTTCCATGATAGCTTGCGTACCACAAGGGGGCTGTTTGAGCCAAACGTTAAACACAATTACATACACTGATGACCTCCCTCCCCCTACCCACAACTATGCCTACTATGTCCACCTAGCAGGCGATATAACGTAGGTGATCACCAACAATTATCCTAACCCGGTTGATATAGCAAACAGGACGGCTGGTGAAATAAATAATTGCAACAACTATGAAAAACGGAATAAGATGCGTACAAATGCAAAGAAGTTTAAAGCCCTTCCCATTGGGTGGAGGAAAACTGCTGATATACTGGTACGGGGTGAATTCTACCCATATACCCGAGACGGTTGGGCCCTCGGACTTAAAATCACAGCAAAAGGGTACGGAGAACAACTCGACGAGAAACTCATGAAGGTCAAGAGGAACTTACGATACCTCTAAAGATTCAAGGGACTCTTACCAAGAAACAAAAGAAAATTATACATGGTCTTGGTAAAACCAATTTTGCTATACCATGTCATTCACCTACACCTTGCAAGCAAGACCTAAATAAGAAAGTCACAGGTGAAACAGAACTAAGCACTACGACTTATTTCTAATGTCTCTCGCCTGGACTGCATCCCCTAAAGTATACTGCACAATTTTTTCAGAAATTGAAACTCGGAACGTGACCCTACACTAAAGGGCAAAAGCTATACATAAGGAAGAAAATATAAGCATAAGTACCAGAGAGGATACTTCAAGACATAAGATTACCAGATCTAGAACCCAAACATAGACAGTACCGACGAGGAATCTATAGCAGCCAACTGCGTATGCAGGAGGATATCAAACCGATATATAGATAAACATACATCGGACAAACGTAAATTCCCAAAATAGGACAACCAAGAAAAAAATATACATATATGACTACATGTATGTATATGTCCATATATATGCATATGTGGAAGACCTAGACATACATGTATATATAAAACAAAAGAGGAAAAAGCTCCAAAGTGGAAAAACATAGAGACAATATAAGAAAATGAACCCGAAAACAGCAAAAACAAATAAATAAATAAAAAGATCCGAAATGGAGGGAGAAAAAAAATTCCGTAGTGGACATTTTTTAAAAATTTTAGGAGACTATCTGGCGACCTCCTACTTGGGCATAAGTCGCCGCCGCAGTGGACAAAATAAGAAAAAGGAATCTGAAAATAACAAAAACAAATAAATAAATAAACAAAAGATCCGAAGTGGACACGAAAACGAAAAAAATCCGAGGTGGACAAAAATGCAAAACAAAACGTAATAACAAACGGAATTGCAAGAGAAGGAAAGGGTGTTCCAATAACTTGGACCGATTTTAAATGTGAGTTAAGTTTAAGCGTCTAACGATTTTTTCTTTTTGTTTCAGATTTAACAACTTCAGTCTTTGGCAATTTCAACCATGGAAAGATTAACAATCGAACAACGTGTTAAAGTTACCGAAGCCTATTACGAAAATGGACGTTCAAACAGAAACGCATTTCTGGCACTTTGCGATTTTTTTGGTCAACCTAATCGACCAACCGAGAGTGCAATTGGGAAAATTGTCCGTAAATTCAAACAAACGGGGTCGGTGGCAGATATGAAAACGCCATTGCGTGCTCGTTTACGCCGCTCAGCTGAAAACATTGCTGCAGTGCGCGAGAATTTAGCTGAAGATCCAGACACTTATATTAGTCATCGCGCGCAGGAATTGAACCTCTCCACAACAACGTTACAGCAAATTTTGACAAAAGATTTGTCTCTACAAGCTTACAAAATTCAATTGACACAAGAACTGAAGACTGCTGACCATTTGAAGCGCCGTACATTCGTCAATTGGGTGAACGAGCAAAGACAAGCTGATGATGCTTTTTCGCAAAAAAATCATCTTTAGTGATGAAGCCTATTTTCATCTTAGTGGATTTGTTAATAAGCAGAATTGTCGCATTTGGGCTGATGAAAATCCCAGGAAGATTGTTTAAAAGCCAATGCTGCCGAAGCCTTGGCGGACATTTAGGCGATGGCGATATTATTTTTGACACATAATCGCTATGACTCAAATAATATGATCCACTAGTGAAATCAATAAATTTTCGCTAATAACACGCTTCTATTTCTTAATGAAACAACCGTTATATATGTATATAGACGCAAAAAAAAACCCCTCAGAGTAAGCCCTACTACCACAAGGAGATAAAATCTAAACACAAAGGCTCGAATGCTTTATTTATTAATAAATAAAAATACGAAGGATAATAAAAGGTTCACGTGAAGAAATTGCCAGACCTACTGGCATACAAACTCTTCTACTATAATAACACTTTATTTCTACCAAAATCACCTCCTACTATAATGCACCCATTTTTCCTATCTTTGAAGCTCTTTGATCTTTGGTGATCAGCAAAGGAGGCAAGGTAAACGTAGGTGGGTTATGATGTAATGCGGCCGGTATTAAGACCTCGCGTGGTGGGCAAACTTATTTTTGCCTGGAACTGGATGTTTATTTGTGGTTTTCGCTTCCAACGTGTTACGACTTCTCCATGCGCACTCGTCGTCGATCACTCTCCTGGAGAATGATGGTTGTATTTCTATTTAAAACTTCTCAGGTGAGGGTCGTCCGGTGCTTTGCAGTGCAGCGTTATATAAGTCATCCCAATGTACGAAGAAGTGCGATGCTCAGTCACCGACGTTGCATTTATATTCGTATGAGAGATTACATTCCTGCAATTGGCCCGTCGCGGGAAAGCAGCTATTTTTTATGACGAGAGCGCAAGTTTTCTTTGGTCTGTAATAAATTACTAATTTAATTTGGCTTATTTGATCGGTGGGGCTAACATTACGGTGTATGATGGCTTTGAGAACTTTTTCTTCCTCCTTATATTATGTGTTCATGAATGCTTGTAATGATGGTGTATTGTACTTGTTTTTTTTCTGTCTTGGGTTGTGGTATGAGTGCATCTTCTGCTTTATAACATTATCCATTAACGTTTAAGAGTAGCCGTTATGGACGAGCAGCTTAGTTACTCTTTATAATTCTGTATCAACCGCCGACTAGTTTAAAGAATGAGAGAAGGATCTATTGATGAGGGCCTTCATTACGGAGTTTTTGTATCGGTCAGGACATTCGGACGCTTCGCTTGTACAAAAGACCAGATTTGTTGATTTTACGTAAAGTTCAGTCGTAAAAGTGTCTGTTGAGACTGGACGAGGACGTCGGGAAATGGTAACGTGGAGTTGTTTCTTGTTTCATGAGTGAAGTTGAGGGATGAATTTTCCTTGAAAGATTGAATAAGGGTAAGGAACAGGCTAGGGTTATCAGTATTGATGAATATGTCATCAATATATCGAGCAAAGATCGGTGGTTTCATGGGAAATTGTTCCCCCCTGTTCCCATGTAGAAGTTGGCAAATGAACACCCAGTAGAGATCCCATCGCCACTCCGCCGACTCGCCCATACATGCAACCATTAGGGCCGTAGAAATGGTACCCTTTGGTACAAGCCTTTAAGAGTTGTCGCAGAATCTCTTTAGAGATCGGGAGGGGAGTATTATCCACAGTATTGTAGATTTTCTGGTAAATAACCTCGATGACTTCATCTAGGAGAACGTTTTCAAACAAGGATTTGATGGCCATTGAAGACATGAACCCGGCTGGTTTGGAATTCCGAGGATGATTGGAAAGTCTTATGTTGAACGTAAACTGTAATCGTATATATATATATATATATATATATATATATATATATATATATATATATATATATATATATATATATATATTAAACCACAGTGAAAGAGAAAACGGAATCATTTTTCTTGCAGTAATATTTTTATTACCTTTTTTCGAAAAAATCCGTGCAGGGAAGCGATCCGAACCATGCACACTGAGGCAGCGAGCACCGCTTTGATCACAGTTAAAAGTATTTCTTTATTGCACGCTGCTACGCAGAGAATAAAAATTCTCTGAATAGAATAGCTTTTAAGGAACACTTTCGCAAGTTCGAACGGGGATGTTTAGAAAGACTTTTGTTGAACGTAAGCTGCAATCGTATATATATATATATATATATATATATATATATATATATATATATATATATATATATATATATAAAGGGTCTTTCAACAAAGACTCTCGAGCTTTGTCAGGCGATAGTGGCCATGTTGTTAAAGCGACATCTGGCAACCTAACTGTGAACTGTTGAGTAGTACTTGGCAAGTTACGATGGAAGGTTATAGCATTGAACAACGTGTGCAAGTCATCTAATGTTATTATCAAAATCAGTGTTCCGTTCGACAAACGTTCCGCGTATTACGTGATTTGTATCCTCGCCACAGCGACGAGGCCCATTTTTGGATGAATGGATTTGTGAACAAGCAAAATTGTCGGATTTAGAACAAAAACAATCCACATGAGATACACCATGGCTTACCCGGTCAAAAAAGAACTTTTTGAAGAAAGAAGATAGTCAAAAGAAAGAGGAAGAGGAAAATAAGGCGAACAGTACCTAGGCCAAGATTGCTAAATCTGCTGTTGCTGAGTCTCAAGGGTAAAAACTGAAAGACGCCACGCAAATCTGGTACTCCGCGACGTCAAAAGGGCCTTTAACAAAATATGGAGGATAGGTCTGCAATACAAAATCTAAAAACTGGGCCTCAATCTCATACTTGAAAGGATTCTATAAGACTACGTACTGGAGAGTAGGGCGTTTGTAAACATTAAAGATTTCAATGGCCCCGAATTCAAGCTCGAGGCCGGGGTGCCACAAGGCGGGTGTATAAGCCCCTTGTTATACAACATATACACTATCGACCTTTCCCAACCTCTGACTCAAGGCTCGTTATACGTCCTAATTGCGGACGATATAACGATGATCTGTACGGCACCGTATCAGAATGTGAATTACATGGCGCAGAGTACAGCGGTAGAAATCGAAAACATCAACTCTTTCGAGAGAAAATGAAAGATATCTACCAATGCCCAAAACTTCCGTGTAATTCCATTATTCCGACGGACCCTCGCAAACATCCGTGTTGGGGGGTGCATGCATCGCATACCGCACAGAGGGCACGGTTCTGGGACTTCGCAATATGACTCGTGGATATGGGAGTCATGTAGCTAAAACTACATCGAATGCAAGGAGGGACTTGGGGGAACTTTTTAAGTTCCTAAACCTGAGTACCTCCAACAAACTAAAGATCTATAATGCGTGCATTCGATCAAAACTCCTGTATCCGCCGGTCCCTATAAACGCGATTCCCAAGACCGAAGTCCTTAAACTGCAAAAGGCCCCAAATAAGGTGGTCTATATTATAACGAAAACCCGAAGGAGAGAGCGGAGAAGGCAGAGTGAGCTCCATGGTGAACTGGGGATAACTCCCATAAACGTGGAGCTTCACCTGAGAGCAAGCAAAATCTGGGACGAAGTACACAGGCACCTCCCTCCCGAGTTTGTACTCGAGCACATGGACTTTGATGAAATAGGGCACGGAAAACCTTTTAAAAGCAGCACACTACTCATTGATGACGACGTAGATCCAATAACCACTTAGATTTTCACAATACCCAACCAACACAAAGCCAAACAAAATCCCTTTTCACTAAATTAGTCAAGTGCTAATTTTCAAATTTTCCCCAAAAATTTTAGCGCGATTAACTCGCTAAAAATAGCAAAAATAACCAAAAATAAAATAAAAAACAATAAAAAACAACAACTCAAAATCAGAGTGTAAATAACCCAGATAAAAACCAAAAAAAAGTCTTCACCAAAAGCAATAGGGATCAACAAAGCCCTCTGTTACCAAGGCTTGAATGCCTTTATATATATATATATATATATATATATATATATATATATATATATATATATATATATATATATATATATATATATATATATATATATATATATATATATATATATATATATATATATATATATATATATATATATATTCATATATATATATATATATATATATATATATATATATATATATATATATATATATATTCATATATATATATATATATATATATTCATATATATATATATATATATATATATATATATATATATATATATATATATGAATCCATTAAACCACATTGAAAGAGAAAACGGAATAATTTTTCCTTGCAGTAATATTTTTATTACCTTTTTTCGAAAAAATCCGTGCAGGGAAGTGATTCGAACCTGCGTAGCGTAGTGTACTAACGGCATACTTTTAACTGTGATCAAAGCGGTGCTCGCTGCTTCAGTGTGCCTGGTTCGAATCACTTCCCTGCGCGGATTTTTTCTAAAAAAGGTAATAAAAAAATTACTGCAAGGAAAAATTATTCCGTTTTCTCTTTCAATGTGCTTTAATAGATTCATATATATATATATATATATATATATATATATATATACGAGGGGCGGTCAATAAGTTTTGCAATTCGGATATAAGGAAACGAGATATGAGGAAAAGTGTTTATTATTTTTCAATATAACTACCCTCGACTTCAATGCACTTGCGCTACTTATCCATGAAGCTTCGAATTCCCGATAACCAGAAATCTCCCGACTGCTGTTCAATCTACTCCTGGACGGCGAGCTGGACATCTTCATCGTTCCCAAACCGGCGTCCACGCAGTGCAGCCTTTAGCTAGCGGAATAAAAAGTAGTCACTAGGGGCTAGATCTGGACTGTAGGGAGGATGGTTGAGCTCCTCAAATCCGAACTCGCGCAGGGCAGATTGTGCAACTCTGGCCTTGTGGACTTTGACGATGTTGAAGTCGATCATGTGGCGTTAGGTTTCTAGGGAACCAACCAGCAGAGACCTTGGTCATGGCCAAATTGTCGTGGATGATGTTGATAACACTTCCATGTGATATTCCAAGTTCTCGCTCGATTCTTCGACCTTCACCCATCGATTTTCGAGGATCATCCTCTCCACACGAGCCACATTGTCCTCGTTGGTCAGGTCTGACGGGCGTCCTGGACAGGGGGCCTTTTCAAGGGACTCACGACCATAGCCGAACTCCATATTCCAACGAGCAATGGTTGCATAGGAAGGGGCGGTTTCGATGTACACTGCAACCATGCCTTCATGCATCTCTTTTGCATTCTTGCCTTCCTTGGTTAAAAATTTGATCACTGCGCGGTGCTCAACCTTCTCCATTGTTGAAAAATTTGTGACTAACGATCTGCGATCAGTTACTGCTTCTTAAATAGACAAGGCAGGAGCGTGCGGCTGCAGGTCCTGACCTGTCATAACTTGTCCTAACTCCCCTACAAACACCCATCCCCCTTTCTCTGTTTACCAAAATGCAAAGAAAGCCAGTGATGTTCTATCAGCAGGGACTTGTCTTTCATTCTACTTTTCATTTACGCTTTTCTATCAATTTACACCCATTTCCCCCACTATTTCTCCTACTAAAACCCTCTACTACTATATTCTTCACTTTATATGTCCAATGTCTGACTATTTGTCGCTCCGATCTAGTTCTCTGGCAAAGGAGGCAAAGGAAAATGAAGGTTTGAAAACGTGCTTCCTAGAACGGCGGTCAACTCGGAAATGCCGAGATGTCGGGAGTATGGTTTCCAGCTGAAGTTGCACGTTAATTGCTGGTTTCTTCATTTGAATAATGACGGCTTCGGGCATCAGCTATGTTCTGGGGTTTTGGAGTCTCACGATGATGGAGGTTTCCTTATTCCCTACGAGAATCGACCAAATGGTAGTAGGCAGAAATAAAATCGAGGTCCAAAATAGCAGGCTACTTCGGCGATAACGAAATTCATTTGAAAGATTTGCAGGAGTTTGATTGAGATTTAAAGATTATGACTTCCATATGTCCTAATGTCAGCACAATTAGTGGCACGAAGAACTAAATCTGACGAGGATTACACTGAAAACTGCAAAAGTGTCCACCATGAATGAGACACCTGAAAATTAGGAAAAAAAAACTAAAATGGAAAGGGATTGGGCAGCCTGAGGAGTTGAAGACACTGAATAGGTGATCTCCCCATAAGCTAGTTGCCTTGTATTGTAAATTATGTGAAGTGGGAAAAAATTAAATGAAGCAGAACAGGTGACGGAGAGGTGATCTCCCCATAAGCTAGTTCCCTTTTAGTGCAAACTATGTGAAGTGGGAACAAATGAAATGAAGCAGAACAGGTGACGGAGAGGACGAGGACAAGAAAGCCGATTGTAGTGCAGGATATACTGGTTGAAAATACAGATACAGCTGTTTACATCATTTAGCCTTTGTGTCATATCCACATAGTACCAGCACAAATCAGAAGATTGAAGATAGGGAGAAAAGGAAGATGATGAACGCAAAAATGAAACAGCCGATGTTGAATAAAGGTCTGATTGTTTATAGTATACATCTTTGTTGTTGCAATTTCTTTGGTGGCATCACAGGCCCGACGATTAAGATTGATAATGAGGAGGGTGATGGCCATGGAATCTATGGGTACTGGGAAGGTACTTTTATTTGTTTGTGCAAAGGTAACCAATTTGTGGGTGGGTGCTCGGTAATTATAAGGAGGTGTAATGAAGAGTCCTCCTTGCTGTTGCACTACTCAAAATCACTCGTCTAGAGCAGTGTGCGGGGGAAGGTTCCGATAGAGCTGACTCAACGGGTAACGATGCCCTTAAGTACTGGGCCTACTTTATCTCCATGTTGAATTGGTTCTGACTCCTTATAGTTTCTCACGAGGGATTATACGTTAAGCTGCGCTTACCGAAGGTGTCATCGTGATCTGGGTAAGAAAAGGACTTCAAAAGGACCCAGCAAAAGAAAAATACTTTATTCCTAAATTGGCCTACTAAAGGGGCAAGCAGAAACGTCTAGAGTTCTTTGCGGTGAGTGAGTAGGCTTCTGCTTTATGCAAAGTATCGAGTCTTAAGGCGGCAGGAATTAAGCGAGTTAACGGGACTTCGTAACTACTAAGGGATCAATTGATTCTCTGATTGGCCGATTTTGATTGACTAATCTTGACTACTGAATTTTTTACTTAATGATCGAATGAATCAACTGCACAATAGCATGTTTGTCTCTCGGTCTCACTCTATATATTGTCTCGTCTCAAAGGGGGTGACTTTGACTTGTCCGTGGGAAGGACCCAGTGGTCTAATCTGTTCGTTACTTCCACCTCTTGGGTGGAGTTCCGAAAGCTATGTGTACTTGTTGTACCTACATATTTTCCATGTGTTAGATTTATCTTAATTATAGGGAATCGATGGCTGTCGTTAGACAGGTTAATTTTACCCTACTTCATTATTCGTATGTGGGAAGCAAAGGCAATCTGTTTGTCCATGCACCACAATGCAAGACGAATAATATTGTCTACCAAAAAGTGTTATAATGTAGCATTTGTTAAAAACTTATATCATGCTTATGAATTTTTTTTGCCCAGGCAACGCCAGGTACCTCATTCAGTGGCTCATAAGTGAGCCTTAGAAGCCCCCTCCAACCTCTCTCTCCCCCCT
Source organism: Ceratothoa steindachneri (assembly GCA_963969495.1). NCBI lineage: Eukaryota > Metazoa > Arthropoda > Malacostraca > Isopoda > Cymothoidae > Ceratothoa > Ceratothoa steindachneri. The sequence continues at coordinate 110,263,976 of OZ018318.1, forward strand.
GTCACCTCTTCCTCCTCTCTCCCCCTCGAATACTAAACGTAAAGTAAACCAACATACATAGGCACTCTTATATACGAGTATATATATATATATATATATATATATATATATATATATATATACAGGGTGTCCACAAAGTCTGGGTACATAGGGGATAAATACATACCTTTAGAATATTAAATATTAAAATATTAAAATTCCTATGTACCCAGACTTTGTGGACACCCTGTATATATCTATATACATAAAGACAAAACAGGAAAATAATGACATGATGAATTAGGATCTCGTTTTGTTTCAACATTCACAGAGCATCAAGAAACGGAAGGGGGATTTTATATCGGAATTAAGAGTAGGAATATCCTCGATCTCGTTTAACTGGCTCTTCCCGGCTGGGGCTAAATCGTGGATAGTCACCGTATATACTCGTCTGTCTGGAAATCTGACCTGTAAATATTTAGGATTGGCTTCGATTAGTTCTTCTTCGCGTACTAAGGGATCGTCCTTATTTCGCACATGTCGTTTTAACAGTACTTACCAGGTAAAGCAAGCCAGCTCAGTATACTCATTCCCCTCTTGGTCTTTCGAAAAAAGAAAAAAAGAAAAACAAAACCGTTCCTAAGGAGTTGGTTCGTCGAAGTACATAACAATGAACGCAAGGAATTAAGAGCATCCGGGAGAACGTGTTCCCAATGGTTAATGCCCAGGTTTCTAAATTCTAACGCCAAGGTAACAGTTTTCCATACAATTCCTAGATAGCGCTCGCATTGTTCATTCCCGGTAGGATGGTAAGGTGTTGAACCACTCGTTGGAACCCCTTTCTTTAGCAAAATGATTTTATTTCGACAGACATGAAAGAAGTCCCTCGATCTGAGTGCACGTACCCTGGTAGCCCGAAAAGAGAAAACAACATAGTAAAACACTGCATAACAGTTGGTGAAGAAATAGGCTTACAAGGAAAAGCAAAGGGGAAACGCAAGTACTCGTCTACCAGAATTAATAAATACTTATTGGAAGAAGAAGATGGTAGTGGCCCTTTAAAGACCAGGCTAATTCGATCAACAGTGCAAATTACATGGATAAGCTCTTGCCTCTCTGAGCGATAATTTCGAGGTTTTAAACTGTGACACATTTTGCACCCTAACACCACTCGCTTAACGTCATCTACAGAATAAGGCAAGTTTCGTACTCGAATAAAATGGTGAACTCGTGTAATCTTTGGATGACACAGAGCTTTATGAAGATCGACAATATTATTATGGGTCATGCTTGAGCGGAAAGTGCGCGATAGGGTGTCAACATCTCTGTTGAGCGAACCAGAACGATGTATAACTTCCTCGCAAAAGAACATTAATTCTAAACGCCATCTAGCAATCTTTTCATTCTTTATTTTACTATTATAACCTGAATCAAACATGTGAGATACATATTTTTAATCTGTAATTAAGGTAAACTTATGACTGAGAAGAAAATTACGCCACCTTTTGATCGCCTCAACAATAGCATAGCCTCAGAGTGGCCCCAATTACGCTATTTCAGGCATCAGTTTTCAGTGTAAACGGTAAATTATCATCTATTTTTAGCCTAACAACGTTAATAATAGCTGATTTTAATTCCTCGATTGCATTTGTAGCTTCTTTAGAAAGTGGAACCTATACATCAATTAGGGGACAATTTCGTTGGGAAAATCTTGGAACCCAAGCGAGTAGTATGTAAGCAATCAGACTAATCGATATAATGATTCTTGCCTGGTTGGTACAGTCATATCCCTTGAGAGCAGCAAGGCGTGAAGGATCTGGGCAAAGTTCATTCTGGCGAACCTGATAAACTAGAATACATACTAGTATTATTTGAAAAGGTGCATTTATTTTTATTTAAGGTCATTTTATGTTTCTCAGGAGCTTTGACATCCTTAGATAGGTTTTTATAATGTTACGCTTGCATGCGGCCGCAAATACTAACATCGTCTGGGCAAGCATACGTGTCCTCAAGATTATTTTTACGAATGAAATCGTTCATAATTATCTGGAAACAGGCCACACCGTTGATTATACCAAAACTTAAGCGTTTAAATTGAAAAAGCCTCCCATCCGCCTCGAAAGCAGGGTGGAGGGGAACACAATGATAGCCACTACTTAGGTCGATAGTGCTAAATATCTTATAGGTCGATATCTTTTTAACGAATTCTTTAACATTTGGTAATGGATACTCATCCAATTAAGTAAATTTGTTAATCGTCTAAGAATAGTCAATTACTAACCTTTTCTTTGATTGATTCGAGACAACATGAACTTGAGCTCGCCAAGGAGAGGTGTTCGGTTCGATGATGTCTTCCTTGAGCATGCGTGCTACTTCAGAACGAATAAATTCAGAGTCAGAGGTTTTAAATTTGCGTGACTTCGTAAATTACTGGTCTGCAATCAGATAAGTTGATGAAAACTCTTGGAGGATCCGTAATCATAGAAGCCTGAGAGCCCCTTTTGAGGTCAAGTTGGGGACCTCCAAAGTTTAGCTTAAAGGAGGAATGTTTACTTAGGAAGGGGATTCCTAAAATAATGTCAGCGCAACATTCAGATAAAACCAGCAAACGTACTGTCCGATACTCACGGCTTCCGACTTATATGCTAACCTCACAACATTCCTTTATTGGATATGTCAAATTTGTAGATGCCATAGATATAGTGCCTTCCTAAGGTTTAAGATGGAAATTAAAGGAGGTCGCAACACCTTTTGAAATGAAGTTCTCGGAACTGCCGGTATCTAAAAGAGCTGTGAAAACACAGCCATTCACTTTCACTTCTAGAGATGACCTTTTCAAAATTAATGGCATACTAGCGAGAACGGGATTGGAGGTTAATGCTGAGACTTCATTTTTAGATGACTTGCATACCTTCGAAAAATGTCCTCTCTTCTTGCATTTAAAACAAGTAACGTCACTTGCCGGGCAGCGAGCACTGTTATAGTGCGAGAAATTTCGGCAATAATTTTTTTTTAGGTTTTCGAATCGAATGAGCTGCAGCACAATTCGATCGAACCATCAGCATTAGAATTAGAACAGTCGACTTCAACGTCCAGCTCATATGATTCTACTGAAGCTACAGGACCAGAAGTGAATTGTTCATAGGCCTCCGAATCCCTTGTAGCAATCTCTAACGCTCTCGCTTGATCAACAGCTGAAGATAATTTAAGAGTTTTGTTTTCTAGAAGTTTCGTTCGGTCTTTTGATGATGAAAGCCAAGCAATAAAGTCATATTGAATATACTCGTTTATATACGTTTCGGCATTCACAGCCTTGAAATTGCAATCCAAACTGAGTGTCTGAAGAACACGTACATATTCATGAATCGTTTCACCATCTGATTGTTTACGACTCGCGAGTTTGTGTCGCCCCACGATCTCATTTGTAGGTTGAATGGGAGCGCTTTTGAGAGCAGCAAGAACATCGTCGAAAGTAGTACATTCAGAAATTATCTGGAAATTTTCAGGAGAAACTGAATTGGCTAGGAACCCTAAATACGAATCACTGGTACCTTCACTTGACGCTTTGTACCTCGAGAAGACAAATAACCAGTGTTTAAATACTTGTGCAGCTTCTTGTGCAGTTGGAAGAACATCCAAACGATCGGGACGAAGACTACGTTCCATTATTCTTAGTGAAATAATTTTAAGTAGCCCAAAGGTGAAAGAAAATTACAGAACATAAGTCTATAGAGAAAATAATGCATATAATAAACACATTCTCGCATTAACACGCACACAAAGAGACACAAATAATGCGAACAATGAATACACTCTCACATAAGCGCACACAAATATAGGCACATGTACATTTCACAAACAAAGAATTATTAATGTAAATATGTATAAATGGCATAATGTTGGTTTCAAAAACCTAGGAGTCCAGTTAGTAGAGGAAATGCAAGATCTATATTTATAGGTGGGTGGGGGGGGACGAGTGTTCTGCGTATAAGGGTAACGACCGCCGGTTCCCAGTTTGTTGGTAGAGAGACGTAGGGGGTTACCAGTTAAGGTTGAGGCATGAAGAGAACGTTACTGTTACCTTTATAACGTGATGTAGGGACGATCACGGGTTACCACTTTATGGTAGGAGAAGAAAGGCAGTCCAGGGATGCCGCTTTATGGTACAGACGGGTAAAGGTAACAATTCCAGCTATAGTTAAAAATGACACGGATATTCCGCGAGGTCCTTACTGTCTTCAAGGTGAAGTGACAGGTGGTGTAAGTTTGTATCTGGCTCCAAAAGATACTCAAATGATATACCTGCTTGGTTAGGCTTACCGAAAACTTGTGATCCAGAAAGGACTGAGATGAATCACGTAAACAAATAAAAGTTTAATTTCAAACAAACAAGCAATATAAAAATGAGGCTCGTGTTTACAGAGTAAGTTCAGGAAAAGCGAGAGTAACCACAACAAGACTTAGGCGGTTAAGACAGGAGCTTCGCTACGCTAAACGAAACGTAATTAATAACGGGGCGACTCTGAGATCGAGAGTTAGAATCAACAATGAGTATGCGTTCTCCATTTTTCTTCTATAAGTAGGGCAGGAGAAAGGAGTAGCCTCTTCTTGCCTCCAGGTCCCTCTGCTTTTAGCTCTGCCCGCAGGTCTGGATTTTCTCAACTGATGTTGATCCTTGTCCCGTGGTCATGAATCCATAGCGTGTAAAGTTGACGCTTTCTTGATATATATTTTATAACAGCTGACGCGGCGACAGCTGTCTCGTCTTAATCCCTTTTCCAGACAGTGTCGCCAAATTTTCATTGATATCTGAATTCACGGCTTTCCTTTTAATACCTGACCAATCTGCGAATATATATATATATATATATATATATATATATATATATATATATATATATATATATATATATATATATATATATATATATATATTGTCGGAGAATGCCTCTTTTGATCACTCCACACCTGACATCACTTTTTGTAGCGGAATGTCCCTTTTTATCACCCCACACTGGACTCCACTTTTGTCGTGGTATTCTTTGTGGTCGTGATATACTTCTTTGATGAAGTAGGCTTTGTTCTAAGAGTGCTAATTTTGTTGTTTTTAAAAGAAGAGCCGCTTCAAACACGTAAGGATATAGAGAAACGCACCATAATTCTCCAAATAAACTTATATTTTAAATTTAACAAGTTACTACACAAAAACTAAACATGAACCACCGAAATACTCCGAATATTAAAATACACAATAATTACTTTAATTAACTTGACCCTCTAAAAGTGGCTAAATTCGATACGCACTTCGATATATAAAAATTAGGCTAATTGTCTCTACTGGAGTTTAAATACCTCAGGAATGTTATTGCCTCCAAGTCGCGTGCTGACCGGCCTGATGGAGGTGGTCGAGATTACGAGGTAATTTGGCGAGTGTAGCAGATGGGGGTCCACACGGTATTGAATGGGGGGGGGGTCTTCAAGGACGAGAACAATTACGGTGCTTTAGGTGACACCAAGGTAAGTGGGGCCTCATGAGCTAGGATTGTACTCGGGGGAGGGGGGATTCTTCTTCAAGGGCGAGGATCGATGATGGGGGGTTTCTCTGACGAGAATAAGTTGAACTTGAACAAGTTAACTTAAAGGCCGGTTCGGTAACCAGGAACAAACTCGAGGATGAGCTTCTTCTTAGTTCCAGTCTTCCTCAAGGGCGAGGATAACGGAGGGGGAGGGGGGTTCTCTGACGAGAGTAAGTTGAACTTGGTTCCTCAACCAAGTTAACTTATGAGTTTGGTGTGGCCACCGGGTAACGGGCTCGAAGGGGAGCCTATTCCCTCTTCTTTTCTTAATTCCTCAAGGACGAGGAATATCCCTGGGCTTTAGGATGCACCAGGATACGAGGAGTCTCTCTGACGAGAGTAAGTTAAACTTGGCCAAGTTAACTTAACGTTCGGTTTGATAACCAGGGACTAGCTCGAGGATGAGCTGCTTCTTAGCCCCCTAGGTAACCCTGCCCCTCCTGCAGGGGACTTCGTAGTCTGGCGACTCCAGTATTCTACCTGTCCAGTCTCGGTAGCCCGGCTTCTATCCGGGGACTTCGTAGCCTGGAGACTGACGTATTCTAACTCGTTTTTCCTAAGTGTTTCTTATTTAAACCTCGTCACCCCACTGGGGGAGGTGTAGGAGGGGGGGGGGGCTTTTGGACGGGCCCAGGAGGGTTCTTATTCCAACGGTTTTTCTAACCAAGTCTTACCTCAGCTCACGCTGGTCTTCGAGCTTGAGAGAAACGCGTCTCCAATTTCTTATTTGAGTTGAAATTTAATATATTCTCGTAGGGGAGATCTTGCAGTTTACAACCTTTCGGCTTTTCATACAGACGAGTGGCGAGTGTCTGTGGTTACGAGCCTGACCCGCGTTGCCTGGCCCGGATGTTCTTGCGGTTACCATTTCGGGTCTCCACTGAGAGAGAACGGGAGGTTGACGATTCTCATATATATATATATATATATATATATATATATATATATATATATATATATATATATATATATATATATATATATATATATATATATATATATACGCGTGGAAAATTTGATATAATTTTCCCTATTCCTGCGAGGCACTTTGCAGGTGCAATTTTAATGCCAGGGCCATGCTCTCCACAGAGAACTCTCCTCCCAGTAACGTAGTTAGAGAGAGATAAAATTTCACATCCTAACTAGACAAGCAGGTACATTTCTAATATATGCAGAGGGCAATGAAATTAACATAATTTATTCATGGATATAATTGTTTTTAGAGAGGGCATGTATACCCTCCTAAAGAAAATCCATGGCATATCGCTACATTGTGACAATAATCATTGCATTGATCAAAGTTACCAGGCAAAAATGGTTCAGTGAGGATTGTATGTATTTTTATGCCCATTTTAACATACAACTTCTAATGTATACAACGCAAATAACATGGATCAGTGAGGCTTGTATATATATTTATGCCTCTTCTGACATACAACTTCTAATGTTTATAACACAAATAACATGGATCAGCGAGGCTTGTATATATATATATATATATATATATATATATATATATATATATATATATATATATATATATATATATATATATATATATATGATTCCTATGACATACAACTTTTAAGGTACCTAGAACAAACAATATGGATCAGTGAGATCTGTCGTTGTTTTTGGTGCCGTTACAAGGCTTTATACAGTTCCTATGACGCTCATCTGCGATCTATTTCGCCTTGCAACCCACATTTCATATTACTTATATAATTATTATATTGCTCAATAATACTAATACAAATTGTCCCTGGCAAACGAGATCCTTCTCCTGGAGCGCGTGACCATTCCCGGCGGCACTTTCCTTTACCGGTTCTCGCTGTAGCGTGTTGCGTGTTGCAAGATTTCCACCTGGCGAACCGTCACTGGTCCTCTTGTGCTCACCCTGCGTTCTCTCGATTCGCTGATTACCCGGCACGTCATCCTCGCGTAAGGTGGGCAATTTTGCCGGTCTTAGTCTGTCTACTGAGACAATGTCTCTTCCTTAATCAGGGTATTCCAGCTTGAATACCTTGCTGCCATGCTTGCTCACCGAAAAAGGGCCAGCATATGGCACTTCGAGTGGTTTGCGAACGCGGTCTATCCCGACCCAAAAATGCATTGCATTCTGTAGGTCCCGGGACACGTAAGGCTTAGGCACCGAGCGCAGGTGTCCTAAAGATATTCTTTCGAAGTAGATATGTGTCATTGTCGATGCCAGCTGTTCAAATAACTTAGCATCCGATTTCAATGAGGACGACGAGAATAGAGGCTTTGGGCCCCTTCTTAGGCACTAAGTGGACTGATGAGGCCCATGGTGAGCTGGGCGGACGCAAGACCCCCTCCTTCAATATTTCTTCGAGAATTGCTTTGGCAACCTATAATCTCTCCACTGAGAGAGATTACAGTTGCCCACTCAGTGGGCAACTGACTGTGGCAATGGCGGTGATGGGTGATCGGGAGCGGGTCCGTACATAGCCCCATATTCCTTCAGAATGACCCTACACTGGGTGGGGGCTATGTTATGAAGGTCATTTACGATGAGGGCTACCGCATGTTCCACAGATGATTTATTACTTGACGCAAGTGGATTCACGCAAATCACTCGACCTTGCTAATTCGGCCGAGATTATTGAGACACTTGCTCCAGGGGCTATTAAAAGTTTGCTTTGCATCAAACATTTTCGCAGCGACGGTGAAACTAATAGCATACCAGCGGCCGCGCCCGCTAAGGCATGCCTGACTCGTTTTCCCGTGGGACTGCTGAAGATGGCCTGGAGGAAGATTAAATTTACAAGCTTTCTCCTCTTTTTGGCCACCTGCACCAGGGCTTACAACACTAGGCATCATCACCAAAGTTCATATGTGAGGGGCAAACCCCAGGTTTCCGTTTTCTCCGGAATGGTCGCAGTCTCTCTGGTATATTACACGCACTGTAATTATCGTTAGGCACCGATCGTGCAAACCCGCCGAATTATTTACGCACGTATCACGTGTTTTGTTAGAAAACGCACTGGACGCGGATACGGCACTGCACTGTTCGGAATTTACACTATGACACCGCTCTTTACCGAACGCAGTAAGTTCATCTGCCAATTTACCCAATTGGGCTAGGGTTAGTTCTTTTTGTGAAGCAATTATAGGCGCAATGTTCGGCGGTAAGGATTGTATAAATGTGTGACGAACGAGTTCCTCACTTACTCCTACCTGACGGGCAGTTCTTCTAGGTTGATTGAGGGCATGCCTGTGAGTGCGGATTCATTGAAGATGGGCGGCTTGAATTTGATAGCGTTCACGAAGTAACGTTCGCCTAGTCCTGTCTGATGGTTGCTTGCAGAGTACATATCTTCGATGCCTTCACTGTTGGCGACGTAAGTGTTACCAGTTATAGAGGGGGGGGGAGTTAAACGTATAAGGGTAACGAACACCGGTTCCCAGTTTATTGGTAGAGAGACGTAGGGGGTTGCCAGTTAAGGTTGAGGCAGGAAAGGCACGTTGCCGTTACCTTTATAGCGTGATGTAGGGACGATCACAGGTTACCAATTTATGGTAGGAGAAAAAAGGCAGTCCAGGGATGCTACTTTATGGTATAGACCGGTAAAGGTAACAGTTCTAGTTATGGTTAAAAATGACGCGGATATTTCGCGAGGGTCCTACTGTCCCCGGGGTGAAGTGATAGGTGGCGTTAAGTTTGTATCTGACTCCAAAAGGTACTCGAATGATATACCTGCTTGGATGAGCTTACTGATGGCTTTTGATCGAGAAAGGCCTGAGAGGAATCACGTAAACAAATAAAGGTTTAATTCCAAACAAACAAGCAAGATAAAAATGCGGCTCACGTTTACAGAGTAAGGTCATGAAAATTTCTTATTACCGGTCAGGAAAACGAGAGTAACCAGAACAAGACTTAAGCATTTAAGACGGGAGCTTCGCTACGCTAAACGAAACGTAATTAATGACGGGGGGGACTCTGAGATCGAGAGTTAGAATCAACAATGAGTATGCGTTCTCCATGTTTCTTCTATAAGTAGGGAAAGGTGTGGACTCTTCCTGCCTCCAGGGCACTCTGCTTTTAGCTCTGCCCGCAGGGCGGGATTTCCTCGACTGACGTTAATCCCTTGTCCCGTAGTTGTAGATCCATGTCGTGTAAAGTTGACGCTTTCTTGATATAAATTTTATAACAGCTGACGCGGTGATAGCTGTTTCGTTTTAATCCCTTTTCCAGACACAGTTGGTCGCCAAATTTTCATTGATATCTGAATTTTAAGGATATTTACATAAAATAATTGTTTTAATTATATATATGTATATATATATATATATATATATATATATATATATATATATATATATATATATATATATATATACTACGAGGCGCTTTGCTGGTGCAATTTTAATGCCAGGGCCATGCTCTCCACATATTTTCATATAATATCGTCAGTCACATAGCAATAAATCTATTTCATTACTTTTATTTAATATTTGAACCTAATAAAGAAAGAAACACATGTTAGTTATGAACTTAACTCAAAACTAAATTAAAACAATTATTTGATGTAAATATCCTTAAAGTGAATTAGCATACTAGCGCGAATTTAAAATAGTATACCACAGAAAAAAATGTTGTGCCTTTATTTGAGGGCCTCCGCTCGTGTCTGTGGAAGAGAAAAGGGTAAATATGTAGATTAGCGACTCAGCCCAAAAAGTGTTTTTTGGTAAATATTTTCGTTCACCCCTACCGGAATATTCATGCGCCTTTCAGTCGTCTGACGTCAGACCCCACTCCCACCCCATTATAATTCGCAAAACGATTAAAGGCGCCGACATGATTTGGTTAAATCATTCACCTCTGTAAACGTTAGCACATTGGTCTATTAACAATTAGGATTATATACTGGGGCCTGTGCCCCCCAGACCCCCCAATTTAATGAAACTCGTAGTGTGGTCCCCCCATTGTTTACCCCCCCACGAGCCGTCCCCTTAAATGTACTCCAAAAACGTGAAACATTTTGGAACACGGACGAAATAGTACGTCCCAAGCTAATAAATCATTTCTCCTCTAAACAGAAAATAAATGACATATCCCGATTAAAAGGGTGGCTCAACAACTAGAACCTGAACCCAGTAGCTCTAGAAAACATTTTCTCATTCAGAGCGATCCCGATATAAATATCATACAAATGAGTCGTATAGATTCTTCGTTTGCCTGCCATCTTGTTAACCTGTATCCGGAATACTTCGTTTGAATTTTGATGTTGAGTACACAGTTTATATTAATTGAAATATTCACCTGTGCTAATAATACTTGTGAGATGTGGGACACTTTTAAGACTATATTAAACATAGTCTAGGAGCATTGTATCCAAATGAGGGCTACAAAAGTAAAGAGGTTATCCTTAAACTCTACAACATGTATGTCAGGCCACATTTAGTTAACTCACCTGTAAACAAGCATGGTCACTATATTTTAGACATGATATCAACCTGCTAGAGTCGTTAAAAAGGAGGGCAATAAAAATAAGGTAGTTAAGATTAGTTGTGCATGATTTCTTGTGCAATTTGGGGGGATGCAACATATTGGGGTAATTGTTTACTTTATGGGACAATTATTTGGTAAATATGTAGATTAGCGATTCGAACGATGGGATGTACTATTTCATCCTTGTTCCAAAATGGGTAATTGTGTAGACGATGGCCGGATGCGATTATTTTGAGCATCGACTCAAAATAATCGCATCCCCACGGCTCACCGTGGGGATAGCACTGCGATGACCCTGAGTTTCAATCCTTTGGGGGGGGGTCTGGGGGGCACAGCCCCCCAGTATAAAAACGAAAATTGCTATAAAATTCTTCGATTTCATCTCTAAAAAAGTAACAACGAAAAGTAGCCCAAAATAGCCCAAAGAAGAGAAATAAATACGGAACAGAAAAAATGAAAAAGTACTGTTTTCATCAGAATTAAGACGTGAGACTTCATTAACAACACCAAAATATGGTTTAATCGAGCATTAAACAATGGGAAATTAAGTAACAAGTAAATAAAAAGATTAAATAATGTCAGGCATAGGGTAGGTAGGATATATAGAAAAGAAATAAGGGGGAAAAACATCTAAAATATAAGAAAAACCAAGTTTTGATCAATATAAAAAGCACAAAAAGCCTTGAAACAAATACAGCTTTCTCATTGGTCATTTATGAAACTGAATCCAGAGCTGTGATTGGCCAGTGCGATAGCAGAAAAACAATGAAAAGTAGCCCCCAAAATAAACTAGAGTCGCATCTGCCCATAGTCTTCACAATTACCAAATATTTACCAAAAAACACTTTTTCGGCTGAGTCATTAATCTACATATTTACCAATTATTTTAGTATGATTTTTACTTCTTCTTTTTTTAGTGTGTTTCAGCTAGTTTTCAATAAATATGAAGATCAGTGGCACACCTGAAAAAGTATATTTTTTGCGTGTATGTTTCATTCCTGCGTGCATTCATATTCATGTGCATTTGGTTAAATAAAGGTAATCATATAGATTGGCAGCTTGGCCGAAAAAGTAGATTTTTGTTTCTTTATATTTCATTCACCTGCCTGAATATTCATGCGTGTTTGAGTCCTATTTCAAATATACCTAGCACCATTGTTTTTACCAAATGACGTCAGACCCCACCCCCATTATAATTTGCAAAATGATTAAAGGTGCAGAAATAATTTAGTTACATCATTGGTAAATATTTATATTAGCAGCTCGAACGATGGGACGTACTATTTTGTTTGTTCCAAAATGTTTCACGTTTTTGAGTATATTTAAGGGGACGGCTTGTGTAGGGGTAAATACAATGGGGGGACCACACTGCGATGATCCTGAGTTTCAATAAATTGGGGAGGGGGCATAGCCCCCCAGTATATAGTCCTAATTGTTTATAGACGAATGTCCTAACGTTTACAGAGGTAAATTATTTGGTAACACTTCAGTTTCGGGGCGCACGGTAGGTGGCGCCATTTATAGGCTACAATATGTCTTATGACGTTAGCATCATATATGAACAATTACGGCGTTATATTTTCTTGTATATGCATGTATATTGGGGGGCTGTGCCCCCAGACCCCCCTCAATTGATTTAAACTCAGGATCATCACACAGTGGTCCTCCCGCAGTGATATCTCACCCACGAGCAGTCCCCTTGAATTTACTGGGGGTTTTTTACCTGCAGAAAAACCTAACCTAATGACAAACAATACTTACTTTTATAGGTTTCTTGATTAGTTTATGCGCCTCTAAATAATCTAAGTTTTTCGCAGTCATGCAAAATAAACCCAAATTTGAATAATGAAGAAGCACAACTAGAGCACGAAAAAGTCATAACAAATACAAATGCTAAGTGGGTTCTATTTATAACTATGACATTGCCAGTAAGAAGCTGTTATCATTCGCTGAGAAACAAAAAATATGAAAACAAAACAATAAAAGGCATCAAGAAACCTTACCTAACTTAGAAAAAACTATAAACGAGCAGAGGCGCAGATATTTAGTAAATTATAGACTAAAAGTTACCAATTCCCCCCCCCCAAAAAAAAAAAAATATAACGCCATGATTGGTCACATCTGAAGTTACTGTCTGATGTCATAAGAGATATATTGTAGCCCAAAATTGTAGCCTACTAACAGTGCCACCTACAGTGCACCCCTAATCTTAAGTATTACCAATGATTTTACCAAATCATGTCAGCGCCTTTAATCATTTTGCAAATTATAATGGGGGTGGTGGTGGTATCTGACGTCAGATGACTCAAACACGCATGAATATTCCGGTAGGGGTGAATGAAAGGTAAACACACAAAAAACCACTTTTTCGGCTGTGTCGCTAATCTACATATTTACCAAATCATTCACTTCTGTAAACGTTAGAACATTATTCTATAAACAATTAGGATTATATTCTGGGGGGCTATGCCCCTCAGTCCCCCCAATTGATTGAAACTCAGGATCATCGTAGAGTGGTCTCCCCATTGTGTTTACACCCACACATGAGCCGTCCCCTTAAATTTACTCCAAAAATGTGAAACATATTGGAACATGGACAAAATAGTTTACGTTCCATCGTTCGAGCTGACAATCTACATATTTACCTAAATAAAAACGTTACAACATTATTTGGTAAACATGAAGATTGGTGTCGCGCCAGAAAAAGTGGGGGGTGTATGTTTCGTTCCCCCCACTCATGCATATTCGTGCGCGTTTGAGTCCTAGTTCAAATATACCCAGCACAATTTTTGTACCCGCCCCCCCTGAAAATAACCCCCCTCAAAATGCTTTAACTTACTTATTGGGGTGGGTATACTTCTGAAATAGTGGTGATGAAAGCGTCAAATTTTTCTTTAATTCTCATTTTGGCTAATTTGAGAAAAAAATCCCATTCAAAGCTGATTTTTTAAAAATAATGGTGATCGCTTGAGTCATGTTTAGTTTTTGTACATCTAAATTCATAATTATCTTTAATCTCTAATGCCTGACCACAAACTTCACAATCGATTTTAACTGTAAGCAAATTATGATCATCCAAAAATGTTAACAAATTTTCTCTATCTGAAAATAAAGCAGAAAGTTTGATAATAGACAAGGGCAAATTGCACAGAACGAAGCCAGGTTAAAACTGAATTTACTGCCTAAAAGTCGTCTCTCCTCCACCCAAAAGGCTCTACAAAAACTAGTTCCTCTAAATGATCTAGCTAAGTATATTTAAATCTATAAAATGAATACAATTAAGATAATAAAAAGACATTAAGTGAAAAGCAAAATAGAAATTCACTATTTATCCATTTCTAACGTCAGACACCCTTCCCCTTCCCACTATAATTCGCAAAACGATTATAGTTGCAGAAATGATTTGGTTAAATAAAAATGTTAAAAAAAAAAAAGTTAGAACATTATTCTATAAACAATTAGGATTATATACTGGGGGGCTATGCCCCCCAGACCCTCCCCCAATTGATTGAAACTCAGGATCATCGTAGCGGGGGGGGGTTCCCCCTGCAGTGATAAACCCCCTACAAGCAGTCCCCTTGAATTTACTCCAAAAAGGTGAAATATTTTACGTCCCATTGTTCGCGCCGCCGATCTTCATGTTTACCAAATTTTCAATCAAGAATTTAAACCCTGTTGTTGAGTCTGTTTTCTTCTGGTTAGTTAATTTAAATAGTCTCTAATAAAGTTCATTTTGTACATAATTATTGTATTACTAATAATATTGATTTAGTTGGCATTACTGAAATTTGGCTCTCGTACTCCATTAATTCTTCTGTAGTTGATATCCCAGGTTATCAGTTTTATAGAAATGACTCTCCCTCTAATTCACTAAAACATGGTGTTGGACTTAACATTAATAAATCATTTAAAATCTCTGAATTTATAATACTCATCCAAATACACTTGGTCTTCTGCTTCATGATTTCAATCTTCACATTATAGTAGTGTACAGGCCACCTAGTTATTCTCTCCTAGATAATGCAGTTGTTGTCCATTTTGGATTCTTTTTGCATTGGAAAGGAAGTGATTTTGATGGGTGATTTTAACCTACCCGATATACACTTGTCTGGTGCCTCTGGCTCATTCTTCCCTCTCTCTCATTCATTTCTTGATACATTTAATTCTTTTGGACTTACTCAGTGGGTTATGTTCCTCACGTTTATCCAATCTAATAATGTGCTAGATTTGGTTTTTACATCTTACCATGATAAAGTATCAACTTTTCTTCTCCCTGGATGCGAACACATTCTGCTGCTCGGTAGTTTTGAATCATGTTATTCCTCACATCACTGTTAAGCTGTTTGGTTAGTATCATGGTAATTATTGATTGCTCAACTACACTCTTTCACTTGTTGACTGGGATTCTGATTTTTTTTATTGGCCATTGAGATGTGCTATGATAAATTCTTGCCTGTTCTCCACTCTGCATTTAATGAATTTGTTCCTTTGAAAAACCCCAAAGAATACAAACCCTCCTTGGTCTAGCACCATATCTGGTATGATTGTTGTACAGAAGAGTACGGCTTGGAGAAGGTACAAATGCCTTAGAAGCCACTTTGATTGTAGAGCCCCACCTACTGTTCAAGCTTGGGTGCATTTCAGAGACCTAAATATTCTCTATAAAAAAACATACTGCAAGCTATTACCTGGTTCTATTACCTGGTAGGGCCCTACCACTCTAGTCCAGCCAGACCGGATAGGAGAGGGACAGGCCCAAAAGTCCAAGACAGATACTCCAGTCAGGCTACACGGGAGGTTTACTCAAATATATCATTAATGACTGGCTAAGTGTATCCTCCATATAAAATACCTTGAAAATATAACAAATTGAGATTGAAATGAACTGGCAGTAGGTCAAAGGTGGAACAATTCTTCACCGAGAAAGTACTGCAGTCTAGACTTAAACGCAGTGAGGCTCGGAGCATCAACAATATCTTGGGGTTGAGAATTCCATTTTTGGATAATTTGACAAGAGAAAAATCGTCTACGAGCTTCCAACTGACAATGCTGCATCTGAATCTTAAACTTATGACCTCTTGTGCCAACAGTAGGTGCCATTGTGAAGATGTCGGAAGGGGAGATGATGGTTAAATCGTGGAATATACGATAACAATAAATAAGGTCCTCCCTTAACAGCCTACCCTTCACGGAGAATAATCCCAAAGTTGTCAGCCTGTCAAGGTATGGAAGATCAGTCAGACCAGCAACCTGTTTTGTCCATTTGCATTGAACAGATTCCAGAAGCTGATTTTGGCCCTGGAACCCAAGATTCCAAATTGGAGATGCAAAATTTAGAATCGGTCGGACATCAGAGATGAAAAGGGTTGACATGAAGATAGCTGAGCGAGTAACAGTTGATTTTAAAAGATTAGTGGCAATACCTCCGGCTTTAGCAGTTGCACAGCTTATGTGCTGGTGGAATTTCAGTTTCCTATCCACAGTTATTCCCAAATCCTTGTGAGAGAAGCATTGATTTATAGGAATGTCATTTAGGATGTATATGGGAGTAAGGAGATCATCTGACTGGACACAGCGCTGTCTAGCAAAGCGGAGATGGACACATTTACTGGTAGAAAACCTTAGCCCCCAAGAAGCAGCAGTGGAAGATAGTAAATCAATATTATCCTGCATACCTGAAAGAGATAAGGAGCAGCCAAGGGATGGGGCTGAGAAGTGAAAATATAATTTGAGGTCATCAGCAAACATCTTAAAGTTGCACTGAATTTGGAAGCAGGTGTGATTTATGAATATGAGAAACAACAATGGGCCCAGAACCGAACCCTGGGGAACTCCACTTAAGACTGGTTTTGCCAGGCTTGTGTATCCATTTATTGAGACCTTCATTGAGCGGCCGAGTAGAAAACTGCTGATCCACTGTAACAGATTGCCGGAGATACCAATCGCCACTAGTTTGTCAATGAGTGTCTGGTGATGCACTCGGTCAAACGCCTTAACAAAGTCAAATAGAATTAAATCAACCACTTGTCCTTGATCATACCAGTAAGTTATGTAGTCGTAAGTGAGTAAAAGTTGGTCAGTGACTGAACGGTTGGGCCTAAAACCAAATTGGGACTCATCAAAAATTAGATGATCTTCTATGAATCCAAATAGTGACTTGCAAATAATGCGTTTCATTGTCTTGCAGGGAGTGGGGTTTAAACTAATCGGGCGATAGTTCAGTGGATCACTACGGGATCCTTTCTTATAGATTGGGCAAACATGAGATGTTTTCCAGTTCTGATGCGCATTCTTTTAGAAGGCGTGGATGGAGGTTATCAGGACCCATGGCACTATCAACATCAAGTGATTTGAGTTGGGATACAACATCTTCGGGGTGAAATTGGACAGATGAAATAATGCCCTGGCACACTTGATGTGGAAAAGGGTTCAAAGATGTCTCAACAACAAACACTGTAGAGAACGCTTCGACAAAAGTATTGGCCATGGTGATAGGATCATCAGATAGTTCACCGTCAACCCTAAGGGGGCCAACTCTAGGTCTATCGAGTTTTTTGTTCCGAATATAGGAATGAAATAGTTTAGGTTTAGTAGCCCTGTTCTGCACAAGATTTTCTTCATATTTGATTTGGGCGGTTAATACTTCAAATCTTAGCGCAGAATTAGCTTCATTAAACTTAAATAGTTTTTGTAGTGCCAAGTAAGAATGTCTGCCATAAGTCTGTCTTGTTAATTTGAATTCATTCCACATTTTGGTACGCTGCTTGTAGAGGTTACGGGGGATGGACTTCAACCATGGGGATGTTTTTTTTCCTGTAGGACCTCTTAGGGATATGCTGCTGAACAAGTTTAGTTAAAATGTTGACAAAAACTTGTGATGCGTCGTCAATATTAAGGTATAGTAGTTCGAAGTCCCAGTCGTACTGTCTTAGGGACACTTGTATTTTGTCATATTTTCCCTTAGGCCAGTCATAAGTTGGGGCAGAAGTCACATCAGGTGGAGGCTCACTTTGGAATAAGTAAGATGCTTTGATAGTTACGTGTCCGCACTTGGGGAAAGGCGGATACACACTCACATCCTGAATCCGGTCAGGGTCAGATGTAAAGACAAGGTCTAAAATATTGCCGGATGAAACAAAGGTGGGCTTACAAACCCACTGATGGAGACCGAGCGACTGGAATAGTTCGAGGAACATGGAGTCAAAAGGTGAAATATTTATATGAAGATTGTCATTTTGCCATGAGATTGAGGGGAGGTTAAAATCACCCAAAAGTCTCTTATGAAGTCTCTCTCCTATTATGTATTGACCCTAAAAGACTTCATGGTTTCCCAATGGTTGTTGGGTTAATGATAATGGCTCCATGGCTAATCACCTTGCAGGTTATTTCTCTTCTGTCTTTGTGGATAATGTGCAGGTCAATCCCTTTCTGCATCAAAGTTCCTGCTCTCAATTTGTATTCAAAGATATATCTATTAATGATATTCTAAAAGCAGTTAGTCATTTGAAACCCTCTTCTAGTTGTGGTCCCGATAATCTTCCTTCATTAGTTTTCAGGAACTGTTCCTCTTTATCTTCAATACAAGCATTTATTCAATGAAAGTTCCCTCTGCTTGGAAGGTTGCACATGTTTTACCCCCGTTTAAGAAGGGCATTCATTTGGACCTTTCAAACTACTGGCCTATAAGCTTGACATTGATCTGTTCTAAAACTCTTGAGAGAATAATAGTTTCGCAGCTTTATGCCTACTTAGACACCCAGACATCAGACTATCATACCTCTCAGACACATCATTTGCACCAGCACCTGGCAACCAAACTCTCACTCCCCCTACATTTGTTTGCACTCAACTTCCTATCTAAATAGCTAATCTGAAAATCATCCATCACAAGCACCTCAGTCATCCTCCTAGTCTCCCTAGGCCTAACATTACCCTCCCTCCTGTTCTCATATAAACTACCATTTATTTTACTTTCTGCCACAACCACATCAGACAAATCACTTTCAACCTCTTCCTCTCTTAGGGCATCGAATCTGTTATGTCAACCTAACAGGTTCCATGTCCCTCTTACTCACACACTTAAGCTGTCCAAACCTATCTATTCTATCCATATTCATCTTCTCACATCAGTCAATTTTTTCTCTCCAGTCCCTAGTCTAGGCCTATCTTCCACCCTCCTGGTCCCAGCCACATTCTTCATGCGTACACTCTCACTTCATCCACCACTCACTTATCTCTTGGACTCATCACACAACTGACTCACCTCCTCTACCAAAGCTACATTTGCACTATTCACATAACACACCAGGCATTCAGATACATTGCTCTTCTTTCAACACCACAAAAATCACAAACTATATAAACACTGCTTACATCCAAAGCAACATCCATACTGAGAAACTTTTCAAAACCCTTTAACTAAGCAATCAAGAAAGTCCAAAGAAAAATGGGGAGAAAATTATAGTCCTCTCTGGAACGTAAACAAATGGAAGATATAATTAAAAATTCCTTTAGTATTGTCTAACACTCAAAGTTAACCATCTTCCCAAACTTAAATATATTACATCAAAAGGTGGAGATGGTTTAGCTTTTATCATGAAGTGATTATTTATTTTGTGATTTAAGATGGTGATAGTACTGCTGACATGCCACCCCATTTTGAAAGTAATGGGTGTAGTGTGGCTTGACTATTATCCCAGTGGTGGCCTTGAACTGCAAAACTGTAATTTTCAGCAAAGTCTAACAACAAAAGCCCAGTACTTTCAGAAATTATTTCCGCCAGGTTGCTTAGATGCTGTGTTTGGGCTTTTGTGATGAACTGGTGAGAAAGCAGTGCTTCATACACTGAACATAACTTGTCAATAAAATTCTCAACTGTACAAGACAATGTTTCCACAGTTGTTTTACCCGACTCATTCCTAACCCACTGTTTATATATGTTATCATCAAGCTCTTGCTCATTAGCAGTAAACACAGACATCAAATGTTCTCTAATTTTCTGAATACCAGGACATTTTTCACAGATTCTCAACATACAGTGCCGCTTAGATATGTCACAAACAGCCATTGACAAAATATCTTTGTAATCAGTACTGTTGATGGCTGCGGTGGGTAACCCATTTAGTAACAACTTGGCATTCTGGTGTTTCTCACACACACAAACAGAGTGAGAGCTCTTACTCCCCACATGTACACACCATTTGGGCCGAAGCTCAAAGAACTTTGATATATCAATCTTAAAATTGGGGAACTTCACCTTGAAAATTGTGTACAATTCTGCGATGTTTACCAAAATCAGTCTTTTCTGTTTGCCAACTTTTTCACTATTGATTCTGATAGAAACAAAGCCTTTCTTTCCTGGGCACATTCTGGAAAATTCATCATCTTGTTAAAACAATTCAACAGCAGTAATAATATCTTGTGACAGTGTCTTACTCCCTAGATAGGCATTGGGTTGTGCAAGGATTCCAGATTTCTTTTTTAGATCTCTAGCTTGGTTTATTGCAAATTTTGAAACAACAAATCATTGCACATTTTTTCAATAGTCCAGCTTTCTGGAACAATGTCAATATTTGAATTTTGTCCTGTTTAAATTTGCAATTTTTCTCCTTCATCAAATAAATCAGTCTGTTTAAGTCAGAAAAATTTGTACAGGCTTCTTTGGTGGTATCCTGTCAGTCTTTGATTGACCTTCAAACAGGTAGCACGTGTTTCATAGAGCTCTCAGTCTGTTGATTTATTTTTCAAATTTTTCTACAGTTTTTTTTTTTCACCACAATCAGCGAGAGCTAAGTTGCTCTTCTTTTTTTTCTTATTACTACTTAAGTTCTTTCTTTGTTTGAATAAGTGATGGAGTTTGGGGATGAAAGTGAGCATGAGTGTCGGAATGTATGCATTGGTTGTGGTGTATTAGGTGAGGGGTATACATGTGTTGTATGTGGGCTGCGTGAATGCATTGTAGATTTAGAGGGGATGAGAATGCAGGATTTAGACAGGATATGTAGGCTGGAGGGGTTAGTTGCTGAGCTCAGGAGGGAACTTAGTGTTAGGCCTAGAGCTGGGAATAGGTTAGGTGGTGAGGTAGGCCAGTTAGATGTTTCAGGTGAAGGTAGAGGGCCGGTGGGGGAGGTAGGATATGATAGTTCCAGGGATGGTGAAGTTAGCCCCCTTCGATTAGTTAGAAATAGGCCTAGTGAGGATGGGGGACAGTGGAGCATGGTTAGGAAATGTGAAGCTAGGGAGGCTTCTCCTGTTCTTTGTGAGAATAGGGTTGCCTCTGTTGAGGTTGTTATCCAGGGGGAGAATAGGTGTGTGAGTCAGAGGGACACAGAACCTATTAGCTTGACTAATAGATTCAGTGCCCTAAGAGAGGAAGTAACTGGAAGTGATATGACTGATGGGGGTGGGGGTGTAGGTAGAGTGACTGGTAGTTTGAATGAGAATAGGAGTGGGGATGGAGTTAGGTCTGTGGGGGTTAGGAATAGGAGTCTGACTGAAGTGCTTGTGATGGGTGATTCGCAAGTTAGATATTTAGATAGGAAGTTGAATGGTTTGAGGGTGTGTTTGCCGGGTGCTGGAGTGAGAGATCTGTCTGATAGGTATGAGGGCTGTGCAAGGGATACGGTTGTGATTACACATGTAGGAGTGAATGATGTGAATAAAGTGGGTGCATGTGAGTTACGTGAGAGGTACAAGAGGTTGATTGAAAAGGTGAAAGAAAGAAGAATGAAAGGTGTTGTGACAGGTGTGCTTCCAAGAATGGATGTTGGGGTAGAATGGATGTCTCGTGCAATTGGGCTGAATGATTATCTTGATCACAAAGGAGATAGTGACAAAGGAAATTAATAAAATCAAAAGTAGTAAAGCACCCAGTCCTGATGAGGTCTTTCCTAGAATTTTGAAAGAATGTAAGGATGTGTTAAGTGAGCCCCTAGCATGCATCTTTAGAAAATCATTGGAGAGTGGCATGGAAGAAAGCCAATGTGATACCTATATTTAAGAAAGGGGATAAAACAAATATGTCTAATTACAGACCAGTAAGTTTGACATCAGTGGTAGGGAAAATGATGGAATCTATTATAGCAAGGAATATTAGAGATCACTTGGATAAGCATAAGTTGATAAAAGAATCACAGCATGGCTTTAGTAAGGGTAAATCCTGTCTGACTAATTTGCTGTCTTTTTATAGTAAGGTGTATGAAGCAGCAGATAATGATGAAAACTATGATATTTTATACTTGGACTTTAGTAAGGCTTTTGATCGAGTGCCACACTTACGGCTTCTGAGCAAAGTTAAAGCACACGGGATCGATGGCAGTATATTTAGGTGGATTCAGTCATGGCTTGGTGATAGACAGCAAAGAGTTAGTATAGATGGAGTTAAATCTGAGTGGGGGGGTGTTAGCAGTGGAGTTCCGCAAGGATCTGTTTTGGGTCCCTTGCTATTCTTAATTTATATTAATGATCTTGACATAGGTATAAATAGTGACCTGAGTAAATTTGCTGATGATACTAAGCTAGGTAGGGCCATTAGGGCTGATTCTGATGCTGTTGTAATGCAGGAGGAATTGACCATTCTGTCCAATTGGGCCGAGAAATGGCAAATGAAGTTTAACATAGACAAATGTAGTGTACATAGTATAGGTAGAAATAATCCATTGAATAGTTATAAATTAAATGGGAGAATTTTAGGGAGGACCGATTGTGAGAGGGACTTGGGTATTTTGATAAGTTCAGACCTTCGTCCTAGAAAGCAATGCCTAAATGCTAAGAATAAAGCTAATAGGATATTGGGATTCATTAGGAGGAGTGTAAGCAATAAGAGTGCTGAAGTCATTCTAAAACTGTATCTGGAGCTAGTTAGGCCTCATCTAGACTATGCAGTACAATTTTGGTCACCATATTATAGGAAGGATATTGATTTGCTTGAGTCTGTGCAGAGAAGGATGACAAAGATGATTGGTGGGCTAAGGAACTTACCTTATGGTGAAAGGCTCAGAAAACTAAATCTACATACATTGGAAAGGAGAAGAGTCAGAGGGGAATTGATTGAAGTCTTCAAATGGGTAAAAGGATATAATAAAGGGGATCTGGGTAAGGTTCTTATACTTAGTGAACATGACAGGACATGTAGCAATGGGTTTAAGCTTGATAAGTATAGGTTTAGGAAGGAGATTGGGAGGAATTGGTTTACAAATCGTGTGGTAGATGAATGGAATAGGCTCACTAGACATGTGATAGAAGTCTCCTCTCTGGGTAGTTTTAAGAATAGATTAGATAAATATATGGATGAAGTTGCTAGATGGGACTGACTTTTTTTTATGTACATATGTATATATTTCTCTAAGGAGTGGGGAGATTATATTTTGCGGTTGCATGAATGGACATAATCCTCTGGATGCATTTTATGTATATTGTAGATTAGATCTTGTAGCGGGCCGAAAAATTTAGATTAACCCCAATCGATCCAACCCGCTCCCTACACTAATCCGGACGTGAGAAATCGAAGGAGAATGAAACGGATTGTATGTACAGTCCTTTACTAACAAAAAAATACAATATTTACAAAAAAATATGGGTAAATATGCACAAAATATCTACAATAGAGAGGGGCGATTATATTGGAGATCTCCTTACTTTTCACCAAAAAAATACAAAAAGAAAATCCTATATATATGAATACTATTTAATCCATCCTAATAAACATAAAAAATCAAACAACCAAAAAAATCCTGACTACAACAGTCAATATATAAACAACAAACAAGGCCTCACTTTGTACAAAGAGGATGGGGGGATGTCCAGCCACCTGCCACTCGAGCGAGCAAAATGCCTAGGACTTACAACAAGTGTGGCGCCTCTGCGCTTGATGGAAGATAATGACCTTATCACGCTTGCGTGGCTATTATAAGCCCTCCTTCATTAAGCTATACTATTGGCCTTTATTTATTAACAATAATATATAGCTTTCCAGAATATAACACTTTGTTTGTAATATAAGGATATATGAAACTAAGTCCTATCTTTGTAGAATATGGCGCCTGGAAAGAAAGAAAAAAAACCATGGTAATCATTTTTATACATAAAATAAACAAAAAACAAAACAAACCCATTCCCTTTCACATACATTCTTACAGAGGGAGGGAGAGGGTACTGAGAAAAGGGGTGGGAGAATGGCCCTTTTACACACACTCACATTCGCTTCACCACATGACAGAACATGTAGCAATGGGTTTAAGCTTGATAAGTATAGGTTTAGGAAGGAGATTGGGAGGAATTGGTTTACAAATCGTGTGGTAGATGAATGGAATAGGCTCACTAGACATGTGATAGAAGCCTCCTCTCTGGGTAGTTTTAAGAATAGATTAGATAAATATATGGATGAAGCTGCTAGATGGGACTGACTTTTTTTTATGTACATATGTATATATTTCTCTAAGGAGTGGGGAGATTATATTTTGCGGTTGCATGAATGGACATAATCCTTTGGATGCATGTTATGTATATTGTAGATTAGATCTGACGAACTCCTGTAAAGGGTGACAATGTTGATGACTTTTCTCTGGTAAGAAATCTTTTGTGTGTTGACTGGAACAGGAGCTGCCAAGTGCAGGCCATGATTGGTCTTTTGCAGTCTCCTTTTCTTATGTTCTTATTATGTGAGGAGGATGTGTGAGATGTAAGGTGTCATGTTTGTGGATGTGTGGGATAGGTTTGTTGGAATGAAAGAAA
Organism: Ceratothoa steindachneri; assembly: GCA_963969495.1. Lineage (NCBI taxonomy): Eukaryota > Metazoa > Arthropoda > Malacostraca > Isopoda > Cymothoidae > Ceratothoa > Ceratothoa steindachneri. The sequence goes on from OZ018318.1 coordinate 110,288,735, forward strand.
TGTATGTGATGGATGGACTGCATTTGAGTAGGAGGGGGGTAGATGTGTTGTAGGAGGAGTATGATCGTGTTATTAGGTCTTTGCGGGCGGGAAACTAGATACTAATAGTGGTCAGGGAATTATGAGAGGACATTATAGTACTGAAAGTAGAATGGACTTGGCAGATAACAGAAATAGGTTCCAAGGCGATAGAGGTGAGGTCATTCAGGTTTCAAGAGGTGCTTCAGGGATAGGGGGTTAAATTGTTTCTATACAAATGCTGTATTCTTAGAAACAAGAAGGATGAGCTATTTAGTTATATTAGCAATGAGGATATAGATATATTATGTGTTACTGAATCATGGGTTAATGAAATAGAATTTAGTGACACTATAAGTGAATTTGATTTACAGGGCTATAATATGTACATTAGTCAAAGGACAGGTAGGATTGGTGGAGGAATAATTATCTATATAAAAAACAACATTGTTTCAAGTTTAAATACTTCAATAAAGCAGGATGGAGTTGAGTCACTTTGGATAGATATTAGGTTCAGTAAAAATAGAATGGTGCATTTGGGAGCTTTTTACAGGCCACCTGGGCAGACTGATGATATGGATGAACTAATGATAAGGGAAATAAGTAAGGGATGTGAAACAGATCCAGTTATTATTGGGGATTTCAACTTAAACTCTGTGGAATGGGAAAATATGATAGGTAGGGATAGAACAAGTGGCAAGTTCATAGAATGCTTTGAGGATAATTTTTTTAATCAATTTGTTAATGAGCCAATGAGGGGGGACAATATATTAGATTTAGTACTTTCTAACAGTGATCATTTAGTTCAAGAATTGACTGTTGGGGAAGCATTGGGAAATAGTGACCATCAGATAGTTCGTTTTAACTTGGGAATTGAGAAGGGTAAAATAACCGAGAATGCTGTAAAAATTCCAAATTTTCATAAGGGAGATTATGTAAAACTTCGAAGCTTGCTAAATTTTGTAGACTGGGATGTAGAATTCAGAGGTAAAAATGCTTATGGGATGTGGGATACTTTCAAGCATATAATAAATGTAGTCCAAGAACAATGTATCCCAATGAAGGCCATTAGGAACAAAAGTAGGAAACCATTATGGTGGAATCAGAAGATAGCTAGAACAATTTCAGAGAAGAAAAGGGCATATAATAAATTACAGGTAGAAAATAATATTCAAAATTTAAGTGATTATAGAATGGCTAGGAATGAGTTAAATAAGATTATAAAGAAGAACAAAAGGGTGTCAGAAATTAAATTAGCTCAGGATAGCAACAAAGATCCTAGAAAGTTCTTTAGTTACTATAAAATTAATAACAAGTCTGGCAGAGTTAAAATAGGACCTATCAAATATGAAGGGGTTGTGAGAGAAACTGATGAGGAAATAGTTGAGGTACTAAATGGTCATTTTGCATCAGTATTTACAAAGGAGAAACTAAATAGTCTTATGTATAATACTCATGGGTCAGGAAAAGAGCTGTTTACTACCATTAGTGTGGATTGGAGGACGATAAAAGGACTAATAGGTGAGTTAGATACTACCAAGGCCTCCGGCCCTGATAATATTCATTTTAGGATACTTAAAGAAGAGGTAGAAAGTATCTCAATAGCTCTGGAGAAGTTGCATACTAGGTCACTAGAATATGGAGAAATACCCGATGATTGGAAGAGAGCGAATGTAGTCCCCATTTTCAAGAAGGGTAGTAAAGAGGATCCAAATAACTTTAGACCGGTTAGCCTAACTCCTGTAGTCTGTAAAATTCTTGAGAAAATAGTTAAAAAAGGGATTTGCCAACGTCTAGAGAGGGAGGGGTTAATCAGCGATGCTCAGCATGGGTTTAGATCAGGTAGATCATGTTTGACTAATTTACTAGACTTTCTGGAGTTTGTAACAGATCAAGTAGATAAGGGAGAGAATGTAGATATAATTTACTTAGATTTTAGTAAAGCATTTGATAAGGTACCACATAGGAGACTAGTTCATAAATTAAAAATGATTGGGATATGTGGGGGTGTTTCAAATTGGATAGCTGAGTGGCTGAAAGACAGGAAGCAAAGGGTAGTGCTAGGTAGTGGAGGGATGTTATCAGTGGGGTTCCTCAGGGATCAGTTCTTGGTCCATTATTATTTGTCATCTATATAAACGATCTTGGGGAGGCAGTTAATAATAAAGTGTCAATTTTTGCGGATGATACCAAATTAGCAGCTGTAGTTAAAGATATTTAAAGTGCAGGGGGATTTAAATAAATTATCCTGGGCACATAAGTGGCAAATGACTTTCAACCTTGATAAGTGCAAAGTTATTAACATGGGAAAAGATAATAGAGAATTTAACTATAAAATGGATGAGCATTGGCTGAGCTCAGTAGAGGATGAGAAAGATCTAGGAGTAGTAATAGATAAGTCATTAAGGTTTTCTAAGCAGTGTATTGAAGCAAGAAATAGGGCAAATAGAGTGCTGGGTTTCATTAAGAGAAATGTCAGTTACAAAAATAAGGAGGTTATTCTTAAACTCTATAACTCTTATGTTAGGCCACATCTAGAGTACTGTATACAGGCATGGTCCCCACATTTTAGACACGATATTAACCTTCTCGAGTCAGTGCAACGGAGGGCAACAAAGATTATTCCTTCCCTGAGGCACCTTGAATATATAGATAGACTGAGGGTATTAAATATGTTCTCGTTTGAAAGGAGGTGTGTGAGAGGGGATATGATTGAGCTCTTTAAAAATTTTTCTGGGATAGATAAATTGGATGTTAGCAAGTTTTTTGATTTAGATGATGGATATCGGACTAGAGGTCACCACTTGAAAATTAAAAAGCAAGGGTGTAGGTTGGATTTAAGAAAATATTTTTTCACCAATAGAGTGGTAGACTTCTGGAACAAATTGCCGCGGAGGGTAGTAGGTAGTCCAAATTTAAATGTATTTAAGAGTAGGTTGGATGAGTTTATGGGGAGGGAAGGTTGTGATGGTTCCTAAGTTTTGTATATATTAATATTGTTTGTATATATCTATAGCTGCATGATTTAGTTCTTGACAAGCCTTGATTGGTGACCCTTTGTTTCTGGATGCAATCCTCTGGATGTAGTTTTCCTGGGAGTTTGGGTGCCTTAAAAATGAGGCTGTTTGACTCAGATGACCTATGATGAGCCCTTGTGGCTTTTGTCATCTGTTATATTATATTGTGGGGGACTTTGATTTTGTCTTCCCCTGGTGATGGTGCTTTTTGTGGGTGGGTTTTGACGGAGGCGGATGACCTTTGATAGGCCCTTGTGGCTTTGGTCATCCGTGAAATTGTTATGTATCGATTCTTCGGTAATGTTGAGAACAGTGGCTAACTTTTTTGCTACAACTTCTTGAACCTCTGATACTTTCTGTTTACCATAATTTACCTTGTCTCTCATTCTTATGTTAGTCTTAATTGGGGAACATTCTAGTTGTAAAACACTTGAGTTGAGGGATTTGAAGGTCTCTTCAAATGACTGCTCACTGGCATCTTCAAGTGTTGTTTCTTCATAGTGGGGTAATCTGAAGGCGCTTTCATCTGGGTATCACAATGTGGGCAGACCTTCTGCCCAAGTTTAAGGTTGTACATTTCAACTCTTCGGCTTATCACAACCCGCAATGATCCTGAAAAAGATGGGGTCAGTAAATAGATAGAACTTCTACTACTCAACAACACACAAGGCTTATCCCTTTGTCTCATTTTTTTGACATTGTACAGCCTTCAGGCTAAGGGTATTTCCTGCACTAGATAATTGTAAATACTGCTCACAAAAACTGTAATGAGTTTTGTATTTAGTGTATAAATAAATCATCATATCAAGGCCCCTATAATGTGAAATTAAACTTATTTCTAAAATGTAAATTTACATAAATTTAATTTTACATAAAGAACTATTGAATTTCCCACACTAGATAAATGTAAATACTGTTCACAAAAACTGTAATGAGTTTCGTATTTAGTGTATAAATAAATCATATCATATATCAAGGCCCCTATAATGTGAAATTAAACTAATTTCTAAAATGTAACTTTATATAAATTAAATTTTACATAAAGAACAAATGAATTTCTATTTACCAGTCACTCGCTTTTTATGCTTCTGGAATGGGTCAGCACAATTTGTCTGCAAACTTTGATATCTACTCAAAAAGGCTCTCATGATGATAAAGTGAGTCACCTTCTTTGCATTTATATCCAGTTCTTACTTCTAAAAATTTAACACTGTCATTGGATAAGTCTTCAAAAAATAAGACACCTTTTTTGTGTGAAAAATTAGTGCTGTCGAAATCCTTCAGATAATTTCCAATACAGCATTTGCTAGACTCAGCTTTTGCATCAGCGATCCTGCAAAACTCATCCTGCTAAGCAAATTGGAATTTCAATGCTAACATTGAAGTATCATTACAAGCATCCCTAACTATCAGCCCAATACATTAGAAGCCAAAAATATCAGAGGTTTCAAATAGAAACCATGTTATACAGAATTCATGATATAAAGAGACCCTGCTGTAACGCTGATAGTGTCCTGAATTCAGCATTGTGAAAATGAAGGAAAGAATAATGGAACAAATAAGATATTTAGTATAGCTAGTGTATAGACCTTCCCCTCCAAGCACAAAAAATTTGAAGGGAGTCCTCATGTTTCCATGGAGTCAAAAAGGTCAAGGTCATTTTCTAAAAATCATGAAAATTAACTATATTTGAAACACTATTTCTCAGCTGCTATGCATGTTCAACTGCCAGAAAAGGTTTTAAATACAATGAAAGACATATATCATCATATCCTATCAGTTATAACTTTTAGTATTGATTCTAAGTATGAATATTTTGAATCGGAAGTTGGTTCAGATGTGATGGATTTATTCAATATTTCAGTTTTTGCTAGCTTATAACTCTTTGATGGTTAGAGATGACTGATTTTGATTGTTTGTTTTTTTAATCTATGGTCCTGATTCTGTAGGACCTGAACTTTTCAGACCTATATCTTTCAAACTACATGTTTTATGAGGCCTCAAAGTTGGCAATTTTGAAAAATTGACTTAATTTGCTAAGCCCCCCAAATTATGTGGGCTTTATCTCTGGAACTGTTTGAGGTACAGAGCTATAATTTTGCTTGTGAAGTTCTTTTATGACATGTATCAACATATCCAAAAATGAAGAAAATCCAAGATGGTCTCCTAGCAAGTTTTTTTGAAATTTGCCTGATTTCGTGAGGAATTACCCTACTGGGTGATTTCAATCTTCCTGGTATTGACTGGTCTCGTCTAATTCCATTTGCTCGATCTGGGTTGTCTCTTTCCTTTCTAGATCTTTTCAACTCTTTGGGCTTGTTCCAGTGGGTTACATTCCCTACCTTTCTTCACTAATAATGGGCTGGATCTAGTTCTGACCTTGGATCATGATCAAATTTCTGATTTGAACTGCACTGCACCTCTTCCATGTTGTGATCACATAGGTATATTGTCTAAATGTAGTGTCCTTTCCACATCTCCCTTACTGAATCCTATATTCTATGACTGGTTTCATTGTGACTTTGGTGCTCTCTCTCAAATTATTTGTTTTTTATTGACTGGGAAAGTAAATTCTATGGTTGTAATCCTGATGTCTGTTTTTCTTTTTCACTAATATTTTGTTAAACTCTTTTAATACCTTTGTCCTGATTAAGTCATCCATGGACCAAAAATATATGTAATGCCATTACAAGGCAGAAAACTTCTGCATGGAGACATTATAAACATGTCAGGTCTTTGCTTGGTCGTAATTCCCCTCAAGGAGTACCTACAGGCCTGGCTACAGTTGTTAACTAATAATGATCCCAAACGCTTCCATTCATATTTGAGTAAAAAGAAAGTTAATCGACCATTGGTTAGTCCTCTTCTAGTGAATCGATCTTGTTTCAGTGATGCTGAGGTAATGGCCAATCATTTGGGGACTTACTTTTCTTCAGTGTTTTTGGATGGTTTTCCGCATGACCCTTTTGATCATCAAGTAGCTCATAGCAGTTTTGTCTTCTATGACATATCAGTAAATGATATTTTTTTGCCCTAAACATCTTAAAACCCTCCTCTAGTTTTGGCCCAGAAGGTCTTCCCTGTATTGTTCCCTGTATTATTTTTAAGAAGTGTGCAGCTACCTTATGTTTTCCTCTATACCTTATTTTTAATTCAAGTATCTCATCAATACATGTACCAATTCAGTGGAAATCAGCCAATGTTATGCTTTTATTTCAAGGTGGTATGCACTCTGACGCATACCACCTTGAAATAAAAGCATAACATTGGCTGATTTCCACTGAATTGGTACATGTATTGATGAGATACTTGAATTAAAAATAAGGTATAGAGGAAAACATAAGGTAGCTGACCCATAAATCTAACGTCTATTTGCTCTAAATTGTTTGAAAGGATTATTGTTGGCCAACTATACAATTATTTAGATTCAAATTCTCTTATTTCACCTGTGCAATTTGGTTTTCATGCTGGTTTGTCAGTGACTGACCAGTTATTGATTACATAAGATTATGTGAGTCAGTATATGGCTTCTGGTGTAGCTGTTGATGTGCTTTACTTTGACTTTCGAAATGCATTCAATGTAGTCAATCATAGAATTTTAATAGATAAGTTGTCTCTACTTGCTATTGGCAATCCTCTTCTTGGCTGGATTGGTGATTTCTTGATTGGAAGAAACTTCAAGGTAGTGAGTGGTCCATGTTTCTTTGTCATTTTATTGACGCTGTCAGTGGTGTCCCACAAGGTTTAGTGTTGGGCCCTCTTCTATTTCTTGTTTATATTAATTATGTTACTGAGGGTCTTAGAAGTAGATTTGTCCTATTTGCTGATAATCTTAAGCTTTATTTTACCTGCAAATTTGCAGTTACAAAATGATATTTCTTTACTGCATAATAGAAGTAAGTCTTGGGATCTAAATTTTTCTGTTAATAAGTGTGCTAGAGTTAATTTTTGTTGATTTAATTTGTTTCCTGTTTTTAATTATTATCGTGCCGATGATCCAATCCCTAACAGAGACTCCTTCAAAGATCTTGGCATTTTGGTTGACTCCTCACTTAAGTTTCACTTACATGTTAGAGAGGTATATTTCAAAGCCAGTGATGTTGCAAATTCCATTCTTAGAGGTACGATCTGTCACTCTCCTGATTTCATGACCCAAATATTCCTCTCATATTAGAGCAATTATTGACTTTGGTAGTGTCTTGTGAAAGACTGGATATTTGGGTGATTCATGATTGCTCGAATCAGTTCAGAAGAGATGGACAAAAAAGATTGCTGGACTCACTTCACTCCTATGCTGATCGATTGTCATATCTTAACTTGTACTCAATTAAAGGGAGATTGATTTACGCTGATATGATTATTGTCTGTAAAATTTTAAATGGTCTATTCAGGCAAGCAGCTGACAACTGTACTAGAGGACATAGCAAGAAGATCTTCATGCCAAGTTTTAGAACTAATGTTAGATCTGGCTTCTTCTCTGCTAATGTTATTGAGCTTTGGAACTCCTTGCCCGAGTCTGTTGTATCATCATGCTCCTTGTCTCTCTTTAAGAGGAATCTTGAAGTGTTCCTTGGCAATGTTCTCTTTGATTATGATTATCTTTTCTCTTCTGTTTTTTCTGCTTTGCATCCGTTATTAGCCAACCCTTTGTCTCATATTCTACTTGCCTTTATATCTGTTCTTCTGGTTGGCAGGTGAGGGGGAAGACCCTCATCAAGGTGAGGCTGGTGGATGGGTAAAGTTTCAACAGACAATTAAAATTTTTAACCGTTCGTGCTTGCCCCACATGGCAACAAACCATTTATAATAATGAAAAATCTTTGTTAACTGTAAGTTCAGAATTACATGTAGGATACTCTTGCCTAGTTTTTATTAACTCATCGTTAACTAAGAATTTGATACTTTTATCACTGTTGGTTAAAATCAAACATACGATAAATAGATGAGGAACACATCGCATGCACACTTGACATTTAGAAATTCTGACGAGAATAGGCATGGGGACAAGTTTAAATACCAACTGCATGGCTGGAAAGGTATCAGAGATTTCAAATGTAAAAAGATTGAGAAAGTGTGTTTGTTGAATGTTACCATTTTTTTTAGAAACTAAGTTATACACAAGTGTATTTTTTGGCAACGATAATAAATAGTGCGGTAAACAAGTTTGTAAAAAAGCATAAAAAAAAACCTGTAACAGATGGAAATTTTTTAAAATGCCTTGGTAATACTAGAGTTTATGGGCTATTTCTACCAAAATTAAAAAATTTATGAGTGTGAGAAATACCAGAATGCCAAGTTGTTACTCAATGGGTTACCCACCGCAGCCATCAACGGTACTGATTACAAAGATATTTTGTCAATGGCTGTTTGTGACATATCTTAGCAGCAGTGTATGTTGAGAATCTGTGAAAAATGTCCTGGTATTCAGAAAATTAGTGAACATTTGATGTCTGTGTTTACTGCTAATGAGCAAGAGCTTGATGATAACATATATAAACAGTGGGTTAGGATTGAGTCGGGTAAAACAACTGTGGAAACATTGTCTTGTACAGTTGAGAATTTTATTGACAAGTTCTGTTCAGTGTATGAAGCACTGCTTTCTCACCAGTTCATCACAAAAGCCCAAGCACAGCATCTAAGCAACCTGAAAGAAATAATTTCTGAAAGTACTGGGCTTTTGTTGTTAGACTTTGCTGAAAATTACAGTTTTGCAGTTCAAGGCCACCACTGGGATAACAATCAAGCCACGCTGCACCCATTTGTCCTCTGCTACATTGTAGATGACAAGCTGAATGTTTTGAATATGTGTGTGATATCAGATTGTATGAATCGTGAAACCAATACTGTTCATGCTTTTCTAGAGGTTGTTATCAAACATATCAAAACAGTGATGCCCACTTTGACAGATATACAGTACTTCAGCGATGGTGCTGCTTCCCAGTATAAGAATTACAAAAACCTTGTGAATCTTTGCTGCCACAAAGATGATTTTGGAATACCTGTACAGTGAAATTTCTTTGCCACTAGTCACGGTAAGAGTCCCTGTGATAGCATAGGTAGCACTTTCAAACGTCTAGGTTCATATGCTAGTTTGCAGGCGACTATCTCTGGACAGATTCTAACCCCTCTAGAAATGCATGATTGGTGTGTCATCAATGTGAAAGGTATAAAATTCTTTTATGTATCAGTGACAGATGTCATCAATAGTTGTGAATGGTTCAAGTTAGAGGAAAGGTATAGTCATGTGTCTACAGTCCCAGGTACATGTTCCCATCATAGTTTTGTGCCAGTTGGGGACATGAGACTTGAGATTATGCGAATTTCAGTAGACATCATCTTTAAAACAGTTCAGATGAGAGTCTTGCAGGGTATCAAGCCACAAGATGATAGTGCTTTTGAGGTAGGAAAGTATGTATGTAGCTTGCATGTATGATGAAGACTGGTATATTGGGATTGTATAAGATTGCTCTGACGAACAGCACAACTTGCTTGTCAACTTCATGCAGAAGGGTGCAACAAAGCAGTCACTTTCATGGCTACGAAAACATGATATCTGTTGGATTCCTTTCCAAGATGGTTAGAGATAGATGTTTTGATTACTTTTTTGGAATCTATGGTCCTGATTCTGTAGGACCTGAACTTTTCAGACCTATATCTTTCAAACTGCATGTTTTATGAGGCCTCAAAGTCGGTGATTTTTAAAAATCAACTTAGTCTCTAAAAAGCCTCCCAAATTACGTGGGCCATATCTCCGGAACCGTTTGAGGTACAGAGCTATAATTTTGCATATGAAGTTCTTTTATGACATGCATCAACATACCCCCAAATGAAGAAAATCCAGGATGGTCACTGGTTTGGCATTGCTTGATTTCATGCGGAATTACTGAGTAGTAGCACATCCCTACAAGAACAAAAATAATCAAGAAATGAAAGTAACATAACATTTTCTTTGATTGAGTAGCTGGGTGGCCTGTAAACAACCATAACAAAAATTTTATAGGATGGCAAGTAAACTCACAAAATGTTGGGATGACACTGAAAAAATTGACCAATCTTAATTGATGCATCAATATAAATACCAACTCCATGTTTGGGTTAGTCTGAAGGAGAATCATTTCTTATAAAGACAAAACCAGGAATATCCACCACAGTAGTATTAACTGATTTAGTAAGCCAAGTTTCAGTGATAGCCACAACCCTAACATCATTAGAAATACAAAAATGAAACTAACTTTGTTTGACAGACAATTAGCATTAAGTAACCACAACACAAGAATGATATTTATAGGCTTATGTACATTAGTTTTGAAAATGGGCAACTTGGGGCAAAAGTAAATTATTTGGTTGTTAGTGAGCAACAAGACTAGTTGAATTAGGGTGGATTTAATGTAAGGGCACTGCAACATGAAACAGGAGCATTTCTACCCATTGACTTAGGTCCATCTTCTAATTTATTTATTTTTTTCTCTATAGTCCAAATGTTGTTTATAGGTAAGATCGTGGTTGATAAATATATTGAATAATCAGTGCATGCAAGCATTTTGGCCTTGGTTAAAATGGAGGAACGATGAAAAATATTTGGGATCTTGGCTCTAATAAAGTTATTTTTAAGGACTATTACATCAGAGAGTTAAATTGTGAATGTCTGGGCAAATATGGTTAATTACTTCCTTGAATCTCAGTAAATGAGTCGGCAGGGAGTCCTGTAATGACAATGCTGTCCTTCCTCTTGTCTCTCTCATTCAATTCCTTAGTGTCCTCACGAATAAACTGTATTATGTCTGCCTGATTAGGACCAGAAGGAGCCACAACATTGGTAGAAAAAGAGGTACGAATCTCCTTTATTTCAGCAGCTAAGGTAGATACTTGGTTGGTAAGACATGCCACTGTATTAAATAGTTTTAATACCGATTCACTCAGCGATTTAACTATAGCTTCACAATTACTTGATTGTGGAAGAACATGAGGCCAGGAAGCTGCAGCATTACCATCACATGGTGGACACACAAATTTCACACCCTTACCTTTGCTTGAGATTATCATGTCCAGTAATGATGCCTTCACCCCTGAGCAGGATTCGGAACAATGGAACCACTGATCTCAAACATCACAGGCAATATTATCGTTATCCTTCACAGACAGGCCATAAGTAGTGCAAGGATACATTATATCACTAATAGCCCTTTGATGTAAGGAGATCCTGGTTTTGTCAGATGGAGCTGTCTAACTTTATTACCACAACCTACCATGGTTGAGATGATAATAATAACACGTACAAACAAACAAATGTATGTACCTATATACAAAAGATTATAAAATATAACTATATACAACTCAAGAAACTATAAACAATGAAAGTACCCTAGAAGGAGAAAACCAAAATAAACAGATTACCAACGACAATGTACAATTATATCAACACAAAAAATATAAGTGAGAAAGAAAACATTGGTTGGAATATACCTACCAACACTGGGTTAAAGAGTGAGAAGCAATAATGAGAAAAGGAATAAGGAACTTGTCCTTAACTAGAATAGCCACAACAAAAAAAAGTAGGTATACAGAGCAGCATGACCTATCACCACGGAGGAATGCTGAAGGAACCTAAAGTAAATATACAATTTTTGTAATGTTTACTCGTAGACAGACTACTAGTTTATTAAAAAAAAACAAGCAGGAGGAGGAACCCCACAATTAAAGGGGGTATGGTGAGCTAAGCATCCCATATCTAAAAAAATAGCTTTATTGAATCAACAATGAAGTGAGGCAAAAAAAGTAGCTGAAAAATAGCCCCCCAAATAGCTAGAAATAGCATCAACCCCTAAAGTAAACGATTATCTTATTGTATTATATATCATTTTGAAGGTAAAGATAAAGTTTAAGATGAGCTCCCCATCAGCGATTTTGTCCTTTTTTTATCAATGAATACTGAGTTAGTTTAATTAAAAATAGTGCGGGTGCAACCCCCTCAACAGTAAAGGGGGTATGGGGCAAAGCTCCCATTTCAAAATCATCTTAAAAATGATAGATAATACAATATGATGTGATTAAGTGGATGAAACATTATGGAAAAAGGGACAAAATCACCAACGGGGAGCTCATTTTAAACTTTACTGAAGGGAATTTCAAAATATGGGGGGGGGGGCTTTGCCACATAAGCTCTTTAATTATGGGGGGTTGCACCACCTACACACTGCTATTTTTAATAATCTAGTAGTAATCACTAACAAAATTATGTGCCACTTATCTTAACAATTACCAAAAATAATACCAACCCAAAAGCATCTTGAATATGAAGATAGACTGGGGGTACTAAATATGTTTTCATTTGAGAGAAGATGTGTGAGGCGAGATATGATTGAGTTTTTTCCCCACTCTGACTATATGGTGGGAATCACTTAAAACATTTGGCTTATCAGAAAGACAGAAACTATATAATTTTAGGCTTTTTACCAATGTTGCATTTTGATTTGGCCTGAAAAATCACAGGGTAGAAGAAGGCTTTTATCTTTTCCAAGAATATGAATTATGTCTTATGTCCCTCTGACTTCCTTATATACTCAAGGCTGATGGACAAAAACCACCAATACCTACTGGAGTACATTGGCCACCGGGCACTGATTGTTGTGAAAATAGCGAAATGGTCAGAGGCTGCAGTTTAAGGGTTATTACTGCATGACTACAGGTTGTGAAGGTCAAAAGGATCAAGTTCAAGATAGGGCTTCCTGTAAGGGGCACGGTGATTTGCCATCCTGGCCACCGTGCTGACGGGATCCAGCGCTCCGTCCGGCCCCAGCTTAGCCTCTCTTCCTTCATTCAGATAGCCTGTATTTCTCCCCTACTTCGTCGCTTTTCATACAACCTCTCCCACAACTTTCTCTGGTCAGCCTCTAATTTCACAGGGTAGACGCTGACCTTCTTCTCAAGCCAACCATCCCAGAACAAGGCTGAGGGGGAAGGGGACAACGTTCCCTAACCCCTGAGCTCCGGTTCAGGATGTTGTTTTTTTTAACAACCTGCTTCATCCCCAACCATACCTTCCTCACATCCCTTTTCTCCTCTCCTCTTCACCATCTATCTTTTTACGCTGTGTTCAAGGTGGAGCCACCATGCCGATGGACTGCCAGGCCACCAGGGGGAAGGGGTGGTTGTTCCTGTGCTTGCGCAGGGGACCCTCCATACTTCTTTAACTGGAGAGGAGGCCCCTTCAGTCGCTTCCCTCAAAAGACCTGCTGGCAAGAATACTAAACCTTGCCGGGGTCAAGGCCTGTGCCTCCCCACACAAGACTGGTGACACTGCCAAGGGGACCTGCGATGTCCTGGGAGGGGATGGCCAACTGGAGGCTCCACCTGTGATAGACATGGTCCTTGAGGAAACCCAGCCTCAGACGGTAGGGCCTTCCATGGGGGGAAATCTGGGCTCGGCGCCAAGAACTGAACCCGAATCTGCCCCTATGCAAGTTCCTCCTCAAACGGCTGAGGGCTCCGAAGCAGTACAAGGAGGGGAGGGATCTCCTCCAACCGGTGCCCCTGCGACCACCAGGACCTTATCCATTTCAGAGAAGGACCTGGCTGAGGCCGGTCCATCTGGCATACGGGCTCCTTCCGGCGGAGGTGAGAAGAGAGTTCATTCCCCATCTTCCTCTCCTAAAAAGAAGAAGAATAGAAAAAATACTAAGAAGACTAGTGGCTCCTCTCCATCCGTGGGGGATGCAGGGACGGATGGGTCTGCTGCCACTTTTGCAAGTGACCAAGCCAAGATCGGCACATCCGGCCCCTCTGCCCCTTTGGGTGCGGAGCCCCTGACTATGACAAAGCCTAAAAGTGCACAGGGCGGAGCCCCTGATTCAGAGGTTACCCGGCGTTTTCGAGCCCGCTGGCTTCAAACGCTTCCCAGTTATTCGCTCCACTGATGGCACCATGTTGGCCAAGGGCAACATGATCAAATCAGAGGAGAGGATTAGTTAGTGCAATTGGTAGACAGTTGGAGGTGACCATTTTTCTCGGAAGGAAGCCTTCTGGCGAATGCGGCAAATCCCTCCGAGGCAGCCAAGATAAGTGCTCTTCAGACCCTTGATGGCCCCCTTTGGAGATTACTCAATAAATCCCAGGGGACAAGCCCTTGCCTATCTGATTGAAGAGCTTGAGATAGGTGTCCTAAATGTGGATGAGTTTACGCATCACTGTCCAAGAACCGCTTCATTTTCTTGCCTTGACTTATTTTTGTGCTCTTTGGATGCACAGCCTGATTTTGATTGGAGGGGGGGGGGTCGATGACCTCCATGGTAGTGATCACTTTCCCATTCAATTATCATTTTCAGGGCAACTGTCGCCTGAGAGACCACCTCGGTGGTGCTTGGCACGGGCGTATTTCAGGAAATGACTGAATTCTCTATCTCAGTCGAGGAGTATGGGGCGGTAGATGAAGCCGTTGAATTCTTCTCGCCAACCTCATCGCCGTGGGCCTGACTACTATTTCTAGGACGTCTGGCCATTTTTCCCGCCGACCCTCCCATGGTGGTCGGCCGAGTGTGAGACGGCCCTCAAACAGAAGCGTTATGCCTACATGCGCTATAAGCGCCGCCCGAACGATTTCACTGTCGCTGAATTTCGTCGGGCTAGGGCTAGGTTCCGGTATATTTCGAAGCACGCCCGCCGCTCTTCTTGGCGGGCATACGTGTCTTCACTTAACTGGAAGACCCCTTTAGCTGAGGTGTGGAAGCGAGTCAAAAGGATTCGGGGCAAGTTCTCGTCCGTGGCGGAATCCTTCGCGACCGCTTTTTCCTCATTCTCTAGCCGGGATGCTGCTCTGCCAGCATTCAATGCACGTCGTGATGTCGCCGAAGGCCGCCGACTGGACTTTACCTCTAGAGGCGGAGAACCCTTCAACGACAGGTTTACTGTGAGTGAGTTGCGCTCCGCTCTTGCTTCGTGCGCGGACACCGCCCATGGTTCGGACGATGTCCCGT
This sequence comes from Ceratothoa steindachneri, assembly GCA_963969495.1. Taxonomy (NCBI): domain Eukaryota; kingdom Metazoa; phylum Arthropoda; class Malacostraca; order Isopoda; family Cymothoidae; genus Ceratothoa; species Ceratothoa steindachneri. The sequence continues at coordinate 110,303,739 of OZ018318.1, forward strand.
ACGCCATGCTTCGACACCTGGGTGAGCGAGGTATGGCCTTTCTGTTAGATTTATTCAACAGGATCTGGGTGGAGGGTCTTCTCCCGGATTCCTGGCGAATCGCTACTGTGCTCGCCTTTCGCAAACCGGGGAGAGATCACTCTACTCCGACCGGTTTCCGCCCATTATCTCTAACCTCTTGCGTGTGCAAGTTGATGGAGAAATTGGTAAATGTTAGATTAGCCTTTTTCCTGGACAGCGGAGGCCATCTGTCTTCTGCACAGTGCGGCTTCCGCAAGTTCCACTCCACTCTGCTCCGACTGGAAAATGCCGTCTGCGAGGACTTCCTTCGTAGACAGCACTACGCCACTGTGTTTTTCGATCTGGAGAAGGCCTATGATACTGCATGGCAATACGGTACCATGGAGACTCCACACGATGAGGGCGAGGGGACGCCTCCCAATGTTTATATCTGAATTTTTGCGAGATCGTCGATTCCCCGTACGGGTGGGGGGAGCCCTCTCCTGCCCAAAGGAGCAGGAGGTGGGTGTCCCGCGGGGAAGTGTCCTCAGTGTCACACTCTTTGCCCTGATCATCAACGCCATCACCTCGGTGCTGCCGGAAGAGCCTTAGGTTCTCTTGTACCTGCGCCATGGATATTCTCCGTTCCGTGACGTTCAGCCCTTGGGGCGCTTTTAGGGCTACTGCCCTACTTTTTTATCGATCCTTTGTTCGTTCGAAGCTCGACTACGGATGCGAGTTTTATGCATCCGCAGCCGAGCGTTTATTGCCACACCGGCCTTCGCCTTGCGACCGGTGCCTTCCGCACTTCCCCCATTGAGAGCCTGTTGGTCGATGCTGAGGAGATGCCACTCGCTCTACGCCGCGCGAAGTGCATTACTCGCCTGTACGCGCGAGCCCGGCGCCTCCCTCAGTCGCCAACAGCTCTCACTACATCCGCAGCTGATCTCGACGGTGCCTATGCCGCCGAGCGACGCCAGTCATACCCTAAGCCCTTTGGGTTTAGGGCCAGGAAACTCCTTCGAGAGCTAGGTATAGCTCTCGGGCCAGTGGCCTCTGCTCCCAAAGCTTGTAGAGCGCCGGCAGTATTGCGTTCGACCTTTTTGGAACACACCTCGTGTCACGCTGGAACCGTGCCAGTGTATACGGATGGCTCCAAGTCCAAAGAGGGGGTCGGCTTCCACGCCGTATCCCCACTGTTTGAAGTCAGCGGGGCTCTGCCAGGCACTGCGTCTGTCTTCACGGCTGAGCTGGTGGCAATACACCACTCGGTACGGGAAATTACGCGACGTGCCCGGTTCGGAGACCGGATTGTGATCTATAGCTACTCACAAAGCACCCTGAGTGCTCTCGGGGCATTGGAATCTCCGCATCCCCTGGGGCGGATGTCGAGATTATCTTCTGCCGGGTTCCTGGACATGTAGAAATTGCGAGGAATGAGCGCAGCGATGAGGGCGCCAAAGAGTCCGCAAGGACTCTGCGACCGGACCTGCGTTTCGCTCTTCCTCACACTGACTACATGGCAGGAATACGGGCAGCTCTTCGGACTGCTTGGCAAAGAAGATGGGAGATGGTCGAAGGGAACTTAAAGTTGCGTGCCATTGCGCCGCGACTGTTCCCATGGACCTACCCCCCAATGCCGCGACGGCTTCAGGTCGCTTTCTGTCGTCTCCGAATCGGACACACTCGTGTGACGCATCGCTATTTGATACTGCGCTCGCCTGCGCCCTATTGCGACGACTGCGTTGTTCCCCAGACTGTTAGGCACATTCTTGTCGAATGTCCCAGTCTTGGTGAACTTCGCGCACGTTACCTGTCCCTGTACTGGTATGGGTGGGGTTTGCTACCCCCTGTCTCTTGTACTCGGGACGAGTGCGTGCACATTGACTGGTGGACTTGTTGACTTTTGGGGGGAGGCTGGCCTTCTCCCTTTCATTTAACTAAGTTTTGTTGTTTTTGTTATTGTTATCGCTTCCTAATTGTTATTTCTTTTGTTGTTTTCTGTTCAAATTTTTTAAAGTAGCCTAGAACTAGGCTGTTTGTTTACGGCAACTTATGCCCAAGTGGGCAGTCGCCAGATGGCCCCTTAAAAAAAAAAAATCAAGTTAGGGCTGTATGGGTGAGAGGAGACATTGAATGGAGTAGATTTCAAATGTATCTGAGAGGTTGTATCTTGTTGAGAGAACACATCCTAAACTTAAAGAAACTATTAAATTGATTTTCAGGCTTATTTTAAAAAGTATAAAATAAAGTAGTTTTATTAAATACATCCTATTGTTGCAGAATGAGTAAATAAATAGCCTACCACAAGAGAATTGTATTGAACTTTATTAAAAATAAAGTTCACTTCCAGTTATTTTGTATTATGGATGGGAAATCTGTTGCTGATCCACAATTAACCAGATTTATCGCAGCAGAAACTGAAAGACAAAAGTTCCAGGTAAGATTATTATTATTTTTTTTTAAGAATGTTTAATGCTCTCTTTCACCTTCCTCTGGGTCTAAGTGGGAGATTTAAAAGAAATGCAAAAGATAACCCCAGAGAGAGAGCACCATCTTCTCTCAGTGTAATTATAGATGTCCTTACCCTCGTGAAATGAGAGACAATCATTGGTCTGAATGGACAGGATTTCCTTCTCAAGGAAATACACACCAGATTGCTTTGAAGAAGCGGTGTGAGGCTCTCCGCAATTCAAATACTTGGTCATACACAATTTAGACATTGTGTGTAGCTTTGGAGTAACTTAAAAAGACTGTGTATCCCTGACTTTAAGAAAAAAAAATTTGATGAAGTACATTAAATGCTATTTATTTTGCATCTAGCAACCCACACATTGTGCTTTGTCATCATGATCCCATACTAGATGGGAAAACAATTCATTGGTGGGTTTCCAACTTTAGACAAACATCATGATGAGTCAACATTCCTTTTTGCGTCTTCAGAAGGAACATTGCGTCATTGTGATGGATTCACCATTCCTAATAAACTCTTTAACAACAAATGCAGGATGCTCTCCACTCCAGGCCATGGTGGGTTGGTAACTGAAACACAAAATAAATAGCTTTTAATGTACTTCATAAAGATAAAGTTTTTTCTTGTACCTTCATGTCTTTGTTTTTTATTAACCTTTGAAATCGGTGCAACCTTTCTGCCACACCCTGTTCTCAGTGCTCACATAATTTGGGAACCATATTAACACACTATATGACTAACCTACTGGGTTGATGCTAATAATGCAATCTTATGTATGTATTTTCAGATTATATCATGGTATGACCTTTGATGGGCTACCCAAAGTTTGTGTAAGTTGCTCCAAGGCCCACATGATAAGTTAAAATTGTGTATGGACAAGTTTGTTGCTTGTGGAGAGCTGCACCCTGCTTCTTCAAAGCAATGTGCTGCGTATCTTCTGGAGATGGAAATCCTGGCTGTTCAGGCTACTGATCGTCTCTCAATTTACAAGGCTTAGGACTTAGTCCTGGCACTGCCTGGGATGTCTTATGTCTCAATCTTTAAAAAGACCCTCTGCTCTTGGCCCCTCCATGCCTACCAGCACAATTGTTTCTGCGCCCATTCAGAACCCTTCTGTAGGTTCTACTCACTCCAGGTGCTTCCCTGCGTGACTGTTTCCTGAAAGGCCAAATGACCGCACACTCATCCTAGGAGGCAATACCCCTGAAGGTGGTCATGAGGCCATCTTCTGGGGTTCCTAAAGCTGCCCCCCCTTCCTGAAAGGAGGACAGCGCCAAAGAATGCTACAGTTCATATGCCCCCACCCATGCCCAAAAAACTGCCCTGCCTGCCAAAGGCTTTTAGGCGGAGAGAGGAAAAGATACATGGTGAGCCCAACCTTCCTCGATAAGTCCTTGAAGGAGAGTGCACCTTCAGCACCTGGAGTTCTGCCTCTAGTACGTGTATGGCCATTCCTGTGAGGGTCTTCTCTTCGAAGATGGCCCCTGCATACCCCCTCTAAGCTAGGGATGGAGGGCATATTCCTTCAATGGAATTGCCTGGCCAACTGGGAGGAACTGTGGAGACTGTTCTCCTGTCCTGTCCTGTTAGATATCTTTTTGCAGGAGACCATGCTAAGTGCGTGCCCCCCCCCCCTGCCCACCCTCCTGGGGTATAAGTGTTCTGCAACCCCACCACTATGGGATGGGGGCTGGGTGGGAGGATGTGCCATTTACACCCGCCATGATCTTTGTTCTTCTCTTTGCTTAAAATAGCTCCTCTCAGGCAGTAGCAGTAGAGCTGCTCTTGGATAGTACGTATTCTGTTTTTTCTGCATACATTCCACCCTCAGCTAACTTCGCCGTGTGGGGCTTCTGCCGTGTCTTGGAATAGTTTCAGGTGCCTTTTTTCTTGCTCAGAGTTTGAATGGTAGACACCCCCTCTAAGGTGCCTACTAGATCAAACCTAGGGTCAGGTGCCTGCCAACTTTATTGATGACCTGGAGATAGGTGTCTTAAATGTGGATGAGTTTATGCATTACTGCCCAGGAAACGCTTCATTTTCCTGCCTCGATCTATCTTTGTGCTTCCGGATGTACAACCTCATTTGGGGTGGGGGTATTTGATGACTATGGTAGTTATCACTTTCCCATTCAAACATCATTTTCTGGACCAATGCCCCCGGGGCTGCCCCCCCACCCCCTCCTCTATGGTGCTTGGTGATTATGTAGTGGTCAGAATATCTGAATGTCATCTAGCACACCAAATACTATATGGCGAGCTGAGGGATGGTGGCCACTCTCTGGGAGGACCAAATAAAGGCCACTCTCAAACAATGCAGCATCCGTGTTGACCAACTTGAAGTTCTGGCCACTGATTGAGTAAGTTGGAGATTAACAGTCCATCATGCTGCCAATGTGTTTGAAGCGGTTCGCAGCAATACCAGGATCGAGTGACAAAACCCCAGACATTAATGTATGGCACAAGGTTTTGTTAACCCCGCACAAGGAATTCCCTGTCTCACCTGCAGTAAGATCTGTGCCTCCCAATTGGGCCTGAAAAGTCATCAAAGAAGTTGCCTTCAAAGAAACTAGACCCTAAAACATGCCAAACTATTATACCAAAGATGTAATAAGCGTTGAAGCATAATTATTATTGATTGTTGTTATATTGCTATAATTCTAATCTAATTACTAATTATTTAGATAAGTACATCATTTTCATTATCGAAGGACTACCATAAGCAAGGTGGTCTGCATTTCAGGAAATGATTGATTTCTCTTCCAGTTGAGGAGTTTAGTTGGTGGATGAGCCTGTTGAGTTCTTGTCCCGCAACCTCATCATCCTGGGCCTAACTACTATTCCTAGAACATCTGACCATTTTGTATACTGACCACTTCTTCACTTAATGGGAAGACCCCTCTAGCAGAGGTGTGGAAGCAAGTCAAAAGGATTCGGGACTAGTTCTCGCAGGACAACCCCCTCCGAGACCACAATCTTGTATCCTGCATTCCATGCTCGTTGTGATATATCTGAAGGTTGCCAACTGGACTCTACCTGCAGAGGTAGAAAACCCTTCAATGGCAGGTTTATATTGAGTGAGCTGCATTCCGATCTCTCTTCATGCCTGGACAATGCCCCTGGTTGGAACAATATGCCATGCTTGGACACCTGGGTGAGTGCTCTCTTTTTGCAAACCAGGGAGAGATCATTCCACCCCTGCCAGTTTCTGCCCATCCTCTCTAACCTCCTGCGTATGCAAGTTGATGGAGAAATTGGTAAATGTTAGACCTCTCTTTCCTGGATAGCGGAGGCACCATGTTTTCTGCACAGTGCAGCCTCTGCAATTTCCACGTCACATTGGATGCTCTGCGAGACCTTCCTTTGTATACAACACTAAGCCACATCCACATTTTGTTGTTGTTTTTCTTTGAAGAAGGCCTATGATACCACATGGGTGATACAGTATTATGGAGACTTCACATGATGTGGGTGAGGGGGCAACTTCCAATCTTTATTTCTGAATTTTTGCAAAATCATAGATTCTGCATGTGGTTTGGGGAAATCCCTCTCTGCCCCAATGGAGCAGAGAAGTGTCCTCAGTGTCATACTCTTTGCCCTGACCATCAATGGTATCACCTCGGTGCTGCTGGAAGATGTTCTTGCTATGCTCTAGGTCAGATGTCTGCAACCTTTTCAGCTTATGGGCCAGAAGTAAAGTCTATGGAGTGATGGAAGACCACATTCATAATTTAAATTATAAAGTTTAAACTATTATTATTATAGATGTTATATTCGGTACCTAATAATAAATAAATGAAGGTAATAATAGTAAAACATGAAACTATAAATAATAATATTGTTTTTTTTTAGTTTGTATACATTATAAATTTTACATTGAACTATTGATATTTATAAGGGACACAGTCTAATGCTTGATGTTGTTTTTGGCTCGAAAGTTTTTCAACATCAGTTGATAAAGAAGTTAAGCGGTACGTTTTCTAAATGGTCATCCGTGATTCATGTCCTTAGCTTACTTTTAGTGTATTTTACTTTGGAAAATAATTGCTCACATGCATATGTGCTACCGATCATTGATGCCATTTTCATTGCATGACCAATCAAGTTGGTATACAGCCGGGGTTCAAAAAGATATTTATAAAAATCCAATAGAGATACATCCTTTGTGTAAAATTTTGATTTTAATACTTCATTGCATTGCATGTCAATGAGTTCCATTTGAAATTCTTCTGTCTGGTATGTTGTCCACTTCCACATCAACTGTGTGTGATCAGCCTGACAGCAAACTGAAAGGAAAATTCCATTCTTAAATCACTGGAGTGTAGGAAAATGAGCATAATTTGATTTCTCAAGCTGGCATTCCCACAATCGTAGTTTTGTTTCAAATGCAGTTGGTGTCCCCCTACATGTCATATATTGACTTTTCCTGAAGCTGCCAATCTAGCAGTTTAAATGGATGTTAACTCTACTAGAAATGCCAGTCTTGAAAGCCATTGGGTGGTTAAATTCTCCGTTCATTCATGTTTTTGCTCTCAAGGAATCCAGCTATATCTTCCTGCAGTACATATACTCTTTCCAGCATCAGCATAGCACCTCGACTGAGCCAGTGAACATCGCAGAACTAAACCAAATCCTTATATTGATTCTGCTTTCATTTAAAGTTGTGGAAACTGACGGCAGTGCACTTTCATTACATTGTGTTTACTTCCGAGACCTTGCATGTGTTTCTGAAGCAGAGCCATGGATGGCACCTTTAGTTTGTCCAAACATAGCCAGAGCTCCATCAGTTATTATGGATACTAGCTGCTTTAATAGGTCTAGTTTCATGTTTGCAATACACTAGAGCAGTGCTTCAAGAATGCCTGCTCCTGTAGTAGTGCCTTTTATAGGTACCAGTTGAAGAAATTCTTCAAAAATGTCGAAAGTTTTGCTTAATCCACATACAAACACTGCAAGTTTTCCCTGTCAGTAGAATCGTTGCTATCGAGAAGAACTTTAAATTGTTGTAATGATTTTTAAAATTAATTTTTAGATCTGCTGATATTTCTTCTATTTGTTGTGTAACTGTTCTTGCAGAGACACTGACATTCCAAAATAAAGTTTTTTCTCAGGACATAAAAATATCTACTACAGCAAGCAAGCATATTTTCAAGCATTCTCCATCAGTGAAAGGTTTCATGTTTTCTGCTATCAATTTCGACACTTCGTACTTGCACATGTACTTTTTTCTGATTCCATGTTTTGTTTTTGGAATATCAAACTTTGTTTTTCTAAACCTACTTTAAGTTTATGAACTTAAACGGCCCTCATTTAACTAATAAATTAACTGAACTTGGAGGGGGGGGGTAGTCTCATAGTGCCTCTTGATGTTGAACTCCTTATTTACAGCAACAGTTCCATGGCAAATAAAGCAAATGGGATTAGTGAAGCGTTGAATTAAAAAGTACATTTCTGTACATGTCATGAAAAACCTGATACTCCACATCAACCTTCCTCTGTTTTGTTGCCATTTAGGGGTTTCCTAAGAAAATAAATTGCCAGTTAGTTCCAATGTAACAAAACTATAAAAAACAGTCAACACCTTCTTAGTTTATATGCCAAATTTCAGAAAAAATTATGGATTCATTTTTTGTTATTGGAGGGTCTTATGTAGGGGCCCCTATTTGATGTGCAATCTTTCTTTTTTTCATAATTTATTAACATAACATTTGAGACGTTATGTTCATTTTAGCCACTTAAAGTTAACTGTGTAGATTTGTAGAATATAATAATTAATTTTTTACAACTTCAATGATTGTCTGAAATTGACTACCTTAATCTTAATGCTCCAAGCGTAATTTAAACACAGACAGAACTATTCCAGAATGCTCTCGCAGAAATTCTTGATAACCAATTGTTCTTGAATATTTGAGAATACCTCTCAATATTCTACAAGTCTGCAAGTTACTTTTAGAATCTAAAAGTCTAGAGATAAAAATCTAAAGGATTTTTATTTCTAGACACAATGGACTGGATAGATACTATATTTTTGTTTGGGGACTGCAGGCTGAACAATTTTGGCTCAGGGACCTTTTGATCTCATTTTGTGCTGCCCGGATGCCAACTCTGGAGCATCTACTCCAATGGGCATTGACCTTATTTCTCATTATACCAAAGTGCACCGATTTTGGTTTTCCTTGGCCAAGACTAAGGTGGTGCACTTCTGCCACCATCCATGGCTCCATCCCGACCCAGACTTGTTTCTAAATTGGTGCCTGGAAGTAGTGGATTTGCACCGCTTCCTTAGTCTTGTGTAGACCTCACCTGGGAGGCTCATATTTGCAGCGTTAGGGTCTCTTGTACCTGCACCATTGACATTCTTCGTTCTATGACATTCAGCACCTGGAGTGCTGATAGGGCTACCACCTAACTTTTCCATTGATCCTTTGTTCGTTCTTAGCTTTACTACTGATGTGAGTTTTATGCATCTGCAGGCAACCCTGAATTGTGCAAGGTTGACTCAATCCACCACACTGCCTCTGCCTGGTGTCTACCGCACATCCCCACTGAGAACCAATTTGTCAATACTGGGGAGATGCCACTCTCTCTGCACAGTGCACAGTCCACAATTTGTCTGCATGTGCAAGACCGGCGCCTCCCTCAGTCGTCAACAGCTTGCACTGCATCGCAGCGGATCTCAATGGTGCATATGCCTTCGAGAGCTCATGTAGCTCTCGGGCTAGTGGACCCCTAGTTCTGCCCAGGATGCCACCCTGGAGGGAACCACCTTTTGACTATTTGTCACCACACCTCTGCTCCCAAAGCTTCTACAGTGCTGGGAGTATTGCATTAAGACTGTTTGGAGCACATTTCATGTGAGTCTAGAACTGTGCCAGTGTATACTAATGGCTCCAAGTCCCATGAGGGGGTCAGTTTCCACACCGTATCCCTTCTGTTTGAAGTCAGCAGGGCTCTGCCAGGCACTCCGTCTGTCTTCATGGCCAAGTTTGTTGCAATACCCTGCTCGGTACAGGAGTTACGCCTCGTGCCTGGTTTGGAGAAAGGTTTGTGATCAATAGCAATTCACAAAGTGCCATGAGTACTCTCAGGGTATTGGAATCTCCATATCCCCTGATTCTCTATATCTGTGATGCCACGGTCTAGGCAAGCTGGGCAGATGTCAAGATTATCTTCTTCTGAGTTCCTGGACATGTGGGAACTCTAGGGAATGAGCATGCCAAAGAGTCTGATAAGACTTGGTGACCAGACCAGCATTTCGCTCTTCCTCACATTGATTACATGCCAGAAACCCAGACTGCTTGACAGAAGTTGGGAGGCAGCCAAGAGTAACTTAAGGTGCTAGCCATAGTGCTGCGATGTTCCCATGGACCTGCCCCCCAATGCCGCGATGGCTTCAGCTTATTTTCTGTCATCTTCCAATCAGGCACACTCTCTGGAAACACCACTATTCGCCTGTACCTTATTGCAATGCCTGCATTGTCACCAAGACTGTTCAGCACATTCTTGTTGAATGTCCCAGTCTGGTTGATCTTCATGCACGTTAGCTGTCCTGGTACCAGGATGAGCACTGTCGCAGTAGTGACAGGTTTTGGCGGCCTGTAGTCACTCTCGCTACTTCTCTAACAGAGCTGCCTGCATGTTTGAGGGGACGATAATGAGGGGTTAATCTAATTGTTACTTTATTTACAGGACAGAAAACAGATTAAAAAAATGACAAACAAAACAGCAAACCCCAAATACATGCAGTATTGTATAAATACAAACAAAAATATATACAGCCTTTCAACACACAAAAAAATAAATATATATACAGCCTCACAATATATAAATATTGGCCAATGCCGAAATATAAATAAGCTACACACAATATATATATGTACAGTCAACAAAAATACTAAATATATATAGGGCCTTACAAGATATATCAGCTAACACGACAATATCAATAAGTCACACAAAAATAAATATATATATTGGATCCAATCTACTGCATAAAAAAAATGATGGAGGGGTATGAATGAGGGAAAGGGATGTGGGCCTGCGTTCTTCTAGGAATTCCTTAGGTGTTCTGGGGTCGGGGAACTGTGACATGTGGGTTCCAACCACTGATAAGAGATTCGGAGGCGCTCTCTCAAAGACCTATGCTTCAGGATGGCCCTTTTCAAATGGTGAGTGGGGGTTAAGGCTGGCTTCTGCTTTCTCTTGAATGTCTTACCAGTACCAAGGAGCTGAAAAGGAGAAGGCATCTTCAGTCACAGATTCACTGCCACACTCAAACATTGACAACAACATACACACAGGCTACACTCACCTGTCATTTGTCCAATTAACTCTTCTTCCTTTCACTTTTCTCAAGTTTAACTTAAAATTTAATCATCAATTAATTATATCAGTTTATCTGAAAAATCCACCTGTAGGAAGAGAGATGAAAGGGGGGGGGGGCACGTCTATCGAGTCCCCCACCCAATCGTCTTCTCTTTCATCTTCTAACCTCCATACACCCTAGAAGAGAAGAAAGGGATTAGATATTTAGGGGGGTGGACTATGTAAATGACAACTACATCACTACCGCTTGTCTCTTGTACTCAGTGGTGGGTTTGTTTGCACAGACTTGTGGACTATGACTTTTTTGGAGGAGGCTGACCTCCATTTTATTTGACTCTGTTGTAGGTCGCATGTTCCTGCGCTGGGGGAGGCAGGCCTACCCCTAATGCTGGAGCGCGCTTTCTTGCTTACCTTAGTGATTTATAAGAGGCTAAGTAACTAGGGCTCATAAAGGTTACCTCTTCTCAATGAAACTTTTATATAGTTATCATAGCAGTTTTTAAAAACATTTATACTAGGGCTATTAACTACATAGTCTGGGAGACTGTTCCATTTTCTAACTACTCTTGAATCAAAGAAGTTGTTCCGCCTGGTGGTCCGGTGTCTGGGTTTCAGTAATTTTAGGCTGTGACCCCTGATTCCAACTTGCCTTTCAGTCCTATTTGCTGCCAGTTGGAAGAACTGATTCTGGTTAATGTTTTCGTGGCCCCTTAGGATCTTGAAGACTTCAATTAGGTCACCCCTGGTCCTTCGCTGTTCCAGTGTGGGGAGCTCTAGTCTCTCGAGTCTTGATTCATAAGGCAGTTCATGGAGTCTTGGCCATAGTTTAGTGGCTCTTCTCTGGATCTTTTCAAGGGTATTTATGTCTCAGTTTTGTGGGGACCAGGCCTGTACTGAGAACTCCATAAGAGGTCTGACCATGGCCAGGTAAAGGGCCCTAAACATTTTGATGTCCATATATGTGAAAGTATGTTTGATCTCCCCTAACATCCGATTGGCTCCAGCAGCTACTTTGGAGACTTGAGTTGTGAGACGTGTGCTGTAACATGCACCCCAAGGTCTTTCTCAACTTTGGTGGTAGCTAGTTGCACTTCACCCTTGGAGTAGGTGTGGCTTTGGTTTTCTCGCCCCAGGTGCATCACTTTACATTTTTCCTTGTTAAAACTCAAAAGCCATTTGTTACTCCATTCATGCAGTATGTCCAGGTCATCTTGAAGTCTTGTCTTGTCATCTGCTGTTTTTATTCGTCTGTATACCTTGGCATCATTGGCAAACAGTTTCTCTGTGGACTCCAGATTTTCAAAGATATCATTTATAAAGGTGAGGAGTCCACTCCATATCTCCCTCCAACTTGAGTGCATACCTTTTACTGACACCTGCTGTTTTCTATTTCTAAGGAAAGCTTTGATCCAGTAATGCACCTTTCCTCTGATCCCAACTGCCTGGAGCTTGGCAAGCAATCTTTTGTGAGGAACTGTGTGAAAAGCTTTTTTGCAATAGAGGTAGATGACACCCACACAGTCCTGTTCTTCCACAGCTGTCTCCAGGTTTACTAAGAACTCCGGTAACTGGGTGAAGCATGATCTTCCTCTGAAACCATGCTGGTGTCTCACAAAGAGGTTGTTCTGCTCCAGGTGGTCTACTACTACTTTTCTTATCAGTTTCTCAAGAAGCTTGCAGGGTACCGAAGTCAGGCTCACTGGGCAGTAATTTAAGGGATTCAGCTTTGTTTCCCTTTTTGTAGATTGGTATCACGTTTGCTGATCTCCACTCAATGGGGGACGATGCCAGTTTCTAATGATTTATTGAATATCATCTACAGTGGCTCACCCAGACTGGAGCTGCATTCCTTCAGGACAGTAGGGTGCACCCCATCAGGTGTCCGAGCAGAAGCTGGCTTAAGGTTATCCACAAGTTCCTTCACATCCTCTATTGTGAAAGTGCATGTCCTCAGTCCTTTTTCCTTGAAAACCCTTTGGAAAACTTTTTGGAATTCCTCATTTAGGAGTTCACAGGCATCTAAGTTTGTTGCGGTTAGAGACCCATCTGTTCTCTTCAGCTGTGTCACCTCGTCTCTGATGGTAGTTTTGCTCTGACAGTAGGCATAAAATTCTCTTGGGTTAGTCTTGGCTTCTTGACCAAAACTTTGCTCGGTGGTCCTCACAGCTGCTGTGGAGAGAGTTCTTCTTCTGCAGTAGGCCTGGTAACGAGTTCTGTTCTTTCTCATTCTGTATCTTTTCCAGGCCTTTTCCTTCGCCTCTATTTTACCTTGTACTGAGTCTGTCATCCACTTTGGCTTCCGGGTGTTTTCCTGTTGGAGGTTTGTTTGACAAGGCACATATTCAGAGACCGCTGAATTGTAAGTGGATAAAAAGATAACCCACATTTCCTCCACTGAATTTTTATTAAAGTGTTCCATCCAGTCAATCTGGTCTAGGTGTTGATTCATGTTGACATAGTCACCTTTAAAGAAGTTGTATTTCCATGAAGCAGAATTGTTTACACTGTTGTTCCCTTCTAACTTAAAACTAAAGACCAGCACTGCATGGTCACTTGACCCTATTGGTGACTTGAACTGTATCCCATCTACCTCCAATTCATTTTTTGTGAAGACAAGGTCAAGGTTGGAAGAGGTGTCGTAGAACAGCATCTGTTGACTTTCAGGTCCCCCAGTGACCGTATGCTCAGGCCAGTCGATTTCTCTGAATTGAAATCACTACAGGTCAAGAATTGACCCATTTCTTGGTTTGCCATTGCTGTGATTGCCTCTTATGTCTTATGTTTGTGTTGTATTCCTCTGAGGAAACTGAGTAGTACTGTACCTGTGTCTGTGTGAAGTGTGGTGACAACTGCTTCAACTTCCCTCCAAGGTTCCCTCTTGACAGTGAGTGATGTAAGGGATTTGAGGACAAGGATACCTACACCTCCGCCATTTGTACCCCTGTCCCTTCTGTATATATTGTAACTTGCAGTATTAAGGAAGGTGGATGAGATATCGGTGTGCTTAAGCTTAGTTTCTGTTAGAAAAATAATATGTAGCTTCTCTTTTGCTATAACTATATCGAACATATCACTCTTACTTCTACTATTTACACCATCTATATTACAATATATACATTTTAAATTGTCTAATACCTCCTGGGATGTCTGTTCTCCTCTATCTGGACCACCTTTCCTCTTATTATCACCCACTTTTTTTCTTTTATCTGTTGTTGCCCATTTTTTTTTTTGTCTCATTTTCACTAAGCCGGCCCAGTTCTTCCTTTCATTGAAAGTCCTGTCTGGCATGATGATGTTTTTCCTAAGATCCCGACCTTCATGGTTCTGAGTCTTGGGCTAGCCTTGATAAAGTTCCACTTGGTTTCTTCTTTCTCAAAGACAACCTTGAGGAATCTTGGGCCTTGTGCTACAGTTTCTGGATTACTTCTTCTTGATTTCTTCAGCCTCATCATGGATTTAATTTTGATGGGTTCCATTACCCCTGTGGCTGCAGCTATATTTTTCACTGCCTGCTCATCCTTTGCAAATTTTTTGGAGTAATCTATTCCTGTCGGTTCTACTATGCCCTGGATAATAATGTTGGGCTTCCTGTAAGCTTTTTCTTCTTCTCCATTGTATATTTCTAGTTGCTCCCACACTGCCTCTCTAAAATCCTCATTTGTCTTGTAATCAGTTTTGTCATCCAGTGCTTCCACTTTCTCCTTCATTTCTTTCAGTTCATCTTTTAGCAATTGTACTTTTCCACCCAAGTCCTTGGAAAGCCTTTAGCCTTAAACAAATCTAGTACATCTGATGAGCATTTAACACATATGTACACTCAGCCTGCTTTTCCAAAAAAATTTAACTCATCTTTAGACATTCCTTGGCAGGCAGAGTGAAACCACTGTTCACATCCATTGCATTTTATACAATCATTGTTTTGGAATTCTTTTCCACATACCTTATCTGACGCTCCTGGACAGGTTTTGTTATCACTAACTACCTCCGTTGTTTGTCAATGTAGCAGGTGATTTTGCCCTCACAGAAGGGGATTGAGTGTCCCCCACAGCTCCTTGGTCGGTGTGAGTTGTTGTGCCTCCGTTGTTTACATTGCGTGGCAATATGCGCAAAGTACGAGACTCAGGCCGTATTTGCCTCCATTTCCTAATTGCTCTTAAGAGAAGTACACTATTCAGCCTAACTTCCAAGTTCGTAGTTCATGGGAGTTTGATGGTTATGGCACTACTACACCAGTATAGCCTTTGGATCGGCACTGGGGTCGCTAAATTTATTTGATAAAAGATTATTTTTAAAACTGTTAACTTTGTTATCTTTGCTTATCTTGTTTTTGTTGTTTGTTTTTTTTGCTTGTTTCTTAGCCTTTGTTTTTTATCTTTATTTGTTTTGTTTTTCATGTTTTTACTTGTTTTTTAATATAGACTAGTATTAGGTTGTAGCAGGTGGTGGGAGGCTAAACTATTGGACAGTGTGAAGAATATGTTGGAATTAAGGCATGCATTAGGGTGAAACAGCTGGGGGGGGAGGGGGTGTATAAGACAAGGTTGTGTGATGTTGCCATTCCTGTTTAATATCTTTATGGATGGAATGCTATGAGAAGTATGTATGGAAATGAGAGAGAGATATGATGAGAAATTGCTTTTATGTTGGTGGCTAAGTGTGAGGGCTTTTTGTAATTTTGACAGCTGTGCCCTTGCTGGTGCCTGACAGAAGAGATCATAGAATTGTAAAAAAACTACCCCTGTTTCCTTGGTAGGCATTAAATTAGATGTTCATTGGATATTTTTAAACTATTAATCATCTCCATTGCTTCCAAATATGAACCTCACAACAACATGATCCATCCATTTTCATGTTATGGGCTAGTTTTTAGAGTACAACTTTTCTACTTTCTCATTTCAGGCACAAGTTTTGATTTAAAGGTAAAATTGTCAGCACAATGAACCCTGAGAAAGAAGAAAAATCTGTATCACGACAGAGGAAAAAGAAGTTGATTAGTGAAGTTAAAGACATGCTTGAATTTTATTTCTCACCTGCAAACCTTGCAAAAGACAAGTTTATGCAAAACTTGTTGAAAACTGATCCCAATGTTCCTTTGGATATTTTCTTTCGGTTTAATGTCATAAAATCTTTAACAAATGAAATAAAAATTCTTGGGAAAGCTGTAAAGAAATCAGACATCCTTACATTATCCGAAGATGGTTCTTGTGTGAAAAGAGTTGCACCCTTAAAAATGAAAGAAAATGATGCTGATTGTACAATTTATGTTGAAAATCTTCCTCCAAATTCTTCTCACGAGTGGCTTCGGAAAGTTTTTTCCATTTATGGCATTATTGATTACATCTCTCTCCCACGGTTTCAGAAGAGTGGTCGACCAAAAGGATTTGCTTTTATTGAGTTTAGTACTACCCAAGAAGCTGAGAAGGCCCTTGAATCGTTTGGAGGACTAGCTTCTCTTGATGGCACATTAAATCCATCAGAACTATTGACTATCAAGACTTATCGCCAGTTAGATGGCAATATAGACTCTCACCCAGACCCATCCTCTGTAAAAGATGGTTCTGATGAGAAAGAATCTACCAATAAGCGGTCAGCAACTGAGGCCTTTACAGAAGATCAATTTGAATTGGAAGCTCCTTCACTCAAAAAAATCAAACAATCTGAAGATAAACAAAGTGAGCCAGAAAAAGTGAAAAAAAAGAAGAGAAAGCGAAGAATGAAAAAAGAAAGAGAATTTGAGCCTGACAGTGTGTACCTAAGAGTAATGTCTAAGAGAAACTGGAAGAGTCTCAGAAACAAATACTTAAATTATCAAAAGCAAAACATGAAACAATTAAAGCATGCAAGGTATGATTCATTTTACCCAGAAGATAATTCATTTACCTACAAAGAATCAAAGCATGCAAAGTATGATTCATTTTGTTCAGAAGAGAATCATAATGTGGTTACTTATAGTGAAGAGAAAAAGAAAGGAAAATCATCTAAACCAGAATTTGTTCCTGCTGTTATTGCCAAAATAACTCTGCAGGAACCTCCACAAAATCCTACTCAGTTCAGAAAAGATTTAACAGAGAAACGATCAGTGATTAGCTATGTTGATGTTAGCTCCGAAAAGTTGGATGTCTATGTGAGGTTCAAATATGCTGCTGATTGTACTCAGTTCCTTTCTGAAGGCCTCTTCAACAATACTATTTTGCTTGAAGGAAATGAAGAGAAAACCTATTGGCAAAGTATTTTCTCTGCTTGGGAAGGAAAACGAAATAATAGGAAAAAAAGTATTAGTTCTTCACAACCAACCACAAAACGGGGTAAAGATAAACTGTGCCAAAAAGCTCTGAAGAAAAATGAATGTTCTCACCAGCACATATTTTTCGATGATTAACCTACGCTAACTCATTTTAACTTGGATGGCATTGTAATAAAAGCATTAAGTGAATTTATTTCTGTCAAGAGTGGCTGAATATTACCACAAAGTTTTGAAGCTGTTTGCAGTCAGATGCCACAATGTAACGATGTTCAGCCGAGTTGAGGCTTTACCACTTTATTTGATTGTTCGTTTCTATCCTCATTTGAATCACTTCAAAGGAGATGTATTGTTTAGGCTGCATCATTCCCGCAAAGTGTTTTGCTTTCGGTGATAGTTTGCGTGCCCCAGATAATTTTGCCTACTCGATTAGTGTTTTTCCTACACATTTGGGCTTTCTTTACAAGACTAAAAAAAAAATACCCTCATTTAGATGGGAAGTGTCACTCTCCGTTTGAGCAAACCTAAAAGTTTTATACACAACGGGGGTTCACATTTTCTTATGCAATCATTTTTGATGTTAATGAAATTTCTGCTAATTATTCTTTCTGGTGATTTAGATATCTGACTAATCTAGTATTAAATGGGAATGCAAGGTGCAAAATATCCTTTTCCATCCTTTGTGTTTTTACTCTGTATTTATCCTTAAGTTTCATAATAGTGTAAATCAAATTTTAAGGCCTAAATAAATTTTATAGTATATTGTGAGATTGATTCCACCCTAACATCTGTTTTTGCTTCGCAGTTTCTTGTTCACGAACTCACCGAGAGGTGCTGGGATAAATGCATAGAGCGACCTTCCACACGACTCGACGGAAGATCTGAATCTTGTCTTGTGAGCTGTGTTGAAAGGTTCATCGACTCTTCTAATTTCGTCGCCAATAGACTTCAAAGCTTAATAACTACTAAAGTAAATGAACTATCCCATGAATGATCATTGAAAACTATCAATTAAGATGTTTGCAGGAATAGGGAATTTCTTGTATCGACATAGAAGGAAGTTTCTTATAACCGGGGGAGTTTTCGGTGGTTTAGTTTTGTTGAGTAAATATGCAGAGTATAAATTATTTCAGTGGCATGATAAGCAAACCAATTCATTAATTGAGAAGCAAAAACGGAGGCTCCATTATGAAAAGACACGACAAACTGCTAGTGCCACTGTCCTTAATCTTTCAAATAGTGTCACTAAAATCGTGTGTGATGAGTTAGCAACAGATGCACTTCTTGATGCTCTTCGTAGTAAACCAGACAACAAAATTCAACTATGGGAGGAGTTGAAAATTATGGGCTTCAGTCGTTGTATTTCTGTCATTTATTGCTCAGCTTTAGCTGGAGCCCTTGTTCACACCAAATTGATGCTGTTAGGTGGTTATTCTTTTAGTGAAAAGGCAAAAGTAGGTACTCAGGATCTAAAGATTAGTCCAGAATGCGAAGAAAAATACTTGGGTCATTTGCAAAATTTCATTGAACAAGGACTACCATCAATTATTGACAAAATCCTGCAATCTACACAACACGTAATCAAATCTTTGAAGCTGGAACAGCAGATCTCTCTTGAGCAGTTAGAAGGCATTCTTAAGGATATTATTTTGCTGTTAAATGGAGAAGGATCATCATATTCAGCTTGCTTTGAAGACGAACGTTTTAAATTAACTCCATGGAATCGTTATGTTATAGACGCCACAACTTTTCGAGATGAAAACGTTTCTTTTAAAAAAATAACTGAGGAAATGTTGGATGTGATTGATGGGGAAGACTTCTGTCTGGTAGTTTCGAATCTGGTTCAACTTGGTCTCAACCACGTAATTGATTATGTTGCTGAATTTTATCCATCGCCCGTACAGAGCATTACAGTTATTCCAAAACTGGAGTTTCAAACAGAAGAAAAAACTATCGACCTAAAATGCACTAATCTAAAAACTAATAGTGAAAAAGTAGGCAAAAGTGAGACCTCTATGGCAACTCCTTCAGCCGAAATAAATTGCCGTCTTTTGAAAACAAGTTTACCAGTGGCTAAACTTGTACCCATTTTGACTGATCTTGTACATCCTTGTCTCTCTCCTGCTCCCGGCCATTTGCTTCAGTTCGTCTTGCTTAATGAGCAGCTTGAAAATCTAAGTTTCAATATCTATGAAGCTTTCTCAATTTCAAATTAGATGGGTTTTTTTTTACCATCTAAACCTTTTTGCAATTGTAAACAATTACTCATAGCTAAATATTCTTGTACTGTTTTAGTTTTCTTTTGGTAAAGATTGATTATAAAAGATATATTTAAGGAATTTGAGCATTGCATACATAAATTGAGGAGAAATGCCGCGTTTTCTCACCTATTTCCCCGCTTTCCTTAACTAAGAGAAAATTTGATACCAGTGATGAGGGAAAGGGACGGGGCATGCCATGAAATGAAGCCTGACAAAATGCTACCTACAGCACATACCACCCCATCACTTTGGCCTCTAGTACAAAGCGAAAGCGGTAGAGTTATGCTTATTATAGCATAAAATGGTGGGATGAGGATACTTTATATAGCATTGATACACACCAACCTGCATTTTTGTGGGGAGGCGACTCTGAATCAGTAGTGTTGTAGAAGGCGCATAAATGCTACACCCAATGGTCACATCTAATTTACTAGTTATATACCAATTGTACTATTATTTTTGAATCACCTTTATTTGGAGCAAGTAGGGTACACCTACTCTCTTCGTGCCTGTATCGTAAAAGGCGAAATCCCGGCTAGAGAGCGCTGGTCTGTGAAGTTGCGTACCCGAAAGTTTTGTTCCTGCGTGGGCATGGCCGTTGTAGACCCCGTCCAGTTATGTGGGTAATAGCGTTGATGCTGGTTAACCTCAGCTTGAGAGAAAGCAGTTGATTACTTAAGATTATTAGTATAACCATTTTGGCCGCTGTTATAGACTAAAAAGCGTGGTCTCAGATGGTTTGTGCTATAAATGGGATATCAATGAAAAGGAAAGTCAAGATAAAAAGAAGGTATCGTCCGACCCTCTCGACTGGCCTTCGTAAGAGTGACCAAGGCGAAGAAGGTGAGCCCCCGTACTCCTTTGTAGTCGTCCGCACCATCATTGTCCAGAGCCTTAGTAGGTTCCGGGCATCGTGGATACGGAAGGTTGAGGAGGGGGGGCGGGGGAGGAAAGGTTCAGGATAGGACAGTGAGGGAGTATGTATAGTAGGCGACAACAAACAGGACTTAGGTAGTCATGGAATCCAAATCATGATGTGTAGCATGTAATTATTCTAGTGCTATTTCGTGACCCTATCCCACTTGTCCACTGATGGGTGAGAGAGCAGATGCCGAAATTTGAACGAAGGAGATTTGCAAATGGATGCTAGTTTGCCTAAAGATCCGACTTCTCGGTGCATTGTAAGTAGTTAATAGTTAGCATAGTTAAGTGAAAATGGTGTTACGCATGAGATGCTCCACACTTAGGCGATTCGCAGTAGTGGATAAGTCAACGTTGTGGCGGCAGGGTTGCAACTTCCTTACCAATTCTTCCTGCCGCCCCAGCAAGGTCCGCTCGGTGGTTCAAAGAGAGAGTATTTTTATAAATTTATTAAAAACCAATAAATATTCCAAGCTAAACCAAAATCACAGCCTCAAAACCTTTAAAATAAATACCTTATAACCTACTCAAAAATGACTATATTTATTTATGTACACACTATAGGTGGCCTTACAATTTTATTGGCCAACAACCGCAATTGCAAAAAGAAAAGATGCGAGTCTGTCCAACTTTTATCGGATCGGGGAGCGCTATTACCCTGTCGGTCTGGCAGTCCAGCTCCAGCTCCAGCCAATGCGAAATGATCCGCACTTAAGGACGGGGACGCGGTGGTTCCGGTCAATGCGGAAAGTGGGAGGGCTCTGGCTCCAATCAATGCGTAGGCGACTTGGAGGCAGTCTCGAGACTCACGCTTCGAAAAACAGTCTCCTTACTGCCACACGAGGGTCAAGATTGGCTGCTGCCACCTCACCAATTCAGAAGGCGCGGGACAAGCCGGCACCAAGAAACTGGAAAGGAGAATGCATTTTCAATCACCCAATCGCTGTCACACTTAAAACATTATTATACTGCCATTCGTACACACCTATCCATTCACACTAAGACACCTGAATAACCATTCAGCTTCTTTCTAAATTGTAATCGGACGTGCACTTTGTTACTTAATAACTGTCAAATTGTCTCAATTATTAAACTAATTCTCAATTTTGCCTGTAGGGGTTGGGGGAGACAGGGATAAATGGGGGCCACGATAGAAGTCTATTGAGTCCCCAACCCAGAGCGACGACAACGACGCAGCCGCAACACACCCACCCTGAAAAGAGGGGGGGGGGAGGAGAGGCGGACAACAATAGACTACTACATACCTCCCAGCTAAATTCGCCTCACCTGATCATGTCTCAATCCCTATCTTCATAGACACATTTCATTCATTCACAACACTTTGGGCATCCCCTAGTCATACTCTTTCACTCTGCCTCTCCTCCTAGTCACGGACTCAGCACCCCGTCCGACCCCAGCTTAGTCTCTTCTTCCTTCAAAACACTTGTTTCCTCGCTTTTCATACAACCTCTCCCACAACTTTCTCTGGTCAGCCTCTAATTTCACAAGGTAGATGCTGACCTTCTCAGCCAACCGTCCGGGATCGGGGCTCAGGGGGGAGGGGACAATGTTCCCTAACCCCTGAGCTCCGGTCTGGGGTGGTTGGTTTGTAACAACCTGCTTCATCCTCACCCATACCTTCCTCACATCCCTTTTCCTCTCCTCTTCACATTCTATCAATTTTACGCCGTGTTCAAGGTGGAGCCGCCATGCCGATGGACTGCCAGGCCACCAGGCGGGAGGGGTGGTCCCAAATGGCGGCGCCTGGCTCTGCCGGGCCTGTAAGCACCTCTAGCAGTGCGGGCTACTGCGAAAGATGATGCGCTATTGCGTCCCGCAGAAAATTAAGAGTCACCATGCCTGATGATGAACAAATAAAAAATCAACCCTCAACTTCCCATTGCTCATCAACGGAGTTGCCCTCGGGCAGCTCCACCGAAAAAATGGAGGTCCCCCTTCTCCCCCTGTGCTTGCGCAGCGGACCCTCCATATCTCTCTAGCCAGAGAGGAGGCTTACTCCTCTCCTTCGCCTATGGGTGTAGGGGACTTCCCCTCACCCCCTTCTCTGGAGATGTTTTCGGGCACCTCCCTTTTTCCAGCGGCAGTCCCCTCTGTTCTTTCCAAGGGGACTGCATAGAAAGCCAGCCGCTCCACATCGAAGCGGCTCGGTAGGGCAAACCCCCTTAGGGAAGAGAGGGAAGCCAGGCCCCTTCGGTCGCTTGCCTCAAAAGACCTGCTGGCAAGAATATTGAACCTTGCCGGGGTCAAGGCCTGTGCCTCCCCACACAAGACTAGTGACGATACTGCCAACGGGACCTGCGATGTCTTGGTGGGAGGGGGGAGGAGTGGCCAACTGGAGGCCCCCCCCTAAGGGAGACATGGTCCGTGAGGAAACCCAGCCTCAGACGGTAGGGCTGTCCATGGGGGGAAAAATCCGGGCTCGGTTCCAAGCACCGAACCCGAATCCGCCCCTATGCAAGATCTTCCTCAAACGGCTAAGGTTTCCGAGGCAGTACAAGGAGGGGGAGGGATCTCCTCCGACCGGTGCCCCCATGACTACGAGGACCTTCTCCATTTCGGAGAAGGACCTGGCCTGGGGGCTCCTTCTGACGGAGGTGAGAAGCGGGTTCATTCCCCGCCCTCCTCTCAAAAAAAGACAAAGAAGACTCGGGGCTCCTCTCCATCCGTGGGGGCTACGGGGACGGATGGGTCTGCTGCCACTTTGGCAAGCCAAGATCGGCACATCCGGCCCCTCTGCCCCCCACCCCCAGATGCGGAGCCCCTGACTAAGAGAAAGATCAAGAGTTCACAGGGCGGAGCCTCGATGACATCGGGGGCCCTGATTCAGAGGTTACCTGGCGTTTTCGAGCCCACTGGCTTCAAACGCTTCCTCGTTATTCGATCCACTGATGGCAAAATGTTGGCCAAGGGCAACATGATCCATCAGAGGAGAGCATTAGCTAGTGCAATTGGTAGAGAGTTGGAGGTGACCCTTTTTCTCGGAAGGGAGCCTTCTGGCGAATCCCTCCGAGGCAGCCAAGATAAGTGCTCTTCGGACGCTTGATGGCACCTCGGTGAGTGTCACGCTGCACTCTATCATGAACTTTATGAAAGGAGTAGTTTATGCGAGGGAACTCGTTGACTACTCCATTGAGGACATCACCTTAGAGCTGGCCGACCATGGGGCGGTCAAGGTCGAACGTGTGATGAGAAAACAGGGAGAGGCCTCGAGACCCACCCCTACACTCTTCGTTACGTTCGACTGTGATAAGCTCCCTGAGTCAGTGCGTGTCGGTTGGTACCGCTACAGAGTGAAGGCATTCATGCCACTGCCGCCGCGGTGCTATTACTGCCACCGCTTCGGCCATACGAATCGTTCTTGTAGACGTGCAAAGTCGGGGTCACCCGAAGTTTGTGTAAATTGCTCCAAGGCCACACACGATAAGTCTAAATCGTGTGTGGTCAATTGCGGAAAGCCGCACCCTGCTTCTTCGAAGCAATGTGGTGCATATCTCCTTGAGAAAGAAATCCTGGCCGTTCAGGCCCAGGGTCGACTTTCATTGCGCGAGGCTAAGGACTTGGTCCTGGCGCGCCCGGCTCTGCCTGGGACGTCATATGCCTCAATAGTTAGAAAGGAACCCTCTGCTCCTGGCCCATCCAGGCCAACGAGTACGGCTGTTTCGGCGCCCATTCGGAGCCTTTCTGCGGTCTCTACTCAATTCGGGCACTCCCTTGATAAGGCTGGCGGAAAAGGGTTCACACCCAGCCCCGGCTAAAACCAGGGCTCACCCTTCTTGCCCACGCGTGACGTTTCCCGTACGGCGAAACGGCCACGCGCCTCCACCGAGCTGTTAGACTCAAGGGAGGCAACACCACTGAAGTTGGTCGCTAGGCCATCTTCCGGGGTTCCTAATAAGTCCTCGAAGGCGACAGCGCCGTCGGCGCTTTGTCCGGCCAACAGCGCCCGGGGTTCTGCCTCCGGGAAGCGTACGGCCATTCCCGTGAGGGTCTTCTGTTAGAGGAGGGCCCCCGCGTCTACGAGCTAGGCCTGGAGGGAATTTTCCTTCAATGGAATTGCCATGGACTCTGGGCCAACTGGGGAGAGCTGCGGAGGCTCGTCTCGTACCATTCCCCGTTAGCTATCTTTCTGCAGGAGACCATGCTAGGCGCTTGCCCCCTGCCCGCCCTCCCTGGGTATAAGGGTCTTGCGACCCCACCACCACGAGATGGCTGGGCTTGGGGATGCGCGGTTTACACCCGGCATGATGTCTCCGTTCTTCCTTTCTCTTTAGATACCTCCTTTCAGGCAGTGGCTATGCAGCTGCACCTGGATAGGATGTATATTATCATTTCTGCCGCCTAAGTGCCCAGCTCGTTGGTGCTTGGCGCGGGCGCGGTGGCCTGCATTTCAGGAAATGACTGAATTCTCTATCTCAGTCGAGGAGTTTAGGTCGGTAGATGAGGCCGTTGAGTTCTTCTCCGGCAACTTCATCGCCGTGGGCCTGACTACTATTCCTAGAACGTCTGGCCGTTTTGCACGCTAACCACTCCCATGGTGGCGGCCGAGTGTGAGACGGCCCTCAAACAGAAGCGTTATGCCTACATGCGCTATAAGCGCCGCCCGAACGATTTCACTGTCGCTGAATTTCGTCGGGCTAGGGCTAGGTTCCGGTATATTTCGAAGCACGCCCGCCGCTCTTCTTGGCGGGCATACGTGTCTTCACTTAACGGGAGAACCCTTTTAGCAAAGGTGTGGAAGCGAGTCAAAAGGATCAGGGGCAAGTTCTCGCAGGTGTCCCCTCCCGTTCTCCAGGAGAATCGGCCTGCAATCTCGGACCCCGCGTCCTTGGCGGAATCCTTCGCGACAGCTTTTTCCGCATTCTCTAGCCGGGATGCTGCTCCGCCAACATTCAATGCACGTCGTGATGTCGCCGAAGGCCGCCGGCTGGACATTACCTCCAGAGGCGGAGAACCCTTCAATGACAGGTTTACTGTGAGTGAGTTGCGCTCCGCTCTCGCTTCGTGCGCAGACACCGCTCATGGTCCGGACGATGTCCCGTACGCCATGCTTCGACACCTGGGTGAGCGAGGCATGGCCTTTCTGTTAGATTTTTTAACAGGATCTGGGTGGAGGGTCTTCTCCGAGATTCCTGGTGAATTGCAACTGTGCTCGCCTTTCGCAAACCGGGGAAAGATCATTATACTCCAACCGGTTTCCGCCCAATGGAGAAATTGGTAAATGTTAGATTAGCCTATTTCCTGGACAGCGGAGGCCATCTGTCTTCCGCACAGTGCGGCTTCCGCAAGTTCCACTCCACGTCGGATGCTCTGCTCCGACTGGAAAATGCCGTCTTCGAGGACTTCCTTCGTAGACAGCACTACGCCACGGTGTTTTTCGATCTGGAGAAGGCCTATGATACCGCATGGCGATACGGTATCATGGAGACTCTCCACACGATGGGGGCGAGGGGACGCCTCCCAATTTTTATATCTGAATTTTTGCGAGATCGTCGATTCCGCGTATGGGTGGGAGGAGCGCTCTCCGGCCTAAAGGAGCAGGAAGAGGGTGTCCCGCAGGGAAGTGTCCTCAGTGTCACACTCTTTGCCCTGAGCATCAACGGCATCACCTCGGTGCTGCCGGAAGATGTTCTCGCTACGCTCTACGTGGACGACCTTTTGATCTCTTTTGGCGCAGCCCAGATGCCAACTCTGGAGCGTCGACTCCAACAGGCATTGAACCGCGTCTCTCCCTATGCCGAAGCGCACAGGTTTCGGTTTTCTTTGGCCAAGACTAAGGTGGTGCACTTCTGCCGCCATCCACGGCTTCACCCCGACCCAGATTTGTTTCTTAATGGGGTGCGCCTGGATGTGGTTGAGTCGCACCGTTTCCTTGGTCTTGTATTCGACCGACGCCTCACCTGGGAGGCTTATATTCGCAGCCTTAAGGTCTCTTGTACCCGCGCCATGGACATTCTCCGTTCCGTGACGTTCAGCGCTTGGGGCGCTGATAGGGCTACCGCCTTACTTTTTTATCGATCCTTTGTTCGCTCGAAGCTCGACTACGGATGCGAGTTTTATGCATCCGCAGCCGAGCGTTTATTGCGGAAGGTGGATTCGATCCACCACACCGGCCTTCGCCTTGCGACCGGTGCCTTCTGCACTTCCCCCATTGAGAGCCTGTTGGTCGATGCTGGGGAGATGCCACTCGCTCTGCGCCGCGTGCAGTGCATCACTCGCCTGTACGCGCAAGCCCGGCGCCTCCCTCAGTCGCCAACAGCTCTCACTGCATCCGCAGCTGATCTCGATGGTGCCTATGCCGCCGAGAGACGCCAGTCATACCCTAAGCCCTTTGGGTTTAGGGCCAGGAAACTCCTTCGAGAGGTAGATATAGCTCTGTGGCCGGTGGCGCCCCTGGTTCTGCCCAGGACGCCACCCTGGAGGGTACCACATTTGGCTATTTGTCGCTTGTCCTATGCTCCCAAAGCTTCTACGGCGCCGGGAGTATTGCGTTCGAACTTTTTGGATCACACCTCGTGTCACGCTGGAACCGTGCCAATGTATACGGATGGCTTCGAGTCCACAGAGGGGGTCTGCTTCCATGCCGTATCCCCTCTGTTTGAAGTCAGCTTGGCTCTGCCAGGTGCTGCGTCTGTCTTTACGGCTGAGCTAGTGGCAATACACCACTCGGTACGGGAGATTACGCGACATGCCTGGTTCGGAGACCGGATTGTGATCTATAGCGATTCACAAAGCGCCCTGAGTGCTCTGGGGCATTGGAATCTCCGCATTTCCTGGTTCGCGATATCCGTGACGCCACGGTTTTGGCGAGCCGGGCAGATGTCGAGATTATCTTCTGCTGGGTTCCTGGACATTTAGGAATTGCGGGGAATGAGGGTGCCAAAGATTCTGCGAGGACTGCGACCGGACCAGCGTTTTTGTCTTCCTCACACTGACTACATGGCAGGAATACGGGTAGCTCTTCGGACTGCTTGGCAAAGAAGATGGGAGACGGTCGAAAGGAACTTAAATTTTCGTGCCATTGCGCCACGACTGTTCTCATGGACCTATCCCCCAATGCTGCGAGGGCTTCAGGTCGCTTTCTCCGAATTTGACACACTCGTGTGACGCATCGGTATTTAATGGAGCGCTCGCCTGTGCCCTATTGCGACGACTGCGTCGTCCCCTAGACTTTTCGACACATTCTTGTCGAATATCCCAGTCTGTGTGATCTTCGCGCACGTTACCTGTCCCGGTACCGGGATGGGCGGAGTCGCTACCGCCTGTCCTTTGTACTCGGGACGAGTGCGTGCACATTGACTGTTAAACACCTTGACTTCTGGGGGGAGGCTGGCCTTCTGCCTTTCATTTATCTAGGTTTAGTTGTTTTTGTTATTGTTATTGCTTCCTAATTTTTACTTCTTTTTATTGTTGTTTCTGTTCATTTTTTTAAAGTAGCCTAGAACTAGGCTGTTTGTTTACGACGACTTATGCCTAAGTGGGCAGTCACCAGATAGCCCCTTAATAAAAAAAAATCCTCCTAGTCACATATCCACCAACTGTCTCTGTCATCTGTTGCAATGTCTCGTTCATCATGTCTGGCCATAGCCCCTTCTCTGTACTTCCCCCCCACACATCTGACATTCCTTGACCAATCTCACTAAAATCCTTAACTAACTTCTCTACTTCATCCATCAAACCTTCCCATTCTTTCATAGCATTTATCGACTCCTGTTCCAATTGCACATTTATCTCATTTATATTCTCTAGCATAGACTCAGACTCATTCAAAAGAAACTTACAAATACTATACGTTCTATCATATACTCCATCTCGATCTTGCACCAATCCCGAATATTCCCCCAACTCACTCTCACCGAACTGTTCCATCCATTCATCCTTTCTCACCCGTTTACTCTTATGCTTCCTCCTTCCATGTTCAACTAACACTAACTGCTTCCCCTCTATAGCACTAGCTATATCATCCACCATTTCACAGTCTTCCATTCTTTCAGACAGATATTCATTTACCGGATGTTGCACCAAATATTCAGGAGGTTCACGCCTCTTTCGCAACTGACATTGATGCGCTCTACGTTCATCCAAACTTCCATCCTCTCTTTCACCAACTATCATATAACTTACTCCATTCGACCAAACCTTTCTTACTGCAAACGGACCTTCAAACTTCTCTTTCAACTTATCCACATTCAGTCTACCTTTTGTCTCAATCTCCTTTAGTACTTTATCACCAACAGAAAAACTCTCAAATCTTTCATTCCCTTTTCTCCACAACTCACGATCCTTCTCACTAAGTTCCATACGTGGCCTAATCATTTGTTCAAAGTTCAGCAAATACTTACATGGTGACATTCCTATCGCCTTATGCACTGTCATACTATGCGCCCAAAGCACTCTTCCTAAACATTGATCCCATTCTTTCCCATCTTTCACCATCAATCGTAATATCTCACTCAAAATTCTTATCGTTCTTTCATCCAAACCATTCGCACTAGGCATATACGGCGTCGTTCACTCAACATCTCACAGGCACGTCCCACAAACTCAGGTCCATTGCCACTCAACATTCGCACAGGCTTACACATGCACATGGGCAACATATGCAAATTTGCTCTTATGATCCACCATTACAATCATCCATACATACCCTCTCGCAGTCCTCAGAAAAGACACAATCGATCGCTACCATTTCAAAAGGTTCATTCACACTCAACTTTAATACGGCCGGGGCAACATACACCCTCTGATACTTTTTCTTCTGGCACACTTCACACGTAGTCGCTACATCCAAGCAAATCTTTCCCAAAAAGGGACTAAATATACATCCTTTCATACATTCCCAGAATTTATTCTTACCCATATGTCCAAACCTATCATGCACAATCTTCACCATTTCAATCGTGCCACACACGTGTAGATAGAGGGGAGTAGGAAATGGGCAAAGAAAAAAATAATAGCGTAGGCGAGTTGCGAACAGCTTCCCGCGTCGCAGGATCACTGTTAGCCAGCGGCGAATCCACTCGGCCATCCTGAGTCTCAAAAAAAGAGTCATTCAAACGAAGCTTTTAAGCCGCTCGCCTGCCCTTCTCGTACGCTATACACGGAAACACCGGAATATATACATCCCCATCATCTATACATTGCACAAAATACACTAAACCCTTGCACGCTACAAAATTTCCAGCAAACCTTCTAAACTCTCTTAACATGCAACTCCATTTATTCACAGGAACACTGGTCATCACGCTACCTTTCAATTCACGCACCATCGGACATGGCTCTTGAATGCTCTCTATATCTTCAGCACCCAACAGCTCTTCACTCAAATCGACACCTGCCCCTTCTACAAATCCAATTGAACCCACAAGCTCACTGCAAATTCCTAACTGTTACACCATCTCTTACTAAACATTTATTAAATACATCAACTGAAATCCTATTCTTACGCAGAAAATCAATCCCAAACAGAAAACAATATAGTAACTCATTCTCGCTTAACACAACAAATTCATGCAATATGTCATTCAATTTCCCAATGCTTACAGACAAACTCACCTCCTCCCATGCCATAATACGTCCACTTCCGAGTCCACTTATCGAAACTGTCACACATTTTCTAGAAACATTCCAACTCATATTATCAACATCACGCACAACTTTTGCATTCACCAAGGAAATTTGCGCACCTGTGTCAATCATTCTACGATACCTCTTCCCATTCATAGTCAAGGTAACTTGCACTCTCTCTTCAAATCCATGTTCACACATTACGTTCAACAAACACTTCTGCTGCATCTAAACCTTCATTTTCACTAACGGGAACAATTCCTTCGCAGATCCGGCCAAACTTGTGTACAGACAAGCGGATCTTTTATATAAATTATACCATCAAACACTTATACAACTCGCCTCAATCGATAGTTCGCAGCACTGCCATCCAAGACAAATATTCCTATCATTCTCATTTATCTCAACATCAGAATTCCATCCAATCTTTACACTCAATGTTTCTTTCTGCTTGATAGGCACACTCTCAATTGCATATACCTACAGATCATTCATGGTGTTCACTCTCACTCTTCCATCTGGATCCACATACCAGTGACACTTCATACTTCCATTCTTCTTACATTCAATCATCTCTAAATCAGGGTGAATCACGATACCATTCGCTCTCAAAAGCTTATAACCTAATAGCATGTCATGCTTCTTGTTTGTACCTTCTACTACACAAAATTCATCCTCATTTACCCGGACACCCGCAATCGAAACACATTGTCTAAACCTTGCAACAATCGGCACATCCTGTTCACCTAATCCAGTCAAATGATATTCACGATCCTTAACTTCACTTACTTTCATTCCTACAAATGCTTCATAGTACACCACATTCACCTTACATCCTGTATCAATCAATGCACTTACTTCTCGTTCTCCACACTTAACTTTAACACACACACCTATTTACTCTCTGACCCCAATTCACTCCACGATTTGACAATCCTTCTCTCACATTCATCGCTTGCACTCTCGAGAATTTCCCAGAAGGAACCCTCTCATTCCTTAGTTTCCCTGAGTCGTATCATCTCGATTACTCGCATCGTTACCATCCATTCTTTCGTTCACGCACCTATCTCCAGTCGTACACAACCTTGCCGCATGACCTACCATTCCACATTTACCACAGGTAGTTCTTGGACTGGCACACATCCTGGCCTAATGCCCTATCTGCGCACAATTACCACACACGCCAGGTCCACTCATATTCACTCAACCACCTTCCCTGCAATCATGCCATGTGGCCCATTCTTCCACATCCATAACACGCTCTTTCCTTAATACGACTACAATCTTTTATCATATGCCCCATTTGCCCACAGCCAAAGCAACTTCCTTGTGACCAGCGACAGTCAGCCCTCATGTGCCCAACTTTCTTGCACCTCAGACGCCTAGGCTCATTCACTCTAAATCTACTGTCATTCCTACCATTCGTATGACCACTATTCTCACCATTCTGAACCCTACCCCAACCATTCCGACTCTCACTCCTACTTTTATTCCCTCTCGGTTCGCGGCCAACATACTAAACACTCTGCTGTTCATTCTGCCTATAATAGTTTTCCAAAATTCTCGTCATCACTTCGATCGGGGTTCTCTGTCAACGCGTCCTGATACAACCGGAACTGGGGCAACTTACTTATACTTATTAAAAACCAATAATTATTCCAAGCTAAACCAAAATCACAGACTCAAAACCTTTAAAATAAATATACCTTATAACTTACTAAAAAATGATTATATTTATGTACACACTATAGGTGGCCTTACAATTTTACTGGCCAAAAACCGCAATTGCAAAAAGAAATGTCTAGGACTTCACAAACAGATTGCCCAACGTAAAGATGCGAGTCTGTCCAACTTTTATCGGATCGCGGAGCGCTATTACCCTGTCGGTCTGGCAGTCCAGCTTCAGCCAATGCGAAATTATCCGCACTTAAGGATGGGGACGCTGTGGTTCCAGTCAATGCGGAAAGGGATGGGGGGCTCTGGCTCCAATCGATGCGTAGGCGACTTGGAGGCAGTCTCGAGACTCACGCTTCTAAAAACAGTCTCCTTACTGCCTCACGAGGGTCAAAATTGGCTGCTGCCACCTCACCAATTAAGAACGCGCGGGACAAGCCAGCACCAAGAAACTGGAAAGGAGAATGCAATTCCAATCACCTAATCGCTATCACACTTAAAACATTCTTATACTGCCATTCATACACACCCACCCATTCACACTAAGACTCACCTGAATAACTATTCAGCTTCCTTCTAAATTGTAATCGAACACGTGCACTTTGTTACTTAATAACTATCAAATTAAGTCTCTTTCACTATTAAACTATTCTCAATTTTGCCTGTAGGGGTTAGGGAAGACAGGGATGAATGGGGGCCACGATAGAAGTCTATTGAGTCCCAAACCTAGAGCGACAACAATGACGCAGCAGAGACACACACACCCTAAAAAGATAAAAAAGGGATTAGAGACAGGGGAGAAGAGACGGACAACAATAGACTACTACAACGTCATGGCAGCGTTCGTTTTGGGAACTGTGGACGCAAAGATCGTTTAATTTGGAAAATTTGTTATTCAAAGGTTGGCTGCATTGATTTTGTTGCTTGTTCAAACATATTTCCAGATAATGGGGTAAAAATCTTTAGTGCATGCTTAATGTCGTGGTAGCTGCCTCATAAGCTGCTCGGTCGTGTACATCTGCTTGTTGATAGCAGAAAACCACCGTAGCTGTTATTGTATATGGTTATTTATGTGATTTATTTTCTGTTAATAAATCAGCCTAAATAGCGTTTCGAAAACCATAACCATAAATTTGTTTGATCGAAGTTGTAGGTGGATAGTTTTTAGGCCTAAGATGACAGCGAACTAAATTTTGGAATAATGAACTGGGTTTTAGGAAAGATAATTACACAAATATATATATATATATATATATATATATATATATATATATATATATATATATATATATATATATATATTCATAGAATCAACGAATGTACAAAGAGATAAGTAGATTCGGTATACAATATAAGATATTTTAACATATGATTTACAGTAAGAAGATGCGAAGAGAATTGAAGTATTTAAGGTAGTAATAGAACTACCATTCTATTGGTGAAAAAATATTTTCTAACATCCAACCTGCACCTCTGTTATTTAATTTTTAAGTGGTGACCCCTTGTTCTATTACTACCTTACAACTCAAATAACTTGCTAAAATCCAACTTATCCATCCCAGAGCAGATTTTAAAAAGCTCAATCATATCTTCCCTCACACATCTATAGCAATGCCTCTGGGCATTCCTATAATAAAAACCTCCTGGGAAACTTAAATATATATTTATATATATATATATATATATATATATATATATATATATATATATATATATATATATATATATATATATATATATATATATATATATATATATATATATATCATCATTTATTATGTATAAAATTCATTCAATTATTTTAATTTAACTTTGTTAATTTATTCATTCAATTATTTTACTTTAACTTTGTCAATTTAATCTTTCAATTAATTTACTTCAACTTTTGTAAATTAAATCATTTTAGGTTAAACTTAATAATTAATTAATTCATTTATTTTACTTGTCAACTCAATTAACGTATACTGTTTCAAACAACATCTCTTAAATTTTACACACAAACAAACAAACACTCGTTCGCAGCTCGATCAAAATAGCACGCTATTCCGCCCACTCGACTCGCATCTTTCTTCGTATAAAGGTCGGTAATCATTCCTTCTACAATTATTCATTTACTTCCAAACAAATCATACTTATTTAATTCCTTTTCTCTCCTAATTCTTTGCAAACGACCATACGAGAGTAGATCCTAATTATATTTACTTCTCATTGCAGCCCCAATTCAGTCCATCAAAGATACTCTATATTATTTAGTATATTATTATTTACTCTATTATTCACTCTATATTATTTACTATATTATTCACCATATTATTCCACCATATTAATTTCACATACTTCAATTCTCTTCACATCTTTTTACTGTAAATCATATGTTAAAATATCTTACATTGTATACCTAACCTACTTATCTCATTGTACATTCGTTGATTTTATGAATATATTTATATATGTGTAATTGTCTTTCTTAAAGCCTAAGTCATTATTCCAAAATTTATTTCGCTGTCGCCTTAGGCCTAAAACTAACTGCAGACAACTTCGATCAAACAAATTTATGGTTATGCTTTTCGAAACGCTATTTAGGCTGATTTATTAACAAGATAAATCACATAGATAACCATATACTATACATCTTCTCTCAAATGAGAACATATTTAGTACCCTCAGTCTATCTTCATATGCAAGGTGCTTCAGGGAAGGTATTATTTATGCTGCCTTACTTTCGACTGACTCTAGCATGTTGATGTCATGTCTAAAATGTGGTGACCATGCTTGTATACAGTATCCTAAATGTGGCCTAACATACAAGTTGTAGAGTTTAAGGATAACTTCTTTACTCTTGTAGCCAACAATCCTGTTAATGTATCCTAGCACCCTATTTGCTCTATTTTTTGCCTCAATAAACTGCTTTGAAAACTTCAGTAACCTATTCACTACTACGCCTAAGTCCTTCTCACCCTCAACTCAATTCAGCCAATGCCCATCCATTTCATAGCTAAATTTCCTATTATCCCTTCCCATGTTAAGAACTTTGCATTTTTTAAGGTTAAAAGTCTTTTGCCACTTCTGAGCGCAAGCTAATAATTTATTTAAGTCACTCTGCACTTTAAAGCTAGCCTCAACTTCTTTGACTTATAGTGTATGGTTATCAATGTGATTTATCTTCGGTTAATAAATCAGCCTAGATAGCGTTTCGAAAATCATACCCATAAATTTTGTTTGATCGAAGATGTCTGCCGTTAGCTTTAGGACTTAAGGCGACAGCGAAATAAATTTTTGAATATGACTTGGGCTTTAAGAAAAACAATTACACAATTATAAATATATTTATAAGATTCAACTAATGTACAGAGATAAGTAGGTTAAGGAAATATGGTGAATAATATGGTGAAACCATATAGAGTGAATGATAGAGTAAATAATAATAATATAGTAAAATAGAGTATCTTTGATATAGTAAATAATATTGAGATATAAGTAATATAGTGTAGTAATTTAGAGTATTTTAAAGGTATCTATAATGGACTGTGAATTGGGACTGTAAGGAGATGTAAAAATAATTAGGACTTACTCTCGTATTGCCGTTTGCAAAGAATATGAGAGTGGAATTAACTCAGTATGATTTATTTGGAGGTAAATGAATAATTATAGAAAGAATGGTTACAGACATTTAGACGACGAGATCGGCGAGTCAAATGGAAAGGTTCGCGTGCTTATTTGGTCTAGCTGGGAACGTGTGTTTGTTTGTTTGAGGGGGGAATTTAAGAGATGTTGTTTGGAACAGTATACGTTAATTGAATTGGCAAGAAAATCAATGAATTAATTAATTAAGTTTAACATAAATTGGTTTGATTTATAAAAGTTCAGGTACATTAATTTGGAAGATTAAATAGACAAAGTTAAGTAAAATGATTAAATTAACAGTTACAGTAAAATAATTATATGATTAAATGAATAAAGTTAAATTAAAATAATTAAACGATTAAATTGACAAGTTAAAGTAATGCATAATGAATTTTACATAATAATGGATGTATATACATATTTAAGTTTTCCCAGGAGGTTTTTATTATAGGAATGCCCAGATGAATTGCTATAGACTACAGCTGCCAATTTGTATCGTAGGCCTTCTTAATATCGAGAAATATGGCCAAGACTCTGTGCTTTAACGATAAAGCTTTCCAAACCGATCTCTCAAAACGCCGCATGAGGTCAAGTACTATGACCCTTGCCTAAGCCGCATTGAAATGGAGACAGTAACTGATTGGTTTCCACGAACCAATTCAGGCACACCAACACCATGTTCTCTAGCAGCTTGCTCAGACAATCCTAATGCGCCATGATGATGGTAAGAACCCTTCACCCATATAAGATTGTATAAGTCAAGTAAGAACAGGAGAGAGTGTGAGTGAAAGTGCCGAATCATATCATATATAATGGATACTGTCAAGGCCAATAGAAGTAGATCTACAAAGGGACAATGCAGCAGGCAACTCGTGGATTGACAACAATCCATTATACGAGAGGTTGGAGCTCGTCGTAAAATTGAGGGAACGAGACTCTTCCTTTGATTTATAAGCTAGAAAAGCCTTATAATAACGGTCTACACTGCTGACGGCACGGAAATGGTGGCCCAAGACGTTGCTGACCACCAGGCTGTCATTCACTAAAGATCCCTGTAAATTAATTGGATGTGGGGGTATAAGGCCGGCATAACGACGCCGGAACTTGTTAGTTTTCTTACAGATCTTTGCGGGAGGGATCATAAAGGAAATATATGAAGGTCGGTGAGCCTGACGAAACGCCCGAGCTCGGTTTCAGTCAATTTTGTTACACAATATTGGATTCCGCCGGAATCTGGCATGAGCTAACTTGTAGTTCTTGACGGAAGTCGCGCACTCTAAGGTACACGAAGAAGATCGTAGTCGTTTAATTCATTCGGACGGACGACACCTTTAATCAAATTCAGAAGGGGGTGAAACTAAACTATTACGGGAACTTTGGCAATCGAAGATGGATTTCAGACAAGGTTGTGTTGAGAGCAAGATAACACCTCAGCCACAATATCGCCACTACCTCTTGACCTCATCTGGCGGAGTTCACCACACCGGAACTCAAACGATTCGTTGACGTCAAACACGTCCACATTTGCAAGCGGGGTTTCAGATGAAGAACAAGACCAAAATGTGTGGTTAATCTAGATCTGGGTGCACATCGTTAGCATAGATATCCAACTTGCGAGAGGAGGCTGAAAGTTGGACTGAGGAACGTTTGGTCAAAGAGGCTGCCAGAGTTTTCCTGCCCGCGGAGAAATGGCCTATTGACGGGTTTCGCCTTGGATATCGGCGAATGAAGGCGACGGAGGCGTCGCCTTCTGAGACTAGGTCAATTTCTAATAGGCATTAACGACTTAGACGAAGGTCTTTCAGGCATAATATCGAAGTTTACTGACGGCACTAAAATTGCGAATTCAGAACTCACGCACAGATTAATGAAATGCAAAACAATCTCTACGAGTTGTCGAACTGGGCGCAAACGTGGCAAATGCCTTTTAACGCGGATAAATGTAAAGTGCTCCATATCGGATACCGTAATGGCAAAGCAAATTACTCACTAAATGGTATTCAACTCTTAAGCGTAAACAGAGATGGACCGAGGAGTAACAATATCGAGCGACATAAAACTCAGTCAGCAATGTTCAGAAGTCCTTAAGAAAGCAAATAAAATAATTGGATTCATTGGTACTCTCTATAATTCCTTGGTCCGTCCCATTATGAAATACTACGTTCAAGCTTGGTGCCCGTACTTTCAGAAAGATATAGTTAAATTAGAAAGAGTCCAACAAAGGCTTACTAAAATGATACAAAGTTTAAAGAACAAAACATAGGAAGAGCGACTTGGAGAAGTAAATTGATTTCCGTTAACTCAGCGTAGATTAAGAGGGGACCTAATTTAGGTCTTTAAAATTATCAAAGGCATAGACAATATGTACTGCAATAAATATTTCACATTTTAACTCGCACGAATCAAAGAATTTCTTTTTTAACCGAATAGTCAACTTATGGAATGGGCTTCCTCGTAAAGACTGCAGTACCGTGGATACTTTCTAACGTCGTATAGATAAATATTTTAAATCTAATCGCTGACTAACAGTGTTTTCTAGTGAATAACTAACTCCCTACCATTCAGGCGACAGGTTCATCAAATTTCTCCTACATCTGGTTTCCCCTAAATATATTTTACTTCGGGATTTTTCCTGTTTCCTGCACGACTAAGGCAAGGTGTACAATCTATCTACCCCATAATCTTTATCTCAGGTGATCTAGTATGGACCACAAGGTCTGTTGTGACCTTTTTATCTGTGTGACTAAAGAAGAATCAATAATGAGTCCAAAAAAACAAGCAGAGGTCCGGTGACCGTAAAGAAAGGGCAGTAAAGGAAATAATAGGGAAGGAGAGAAAGGGGGATGATAATCTTGTTTGTTGCGTTGCACCAGGATACCCCAAAGGGCCCACGGCTGATCCCCAACCCTCCGCCACGAGAAGCCCAGTGGTTCTCTGGGACCAACCCCTGAAAAAAGAAAAGGTCCCAAAGAGAGAGAGAGAGAGAGAGGATGGGGGGGGGGGGAATGCTGGAAACTTGGGAAGAGAATATATATGTAAGGGAGTGGGAAGACTTAGAAGCCCGCTTAAAAGGCGGTTTGATTATGCATATGCGTGCGAGATAAATCGTTTTGTATAGGTGTAGGAAGAAATGCGATCAAATTTAACGAAAGGAGCGTGCGATGACCTGCGAATACATTCCTTGGGTCACTGAAACCAGCGTCTGCGCAACCAAGTAGACTCGGCCATCGGGGGTCAGGAAACAGTTTATAAGCCGCCGAATTGCAATGTCCCCACGCTACACAGCCTAGAAGTGGGGTGTATTGAAATAAAGCAGATTGCTAAAAGGAAATGTTATCGAAAACAACGTTCTACCCGATCCCGGTTCTGGGCTCCAATGTCAAAGGGGCAATGAAAGGGCGGTGAGCAGCTTTTACAGGCGTCTGGGCCCAATTCGACTGCCATCGTAAGTGCCGAAAAAAAAGTTGAATAGAGCTTATAAGCCGGTTGCTTTAAATCTCGTCAGGCTATGGGTTAACTGGCGTAAGAGGAAATGTGATATTTCTTTATTTATTTTTATGAAGTGGCACTTTGGTTGGGGCCTTCTGCTCAGGGATAAACCCAATTGACATATTACTGGTATATATATATATATATATATATATATATATATATATATATATATATATATATATATATATATATATATATATATATATATATATATATATATATATCCCTGAATCACTTTGAATGACCATTTAGACGTAAACAGAATGGCCACACTGTGCTTGATAGAGCATACATTGAGCGGTCGTTTTAGTATTGATGCATAGACCACACTGTAAGAGTGGTAGTTTTATTTATCATTATGGTAGCCCATCTGGCGACTGCCTACTTGGGCATAAGTCGCCGTACAAAAAAGAAATAAAAACAAACAAATAATATCTAAATAACAACGAGAGAAAAAAGGAAAAAGGCTAACAAAAAAAAACGAGAAAAGGCAAGAAGGAAGCGTGCTCCGGCGCTGGGGATAGCCACCCCTACCCCTTCCCTGTGCAGGAACATACGACATACAAAAAGAAACACAAAAAATGTCAAATTAAGTAGAGGAGGCCAGCATCGTCGTAAAACTTGTAAAGTCCACAGGTTGGTGTGCACGAATCCATCCTGAGTATAATAGACAAGCGGTGGAGAACCCGCTCGCTAAAATCACTCAGACGGGGACATTCAACAAGTATGTGGCGAATAGTCTGGGGAACAACACAGTCGTCACAATTTGGCGCAGGCAAGTGTCCATCAAATGGTGGTGCGTAGTGCGAGTGTACCCAATTCGGAGACGAGACAATGCAACCTGAAACCGTTGTGGCATTGGGCGGTAGGTCCATGGGAACAGTCGTGGCGCAATTGCACGCAACTTTAAGTTCCAATCGACCATCTCCCATCTTCTTAGCCAAGCAGCCCGTATTCCTGCTACGTAATCAATGAGAGGAAGTGCGCCCTCATTCCCTGCAATTCCTACATGTCCGGGAACCTAGCAGAAAATAAACTAGGCATCCGCCCGGCTCACCAAAGCTGTGGCGTCAGGGATATCGCGAACCAAGGAATGCGGATATTCCAATGCCAGGAGAACACTCAGGGTGCTTTGTGAGTAGCTATAAACCACAATCTGGTATACGAACCCGACATGTCTCGTTATCTCCCGTACCGAGTGGTGTATTGCAACCAGCTCGGCCGTGAAGACAGACGCAGTGACTGGTAGAGCCCACCTGACCTCAAACAGAGGCGATACGGCGTGGAAACCGACCCCTCTCTTCGGACTTGGAGCCATCCGTATACACTAGCACGGTTCCAGTGTAAAACGAAGTGTGTTCCCAAAAGGCCGAATGTAATACTCCAGGCACTGTAGAAGCTTTGGGGGCAGAGGCGTGGCGACAAATAGTCAAAAGTGGTACCCTCCAGGGTGTCGTTCTTGGCAGAACCAGAGACGCCACCGACACGAGAGCTATACCTAGCTCTCGAAGGAGTTTCCTAGCTCTAAACCCAAAGGGCTTAGGGTATGATTGGGGTCTCTCGGTGGCATAAGCACAGTGGGATCAGCTGCGGATGTAGTGGGGGCTGTTGGCGACTGAGGGGGGGCACCGGGCTCGCGCGTACAGGCGAATAATGCACTGTGCATTATTCGCGTGTACAAGAGACCCTAAGGCTGAGAATATGGGCCTCCTAGGTTAGGCGTCGGTCAAATACAAGACAAAGGACACGGTGTGAGTCCACCACTTCCAGGCGTACCACTTTGAATAATAGTCTGGGTCAGAGTGGATCCGTAGCTGGCGGCAAAAGTGCACCACTTTAGTCTTGGCCAAGTATAGTATTTGGTTATTAATGGAATTTTTTTTAATAAATCAGCCTAAATAGCTTTTCAAAAACCATTACCATAAATTTGTTTGATGAAAGTAGTCTGCTAATGTTTAGGCCTACGACTAAAGCGAAATAAATTTTGAACTTCTGAACTAAGTTTTAAGAAAAACAATTAAACAAATATAAATATATCAACAGAATCAACGAATGCACAATGAGATAAATTGGATTAGGTATACAATGTAAGATATGGTAAACTATGATTTAAAGTAATAAGATGTAATTTAAGATGTGAAGTGAAACGAAGTGAGTGAAATAAAAATGAAATAAAAGATGACTACGATGGAATGTGAATTGGGGTCTGCAATATGAGAAGTAAATAGAAATAGGACCTACTCGCGTATGGCAGTTTGCAGAGAATTGTGAGAGGATGTGGAATTAAACTAAGTATGATTTGTTTGGAGGTAAATGACTAATTGTAGAAGGAATGATTACCGACCTTTATGCGGAGAATGGCGAGAGACGAATGGGCTATACTCGTTTTCAATTTGGTTGAGCTGAAAACGTGTGTTTGTTTGTGTGTGCGGAAATTTTAAGAGATGTTGTTCGAACCAGTAATACGTTAAATGAATTCAGTTTTTCCCCACAGGATATTTGAATTATTACAGGTTACATGAATGAATTGAATTGTAAAAAGTTATGGAAAAATTAATAGAATGATTCTATTGACAAAAAAAGTAAGTTGTACATAATTTGCATGAATAATTTAAATGGCAAAAGTTAAGTAAAAAGAATTGAATTTTATACATAATGAATGATTATATATATATATATATATATATATATATATATATATATATATATATATATATATATATATATTAAGTTTCCCAGGAGGATTTTATTATAGGAATTCCCAGAGGGCATTGCTATACAAGGAAAACCGAACCCTGTGCGTTTCGGCATAGCGAGAGACGCGGTTCAATGCCTATTTGATCGAAAGGCCATTTATGTAGAGTGTAGCGAGAACCTCTTCCGGTAGCACAGAGGTGATGTCGTTGATCCCCAGGTCAAAGAGAATGATACTGGGGACACCATCTTCCTGCTCCTTTAAGCTGGAGAAAGCTCCCCGGACCCGTACGCGGAATTGACGATCTCGCAGAAATTCAGATATAAAGATTGGGAGGCGTCCCCTCAACCCTATCGTGTGGAGAGTCTCCATGTTACCGTAAAGCGATGCGGTATCATAGGCTTTCTCAGATCGAAAAACAACGTGGCGTAGTGCTGTATACAAGGGAGTGCCTCGCAGACGGCATATCCATTCTGAGCAGAGCATCCGACATCGAGTGGAACTTGCGGAAGCCGCACTATGCAGAAGACAGATAACCTCTGCAGTCCAGATAAAAAAAGCTAATCTAACATTTACTAATTTCCCCATCAACTTGCACACGCAAGAGGTTAGAGAGATTAGGCGGAACCCGGCCCAGGTAGAGTAATCTATAACAATGCTGTGGGGCATTCCTATAATAAAAACCTCCTGGGAAACTGAATATATATATATATATATATATATATATATATATATATATATATATATATATATATATATATATATATATATATATATATATATATCAATTATTATGTAAAATTCATATGCAATTATTTTACTTAACTTTTGTAAATTAAATCATTTTATGTACAACTTAATAATTAATCAATTCATTTATTTTACTTGTCAATTCATTTAACGTACTACTGTTCCAAACAACATTTCTTAAAATTTCACAAATAAACAAACAAACACACACTTTCAGCTCGACCAAATAGCACACTATTCCTTTCCATTCGACTCTCGACATTCTCTGTATAAAGGTCGGTAATCATTACTTCTACAATTAGTCATTTACCTCCAAACAAATCACACTTAGTTTAATTCCACTATATCTCACAATTCTTTGCAAACGACCATACGAGAGTAGGTCCTAATTATATTTACTTCTCATATTGCAGCCCCTAATACACAGTCCATCATAGTCATTATGAATAGTTAGGAGGGGCGGGAAACCGGACAACCGAAGAATGGTAAAATGGCTACAATCCAACAAAAGGTGGGCCACCGATTGGTCCCCACCGCAAAAAACGACAGCAAGGGCTGATATGAGCATAACCCGAAACAAGATGGCTGTGAGTAAGTCTCGTGTGGCCAATGCGAACTCGGCAAAGGGCTACTCTAACAATCGCACTCTATGACGACTCGAGGGCCAAGAGCGAATAGAATTTTAAATTTGGTATAGTTTGGATGTTGAACAGTCATCTCATTCATTCTGCCACAGTTGAAAAATATACTCTCTTATTGAAGGAAAGTAGTCCCTAAAAGGCAGAGCCGAGTTCCCAGGGGACACAGAATGTGCTGAGCGGGCCAGCCGATCAGCCTTCTCGTTTCCCAGGACCCCCACATGCCCAGGGACCCAGTAAAAAATAATTCCAATATCGGGATGCATTTTGGATCAGCCATTTGCAAATTTCTGTGACTAGGGGATGGGACGCATTAAAAGATCTAATTGACTGTAAGACACTCCTTGAGTCGGAAAAAATGACAAAATCACTAAAAGGTAAAATTTGAATGAGTCGAAAGGATAAAAGGATTGATGAAAGTTCGGTGGGAAAAATGGATGCTACTGGCGGCAAAGATAGAGTTACGAATTCTCCTCTTGGGTAGATGGAGGCAGCACCCACGCCATCGTCCGACTTAGAGCCATCCGTGTATAGTGGACAGCATTGTTTGTGTGAGGTTTAATGCTCTAAGAACCGGCTATTAATGATGCGAGGGTCCATGGATGGGAGGCTAAGGACCCTTGGAGCACCCAGGTTAGAGAGATGATCTCCTATGCGAAGGTTCAAAGGGCGGGGTAAAGATAGCAACTTATCATATGCCGCCGTTGATTTAGCAGCATACAGGCATCTGTAGACCTATGATACAAGAGCTTGGTGTACTCGGCAGAGGTATCGCATGCAGATTTGAAGTCTATGGTAGGGCAAAGGCAGTACCCCACTCTCGCAGTAAAGGTTATTGACAGGAGAAGTACGGAAGGCTCCACTAGAAAGGGGAACTCCGAGGTTTCGAATGGGGTTCAGCATTTCAAGGGCTGAAGGGAAAGCCGATGAGTAAATTTGACAGCCATAATCCAATTTGGATTGGACGAGGGCTGTGAATAATGTCCACAATATTTGTCGGTCACTGCTCCACGATATGTGTGAGAGGAATTTCAAAATGTCTAGAGCCCGCAGAAAGCCTGTTCGAAGTCGGCGTAGGTGTGGTAACCAGGATAACTTTAGATCGAGAGTTACGCAAAAGAATCGAAACTTGGAGACAAACTCTATATCTTCGCCGTGTAGGGAGATAGATGGCGGAACAAGAACCCCTATGCCTTGGTGGAAATACATTGCTTTTGTTTGGTTCGTGGAAAAGCGGAATCCTTCAAGTTGTGCTCTTTTGGATACAGCATCGACCGCCAGATGTAGCCGACGCGCTGCTGATGGAAGGTGAGGTGAGGAACAGTATAGTGCTCAATCATCGACGAACAGAGTTGCCGATACCCCCTCTGGGAGAGACGAAATAATATCATTGAAGGCAATTATAAAACATAAGACACTTAAAACACTGCCATGAGGAACTCCCTCCTCTTGGGGTTGCAGGTCAGAGTATGCGTCTCCAACACGTACCTTGAAGGATCGAGATGCTAAAAAACTTTGAATAGGTGAAGGTAAAAGGCCTCTCATCCCCCAGACGTATAGCTGCTTCAAGATGCCGTATCTCCATGTTGTGTCGTAGGCTTTCTCAATATCGAAAAATATGGCCAGGATTCGGTGCTTTAATGAGAAAGCTTTCCGGACTGATCCCTCGAAACGTACTAGTAGGTCAAGGGTGCTATGACCTTTGCGGAAGTCACATTGAAATGGAGACAGAAGGTGATTGGCTTCTAGGAACCAGTTTAGGCGCTCCAATATCATTTTTTCCAGCAACTTACTCAAACAGCTGGTGAGAGCTATAGGGCGG
Source organism: Ceratothoa steindachneri (assembly GCA_963969495.1). Lineage (NCBI taxonomy): Eukaryota > Metazoa > Arthropoda > Malacostraca > Isopoda > Cymothoidae > Ceratothoa > Ceratothoa steindachneri. Next base: position 110,348,239 of record OZ018318.1, read on the forward strand.
TAGTGATCTGTATCCAACCCGTCCTTGCCCGGTTTGACAAAGGAAAGGATGATCCCAATGCGCCATGATGACGGGTAAAAACCCTTCACCCATATAAGGTTGTACAAATTAAGCAGGAAGAGAGTAGAGTGTGGATATAGGTGCCGAATCATGTCGAAATGGTTCTCATCAAGGCCAGGGAAAGTAGATCTGCAAAGGGACAAAGCGTTTTGCAGCTTATAGATGCCGAATGGAGCGTTATACGGAAGTTTAGATTTTGTTGTGAAGTTTAGAGAATGAGATTCTTCTTTTGATTTGTAGGATTGAAAAGCCTTATCGTAACGGCTGACACTGCTGACGGCGCGGAAATGGTTAGCAAAAGCATTGCTGACCGCCATTCCCCAAGGAACCGTCTAAGTTGAGTGTGGGGGTATGATGATTAGCATAACGGCCCCTGATCTTATTAATCCTCTTCCAGATCTTAGCAGTAGGTGTCATAGAGGAAATCGATGAAACGTATCTGCGCCATGAATTTCGGCGAGCTTGATGAAGGTTCTTTGGCGAAGCGCACGAGCTCGGTTTTGGTCGACCTTGTTGCACAAAGTTGAGTTCTTTCGGAATCGGGCATGGGCTAACTTGTAATTTTTGATAGCTGTTGCACACGTCGAGGTCCACCAGGGCACGGTTGAGCGGCCTGTGGCAGGTCGCCTCCGTGGGATGGTCTGTGTTGCTGCATTAAAGATAGTCGATGTAGTATTCTACTGCCGCGTCCACTCCCTTGAAGGTCCCCAAAGATGCATTTGTGAAGGACGCCTCTTGGAAACCTTCCCAATCTGCATGACCTAAGTCCCACTTAAGGGGCATGGTTGTATGAAGGCCAACTTGAAGGGCCGACAAGACAATAGGGAAGTGGTCACTCCAATGGAGATCGTCAAAAAATGACCATCGAAATTCCGTGAAGAAATCAGGGGAACAAACAGACGGGTAAACACATCTAAAAGAGTCCGTTTGTACATAAGAGGTAAAATCGCCAGAATTTAAAACACAAAGAAGGTCAGATAATAAAAGAGACTCTAAAACACTGCCTTTGGTATTTCGAGTGATGTCACCCCAATATGGGTGACGGGCGTTAAAATCTCCTAGTAATAAGAATGGGGAGGGCAACTGGTCTATAAGTTCTAAAAGGTCGGATATTGACCATGATAAACAAGGGGGTAGGTAAATAGAGCAAAGGGTAAAAAGCTTAGTAAGAAAACCCTCACAGCAACAGCTTGGAGGGTAGTATGTAGGGAGATGAGAGAAAAATAGGAGGATGAAGATACCATGATTGACACCCCTCCATGAGAGGAACTTCGAGCAGGAGCAATAGAGTTGAAAGTGAGAAAACCGGGTACCGGCGAAAAGGGCCGAAAACCGTTTATTTTCCTAGAGAGAAATAACAGAGGGGTGGATAGTCGTCAAAAGAATTTTGAGTTCTTCCCACTTTGGAAGAACTCCTTGACAATTCCATTGTAAAATGCAAGATATTATGTGTGACGATTAGATACCACTGTGGATATCTTTTTCTTTTTTGAGGCCGATATTGTATTTGAGGTTCGTCCCAAAGAGCTTGGGAGACGGAGAGCTGATTTTGAGAGGCCTGCTTTTGCAGGGGAAGAGATCCTAGATGGAGCAGTAACTGAGGTTTTTTGCGTGGGTTTTGGAGAACCGACCGAGGCTCTTGATTGTAATTCGTGCTCGCAACCTGGCGGAAAAGGAAGATCAAGAAGGGATTTTCGGCTGGTAGATCCGGATTCATGGGCGAAGGTATTTTCGGTGTCTGATGAGTTGGTCCAACCGCCGCAGTTGGTGATGTTGGAGTATCAACTGCTTCCATCGGATATTGGGTTGAAGGGTGAGCGGAACGAACAGGTGATCTGAGCGAAGTGTGTGCAGCTGGGTGTATATCTAACATTGTTTGGATCAGGATGTGGCCTACGTCCTGTGAAGGCGAGACGGATGTAAGGGAAGAGAATGTTCAACCATAGGGAAGGAGTCCTTTGGGGATTCTCGGGGTTCGGCCGAGTCAGCTCCAGAGGCTGCCCACTTATTGGTGGTCGATGACCCAGGTGAGGAATCCTTTCTCTTACCACTGGGCTTTTGGTCTCGTGGCCGGGTGGATGAACCTTCACTGGTCGATGTTGAGGATTCTTTCAAATAGCGTCTGATATCTTCAAGTTTCTCACCCTAAGCGCCTCTCCCAGCTAGAGCTGCTGGAGAGAGGAGGGGGGCTACATTGGTTATTTCGGTGTGAATGGGATGCTTCGACTCCATATTCTGAATGTTTTCGACGCTGCGAGTAAATCTAGGGTGAAGTGCTTCAGGCTGGTCGGAACTCGCGCGTGATGGTCGGTTTCGTCCAGCATCACGTAAAATGTCAGAGAAGAGCCGGCCGAGTGACGAGGTTTGTGCTCGAGCACGCTGGCGGGCCCCTCTTATATCTAGACGTAGGGAGTCGCGCAAAGTGAGAACTTCCTTTTCATATAAAAATATAGAGCAGAGTTTCGACGCAGCACTGTGGGTACCTCCGCAGTTGGCACAGTGGGGCGTTTTGGTGCATTCGGGGCCATGGTAGTCAGAGCTACAATTCACGCAGGAGCGAGGGTGCCGAAATGCTCGGCCAACATGTCCAAATTGATTGCAATTGAAGCAGCGTCTGGGTAGTTCGATGTAGGGACTTACCGGGACACGAAGGTACCCAGCTTTAATATACTGCGGCAGTTCTTGTCGTTCAAATGTTAAAATCAGTGTGGCGGTTGGAACTTTAGTGGAGCCTAATGTTTTAGTTACCCTGTGTACGTGTGTGACACGTTGGGTACTGAGCTTACTCTGAAGGCGGGTGGGGTCGTAGTCCTTTAGTTCGTTTGAACGGACGACACCTTTGACGAAATTCAGACGCGGATGGGGCGAGACAGTTAGTGGAATTTCAGCTATCGAAGATAGATTTCGCACAAGGTTGTGTTGAGAGTGGGATGACATCTCGACTACGACATCACCACTTCCTCTTGACCACATCCGGCGGGGTTCACCACAGCGGGACTCAAAAGATTCATTGACGTCAAACACATCGAATTTTGCAAATGGGATGTCAGAAGATGAATTCATGACAAGAAAGCGAGGATAATCAAGATCTGGGTCTACTTCGTTGGAATAGGGGTCCAACGAGCGAGGAAAGGCTGAAAGGGGAGCTAAGGAACGTTTGGCAGAGAACCCTTACGAGAAGGGGAGGTTTTGGGTTTATGGCTAGCCATTGTAAAAAGAAGAAAAACTTCGCATTCTCTCTCGGGGCTTCCCACCATGGAGGCCTACAAGAGCCCGGCACTACTGCAACTATACAATCAGTTACGTCCGGTATGTCCTCTTGGAGAATGGATACGCATCCACCACACCATCTTTATAACCCTAAGAGGCTGCCCGAGTTCTCCTACGCACGGAGAAAAGGGGCCAACGATGGGTTTCTCCTTGGGCATTCGGTAGACGAAGGCGGTGGAGATGCCCAGTTTCTTTCACCTTTATGAAACCTTTTTTTTTTTTTTAAGAGCTCATCTGGCGACTGCCTACATGGGCATTAGTCGCCATATTAATAGTGGTCTAGCTCTAGGGTACTTTAAAATAAAATTAAAGAAACGAAAAAAACACCCCAAATGGCGAAAAAGAAGCAAGCTCCTGCCTCAGGGGGAGATCCCCCCGGCGCAAGAGCGTCCAACCTGAAGGAAAGAAAAAAAAAACAAATGAAAAAACAAAACAAACCCTGCTTAAATAATAGGGGCAGGGCCGGCCTCCCCCCAAAAGTCAACAAGTCCACCAGTCGATGTGAACGCACTCATCCCGAGTACAAGGGACAGGCGGTAGCGACCCCGCCCATCCCGGTATCGGGGCAGGTGTCGTGCGCGAAGATCAACCAGACTGGGACATTCGACAAGAATGTGCCAAACAGTCTGGGGGACGGCGCAGTCGTTGCAATAGGGCACAGGCGAGCACTCCATCAAATAGCGATGCGTCACACGAGTGTGACCGATTTGGAGACGACAGAAAGAAACCCGAAGCCGCCGCGGCATTGAGGGATAGGGCCATGGGAACAATCGCGGCGCATCGTCACGCCACTTAAAGTTCAATTCGACAGTCTCCCATCTTCTTTGCCAAGCAGTCCGAAGAGCTGCCCGTATTCCTGCCATGTAGTCGGTGTGGGGAAGAGCGAAACGCTGGTCCGGTCGCAGAGTCCTCACCAACTCTTTGGCGGCCTCATCGGCACGCTCATTCCCCGCAATTCCTAAATGTCCAGGAACCCAGCAGAAGATAATCTCGACATCTGCCCGGCTCGCCAAAACCGTGGCGTCACGGATATCGCGAACCAGGGGATTCGGAGATTCCAATGCCCCGAGATCACTCAGGACGCTTTGTGAGTCGCTATAGATCACAATATGGTCTCCGAACCGGGCACGTCGCGTAATCTCCCGTACCGAGTGGTGTATTGCCACCAGCTCGGCCGTGAAGACAGACGCAGCGCCTGGTAGAGCCCTGCTGACTTCAAACAGAGGGGATACGGCGTGAAAGCCGACCCCCTCTTGGGACTTGGAGCCATCCGTATACATTGGCACGGTTCCAGCGTGACAAGATGTGTGCTCCAAAAAGGTCGAACGCAATACTCCCGACGCAGTACAAGCGTTGGGAGCAGAGGACAAGCGACAAATAGTCAAATGTGGACCCTCCAGGATGGAATCCTGGGCAGAACCAGGGGCGCCACCGGCCCGAGAGCTATATCTACCTCTCGAAGGAGTTTCCTTGTCCTTAACCCAAAGGGCTAAGGGTATGACTGGCGTCTCTCGGCGGCATAGGCACCATCGAGATCAGCTGCGGATGCAGGGCGAGCTGTTGGTGACTGAGGGAGGCGCCGGGCTCACGCGTACAGGCGAGTGATGCACTGCACACAGCGCAGAGCGAGTGGCATCTCCCCAGCATCGACCAACAGGCTCTCAATGGGGGAAGTGCGGAAGGCACCGGTCGCAAGGCGAAGGCCGGTGTGCTGGATCGAGTCGACCTTCCGCAATAAACGCTAAGCTGCGGATGCATAAAACTCGCATCCGTAGTCAAGCTTCGAGCGAACAAAGGATCGATAAAAAAGTAAGGCAGTAGCCCTATCAGCACCCCAAGCGCTGAACGTTACGAAACGAAGAATGTCAATGGCGCGGGTATAAGAGACCCTAAGGCTGCAAATATTAGCCTCCCAGGTGAGGCGTCGGTCGAATACAAGACCAAGGAAATGGAGCGACTCAACCACATCTAGGCGCACCCAATTAAGAAACAAATCTGGGTCGGGGTGAAGCCGTAAATGGTGGCAGAAGTGCACCACCTTAGTCTTGGCCATGGAAAACCGAAACCTGTGCGCTTCGGCATAGCGAGAGATGCAGTTCAATGCCTGTTGGAGTCGACGCTCCAGAGTTGGCTCTCGGGCCGCGCCAAAAGCGATCGAAAGGTCGTCCACGTAGAGCGTAGCGAGAACATCTTGCGGCAGCACCGAGGTGATGCCGTTGATGCTCAGGGCCAAGAGTGTGACACTGAGGACACTTTCCTGCGGGACACCTTCTTCCTCCTCCTTTGGGCCGGAGAGGGTTCCCCCCACCCGTACGCGGGATCGACGATCTCGCAAAAATTCAGATATAAACATCGGGAGGCGTCCCCTCGCCCCCATCGTGTGGAGAGTCTTCATGATACCGTATCGCCATGTGGTATCATAGGCCTTCTCCAGATCGAAAAACACCGTGGCGTAGTGCTGTCTACCAAGGAAAGCCTCGCAGACGGCATTTTCCAGTCGGAGCAGAGCATCCGACGTGGAGTGGAACTTGCGGAAGCCGCACTGTGCGGAAGACAGATGGCCTCCGCTGTCCAGGAAAAAGGCTAATCTAACATTTACCAATTTCTCCATCAACTTGCACACGCAAGAGGTTAGAGAGATTGGGCGGAAACCGGTCGGAGTAGAGTGATCTCTCCCCGGTTTGCGAAAGTCAAGCACAGTAGCGATTCGCCAGGAGTCTGGGAGAAGATCTTACACCCAGATCCTGTTGAACAATCTAACAGAAAGGCCATGCCTCGCTCACCCAGGTGTCGAAGCATGGCGTACGGGACATCGTCTGGACCATGGGCGGTGTCCGCGCACGAAGCGAGAGCGGAACGCAACTCACTCACAGTAAACTTGTCGTTGAAGGGTTCTCCGCCTCTGGAGGTAAAGTCCAGCCGGCGGCCTTCCCCGACATCACGACGTGCATTGAATGCTGGCGGAGCAGCATCACGGCTAGAGAATGCGGAATAAGCGGTCGCTAAGGATTCCGCCACGGACACGGGGTCCGAGATTGCGGTCCCATTCTCCTGGAAAACGGGAGGGGGGTCCTGCGAGAACTTGCACCGAATCCTTTTGACTCGCTTCCACACCTCAGCTAAAGGGGTCTTCCCGTTAAGTGAAGACACGTATGCCCGCCAAGAAGAGCAGCAGGGGTGCTTCGAAATATACCGGAACCTAGCCCTAGCCCGACGAAATTCAGCGACAGTGAAATCGTTCGGGTGGCGCTTATAGCGCATGTAGGCATAACGCTTCTGTTTGGGGGCCGTCTCACACTCGGCCGACCACCATGGGAGTGGTCGGCGTGCAAAACGGCCAGACGTCCTAGGAATAGTAGTCAGGTCCACGGCGATAAGGTTGCCGGAGAAGAACTCAACGGCCTCATCTACCGAACTAAACTCCTCGACTGAGATAGAGAATTCAGTCATTTCCTGAAATGCAGGCCACCGCGCCAAGCACCACCGAGATGGTCTGTCAAGCGGCAGTTGCCCTGAAAATGATATTTGAAATGGGAAAGTGATCACTACCATGGATGTCATCGACCACCCCCCAATCAAAATCAGGCTGTGCATCCGAAGAGCACAAAGATAGGTCAAGGCAAGAAAATGAAGCGGTTCTCGGACAGTAATGCGTAAACTCATCCACGTTTAGGACACCCATCTCAAGCTCTTCCATCAGATCGGCAAGGACTAATCCCCTGGGATTTATGGAGTAATCTCCCCAGAGAGGATGCCTGCCGTTCAGATCTCCAAGCAAGAGATAGGGCCTCGGCAACCGTGCCACGACGCGGCGGAAGTCCCCCGCGTCGAAGTCAGCTGACGGTGGCATGTACGCAGAAATGATAGTATACCTCCTATCCAGGTGCAGCTTCACAGCCACTGCCTCAAAGGAGGTATCTAAAGAGAAAGGAAGAACGGAGACATCATCCTGGGTGTAAACCGCGCATCCCCCAGCCGGGCCATCCCGCGGTGGTGGGGTCGAAAGACCCTTATACCCCGGGAGGGCGGGAAGGGGGCACGCGTCTAGCATGTTGTCCTGCAAAAAGATAGCTAACGGGGAACGGGACGCGCCTCCGCAGCTCCTCCCAGTTGGCCCGGAATCCACGGCAATTCCAATAAAGGAATATGCCCTCCAGGCCTAGCTCGGAGGAGACGCAGGGGCCCTCCTCGAACTGAAGACCCTCACGGGACTGCGGTACGCTTCCCGGGGGCAGAACCCCGGGCGCTGTCGCCTTCGAGGACTTATTGGGGGAGGTTGGGCTCACCATGCGAGTCTTTTCCTCCCTCCGCCTCGGAACCTTAGGCGGGAGTTGTGGCTCTCTTTTCAAGGATCCACCGTTTCCGAGCTACTCGATCCACCTAGGGGCGTGGGTGAAGGAGCCGAAGCTCCTTTCGGGGGGACAGCTTTAGTAACCCCGGAAGATAGCCTAGCGACCATCTTCAGGGGTGTTGCCTCCTGCGAGTCTAACGACTCGGTGGAGGCGCTTGGCCTTATCGCCTTACGGGAAACGGTCACGCTCGGGGGACAGAGGGGAGCCCTGGTTTTAGCCGGGGATGGGTATGAACCCTTTTTGCCGCCAGCTTTACCAGGGGAGCGCCTGGGTTGAGTAGAGCCCGCAGAAGGGCTCCGAATGGGCGCGGAAACAACCGAGCTTGTTGCTCTGGATGGGCCAGGAGCAGAGGGTGCCTTTCTAACTATTGAGGCATATGTCCTTCCAGGCAGAGCCGGGCGCGTCAGGACCAAGTCCTTAGCCTCGCGGAATGAGAGTCAATCCTGGGCTTAAACGGCCAGGATTTAATTCTCAAGGAGATATGCACCACATTGCTTCGAAGAAGCGGGGTGCGGCTCAGCGCAATTGACACACTTGGCCACACACGATTTGGACTTATCGTGTGCGACCTTGGAGCAATTTACAGACTTCGGGTGACCCCGACCTTGCCCCTCTATATGAGCAATTCGTATGGCCGAAGCGGTGACAGTAATAGCACCACCGGGCAGTGGCACGAATGCCTTCATGCGGTAGCGGTACCAACCAGCACGCACCGACTCAGGGTGCTTGTCACAGTCGAACGTGACGAAGAGTGTAAGGCTGGGTCTCGAGGCCCCCCCCGTTTTCTCATCACACGTTCGACAATGACCCCCCCATGGTCAGCCAGCTCTAGGGTGATGTCCTCAATGGAGTAGTCAACGAGTTCCCTCGCATAAACTACTCCTTTCACAAAGTTCATGGTAGAGTGAGGCGTCACACTCACCGGGGTGGCATGAAGTGTCCGAAGAGCACTTATCTCGGCCGCCTCAGCGGGATTCGCCAAAAGGCTCCCGTCCGAGAAACGGGTGGCCTTCGGCTCGCTACCAATTGCACTAGATAATCCTCTCCTCTGATTGATCGTGTTGCCCTCGGACAACATGGTGCCATCAGTGGAGCGAATAACGAGGAAACGTTTGAAGCCACCGGGCTCGAAAACGCCAGGTAACCTCTGAATGAGGGGCCCCGATGTCATCGAGGCTCCACCCTGTGCACTTTTGGTCTTAATCAGGGGCTCCGCAACCGGGAAAGGGGGGGTGCAGAGGGGCCGGATGTGCCGATCTTGGCTTGGTCGCTTGCCAGAGGGACAGCAGACCCATCACCCCCGCCGGTAGAAGCCCCTAGGCCAGATGTACCAGCCTCAGCCAGGTCCTTCTCCGAAATGGAGAAGGTCCTGGTGGTTGCAGGGGCATCATCCGGAGGAGATCTCTCCCCTCCTTATACTGCCTGAGAATCCCCAGCCGTTTGAGAAGGACCTTGCATAGGGGTGGATTCGGGTTCGGTGCTTGGCGCCGAGCCCGGATTCCCCCCAATGGAAGGCCCTAACGTCTGAGGCTGGTTTTCCTCAAGGACCATGTGTATCACAGGAGGGGCCTCCAGTTGACATCCCCTCCCAGGACATCGCAGGTCCCCTTGGCAGCGTCATGAGTCTTTAGTGGGGAGGCACAGGCCTTGACCCCGGCAAGGTTTAATATTCTTGCCGCTTACACGAGGGGCACCGGCAATGGGCTGCCTGCTGGCTTTCTTGCAGTCCCCTTAGAAAGCAAAGGAGGGACTGCCGCTGGAAATAGGGAGGTGTCCGAAAAAAAACTCCAGAGAAGGGGGTGTCCCCTACACCCGTAGGCGTAGGAGAGGAGTAAGCCTCCTCTCCGGTTAAAGAAGTATGGAGGGTCCCCTGCGCAAGCACAAGGGGAGGGACCTCCATTTTCTCTGTGGAGCTGCCCGAGGGCGGCTCCGTTGATGTTCTTGGGGAAGTTGGGGGTTGGGTTTTTATTAATTTCATCTTTGGGCATGGTGACCCTATTTTTACTACGGGACGCAATAGTTCATCACCTCTTGCAGTTGCCCGCACTGCAAGAGGTGCTTACAGACCTGGCAGAGCCAGGCGCCGCCATTTCGGACCACCCCTCCCGCCTGGTGGCCTGGCATTCCATTGGCATGGCGGCTCCACCTTGAACACGGCGTAAAATTGATAGAATGTGAAGAGGAGAGGAAAAGGGATGTGAGGAAGGTATGGGTGGGAATGAAGCAGGTTGTTAAAAACCAGCCACCCCAGACCGGAGCTCAGGGGTTAGGGAAAATTGTCCCCTCTCCCCTCAGCCCCGATGCGGGACGGTTGGCTGAGAGGAAGGTCAGCATCTACCCTGTGAAATTAGAGGCTGACCAGAGAAAGTTGTGGGAGAGGTTGTATGAAAAGCGAGGAAACAAGTGTTTTGAAGGAAGAGGCTAAGCTGGGGTCGGACGGGGTGCTGAGTCTCTTCAGCACGGCGGCCAGGATGGTAAATCGCCGCGCCCCTTACGGGGTCATGAAAGAACAATTCAGAATCTATCCATTAAACGAGCAGAGGTCGGGTATTGATAAGGACCACTAGATAGGTGAAGGAAGAGGGGGAAATAAAGGGCAGTGAAGAGCGTAATAGAGGAAAGAAAGAGGGGCATGTTAAAAGTTTTGTTGGCAGCACCATGGGTCCCCTAGGACACCAAGGGCTGACCCCCCTCGCCATGAGAAGGCCAGAGCCTCTCTGGGAACAACCACTGAAGAAAAGATCTCAGAGAGGGAGGGGGTGAGGGCGAGTCCCCTCACCCGTAGGTGAAGGAGAGGAGTGAGCCTCCTCTCTGGTTAGAGAGATTTTGAGGGTCCCCTGCGCAAGCACAGGGGGGGGGAGACCTCCATTTTTTCGGTGGAGCTGCCCGAGGGCGGCTCCGTCACTGTTTCCGGGGAAGTTTGTTTTTTTGAAAATTCATCCATGGGCATGGTGACCCTATTTGTGCCACGGGACGCAATAGCTCATCACCTCTTGCAGTTGCCCGCACTGCAAGAGGTGCTTACAGGCCTGGCAGAGCCAGGCGCCGCCATTTCGGACCACCCCTCCCGCCTGGTGGCCTGGCAGTCCATCGGCATGGCGGCTCCACCTTGAACACGGCGTAAAATTGATAGAATGTGAAGAGGAGAGGAAAGGGGATGTGAGGAAGGTATGGGTGGGGATAAAGCAGGTTGTTAAAAACCTGCCACCCCAGACCGGACCTCAGGGGTTAGGGAAAATTGCCCCCTCCTTCCCCCGATCCGGGACGGTTGGCTGAGCATTTTTTTTTATTTATTTTTTTTTTTAAGAGCTAATCTGGCGACTGCCTACTTCGGCATTAGTCGCCGTATTAAAACTGGCCTAGTTCTAGGCTACTTTAAAATAAAATTAAAGAGAGAAAAAAAAAACAACACCCCAAAAGGGGGAAAGGGAGCAAGCTGGTGCGTCGGGGAGAGGTCCCCCCGGCGCAGGAGCGTGCAACTAAAGAAAAAAAACAAAACAAAAAAAAATGTAAAAAAACAACAAAACAAAACAAAAAAAACAAACAAACCTTGCTTAAATAATAGGGAGAAGGCCGGCTCCCCCAAGAAGTCAACAAGTCAGTGTGCACGAATCTGTCCCGAGCACAAGGGACAGGCGGTAGCGACCCCGCCCATCCCGGTACTGGGACAGGTATCGTGCGCGAAGATCACCCAGACTGGGACATTCGACAAGAATGTGCCGAACAGTCTGGGGGACGACGCAGTCGTTGCAATAGGGCGCAGGCGAGCTCTCCATCAGATAGCGATGCGTCACACGAGTGTGTCCGATTCGAAGACGACGGAAAGCAACCTGAAGCCGCCACGGCATTGGGGGATAGGTCCATGGGAACAGTCGCGGCGCAATGGCACGCAACTTTAAGTTCCCTTCGACCGTCTCCCATCTTCTTTGCCAAGCAGTCCGAAGAGCTGCCCGTATTCCTGCCATGTAGTCGGTGTGAGGAAGAGCGAAACGCTGGTCCGGTCGCAGAGTCCTCGCGGACTCTTTGGCGCGCTCATTCCCCGCAATTCCTACATGTCCAGGAACCCAGCAGAAGATAATCTCGACATCTGCCCGGCTCGCCAAAACCGTGGCGTCACGGATATCGCGAACCAGGGGATGCGGAGATTCCAATGCCCCGAGAGCACTCAGGGCGCTTTGTGAGTCGCTATAGATCAGAATCCGGTCTCCGAACCGGGCACGTCGCGTAATCTCCCGTACCGAGTAGTGTATTGCCACCAGCTCGGCCGTGAAGACAGACGCAGCGCCTGGTAGAGCCCCACTGACTTCAAACAGAGGGGATACGGCGTGGAAGCCGACCCCCTCTTGGGACTTGGAGCCATCCGTATACACTGGCACGGTACCAGCGTGACACGATGTGTGCTCCAAAAAGGTCAAACGCAATACTCCCGGCGCAGTACAAGCTTTGGGCAAGAGGCGTGGCGACAAATAGCCAAATGTGGTACCCTCCAGGGTGGCGTCCTGGGCAGAACCAGGGGCGCCACCGGCCCGAGAGCTATATCTAGCTCTCGAAGGAGTTTCCTGGCCCTAAACCCAAAGGGCTTAGGGTATGACTGGCGTCTCTCGGCGGCATAGGCACCATCGAGATCAGCTGCAGATGCAGTGAGAGCTTTTGGCGACTGAGGGAGGCGCCGGGCTCGCGCGTACAGGTGAGTGGCATCTCCCCAGCATCGACCAACAGACTCTCAATGGGGGCAGTGCGGAAGGCACCGGTCGCAAGGCGAAGGCCGGTGTGGTAGATTGAATCCACCTTCCGCAATAAACGCTCGGCTGCGGATGCATAAAACTCGCATCCGTAGTCGAGCTTCGAGCGAACAAAGGATCGATAAAAAAGTAAGGCGGTAGCCCTATCAGCGCCCCAAGCGCTGAACGTCACGGAACGGAGAATGTCCATGGCGCGGGTACAAGAGACCCTAAGGCTGCGAATATGAGCCTCCCAGGTGAGGCGTCGGTCGAATAAAAGACCAAGGAAACAGTGCGACTCAACCACATCCAGGCGCATTCCATTAAGAAACAAATCTGGGTCGGGGTGAAGCCGTGGATGGCGGCAGAAATGCACCACCTTAGTCTTGGATAAAGAAAACCGAAATCTGTGCGCTTCGGCATAGCGAGAGACGCGGTTCAATGCCTGTTGGAGTCGACGCTCCAGAGTTGGCATCTGGGCCGCGCCAAAAGAGATCGAAAAGTCGTCCACGTAGAGCGTAGCGAGAACATCTTCTGGCAGAACCGAGGTGATGCCGTTGATGCTCAGGGCAAAGAGTGTGACACTGAGGACACTTTCCTGCGGGACACCCTCTTCTTGCTCCTTTGGGCCGGAGAGAGCTCCCCACACCCGGACGCGGAATCGACGATCTCGCAAAAATTCAGATATAAACATTGGGAGGCGTCCCCTCGCCCCCATCGTGTGGAGAGTCTCTATGATACCGTATCGCCATGCGGTATCATAGGCCTTCTCCAGATTAAAAAACACCGTGGCGTAGTGCTGTCTACGAAGGAAAGCCTCGCAGACGGCATTTTCCAGTCTGAGCAGAGCATCCGACGTGGAGTGGAACTTACGGAAGCCGCACTGTGCAGAAGACAGATGGCCTCCGCTGTCCAGGAAATAGGCTAATCTAACATTTACCAATTTCTCCATCAACTTGCACACGCAAGAGGTTAGAGAGATTGGGCGGAAACCGGTCGGAGTAGAGTGATCTCTCCCCGGCTTGCGAAAGGCGAGCACAGTAGCGATTCGCCAGGAGTCTGGGAGAAGACCTTCCACCCAGATCCTGTTGAACAAATCTGACAGAAAGGCCATGCTTCGCTCACCCAGGTGTCGAAGCATGGCGTACGGGACATCGTCCGGACCATGGGCGGTGTCCGCGCACGAAGCGAGAGCGGTACGCAACTCACTCACAGTAAACTTGTCGTTGAAGGGTTCTCCGCCTCTGGAGGTAAAGTCCAGCCGGCGGCCTTCCGCGACATCGCGACGTGCATTGAATGCTGGCGGAGCAGCATCACGGCTAGAGAATGCGGAAAAAGCGGTCGCTAAGGATTCCGCCACGGACGCGGGGTCCGAGATTGCGGTCCCATTCTCCTGGAGAACGGGAGGGGGGGGCCTGCGAGAACTTGCCCCGAATCCTTTTGACTCGCTTCCACACCTCAGCTAAAGGGGTCTTCCCGTTAAGTGAAGACACGTATGCCCGCCAAGAAGAGCGGCGGGCGTGCTTCGAAATATACCGGAACCTAGCCCGACGAAATTCAGCGACAGTGAAATCGTTCGGGCGGCGCTTATAGCGCATATAGGCATAACGCTTCTGTTTGAGGGCCGTCTCACACTCGGCCGACCACCATGGGAGTGGTCGGCGTGCAAAACGGCCAGACGTCCTAGGAATAGTAGTCGGCCCACGGCGATGAGGTTGCCGGAGAAGAACTCAACGCCCTCATCTACCGACCTAAACTCCTCGACCGAGATAGAGAATTCAGTCATTTCCTGAACTGCAGGCCACCGCGGCCGCACCAAGCACCACCGAGGTGGTCTCTCAGGCGGCAGTTACCCTGAAAATGATATTTGAATGGGAAAGTGATCACTACCATGGAGGTCATCGACCACCCCCCAATCAAAATCAGGCTGTGCATCCGAAGAGCACAAAGATAGGTCGAGGCAAGAAAATGAAGCGGTTCTCGGACAGTGATGCGTAAACTCATCCACGTTTAGGACACCCATCTCAAGCTCTTCGATCAGATCGGCAAGGACTTGTCCCCTGAGATTTATGGAGTAATCTCCCCAGAGGGGATGCCTGCCGTTCAGATCTCCAAGCAAGAGATAGGGCCTCGGCAACCGTGCCACGACGCGGCGGAAGTCCCCCGCGTCGAAGTCAGCTGACGGTGGAATGTACGCAGAAATGATAGTATACCTCCTATCCAGGTGCAGCTGCACAGCCACTGCCTGAAAGGAGGTATCTAAAGTGAAAGGAAGAACGGAGACATCATGCCGGGTGTAAACCGCGCATCCCCCAGCCTGGCCATCCCACGGTGGTGGGGTCGCAAGACCCTTATACCCCGGGAGGGCAGGCAGGGGGCACGCGCCTAGCATGGTCTCCTGCAAAAAAATAGCTAACGGGGAACGGGACGAGGCAAGCCTCCGCAGCTCCTCCCAGTTGGCCCGGAGTCCACGGCAATTCCATTGAAGGAATATGCCCTCCAGGCCTAGCTCGGAGGAGACGCGGGGGATCTCCTCGAATTGAAGATCCTCACGGGAATGGCCGTACGCTTCCCGGGGGCAGAACCCCGGGCGCTGTCGCCTTCGAGGACTTATTGGGGGAGGTTGGGCTCGCCATGCGAGTCTTTTCCTCCCTCCGCCTCGAAACCTTAGGCGGGCGCTGCGGCTTCGGAGGCGGGGGGGCCTCTTTTCGAGGAACCACCGTCTCCGAGCCACTCGCTCCACCTCGGGGCGTGGGCGAAGGAGCCGAAGCTCCTTTGTTGCTGTCCTCCTTTCGGGGGACAGCTTTAGGAACCTCTGAAGATGGCCTAGCGACCATCTTCAGGGTTGTTGCCTCCTGTGAGTCTAACGACTCGGTGGAGGCGCGTGGCCGTTTCGCCTTGCGGGAAACGGTCACGCTGGGGGAAGAGGGGGGAGCCCTGGTATTAGCCGGGGCTGGGTATGAACCCTTTTTGCCGCCAGCTTTACCAGGGGAGCGCCCGGGTTGGGTAGAGCCCGCAGAAGGGCTCCGAATGGGCGCGGAAACAACCGAGCTTGTTGCTCTGGATGGGCCAGGAGCAGAGGGTGCCTTTCGAACTACTGAGGCATATGACGTCCCAGGCAGAGCTGGGCGCGCCAGGACCAAGTCCTTAGCCTCGCGGAATGAGAGTCTATCCTGGGCCTGAACGGCCAGGATTTCTTTCTCCAGTAGATATGCACCACATTGCTTCGAAGAAGCAGGGTGCGGCTCTCCGCAATTGACACACTTGGCCACACACCATTTGGACTTATCGTGTGCGACCTTGGAGCAATTTACACAGACTTCGGGTGACCCCGACTTTGCACGTCTACATGAGCGATTCGTATGGCCGAAGCGGTGACAGTAATAGCACCGCCGCGGCAGTGGCACGAATGCCTTCACGCGGTAGCGGTACCAACCGGCACGCACCGACTCAGGGAGCTTGTCACAGTCGAACGTGACGAAGAGTGTAGGGGTGGCTCTCGAAGCCCCTCCCTGTTTTCTCATCACACGTTCGACCTCGACTGCCCCATGGTCGGCCAGCTCTAGGGTGATGTCCTCAATGGAGTAGTCAACGAGTTCCCTCGCATAAACTACTCCTTTCACAAAGTTCATGGTAGAGTGAGGCGTCACACTCACCGGGGTGCCATGAAGTGTCCGAAGAGCACTTATCTTGGCCGCCTCGGCGGGATTCGCCAGAAGGCTGCCGTCCGAGAAACGGGTCACCTTCGGCTCTCTACCAATTGCACTAGCTAATCCTCTCCTCTGATGAATCATGTTGCCCTTGGACAACATGGTGCCATCAGTGGAGCGAATAACGAGGAAGCGTTTGAAGGCAGCGGGCTCGAAAACGCCAGGTAACCTCTGAATGAGGGGCCCCGATGTCATCGAGGCTCCACCCTGTGCACTCTTGGTGTTAGTCTTGGTCAGGGGCTCCGCAAACGAGGGGGTAGAGGGGCCGGATGTGCCGATCTTGGCTTGGTCGCCTACCAAAGTGGTAGCAGACCCATCCGTCCCCGCAGATGGAGAGGAGCCCCGAGTCTTTCTTTTTTGGAGAGGAGGGCGGGGAATGAACCCGCTTTCCACCTCCGCCGGCAGAAGCCCCTAGGCCAGATGGACCCTCCTCAGCCAGGTCCCTCTCCGAAATGGAGAAGGTCCTGGTTGTCGTAGGAGATCCCTCCCCTCCTTTTACTGCCTCGGAGCCCTCAGCCATTTAAGGAGGACCTTGCATAGGGGCGGATTCGAATTCGAGCCCGAATTCCCCCCCATGGAAGGCCCTACCGTCTGAGGCTGGGTCTCCTCAAGGACCATGTTTATCACAGGAGGGACCTCCAGTTGGCCATCCCCTCCCAGGACATCGCAGGTCCCCTTGGCAGTGTCGCCAGTCTTGTGTGGGGAGGCACAGGCCTTGACCCCGGCAAGGTTCAATATTCTTGCCAGCAGGTCTTTTGAGGGAAGCGACCGAAGGGGCCTGGCTTCCCTCTCCCCCCTAAGGGGGTTTGCCCTACCGAGCCGCTTACAAGAGGGGCGGTCGGCAATGGGCTGCCTGCTGGCTTTCTTGGCAGTCCCCTTAGAAAGCAAAGGAGGGACTGCCGCTGGAGATAGGGAAGTGCCCGAAAGCACCTCCAGAGAAGGGGGTGAGGGGGAGTCCCCTACACACGTAGGCGTAGGAGAGGAGTAAGCCTCCTCTCCGGTTAAAGAATTATGGAGGGTCCCTTGCGCAAGCACAAGGGGGGGGGACCTCCATTTTCTCGGTGGAGCTGCCCGAGGGCGGCTCCGTTGATTTTCTTGGGGAAGTTAAAGGGTTGGGTTTTTTTGTTTTTTTTGTCATACATGGGCATGGTGACCATCTTTTTAATACTGGACGCAATAGCTCATCACCTCTCGCAGTTGCCCGCACTGCGAGAGGGGCCACCCCTCCCGCCTGGTGGCCTGGCAGTCCATCGGCATGGCGGCTCCACCTTGGACACGGCGTAAAATTGATAGAATGTGAAGAGGAGAGGAAAATGGATGTGAGGAAGGTATGGGTGGGGATGAAGCAGGTTGTTAAAAAAAACCCATCCCGAACCGGAGCTGAGGGGTCAGGGAACAATGTCCCCCCTCCCCCCATCCGGGATGGTTGGCTTGAGAAGAAGGTCAGCATCTACCCTGTGAAATTAGAGGCTGACCAGAGAAAGTTGTGGGAGAGGTTGTATGAAAAGAGAGGAAACAAGTGTTTTGAAGAAGGAAGAGAGGCTAAGCTGAGGCCAGAAGGGGTGCTGAGTCCCGTCAGCACGGCGGCCAGGATGGCAAATCGCCGCGCCCCTTACGGGGGGTTGGCTGAGCAGAAGGTCAGCATCTACCCTGTGAAATTAGAGGCTGACCAGAGAAAGTTGTGGAAGAGGTTGTATGAAAAGCGACGAGGTAGGGAAGAAATACAGGCTATCTGAAGGAGGCGAGGCTAAGCTGGGGCCGGACGGGGCGCTGGATCCCGTCAGCACGGCGGCCAGGATGGCAAATCGCCGCGGCCCTGAGCCGTTTCAGGAGGTCCGTACACAGGGGCCGACTGTGGTTTAGTGCTTGGCACCAAACCCAGGTTCGACCCCATGGAAGGTAATACCATCTGAGGCTGAGTCACCTCATGGACCAAGTCCATCTCAAGGGGGACCTCCATGTGCCCCCCATCCTAAAACATCAAAGATTCCATTGTTTTTTTTAATCTTCTAATGGCGCCAAACTTGTCGCACACGCCTGCAAGATATTAAAGAGCCCGTGCCCCTAATGGGGTTGGCCCTATCAAGCCGCCCCAACCGGGAGCGGTCAATTATGGGCCGCCTGCCTGTTTTCTTGGCAGTCCCCTTGGAAAAAAAGTGATGAGTCCCCTGCACCCGTAGGCCAAGGAGAGGAGTAAGCCTCTCCGGCTATTCCATTTACGTCAACGTTTAATCCCCTTCTGCTAGATAAACTACGGCGACTTATGCCCTTGTAGGAAGTCGCCAGATGCGTCAAAAAAATAAATAAATCTGCTTAACAGATGAAACCACTTTCGAGTTATTATTTCCGTCTCCCATAGAAAGGGAAATAACTCTCACGTTTTGAGCTCCTTTATTTCTCAGTGGGATCTAATTCAACCCGAAGTCGGCCAGAATTGGGAGCATCCGACGACTTATCACAGACTAGAGCTTAAGCGTTGTTTCAACTTGGATGGGCAATAGTAAAAGTGAATTGGTAACCTGCTTTCAGCAGTCATGAAATAGGTAAATGAAACGACAATTAAAATAGCGAGGAATTTATAGGCAAAATACAAAATGTGAAATAATGGCGAATGATGAGACTTGCAAAATGGAATGTTTAATTAACTATCTTAGTATTGAGGCACTTCATTCTGAAGTATTATGAACCCCAATAGGTTGGGTCAAATTGAGGCTAAAAATGTACTCATTCAGATTGAACTTTAGTGCACAAAGTCACTTTTATATTTGATTTTTTACTATAAAATCAGGCTATTCTTTATGAAGTATCATATGCTACTTATAATACATACCATTATCCTAAAAGCATTTTCATATACAAAGGAGAATTGGTAAGTTGGCTAGGAATGTACTGTTAATAATTTACAAGATTTCAATACAATAATTAGGGTTGTAATGCTTCCTAAAATTCCTCAAAGATGATAAATAAAGTTCATGAATTTTTTCAACTAAAAATATCCATGTTAATAAACGCCCTTTAAAGATCATTACAAGATTCGACTCATTAAATCAAGTATTTGTAGATTTTATTAATGCAAAATTGATTTAATAGATGTATATAAACAGTTTCTTATAGATTTCAAAAATCAGCATAGCAAACGAGCTTGGAAGGGGACCACACGAAGCTGTCATAGGTAAATAAGAACACAATGTGAAACAGTAAAGGAAAATGTTGGTACAAATTGGATGTAATAGGACTCCTATTAATCATTTCAACTAAATTCACGATACTAGCAATATTGTTACAAGTGAAAAGAATGCTGGAACTTTGCTTACGAGACATTTTAGGAGATCCTCGTGTTTAAAACGAGAATTCGAATATTTGCAATATCTGAAAGGGAAAGAAAACTAGTATGCCGTGAGTTGGCGTAGATGCGCATCAACTCCATGAAGGAAAGAAATTATGATAATTGGACATTTTAACGAGGAAATTAAAGGCTGCCACTGTAAAATGAATGAAATCGAGGTAATCAAAATAATAAAAACCAGTAACGAAAAGGAGGCCAAAGGCTAGAGTACATCAGTGTGGAAGAAGGTACAGATGAAAAAGATACAAACGTTAAAATTATCTCAAAAAAGAACACAGGACTGGATGCAATTAGTCAATCATTTTTACATTAATCATAACGTTTATTTCTCCCGCTGGCATCATGAGTAATTTTCCAATGGTAGAGGATTATGACAGCGATGAAAGAAGGGAGAGAACAGGAGACTGAAGAGAAAGACTAAAGGTGATGTCGAGTAGAGTTTAGATAAGGTAAACGAGTGTTCAGGAAGGCCCATTCAATATGGGCTGACGACCATCGGATCATCTCTACCAAAAGTGGGGTTTTAAGGAGGAACGACATGGCGCGCCTGATCCTCCATTGTTCTCCGACCAAGCGCTTTGGAAGTACCGCAATACATGGGCCGATGACCGCCAAATAAGCCTCGAGCCAAGGAGGGCTTAAGGGTAATAAGAGCGGGAACGATCAAATGGTGTTAAGGGAGATTATTCAATGGGGATTACGAGAATGTGAACACTGCATGGGTAGTACGTGATGATAAGAATGGCCAATGGGTATTAAGGGGTTCCAGTAGCTTTCAAATGGTATTAGATATGGGCCATTTTGAGTTAGGGTCCTGATTAAGCATGCCAGAGCTGTGTTACGTCACTGTCAGAAGGGATCAAATGGGAGTCACGGTGTGAACCAAATATGTCAGAGCAGTGATACGTCATTTTCGGAAAGGCTCAGTGGGTTACGGGCGAGGCCAAAGATGTTACTTGGCGGTCGGTATGGCTGAATAGATGCGTAAGGAGTGGTGGAAAAAGGAAAGAAAAGCAAAGAAACAAAAGTGATACACGATGAAAAAAATCAAACAAATTAAAGAAAAACAGGTGAGGACATAAAAAAGTCGGCTTAGTTATAGGCAAGCCCGTTCATCACCCACACCTCGAGAAGGCTGGGGCCACATCCACACAAGAAAACCCCCGGACGAGGAAGGGGGGGGGGAGAGCAATTATAGTGCTGGAAGAAGTGTGATGTATCACAACTTCAATAGGCACTTAGAATTGGTGCGTAGGGAGGATGAAGATAAATGTAGATAGAATGAGGCCCTTTTAGGCAGGTGAGGTGGCAGGGCCATCAAACGGATTTATTTTCTAAAATGAGTAAAGTTCGAAGGTACTTGGAATTCCTAGTTTCTTATTTTGTTGTACCACTCACGCGTCAATGTGTGAGCTCATACAATTCATAGCATACAAGTGTGAGAATACTGTATATAGTTTCGGAGAATAGAAAGAAGTTGATACGAAATATGAGCCAGGCAGGTGTGGGAGAGCTGGTGCAAGAGAAGTTTGACGGCGTCCAAATTAAGCCACCCGAGAAGTCTGTAAATCATACAAGTAGGGTAGTACAGAGAAAAATTCGGAAGACATAAAACAAGTGTGTTTTTGCTTGTATTTGACATGGGTTAATAAAGGGAAGGTGCATGCGAAAGGACCGGCATATCCTAAGATAAAACTACGAGACTTGATGGGAAAAAATAATGGTAAAAAACAGCATGGGACTGACTAACGAGATTCAATAAAATTTATGATCAGCAGATTCATTAAGCATGTAGTTTTTAAAGAAAATAGGAAACAAATTCAATAAAGAATACACAGTTGTGGTATTTAGGTACAAGATGTTTAGGATAAAGTTTACGTGGTGAGAGCCATGCTCGGCATGGAAAATTAATATCTTGAGAAGCGGAAGTCAGCATATTCTGACAACCTCCTGACCGTTATTAAGCCCAGAATGGACCTAGGGCTCTGGATTTGCTCTTGAAGATATCCAGTCAGAACGGAAGTCAATCACCTTTACCTTTTTTTTTGCCTATAACAGGCGAATGGTGTAGCTAAATAACTAGAAGCAATAAAACTTTATACAAAATTTGCCTCTGATAAATAGTTTGGTATTGACTGTACTACTCTACTTCTGTGGTTAGAAAAGCGCCACCAGTCCGTGAGGCCAAGCCCATGCGGGAAAATTGAGATACATTAGACTCTTAAGTCGATATTGTAATAGCCTAATGAATGGGTCTAAGGAACTTGTATCAGGTCAGGGACTCGTCGCCTCAAACCTGCCTTTAGGCATACGATACCATCTCTTTCCAAATTTGACCACCAGTTCTTTTTATCCTATTGCATTAAAAGCAAACTCCCAGTTATTGGAGAGTGTAGTTAAAATAAATGATCAATTGCATTGATTTAGTTCACAAGTTTAATGAGAAAGCAAGAAATAAGCAAATGTTCATTCTTACATAAAGTGAACATAAAACAGTTCAGTATTTTGTGCATGGGAAAACTATTCTAATGATCATCGTTTGGTACAACAATGATGATCGAATAGTCAAGTTCCCCTAAAACGACAGAGAAGGCGCACAAACAACCATTTTTACATATGCAGGAAGCACTTAAAGTAGATCAGTGTTGTGGTACTGAAAATGACCTGTTTTTAATTCAAGTCCAACTGAGTCTTGGACACGAAGTTGGATTGAAAACAAAACCATTATAGTTAAATTCCAATACCCACCCAAATGGTTCTTCAGCAACAATTGATCAACACACCCGGGAAAAGTTATGAGCTAATTAAAAAAAAAATTCGCTCACATAATTCTTACCGACTACGCCAGTGAGCGAGTAAAAACACATACGATCGTATTCTAATCCATTATTTGCCCATGGATCATGTTGTAATGAAACAAAAACAAAAACACATGCACCGATTAAATAACTACTATATCAGTCCAGATTTTAAATACTTTCCACAAAATCCGTTGCGGCGGTCAGGTCCTGACCTTCCATCTGATTCAAAATTAGGTTTTCCTGTTTGGACAATTCTTCTTCGATATTTTGCGGCTGCAATCGACTCGCGGAGTTGGATTGGGTTCTATTCTGAAGGTCAGTCAGAGGTCGTCGATCCTAAAATAGCAATCCATGAAAAATGGAAGTCATCGTCTATTAAGCCCAAGGGCTTCAAGACAAAATCACTCCTACAAGGCGGAATCGGCACACATAAAAACTAATAAACTACCCTTCCTTCCTTACCCCCTTTAGGCAATATCAAGCATAAAACCACCCACTATTTCGTCCACGGCAAATAACTATTCACAATGGTGGGGGCGCCATGTGATGTAGCATCTCGTCCAATCAGTTTCATTCCTGGATTGATCACAAGCACGCTCCTACACAAAGCCCCGCTTACTCTTCTGCAAGCCCCATCTTTCTCAAACACTCCTTCCCATTAAGAACCCATCCTTCGCACACCCTGACAGTCACCCACCACTTAGTTCACCCGTCGCACGCCAAACGTCCCATTCGGGTCATCATTTGCATTGCTCTCAAAAGATTAGCGATGACCTGATTTATCAGTTGGGAATCGGTAATCGACATATAACCGATTAGTCGGATTTCACCTTGTTCACTATCCTCTAAGAGAAAATAAGATCAGGCAGGAGTAGCTACTTCCCTCTTCCAGCCGAACTCGCGCGTACAGGTAAATAATGCACTGTGCACGGCTGAGAGCGAGTGGCATCTCCCCAGCATCGAATAGTAGGCTCTCAATGGGGGAAGTGCGGAAGGCACCAGTCACCAGGCGAAGGTTGGTGTGGTGGATCGAGTCCAACTTCTGCAATACACGCTCGGCAGCGGATGCATAAAACTCGCATCCGTAGTCGGGCTTCGAACAAACAAAGGATCGATAAAAAAGTAAGGCAGTAGCCCTATCAGCGCACCAGGCGCTGACCGTCACGCAACGAAGACTATCCATGGCGCGGGTATAAGAAAACCTAAGGCTGCAAAAATGAGCCTCCCAGGTGAGGCGTCGGTCAAATACAAGACCAAGGAAACGGTGCAAGTCCACTACTTCCAGGCGCACCCCATTAAGAAACAAGTCTGTGTCAGGGTGGAGCCGTGGATGGCGGCAGAAGTGCAGCACCTTAGTATTGACCAAGGAAAACCGAAACCTGTGCGCTTCGGCATAGCGTCAAAAGAGATCGAAAGGTCGTCCACGTAGAGCGTAGCGAGAACATCTTCCGGCAGCACCAAGGTGATGCAGTTGATGCTCAGGGCAGAGTGCGACACTGAGGACACTTCCCTACGGGACCCCCTCTTCCTACTCCATTGGGCCGAAGAGGGTTCCCCCAACCCGTACGCGGAATCGACGATCACTCAAAAAAATCAGATATAAAGTTTGGGGTTCGTCCCCTGGCCCCCATCGTGTGGAGAGTCTCCATGATACTGTATACCCATGCCGTATGATAGGCCTTCTCCGTATCGAAAAACACCATGGCGTAGTGCTGTCTATGAAGGAAGATCTCACAGACGTCATTGCGGAAGCCGCACTGTGCAGAGGATAGGTAGCCTCCGCTGTCCACTAAAAAGGCTAATCTAACATTTACCAATTTCTCCATCAACTTGCACACGCAGGAGAGATTAGGCGGAAAGGGGCCGGGGTAGTGATCTCTATCTCCGGTTTGCGAAAAGGGAGCACAGTAGCGATTCGCCAGGAGTCGGGGAGGATACTCTCTACCCAGATCCTGTTGAACAAATCTAAGAAAGGCCATGCCTCGTTCACACATGTATCGAAGCATGGCGTATGGGACATCGTCCGGAACAGGGGAGGTATCCACGCACGAAGCGAGAGCAGAACACAACTCGCTCAATGTAAACTTGACGTTGATGGGGTCTCCGCCTCTCGATCTAAAGTCCAGTCAGCGGCATTCCGCGAAGCGTATTGAATGCTGGCGGAGCAGCATCCCGGCTAGAGAATGCGGTCCCATGCGAGAACTTGGCCCGGATCCTTTTGACTTGCTTCCACACTGCTGCTAGAGGGGGGTTGCCATTAAGTGAAGACACGTATGCCTGACAGGAAGAGCGGTGGGCGTGCTTCGAAACATACCGGAACCTAGCACTAGCTCAACGAAATTTAGCCACAGTGAAAGCGTTCGGGCGGCGCCTATAGCGCAAGTAGCCATAACGCTTCTGTTTGAGAGCTGTGTAAAACGGTAAAACGTTCTACGAATAGAAATTAGGTCCACGGCGATGAGGTTACCGGAAAAGAACTCAACGGCCTCATCCACCGATCTAAACTCCTCGACTGGGACAGAGAAATCAGCCATTTCCTAAAATGCGGACCACCACGCCTGCGCCAAGCACCAGCGGTCCAGAAAATGATATATGAATGGGAAAGTGATCACTACCTTGGAGGTTATAGACTATCGCCCCACCCAAAATCAGGCTGTGCATCAGGAGAGCACAACGATAGGTCAAGACAGGAAAATGCAGTGTGTCTCGGGCATGATGCGTAAACTCATCCACATTGAGAACACTTATCTCAGCTCATCAATGACCTGACCCCTGGAATTGATCGAGTAGTCTCACCAGAGGGTATGTCTACCATTCAAATCTCCGAACAGTAGAAAGTGCCTCGGCAACCGTGCCGCAACGGGGCAGAAGTCCCCCGCGTCGAAGTCGGCTGACGGTGGAATGCACGCAGAAATAACACTATACCTCCTATTCAGGTGCAGCTGCACAGCTACTGTCTGAAAGGAGGGATCTAAGGCACCTCTATTCCGTGGCGGTGGAGTCGCAAAACCCTTAATTGCTTCGAAGAAGCAGGGGTGCGGCTCTCTGCATTTGACACATTGGCCTTGCACAATTTGGACTTATCGTGTATGGCTTTGGAGCAACTTCACAGACTTCGGTTAAACCAGACTTTGCACGTCTACAGGAGATATTTGTATGGGCGAAGGGGTGGCAGTAGTAGCATCTCCACGACAGTAGCACGAATGCCTTCACACGGTAGCGATACCGACCGATAGGCGACTCAGGGAGCCTGTCACTGTCGAACGTGACGAAGAGTGTAGGGATGGAACTCGAAGCCCCTCCCTGTTTTCTCATTACAGGCTCAACCTTGACCGCTCCATGGTCGACCAGCTCTAACGTGATGTCGTCTATGGAGTAGTACACTCCTTTTACGAAGTTTAGGGTAGTGTGGCATCACACTTAGCTGAATGACATTAAGTGAAGACACGTATGCCCGACGCTTCGGAGGGATCTGACGCATTCGCCAAAAAGTTCCTGTCCGAGAAAGGGGCACCTTCGGCTCTCTACCAATCAAGCTAGCTAATGCTTTTCTCTGATGTATCATGTTTGCCTTGGCCAACATGCTGCCATCAGTGGCGTGAGTAACGAGAAAACATTTAAAGCAAGCAGGTTCGAAAAGGCAAAGTGGTTTCTCAATGAGGAGCCCCGACGTAATCAAGGCTCCGCTCAGCGCACATGCGACTTTGGTCTTTGTCTGGGAACGCCCACCCGGGGGGACCTCGGGGCTAGACTTGCCGAAATGGCAGCAAACCTGTCTTCCCCTGGAGTCCTTGCAGAGTGGGAGGAACCTTTACTCCTCTTCCCGCTTCATTTCTTTTTAGGAGAGGAGGGTAGGGAATGAACCCATTTCTCTCCACTGCCAGAAGGAGCCACAAGGACGAATAGACCAGCTTCAGCAAGATCTTTCTCCCGAGATGGAGAAGGTCTTAGCTGTCCAGGGGGGCGCAGACAGGGGATGAGGTTCCTTCTCTCCTTGTGAGTCCTCGGCGGGGCCCCAAGCCGTCTGAGGAGAAGCCTGCACAAGAGTGGACTCGGGTTTGGTGCTTGGCACCGAAGCCAGGTTTGATCACATGAAAGATTCTGCTGTATAGGGTTGGGTTACTTCCGGGACCTTAACCATCTAAGGGGGGTGATGGGCTCATCCCCCCTCCACAAGCATCCCATTCACTGTACTCTCAGGCACACTCAATTCTTAGGTCAAGGGTGCCTCGAATTTCCTCATCCTCCCCGATACTTAGGGAGGAGGAAGATGCGCTTAGAGGAGGATCTCCATGCACTTTCCCACTCTTGCTTTCAGTTGTGACCATAATCAGATTGAAAAAATAAAAAAAGGGGGCCTCATGAAAATTAGATACTGTGACCTCTCTATGAGTGGGGGAGTTGAGGAAAGTCTCCATTGGATCAGAAATTCCAGAGTATGATCATTTACACATATAATGGGACCCGGTCCGATGTTAATGGGCTTTCTCAACCCAGCCCGACATTTAGGTGAATTTGTCTTGGAACTTTGACCACAAGGTATGGTGCCAGCATAGCTATCATATATGTGCGTTGGAGGAAGGTGAGCAGAGTCGGCGGTCGAGCACACCCCGAGCCTGATACTTGCCCTAGCCAGCGGGCTTTCAGCCCTCGCAGCAGGTAGGGAACTCACGGTATACGCAGCCACTCGACTAAGACTCATAAGAGGACGGCAAAAGTGCACCGGGCAGCCAGAAGCTCTGTGAATAGGAGGGCATGTAATAAAGTGAAGTAGAGACAGGCGGATCCACTACCGCGTAGGGTGGGTGATCACCTATTATTATCATCATACCCTAGAGCTAGGTGATTCCAGGATGGTATGCAGTCTACCAAGGCACTATGGCTACCCGACTGAACTCTAAGGGTAGCTTTAAAGTGCAGAGTGACTTAAATAAATTATTAGCTTGGGCTCAGAAGTGGCAAATGACTTTTAACCTTAAAAAAGTTCCTAACATGGGAAGGGATAATAGGGAATTTAGCTATGAAATGGATGGGCATTGGCTGAATTCAGTTGAGGATGAGAAGGACTTAGGCGTAGTAGTAGATAGGTCACTGAAGATTTCAAAGCAGTATATTGAGGCAAAAAATAGAGCAAATAGGGTGCTAGGATACATTAACATGAATTTTAGCTACAAGAGTAAAGAGGTTATCCTTAAACTCTATAACTAATATGTTAGAGCACATTTAGAGTAGTGTATACAAGCGTGGTCACCACATTTTAGACATGACATCAACCTTTTAAAGTCAGTAAAAGGAGGGCAACAAAAATAATACCATCCCTGAAGCACCTTGAATATGAAGATAGACTGAGGGTACTAAATATGTTCTCATTTGAGAGAAGATGTGTGAGAGGAGATATGATTGAGCTTTTAAAAATCTGCTCTAGGATGGATAATTTGGATTTTAGCACGTTATTTGAGTTGGAAGGTAGTAATAGGACTAGGGGTCCCACTTAAAAATTAAAAAACAGAGGTGCAGGTTGGATGTTAGAAAATATTTTTTCACCATTAGAGCGGTAGATTATTGGAATAGTTTGCCATCTGAGACGGTAGACAGTCCAAACTTGAATGTATTCAAATGCAGATTAGATAATTTTATGGGGAGGGAGGGTTAACTTTGGGGGGTATTCTGGACTCATTTCTGTGGACGCAGTTTTTTTTATTACGATTGATTTGGATTTTGACGAGTCTTGATGATGATGCCTTTTGTTTTTGACACATTTGTGTGTATGGTTCGAATTGTATATTGTAGATGCATGATCGGACACAATCCTATGGAATTTTTAAATTGTATATTGTAGATGCATGATCTGACACAATGCTATGGATGCATTTTGTGGGTGGGTTTTGACACATGTGGATGACCTTTGATAGGCCCTTGTGGCTTTTGTCATCCGTGAAATTATGTTATGCTATGTTATGTTATGAAACATTCCTCATGGTGCAAAGTGCAGGGAGAAAACATTGAGTGGAGAGCTGTAATGATGACAATAATAATAAATAATATTAATAACTTATATTAATACTAATTAATACCCATCATAATAAACACTTTTTAATATATATATATTTTAAATTTTCTATTATTATTTTTTAAATATTAATAACAAATATAAAAAAACATACCAACCAATAATAATAAATAATAATAAGAATGCTAATAATAATAAAAGGTAAAGTAGCACTGATAGGCAGCAAGTGGAAAAGGCACCAACAACTTTCCCAGGCCCCATCAGAGAATTCAAATCAACCCGGTGACGGAGGTCTTCCTAATTTGCACTCAGGCCAGGAGGATGACAAACTCCCCTGGATACCAAGTGTAACAGGCTACACGGCGTAGCGCTCCCTGCGGTGGAAGCACCGGAGAATGGCTACAAGGAGGTGGGCAACCTATTAGGTTCAGGGAAGGTGTTATTGGGGGGGGGGGGGAGATCTTCCCATTATTCCTGCCCATGCCTGGTCCTTGCAACCCTGGGTAGCAGGGGCAAGACTCCCTCCAGTTACACCATCCACCCTTTAGAAGGCAGATAAAATGAGGGGAGGGTCATGGGGGAAAACTGGGTGCAAAGAGAGATCAGGGGCAATGCACCAACTCCCTCAGTCATCACTGAGTTCAAGTCAGCCCATCCAGACAGACTGCTCCTCCAGGTACCAGGTGTAACAGGCTACACAGGGACCCATCCACTCCTGCAGGGTCCTTAATACTAGATAGGGGAAGGAGTCAGAATTAATCAATAGACTAGTAGATAAAGCATTGGATTTCCATGGTTAGGTACCCCAGGTTTGATTCCCATCAGCCCCAAAGAAGACCACTCATGAGACCACCACCGATTAAGCAATTCTCTCGCATTTAGCTCCAGCCACATAGTTCACTGCACATACCAATCCCCGGTACTCTTCCAAAATTCCACTTCCTTCACACAAAGACAAAACATCCATTTTTCATCCCAGAATCTGGCAAATGGGTTTCCATTCTAACCTTCCCTGATACAGAACTGGATCTCCTTTGGGCCAAGAAAGATTCCTTGCTCGTTGGTTGGTGGCAAATCTCACCATTACCAGTTTTTATGCATCTTCCTCCTAATAGAATGACTCTTGTTGCTTTCCAGTTTGCTAGTAATCGTCATTCTGACGTTTTTGTGAATTTCATCTTCCCATTAGTGGACATTGTCCTTAATTGAAAATGGATGAGTGGTGAAAATGTGTGGAAGAGATATAACCACAGATTTTCCTACAAGTATTGGGGCCGAGGGAAAGCATCTTCGCAGATTGGAGCCTGGAGGCCATGCAATCATCCAAGTGTTACCTGCAGCATGGTATCTTAGCCCCATTTGCATGGTATAGTAATAGAAAAAACTCAAAGGGAGGGTAGGGTGCTGGACTGAGAATCTTCTCTAGTAAAAATAATCTGATTTCTGCTTTGCCCTAAACGAACACAAGTCATTGGCCACAAAGCAAATAAGAATAGGGGTAAAGGTATTTAAATACACCACTGGCTTATTGTAGAGCTCTTGCTAGCCGAGTGGACACGGGGTTTGTCTGCCAACATCGCGGTAGCGGGTTCGATCCCGGCAAGAGCGGACACACACGTCAGCCCACAATTGGTGGATGCACTGTGTTTAGCCCTGTACTGGGGTGGAGAGATCTTACATTTCTTTGCAGCACAACACACACAGACTCTCTGTTCCAATGAATCCTGCTGATGGATATCTATATTCACATACTTCTGACACGGAACAGGTCCCTCTACACCTGGGCAACAAAGGTTCCACCTGAACACTATTTGGTGTCAAAACATACCTCCTGACACCTCTCCCCAATGAGGACTAACCCCGGATGCCCTTGGGCTCACCAGAAATTGTCATATTGACCTTTATGACTATTTTACTATCTGGTCAGGGATAAACCTGGATAAAGGCAGGTTTGCAAACTACTATTATTAACAGGTATAATGTATAATAATAATACAAATATTAATATACGTAATAAAAACAAAGGTGGGAAAGACTTAGTTCAAAAAGGTAAAACAAAAAGAACTTTTACAAAGCACTTACTGAATCTACGGATGCATCTACTAGCTTCATATTGGAACCCATTTCATGATCTGATGAGACATCTTTCTCAGGACGTGAGTGAAGCACATTCGGGTCAGCAGCAGTACTTTTCACACTTGTAGGGTTTTCCTTTTCTGTTCAAATGATAGAAAATTAAACTTGAAAAGATATGTAAAAAAAAGAAGATAAACAACAGTGGTCAATAGGTCCTATACCTATTTTAATGGGTATTCATCAAGATTATTCCTATTTGAATATTTTATTCTGAATTCATTAACACTAGAATCAATTTTTCTTCTTTTGTATCTTCAGAATTAAAATTTACTTTCACTATTCATGTTATCTTTTTTAAATATTAAGACCTAAAGCTGGAGATTCTTTTTTTTTGACAGTATAATTTTGAATTCATACTCTTGGTAAAAATATAAAGTACCCTATGGAATCGCTCATATAATGCAGACATTTGTGGTAAATGAATTCAGTAACAGTGTGCACTCAACCTTTTTGCTCCAAGTTGCTAATCACCATGGGAAAGGAGCTTAACCTCTGGCACCTCCCACCATTGGTTGGAAGTTCCCCACCTGTGACATGTCCCCCCTCTGCCTTAATGGGCTTTAGTTTGCTGACACCCTTCTGTTTTTATTTGTTACTAAGTCTGTAACCACATATTATAATATATATATATATATATATATATATATATAATATAGATATATGGACATTTGCAATTTTTGGTATTTGATATATAAAGGTCAAATAAACTGAATTTATTTATTGACAGATGATTTATTTCCTATTATTTACACAGAACTATTTCAGTAGTAGGTTTTTCCCCCTTTGGCAGCATTAAGGGCTTGTACACAAAGAGGCATGTCATGAATTAGTGTTTTGCAAAGATCTTTGATGTTATCCAAATGGAACCAAACTTCTATGAGGCATTCAATAAGCTGAAACGTTTATTTCATTGTAATTGGGAATTGATGCATTTCATCTTTCAAAAGAGACCATAAAATCTCGATCGGGTTCATGGCAGGTGAATTTCCTAGCCATAGTAACACATTAACACCATTTTCATCACACCACTTCTTTACTGTTTTTGCTGTATGGCATGGGGCCGAGTCATGTTGAAAAATCCAAGGGCTATCTTCATATCATTCCCTTACTTGTAGTAGTAGATGGCCTCTAAGTACTTCTCTTAGTTCATAGTCCCTTCAATTATCTTCAGGCGACTAGTTCCATGGATACAAATTGCCCCCCAAAACCATAATCTTTTGTGGAAATTTTACAGTTTTTTGAAAACAATCTGGTAGAAATTCCTCACCAGGCGTCCTCCTTACGCTTTGCACCCGATCATCAAGCAATGCTATTGTGGATTCGTCAGAAAACACCACCTGCAACAATTGAAAACAATATTTGACTAATAGGACATTTTTAAATAATTCTTCATAAAGCTAGTTAGATGCTTGAAATCAATCATAACGTTATTTTATCAATCACACAATACATAAAGACCCTAATCCACTATTTTAGATAGTCGTACCTGGTCCCATTGTTCAGAAGTCCATGCAATATGAATTTTAGCCCATGCATTGGTGTGCCTCCACCATCGTCAGGGTAAGCCTAGGTTTTTTACCTTTGACAATGTGTGTGTAATCCACTTTCTAATAAGTCTGTTGTTAATTCTTCCAGGATGCAGTGATGTGCTCTTCCATTAATTCACAGGAAATTTGACTAAAGATGCTCTCCTATTGTTGAGAGATATTCCTTTGATTTTTCTATCAATCTTAGGGGTTGTTACTGGCTTACAACCACAGTTCCCAACCCTTATTTGGGCAATACATCCTTGTTATTTTCCAATTTTCTCTTAATTGCACTAATTGTCTGAGTTGAACCATTTAGTTTCTTTGTAATTTCTACCTATTTAAATGTGATTTTAGTCAAAGTACACTTGTCCAATTTTATGAGGACCACTATCACTATTTTTACCCATCTCGATCTGAAATTTAAATAACAAGTTACTTACACTTTAAATGAAATTTAATACATGAATTTGTAATTTATACAATATAAAGGGGCTAAAAAAGGCATTAGGACACAAACAAACACCCTACACTGACTTCTACTGGATTATAACTGAAGGAAACATGGCCTGCAACAGTTTGACTGCATGGGAGAATTGAATATTACCACATAAAGGTGGCTCATTATTGCCACATGTCACTAGAAACATGCTAAAGGGGGGCAAACTGACTACTGAAATAATAGTTCTGTATAAATAATAGGAAATAAATCATCTGTAGTTAAATGAATTCAGTTTATTTGACCTGTATATATAAAGACCAAAAAATGCAAAAATCCCTAATAATTTTTCCAGTGGTGTATTTATATTATTTTATTTCGTGGTTGGACCGCATTTTGCTTTATTTATAGCCATAACTTTTTGTGACATGGATTTAACTACACTTTCACAAATTTCTGACGCTATCTTTCCCCTCAGCTTGCAATTTTTTTCTACAGTTCTGTTCTATTTCTACTTGTGGTACTTATTTCTAAGCACTACCGGCAGTGTTCTATTGGATTTAAGTCTGGGCTCTGTGGCAGCCACTCCATAGGGGTGATCCCCATTTCTCCAAAGCAATTCTTGGTATAGTTAGATGTATGGCATGGTGCCATGTCCTGCCAAAATATAGCCATTTCTTGTTGTTGTGGGGTGCAATTTCTGGATAGATGATATAAGTTGTGAAGTTCATTCTTCCCTGGCATATAAAAATCTCTCTTGACCCTGATGAAAATATGCAGCCCCCATAGGATGCTAGAACCACATCCATATTCCAATTAAATGAAGACATATTTCCACCAAGAACAAGAGCAGCAAGGATGCTTTGAAATGAAATGAAATCTGGCAGCCACCCAGCAAAATTCACTTTTTTTCAGTATCCATCTGATGAGTCCGTACAAGGGTACAGGTTGCTGTATTTCTTTTTATAGCCTGTGATATGCTAAATTAAAAAAGAAAAGAAAAGCATAAAGCAAAAAGGAAGCAAGAGCCAGCATCAGGAGGCGCATGCGACCAACACCAAAGAGTTGAATGAAATGGAGGAGGCCAGCCTCCTCCAAGAAGTCAAATGCTCCATAAGTTTGTGTGTATGAACCCATTCTGAATACAAGGGACAAGCTGTAGCGACCTTGCTGAGCAAAGATCCCCCAGGCTAGAACATTCAACAAGAATGTGCAAACAGTCCAGGAGACAATGCAGTCTTCACATTAAGGTGCAAGGGAGAGCTCCATAAAATGGCAGCATGTCCTGTGAGTGGGCCCAATTCAAGATGACAGAAAGTGACCTGAAGCTGTTGTGGCATTGGGTGGTAAGTCCATGGCAACAGTCACAATGGAATGGCACATAACTTTAAATTCCCATCAGTCATCTCACATCTTCTTTGCTAAGCAGATCTGATTCTTGTCATGTAGTGAGTGTAAGAAAGAGCGAAACACAGGTCTGGTCGCCCAGGCCTCATGAACTCTTTGGCACCCTCATGCCCAAGAACCCAGCCGCAAGATCACAATCCAGTCTCCAAACCAGGCAGAATGCGTCATCTCCCATAATGATCAGGGTATTGCAATCAGCTCAGCCGTAAAGACAGATGCAGTGCCTGGTAGAGCGCTGCTTAGTTCAAACAGAGGGGATAAGGTGTCAAAGCTATCCATGTAAATTGGCACAGATCCAGCATGACACAAAGTGTGCTCCAAAAGGGTTGAACACAATACTCCCGGCACTGTGGGAGTTTTGAGAGCAGAGGCAAGGTGATACCCTCCAGGGTGGCTTCTCTCAGCGGCATGGGCAGTGGAGTTCGGCTGCGGATGTAGTGAGAGCCATTTGCTTGTGCATACAGGTTCATAATGCACTGTGCACTGCACAAAACAAGTGCCATCTCGCCGGCATCAGTGAGTAGGCTCTCAATGGGGGACATAGTGAAGGCACCAGGCGGAGACTGGTGTGGTGGAGTGAGCCCAACATTCCGCAATATACACTGTTGCAGCTGCATAAGCTTTCAGCTGTAGTCAAGCTTCAAACAAACTAAGCATCGGTATAAAAGTAAGGCAATACCCTTGGCACCCAAAGTGCTGAATGTTGTAGGGAATGGTGCCACAAACCACCCGCCACAGGGGTCTGCTCACTCGCTCGTGAGACGCCTGTTAGATCAGAAGGAGGCTCAAGGAAACATGAATACAAAATTTATTTTAGTAAAAAACATTTCAAAATATATATCTCCACAACCAATACAGTAACAGAAAAAAATATATACACATAATAAACAAGACGCAGAAAACACGCTAAATTTGGAACAAGCGAATACAAAATAAATTAATTTGTAATTCAAATAAGGCAATATTTACACAACCTGGCGAGCTCACTCTTTCACGCAAATGCATTTTGGCCCAACCACAACTACAAGCTGCCTGAACTATGCAGGCAGTAATTTGCCCCAGGGTGGTCTCTTTAAAGTCCTCTTGCTCTCCTTAAGTGTGGAGTAGGGGAGGGGGCACCGGCGTCTGGCTAGATCCATCCGCCCTGTCCTCATGTTCTTCTCGCTAGCAAGGGACCAGAGAAGGACAGATGGGGTCTCCAAAATCGCACCACACATCGATCTCTCGGCTCACTCACTCCATAATGAGAGCAATCAGCGGTACCTTAGGAGCTGTAAAGAGGAGAAAAGAAATTACGCCCTGCTTGCTCCTTAATGGTGTTATGCATCCCCCTCCCTTATATACATATATACCAACCACACACATAGACAATATTCCCACCAATACACACCTGGCTTTGCATTCAGCTCCACTTGTTTGCATGGACTGGCTCATAAACAGGTTTAAAAAAAGACATATACATATAAATACTTTCATTTTTTTTGTCTTAAAATCTTTTATTCACAAACTGTGGTAGGGAAAAGATCAGACGGGGGCCCTGACACTGCTTCCCAGCAGCTTTTCCTCCCTCTTTCCCCAGAACCTAAAATAAAAGGTGGGCACAGGTGAGTTGAGGCAAGAAAAAACAACAAAAAAACTACGTCACATAACAAAGAATATCTAGGTCTTTAGACAAAGGTATGATTATACCAAGGAGTCTTTTAGACAAGAGTACATTAGACACAAAAGCCCCACCCCCCAACATACTAGTAAACTTGTTTGTCATTGTGTAAAAGAATCAATTTTGATGTATTTGGTTTGAACTCCATTTACACAGGCATGATTTTTAAAAAATGACAGCGTAAATATAAAAAGGGAAATTTCCTCACTTGACTGATCTTCAAGGGGTGTTCGTGGGACCTTTTCAGTTGGGGATCGAGGATCTTTTGTGGTGACAGCTGTATCACCATTTCTGAAGGAAAACTCAGCAAGCTTTGTTGGCTTTAGCACTGGGTGTTTCTTCTTTTCACTTGTTTCCTCAACAAAGAGTGGAGTACGAGTTATCTGCTGGGAAATGGATAATGTAATAGCTCTCTTAAGGTTTAGATTGAAATCCCTCAATAATCTAATAAGGCAATAATAGGCTTGAATCATAAAAATATAATTCGCAAAGCTTACTTACATTACTAATTTCCTATAAGCTAAACAAATAAAGGTTTACATATACATTATACTAAAAGAAATAATAATTCTGCCTCCTTCATGGATTACACATGGGAACAATTTTAATCACATTTTCTGGTGACTTTGGTTTATCTGGCAATTTTAATTCATTTTTTTCATGCTGATTTAAAATATATAATCCATTTTTACCTATTCTGTAATTTCTATTTTCTCATTTCGCCGAAAACTGCCCTCCAGACGGACAGAAAGGGGGCTTGTAAAAAGAAAATACTTCACAGTATATAGTAGTAAGATAGTAATAAGTGTTATTGGGCAAAATATTGACATTGTTTCTTTTTTCAGGTCTCATGTTAAAAGTGATGGCTTAGTCAAGGGAAAATTGTGTTAATGATCCAGACACATTCTGCTACAATGTGGCTGTTACATGCTAGTTCATCAAAGGTGCAATATACCAAACTTTGTGATCCGCACTTATAAGGCAAATTTTGACGTTTCTCTTAGTGATCAAGATAAGAAGTGGCCCCCACATGCTGTTTGCCATAGTTGTGTGGAACATCTTCATGAGTGGACGAAAGGAAAGAGAAATAGTCTTCCTTTTGGAATCCCCATGGTGTGGTGAGAGCCAAAGGATCATGTATAGGACTGTTATTTCTGTCCGGTGAATACTAAAGGGATTGGCAAGAAAAATCGCACAAAATTGACTATCACCCTTTCCTTTTCTTTTTTATTTCCGTAGGCTATCTGGCGACTGCCCACTCGGACATAAGTCGTTGCAATCACAGAGCCTAACTCCAGGCTACTTTAAAATAAGAATATGAAAACAAAACGATAAAAAGGAAAGATGACAACAATTAGGAAGCAAGCTGCAGCATCGGGGGGAGGGGGACCTCCCCCGGCACAGGAGCGTGCAACTTACAAAGAAAACAATAACAAAACCTAGTTAAATAAAAGGGAGAAGGCCGGCCTCGCTCCAAAAGTCTACAAGTCCACCAGTCAATGTGCACGCACTAGTCCCGAGTACAAGGGACAGGCAGTAGCGACCCTGCCCATCCCGGTACCGGGACAGGTAACGTGCACGAAGATCACCCAGACTGGGACATTCAACAAGAATGTGCTGAACAGTCTATGGGACAACGCAGTCTTCACAGTAGGGCGCTGCGTCCCGCGAGTGTGTCAAATTCG
Organism: Ceratothoa steindachneri; assembly: GCA_963969495.1. Lineage (NCBI taxonomy): Eukaryota > Metazoa > Arthropoda > Malacostraca > Isopoda > Cymothoidae > Ceratothoa > Ceratothoa steindachneri. Next base: position 110,385,362 of record OZ018318.1, read on the forward strand.
GAGACGACAGAAAGCAATCGCACGCAACTTTAAATTCCCTTCGACCGTCTCCCATCTTCTTTTGCCAAGCAGCCGGTATTCCTGCCATGTAGTCGGTGTGAGGAAGAGCGAAACGCTGGTCCGGTCGCAGAGTCCTCGCGGACTCTTTGGCGCCCTCATCGGCGCGCTCAATCCCCGCAATTCCTACATGTCCAGGAACCCAGCAGAAGATAATCTCGACATTCGCCAGGCTCGCCAAAACCGTGGCGTCACGGATATCGCGAACCAGTGGATGCGGAGATTCCAATGCCCCGAGAGAACTCAGGGCGCTTTGTGAGTCGCTATAGATCACAATCCTGTCTCCGAACCGGGCACGTCGCGAGTAGTGTATTGCCACCAGCTCGGCCGTGAAGACAGACGCAGCGCCTGGCAGAGCCCCGCTGACTTCCAACAGAGGGGATACGGCGTGGAAGCCGACCCCCTCTTCTGACTTGGAGCCATCCATATAAACTAGCACGGTTCCAGCGTGACACGAGGTGTGTTCTAAAAAGGTAGAACGCAAGACTTCCGGCGCTGTACAAGCTTTGGGAGCAGAGGCGTGGCGACAAATAGTCAAATGTGGTACACTCCATGGTGGCGTCCTGGGAAGAACCAGGGGCGCCACAGGCTTGAAGGAGTTTCCTGGCCCTAAACCACCCAAAGGGCTTTGGATATGACTGGCGTCTCTCGGCGGCATAGGCACCGTCGAAATCAGCTGCGAATGCAGTGAAAGCTATTGGCGACTGAGGGAGCCACCGGACTCGCGCGTACAGATGAATGATGCACTGTACACGGCGTAGAGCGAGTGGCATCTCGCCAGCATCGAATAGTATGCTCTCAATGGGGGGAGAAGTGCGATAGAACACCAATCGCAAGGCGAAGGCCGGTGTGGTGGATCGAGTCCACCTTACGCAATAAACGCTCAGCTGTGGATGCATAAGATTCGCATCCGTAGTCGAGCTTCGAACAAACAAAGGATCGATAAAAAAGTAAGGGAGTAGCCCTATCAGCGCCCCAAGCGCTGAACGTCACGGAACGGAGAATATCCATGGCGCGGATACAAGAGACCCTATGGCTGCGAATGAGCCTACCAGGTAAGGCGTCGGTCAAATACAAGACCAAGAAAACGGTTCGATTCAACCACTTCTAGACGTACCCCCATTAAAAAACAAGTCTTCGTCTGGGTGGAGCCGTGGATGGCGGTAGAAGTGCACCACCTTAGTCTTGGCCATGGAAAACTGAAACCTGTGCGCTTCGGTATAGCGAGAGACGCGGTTCAATGCCTGCTGGAGTCGACGCCCAGGGTTGGCATCTGGGCCGTGCCAAAAGAGATCGAAAGGTCATCCACGTAGAGCGTAGCGAGAACATCTTCCGGCAGCACTGAGGTGATGCCGTTGATGCTCAGGGCCAAGAGTGGGACACTGAGGACACTTTCCTGCGGGACGCCCTCTTCTCGCTCCATTGGGCCGGAGAGGGCTCCCCCCACCCGTACGTGGAATCTACGATCTCGCAAAAATTCAGATATAAACATTGGGAGGCGTCCCCTCGCCCCCATCGTGTGGAGAGTCTCCATGATATCGTATTGACATGCGGTATCATAGGCCTTCTCCAGATCGAAAAACACAGTGGTGTAGTGGTCTACGAAGGAAGGCCTTGCAGACATTTTCCAGTCGGAGCAGAGCATCTGACTTGGAGTGGAACTTGTGGAAGCAGCACTGTGCAGAAGACAGATGGCCTCCGCTGTCCAGAAAAAAGGCTAATCTAACATTTACCAATTTCTCCATCAACTCGCACACGAAAGAGGTTAGAGAGATTGGGCGGAAACTGGCCAGAGTAGAGTGATCTCTTCCCCATTTGTGAAAGGCAAGCACAGTAGCGATTCGCCAGGAATCTGGGAGGAGACCCTCCACCCAGATCCTGTTGAACAAATCTAACAGAAAGGCCATGCCTCGCTCACTCAGATGTCGAAGCATGGCGTATGGGACATCGTCCGGACCATGGGCGGTGTCCGCGCACGAAGCAAGAGCAGAACGCAACTCCTCAGAGTAAACCTGTCAATAAAGGGTTCTCCCTCTCTGCAGGTAAAGTCCAGTCGGCGGCCATCCGCGACATCACGACGTGCATTGAATGCTGGCGGAGCAGCATCCCGGCTGGGGAATGTGGAGAAAGCGGTGGCGAAAGATTCCGCCACGGACGCCGGGTCCGAGATTGCGGTCCCATTCTCCTGGAGAGCGGGAAGGGGGTCCTGCGAGAACTTGCCCCAAATCCTTTTGACTCACTTCCACACGTCAGCTAAAGGGGTCTTCACGTTAAGTGAAGACACGTATGCCCGCCAAGAAGAGCGGCGGGTGTGCTGCGAAATATACTGGAACCTAGTCCTAGCCTGACGAAATTCACTGACAGTGAAATCGTTCGGGCGGCGCTTATAGCGCATGTAGGCATAACGCTTCTGTTTGAGGGTTATCTCACACTCGGCCGACCACCACGGGAGTGGTCGTCGTGCAAAACGGCCAGACGTTCTGGGAATGAGGTTGCCGGACAAGAACTCAACGGCCTCATCTACCACCTTAAACTCCTCGACTGAGATAGAGAATTCAGTCATTTCCTGAAATGCAGGCCACCGCGCCCACACCAAGCACCACTGAGGTGGGCTCTCAGGCGGCAGTTGCCCTGAAAATGATATTTGAATGGGTAAGTGATCACTACCATGGAGGTCATCGACCACCCCTAATCAAAATCAGGATGTGCATCCGAAGAGCACAAAGATAGATCAAGGCAAGAAAATGAAGCTGTTCTTGGGCAGTGATGCGTAAACTCATCCACATTTACGACACCTATCTCAAGTTCTTTGATCAGATTGGCAAGGACTTGTCCCCTAGGATTTATTGAGTAATCTCTCCAGAGAAGATGCCCATCGTTCAGATCTCCAAGTAAGAGAAAGGGCCTCGGCAACAGTGCCATGATGCAGCGGAAGTGCACCACATCGAAGTCAGCTGACGGTGGAATGTAAACGTAGAATTGATAGTATACCTCCTATCCAGGTGAAGCTGCACAGACACTTCTTGAAAGGAAGTATCTAAAGTGAAAAGAAGAACGGAGACATCATGCCAGGTGTAAACCATGCATCCCACAGACAGGCCCCCATCTCGTGGTGGTGGCGTCCCAAAACCCTTATACACCGGGAGGGTGGGCAGGGGGCACGTGCCTAGCATAGTCTCCTGCAGAAAAATCACTAACGGGGAATGGGATGAGACGAGCCTCCACAGCTCCACCCAGTTGGCCCAGAGTTCACAGCAATTCCATTGAAGGAATGTGCCCTCCAGGCCTATCTCAAGGAGACGCGGAGGTCATCTTCGAATAGAAGACCCTCACTGGAATGGCCGTACGCTTCCCGGAGGCAGAACCCTGGGCACTGTTGGCTGGACAATGCGCTTAAAGTGCTGTCGCCTTTGAGGACTTATTGGGGGAGGTTGGGCTTGCCATGCGAGTGAGTCTTTTCCTCCCTCCGCCTCGAAACCTTAGGTGGGCATTGCTGCTTCATAGGCCGGGGGGCCTTCTTTTCGAGGATCCACCATATCCCAGCCACTCGCCCACCACTAGGCATGGACGGGGCCGAAGCTCTTTTGTTGCTGTCCTCCTTTCGGGGGACAGATTTAGGAACCCGGAAGATAGCCTGGCAACCAACTTCAGGGGTATTCGAGTCAGTGGAGGCGCATGGCTGTTTCGCCTTACGGAAAAGGGTCACACTGGGGGAGGTGAGAGGAGCTCTGGTTTTAGCCGGGGCTGGGTGTGACCCCTTTATGCCACCAGCTTTACCAGGAGAGCGCATGGGTTGAGTAGAACCCACAAAAGGGCTCCGAATGGGCGCGGAAACAACCGTGCTCGTTGGCCTGGATGGGCCAGGAGCAGAGGGTGCCATTCTAACTATTGAGGCATAAGATGTCCCAGGAAGAGCTGGGCATGCCAGGAACAAGTCCTTAGCTTCGCAGAATTAGAGTTGATCCTGGGCCTGAAAGGCCAGGATTTCTTTGTCAAGGAGATATGCACCATATTGCTTTGAAGAAGCGAGATGCAGCTCTCTGCAATTGACACACTTGGCCACACACAATTTGGAATTATCGTGTGGGCCTTGGAGCAATTTACACATACTTCGGTGACCATGACTTTGCACATCTACATGAGTGATTCGTATGGCTGAAGCGGTGACAGTACTAGCACCTCTGAGGCAGTGGCACAAATGCCTTCATGCGGTAGCGATACCAACTGGCATGCACCGACTCAAGAAGCTTGTCACAGTTGAACGCGACGAAGAGTGTAGGATTGGGTCTTGAGTCCCCTCCCTGTTTTCTCATCACACGTTCGATCTTGACCGACCCATGGTCGGCCAGCTGTTCTGTGATGTCCTCTATGGGGTAGTCAATGAGCGACCTCGCATAAACTATTCCTTTCACAAAGTTCATGGTAGAGTGCGGTGTCACACTCACTGGGGTGCCATCAAGTGTCCAAAGAGCACTTATCTTGGCCGCCTCAGAGGGATCCGCCACATTCACCAGAAGGCTCCCATCCGAGAAACGGGTCACATTTGGCTCTCTATCAATTACACTAGCTAATGCTCTCTTCTGATGGATCATGTTGCCCTTGGCCAACATGCTGCAATCAGTGGAGCAAATAATGAGGAAGCGTTTGAAGACAGCGGGTTAAATAATGCCAGGTAACCTCTAAATGAGGGGCCCCGATGTTATCTAGGCTCCGCCCTGCGCACTTTTCTTCTTAGTCATAGTCAGGGGCTCGGCACCAGGGAGCGGGGGGGCAGAGGGGCCGGATGTGCTGATCTTGGCTTGGTCGCTTACCGAAGTGGCAGCAGACCCATCCATCCTCACAGCCCCTGCAGCCACGAGTCTTTTTTCTATTTTTTTTTCTTTTTAGGAGAGGAGGGCGGGGAATGAACCCGCCTCTCCCCTCCGCCGGCACGAGCATCAGCCAGGTCCTTCTCAAAGATGGAGAAAGTCCTGGCAGTCACAGGGGCACCAGTCGGAGGAGATCCCTTCTCTCCTTGTACTGCCTTGGAAACTCAGGCCGTTTGAGGAGGACCTTGCATAGGGACTGATTCGGGTTCAGTGCTTGGCGCCAAGCCTAGATTCCCTCCCATGGAAGGCCCTACAGTCTGAGGTTGGGTTGCCTCAAGGACCATGTCTATCTCAGGAGGGGGGGGGGGGGCTCCACTTGGCCATCCCCAGCCAGGACCTCGCAGGTCCCACTGCCAGTGCGTTGTCACAAGTCACATATGGGGAGGCACAGGCCTTCACCCTGTCAAGGTTCAATATTCTTGCCAGCATGTCTTTTGAGGGAAGCGACTGAAGGGGCCTGGCTTCCCTCTCCCTCCTAAGGGGGTTTGCCCTACCAAGCCGCTTCAATGGGGAGCGGTCAGCTATGGGCTGCGAAGAGCTGGGTGCCCAAAAGCACCTCCATAGAAGGAGGTGAGGGCGAGTCCCATACACCCGTAATCGAAGGAGATGAGTAAGCTTCCTCTCCGGTTAGAGAAATTTGGAGGGTCCCCTTGCACAAGCACAGGAGGGGGAGGGGGACCTCCATTTTTTTTCTGTAGAGCTGCCCGAGGGCGGCTCCGATGATGGAACAGGGGAAATTAAGGGGAGATTTTTTTATTTCTTAATCATTGGGCATGGTGATCCTAGATTTTTCACGGGATGCATACGCTCATCACCCCTCGCAGTAGCCAGCCCTGCAAAGGGTGCATACAGGCCTGAAAGAGCCAGGTGCTGCCATTCAGAACCACCCCTCCTGCCTGGTGGCCTGGCAGTCCCTCGGCATGGTGGCTCAACCTTAGACACGGCGTAAAAACAAAGATAGATGGTGAAGTGAGAAGGAAAGAGGATGTGAGGAAGGTATGGGTGGAGATGAAGCAGTTTGTTAAAACCCACCACCCCAGACCGGATCCCAGGGATTAGGGAACATTGTCCCCTCCCCCCTTCAGCCCCGATGCGGGACGGTTGGCTGAGAAGGTCAGCATCTACCCAGTGAAATTAGAGGCTGACCAGAGGAAGTTGTGGGAGAGGTTGTGGGGGAAGTGAGGAAGTAGGGGAGAAATACAGGCTATCTGAAAGGAGAAGAGGCTAAGTTGGGGTTGGACGGGGTGCTGAGTCCTATCAGCACGGCAAATCGCCGAGCCCCTTACAGGGTTGACTACCCCAACATTCCCTCAGTGACCTGGCCAGTACATCATTCTGAGTCTTTACCAGTTCCAATTTTCATTGGATATGCTTCCTCCAAGGATTTACCTGATATGGAAGTCCACGGAATAGATTCAGAGTCTGCAGATTCATCATCAGATGCTGAACAGTCATTAGCTCCTCACTGTTTCAATCAAGAGGATTTGAATGACTTGATACGTGATTTGGCGCTCTCCAAGAAAGCTGCAGAACTTTTAGCCTCCAGGTTGAGTGAAAGACATATGCTTGAGAGGTCGGTACAGGTATCATATTACCGAACAAGGGAGAGTACATTTGTTAAGTATTTCTCTGAGGACAAACAATTTGTATACTGCCACGATGTTCCTGGTCTGTTTACCGAGTTGGGACTTGGCACCTATAGTCCTGCTGAGTGGAGACTGTTTTTGGATAGCTCCAAGCATAGCCTCAAGTGTGTCCTTTTGCATAATGGCAATGACTTTGGTGCAGTTCCTCTCAGTCACTCTGTCCATCTGCGAGAAACTCACGATGACATAAGAATGGTCATGGATTTACTTAAGTACCATGAACACAATTGGATCATATGTGTAGACCTTAAGATGGTCAACTTCCTTCTTGGCCAGCAGAAGGGATATACAAAGTTTCCATGCTATATCTGTATGTGGGACAGTCGAGCCTGTGACAAACACTGATCCCCAAAAGATTGGCCAGTTCGGGAAACTTTGGAATCAGGAATGCCAAACATTGTTAATGAGCCAATCATAAATTGAGAGAAGATCATTTTCCCTCCAATTCATCTCAAACTGGGGTTGATGAAGCAGTATGTCAAGGCGTTGAGCACTGACAATGATTGTTTTCAGTACATAGTATTAGTGTTTCCTGCTTTATCATACAAAAAAATAAAAGAAGGAGTATTTGATGGTCCCCCAAATCTGAAGACTTTTGAGTGATTCTAGATTCATGAACACCATGAATGAAAAAGAGAAGGCAGCCTGGCTCTCATTTTCTGCCGTTGTTTGTAACTTCTTGGGAAACAAAAAAAGCACATAACTATGAGGATTGGTTACTAATATGCTTTTAGGATATCGTGATCTGGGATGCAACATGAGTATGAAGCTGCATTTCCTAAATAGTCACCTCGACCGATTCCCAGAAAATTTGAGAGCCGTAAGCAATGAACAAGGGAAACGCTTCCATCAGGATTTGATGATGATTGAAGAGGGCTACCAAGGTCACTTGGATAGACACATGATGGCGGACTACTGCTGGACAATTAGAAGAGATCAGCCAGAGAAGACTTACAAGAGAAAGAGTTACAAACGCAAATTTTTGCTCGATTGAAATCAAGAAGAGGTCCTCCAGTCTGATGTACGGTCATTAATAAATTAGCATCTAATTAATTACAATATTTGTAATCCTAATGTGTAATTCAAGTTTCTTTTCATATGCAATAAAATGTTTTTGCAAAAAAAACCTGCTTTACTATAAATAACGCAAAAGGATGATTCAAAATTACTTCAGGGAATGATGATAGGCGTGATAAAATGAAAATTATTGTATAATATTAGTTATTGATATTATGAAAAAACTATAGCATTTAGAGAGAATCTGATTTGAAATTTGAATTCAGTGGCTCAAAATTAGGTAGGAAAATGTACTTTTGTCAATTCACCATTGTTCCCCAGTGTTATCTTTGTGAAATTGAAAAAAGGAAACAAGTGGATAAACAGAAAAAAAGGAGTTTTTGTATGGTTACCTCCAATTCACAGCTGTTATAAGAGGGGCAGTCGATAAGTTTTGCAATTCGGATATAAGGAAACGAGATATGAGGAAAAGTGTTTTATTATTTTCAATATAACTACCCTCGACTTGAATGCACTTGCGCCATTTGTCCCTGAGGCTTTAAATTCCCGACAACCAGAAATCTCCCGAATGCTGTTCAATCCACTCCTGGACAGTGAGCTGGACATCTACATCGTCCCTAAACCAGCGTCGACGCAGTGCAGCCTTGAGTTGGTTGAATAAAAAGTAGTTGCGAGGGGGCCAGATTTGGACTAATGGGGAAGTGGTTGAGCTCCTCAAATCCTCACTCATGCAGGGCAGCTTGAGTAACTCTGGCCTTGTGGACTTTGACCACGTTGAAGTCAATCATGGGGTGTGAAGTTTCTAGGGACCCAATGGGCAGAGACCTTGGTCATGGCCAAATTGTTGTGGATGATGTTGATAACATTTCCATGTGATATTCCAAGTTCTCTCTCGATTTCTTCGACCTTCACCCATCGATTTTCGAGGATCATCCTCTACACACGGGGTACATTGTCCTTGTTAGGTCATGTCTGATGGGCGTCATCTTCAAGGGACTCACAACCATGGCGGAACTCCCTATTCCAGCGAGCAATAGTTGCATAGGAAGGGGCGGTGTCGGTGTACACTGCAACCAGGCATTCATGGATCTCTTTTGCATTCCTGCCTTCCTTGGTCAAAAAATTTGATCATTGCGCGGTGCTCAACCTTCTCCATTGTTGAAAAATTTGTGACTGATGATCTGCGATCAGCTACTGCTTCTTAAATAGATGAGGCAGGAGCATGTGGCTGCAGGTCCTGACTTGTCATTACTTGTCCTAACACCCTCCACAAACAACCATCCCCCTTCCTCTATTTTGCCCTACCGATTCGCAAAACTTATTGACCGCCACTCATCTCTCATTTACAATAAGGGTGTTTAATGTGGGTTTCAAACAAAAGGTCACTGCAAGATAGGCAGTATCCACAAACCCAATAATCCAAATCAGGTATTTAACCAGACCTAGCTTTGTTCAGTGACTTTTTATATTCAAAATAATTGGTATAACCAAAGTATTTTCCCCCTCATTTAAAATAAATTGGGCGTGATTAATCATTGGATGGTGTCCTGATACAGGTTGATTTAACAGAGAAGTTTATACAAAGAGCAGAGGTTCACTGAATTTTTACAGGGTGTCCTACTTGTTTGGTGATTTTGAATTCAAGGACTTTTTAAAAATAATCAAGAACAGGTTTTAGCCAGTTTTTTTTTCTTTAAATTAAAAAAGTGCAATAAACATTATGGGACATTGATGAAGGTGAGGTATTTAAGAGAAAAATGGGTTATAAGCAAAGCATAACCAAAATCAACTCACGAGTGCAAAAAAACAAGAACAAGGTATCCAAGCGAGTCACAGAAGTATAGCGAGCATCCATTATAAAATACAATGCATCCAAAGCATACATATGTTAACTTACATTAGTGAGTAGATTAACTTAAATATTACTATTTTCCTAATAGACATTAAAAAGTAGTGAATTTGAAAAATCATTTGAACAATCACTCAATGATTTATTTTTTTAATTCAAGGACCATCTACCCTTTTCATCAAATTCAAGGAGTTTTCAAGGATTTCAAGGGGTTTTCAAGGACTTCAAGGGCAGTAGACACCCTGTTTTAGGAGCCCGCCTAGCAACTGCTTACTAGGGCAAAAGTCGCTGTACTCACCACAGCCTATTACAAGGCTATATTAAAAAAAATGTGTAAATATCAAATAAGGATAAAAAAATAGGAGAAAACGAAGCAAAAAGGCAAAAAGGAAGTGTGCTCCAGCATCAGGGGTAGGCCCGCCTCCTCCTGGAGCGGGAACAAGGGACCTAAAAAAAAAGAGAAGAAAACAGTCAAATAAAGTGGACCTCCTCGGAAGAGTCATATAGTCCACAAGTCTGTGTACATGAACCAGTTCTGAGTACAAGGGATAGGTGGCAGCGACCCCGATCATCCTGGTACCGGGACAGGTAACATGCACGATGATTACCCAGACTGAGACATTAAACATGAATGTGCCGAAGGCTCTGGGGGACAATGCAGTCATTGTAATGAGGCTCCATCAAATGGCAGTGCGTCCAATTTGTGAGATGAAAGAAAGCAACCTGAAGTCGTTGCGGCATTGGGGGTAGGTCCGTAGGAATATTGGTAGTGCAATGGCACGCAACCTTAAGTTCCCCTGGACCATCTCCCATCTTCTTTGCCAGGACACCCGGAAGGCAGCACATATTCCTGCCATATAATCTGCATGAGGAAATGTGAGATGATGTTCTGGCCACCCAGTCCCAACGGACACTTTGGCACCCTCATTCCTGCAATTCTTACATGTCCAGAAACCCAGCATAAGATAATCTCTATATCCACCCACCTCACCAAAATTGTGGCATCACAGATATCGCAAAACAGGAAGTGCAGAGATTCCAATGCCCTGAGAGCACTCACTACACTTTGTGAGTCACTATAGATCACAATCCTGTCTCTGAACCAGGCACATCGCGTTATCTCCTGTACCAAGCAGTGTATTGCAACCAGCTCGGCCATGAAGATAGATGCAGAGCCCTGCTGACTTCAAATAGAGGAGATACGGCATGGAAACCGACCCCCTCTTGGGACTTGGAGCCATTTGTATACACTGGCACAGTTCCAGCATGACACAAAGTGTGCTCCAAAAAAAGGACAAATGCAATACTCCCAGTACTGTAGAAGCTTTGGGACCAGAGGCCTGGTGACAAATAGTGAAAGGTGGTACTCTCCAGGGTGGAGTCATGCTGGAAGAATATATGGGTTGATCCTATAAATTGGTATATTTACCCTTCATAAAACATGTTGAAAGAATAAATGGGTATCCTTGAGGTTAAATACAGATTATAGTATAATAGGACAAGCTCATACAAAGAGCTAAAATATATAAACTACATTTAACTAGCACAAAGGGGATTAAGATGAGGTTTTTTTTTACTTCTGTATATTTTAGAAACTTTTGCTTCATGACATAAGATCAAACCTTCATGTTGCAGCATTCCCAATATTAATGTGGTTTAGTCAAACTTCATATAATTTTAAATTTTATAATAACTTCTCAAAATTGCCTTAGGTTAATTATCCATTCTTTCATTTTTTTTGTTAAAAAAATCAGGGACCAGCACAGATTGTTCATCACTATACAAAATAAACTATAACAAAAGTAGAACAAAACTAAAACAATGCCTTTTAATCTACTACCTTACCTCAGTTGTTGGAGAACGAGGATCAATTGGTAGTGCTTTTATAAGTTTCATACTTGGGGTTTGATTTGTTTTCGGAGTACCCATAATCTAACAAAATTTAAAATATATTTATTAATAAACAATATATTAAAACATTCACCAATTTAAAAAGTTTAAATGATTTATATAAAACTAGAGAAACAAGATTCATACACTTGATTCTTTTATGAAAGAACCCTGTGCTTTTATCTTTATTTGAAATAAATATGCCAAGAAGTATAGCTTCAGATTTCTATTGAATATTGCAAAGACCTAATCACTTCCTACCCTTGAAACTTTTAAGCAATAATTGTGGATAATAGGACGGATGGTGAATAAGTTTTGCAATTCAGATATAAGGAAACGAGATATGAGGAAAAGTGTTTTATTATTTTTCAATATAACTACCCTCGACTTCAATGCACTTGCGCCACTTGTCCCTGAGGCTTTGAATTCCCGACAACCAGCAATCTATCAACTGTTGTTCAATCCACTCCTGGACGGCAAGCTGGACATCTTCATCGTCTCAAAACCGGCGTCCATGCAATTCAGCCTTGAGCTTGTAGAATAAAAAGTAGTTGCTAGGGGCCAGATCTGGACTGTAGGGTGGATGGTTGAGCTCCTCAAATCCGCACTTGTGGAGGGCAGCTTGTGCAACTTTGGCCTTGTGGACTTTGACCACGTTGAAGTCGATCATGGGGCATGAGGTTTCTAGGGACCCAACGGGCAGAGACCTTAGTCATGGCCAAATTGTTGTGGATGATGTTGATAACACTTCCATGTGATATTCCAAGTTCTCACTCAATTTCTTCGATCTTCACCCATCAATTTTAGAGGATCATCCTCTCCACACGGGCCACCTTGTCCTCATTGGTCAGGGGTCATTTTCAAGGGACTCACGACCATGGAGAATCTCCGTATTCCAGCAGGTAATGGTTGCATAGGAAGGGGCGATGTCGGTGTACACTGCAACCAGGCGTCCATGGATCTCTTTTGCATTCTGCCTTCCTTGGTCAAAAATTTGATCACTGCATGGTGCTCAACCTTCTCCATTGTTGAAAAATTTGTGATTGATGATCTGTGATCAGCTACTGCTTCTTAAATAGATGAGGCAGGAGCGTGCGGCTGCAGGTCCTGACTTGTCATAACTTGTCCTAACACCCCCACAAACAGCCCTTCCCCTTCCTCTGTTTTGCCCTACCAATTCGTAAAAGTTATTGACTGCTCCTGGTAGCTATGAACCAAAAATATTAGATTGTTTGGAAATTACAAATCTTAACTACGAAGGATAGATAAGTAAATCCACTGATACATTTCTATTGGGTTATACCATAATATCTATAATGTGATATGAAAGCAAGATGCTTGGGGGGGGGGGGTATATGAATGACTTACATTTGTTTAAACTCAATAAACAGTAGCACATAACAATAGACTTCATTAAAAAAAAATTTCAAAGGTCACAGGTTTTCCAACTGATTTAGAGAATATTATTTGCATGCTGAATTTAAGAATATAACTAGTTTTCTTTGGTTAGGTCTGGTTTCTAAGATATGCTTGATTTATATTAGAATGTATATTCTAAAATAGCGCTATTATACAACCATTTATTACTTCTGTTTTGTCGCATTTAGTAATGAGTAACCATACATAACCTATTTTATTCATCTTTTCAGGTCTAGATTTGCGTTACAATGGATCCTAAGTGTAAGAATCATCTGAATAGGTTTTGTTACATCTGCAGACATATTGCTCTTCCAGACTGTCAAGCAAAAATCAGATTTTGTGAAAAAGGCATATCATGCTTACTTTGGAGTGAAGCTAGGGGACCAAGATAAGCCATTTGCTCCCCATATTTGTTGTAAAATATGTGTGGAAAATTTATGGGATTGGAGTAATAAAAAAAGGAAGAGTATACCATTTGGTGTCGCAATGGTGTGGAGGGATGGCAAAGATCACGCCACCGACTGATACTTCTGCAGGACAAATTTGAAAGGCATCAATCGGAAGAACAAGCGCCATGTTCAATTTCCCAATGTTCCTTCTGCTATAAAACCAGTCCCACATGGCCCCAATCTTCATGCTCCTGAGGCTAGTGTCACTATCAATACAGCTAGGTTTAATGTATACAAGCCAGAAAAGGGCAACCAACCTATGCCATTTATACAAGCCGAACTAAATGACCTGACACGAGAGCTGGACCTTTCCAAAGAATCTGCTCAGCTATTGGGTTGATGTCTTTGAGAGAAATGTATGCTGGTACCACAAGAAAGAATTTAGGAAATTTTTCACATTTGATGAAGACTCTTTACTGGCTTACTGTGACAACATTGCTGACCTGCTCAACTTAATGTGCCAGAAGTATGATACTATGGAATGATGACTTTTCATTAACTCATCTAACAGAAGTCTCAAGGCAGTTCTTAATAACGTCAATAAGTTTTCATCAATCCCTGTTGGACACTCAGCTGTAATGAAAGAAACCTGCAACAGCATGGACCTTCTGTTGTCTGCTCTCAACTACCAGGAACAAAAATGATTGATCTTTGGAGATCTTAAAGTTGTTGGGCTCATCCTAGGCCTTCAAGTTGGGTACACAAAGTATCCATGTTTTATGTGCTTGTGGGACAGTCGTGCTGATGACCAGCATTATGTCAGACAAGACAAAGATTAGAACCCGGTTCACACAATGTTCCTTCAGCCCAACCTGCAATATTTTCCTGGGAATTGCGGAGACTTCCGTGGAGAACAGGGTGAGTGCTTTCACCAAGAAATCCGTGTAATAGAGGAATGCTACCAAGGGCGTTAGATGTCAATTTTTTCTGGCTGACTACTGCTGGTGCCTGAAAAGGGATTTGGTGTCTGCTACGCACAATTGGAAGTCGATGAAGAGACCATTCATCCATCAGTAGCTTTTTTTTAATGTTTTACTCTTCTCGGTATAAATTGGAACATTCTGTAAGCCTTCTGTGTATAAATCAGTTCAAAATTTACTATTGTGTGTACATTAGCCAACAAATAGATTGGAATATAGGACATTCTGACATGTGCTTATATCTCAAAAACTTGATCCGATTAGATAAAATAAACGTGAATTTTGGATTCAGTGTGAAAAAATGACTTAAAATCAGATATGTGTTAGACCTTGAAAACAGCGCAGACTAGTGTAATAATAAAAAATTAAGCCTAAAACTAGAAAAAACAAATTCAATGATTCAAAATGATCTATAAACAAAGTAAAAAGTTAGCTAAGCTTTGAAAATTGGTTCCACAAGTTTTAAAGCTGTATATTGCAAAGCAAGAGTCAATATCTGCTCTTTTCTACATTTTTATATAAGCATTTTGTCATATGGGACAGCAAAGTGACTAGACAAAGAGATAATTTAAGGTAAAGCAATGCAGAGAATGGCCTAGAAGCAAATAGTCTAAAGCATGAGCCCATTAAAAAAAAACCTCATTTATACACTTTCATAAACAATTTAATAAGTATGACAGAGACCCGCAAACTAACACACCAGTCTGGTGTGCGGGAGCCTGACCCAAACACAAGGGACAAGTAATAACAACTTCCCTCATACAGTAACATGTATAGAGTTGAGTTCTCAAAGACTAGGAGTGTGACATTCTTGGGGACCAAGCATTTTTTGCAGAAGGGTTCATGGGAGTACCAATCCCAAGTACAAGGACTATTGAACTCAATCATCCTAGTAATGGAAGAGGTTGCCTGTACAAAGCTCCGGCAGAATGGGAGATTTCAAAACAGTCACAATAGGGTTCAGCAGTATTCTCCAACAAGTCAGTGAGTATATCTTCTAATTCATCCCCATTTTTCAGACCTCTCTCAGCACTATTATCATCTTGCATGCTTCTCTCTTCCATACATGAATACAAAACTGGATTTACACCCATGAAACCAATCATATTTATATTATCTTCCATACTCACATTATACAATTTATCAAACTATTTCATCCATCTACTTTTGACCTGATTGTTCACAATTATCAACCATTCTTGTCTTTTATTGTCACACAACTATTCTTCTCCTCAGTCCTCAACCTTCTCACTTTCTGTTCTGATTATGATTCATCTTTTATCCAACAATTTCATTTGCTGCTTTCCTACTCTTTAATCACTTTTCATCTCTTTGTGCATATTCAACCACACACCCCTGTCATTCTCATTGGCACTATTAAACATTTGAATGTATGATATATTGCTTTCCATTACCTAATTTCACATTGTTATTACATCATTCAGCATTTTGCCTTCCCTTTTCAGTCCAGTTCTGGAGCACTCATACACAGCCTTTGCACAAGCTACTACCAGTTCCTTAAATTTGTTACACATTTTCCTGTTTGCACTTATTTCCTCTTCTACTCACAAGTATTCTCACTCATTTCTTTGATTCAATAACCTTTAGCTTCTGATTCTCTTATCTAACTTCTCATCCATGCACAAACTAATTCAACCTTAAATAGCAAAGATCCGATCAGAGTCCCATACTTATACCTCTTACACTATTGTATACCTGATATATCTTACAGTATATTCTTAAAGGCACAGATCAATCATACTCTTATGTTCTCCCCTTTTTTCCAAACAAATATGTCCCAGTCTTAGAACAATTTCTTCATCTATTATCCTCTCTTCTTTTTACCACCATCCCAAGCGCTTTTCCTATTTCTTTTGCTAGCCTCAAGTAGATCCTAGGGTCTTTGCAAAATTCATAATTCTGTAACAGTATTATGAACTCTCACCCCCTAGCGGATGCAACATTGGATTTCTTACACTGAGGTGCCAGCTTCAATCCTAAAGAGTGATGGCATAAAACCTCAGCATCAGGGACTTGTTGCCTGTTTGACAGTTGTGGTAGAATAGGTAGCTCCTACAACTGTGTAGTCATAACAGCACAAAATATGTAAATTCTACTCCATTCCTTCACCTTGCTAATAGGGTACTTGTATCCATAGGCTCCTAGGCCATTTTTTTTTTAAGGGGCTATCTGGCAACTGCCCACTTAGGCATAAGTCGACGTAAACAAACATCCTAGCTCTAGGCTACTTTAAAAAATTTGAACAGGAAACAACAATAACAATAACAAAACTAGAAACAAAAACTAAACCTAGTTAAATGAAAGGGAGAAGCCCAGCCTACCCAAAATAGTCAAAGAGTCCAACAGTCAATGTGCACGAACTCGTCCTGAGTACAAAGGACAGGCGGTAGCAACCTCACCCATTCCGGTACCGGGAGAGGTAACGTGCGCAAAGATCACCCAGAATGGGACATTACACAAAAATGTGCCGAACAGTCTGGGGGACAACGCAGTCGTCGCAATAGGGCGCAGGCGAGCACTCCATCAAATAGCAATGTGTATCACGAGTGTGTCCGATTCGGAGACGACAGAAAGCGACCTGCAGCCGTCGGGGCATCGGGGGATAGGTCCATGGGAACGGTCGCGGCGCAATGGCACGCAATTTTAAGTTCCTTTCGACCGTCTCCCATCTTCTTTGCCAAGCAGTCCGAAGAGCTGCCCATATTCCTGCCATGCAGTCGGTGTGAGGAAGAACGAAACGCTGGTCCGGTTGCAGAGTCCTCGCGAATACTTGGCGCAATCAATCAGCGCGTTCATTCCCCGCAATTCCTACATGTCCAGGAACCAAGCAGAAGATAATCTCGACATCTGCCCGGCTCGCCAAAACTGTAGCGTCACGGATATCACAAACCAGGAGATGAGGAGATTCCAAAGCCCCGAGAGCACTCAGGGCTATAGATCACAATCTGGTCTCCGAACCGGGCACGTTGCATAATCTCCCGTACCGAGTGGTGTATTGCCACCAGCTCGGCCATGAAGACAGACGCAGCGCATGGCAGAGCCCCGCTGACTTCAAACAGAGGGGATACGGCGTGGAAGCCGACCCCCTCTTGGGACTTGGAGCCATCCGTATACACTGGCACGGTTCCAGCGTGACACGAGGTGTGCTCCAAAAAGGTCGAACGCAATACTCCCGGCGCCGTACAAGCTTTGGGAGCAAAGGCGTGGCGACAAAATTTGGTGCCCTCCAGGGTGGCCTCCTGGGAAGAACCAGGGGCGCCACCGGCCCGAGAGCTATATCTAGCTGTCGAAGGAGTTTCCTGGCCCTAAACCCAAAGGACTTAGGGTATGACTGGCGTCTCTCGACGGCATAGGCACCGTCGAGATCAGCTGCGGATGCAGTGAAAGCTGTTAGCGACTGAGGAAGGCTCGCGCGTACAGGCGAGTGATGCACTGCACGCGGCGCAGAGCGAGTGGCATCTCCACAGCATCGACCAACAGGCTCTCAATGGGGGAAGTGCGGAAGGCACCGGTCGCAAGGCGGAGGCTGGTGTGGTGGATCGAATCCACCTTCCGCAATAAACACTCGGCTGCAGATGCATAAAACTCGCATCCATAGTCGAGCTTCGAACGAACAAAGGATCGATAAAAAAGTAGGGCAGTAGCCCTATCAGCGCCCCAAGCGCTGAACGTCACGGAACGGAGAATATCCATGGCGCGGGTACAAGAGACCCTAAGGCTGCGAATATGAGCCTCCGTGGTGAGGCGTCGGTCGAATACAAGACCGAGGAAACGGTGCGACTCAACCACATCCAGGCGCACCCCATTAAGAAACAAATCTTGGTCTGGGTGGAGCCGTGGATGGCGGCAGAAGTGCACCACCTTAGTCTTGGCCAAAGAAAACCGAAACCTGTGCGCTTCGGCATAGCGAGAGACGCGGTTCAATGCCTGTTGGAGTCGACGCTCCAGAGTTGGCATCTGGGCCGTGAAAAAAGAGATCGAAAGGTCGTCCACGTAGAGCGTAGCGAGAACATCTTCCGGCAGAACCGAGGTGATGCCGTTGATGCTCAGGGCAAAGAGTGTGACACTGAGGACACTTCCCTGCGGGACACCCTCTTCCTGCTCATTTGGGCCGGAGAGAGCTCCCTCCACCCTACGCGGAATCGACGATCTCGCAAAAATTCAGATATAAAGACTGGTAGGCGTCCCCTCGCCCCCATCGTGTGGAGTCTCCATGATACCGTATCGCCATGCGGTACCGTGGCGTGGTGCGGTCTACGAAGGAAAGCCTCGCATAAGGGATTCCAGTCGGAGAAAAGCATCCGACGTGGAGTGGAACTTGAAGAAGCCGCACTGTGCGGAAGACAGAGGGCCTCCGCTGTCGAGGAAAAAGGCTAGTCTAACATTTACCAATTTCTCCATCAACTTGCACATGCAAGAGGTTAGAGAGATTGGGCGGAAACCGGTCGGAGTAGAGTGATCTCTCCCTGGTTTGCGAAGCGCGAGCACAGTAGCGATTCGCCAGGAATGTGGAAGAAGACCCTCCACCCAGATCCTGTTGAACAAATCTAACAGAAAGGCCATGCCTCGCTCACCCAGGTGTCGAAGCATGGCGTAAGGACATCGTCCGGACCATGGGCGGTGTCCGCGCACGAAGCGAGAGCGGAGCGCAACTCTCTCCCAGTAAACCTGTCGTTGAAGGGTTCTCCGCTTCTGGAGGTAAAGTCCAGCCGGCGGACTCCTAACGACATGACGACGTGCATTGAATGCTGGCGGAGCAGCATCCCAGCTAGAGAATGCGAAAAAAGCGGTCACGAAGGATTCCGCCACGGACGCAGGGACCGAGTTTGCGGTCCCATTCTCCTGCGAGAACTTGCCCCGAATCCTTTTGAATCGCTTCCACACCTCTGCTAAAGGGGTCTTCCCGTTAAGTGAATTAAGTGAAGACACGTATGCCCGCCAAGAAGAGCGGCGTGCGTGCTTCGAAATATACCGGAACCTAGCCCTAGCCCGACGAAATTCAGCGACAGTGAAATCGTTCGGGCGGCGCTTATAGCACATGTAGGCATAACGCTTCTGTTTGAGGGCCGTCTCACACTCGGCCGACCACCATGGGAGTGGTCGGCGTGCAAAACCGCCAGACGTCCTAGGAATAGTAGTCAGGCCCGCGGCGATGGGTTGCCGGACAAGAACTCAACGGCCTCATCTACCGACCTAAGCTCCTCGACTGAGATAGAAAATTCAGTCATTTCCAGAAATGCAGGCCACCGCGCCAAGCACCACCAAGGTAGGCTCTCAGGCGGCAGTTGCCCTAAAAATGATATTTGAATGGATAAGTGATCACTACCATGGAGGTCATTGACCACTCCCCAATCAAAATCAGGCTGTGCATCCGAAGAGCACAAAGATAGGTCGAGGCAAGAAAATGAAGCGGTTCTCGGACAGTGATGCGTAAACTCATCCACGATTAGGACACCCATCTCAAGCTCTTCGATCAGATCGGCAAGGACTTGTCCCCTATGATTTATGGAGTAATCTTCCCAGAGAGGATGCCTGCCATTCAGATCTCCAAGCAAGAGATAGGACCTCGGCAACTGTGCCACGACGCGGCGGAAGTCCCCCGCGTCGAAGTCAGCTGACGGTGGAATGTACGCAGAAATGATAGTATACCTCCTATCCAGGTGCAGTTGCACAGCCACTGCCTGAAAGGAGCTATCTAAAGAAAAAGGAAGAACAGAGAGATCATGCCGGGTGTAAACCGCGCATCCCCCAGCCAGGCCATGCCGCGGTGGTGGGGTTGCAAGACCCTTATACCCCGGGAGGGCGGGCAGGGGGCACGCGCCTAGCATGGTCTCCTGCAAAACGATAGCTAACGGGGAACGGGACGAGACGAGCCTCCGCAGCTCCTCCCAGTTCGCCCAGAGTCTACGGCAATTCCATTGAAGGAATATGCCCTCCAGGCCTAGCTTGGAGGAGACGCGGCGGCCCTCCTCGAACTAAAGACCCTCACTGGAATGGCCGTACGCTTCCCGGGGGCAGAACCCCGGGCGCTGTCGCCTTCGAGGACTTATTGGGGAGTCTTTTCCTCCCTCCACCTCAAAACCTTAGGCGGGCGTTGCGGCTTCGGAGGTGGGGGGGCCCTGTTTTCGAGGAACCTCCGTCTCCGAGCCACTCACCTCACCTCGGCGCATGGGTGAAGGAGCCGAATCTCCTTTGTTGCTATCCTCCTTTCAGGGGACAGCTTTAGGAACTCCCAAAGATGGCCTAGCGACCATCTTCAGGGGTGTTGCCTCCTGCGAGTCTATCGACTCAGTGGAGGCGTGTGGCCGTTTCGCCTTACGGGAAACGGTCACGCTGGGGGAAGAGGGGGGAGCCCTGGTTTTGGCCGGGGCTGGGTGTGAACCCCTTTTTGCCGCCAGCTTTACCAGGGAAGCGCCTGGGTTGAGTAGAGCTCGCAGTAGGGCTCCATATGGGCTCGGAAACAACCGTGCTCGTTGGCCTGGATGGGCCAGGAGCAGAGGGTACCTTTCTGACTTTGAGGCATATTAAGTTCCAGGCAGAGTTCGTCGCGCCAGGACCAAGTTCTTAGCCTCGCGGAATGAGAGTCGACCCTGAGCCTGAACGGCCAGGATTTCTTTCTCAAGGAGATATGCACCACATTGCTTCGAAGCGGGCTGCGGCTCTCCACAATTGACACACTTGGCCACACACGATTTGGACTTATCATGTGCGGCCTTAGAGCAATTTACACAAACTTTGGGTGGCCCTGACTTTGCACATCTACAAGAACGATTCATATGGCCGAAGCGGTGACAGTAATAGCACCGCCGCGGCAGTGGCATGAATGCCTTCATGTGGTAGCGGTACCAACCGGCATACACCGACTCAGGGAGCTTGTCACAGTCGAATGTGACGAAGAGTGTAGGGGTGGGTCTAGAGGCCCCTCCTGTTTTCTCATCACACGTTCGACCTTGACCGCCCCATGGTCGGCCAGCTCTAGGGTGATGCCCTCAATGGAGTAGTCAATGAGTTCCCTTGCATACACTACTCCTTTTACAAAGTTCATGGTAGAGTGCAGCGTCACACTCACCGGGGTGCCATGAAGTGTCCGAAGAGCACTTATCTTGGCCGCCTCGGCAAGATTTGCCGCATTCGCCAGAAGGCTCCCATCCGAGAATCGGGTCACCTTCGGCTCTCTACTAATTGCACTAGCTAATCCTCTCCTCTGATGGATCATGTTGCCCTTGGCCAACATGGTGCCATCAGTGGAGAGAATAACGAGGAAGCGTTTGAAGCCAGTGGGCTCGAAAATGCCAGGTAACCTCTGAATGAGGGGCCCCAATGTCATCGAGGCTCCGTCCTATGCACTTTTCAACTTTGTCATAGTCAGGGGCTTGCACCCAGGGGGGCAGAGGGGCCGGATGTGCCGATCTTAGCTTGGTCGCTTGCCAAAGTGGCAGCAGACCCATCCATCCTCGTAGCCCCGAGTCTTTTTAGTTTTTCTTTTCTTTTTCTTTTTTTTAGGAGATGAGGGCGGGGAATGAACTCGCTTCTCACCTCCGCCGACAGAAGCCCCTAGGCCAGATGGACTGGCCTCAGCCAGGTCCTTCTCCAAAATGGAAAAGGTCTTAGTGGTCGCAGGGGTACAGGTCAGAGGAGATCCCTCCTTTCCTTGTACTGCCTTGGAGCCCTCAGCCGTTTGAGGAGGACTTTGCATAGGGGCGGATTCTGGTTCGGTGCTTGGCGCCGAGCCCGGATTCCCCCCCATGGAAGGTCCTACCATCTGAAGCTGGGTTTCCTCAAGGACGATTTCTATCACTGGAGGGGCCTCCAGTTGGCCAACCCCTCCCAGGACATTGCAGGTCCTCTTGGCAGCGTCACCAGTCTTTTGTGGGTAGGCACAGGCCTTGACCCCGGCAAGGTTAATATTCTTGCTAGCAGGTCTTTTGAGGGAAGCGACTGAAGGGGCCTGGCTTCCCTCTCCCCCCTAAGGGGGTTTGCCCTACCAAGCCGCTTACACGAGGGGCGGTCGGCAATGGGCTGCCTGCTGGCTTTCTTGGTAGTCCTCTTAGAAAGAAAAGGAGGGACTGCCTCTGGAAATAGGGAGGTGCCCGAAACCAACTCCAGAGAAGGGGGTGAGGGGGAGTGCCCTTCACCCGTTTGCGTGGGAGGAGTAAGCCTCCTCTCCGGTTGAAGAAATATGGAGGGTCCCTTGAGCAAGCACAGGGGAGGGGACCTCCATTTTTTCGGTGGAGCTGCCCGAGGGAGGCTCCGTCGATGAGCAAGGGGGAATTAGGGGGAGATTTTTTTTTAACATCATTGGGCATGTTGACCCTAAATTTTATGCGGGACGCAATAGCTGACCACCTCTCACAGTTGCCCACACTGCAAGAGGTGCTTACAGGCCTGGCAGAGCCAGGCGCCACCATTTGGGACCACCCCTCCCGCCTGGTGGCCTGGCAGTCCATCGGCATGGCAGCTCCACCTTGAACACGGCGTAAAAGGATAGATTGTGAAGAGGAGAGGAAAAGGGATGTGAGGAAGGTATGGGTGGGGATGAAGCAGCTTGTTAAAAAAAAACCCATCCCAAACTGGAGCTCAGGGGTTAGGGAACGTTGTCACCTACCCCCTCAGCCCCGATCCGGGACGGTTGGCTTGAGAAGAAGGTCAGCATCTACCCTGTGAAATTAGAGGCTGACTAAAGAAAGTTTTGGGAGAGGTTGTATGAAAAGCGAGGAAACAAGTGTTTTGAAGGAAGGAAGAGAGGCTAATCTGGGGCCGGACGGGGTGCTGAGTCCTATCAGCACGGCGGCCAGGATGGCAAATCGCCGCGCCCCTCCGGGGGGCTCCTAGACCAGAATGCATACCCCTGGGGTCATAAATGTTTCCATAATCACTTCTTAGTATAAAAAAGAAAACAATACCTAGATACCTCTGCAACAATGCAGACTACCCCCTGGTGACTTTGGGCTAATAATGGTGAAAGTTCTTACAAATTAAATATTTATTAGCTATATAAAGAACTAAAAGTTAGGTAATAGATATTAAAGTAAATCTTCTACAGCCCTACACTATGAGTTACACAGGATAACAAAAAATTTTCATTTTTTAATGGCTGATTCCACTCAGGTTCCGGACATAGTCCAACGGCCTTTATTAATAATACTTACATACTAAACAAGTCAACATCACTGATTAAAAATTAAAATGAGCAAAAAAATATAAATAGACTGACATAGCATAACAACAGTGCATCTTATTCTTTTTTTATTTTTCTCAAAGTAGTCACTAATAAGGCTGCTCTTCCATTTTTCAAGTTTTAAAATTATTCTTTTTTCTTCAGCTGCAGAATTCTCTGCTTCCTCCTTTTTAGTCTTAGGTGACTAGCATTGCATTAGCTATCTTGATTTCCATCAAGTCATTTTTCTGAATACCTTTTATCAGTTGTTCACTTGCTTCTTTTTGTAAGCATGAAGGCTTTTTTTCCTCTATTTCTCTTTCAAACTTTTCAGCAGCCTGTTTTTCTTCATATGTTTCCTTCTTTTTCTTTCCTCTTCTATTTTTATCTTTTTTATTTCCTCTAAATGAGCCTTGTATCTGGCATGAACTGAATATTCAAAAGCTCTAGTAATAGGGACCAGTTCAGGTTTATTACTATATGTTTTTAGGTCCATATTTTATATTCAGTTTTGCATTAAGCATTTCAACTCACATTGAAGAAGTGGTTTCATCCAAAATATTGCCACTGATGGAGAAACCTCTTTCTTCATCCGAATTCCCATGTGAAAGGGAAAGGGAAGCCTTCACAAATTTTGAAATGACTGGGTATTTCATTTCACCCCTGCTATTTTTTTAATTAAAAATCTTATTCCCCAAAATGTGGAGATCAATATCTTGGTCAATATTATTGGTGTCACTAGCTGTAAAAGTTTCCACTCATCTTGAAGGCAAACTATCTCAAAATCCATAGGGTAAAAGTTTGCTAATAATCTTTATATCAGTCAAACCATGGTCATTTTTTATGTTAACAGGAATTAGGCATCTGAACCATTTTACAAAATTGTTATTTAATAGGGATTTATCCAGTAGGTAAAATAAACCCTCTTTATAAAAAACAGGAATTTTTAAAAAAAAATCTTTTTCTTCAGGCAGGCTGTTATACTCACTTTCAATACCACTACTAGAGCCATTTGCTGAGGTAAGGGCAGAGCTTTTGAATATCCTGCTAGATATTTTATTGGCAACATTCATAAACTCATCATGCAGTTGATTTTTTTTTCAAGGGGCTATCTGGCGACTGCCCACTTGGGCATAACTCGCCGCAAACAAACAGCCCAGTTCTAGGCTACTTTAAAATAAAAATTTTAACAGAAACAACAATAAAAAGGGGATAACAATCAGGGAGCAAGCTCCGGCATTGGGGGGGAGGTCCCCCTCCCCCCGGCGCAGAAGCCTGCAACCAACAAAAAAAAACAAAACAAACAAGAATAACAAAAAAAAAGTTAAATACAAGGGAGAAGGTCGGCCTCACCCAAAAAGTCAACAAGTCCACCAGTCATGGTGCACGCACTCGTCCCGAGTACAGGGGACAGGCGGTAGCGACCCCGTCCATCCCGGTACCGGGACAGATAACGTGCACGAAGTTCACCCAGACTGGGAAATTCAACAAGAATGTGCCCAACAGTCTGGGGGACGACGCAGTCATCGCAATAGGGCACAGGCGAGCACTCCATCAAATAGCGATGCGTCACAAGAGTGTGTCCAATTCGGAGACGACAGAAAGTGACCTGAAGCCGTCGCGGCATTGGGGGATAGGTCCATGGGAACAGTCGCGGCGCAATGGCACGCAACTTTAAGTTCCCTTCGACCGTCTCCCATCTTCTTTGCCAAGCAGTCCGAAGAGCTGCCAGTATTCCTGCCATGTAGTCGGTGTGAGGAAGAGCAAAACGCTGGTCCAGTCGCGGACTCTTTGGTGCCCTCATCAGCGCGCTCATTTCCCGCAATTCCTACATGTCCAGGAACAAAGCAGAAGATAATCTTGACATCTGCCGGCTCACCAAAACCGTGGCATCACAGATATCGCGAACCAGGGGATGTGGAGATTCCAATGCCCCAAAATCACTCAGGGCGCTTTGTGAGTTGCTATAGATCACAATCCGGTCTCCGAACCGGGCACGTCACGTAATCTCCCGCATCGAGTGGTGTATTGCCACCAGCTCGGCTGTGAAGACAGACGCAGTGCCTGGCAGAGCCCCACTGACTTCAAACAGAGGGGATACAGCATGGAAGCCGACCCCCTCTTGGAACTTGGAGCCATCCGTATACACTGGCACGGTTCCAGCGTGACATGAGGTGTGCTCCAGAAAGGTCGAACGCAATACTTCCGGCGCTGTACAAGCTTTGGGAGTAGAGGCGTGGCGACAAATAGCCAAATGTGGTACCCTCCAGGGTGGCGTCCTGGGTAGAACCAGGGGCGCCACCGGCCCGAGAGCTATATCTAGCTCTCGAAGGAGTTTCCTGGCCCTAAACCCAAAGGGCTTAGGGTATGACTGGCGTCTCTCGGCGGTATAGGCACCATCAAGATCAGCTGCGGATGCAGTGAGAGCTGTTGCCGACTGAGGGAGCCGCTGGGCTTGCGCGTACAGTTGAGTGATGCACTGCATGCGGCGCAAAGCGAGTGGCATCTCCCCAGCATCAACCAACAGGCTCTCAATGGAGGAAGTGCGGAAGGCACCGGTCGCAAGGCGAAGGCCGGTGTGGTGGATCAAATCCACCTTCTGCAATAAACACTCAGCTGCGGATGCATAAAACTCGCATCCGTAGTTGAGCTTCGAACGAACAAAGGATCGATAAAAAAGTAGGGCAGTAGCCCTATCAGCACCCCAAGCGATGAACGTCACGGAACGGAGAATGTCCATGACGCGGGTACAAGAGACCCTAAGGCTGCGAATATGAGCATCCTAGGTGAGGCGGCGGTCAAATACAAGACCGAGGAAACGGTGCGATTCCACCACATCCCATTAAGAAACAAATCTGGGTCGGGGTGAAGCCGTGGATGGCGGGAGAAGTGCACCACCTTCGTCTTGGCCAAAGAAAACCGAAACCTGTGCGCTTCGGCATAGCGAGAGACGCGGTTCAATGCCTGTTGGAGTCGACGCTCCAGAGTTGGCATTGGGGCCGCGCCAAAAGAGATCGAAAGGTCATCCACGTAGAGCGCATCATGCAGTTGATGAATTAATGGGCTGCATGTTTGAAATTTTTTACTAAATTAATAAAAATTCATCTCTGCTATAATTGTTGGCTTTTTTTAACATTTTGCAATTTCTTTATAATAAAAATTGCTCATCAAGTTCTTAGTTTTTTTCTGGAATATAAGTTAAAAAATATTTTTGTATGGCAGAAAATGCTCCAAAAATCTGATAGCTGCTGCTTCCAAAGATAGCCATCTACTGGACACATGTTTCAAGATCTTGTGATTGGGCAGTTGTGATTTATTTTGAATTTGTTTCAAATCTTGCCATCCAATAATAGTGGACAGCATGAGCCATAAGTACTAAATGATTGAAGAGCTTTTTTGAAGGCAAATTGCATGTGTTACATCATGTAAGCTATTCCCGCGCGTCTGTTTTATGATTTCATTCATATTTCTAAAAATTTATATCAACATTTTGACCATCAGATCCTAACATCAAGATATTTTCATATTTTAAATTTGCACTCTTAAGTGTGTCAATTATTTTTTCAACAGCTTCTGCGAGAGCAGGCCCTAAAAATTAATGTTTTCAAATGGCTTGTGACTATTTGCCCATTAGTTTTGGAAAAATATCTTATAAAATACAAATTTGTAATTCTTTAAAGTTTTCAGCATTTGTTGTCTCATCATATAAAATGCTAAAAAATGAATTGTAGATATCCTCAATTAATTTGCCTTCAAAATTTGTCCCTAAAGCATAGATAATTAAATAAGATAATTTATTTTCAATGGAATTATAAAGATTAAAAGAGAAGCATCAAAATTCATAGAAAATATGAATCAAAATATTAAATTCTAAATTAAACAAAAAAAGTGACATTTCTTTAAAAAAACGACTCCGCTCCCAGCCCTGCACATAGTAATAAACAGGTCAAAGACAATAAAATTTATGCCATAAATTGGTCCGCTAAAATGTAATTATAAAGCATGGTTTAGTACTTGGTTGCATAACCCTTATTATCAATTACAGCTTTTAGGCGCTTTGAGAAGTCTCCTACAATCTTTCTACAGGTGTTTGGGTTGATTTTATTCAATTCCTCCAAACATTTACTTCAAATCAGATGTTACGCGGATCTCGTTTCTGGGCCATGATTTTCAATTCCCTCCACAGATTTTCAATGGGATTCAGGTCAGGAGATTGACTTGGCCATTCCAAACCAAAACATTAATTCTACCTGTATCAAGCCAATTCTTAGTTTGTCTTACTCTATGATTGTGGTCATTGTCTTGTTCAAATGCTCATACTGGTTTCAAGTTCATATAGCCAATGTTAGATAACAAATTTCATTCTAAAATTCCCTGTACATTTCGCCATTCATTCTTCCTTGGACTATTTCCATTCTTCCAATGCCTGATGACAAAAAAAAACTCATACCATGATTGATCCACCACTAAATTTAACTGTAGGGATCATATTCTTTGGCATTTAACCCCCACTTTTTTTCAGAAACTTGCCGATTAAATTTCAATGAAAATGTTCTACAGTAGTGTGCAAATTAGTTCGGACAGTACCCAATTTTTGGACTATTTCATAATATGTCTTAATTTTTGGCAACACTAATGAAGTTTGTTTTGCTTTCCATGCAGAATAATGTACTGGTAACATCTGGCAACTGATTTGTTGTGCCCTAGCTACACTAAGCCCAACAGTGCTACACCAAAGCTTGTTGTGGATGATTATTGCTGGGAGCGTGCTCCATGATGTATTATGGATATCACACCCAAGAAGCATGCTAGTATTATAGCACTTAGAAAACAGACAGATTTCTGAGGAAATGAAGGTAGCAAAGTCAATGTTGGCAACATTGTGAAAAGAGCTGAAGCCACTGGTAAACATTCAACATTGTGACAATGAAAATGTGGAAGAAAACGAAATAGTGTGAAGGATCCCCAAGAAAACCTGTAAAGATCTCTGGAGAGATTTGTCTTTAGTTGGTGTAAATGTTTCTTTTTCAACCATCCGACAAAGGCTCATTGAAGTTGGCAGATTTGCTAGAAAATTGGTACGTAAACAGTTATTGACTTCTGCTATGAAGACAAAATGTCTTCGCTGGGCACGCAAGTGTGTTGGATGGAAGAAAGTTATGATTTCAGATGAATCTCATTTTGAAGTACATGGGCATAGGTCAGTGGTATTAAGATAAAGCAAAGATGAATCACTTCAGCCAGAACATATTCAACAGGTACCAAAATACCCACCTAAGAAAATGTTTTGGGGTTGTTTTAGCGCTAAAGGCCTAGGGCAGCTTGTTATTATTGAACGAATGATGAACAGCGTTAAATACAAGGCAATCTTGCAGACTCACTTGCTTCCTGTGATGCAGAAAGACTTTCTTGATGGAGGTGGCATTTTCAAGCAGGATCTGGCTCTGTGCCATATTTCGCAAATAATGCGCACATTCTTTGAAAAAAGTGGACTTACCATTATAGATTGGCCTGGGAATTCTCCTGACCTAAACCCCATCGAGAATCTATAGGCTATAATTAAACGTAGAAATGAGAAAAACAACCGTTTGATGATGATTTGTGCCATTATCAATGCCTGGTACCATAAGCAAGAACTGGCAGAAATTTGGTTGAAGCAGGTTCTAAAAGCAAAGGGCGGTCATAATTCATATTAAATGTACAATTTATCTTATCATTGATGTATTATTTTCAAATATAAACAACAATTATCAAATAATTGTATTATTTCACCACTGTATGAAGTAATTTGCAAACTACTGTATTTTCATTTCATTTGACCAAAGGTTGCTGCTTTATTTAAATGTTCATTTGCAAATGCTTATTCAGCTTTATGGTGAGTTTTCTTAAGGATTGCAGTCTTTCTTGGAGTACAAGAAAAGAGGTCATAACGATGCAGTCTTCTACTTATTCTATCCTTGCTAACTTCAACTCCACTCATTTCCAGATCTTCCTGCAGCTCTCTGAGAGTAGTTTGTGGTTTATCACATACTGTTCTAACAAGTTTTCAAACTTTCAGTTGTGTATAAGGTACTAACTGAATTCAGTGGTACTTTAAGTTGTACAGAGATCTTTCTGTACCCAAGGCCACTCTTATGAAGGGATACAGGGCATTACATAACAAATCAACCAAAATCTTTGACATTTTGAAACTTCAAGTCTGGGATTTTGCTGTAACTATGCTATCTAAGAGTTTTTTATGCTGATTCCAATGGTGCAACTCTTATTTCTCCACACTCCACATCTCGAGATACGGGTGTGTCCATTTCTAGAAAGGGCTGTGGGGTCCCACACTTTGGAGAGCTATATCTCAGAAACGTTTAAGGTAAACCCCACAATATTATATATTGTTGGAACCAGCTTGAAAAGCCCTTTCAAATGCTGTAAAGTAATAAACTTTTGAACAATACTACAAAAAATTATTTTCAGCCTCCCCCCCCCCCTCCTCCAGTACAATTAATTTTCACCCCGAAATTTCCTCATTTTTAATTTTAAACATATATCTACAAATTCTTTAAATAAAATCAATGGGCACTCAATGTGAACATTTTCAAAAATGACAAAAAAATATTTTTTCAACTTTTCTTTAAATTCTGCTTTTTGACACCTAAAAAGTACAGATGTTAAAAAAAAATTTTGTTGCTTAATAGTGACAAAGATATTTGCTTACAATTTTTTTTTTAGATGCTAAAACATGGGTTCTGTGGAAAGTTCAAACCCACTAAAAAGACATTAAAAAAATATGTAAAAGACAAAAGTTTGAAAGATATTAGAA
The DNA here is from genome assembly GCA_963969495.1 of Ceratothoa steindachneri. NCBI lineage: Eukaryota > Metazoa > Arthropoda > Malacostraca > Isopoda > Cymothoidae > Ceratothoa > Ceratothoa steindachneri. Next base: position 110,415,469 of record OZ018318.1, read on the forward strand.
AAATTCCAAGTGCTTTGTTAAAAAGAATAAAGGAAAATGGTAGAAATTTAACAGAAGAAACCCTCCTGTGCACTGGATGCTAAAAAATTATTGCAAATGATCCTCTAAAAATAATGGAACATCAAGAAACTTTGCCCAGAAGTGAGTCCAAAGCAACTCTTCTTCAAATACACCATTGGAAGAGAGTATTTGTGATGTAGAAAAAGTAGAAGAATCCTTTGAAGATTACAGCCCTGTGAAAACTTTTTTTTTTTTTTTTAATTAGGAGCCTATCTGGCAACTACCCACTTGGGCACAAGTTGCCGCAATTACGACAGCCTAGCACTAGGCTACTTTAAAATAAGAATATGAAAACACAACAACAATAAAAAGGGAAAATGGCAACATTTAGGAGCAAGCTCCTAAATGAGATTGCCCAGACTGGGACATTCAACAAGAATGTGACAAACAGTCTGGGGAACCGAATGCAGTCTTCATAGTAGGGTGCTGGCGAGCGCTCCATCAAATGGTGGTGTGTCCAATTCAGAGACAACAGAAAGCAGCCTGAGGCCTTTGCGGCATTGGGGGGTAGGTCCATGGGAACAGTCGTGGTGCCTGTATTCCAGCCATGTAGTTGGAATGACATTCCCACAGTAAAGACATTATCATGGCGAAGAATAAAGAACTCTTAAATGAGCAGAAAAAGGTAGTTCTGAAGCTCCATACTGATGAGCTGAGCTACCAGAAGATATCTGAGCAGCTGAAAAAGGTGGGAACCATCAACAAACTTTAATGTTTAAGTGCTCCTGGGAAGATTTCCTCCAAAGTTTCTTGTGTACTACTCAGGAAGGTTAGAGCTGCCCTTAGGAAATTCAAGATGACCTACTGTCAGCAGGAACATCGATCACAAAGCAAACCATCAGTAATGACCTGAACTGACATGATTTCAAGTCTTGCAGGCCAAGGAAGACACCTCTGCTAATGAAGTGCCACAGAATTGCAAGGTTTGAAATTCACATGTGAGCATTTGGTGAAACCTGCTGAGTTTTGAGATAATGTCCTGTGGTCAGACCAAACAGAAATAGAATTGTTTGGCCGTACCAATGGCTGTCCTGTCTGAAGGAAAGACAACACTGCCTACCACCTTAAGAAAACCATCCCTACCATAAAGTTTGGGGGAGGTAGCATCATGGTGTGGAAGCATTTCTCATCTAAGGCTACCGGCAATATCCACATCATAGATGGGACCATTAATTCAGCAATCTACAGACAGGATAATGATCTGAAGCATAGTGTGAAAGCTACTCATGAATGGTTCCATAAAACCAATGTAAATGTTCTAGAGTAGCCTAGTCAGTTGCCAGATCTGAACCCAATAGAGAACCTGTAGCGAACATTGAAGAACAAGATTCATTTGAGGGGTCCCAAGAACATCAAAGAATTGGATGTAATTTGCAAAGAAGAAGGGGTCAAAATGCCAAAGGAATGTTGCAGCATACAAGTGAAGAACTACAAGATATGTGATAGCGGTGAAAGCCAACAAAGGTTGTGCAATTAAGTATAAATTAACATTAATATACATCTATTGTGTAAATTTCATGAAGTTTGATGGGTTGGAAGTATATTAAAATTGAATTTTGAAGGTGTACAAATACTTATTTCTTCCAGATTTTTGCCAGCATTGTAAACTTTAGGTTTAATAGAATAGAGGGGGAGAGGGATATCATGGACAAAATCTACATAAACAAAAATATGAGTACCTTTAATTTTCTGCCATTTAAATTGTAAATAAAATAAAAATTTCAAAATACTTACAGCTATAGGCGTTCTAGTAACATTTTCTGAAGGTGATCTTGGATCAAATGGTAGAATTTTGCTATTTTTTGGAGTACCAGTTGGAATGTTATCTACTTTATCCTCCTTTTGAATTTCTGTAACTTGTCTACTAGTAATAGCACCCATTAGGATTATTAAAAGGATTTTTGCTTTAGTCTGTATAAGTAATATTCTGAATTTAATACTATATCTATAAATACATATTAATTCAATTAAATATAGCAGAATCAAGACAGACATTATGACAAAAATATATTTTATCACTTTCACCCTCTCAATTACTAGTATCATTCAATAATATGCACCAATTATTATTACACATTCCTATTTCTTTGTATGATACTCAACAAAGCACTGGATATGCTACCACATCACATTTGGAGCACTTAAGCATTATAATTCACATTCTTCTTACACCCACCATACTCCCATCACAACATAATGATCAGGTCTGTTGTAGCGTACATGTTTGGATGAAATTACAGGAGGTCTACAAGGTTTGTCCGATGGTTTTAGCAGAATATTGAAAATTTTCCTCAGAAACTCTAGTTATGACAGCTAATGAATCTTGCCGTAGAGAATCTACCAATTTACAATTGAACCATTCAGGAGAAAGGGAAAAGAGTAAAATGCCACACTCACTTCCCTAAGTGAAACTATATTTTTCCCTAGAATGATCAAGATCAAACAGATCTACTCCTCCCATTCCTTTGTTGTAAAGCTTTACAATGTTTGGCTGAGGGATTAATTACTACCACTTCGATATTTTACCACTGTTTGCATTTTCCCATTGAGAGAGATGCACTCACTTATGTTTGTTGCCACCTTAACATCAGTTTTTATTCCATACACAAATAGCAATCTTCTTTTTTTCCTGTAATAGCACTGCCTCCCCTCTCTCTTTTTCCCCAGGATGTCTGACAATGTAACATCCTTGACTCTGCCATTATGAATTGTATGTACCTGTCACTAATATTAGCTTCCTGGAAAGACTGGAGAGGCAGTGTTGTAAAAAAGTTGTCAACATATCCACTGCTACCCTTAAGTACTGTACTTACACAATAGAATCACCCACAGGCATTCCTTCCTCAAACCCAGATTCTTTTCCTTCATACAAGCAGAAATTCATTAACAGTCCTTCATGAAAGCATAGACACCAAACCTTCTAGACAAATCTAACAGGCTCTCCTCAAATGAATTGTTTGAATCCATGTCACTTATAATATGGTTCAATGGCTTCATCTTAAAGATCTTATCATCCGAAGGTTTCTTTGAGTTGCCCACAAAGTGCAGGCTTCACACGATCTCCTCAAATCGGTTTATTCTCATTCCACACTGAGTTACAGACAGATTTTGGGTGTCCACCTGCTTCATCCAATACAGCAGTCAGTTTGGGACTATGTTATAACTTGAGAGAAGAAAGATGTCAAGTACTTGATACAGTTCTTCTTCAGTAACATAAATCTCTCCCAAATTTAACTTTATAATAATGGTTTGTCTGTCTTGATCACCTCAATCAATTTTGTACTAAAAGTATCTGAATATGTCCACAGGGGTAAATCCTTCAGCTGCCTATTTTTCTACAATAGATGATTTATTATTTCATTAAACTTTGGGCATCACCATCACAAATCTGAAATTCACATTTTTGGTTCTTTTTCCTCAGTGAGCTAAGGTCTGCTACATGATCATCAGAGCCAAACTCTTCCTGCTTTTCAAAAATTGATGCTCCCCATGCAGAAGAAGACTTGGTGCTTCTTCTTCTTTTCTCTTTTTTATATTAAAAAAATACTAGTATGCAAATAATAATAAAAAATTACAACAGCTGTAGGCCCACCTCCTCCAGGTGCAGGAACATACTGTAGTGGAGCGAATGTGAGTGTGTGTGAAGGGCTATTCTCCCACCTCTTTTCCAATACCCTCTCCCTCCCTCTGTAAGAATGTGTGTGTGAATGGATATATATATATATATATATATATATATATATATATATATATATATATATATATATATATATATATATATATATTGATTTCATGAATCGTCTAAAATGTTTTTTTTCTCTTCCTCAACTAATTACGTAGTTGTTATTTTGCACCACCACTCTATTAAATTTCAATATATAAATATTACTTCCCTTTGTAAAGAGTGGCTGACATTATAAGACTAGGAAGTAATATAATTGAAATTGCCATCATCCTTGACTGGTTAATAATAATTGGTTGGGCAGGAGGTTTTTCTTTTTTTATATAACCTTAATACACAACCAGATTGCAATATAATATTGTACGAGATCAGAGGCGCCAGCTTCTTTCAATAAGACCTAGGCGAAATTATCGTGCCCACACGAGTGGGCACAATAGATAAAACTTTGTTTGGTTATAGGACTGTTTATTTTGATTTTATATATATATTGTATTTATAAATTTATCAATATCATTTTTTTTTCTGCGTGCATAAGTAAAGAGATCTCTTGTAAATATTTTCCCCATATTTTTTTTGTAAATAAAGGACTGTACATACAATCTGTTTCATTTCTCCCTCGATTTCTCATATCCAAATTAGTGTAGGAAGCGGGTTGGATTCATTGGGGTTAGAGTATAGATTTTCAGCCCGCTACAATGACACCCACAACAAATAGTCAAATAAAGTGGAGGAGGCCAGTCTCCTCCAAACAAAACACAATTCAGTGAGCACAAAGCCGAGCCCAGATTCCCCCCCGATGGAAAGCCCTAATGTCTGAGGCTGGGTTGCCTAAAGGACTATGTCTATCTCAGGAGGCGCCTCCAGTTGGCCATCCCCTCCCAGGACATCGCAGGTCCCGTTGGCAGCGACACCAGTCATGTGTGGGGAGGCAGAGGCCTTAACCACGGCAAGGTTGAGTATTCTTGCCAGCAGGTCTTTTGAGGGAAGCGACCGAAGGGGCCTGGCTTCCCTCTCCCCCCTAAGAGGGTTTGCCCTACCGAGTCGCTTCAATGAGGGGCGGTTGGAAATGGGCTGCCTGCTGGCTTTCTTGGCAGACACTCTTAGAAAGAAAAGGAGGGACTGCCGCTGAAAATAGGAGAGGTGCCCAAAAGCACCTCCAGAGAAGGGGGTGAGGGGGAGTCCCTTACACCTGTAGTCGTTGGAGAGGAGTAAGCCTCCTCTCCAGTTAGAGAAATATGGATGGTCCCCTGCGCAAGCACCATTTAAGGCCACCCCTCCCACCTGGTGACCTGGCAGCCCTTCAGCATAGCAGCTCCACCTTGGGCACGGCGTAAAATTGATAGTGTGTGAAGAGAAAAGGAAAAGGGAAGTGAGGAAGGTATGGGTGGATATGAAGCAGGTTGTTAAAAAAACACCATCCCGAACCAGAGCTGAGGGGTTAGTAGACGTTGAGGCTGACTAGAGAAAGTTTTGGGAGAGGTTGTATGAAAAGCGACGAAGTAGGGGAGAAATACAGGCTATCTGAAGGAAGGAAGAGAGGCTAAGCTGGGGCCGGACAGAGCGCTAGATCCGGTCAGCACAGCGACCAGGATGGCAAATCGCTGCGCCCATTACAGGACCAGAAGAAAGATTCCTTAATCTAAAGGAATAGCTATCGGGAGCCATAGATAAGTGAATCGACAGGAAACCTCAGAATTTCCACCTACGAATCCACAACTAACCAACACTTACCTTTTTGGTTGGTGAGAATCTATGCCAGTCAGCTGGGACCTGCCTACCATAGGCCCAAAACTGCACAGAGACGGTAATGTCACACACAGCCAGCCAAGCCTTAAAAAAAATAGCAGTAACTCAAATATATTTTTTTTAGTATTTTGTGGAATTTGTCCACAGTTCACATTGTTGGGCAATTACTGAATTCGTTAAAATGAATTGTGGCCCAAAGTTATCTGGGTAGCCTGTTGTAATATTCCTTTAGTAAGCCAGTGAATTGAAATTTTTTTCAAAGATTAACATTTGCATATTTAAGGGAGTGTAAATTAATTATTTTATGAGTCAAGCCTTATATTAATTAGCAAGTTATTTTTTTTTTTTTTTGATGGATTAGTTTGGTGTAAAATAAACTACTCTTTTTGGTTGTTTCCATCTATTGCTTGAACAAAAGTTTTGGCAATATTAGTAGTCATAATTCGAGATTCTACCTTAGTTTGTGATATTAATCACTTGAAGCGGTAATAACTGCCTTAATCGAGTACATACAAGGTGCAAGGCACCAGCTCTTAACCTCGGCATCAGTCAAAAGTATATATAAAACTACTACATAATAAATTGGTGTCAGGTTTTAGACGTTTATAAATCCCCCCCCTCCCCAAAAAATAATTAGTCGTTTTGCCCATTGTTGAATAAGAACAAATTATTGCCAAATCGTTCAAGGATAGATAAACACAATAGCAAGATAAACTCAGGTTAGAATTTTTGTGTGGCTAATTGAAGGTATTCAACCGGTCAGGGGGTGAAAAAGGAAGTTTTGTTTTGGTGCCAATTGCTAACCTAGTTAATTTAAAGAGAGAGATTAGGTTAGGCAGAGCGCTAAGTGTTTAGTGGTGGTATAAGTTCCATTCACTTAAGTAGACCCATAAATCATTTAGTTGAAAATGTTACCGCACCCCTCCTGTAGGAAACATCCCCTTCGTCAGCACCTTATGCGTTCTCCTCAGATCCACCAGAGCGACTGGTGAATTGCATAATAGATATAAGATCACCCAAAAGAGTAAAATTCAAGTCTGGGGCAGTAAATGGTCATCCCTTGAAAAAAAAGAGATGAAAAATGATATGTCAAAACATTAGTAACGCCATTAACGATTATCGCTGGGAATAAAAATTTTTGCAATGCTCGGCTTATGCGCTCTTAATAACAGGCCCTCTCTTGCGATCGAGTCAAGAACAGTATGCCCAATACCTGTTTCTGAGCCAATTTTGGAAAGGGCTATAATCCTACATTTTTTCAGTGTTTCAATGACTTTGATGTAACGGAAAAAAATAAATAAAACACTGTACTCCAAACTACTATCTGTAATGCACACTGTCAATAAAAACGGTTTATTTTTGTCATTATTGCCACTTTAAAACAATGAAAAAGTATATAGATTTTATAGGGATTTCCAAAATTGGCTTGTATACTTGACTTTCCCATTTTTTCAATAGTTTGATTGGTCCCCTTTTTCAATTTTACTTTCATGAATATTTTTGTGTTCTCTCCCTTTTGTACAATGGATTATGGTTCCCCGTGAGGACTGTAGCCTTATTTCACTGTGTATGATGTCATTGTCTGATGTTTTAAGAAATCTACCATCCTGGAAAATTGTGTCATTTATCAATTCCTTGATAAAGAAATTTACCCACCCCACCTGCTTAGTTTAGGTTATTTATTGATTTTTTACTGTATTTTAATAATTGGCCTTGCCTTTTTATATATGCCAATGGCCTGATATATTAAATATGAACAATATAGTAGGGAAGGAGGTTACAGTTGGGGACAGCACTCCCTGTCTAAGAATTATGGTGAGTTAGTGATGGGTTTGCCTATAAAGATTAATTTTGACTGGGCTAGGTTAGGCTAGTGGCCTTAGCTTAGAAATTCTGATCAGTAGGCCTAGCTATTGGTTAGCGACCAGTATAGCAGCAAAGAGGGAGGGCACTCCTTATTCGGGAGGAAGTGTTTACAGGGCTGCAGCACCGTGTCAGATATTTGGTGAGCTTCTGATCAGTTCGCCTGTGAAGGTTAGGTTGGGTGTGGTTAGTGCTAGGCTAGTGGTTGTAGATTAGTAGACAGTATCCATATAGCTGTGGCCAGTGAAATTTCTTTATCAACCAGATCACAAAAAAGGTTGAAAAATTACCTTGATCACTTATCTTACTGACCTGCCCCAAAGATGGTTTGGCTAAAGGTCTTTGGTCATAGGCTAGCCTAGGTCTATGTGGAAATATTGCGATCTATGAAGAGAGTATCAGTAACCCAGGAGCAATTGCTTTCTTTTCCCTGCACCTCCAGGAGGGAGACTACCTCCAGAAATTAAACACACATACCGAAGTATCCTGGGTCTGGTACTTTCAGAATATATATGGTCATGGGGGCTATCTCCAAAATCATAGGAGGAGTTCTTAAGAAACAAAAATAGACAGACAGGAGCTACAACTTTATTATAATATATATATATATATATATATATATTATATATATATGAATTCATTGCGCTTGTGTGTATGTGTTAGTCTCACACACACTCACACCCACACACTGTTCTCAGACATAGATGCAGTCTTTAGTGCCTCATTGAACAGTTAATTGTTTCTGTAATGGCTCACAAAGGACAAACCAAGTGCTGTGTGGCGATTATTTGCTGTAAATGAAGATGACCAAACAAAAGTCACCTGTACAATATGTAACAAAATATTGTCACGAGGTAATAAGAATGAAAAAAAATTACTACCACCAATATGCAAAAACATTTGAGGACCTAACATCAGGGGCAGCTGGAGCAAGAGGAGGAGTTACAGGCACAGGAGCAAGCTCAAACTGCACAATGAGTGATTACATCACTACAAAGAAAAAGACCAAAGGTGATTGCAGGCCATCAACAGCAAGCAGTTCGCATTCAGAATTGCAAATAACATTAGAAGAAACCCTTGAGCTCAAGAAGATTTTTGATATATACAGTGATCAATCCAAAACAATTCATACTGCTATTGGTGAGATGATAGCACTAGACTCACAGCCATTTTCAGTTGTTGAAGATATTGGATTTATGACTTATGAAACTGCTGAAACCCAATTATCAACTGCCCTCCAGAAAAAATTTCACTACCAATACTATTCCTGGTTTGCACACCAAAGTAATGACCAAAATCCAAAGCAGGATTAATGAAGCAAGCAATATGAGCTTCACCACAGACATCTGGATGAACAATGATGATGCATCATTTATCAGGTAATAATCAACAAGCTAAGTTTCAAATTTTAATGGCCATTAAGATTGCTTACTCAAATAATGTACAGAGTTGTTATTTAATAACTATGTTAAGTAATGTTAAATCATGAGTTATTTCAAGTTGAACAAATTAGGTTTTTAACTTATTTCATGCTATTAATATTAGAAAGTTTAGACTAAACTAAAAAGTAAAAATCTTTGACGGTATTTCTATTTCAGTCTTTTCAGCTTACTGGCAAATTGCATTAATGAAAATTTCAACCAGTCATTAGTTGTCTTACAAGTGAATCCATCCCAGATTCACAAACTGCAACTAACATATTTGACACTGTTCAAGATGTAATTGATGATTACAAAATCCCCTTACAAAGTCCACATGATCGTTCATGACAACGCAGCAAATATGGTGAAGGGAATTTCAAGTACTGGCTTTAACAGTCTTAGCTATTTTCTTCACACCAACCAATTGGTCATACATGATGCAATATTCGAACATCAAATGATCAAGGACATAATTGCAAATTGCCGCCAAATAACAGGGCATTTTAATCACTCGTCATTAGCATACACTAAGCTTGAAAAGCTTCAAATGCAGCATAATTTGCCCAAACATAAGTTGATTCAAGATGTAACCACTCGTTGGAATAGTACATACCTCATGCTTGAACAAATACTCCAACAAAAAATTACAATTGCTAACTACTGTACAGAAGTCCCAAATTTGCCAGTATTTGATGCCAACAAATGGGCACTAATTGGCAAATGCTCAAGCCTGTTCAAATTTTTTCATCTAGCAACACAAAGGTAATGATATATATATATATATATATATATATATATATATATATATATATATATATATATATATATATATATATATATATATATATATATATATATTCACTGGAAGATATTTTCTCTTGAAAAGTTTTTAATTTTTATATATTTTTCTTTTTTTATTTCTGGATAGTGGTTATGAAGGGGATACACTGTGGTAGAGTGAGTGTGAGTGTGTGTGTGTGTAAAGGGTCATTCTCCCACCCTTTTCCAAATACCCTCTCCCTCCCTCTGTAAGAATGTGTGAGTGGGAATGGGTTTTTATTATATTTTCTTTTTGTACATATGTATTTGATTTCCATGTTATTATTAAATATTTTTTTCTTTCTTTCCAGGTGCCATATTCTGGAAAGAGAAAAAAAATAACACAACCTTGTAAATTACTCCTGTAATAGAAGCTATTTATTATTGTTAACTACCAAAGGCCACTAGTATATGACAAAGGTTCAAGGCTGTGTTCTGTCTGACTTGATTGAGTGTAAAATAGTATAGTTTTAATAAAGGAGGGCTTATAATAGCCACACAACTGTGACAAGGTCAGTTATCTTAGTCCAAGCTTGGAGGCGCTAGTTTTGTATACAAAGATTTTGTTGTACCACGTTGGCCTTTTTTTGTTGTTTATTGACTGTTGTAGTCCAAATTTTACTTGGGTTGTTAGATTTTTTTATAGAATTGTTTCTTAGGATCAATTAATAGTATTTATAAGGAGGATTTTTTTTTATTGCATATACGAGGGGTGGTCAATAAGTTTTGTGAATCAGTAGGGCAAAACAGAGGAAGGAGGATGACTGTTTGTGGGGGTGTTAGGACAAGTTATGACAAGTCAGGACCTGCAGCCACACGCTCCTGCCTAATCTATTTAAGAAGCAGTAGCTGATCACAGATCCTCAATCACAAATTTTTGAACAATGGAGAAGGTTGAGCACTGTGCAGTTATCAAATTTTTGACCAAGGAAGGCAAGAATGCAAAAGAGATCCATGAACGCATGGTTGCAGTGTACACTGACACCGCCCCTTCCTATGCAACCATTTCTCGCTAGAATAGGGAGTTCCGCCATGGTTGTGAGTCCCTTGAAGATGACCCCGGTCCAGGATGCCCATCAGACATGACCAACGAGTACAATGTGGCCCGTGTGGAGAGGATGATCCTCGAAAATCGATGGGTGAAGGTCAAAGCAATCGAGTGAGAACTTGGAATATCACATGGAAGTGTTATCAACATCATCCACGACAATTTGGCCATGACCAAGGTCTCTGCCCATTGGGTCCCTAGAAACCTCACGTCCCATGATCAACTTCAACATCATCAAAGTTCGGAGGAGTTGATGCTCCTGTACAACCAAGACCCAGCAGGATTCAAGTCACGCATAATGACAGAAGATGAAACGTGGGTCCATCACTGGGATCCTGAGACCATGTTTGAAAGCATGGTAGACTATGCGCCTCGTGGAAAGACCATCACAGGCAAGTTGACACGCAGTGTCCTGCTCCTCCACGACAATACCCCTGTCCACAAGGCCAGAGTTGCACAAGCTGCCCTGCTTGAATGCGGATTCAAGGAGCTCAACCATCCCCCCTAGTCTAGATCTGGCCCTTAGTGACTACTTTTTATTCCGCCCACCCAAGGCTGCACTGTGTGGACGCCAGTTTGGGGATGATGAAGATGTCGAGCTCGCCGTCCAGGAGTGGATTGAACGCAGTTGGGAGATTTCTGGTTGTCGGGAATTCAAAGCCTCAGGGACAAGTGGCGCAAGTGCATTGAAGTCGAGGGTAGTTATATTGAAAAATACTAAAACACTCTTCCTTATATCCAAATTGCAAAACTTATTGACTGCCCTGGTATATAGGAAATTTAGCTGTATATTTTTTTTTGTGAATAGTAACGAGATCTCCAATTTAATCACCCCTCTCTATTGTAAATATTATTTGTTAGTAAAGGACTGTACATACAATCCGTTTCATTCTCCTTCGATTTCTCACGTCTGGATGAGTGTAGGAAGCGGGTTGGATCGATTAGGGTTAGTCTAGATTTTTGGCCCACTACAACACCATATTCAGCCTGGTACGTGACTTGAAATTGGTAGTAAAGTAAGAATATCAAAATAAATAAAATAAAAAGAGTCTCTGCAAAAAGAGATCAAATATCTTGCACAGAAGCTGCAGTTTTCTCTTTAATATCAAGCAAATAGATAAATGGTGAGAGGAGTTCGTTAACAATACAATTATAATTGACAGTTCAATTTTCAGTTGTTAATCTGTGACGGGTTAACTGTCAGATAATAACTGTTAATTATTTAATATTATTATTTATTATATTATATTATATTTTAAATTAATTATTTATTAGGACTATGATTTATAGTTTAATATTTTACCATGTAGCCAGTTAATAAATATTAAATAGGTAAAGTTCTTCAGCTTCTTTATCTACACTACTGAATGCACATTTGTCTCAGATATTAATTATATATTACTGCCTTTGTTCACAACCTACAAATTACAAAATATCAATGCAATTCTTTTCATTTATTTTTTCGGGCTGAGTGGAAGGACAGCTAATGCTGTACTTCAGAAACTATTCCACAAGTGAAAGTCTTAAAACATGCCATAACCAAAGCTATATCAGATTCAAGGTTCAGTGGATTGGGTAGCACAGTCAGCGCAATCTCAAGATCAATGGACAGCAGATTTGCTATCTGCTAAGTATGAAGCAAATGAAGATCTAATAGCAGCGACCATGTTGGATCCAAGATATAAAAATAGTCTTTTCAAAAGTTCTGAAGAAGGTTCAAAGACCCATTTCATTTCAATCCAGAATTATTTGACTGACACTCATAAGAAAATGCATTATGATAAAGAGAATTATGAAGACTTTGAAGAGAATGTAAGATCTGCCTCCAATGACATAGAACCTACAAATGAAAATTAAAACAAGGAAGTTGGAGCAAGTGCCGCTCTTTTTGACTTTGACTCGTGTTTGAATGATTTGATAGCATCAGCAGAGTCAAGTACCACCACAAATGTTGAAAAGGAAAACATGAAGAGACTTCACCGGCAATCTTCATCTTCACATGCTGTTAGAAAAGAACTCGAGAAATACTGTTCACTATAATTGGAACCATGAGATACGGATCCACTACTTTGGTGGAAAGCAAACATAAATGCATTTCCTGGGTTTGGAAAAGTTGCCAATAAAATGCTTTCATCTCCACCATCATCAATTGAGAGTGAGAGACTTTTTAGCATTGGTGGCAACATCTTCACACCACATCATAACCATCTTACTCCAGAAACTGGAGAAAAATTAATGTTATTAAATTTCAATTTACTGTATTTATTTTTTGTGGCAAGTTGAAAAATGAAAGTATTCTACCTTGTAAGAAATGAAGTGAATAAATAGACTGCTAAACAAAATATCAATTCATTTAGCAGTTTAGGTACAACAGTTCCTTTGTTATTACTTAGAATATTTTCATTTTTTAACTAGCATCAAATCAAAAAACACAGAATAATTCTATTTGAAATCATATTTTTAACATTAAAAATGTTAAGTAAATACTAAATAATGATGATTAGAAACATGTTTTTTCAATTTTGATATAACACAAATATTTTTTGTTGCCGAAATAAATTCTGTAAAGATCCATATTCATTTTGTATCCTAAAACCTTCCATCTTTTTATCTTTCAAGAGCTCTCGGAATATTTTGATTATTTTCTATATACTTTGGTGTTTGATAGAAGTTTTTACACAAAATAGTATTACATATAGTCTAGTGACATAGTAAACATAAATATTAAGTTATTAGATCGTATATTTGGTTAATATAACAAAGTTGTTTGGCATTGCTAATTTTTCGGCCAGGTTCTTTTGTTTACCTTATTATGCGTGGGAAAGTACGTAGTGGCTAAATTAAATTAGTGTTTTGAAACCTCATTTCTAGGTTGATGGTTTAATTAGCCACTGATTTGGACTGTGTTGTGCCTTAAATCTCGTTTCGGTCTGTTGATTTATTTTTCAGATTTTTCTATAGTTTTGTTTTTCACCACAGAATCAGCGAAAGCTAAGTTGCTCTTTTTTTTCTTATTACTACTTAAGTTCTTTGTTTGAATAAGTGATGGAGTTCGGGGATGAAAGTGAGCATGAGTGTCGGAATGTATGCATTGGTTGTGGTATAGTTGGCGAGGGGTATACATGTGTTGTATGTGGGCTGCGTGAATGCATTGTAGATTTAGAGGGGATGAGAATGCAGGATTTAGACAGGATATGTAGGCTGGAGGGGTTAGTTGCTGAGCTCAGGAGGGAACTTAGTGTTAGGCCTAGGGCTGGGAATAGGTTAGGTGGTGAGGTAGGCCAGTTAGATGTTTCAGGTGAAGGTAGAGGGCCGGTGGAGGAGGTAGGATATGATAGTTCTAGGGATATTAAAGTTAGCCCCATTAGATTAGTTAGAAATAGGCCTAGTGAGGATGGGGGACAGTGGAGAGTGGTTAGGAAACGTGTAGCTAAGGAGGCTTATCCTATTCTTTGTGAGAATAGGGTTGCCTCTGTTGAGGTGGTTAGCCAGGGGAAGAACAAGTGTGTGAGTCAGATGGACACAGAACCTATTAGCTTGACTAATAGATTCAGTGCACTAAGAGAGGAAGTAACTGGAAGTGATATGACTGATGGGGGTGGGGGTGGAGGTAGAGTGACTGGTAGTTTGAATGAGAATAGGAGTGGGGATGGAGTTAGGTCTGTGGGGGTTAGGAATAGGAGTCTGACTGAAGTGCTTGTGATGGGTGATTCGCGAGTTAGATATTTGAAAAGGAAGTTGAATGCAAGTAGATTGAATGGTTTGAGGGTGTGTTTGCCAGGTGCTGGAGTGAGAGATCTATCTGATAGGTATGAGGAGCTGGTGTCTGCTGTGCAAGGGATGTGGTTGTGATTACACATGTAGGAGTGATTGATGTGAAGAAAGTGGGTGCATGTGAGTTACGTGAGAGGTACAAGAGGTTGATTGAAAAGGTGAAAGAAAGTAGAATGAAAGGTGTTGTGACAGGTGTGCTTCCAAGAATAGATGTTGGGGTAGAATGGATGTTTTGTGCGATTGGGCTAAATGATTATGTAAGGAGGATGTGTGAGATGGAAGGCGTCATGTTTGTGGATGTGTGGGATAGGTTTGTTGGAATGAAAGAAATGTATGCGATGGATGAACTGCCTTTGAGTAGGAGGGGGGTAGATGTGTTGTGGGAGGAGTATGATCGTGTTATTAGGTCTTTGCGGGCGGGGAAACTAGATACTAATAGTGGTCAGGGAATTATGAGAGGACATTATAGTACTGAAAGTAGAATAGACTTGGCAGATAACAGAAATAGTTTCCAAGGCAATAGAGGTGAGGTCATTCAGGTTTCAAAAGGTGCTTCAGGGATAGGGAGGTTAAATTGTTTCTATACAAATGCTCGTAGTCTTAGAAACAAGAAAGATGAGCTATTTAGTTATATTAGCAATGAGGATATAGATATATTATGTGTTATTGAATCATGGGTTAATGAAATAGAATTTAGTGACACTATAAGTGAATTCTACATCCCAGTCTACAAAATTTAGCAAGCTTCAGGGGTTTTACATAATCTCCCTTATGAAAATTTGGAACTTTTACAGCATTCTCGGTTATTTTACCCTTCTCAATTTCCAAGTTAAAACGAACTATCTGATGGTCAATATTTCCCAATGCTTCCCCAACAGTCAATTTTGTAGACTGGGATGTAGAATTCAGAGGTAAAAATGCTTATGGGATGTGGGATACTTTCAAGCATATAATAAATGTAGTCCAAGAACAATGTGTGACATAAACATAAATATTAAGTTATAAAATCATATATTTGGTTAATATAACAAAGTTAAATTGTGGTTATTTTGTTTTGGTGAGAAAGTGACTTTTGTTTACTTCGGGGCCATCTTGATTAGCAGGTTTTAAACTTGCGCGCACAAATTGGGGTCAAATTCTTGTTGTTTGTAAGTTTTTGTTTCTATTATTGTTCTTGTTTAAGTATGGCTGACTGTTTGGATGTAGAGAGTATGCCTTTTGAAAGTAGTGTGTATGTAGTGTGCGATGTCTGTGGTGTAGAGAGGAGAGTGAATGTGTCTGAGTGCCGTGTATGTGCTTTGACTGAGGAGGTGAGTCGATTACGTGCGGAATGCTTGAGACTGAACGATTTAGTGTCTGAAGTGAGAAGAGATGCAAGTGTACGTTTGAAGAGTCAGATTGGGACCAGGAGGGAGGAAGTTAGGCCTAGAACAGGGACTGGAGAGAAAGCAGTAAGTGAAGTAAGTGATGATGAGTGGTGGGTGAAAGTGAACAGAATAGATAAGTTAGGACAGGTTAGGTGTGTGAATGAGAGGGACATGGAACCTGTTAGGCTAACTAACAGATTTGATGCCCTGAGAGAGAAAGAATTTGAAAGAGATTTGCCTGGTGTGGCCGTGCCTGAAAGTAGAATAGGAGGTCGAATGAGTGAGAGCAGGAGGGAGGGTAATACTAGGCCTAGAGAGAATAGGAGAATGACTGAGGTGATTGTGATGGGTGACTCTCAGATTAGGTATTTAGATAGGAAGTTGAATGAAAGTAAATGGAAGGGAGTGAGAGTTTGTCTGCCGGGTGCTGGTGTAAATGATGTGTGTGAGAGGTATGATAGGTTGGTGTCTGGGTGTGAGAGGGAAGCAGTTGTGATTACACATGTCGGAGTAAACGATGTAAAGAAGGTGGGTACTTGTGAGTTACGACAGCGGTATAAAAGGCTGATTGAAAGGATGTGTGAAAGTAGAATAAAAGGCGTTGTTTCAGGTGTGCTTCCCAGAATGGATGTGGGGATGGAATGGTTGTCTCGTGCAATGGGGTTGAATGAATATGTGAAAGGTTTGTGCGAGGAGTCAGGATTGGTATTTGTAGATGTTTGGAGTGGGTTTTATGGGAATAAGGGTTTGTATGCGATGGATGGACTCCATCTGAGCCGAGATGGGGTTGAGGTTTTGTGGCGGGAATTAGATAGTGTTATTAGGTCTTTAGAGGCGGGAAACTAGGTTTTGATAGTGGTCAGGGAAATTTAATGGCTTAAAGTGAGGCAGGGAAAGGAAGCAAACACAGATTTGTAGAAGGTAGGCAGGCTAATGGAAGTGCTTTAGGGTTAAACTACTTGAGTAGTGAAAGTGGTCAGGGAAATACAAGAGTACAGGGTCGGGGAAAGAGAGAAAGGAGATGCAGAGGAGATAGGCCCTCAGGTGCTTCAGGGATAGGTGGGCTGAGTTGTCTTTACACAAATGCTCGTAGTCTTAGAAATAAGAAGGATGAATTATTTAGTTATATCATTCATGAAGATATAGATATAATATGTATAGTTGAATCATGGGTTAATGAAAATATATTTAATGATAATGTCAGTGAATTTGAACTAGAGGGTTATACTATGTACATTAGTCAAAGGAGAGATAGGGCTGGTGGTGGGTTGATTATTTATATCAGAAATAGCATTTCTTCAAATCTAAATAACTCTATAAAGCAAGGAGAAGGTGAATCATTATGGATAGATATTAAGGTTGGTAAAAATAGGAAAATACACTTGGGAGCTTTTTATAGACCACCAGGACAGACTGATTGTATCGATGAGTTAATGATTAGGGAAATAAGTAAAGGATGCAAAGAAGATACAGTTATTCTTGGTGACTTTAATTTAACTTCTGTAGACTGGGAAAATATGATAGGAAGAGATAGAGCAAGTTGTAAGTTTATGGAGTGTTTTGAGGATAACTTTTTGATCCAATTTGTTAATAAGCCAACAAGGGGTGCCAATATATTAGATCTAATTCTTTCAAATGATGATCACTTAGTTCAAGGATTGAGTGTAGGGGAATCATTGGGAAACAGTGATCATCAGATGGTTCGGTTTAATTTGCAAATAGTTAAGGGTGGAACAACGACAAACTCCACGAAAATTCCAAATTTTTATAGGGGAGATTACGATAAATTACGCAGCATGCTAAATCAGATTAGGTGGGATATAGAATTCCATGGAAAGAATACTTATGAGATGTGGGATATTTTTAAGACTATATTAAACATGGTTCAGGAACAGTGTATTCCGATGAAGTCTATTAGGAAGAAATGTAGGAAACCATTATGGTGGAACCAAGAAATAGCTAATAAAGTTTCAGAGAAAAAAAGGGCATACCAGAGATTACAAAGTGAGAGTAGTTTAGATAATTTAAACCATTATAGGTCAACCAGAAATGAACTAAATAAGATTATTAAGAAGACCAAAAGGACAGCAGAAATTAATTTAGCTAAAAATAATAATAAAGATCCTAAAAAATTCTTTAGCTATTATAGAATCAATAATCAATCTAACAGTGATAAAATAGGGCCTATTAAATATGAAGGGGTTTTGAAAGAATCTGATGAGGAAATAGTAGAGGTCCTTAATGATCATTTTGCTTCAGTATTCACAGAAGAGAAACCAGTTAGATTAATTGATGATAATTCTAGGTCAAGGGAAGTAGTGATAAATTCTATTAATATAGACAGAGAAGAAATTAAAGGGCTTATAATTCAGTTAAATACTAGTAAGGCATCTGGCCCTGACAACATTCATTCTAGGATACTCAAAGAAGGTGTAGAAAGTATTGCAGTAGCTCTCGAGAAGATATTTATTAGATCACTAGAGTCTGGAGAAATACCAAATGATTGGAAATTGGCAAATGTAGTGCCAATTTTTAAAAAGGGAAGCAAAGAGGACCCAAATAACTTTAGACCAATAAGCTTAACTTCTATAGTCTGTAAAATTCTTGAGAAGATGGTTAAGAAGGGAATTTCTGATCATCTAGAGAGTAGCAGGTTAATTAATGATGCTCAGCATGGTTTTAGAAAAGATAGATCGTGTTTAACTAATTTACTGGATTTTATGGATTATGTAACTAAAGAATTAGATAGGGGTGAGAAAGTTGATGTGATCTACTTAGATTTCAGCAAAGCTTTTGATAAGGTTCCACATAGAAGACTAGTTCATAAATTAAAGCTGCATGGGATATGTGGGAACGTTTTAAATTGGATAACTGAATGACTGAAAAATAGGAAACAGAGAGTTGTACTGAATGGAGTGAGGTCAGAGTGGAGGAATGTTATTAGTGGCGTACCTCAGGGATCAGTTTTAGGCCCTTTATTATTTATAATCTATGTAAATGATCTTGGGCAAGGTGTAAATAGCAAAGTGTCAATTTTTGCTGATGACACTAAATTGGCAGCTGTAGTCAAAGAGGTTGAGGGTAGCTTTAAAGTGCAGGGTGACTTAGATAAGCTGTTAGCTTGGGCTCAGAAGTGGCAGATGACTTTTAACCTTAATAAATGCAAAGTTATTAACATGGGGAGAGATAATAGGGAATTTAGCTATGAGATGGATGGATATTGGCTTAATTCAGTTGAAGATGAGAAAGACTTAGGAGTGGTAGTAGATAGGTCACTGAAATTTTCAAAGCAGTGTATTGAGGCAAAAAATAGAGCAAATAGGGTGCTAGGTTACATTAAAAGAAACGTTAGCTACAAGAGTAAGGAGGTCATCCTTAAACTATACAACTCTTATGTCAGGCCACATTTAGAGTACTGTATACAGGCATGGTCACCACATTTTAGACATGATATAAACTTATTAGAGTCAGTACAAAGGAGGGCAACAAAAATAATACCATCCCTGAAGCACCTTCAATATGAAGATAGACTGAGGGTATTAAATATGTTTTCATTTGAAAGAAGGTGTGTGAGGGGAGATATGATTGAGCTTTTTAAAATCTTTTCTGGGATGGATAAATTAGATTTCAGCAAGTTATTTGAGTTAGAAGGTAGTAATAGAACTAGAGGCCACCACTTAAAGATTAAAAAACAGAGGTGCAGACTGGATGTTAGAAAATATTTTTTCACTAACAGAGTGGTGGATTATTGGAATAGTTTGCCACCTGAGACTGTAGACAGCCCAAACTTGAATGTTTTCAAGCGCAGATTGGATGATTATATGGGGATGGAGGGTTAATTTCTTACTTTTTGGTATGTGGATATGTTTCTTGACTCATTCCTGTGGATGCAGTTTCTTTTTATTGTATATTTTGGGGGATTTTGATTTTGTTTTTGACAGACTCCTATGGAGGCTTTAAATTATATATTGTAGATGCATGGTTGGACATTCCTATGGATTGTTAAATTGTATATTGTAGCTGCATGATCTGACAAAATCCTATGGATGCATTATATGGGTGGGATTTGATGGATACGGATGACCTTTGATAGGCCCTTGTGGCTTTTGTCATCCGTTAAATTATGTTATGTTATGTTATGTTATCCCAATGAAGGCCATTAGGAACAAAAGCAGGAAGCCATTATGGTGGAATCAGGAGATAGCTAGAAAAATTTCAGAGAAGAAAAAGGCATATAAAGAATTATAGGTAAAAAATAATATTCAAAATTTAAGTGATTATAGAATGGCTTTGAATGAGTTAAATAAGATTATAAAGAACAAAAGGGGTATCAGAAATTAAATTAGCTCAGAATAGCAACAAAGATCCTAGAAAGTTCTTTAGTTACTATAAAATTAATAACAAGTCTGGCAGAGTTAAAATAGGACCTATCAAATATGAAGGGGTTGTGAGAGAAACTGATGAGGAAATAGTTAAGGTACTAAATGGTCATTTTGCATCAGTATTTTCAAAGGAGAAAATAAATAGTCTTATGTATAATACTCATGGGTCAGGGAGAGAGGTGTTTACTACCATTAGTGTGGATCGGAGGACGATAAAAGGACTAATAGGTGAGTTAGATACTACCAAGGCCTCCGTCCCTGATAATATTCATTCTAGGATACTTAAAGAAGGGGTAGAAAGTATCTCAATAGCTCTGGAGAAGTTATATACTAGGTCACTGGAATATGGAGAAATACCCGATGATTAGACGAGAGCTAATGTAGTCCCCATTTTCAAGAAGGGTGGTAAAGAGGATCCAAATAACTTTAGACCAGTTAGCCTAACTCCTGTAGTCTGTAAAATTCTTGAGAAAATAGTTAAAAACGGGACTTGCCAACATCTAGAGAGGGAGGGGTTAATCAGCGATGCTCAGCATGGGTTTAGATCAGGTAGATCATGTTTGACTAATTTACTACACTTTCTGGAGTTTGTAACAGATCAAGTAGATAAGGGAGAGAATGTAGATATATATACTTAGATTTTAGTAAAGCATTTGATAAGGTACCACATAGGAGACTACTTCATAAATTAAAAATGATTGGGATATGTGGGGGTGTTTCAAATTGGATAGCTGAGTGGCTGAAAGACAGGAAGCAAAGGGTAGTGCTAAATGGTGTAAAGTCAGAGTGGAGGGATGTTATCAGTGGGGTTCCTCAGGGATCAGTTCTCGGTCCATTATTATTTGTCATCTATATAAACGATCTTGAGGAGGCAGTTAATAATAAAGTGTCAATTTTTGCAGATGATACCAAATTAGCAGCTGTAGTTAAAGATATTGATGATAATTTTAAAGTGCAAGGGATTTAAATAAATTGTTATCCTGGGCACATAAGTGGCAAATGACTTTCAACCTTGATAAGTGCAAAGTTATTAACATGGGAAAAGATAATAGAGAATTTAACTATGAAATGGATGGGCATTGGCTGAGCTCAATAGAGGATGAGAAAGATCTAGGAGTAGTAATAGATAAGTCATTAAGGTTTTCTAAGCAGTGTATTGAAGCAAGAAATAGGGCAAATAGAGTGCTAGGTTTCATTAAGAGAAATGTCAGTTACAAAAGTAAGGAGGTTATTCTTAAACTCTATAACTCTTATGGGTAAATATGTAGATTAGCGGCCCGGCCGGAAAAAAAATTTGTGTGTAAATATTATCAGTCACTCGTGTCGGAATATTCATGCGCGTTTCAGTCCTTTTCGAATTATTATTCTATAAACAATTAGGATTATATACTGGGGGGCTGTGCCCCCCAGACCCCCCCCAATTTAATGAAACTCAGGATCATCGTAGTGTAGTCTCCCCATTGTGTTTACCCCCACACGAGCCGTCAACTTAAATGTACTCCAAAAACGTGAAACATTTTGGAACACGGACGAAATAGTACGTCCTATCGTTCGCGCCGATAATCTACATATTTACCCAATTTCCATCATCTAACTCAAAAAACTTGCTAATGCCTATATACAGTACTCTAGATGTCACCTAACATAAGAGTTATAGAGTTTAATTCGATAGTACTCTAGATGTCGCCTAACATAAGAGTTATAGAGTTTAATTCGATAGTACTCTAGATGTCGCCTAACATAAGAGTTATAGAGTTTAATTCGATAGTACTCTAGATGTCGCCTAACATAAGAGTTATAGAGTTTAATTCGATAGTACTCTAGATGTCGCCTAACATAAGAGTTAGAGTTTAATTCGATAATATTTACACACAAATTTTTTTTCCGGCCGGGCCGCTAATCTACATATTTACCCTCTTATGTTAGGCCATATCTAGAGTACTGTATACAGGCATGGTCCCCACATTTTAGACATGATATTAACCTTCTCGAGTCAGTGCAACGGAGGGAAACAAAGATTATTCCTTCCCTGAGGCACCTTGAATATATAGATAGACTGAGGGTATTAAATATGTTCTCGTTCGAAAGGTATGTGAGAGGGGATATGATTGAGCTCTTTAAAAAAAATTCTGGGATAGATAAATTGGATGTTAGCAAGTTTTTTGAGTTAGATGATGGAAATCGGACTAGAGGTCACCAGTTAAAAATTAAAAAGCAAGGGTGTAGGTTGGATTTAAGAAAATATTTTTTCACCAATAGAGTGGTAGACTTCTGGAAGAAAGAGTTTCAATCAATTGGGGGGGTTCTATAGCATTTTTCATTTGGTTAGTTTCAGGCATTTTTATAAAAAAATGGCGCTGGTTATATTTCAAATAGGACTCCAACGCACATAAATATTCAAGCAGGGGTGAACGAAATATGAACAAACAAAAATCAGCTTTTTCGGCTGAGCCGCCAATCTACATGTTTACTGAAACATATTGGAATGCAGCCAAAATATTTTACATCCTATCATTAGCACCACCAATCTATATGTTTACCAAAACATATTGGAACGTGGACGAAATATTTTATGTCCCATCATTAGCACCGCTGATCGTAATGTTTACGATAGTCATTCATTTGTAAATATAGCTTAGTATTGACATGGACTCTATGGTTTATAAAAAGGTGTATAGTTTTGTAAATATTTGACATCAGCCTTTGGATTAAATAGTGCTGTACTGGGATATGTATATTAACTTAAGGTCCACCTCGATAGGCGCCAGTGGTTTTAGTGGTCCTTCTTTTTATGTTCAGTTTTACCCCCAAAATCAACACGAAGTATTCTGGACACAGATTGAGAGGCCTGAGTCAAACGGAATCACGAATGTAATTATATCATTGAAATGAGAAAAAAAAAGTTAAAATTACCAAAAAATTAGGATAAAAACACCAAAAATGCGAAGACCACGAAGAACTTCATGGAAAAAAACTTAGAATCGACAAAAGAATAGCTGACAGTAAACATATATATCACTTTTCATAATTTGAAACCTTACTTTTTCTTTCTTCATCAGCAGGAATGGAGTATTTAAAAGTTGCTAGTATGTATATTTAAAAAGTATAAATAAAGAAATGTTAGGATTATGAAATTTTAAATAATATAATTGAAAATTGGGTGAAAATTATTTTTAAACTTCTGAGTTAAATTATTTGTTAGTCGCATTATCAAAAAATAAAGACAACTGTATGCAATAGTCGCACTTCCAGGTGAGTCATACGTCTTCCTATCTTTTCAATAATGTCCTCGAAGTAATATTTTGATGGCGGAAAGGGTCTATAACACAGTAGCAACATATTTAGTTTTAAAAAAGTCATGAGTAGTGTATTGAGGCAAAAATTAAAGTAAATAAAGTGTTTGGCTTCATTTTGAGAATGCTAGTTACAAAAGTTATAGGGTTATCCTAAAAATATATAACTCAAATGCCAGGCCGTATTTAGAGTATTGTATACAAGAATGGTACCCACACTTTAGACGTGTATCAACCTGCTAGAGTCAGTGCAAAGAAGAAGTACAGAGATGATACCTTTCCTGAAACATCTTGTGTAGTTATAGGGAACCACAGCAAAGAATGTTGTAGTTTGGCAATGCTGGAATGAGCTGTCTGTCCAAGCTGAGAAGGAAGAAACCACGCCGGTCGCCGGCAATTAGCGAAAAGCACGTTGGTTGTGAGATTTTATCATTGTGGCATATCCTGATGTTGGCTAGGAGGACCTGATCTACTCCCAAATTTATCTAGGTGCTGAGAAACAGTAAGGATTGAGGTTTACCGGAAAAGGTCAGTAAAGTTATCGTTGGGAAAAGCTTTGTTTTCGTTGACGACGTCGATTGTTTTCCAAGCTGCAACTCCAGTATTTAAGACTGGTTCTCCTATGTATTACATACTACATCGTATGATCTTTCAAGATCTTAAATATTTAGATAGGTTCGGGTTGCTAAATATTTCTCCTTAGAGAGAAGGATGGGTGAGAGGGGATATGATTGAGCTTTTATAAATTTATTTTGGGATAGATAAGTCAGATTTTATAAAGTTCGTTGAGTTGGAAGGTAGTAATGGGACTAGAGGCCACCACTTTGAAAACTTTAAAAAAGGTGTACATAGGTTGGATGTGAGTAAGTATTTTTTCACCAACAGAGTGGTAGATTACTGGAATTATTTCCTGCAGGAGACAATAAGCAGTCCAAATTTAAATGTTTTTCACCACAGGTTAGATGAGTATATGGGGTAGGTAATTGTGTTTTTTGAGTTGTATGGGGTCAAATTACATAGTAAAATATCATTTTATGTATATATTATGTGAGAGCCCATGTAAAATAGATATTAGTAGCCAAGTCTACCTTTTGGGTTCGCAAGCCCGTTCCAGGATTCACAAATAACAATGGACATGAACAACAGACACATAGGATAATTACAATTAATAGACGAGTACAACTCACTTTAACATAACTATGAACTCAAACCTAACACACTTTATTGAATCAGTAAGTCCAGAGTTCATGTCAGTAGAGTCAGGTAGGTAAGTTACTTTAGTATGTGTTACGTAGGCCTATGTCCAGTTGGTAAGTATCAAATAGTAACTAGGTAGTAGGGGTAGTAGTTGTAGATCCAAACGCAGTGACGGTCAAGCAGGAACTCTTAACATAAACAACTCGATTATGCACTAAAACTCGGAATAGGAACACCGAAAACAAGAAGAACGCATGAACATATATACATAATAAAAAGTAACTGGAATTACAAGTTACTACACCCCTTCCCCCCAAAGTGGGGCCCTACAAATTCATACGGTTCACAGGGCGTGTTGCGCTGGTAGACCGACGGATAGGCTGAGCTGTAATAGTAGGCTCAGGTGGTTTAACCAAGGGTGAGACATCAATATTTGGCAATGGGTTGGGTGTTGACTCGGTTGCAACAGGAGGTGGTTGAGGGTCATTGCTCACCTGAGAGGGATTAGAAGGCTGGCGAGATGTGAGGAGAAGTCCAATATTAGCAGGATATAGTTGGTCCAGATGCCGCTTAAGTAGCTGTCATTCTGGAAGTCGGCACTGGTAAGACACTGGACCATTCTGCTTAGAGACTTCTGCTGGTAACCATGCTAGTCCTGAGGAATAGTTACGAACGATGACACCATACCCAGGAGACAACTCTATAGACTGTCGACTATCACGCTGAATATCCTGCTTGGTAGTGAACCTCTGTTTTACTTGCTTTGTATGACAAAGCAAGTCTAGGCGACAGCGCAGTGGTCGCTTAAATAGTAGCTCTGCAGGAGACACCTCTGTACTAGCATGTGGAGTCATCCTATACTTGAAAAGAAATTAAAAAAAAAATGTCCATTGGATCATCTGAAGTAACTAGTGCATCCTTGAATGTTCTCACCATCCTTTCTGCAAGTCCATTGGTGGATGGCTTGTATATGGCAGAAGTTGTGTGTCAGATGCCATTGTTCCTTAAGAAGTTCTGGAACTCTACACTGGTGAAGCAGGTACCATTGTCAGATACTATGGACACTGGCAATCCAAACTGAGAAAAACAATGCCTTCGACATTTCACAGTCTCAGCTGTAGAAGAGCCTTTGGTAGGAAAAAATCCTACCCATTTAGAGTAAGCATCCACAGGTATAAGGAAATACTTTGAGTTGACGGGTCCAACGTAGTCAAGATGAATTCTCACTCTTAGGAGGCATAGGTATGTGAGCCAAGCAGTGGGGACAAGAACGAACAAGCTCTTCAAGGTCCTTATTCAGCCCAGGCCACCAGAAATAGCTGCGTGCCAACTCCTTCATCCGAGAGGCCCAACATGTCCTGAGTGTAGTTCTTGGAGCATAGCAGAGCGAAGTTTAGGTGGCACAATCACCCTGTAGCCACACAGGACACATCCTTCATCCATGCTGAGCTCATCACAACGGGAAAAGTAAGGACTCATAGTAGCATCCGAGATTGACACTGGCCATCCAAGCTCAGAGTAACGCAGGACTTTAGATAGTAGAGGGTCTCGTTTGGTCTGGTTAGCAATAGTGGTAGCAGTGACAGGAGACTCTTGTAAAAAAAATAACAAGGCCTTGATATTCTCCCAAGACAGGAACTACATCGCACTGCGTAGATGGCAATGGGAGCCGGCTTAGAGCATCCGTAGTGCCCAAGATAGCTCCTGAGCGATGCCCAAGTTAAAACTTGTAGGCCTGCAGAATTAAATCCCACTTTTTTATCCGTCCTGAAGCCATTACAGGGATAGACTTGGTAGGAGAGAAGATTCCAAGCAATGGTTTGTGCTCAGTAACTAGTGTAAATTGCTGACACCATAAGTAGTTATGAAATTTGTTGAGTGTGAAAATTATGGCAAGTGCCTCCTTCTCCAGCTGTGAATAGTTGCGCTCAGCTGGAATAAGAGTTCTGGAGAAAAAGCAGATAAGTCTCTCTTGTTTATCGACCTTATGGTACAGCACAGCTCCTATGCCATAAGCACTGCTGTCTGCCACCACCACCAGATGCAACTTAGAGTCAAATAGGATGAGAGCCTCAGACTTGAGTAGTAGATGCTTGGCTTGGTGAAAAGCTCTCTCTTGCTCCTGGCCCCAAGTCCATTTAGAGTTTGAGCGAAGTAGAAGGTTTAGTAGCTCAACAATGGTGGAAAAGTTAGGACGAAATCTTATGTAGAAACCGATACTTCCCAGAAAAACTTGTAGTTGCTTCACTGAAGTAGGTCGAGGAACATCACTGATGGATTGGACCTTAGATGGGTCTGTTCTAATACCTGTATCAGAGATTATGTAGCCAAGGTAAGTCATCTCCTTGATACCAAATGAGCATTTATTAGGTTGTAACTTAAGACCCTTAGCTTGTAGTCGACTTAGGACACCTTGAACTCGGTCATCGTGCTCCTGCTTTGATGACCCCCATATGAGGATGTCATCCAAGTAGCACAGCACACCCGGCAGATCTCCCAGCAGCCCTTTCATAATCATCTGGAAAACACCTGGAGCCGAGGAAACACAAAAAGGCATGAGGTTGTACCGGAACAGTCCTCTGGGCGTATTAATAGTAGTGTAAGGTTGGAGGATTGATCCAATTGGAGCTGCGTATAGGCTTGCGACATGTCCAACTTGGAAAAAAAATTAGCGCCAAAGAGTGAATTCATCAGATCCTCCAACCGTGGAATAGGATAGGTATCCAGGGTCCAGAGCACGATTAACAGTGAGCTTGTAGTCGCTGAAAAATCCTGACAGTACCATTAGGTTTAAACGCTGGCACAATTGCAGCTGCCCAATTAGAATAGGGTATAGTAATGCCTCTGGGCATTCCTATAATAAAAACCTCCTGGGGAAACTTAAATATGTATATACATCTATTATTATGTAAAATTCATTATGCATTACTTTAACTTTATTAATTTAATCATATAATTATTTTACTTTAACTGTTAATTTAATCATTTTAATTAACTTTGTATATTTAATCTTCTAAATCAAATTGCTTCAACTTTTATAAATCAAATCATTATGTTAAACTTAATAATAAATTAATTTTTTAATTTTCTTGCCAATTCATTTAACACATACTGTTACAAACAACATCTCTTACATTTCACACACAAACGAACATACGCACGTTTTTAGCTCGACCAAATAAGCACGCGAAATTTCCCACATCACTCGCCGATCTTATCGTCTAAACGTCTGTAAACATTCTTTCTACAATTATTCATTTACCTCCAAATAAATCATACTGAGTTAATTCCACTCAGATTCTTTGCAAACGACAATACGAGAGTAAGGCCTAATTATTTTTACTTCTCCTTGCAGTCCCAGTTTACAGTCAATTATAGAAACTTTAAAATACTCTAAATTACGACACTATATTACCTACATCTCAATATTATTTACTATATCAAAGATACTCTATTATACTCTATATTACTATATTATTATTTACTCTATCATTCATTCTATATTGTTTCACCATATTATTCACCATATTTACTTAACCTACTTATCTCTGTACATTCGTTGAATTTTATAAATATATTTATACAATTGTCTTTCTTAAAGCCCAAGTCTTTATTCCAAAATTTACTTCGTTGTCGCATTAGGCCTAAAGCTAAGGGCAGACATCTTCGATCTAACGAAATTTATAGTTATGGTTTTCGAAACGCTATCTAGGGTGATTTATTAACCAAATATAAATCACATTGATAGCCATACTCTATAAAATTGGTGCCCAAAGATTAGTAATCCCCCGTCAATCAAAAAATAAGTTTAAACGTTAAAATCATTCTTACTCCACGCGTAAATTTCGTTCCCAGTCCTCGCTGGAACATTTGAATCTCGTGTTCAATTTTTTTTCCATATCACGTGTAATCTTTAGCATCATCTTTCTAATTATCATAATTCATCTCAATTTTAATTTAATATTATCCCCTATATTCAACGAGTGGACAATTTCCTTTATTTCTCAATTACTTTTAATTTCTTTATATTCCTGTGCTAGTGACTAATTTACACACACACACGTGCACACAGCCACAGCTACTTCTCACGTAAACACCTTCATTCAACTAGCACAAATATACATAAAACACTGTCTATGATGGACCAGACACACCACCTAAGGACATCAGTTAGCGCCCAACCTCATCATGACCAACCGTCTGCGCATAGACAACCACATGCGTACCACTCTCTTCCCGTGTATGATCCTGCAAACCCAATTGCATGGTTGGAAGTCTCATCCCTCCTCCTTAAACCACAAAACATCACTGAG
This sequence comes from Ceratothoa steindachneri, assembly GCA_963969495.1. Lineage (NCBI taxonomy): Eukaryota > Metazoa > Arthropoda > Malacostraca > Isopoda > Cymothoidae > Ceratothoa > Ceratothoa steindachneri. The sequence continues at coordinate 110,444,434 of OZ018318.1, forward strand.
GAGGAGAAAGTATCAGCAATCATCCAGCGGTTACCCATAAGTACCTTTATTCAGTTCAGGGAAGTGTTAATTAACGGGGAACAGGCTGATGTTTTAGAACGCCTGAATGAGGCTTTTCTCAATACATATGGTAGGTCCCAAATAGATGACTTGAGAGAGCTCCAGAATACTCAGGAAATGGGAGATAAGAGTCCTACTTCCTTTTTATCTCATTTGAAGGACCTTATCAGGGTAAAAGGTGCTCAAATTGAACTTTTTAGCCCTCTCCTCGCCGAAATTTTTACGAGAGGAGTCCCCGAGGGAATTAGGTCATTAATAACAAGCTCGAACCCCACGAGCATTGATGAGATTGCTGCAGCCACAGATAAATTGTATGAAAGTCCTTATGTGAATTGGGGCAACGGCCAAATTAACAACGCTTCAATTTCACAGGTTCGAGGCACGTCGAGCTTCTCTGACAAACGGGCCAAGCATTCAAGGGTTCCATCTTCGCTATCGAGAGACCTTAAGGCTTCCATACGGAGGATGGAAGCCGACATTCAGCGGTTAAAGCTGCAGCGTGAACCACAGAGCGAGCACGGACACGGGTTTGGCAATCGAAGGCGCAGGTCCCGCTCAGGTTCACGAAAAAGAAACTAACGAGGGCATCCCGATGCAAGGGGTGAGAGACAGCAAAATTTTTGCCCTCTTTCTTCCAACTTTTCTCACCATCTTCCACACCATCAGGGCCTATGCTGGTATCATCACAGGTACGGGTACAACGCTATACACTATACACAGCCTTGTCGCTACAGTTATGCTTCTTCACATACTGCGCCAAGTAGTCTCCCGAAGCATAACTTTTCCCTTTTCCCTCATCCAACTCAATGGTGCTGGTACCACAACAAATATGGTGCACAAGCTCTAAAATGCTTGCAACTTTGCACATATTTGGACCCAGTATCTTCAAATCTCAACCCTCCAGTTTTCTCACTTCACCCAACTCAACCACTTTCTCCGAATCCTCAAACTTCAAATACTGCAATTCTTCTCACTCCAGTTTCTCAACCACAAACTTTAAACTAGAAAGGCATGGGACAAAAGGGTCTACATCCCCTGCCTACACCTCATTTCCTCAAGTAGCTCGTCCATTTCGTATTTTTGACCCACTTTCTGAATTTTCATTCCTGGTGGAAACTGGTGTTAAATGCATTGTCATATCAATTTCTAAAGCCGACAAAGCTTCTGCCCCTTCAGATTTAGTTTTGAAGGCAGCCAATTCGACCAATATTAGGACTTATGGAAGGCGTAACCTTCAAGTCTCACTCGGTCTCCGTCGGACTTTTCGATGGACTTTCATCATGGCCGAGGTAGATTGTCCAATATTGGGCCTCGACTTTCTTTCGGCTCACGACCACCTGGTCGATTCTCGACAACGCAAGCTTGTCGACTGCAAAACTCTCCTCAATGTCTCAGATTCGTACTCACCTCCTCAGAGTTCCCTCCTCTCTATTCGTCTACCGTTTACCGAGCCACCGTTTCAGCGCCTTCTTCAGAAGTTTCCTGAGCTCACCCTTCCACCTTCGAAGGACAGGCCCATTAAACATAGTGTGGTGCATCGGATCGAGACAACGGGAGGTCCTGTATTCTCACGGCCACGCCGTCTAGCACCGGATAAACTCTCTGTTATGCGTGATGAATTCCAATTCATGATTGATTCAGGCATTTTTAGGCTTTCCTCTTCTCCGTGGGCCTCTCCACTTCACATTATGCCCAAATCCACGCCAGGGGAATTCAGAGCAGTTGGGTATTACATAGCTATTAACGTTGTAACAATTCCTGATCGTTATTCCTTGCCATACTTAGCCGATTTTACCTCTTCTCTCCATTGCTGTACGATTTTTTCTCGCTTGGATCTGGTTCGTGCTTTCAACCAGATCCCTATTCACCCAGATGATTTCGCAAAGACCACTCGGTTTGGTGGTTTTGAAATGGTCAAGATGCCATATGGATTGCGTAACTCTGGTCAAACTTTCCAGCGTTTTATGGATCAAGTCCTTAGGGGTCTTGCATTTGTATTTTCCTACATCAATGACCTCCTAATATCATCTTCCTCGCTGGAGGAACACATTTCTCACCTTCGCCAAGTTTTTTTCTCGTCTTTAGGAGTACGGTATCGTACTAAACACCTCCAAGTGCCTCTTTAGGGGCCTGCAACTCTCATTCTTGGGGCACCATGTCTCGAGTGCAGGGATTAGCCTACTCGAAGATAAAGTTAGCGCGATGCGAAACTTTTCTCGTCCTACATCACGCAAACAAATCAGGAGTTTCTGTGGCATGGTCAATTTCTACCACAGATTCATCCCTAAATGTGCCCAGGTCATGCAGCCTCTCAACTCTATGCTCACCAAGACCAAAAAGAACTCTCCTCTTGAATGGTCCGCTGAGGCGTGCTATTCATTCCCTCGCACCAAAGAGGCTATTGCCCGCGCTTTGGAATTGGCTCATCCTTCTCCAGGAGCCCCCATCAGCGTCGCCTCATATGCATCCTCAACCCACGTAGGTGCAACTTTGCAGCAGAAAGTTGGTGACCAATAGCAACCTCTTGCTTTCTTCTCTCGCGCTCTTACAAACCCTCAAGAGATATTCAACGTTCTCTCGAGAACGCATCGGAATATATCTCGCTGTCCGCCACTCCCGCTATCGTTTGAAAAGGCGTGAATTTACCATTTTTACTGACCATAAGACCTTGGTCGGTGCATGTTCGTCTCGTAGTACTTCGTCAGTACACACTGCAGTTGACACTCGTCATATTGACTTCATCCTGCAGATGACGAACGATATTCGCTACGTTCCTGGTTCTTCAAACGTCGTACCGGACGCGCTCTCTCGCATTTCAGCGATTTCGGGCACGCAACTCTCCTACACTGCGCCCATCGATCATGCAACAATAGCGCTTGCCCAGAAACAAGATGAAGACACGCAAACACTGCGTCACTCTTCTCAACTCGACGTCCGCGAGATGGACTTGCCTGACAGTCCTTCCAGGCGTATCCTGGTTGACTATTCAATTCCTGACTGTCCTCGTCCTCTCATTCATCTCGCTTACTGTCGACACATCTTCGACCAAAATCATGGCCTCTCTCATCCTGGCGTCAATGCCACTCGCAAGCTCGTTGCACAACGCTTCGTTTGGCCAGGTATGAATGCCGACGTGGCCAAATGGACTCGATCATGCCTGCCATGCCAGCGTGCTAAAGTACACCGCCACACAAAAGCTCCTTTGGTCCCTTTTCCTCTTCCTTCGTCACGTTTGACGCCGTTCACATCGATTTAGTAGGTCCTCTTCCTTAGTCCCGTGGTTGCAATTATCATCTCACCATGATCGATCGTTTTACTCGCTGGCCAGAGGCGGTTCCTATCTCGGACATCAGAGCTTCCACTGTCACTCAAGCCTTCGTCTCAGCATGGGTTGCTCGTTTTGGTGTTCCCTCAACGTTCATGACTGATCGTGGCAGCCAGTTTAAATCCCACTAATGGGATGCACTCATGTCAGTCCTTGGCTCCTTTCGCCTTCGTACTACAAGCTATCACCGTCAGAGTAACTCTAAGGTAGAACGTCTGCATCGGACCATCAAAGCAAGCTTACGCTCCACCGATCCAGACATCACTTGGGTGGACAAGCTACCTTTGATTCTCCTTGGCATTCGCTCGTCCTTGAAAGAGGATTTGGCTTGCTCTGCAGCGGAATTAGTTTATGGTACTTAACTTCGTCTACCCAGTCAATTCTTTTCTTTCTCTGACCGCCCTCTACCTTCTCACCTAGATCCTTCTTCATACGTACATAACCTTGTACGGGTGATGGCTGAAATTAAGCCAACTGCCCCTAGAGTTCCTGCTAATTATAAAACCTTCGTGCCGAAGGAGATGACAACATGCTCTCATGTTTTCGTCCGTCGCGATTCTGCTCGCACTTCGTTACAACCAGTCTATGACGGAACCTTTCTCGTTATCTCCAGGAAGCCGAAATTCTTCGTCCTAAAGCTTGGCACCAGACAAGATACTGTCTCTATCGACCGCCTAAAACCCGCTTATACCAAATATGTTCGTCTAGAACCACAATCACCTCATTCTCCTCCTACTATATCCCTTTATGGTCCAGTAATCCCCCCAAAACAACCTAAACCCCACCTTTTTGACTACTGCCTCTCCAACTCCACCTTCCGTTTTGCTGCCTCCTCCTCCTTTGTTGCAGGAACCCTCGTCGGCAGAAGTGGATAGTCAGGAGCAAATCTCCCCCCCCCCACTGGTCACTCCATCAGCGGACAACGGGACTCAAGACTCCCACATCCCGCTTGACGGCATCTCGGAAGGAACCAGCAAGCGGATCACCTTCGCTCCGTCAACCTTCCGGTCGCGTCATCAGGAGGCCTCGTCTGTACTCGGACTTATAAACTCAAAATAGTAAAAAGGGAGGGTAACTTTCTTAGGGGGGGGGGATTGTTATAGCAATGCCTCTGGGCATTCCTATAATAAAAACCTCCTGGGAAATTTAAATATATATATATATATATATATATATATATATATATATATATATATATATATATATATCATTTATTATGTATAAAATTCATTCAATTATTTTACTTCAACTTTGTTAATTTAATCATTCAATTATTTTACTTTAACTTTGTCAATTTAATCTTTCAATTAATTTACTTCAACTTTTGTAAATTAAATCATTTTATGTATGTTAAACTTAATAAGTAATTAATTAATTTATTTTACTTGTCAATTCAATTAACGTATACTGTTCCAAACAACATCTCTTAAATTTCACACACAAACAAACAAACACACGTTCCCAGCTCGATCAAAATAGCACGCTATTCCGCCCACTCGCCTCGCAGTTTTCTTCGTATAAAGGTCGGTAATCATTCCTTCTACAATTATTCATTTACCTCCAAACAAATCATACTTAGTTAATTCCATTTTATCTCACAATTCTTTGCAAACGACCATACGAGAGTAGATCCTAATTATATTTACTTCTTATTGCAGCCCCAATTTAGTCCATCATAGATACTCTATATTATTATTTCACTATTCTTCACCATATTATTCCAGCATATTAATTTCACATACTTCAATTCTCTTCGCATCTTTTTACTGTAATCATATGTTAAAATATCTTACATTGTATACCTAACCTACTTATCTCATTGTACATTCGTTGATTTTATGAATATATTTATATTTGTGTAATTGTTTTTCTTAAAGCCCAAGTCATTATTCCCAAATTTATTTCGCTGTCGCCTTAGATCTAAAACTAACGTCAGACAACTTCGATTGAGGGCTTTAACATGTTCCATACAGATAGGAATAGGAAGAGAGGAGGAGGGGTTATTATTTATATTAAAGATAATCTCTAGTGTTGTGTAAACAGTACAATTAAATAAGATGATAACACAGAGTCATTATGGCTAAATGTAAAGGAAGGTAAAAACAAGCTTGTCTTAGGATTATTATACAGACCACCAAATCTTAGTAAGGAAGCTTCAAATCTTCTGTGGCAGGAGATTGAACGGGCATGTAGAAGTAAGCATATGTGTATAATTGGCGATTTTATTACAGAAATATAGACTGGGAAGCTCTTGTGGGTGATCAGGAGGCTGAGGAATTTTTTAATGTTGTCCAAGATAATTTTCTGAGGCAGATTATTAACGAACATACTGGATTTAGTTCTGACAAATAGGGAAGAAGTTATTAAGGATACTGAGATTGGAGGAAATTTGGGTAATGGTGACCATTGTGAAATTAGATTCAAGATGAAATGGAATGGTATTGATAGTAGCATGAACAATGTTAAAATTCCTGACTTTAGAAGAGCAAATTATAATGGGCTCAGGACTTACCTGGAGGCAGTTGTACAGAAACCAGGAGATGAAATCAATTCAGGAATAGATTCAATGATATCAGTTAGTGGAGACAATAATCACCAGGAGGAAGAGATTACAATTGAAGAGGAGTATGAAAGAATAATTGAGCAATTAATTACAGGTCAGATGATTAACATTCCATATAAGGAGATTAGGACTAAAAATAATGACCCAAAATGGATGACAGATAAAATTAAGCATTATATTGGCATTAAAAAGGGCATTTATAGGAAAATAAAAAATGGAGAGGATCACTTAAGGCAGAGATATAATGAACTAGCAAGAGATGTTAAAAGGTTAGTTAGAGTAGCAAGGAGAAATTATGAAATTAAAGTGGCAAATAGGGAAAAGGAAGATCCTAAAAGTTTTTATCAATTATACAAAACTAAGGTTAGAGATAAAATAGGCCCACTTATAGATTCCAATGGAGAATTAGTGAGTGATAGAGACTCAATGGCTGGAATGCTAAATGACTTTTTTCTCTCAGTATTTACACAGGAGGATACTCTAAATATACCCGAGGTGTCAATGATCTTTCTGGGTAATGATGAAGAGAAATTAAAGGATATCTTGATCACAAAGGAGATAGTGACAAAGGAAATTGATAAAATCAAAAGTAGTAAAGCACCCGGTCCTGATGAGGTCTTTCCTAGAATTTTGAAAGAATGTAAGGATGTGTTAAGTGAGCCCCTAGCATGCATCTTTAGAAAATCATTGGAGAGTGGCATTGTGCCAGTGGCATGGAAGAAAGCCAATGTGATACCTATATTTAAGAAAGGGGATAAAACAAATATGTCTAATTACAGACCAGTAAGTTTGACATCAGTGGAGGGGAAAAGGATGGAATCTATTATAGCAAGGAATATTAGAGATCACTTGGATAAGCATAAGTTGATAAAAGAATCACAGCATGGCTTTAGTAAGGGTAAATCCTGTCTGACTAATTTGCTGTCTTTTTATAGTAAGGTGTATGAAGCAGCAGATAATGATGAAAACTATGATATTTTATACTTGGACTTTAGTAAGGCTTTTGATCGAGTGCCACACTTACGGCTTCTGAGCAAAGTTAAAGCACACGGGATCGATGGCAGTATATTTAGGTGGATTCAGTCATGGCTTGGTGACAGACAGCAAAGAGTTAGTATAGATGGAGTTAAATCTGAGGGGGGGTGTGTTAGCAGTGGAGTTCCGCAAGGATCTGTTTTGGGTCCCTTGCTATTCTTAATTTATATTAATGATCTTGACATAGGTATAAGTAGTGGCCTGAGTAAATTTGTTGATGATACTAAGCTAGGTAGGGCCATTAGGGCTGATTCTGATGCTGTTGTAATGCAGGAGGAATTGACCATTCTGTCCAATTGGGCCGAGAAATGGCAAATGAAGTTTAACATAGACAAATATAGTGTACTTAGTATAGGTAGAAATAATCCAATGAATAGTTATAAATTAAATGGGAGAAATTTAGGGAGGACCGATTGTGAGAGGGACTTGGGTATTTTGGTAAGTTCAGACCTTCGTCCTAGAAAGCAATGCCTAAATGCTAAGAATAAAGCTAATAGGATATTGGGATTCATTAGGAGGAGTGTAAGCAATAAGAGTGCTGAAGTCATTCTAAAACTGTATCTGGCGCTAGTTAGGCCTCATCTAGACTATGCAGTACAATTTTGGTCACCATATTATAGGAAGGATATTGATTTGCTTGAGTCTGTGCAGAGAAGGATGACAAAGATGATTGGTGGGCTAAGGAACTTACCTTATGGTGAAAGGCTCAGAAAACTAAATCTATATACATTGGAAAGGAGAAGAGTCAGAGGGGAATTGATTGAAGTCTTCAAATGGGTAAAAGGATATAATAAAGGGGATCTGGGTAAGGTTCTTATACTTAGTGAACATGACAGGACACGTAGCAATGTGTTTAAGCTTGATAAGTATAGGTTTAGGAAGGAGATTGGGAGGAATTGGTTTACAAATCGTGTGGTAGATGAATGGAATAGGCTCACTAGACATGTGATAGAAGCCTCCTCTCTGGGTAGTTTTAAGAATAGATTAGATAAATATATGAATGAAGCTGCTAGATGGGACTGACTTTTTTATGTACATATGTATATATTTTTCTAAGGAGTGGGGAGATTATTTTGCGGTTGCATGAATGGACATAATCCTCTGGATGCATTTTATGTATATTGTAGATTAGATCTGACGAACTCCTGTAAAGGGTGACAATGTTGATGACTTTTCTCTGGTAAGAAATCTTTTGTGTGTTGACTGGAGCAGGAGCTGCCAAGTGTAGGCTGTGAATGGTCTTTTGCAGTCTCCTTCTTTTCTTATGTTCTTCTTATGTTCTAAACAAATTTATGGTTATGGTTTTCGAAACGCTATTTAGGCTGAGTTATTAACAAGATAAATCCCATAGATAACCATACACTATAAGGTTAATTTTCGTAAGTTAATTTTAGTACACAAATGATAACTGATGAATTCAATATCTATGGTATACAGACAATATGAAAGATAAGTAAGCGATTGAGTTTAAAATATAATACAAGTAATATAATTATGCGATTACAAGTTAGTCCTCTGAGTACACGACCATGAATATATGAATGTATATATAATTATAATTACGCGAGTACAATTATTTACATGAGATTATACGACTAGGAATAAAGGTGAATATAATTATGCACATACACGAGGGATATACGTGAGCATACAAGAATAAATATTAGCGTATAAATATACTTATGTGATGTAAGTGTTGTAAGTATAATTATTAGAATAGAATTATGATGGAGGGGGAATTGGGGTCTTATACGAAGCGATGTTCTTCACAAGTGTACTGAGTACAGAGCTTCAAGGCAAATGGTAAAAGGCGTGTGTTTGTATGTGCGTGCTCATGTAGGGAAAATATAAAGAAAATGTACTTTTAATGTATTAGGGTGAAGTTACACTAAATATTCTCGCGTTACAAATTAATTGATTGATTATATTTCGGATGATAATTATATATTATATACATATAAATGTAATTTTCCCAAGATTATTATATTTATAGGAATGTCCCAGGGGGCATTGCTATAAAGGCAATGGCATCACATATGCCTGTAATTGATGTCGAGATTAGAGGCTGCACTGTGAAAGCATTGGTGGATATGGGTTACACAAAAACTGTTATTTGTAATAGGTTAGTTAATCATTGTTCTGAAGAATAAGGTTTAATTGCTTTTGATGGGCATGAAGTGAAGTGTAGAGAGTGTTGTGTCATTCAAGTGATAGTGAACAAAGTTGAATTAGAAGTACAGGCAATTGTGAGTTAATGTAATATTAGGAATAGACATAATAAATCAAATGCGTGGTGTCCATGTAGGAGATAAGGTGATATTTGGCATAATGCATGTGCTGCAAGTGTTGAAACTGTACAATTAGAATTTAAAAAATCAGTGCATTTAGAAGAGACAATCCTGGCTAAGGATTTTAAAGCACATTTTGATGCCACCCATTGGACGGTTAAGTTGTTTTCAGAAAAAAATGAAGAGCATGTATTAAAAAAAAATATATAATTGTATTGGCAGATATTTGCAAGGCAGAAAAAAGGAAGAGTTTGAAAAAGAAATAAACTGTGGATTGCCGAAGGCATCTTAGTCCCGTGGAAGGAGAAGGTGGAAAGTGGCATCTTGCCCATAATGGAATTGGAACAGCCAACAAAGAACAAGATAAGACCCGTTATAGACTATAGAGAGTTAAATAATTTCTTTATTTAAGGGAAAGAAGAAGACAGCCGTCCAATTCTAATGGATTCTCACTGGCATCACTGATAACATGGCGTCACCCGAAAAAGGTCACAAGGGGGTGTGGAAAACACCTAATAAAAATGGGGAAAAGAAAAGGACTAAACGAAGACCCCCCACACACACATACGCACACTTAAATTACAGGCACGTGACACACATTCTAAAAAACAAGGGCGGCTGGGGCAATAAACAAATGAAATACGCAAGCCGCACAGGAGAGTACAAGACAAAAGATAAAACAATAAATCCAAAGACAAAAAGGAAAGGACACTTACAAAATGGATGAAACACCACTTCGCGATAAAAATGTAAGGAGGGAGGGCAACTGAAGGGAGTCCTCTACTAAAAGAGAGCGAAGCGAAGTGAGCCATAGACAACTCGCCACGCAAAAGGGACAACCAGGGACAACCTGGCCTCCACCCAAAACTAAATACAAGGATGACTCGCGTGTGCTCAATTCCCAACGGGCAAAGAGCAACCTCTTAAGACCGGAGTTGCTGAGAGCTATAGGACCAGGGACGGACAGAACATTTCATAAGACAGCTTAGAAAGGGGGAACGAATCCCATTCTCTCTGCCGCAAACGAAAGATATACGCCCTGATTACGGGGTAGGAGTCCCTAAAGGGTAGAGGGGCAGCATCCGGGACCTCGAGGGCGGCCGAACAAGCCAGCCGATCGGCCGCCTCCTCGTTACCCAGAACCCCAACATGAGCAGGAGCTCAACAGAACGCCGCCCTGTAACGGGAGTCATTTCTAACCAGCCAGGAATGAATCCGTAAAACCACAAGGTGGGTGGACGTAAAAAAACGAACCGCCTCCAAAGCAGGCCAGGAATCGCTATAAAAAATAAAATCCGAAGAATTAAGGGATAAAATCAAATTAAAACCCCCCAAAATGACCGCCAAGTCAGCGGTAAAAACGGATGCTACAAGAGGGAGGGCGGACCGAAGGGACTCCGTAGAGGGCACCGCGGCCGCCCCAACACCAAGGTCGGACTTCGAGCCGTCAGGATAGATGGAACACTAGTGCGCATGAGAACACGCATGTTCAAGAAACAGGCACTTTAATAGACGGTAGTCAGTAGACCCTTTGTCGAAACGCCAGAAAGCAGTACATACGAGGGGCGGTCAATAAGTTTTGCGAATCGGTAGGGCAAAACAGAGGAAGGGGGATGGCTGTTTGTGGGGGTGTTAGGACAAGTTCTGACAAGTGAGGACCTGCAGCCGCACGCTCCTGCCTTGTCTATTTAAGAAGCAGTAGCTGATCGCAGATCGTCAGTCACAAATTTTTCAACAATGGAGAAGGTTGAGCACCACGCAGTGGTCAAATTTTTGACCAAGGAAGGCAAGAATGCAAAAGAGATCCATGAATGCATGGTTGCATTATACACCGACACCGCCCCTTCCTATGCAACCATTGCTCACTAGAATAGGGAGTTTCGCCATGGTCGTGAGTTCCTTGAAGATGACCCCCGTCCAGGACGCCCGTCAGACGTGACAGACGAGGACAAGGTGGCCCGTGTGGAGAGGAGGATCCTCGAAAATCGACGGGTGAAGGTCAAAGAAATTGAGCGAGAACTTGGAATATCACATGGAAGTGTTATCAACATCATCCACAACAATTTGGCCATGACCAAGGTCTCTGCCTGTCGGATCCCTAGAAACCTCACGCCCCATGATCGACGTCAACCTTTTCAAAGTTTGGAGGAGTTGGTGCTCTTGTACAACCAAGACCCAGCCGGATTCGAGTCACGCATAGTGACAGGTGATGAAACGTGGGTCCATCACTGGGATCTCGAAACCAAGCTCGAAAGCATGGCTTGGAAGCACAGGGGCTCTCCGACCCCCATCAAGTTCTGGACCCAACTCTCAGCCGGGGAGATCATGGCCACCATCTTCTGGGATTCTGAGGGAGTGTTGATGGTGGACTATGCGCCTCGTGGAAGGACCATCACAGGCCAATATTACGCCGAGCAATTAGCTGGGTTGAAGATATGCATCCGTCAGAAACGGTGCGGCAAGTTGACACGCAGTGTCCTGCTCCTCCACGAAAATGCACCTTTCCACAAAGGCCAGAGTTGCACAAGCTGCCCCGCGCGAGTGCGGATTCGAGGAACTCTTGATCCCCCCCTACAGTCCAGATCTGGCCCCTAGCGACTACTTGTTATTCCCAGAGATCAAGGCTGCACTGCGTGGACGCCGGTTTGGGGACGATGAAGATGTCCAGCTCGCCATCCAGGAGTGGATTGAACAGCAGTCGTGAGATTTCTGGTTGTCGGGAATTCGAAGCCTCAGGGACAAGTGGCGCTAGTGCATTGAAGTCGAGGGTAGTTATATTGAAAAATAATTAAACACTTTTCCTCATATCTCGTTTCCTTATATCCGAGTTGCAAAACTTATTGACCGCCCCTCGTACCTCAGGAGGGCGAACGCTCCAAGACGGAGACGGCGGGAATGGGATGGCCAACACCCCGGGAATATCTAGGGAGGTGAGGTGGTCCCCAATCTGGAACTCAAGATGCCGTGGTAGAGATGGCCGCTGATCAAAAGATGCCGAAGAGGGCGAGGCAAAAAGGCACTCATGGACAGGGGAGGAAGGGTACTGCTGAACACGAAACAGAGATCGTAGGCACACCTGCAGCCGATGATATCACAATGGATCGTAGGCATACCTGCAGGCGGTGATATCGCAAGGGAAGCACGCCGGCCTCCACAAAAAGGCTAGGGATAGGCGAGATGCGTAAGGCTCCACTACTGAGACGGACCCCAAGCGAACGAATAGTCAAGCAACTTCAAGGCCAAAGGAGACGCTGAAGAGTACACCTAGCAACCCTAGTACAGCCGGGATTGAACCAGCGCCGAATAAAGTGACCATAATGTGCGTCTATCACTACCCCCAAGTGATGTGGGATAAAACCCGAAGTAAATTACATAGCCTTCAAACAGTAAGCATTCAAGCGACGCAAATGGGGCACCCAAGTGAGCTTTCTATCAAGCGTTAAACCCAAGAACTCAAAAACGGTGACATACTCAATCGTCGTGCCATCCAAAAAGAGGGTAGGGGCACTAACGACCCCACGAACCTGATAAAAATGCATGGCCTTCGTTTTGGTGGCTAAAAAAACGGAAACCCTTGGATACAGCACGACCCGACACGGCATCAATTGCCAGCTGTAATCGACGGGCAGCAGAAGGCAAGCGGGGAGATGAACTAAACAACGCCAAGTCATCCACAAAGAGAGAATCCGAAACCCCACATGTAAGAGTGGACACCAAACTATTAATGGCAACGGCGAAACATGTCACACTTAAAACACCTCCCTGGGAACACCCTCCTCTTGAACCCGCAAGCCTGAGAAACGGACCTTAAAATTACGGGACAAACAAAATTCTTGAATAAAAACCTGTAAAAAAAAACCATCATACCCCAATCATATAACACGTAAAACACCATACCTCCAGGTGGTGTCGTAGCCCTTATCAATGTCGAAAAACACCTCTAACACCTGTTGACTGGAGAAAAAATGCCTTAAATTGAGTCTTCCAAACGGATGAGGTGGTCAAGAGTACTACGACCGCTGCGAAAACGCACTGAAATGGGAAGAGGAGCAAGTTGGACTCCAAAAACCAAGTGAAGCGAACTTGAACCATCCTCTCGCATAACTTACTTAGGCAGCTCGTAAGAGCAATCAGGTGATAGTCAGTGGGGTCTAGACCGTCCTTACCGGGCTTGGGAAAGGGTAGAACAACCCCTACACGTCAGGAGGGCGGATAAATCCCTTTGACCCCAAAAGTTGTAAAGGTCAATCAAAAATAACTCGGAGTGGGGATGAAGGCGACGGAGAAAGTCGTAGTGAGTGCAATCATCACCGGGAGAGGTGGAACCACAGTGAGACAAACCATCCCACAGCTCATAGACGGAAAAGAGAGCATTATAAGAGTAGGTGTTGTACGTGGTAAAATTTAAAAGGCGAGAGTCTATAGCGGCTTTATGATCGAGAAACCGTTGATGATAGCTATCAGCGCTACTCACCAAAGCAAAATTGTCAGCCAGAGCATCGCTGACCAATTGGCCATCTGACACAAGCAAGCCTCCGATATCGGGAGTGGGTATGGCCTGACCAGCGTAGCGACCACGGATCTTATTTACTCGCTTCTAAATCCGAGTCAACCACGTGGACGAATAGATGGAAGATACGTACCGGCGTCAACACTCACGGCGGGCACGACGGACGGTCCTCTGGCGGATGGCATGAACCTGATTCCGAAATACCCTATTTGAGAGGGTCGGGTTCCGCCTATAACCGGAATGAGCCAACTGATACGCAGAAATAGCCGACGCGCAAACCCTCGACCACCAGGGGAAGGTAGAGTGCCCCGCAACAGTGCTCAGCAGCCTCGAAAATATGGTACGTAAAATGTGAGACCGCTGAATCAACGATATCGAAGAAACCCAGGATGGCAAAGGTAAAGGAAGCCTCCAGGAACCCAACCCGATTTCCTCGCCGCATATCTCAACGAGGAGGGAGGGAAAGGCACGGGCCAGGAATGGCAGCCGACAGGATGATCGGGAAGTGATCACTTCAGGAAAGGTCGTCCCGAATCGACCACCGGAAATCGAGGAAACAGTTGGGCGAACATAAGGACAAGTCTACATCAGTAAAAGAATCCGTTTGAACATGGTAAGTAAGATCTCCGGAATTTAAAAGACAATGCGAAGTGGATAATAAAATGGACTCAACCACACCACCCCGGGAATTGCGGGCAGTATCACCCCAAGACGGGTGGCGAGCATTAAAATACCAAGTAATAAAAACGCGTTAGGTAACTGACCTGTGAGCTTTAAAAGGTTAGACCGATTCAAATTCAAATCCGGGGGGATGTACACAGAGCAAAGAGTTAAAAGCTTGGAGATAAAAACCCTGGCAGCAACAGCCTGCAAGGTAGTACGAAGGAGAAGTGGCGCAGAAAATAGCGGAAAGGAAATTAAAGGAGTCACCCCAAGACGGGTGGCGAGCATTAAAATACCAAGTAATAAAAACGCGTTAGGTAACTGACCTGTGAGCTTTAAAAGGTTAGACCGATTCAAATTAAAATCCGGGGGGATGTACACAGAGCAAAGAGTTAAAAGCTTGGAGATAAAAACCCTGGCAGCAACAGCCTGCAAGGTAGTACGAAGGAGAAGTGGCGCAGAAAATAGCGGAAAGGAAATTAAAGGAGTCACCCCAAGACGGGTGGCGAGCATTACCAAGTAATAAAAACGCGTTAGGTAACTGACCTGTGAGCTTTAAAAGGTTAGACCGATTCAAATTAAAATCCGGGGGGATGTACACAGAGCAAAGAGTTAAAAGCTTGGAGATAAAAACCCTGGCAGCAACAGCCTGCAAGGTAGTACGAAGGAGAAGTGGCGCAGAAAATAGCGGAAAGGAAATTAAAGGCGAAGCCTTTAATTTCCTTTCCGGACACGGGAGGGTGGAATTAAACACCCGGAAGTGCGAAAGCACCGGGAAGGGACAAGTCCCAAGCTTATTTTCTTGCAAACAGACCACCAAGGGCCGAAAGCTAGAAGAAAGAGCTGGAGTTCCTCCCACTTGGGAAAAAAACCTTTGACAATTCCACTGTAGGATGTCGTCTCGACACCAACGTCGTGATTCTAGTCACAAAAACCGACCAAGGTTCCCGACGTCAAGAAGACCCAGAGGGCAAAAGGGGCAGATCGCGGTGAGTCGGAGACGCACCCGGAACGAAATTGGCCACGTGACCGGCGGGAGACGACAGCTGAGATCCAGACCGAACCCGGGCTCATGGACGGAGGGAAGGGAAGATCGAGCAGAGACGGACGAAAACTAAGATGCGAAGAACATGAAACAGAAGACGGAACATGAACAGAGGGTGAGAAGGGAACAGGGTCAGAGGGTAGGGAGGAAATTGGGTCAGATGGAGAGTGTCGTAGAATGGACTCTCGACGATATACCATATATAACTATTCGTTGAGGGAACTTCTTTAATTATCTTTAGAGTGCGTGGATGTCTGGCTGGCCGATATTATGTATCTTCGATATGCTTAAGAAGTGGAACTGAGCTCAAGGATAATAATATTGCTATCATTAATAAAATAGAGTTTTATTAATAATAACTATCAACAACACACAAAACGGAAAATATTGACATAAACAGAGAATGGAAAGGGTCGTGGGGAATCGAGCTAATCCGAGGATTAAAAGATTTAAAAAGGTAAAACAAATATAAAGTTAAAGAGATGGGATGGTTCGCTAAACCATTTAAAGCACAGGATAGAGTTGACAAAAGGGTTAAATACTCAAAGGTAACGTTCGGCTTACGTAATTATACTTGTTGTGCAGAGGAAGGCGACGTGAAGGAATTTTCGGTCCGATGGCGAGTTCCAGCCGAAGGGGGGGGGGGAATTAAATGATCCTGACGTGGTGTCTTGGGAATGAGAACCGTTTCTTTACGAACGGCTTGAATAACAATGGCTGTTCTACGTTGTTCTCTTCTGAACAACAGGGGGGGGGGGTGAGAACCGTCTCTTGTCTACGGGCTCGAGAACAATGACTGTTCTAATGTTGTTCTCTTCTGAACAACAAGGGGGAAGGGTGAGAACCCTTTCTTGGCGAACTGGCTCAAAAGAACAATGGCTGTTCTATGTTGTTCTCTTCTGAACAACAGGAAGGGGGGCTGAGAACCGTTTCTTGTCAACGGACTCGAACAAACAATGGCTGTTCTAACGTTGTTCTCTTTCTGAACAACAGGGGAAGGGTGAGAACCGTTTCTTGGCGAACGGGCTCAAACGAACAATGGCTGTTCTACGTTGTTCTCTTCTTAACAACAGGGGGGGGGGGGGTGAGAACCGTTTCTTGTCAACGGGCTAACAAGAACAATGGCTGTTCTAATGTTGTTCTCTTTCTGAACAACAGGGGAAGCCTTGTGGACTTGGCGTCACGAAAGGCTCGAACCTTGGCACTCAAGGGATATTGTCCTCCTTCTGGACAAGTGATGGTGAATCTCGAGGTCAAGGTCCCTTGGCGCACAAGGTGAGAGTGGCTCGTAGTGATGTTTCGCGACAAAAATCTGGATCTCCAATCTGATCTTAGTGGTAAAGTTTCCATATAAATAGCCGGGACATCTCCTTGGCGTGGGGGACAATGGAGTGGTAGCTTCGAGGGAATGCACAGCCGAGCCTGAGAACAATGGCCTTATCTGCCCATAAGCCTAACTCAATCCTTGTTTAAACATTGACTCAGGTGGCTGCGATAAGGTGCCCAGCTTCGAAGCGAAGATGCACGTGGGTAGCATCGTGGTTTTAAATAACATGTGATAGTGGTTGAAATTAACGCGGCCTCAACCCGTTCTATCACAGAGAGGAAGGAGCGGGGTCAGAAGGTGAGGAGGGAACAGGGTCAGAAGGAGATGAAGAAACAGGGGCAGGGGCAAGGAAGAGGCTGGCGTGGGATGCAGGGAAGACGAAACTGGGGTAGGAGGCAAGGAAGGGGGAACTGGGGTAGGAGGCAAGGAAGGCGGAACAGGGGTAGGAGGCAAGGGAGACGGAACTGGGGGAGGAGACATCGAAGACGGAACAGAAGTAAGGGGCAAGGAAGAAGGGACCGCGGGAAAGAGGACTTATTGAGAGGCGTAGTACGAGAACCAGAAGTCTGCGACATTTGAGAGATATTTTTTTATTACTACCCATCTAAAGTAAGGTATAAAAGGGGGTTCGAACTCGTGCAGTGCAGTTACTGTCTACCGTCGCGACACCTACTCGGATGAGCGCCGGCCCAACAAGGAGGGTAAGCCCGTCGACCCCTGACCCAACCATCGTTTATAAATGGCCGATCAGCCTCAGAAATTACCAGTTGGGAAAGCACAGATCCCTAAGAGCGCCACTCAGGCACCCACCAAACAAAACAGGCAGGACCCAGCAATAGAGTCGCGTCTCCTGACGGACAGCTCTGATACACCGAGATGGCCAAACAAACGAGAATTGGTACAGGAGATGAGGTAGGTGTTAGCGGAAGAATAAAAAAGAATGCCAAGCTGGGGCCGGACGGGGCCCTGAGTCCCGTCAGCACGGCAGCCAGGAGAGCAAATCGCCGTGCCCGTTACGTGATTTTAGTGATTAAGTAGGACTGTGGCGAAGGGTTCCCTTTTCTTGGTTGGTTTGCATTTTCACTGTTCTGGCATTTGAAGGAGAGACCAGTTTGTTATGATTTCCCTCAGGGCTGTCAGTAGTGGTCTATTGTTGTTGTGTCACAGTTTGTTGTTGTTCTGTTGCCTGTCATTGATATCAGCTGGCTGCTTATTTTAGGTTGTGAACTCAATGATGGTTGTTAAGTTGATTTTGCCCTTCATTATGTTTGGTTTAGCTGTCTTTCATATTATGTGCATTTTTCTGAGAAGAGGTGAGTAAAAAAAAATCATTTATTTGTATTTAACTACAGTATACACAGTGGGATGTGCCAAATCTACAGTACAACAGAATCAGTATACTACAGTATTGGTCTGTAAAATCTTCTGATAGTGTACAGTACTGTGATGTACGATCTTCAAATACTATATAGTACCCTACATCATTACCAAGAAGAAATACATAAAACTACAGAATTATGAAGAAATATATACAGCAAAGTTAAATGATATTAGAAATTATATTGGGTTGAGGAATTCTTGCGGTTTTATCAAATTTATTCATTACCATTAATAATTTTAGAAAAACTTAATTTTTAATTGATAACAATATGCAATTTAATCAATAATGTATTTTCCGTTGTTATTTACGACTTCTTCCCAACGTTCAACTATTTTTTCGATGCCTCTGCAATAAAAATCTCTGAATTTTGACTCGAAAAAATCGTTTAGCCAGGTTCTTAATTCCACATCAGTAGTGAACGAAACGCCGTGCAAATTGTTGGAGAGCGATCGGAACAGATGAAAATCCGATGGAGCCAAGTCTGGTGAATATGGAGGATGTGGCAGGATTTCCAAATTAAGCGTTTGGATGGCGTCCTTTCTCATATTGGCAATGCGAGGACGAGCATTGTCGTGTTGCAGAAGGACTCCATAACGTCGTAGAGGTCGCTTTTCACGAATAGCTTTGGCGAGTCGATACATTTGTTGAACGTAGAGTTTTGCATTGACAATCTCGTTGTTTGCAAGGAGCTCATAAAAAATGATGCCTTCACAATCACACCACACACACACAGGTTCGTCTTTCGTGGATGAAGTCCTTGCTTTAATCGCGGAAGTGGTTTTTTATTGGGGTTAAGACATTGTTTTCGATGGTTCATGTTTACATAAGCACACCACTTTTCGTCGCCAGTGATGATGCGGTGAATAAATCTGTCCTTATATCCACGAGTAGCCTTGTGACGAGCAAGCGAACCTGCGGCAATCGTGGAGCGTTGAAGTTTGTTGCTTTCGCTCAAAGCGTGCGGAACCCATGCACGAGTTTTTTTTAACTTTCCCCATCGAATGAAGGTGATTCCCTACATTTTTCTAATCCCCCGGAATTGTACAGCCAATTCTCTAGTCGATTGACGAGGATTTTCATGAAGAAGGTCGTTTAATCGATCTTCATCCAACTTAATGAGGCGACCAGAACGTTCTTCGTCATTAAGATTGAAATGACCGTTTTTGAAACGCGAAAACCACCATTGAGCTGTCCTTTCTGATAATGCAATTTCTCGGTACACAGCACAAATATCGCGACGAGCTTTGTCTGCGTTTGCATTGTTCCCGTCACGATTGAAAATGAATAACAACAAGTGTCGAAAATGCGCCTTCTTTCAACTTGACATTCCATTTTGAGGGTACAGAACAAAAATTAAATTAACACAACTTTTGAATAAACCGCAATGACTTATTATTCAACTTCAAGACGTAACCTAAGCAAAATCATAATAGTCTACGTTGTTAAGAGACGTAACCTAACCTTTGCAAATTTTGGTCTCATTATTTATCATTGTTTCTTAATATGTGTACAAATCACGTCAACAAAACTTAAATCAACACAACATTAAAAAAAACGCAAGAACTTATTCCTCAACCTAATATATAAAATATTAATAAATCATTGCATGCTAAAAAAAATTTAGACAATCGAAAAAATCAGAATATTTTATAAAAAAATTCTTGATTTAATTAATTGATTAACTCATTTTTATTTATTCAATGCCAACCCTGAAAAAAAGTAAATGGAAATATAAGTAAGACTATATACTTACATGGTTAAATCGTCTAGTGCAGTGTTCTTTCTCCTCAAATTCCTCTTCTCCTCCCTCCCATTTTAATGCACTTTTAAAGTGCATATGAAATTATTAATAGTAAAATACTGAAGTTGTTTTTCTCCTTGTTTCAGCGAAAGCACAGTGCTTTATATGAGAGGAAAGCTAACCAGCACTAGTATTAACACTCTTGGGACTAGTCAGTCAACCATGGAATGATTTATTACACTATCAGACTCAAAGAAATATGCTGCCCATGATGCAGGTCAAAAGCAACTTGATGATGCGCTCGTGCTTTGTGACATGTGATATTGTGCCTTTTTCTGTTGTAGACAACCCATACTTTTGTGGTTTATTGAGTGCAGGCGAACCTCGCTACCAGATGCCAACACTCAAACACTTAGTGCAAAAAGTATCTGTATCACACTGGATATCTGGTCCAGCCGTCAAATGAGATCTTACTTAGGAATCACAAATCCCTATATCAGAAACTAGACTTTAGAAAATGTGGTACTGTTTAGTGCCCTAACAACAAAGTAACTATAACATAGTTAGATGAAACAGGTAGCCCGCCGTTCACTTTCATACTTAGGGAACATACATTTGCATGTAATTAGATAGATAGGTCGATAGATAATAGATAGACAAATAGATACGAATTAAACGCTTAACCAGTTAATAAAGTTATTTTTCCCCCAAAAGCTTAGGAATCTGTTATACGCTCAAGGACCCTTTTGTCTGACTTCATACGTTTGACGTCTTCTCAAATAATTCTCAAAAAAAAACTTAGGAATCTGTTATACGGCTAAAGACCTTTTCTGTTTGACGCCATACGTTTCCGGTGCCACCCACTTTTGAAGATAGGTTAGGAAAAAGTATATACCCGCCCTCTGGTCGTGAACACAGCAAATAAACAGGCAGTGTTTGAAATTAACCTGCCTTTCTTAGGTTAGTGATTGGTAAACACACTTAAAAACGTGTGAAAAATTCCTCTCACGTAATATAGGATTGGAAGATTTCCATTAAATTAGCCCACAGCTTGTCCTAAGTATTATCCTATTGGCAAACCTTTCATAATACAAAACCATTGTAAATTTTAGATCAGTAGGCATTCAGAGCAAATCTTGTATCTCGAATAAAGCTAAGGTTATACAGCTCCTTTTGCTCCCCGACACTTCGTCGTACCGGGTCTCGATCAAGAACGGGCACGCAAACGTCGAGTTGCCGTGACTACTGAGGGTCACCACACTTCTACTACGATCGAACCCCCTGCAAGAATCATTCTTTCACGTCAGATTGCACCGCTTACCAACTACTTGGCAGTCCTTATTCATCAACAAGGATTCCGTTGCGCCAACTGCCTGATCACCTTGACTTTGTGCCCCATCTACCAACTGAGGGTCATTGGCGCCATCGTTACATGGCCAGAAGGGAGCACATTAACAGTATTGGCTTGCAAGCGCTTCCGTGGGCGCCATACTGCACGCAGAATTACGGAGGAGTACGAGGAGATTATAAAGGATAATTGTGCAAATATGATTTCTGCTTTTTTTTCTGACAGGATTCTCTGATACCACTACTGACACAGATGATGACACTGACTTGGAAGATGATTATTTTGATGGTACTGATACTGCTACACTATTTGAAGTGTTACTAACTCAGCATAGTTCCTGCTTTTCTCATACATTGCAGTTGGTGGTGAAAGATAGCCTAAAAAAAAGCAGGATAGATAAATATTACACTCAGTAAAGCATCAAAATTGATATCTTTTGTGCATAAATCAACAATAGACACTGATGTTCTGGCAGGGAAGAAAAAAATGGAATCAAGTTGTGCCACTTGCTGGAATTCACAAGTAAAAATGTGATCAGATCTATTTTGCGAGTGCCAGAAGAAAATTTAAGTAGTTTGGATGGTGCCCCAACCCTTGGAGCTTATGATTAAAATATTCTTCACGATTTGCTGAAAATCTTTTAACGCTTTGAGGATGCCACTGACTGTGTTCAACGACAGAACTCTGTTTCATCTAATTTAGTAATTTAGTAGTTTCACCTAGAACAGATGCAGTCAAAGTATAATAGTGCTTTGGTATTTGGACTGACGAAGTCGGTACAGAAACGCTTAGAGCTGTATGTAAATCGAAAAAAACATATCAACTAGCAACTGTATTGGATCCATGGTTTAAAATGGATTGGTGCTCTGACGAGGAGGAAAAGGCAAATTCGAAACCCTCTCTCATAATCACAGCGCAGTTTATGGCCAAAGAAGTTACAAGCACTACAAGCATGGATACTGGCACATAACTTCCACAAGATAGTTCAGGGCTCAGTACAGGGGATTCAGAACCAAAGAGGAAGAAGCTGTTTAGTTTTATGGTTTCTTCATCTCACCAACAGACATAACACAGGTGCAGGAGTCCATTAATATTGAAATTCAGCGATATCTGAGTCAGCCATGGATTTTTAATGAAAGAGGTGTAATAGAATACTTGAAGGAGTACATGGACACATTTCCAGCTCTAGCAAAGATGGCACAAAAATACCTGCCGTTGCCGCTTCTTCTGCACCAGTGGAAAGGATCTTCAGCATCGCAGGAAAAGTCTTCCGTCCGGAAAGATGTCGGCCTAGGGACACGAATTTTGAAGCCGAAATGTTTGTAAAATGTAATGATAAGTCCTACAAATAGCTAATACAGTATCAGTGTTATAATTTATTAAGTTATAGGTAATCAATTATGTTCATAACTAACCTGTTTCTTTCTTTAGGTTGAATATTAAATAGGTAAATAAAAAAAAAGTTGTAGTGTTTCGTAACGTGCGATGGTGCGCATAATGTATGAAGATGAAAATCTTGCAGTTCTTCTACTAACTGGACTCCTAGGTTTGTGAAACCAACATTATGCCACATATATTAATTGTTTGTTTGTGAAATGTACATGTGCCTATATTTGTGTGTGCTTATGTGAGAGTGTGTTCATTACATGTATCATTTTCTTTGTATACTTATGTTCTGTAATTGTTTATTTCAGTGAAAAGAAAGCCGAACTTTAGAACCTTCCTTAACCTTTGGGCAACTTCAATTTATTTCACTTAGAAGAATGGGACGTGGTCTTTGTTCCGATCGTTTGGATGTTCTTCCAACTGCACCAGAGATGCACAATTATTTAAACACTGGTTGTTTGTCTTCTCGAGGTAGAAAGCGTCAATTGAAGGTTCAAACGATTTGTATTTAGGACTTCTAGCTAATTCAGTTGCTCCTGAAAATTTTCAAATGTACTACTTCCGACGATGATCTTGCTGCTCTTAAAAGTGCCTTCATTCAACCTGTGAATGAGGTAGTGGCGCGACACAAGCTCGCGACTCGTAAACAATCAAATGGTGAAAACATTCATGAATATATACGAGTTCTTCAGACACTCAGTTTAGATTGCAATTTCCAGGCTGTGAATGCCGAAAAGTATATAAACGAGTATATTCGAGATGCCATTATTACCGGGCTTTCATCATTAAAAATTCGAACGAGACTTCTAGAAAACAAAACTCTTACATTATCTTCAACTGTTGCTCAAGCAAGAGCGTTAGAGATTGCCACAAGATATTCAGAGACCTATGCATCATTTACTTGTTAAGTGAGCCCCTAGCATGCATCTTTAGAAAATCATTGGAGAGTGGCATTGTTCCAGTGGCATGGAAGAAAGCCAATGTGATACCTATATTTAAGAAAGGGGATAAAACAAATATGTCTAATTACAGACCAGTAAGTTTGACATCAGTGGTAGGGGAAATGATGGAATCGATTATAGCAAGGAATATTAGAGATCACTTGGATAAGCATAAGTTGATAAAAGAATCACAGCATGGCTTTAGTAAGGGTAAATCCTGTCTGACTTATTTGCTGTCTTTTTATAGTAAGGTGTATGAAGCAGCAGATAATGATGAAAACTATGATATTTTATACTTGGACTTTAGTAAGGCTTTTGATCGAGTGCCACACTTACGGCTTCTGAGCAAAGTT
Organism: Ceratothoa steindachneri; assembly: GCA_963969495.1. NCBI lineage: Eukaryota > Metazoa > Arthropoda > Malacostraca > Isopoda > Cymothoidae > Ceratothoa > Ceratothoa steindachneri. The sequence continues at coordinate 110,468,400 of OZ018318.1, forward strand.
AAAACACACGGGATCGATGGCAGTATATTTAGGTGGATTCAGTCATGGCTTGGTAACAGACAGCAAAGAGTTAGTATAGATGGAGTTAAATCTGAGTGGGGATGTGTTAGCAGTGGAGTTCCGCAAGGATCTGTTTTGGGTCCCTTGCTATTCTTAATTTATATTAATGATCTTGACATAGGTATAAGTAGTGGCCTGAGTAAATTTGTTGATGATACTAAGCTAGGTAGGGCCATTAGGGCTGATTCTGATGCTGTTGTAATGCAGGAGGAATTGACCATTCTGTCCAATTGGGCCGAGAAATGGCAAATGAAGTTTAACATAGACAAATGTAGTGTACTTAGTATAGGTAGAAATAATCCAATGAATAGTTATAAATTAAATGGGAGAATTTTAGGGAGGACCGATTGTGAGAGGGACTTGGGTATTTTGGTAAGTTCAGACCTTCGTCCTAGAAAGCAATGCCTAAATGCTAAGAATAAAGCTAATAGGATATTGGGATTCATTATGAGGAGTGTAAGCAATAAAAGTGCTGAAGTCATTCTAAAACTGTATCTGGCGCTAGTTAGGCCTCATCTAGACTATGCAGTACAATTTTGGTCACCGTATTATAAGAAGGATATTGATTTGCTTGAGTCTGTGCAGAGAAGGATGACAAAGATGATTGGTGGGCTAAGGAACTTACCTTATGCTGAAAGGCTCAGAAAACTAAATCTACATACATTGGAAAGGAGAAGAGTCAGAGGGGAATTAATTGAAGTCTTCAAATGGGTAAAAGGATATAATAAAGGGGATCTGTGTAAGGTTCTTATACTTAGTGAACATGACAGGACACGTAGCAATGGGTTTAAGCTTGATAAATATAGGTTTAGGAAGGAGATTGGGAGGAATTGGTTTACAAATCGTGTGGTAGATGAATGGAATAGGCTCACTAGACATGTGATAGAAGCCTCCTCTCTGGGTAGTTTTAAGAATAGATTAGATAAATATATGGATGAAGCTGCTAGATGGGACTGACTTTTTTATGTACATATGTATATATTTTTCTAAGGAGTGGGGAGATTATATTTTGCGGTTGCATGAATGGACATAATCCTCTGGATGCATTTTATGTATATTGTAGATTAGATCTGACGAACTCCTGTTAAGGGTGACAATGTTGATGACTTTTCTCTGGTAAGAAATCTTTTGTGTGTTGACTGGAACAGGAGCTGCCAAGTGTAGGCCATGAATGGTCTTTTGCAGCCTCCTTCTTTTCTTATGTTCTGATGTACTTCTGGTCCTGTAGCTTCAGTAGAATCGCATGAGCTGGGCGCTGAAGTCTACTGTTCTAATTCTAATGCTGAGGGTTCGATCGAATTGTGCTGCAGCTCATTCGCTTCGAAAACCTAAAAAAAAATATTATTTCGGAAATTTCTCGCACTAGAACAGTGCTCCCTGCCCGGCAAGTGACCTTACTTGCTTTAAATGAAAGAAGAGAGGACATTTTTCGAAGGTATGCAAGTCATCTAAAAAGGAAGTCTCAGCATTAACCTCCAATCCCGTTCTCGCTAGTGTGCCATTAATTTTGAAAAGGTCATCTCTAGAAGTGGAGGTGAATAGCTATGTTCTCACTACTCTTTTAGATACCGGCAGTTCTGAAAACTTCATTTCAAAAGATGTTGCGACCTCCTTTAATTTCCATCTTAAACCTTATGAAGGCACTATATCTATGACCTCTACAAATTTAACATTCCAATCAAGGAATATTGAGGTTAGCATAAAAGTCGGAAGCCGTGAATACCGGACAGTACGTTTGTTGGTTTTATCTGAATGTTGTGCTGACATTATCTCAGAAATCCCCTTCTAAGCTAAACTTTGGAGGACCTCAACTTGACCTCGAAGTGTGCTCTCTTGCTTCTATGATTACCGATCCTCTAAGAGTTTTCACCAACTTATCATCTGATTGCAGACCAATCATTTACGAAGTCACGCAAATTTAAAACCTCTGACTCTGAATTTATTTGTTTTGAAGTAGCACGCATGCTCAAGGAAGATATCGAACCGAGCACCTCTTCCTGGCGAGTTCAAGTTCATGTGTCGAATCAATCAAAGAAAAAGTTACTACTTGACTATTCTCAGACGATTAACAAATTTACTTAGTTGGACGCGTATCCATTACTCAATGTTGAAGAATTGGTTAATAAGATATCAACCTATAAGATATTTAGCACCATCAACCTAAGTAGTGCTTATCATTGTGTTCCCCTTCCCCCTGAGGATATAAGTTACACTGCTTTTTAGTCGGATGAGATGCTTTTTCAATTTAAACGCTTATTTTTGGTCTAACCAACAGTGTTGTATGCTTTCAAAGAATTATGGACTATTTCATCAATAAAAATAATCTTGTGGAGATGTATGTTTACCTAGACGATGTTGTTGTTGTTCCCCGGAAGCCGGCACCACGTAGGTAAGACACCACACTGACTGGTTTCGATCATAACTTATGGAATGTGAAATGTTGTGGTGTTATCTGAGAGCTGGCAAGTTTGGACAATCTGCTTTGAGATGGACAGAGATCTGCATGGGTGTTCTTTATGCGGTGTTTGTAGGTGTTTAGTGACTGAGGTGTCCACAGAGAAGTCGTGTAAGATGTACTCTCTCCGGTAATACTTCAGTTTAGGGGTGCACGATAGGTCGCGCTGTTTCTGGGCTATGCTTTATGACGTCAGACGTCATAAGGCGAAGCCCTTTATTTCGAAAGGAACTAAAAATGTTAATTTGGGGCAGAAATAGTCTAAAGTAGGCGGCCCTATCGTATTTATTATTTCGACCAACGTGCAGAGCCGATCGCATGGTTATCAAAATAACCTAGACGATAGCGCCACCTAATTTAGGCTATTGCCGCTTAAAATTAACATTTTTTAGTTACTTTCGAAATTGGGGCTTCGCCACCCATACCTCCCCCCCACCCCCGCAACTTAGAAAACTCAGCTCGTAATATTCTTAATTCAAAAGGCTAACATTTAGGCGATTGCTAAATGTCGGCTTCGCTATCGTCGTCTTAAATTACCTAATAAATAATCACCACGGCAAAGGCTTAACCACCTCCACCTTTCACTATTATAATCGAGCCGTTCTTCTTTTCCCCACTTGTGCCAAATCTTCGTTTTTAAAGTGATGCCATGATCTGTACAAAGGCAATAAATTGACCCAGGTATTAGCAACAGTCGTATTATTGTATATTATAATTGATTTGGATTTTGATGAGTCTTGAAGATATGCTTTTTGTTTTTAACACATTCCTAATGATGGTTCTAATTGTAGATGCATGATCTGACACAATCTTATGGATTTTAGCAAGTTATTTGTGTTGGAATGTAGTAATAGGACTAGGGGGCTGCAATCTAGGCCTTACGACATCAGACGGTAGCTTCAAAGGGGGCCAATCACGGTGTTGTATTTGTTTTTTTCCTTTCTATATTATTTAGTAAATGCCTGAACTTCTACTTAATTATATTATTTAGTAATGCATTGATTTTTTTTTATAATTACTAATGTATTAAACTTTGTATGTTTTGTTTAACAATTTTTGTGAAACTAAACCATTAATTTCAGGACTGCATAATATTTCGTCCATGTTCCAATAAGTTCACCTTTTTTGACTAATTTCGAGTTACGGCTCGTGAAGGGCATCGCCCTGCGATGACCTTGAGATTTCAATCAATTGAGGGGGGGAGGGGGCTGTGAGCGCAGCCCCCAGTATATAATAGTGGTAAATATGTAGATTAGCGGCCCGGCCGAAAAAAATTTTGGGTGTAAATATTATCGTTCACCCGTGTCGGAATATTCATGCGCGTTTGAGTTCTTTTTCGAATTATAGCTGGCGCCATTTTTTTTTTAAATGCCCGAAAGTAAACAAACGGAAAACGCTGTTTACTTAGGCATTTTTTTTACAAAAAGGCCCGAAAATAACCAAACGAAAAACGCTGTTTACATACTTTATTGCAGTGGTTCTACTTCTGAAATAGCGATGATAAAGCCTATTTTTTTCCCTCGCGTTTGAGTCCTATTCGAAATATAGCTGAGGCCATCTTTGTTATACAAAACTAAAGAACGAAAAACGCTGTTTACTTACTTTATTTTGAGGGGTATACTTCAGAAATAGCGATGAGGAAAGCGTGGAATCTTTCTTTAATTCCCGTTTTGGTCCACGGGAAGTGCTTGCAAGAAAGGCGTCGAACTGTTCGTTTTTTCTTCCGTATTTAGGGATTGAACTACGGACGAAATAGTACGCCCTGTCGTTCGAGTCACTAATCTACATATTTACCACATCTAATGCCCGGCCGCAAATCTCGCAATTGCTTTTAATTCTTACTAAATTATGAACGTCCAAAAAGGTTACCATTTTTTCTTTATATCAGAAACTAGAGTTAATAATTGAGAAATAGACGACGGGCAAACTTCGCCAACCGATTCCATTTTGAAACAACGTAATAAACGTCTCTCTGATACGCAAACGGCTAAAAAAAAGTAGTTCCTTTAAATGATCCAGCTAATTAGATTTAAATGTATAAAAAAAGGTAATAAAATAGTAAAATGGGGAAAAATATATTGACAAATAAAAATGACTCCAAATGAGGATAATAAAAAGCTATTAAGTGAAAAACAAAATAAAAATTCAAATCAGTCATTTCTGACATCAGACCCCACCCCCACCCCTATTATAATTCGCAAAACGATTACAGCCGCTGACATGATCTAGTTAAAGCATTCACCTCTGTAAACGTCAGAACATTATTCTATAAACAATTAGGATTATATACTGAGGGGCTGTGCCCCCCAGACCCCCCCAATTTAATGAAACTCAGGATCATCATAGTGCAGTCTCCTTATTGTGTTTACTCCCCCACACGAGCCGTCAACTTAAATGTACTCCAAAAACGTGAAACATTTTTGAACACGGACGAAATAGTACGTCCCATCGTTCGCGCCGATAATTTACATATTTACCATAATCGTACGTAGCACTTCAGTTTTGGGGCACACGGTAGGTGGCACTGTTTATAGGCTACAATATATGTCTTAGGACATAAGACGGTAGCTTCAGATGTGAACAATTACGGAGTTATATTTTTTTGTATATGAGTATATACAGGGGGGCTGCGCCCAACAGATCCCCCAATTGATTGAAACTCAGGATCATCGCAGGGTGGACCCTCGCTGTGATATCTCCCCCACGAGCAGTCCCCTTGAATTTCCTTGGGGTTCCCCCCCCCAACAGCTTTTTGACTGACAGAAAAACCTAACCTAATAACAAACAATACTTACTTTTATAGGTTTATTGATTAGTTTATGCACCTCTAGATAATCTAAAAGTTTTTCGCGATTATACAAAATAAAGGCGAATTCGAATAACGAAGAAGCACATGGAGAGCACGAAAACGCAATCACGAAACAAAAACATTTGCAAAACGAGTCCTATTTATAAGCTACGACGTTGCCAGTAAGAAGCTGTTATCGTTCAGGGCAAACAAAAATTGCGAAAACAAAACAAAAAACAATAAAAGATATCAAGAAACCTTACCTAAATTCGAAAAAACTAGAAACGAAAAGAGGTGCAGATATTTAGTAAATAATACAGACTAAAAGTTACAAATCCCCAAAACAACAAACAAATATAGCGCCGGGATTGGTTACATCTGAAACTACCCTCTGACGTCATAAGAAACATATTGTAGCCCAAAATTGTAGCCTACTAACAGCGCCACCTACCGTGCGCCCCGAATCTGCAGTATTACCTAATCGTAATTGTTTATAGGGGAGATCCAACCTGTATAAAAACTTGGAGAAGAGCAAAGTAGTGATAACAAAATTAACGGAGATATACAATGACATACTGGAGAAGAGGATAGATGTGGAGAAATGGAAGGTGACGAGAACAAAAATGATACCTAAAGCGAATAAGCCAACGGAGGAAGAGTTGAGGCCTATTGCACTTGGAAATTGTTCAGGCAAAATATTTATGAATATTTTAAAGGAGAAGATTGAAGAGCACATCATGATAAATGAGGAGAGGAAGGAGGTCCAGGCAGGATTTACCAGAGGGGGCAGAGTAGAGGACAACTTAGTAATTCTGCAATATTGTATAGAGGAAACATACAAGAAAAAGGAAAGCCTGATAGTAACATCAATAGATTTTAGTAAAGCATATGACTCAATAAAAAGGGAAAAGGTAATAGAAGCATTAATGAAATATAAAGTAAATGAAAGGATAATAGATATCATAAGCAAAGTATACACAGGAGACAAAACAATTATGGAAATAAGTGATGAAGATAGGATCGAATTTGAAGTCTCAAGTGGCATAAAACAGGGATGCAAGGCCTCTACTGTACTATTTAAACTAATAACATATTTAATATTAGAAGAAGTGGAAGAATGCAATGTAGGTTTTGAAAATGAGAAGTTCAAGCTGAGAATGCTTTACTATGCAGATGATGGACTAATTTTGAGCAGGAATATAGAGGAGGCAAAACAGAACATCAAAAATTTTATAAGAATAAGTGGAAAATATGGGCTAAAGATAAACTTAAGCAAAAGCAAAAATATACTATTTAACATAAAAGGAAATGAACAACCAGAAGAAATTGGAGGGGTAGGGGTAGTGACAGAAATAAAATACCTGGGAGTGGTAATTAATAAAGGAAGAAACTTTTTCAGGAGACAAAGGGAAGTAATGAAAGAAAAGGCAATTAGGATGGCAAATAATGCATACTCAGTAATAAAAAAGAGCTGTAATAAATTGATGGTAGGGAAGACCTTCTGGAAGGCAGTGGCATTGCCAGGAATATTATATGGAGGAAAGGTGGTTGGATTTAGCAAACAAGAAATAGAAGAGCTCCAGAAACTTGAGAACAGAGCATACAGAGTGATTTTAGGGGCAGGGCAAGGAGATGTGGTTGAGGTTTTAAGAGGAGAGATAGGGGCAACATCAATGGTAGCAAGGGTGATGAAGGGAAAGCTTACATATTACAGAAGCATAGTAACAGAGAAAGAACAAGTTAGAAATGAATTGATGAGAAGAATACTTGAGGACATGAGAGAAAAAGGATATTTTGATTTTATGAATGAAGTGGAAAAATATAAAAAGGAATTAAAACTGAGGGATTCACAGATAGTAAAAATGAGCGAAGATGAGATGAAGAGGGAAGTGAATAAATGGGATACAGAAGAGTGGAGAAGAGCACTGCAAAGGAAAAACAGTGTAAGGATATATCGTATGAATAAGAAGGATATTGAGGAAGAGAGATGGTATGATAATACATACGGGGCAATTCTTATGTATAAGGCAAGGACGAACACATTGAAATTAAATGATAGAAGAAGATTTAGTGGTGGGGAAGTAGGGTGTGAAGTGTGTGGATGGGACATGGAAAATCTGCAGCACTTCATTGTGAATTGTGAAGGTTATGAACTGGAGAGGCAGGGGGTAAGAGTATTGCAGAGACCACATGAGGAGGATGAAGAGCAAATGTTGGGGAAATTTTTATTTGAAAGAGATGAAGTGAAAATGGAGAGAAACAAGGAAATTTTGGAAAAAATGATAATGAAAAGGAAAATACTTACAGCTAGAAGATAAGAAACACCAAAAGGGGAGCTGTTACAAAAGCAATCCCCGAACAGCATTCAAGTCAAGTCAAGTCAAGTCATAGAATAATGTTTTTGTTTTTTTAAACAAATCGTTTATACGCGTCTGAACGAAATATAAAAGCAATTTGGTCGCCAATTTCCAAAGTAACTAAAAATTTTGTGTTGAAATGATGGTTTATTTTTAATATTAAGAGAAGTTTTGCAATTTTATCTTTAAATGAAATAACGAAGCATAGAAAAAATCATTGCAATACTAATTAATAAAATTGATTAGAAGTGCAGTCACTTATAAATAATCAAGAAGAAAGATACCAAAACAAATACAATACGAGATGCAGAAAGAAGAGGCATGGAAGTGAAGCAGCCGAGGAGGAATACCAGAAGGCATGGACAGAGTATGTGAAACAACAGCGACAAACCAAGCAAAACATTATGAATGCAAAAGTGAATTGTGAGAGAATTGTGATTCAGGCAATTAAAGAGAAAGGATTGCAGGGGTAGGTGTGAATGGTATAGGTTCATGGGAAGTGAAAGTGTGAATGAAAAGGAGAGGGTGGAAAACTTGGAGAGTGAATGGTGAATGTGTAACATAGGGAGAAAATGGTTGATTGTATAAAAGAGTTTTGAGAAACTATAGGTGGAGTAGGGGAGACGGCAGAGGTGAATGAATGATGTGTAACACTGGAGAGTAAAGATGCAAGTGAGCTAAATGAAAGAATTAGGAGAGAGGAAGTTGAGAGATATTTGAAAAAGCAGAAGAATGGAAAGGCAGCTGGGCCGGATGAAATGTATTAGAATGAAGGTGAGGTTGTGATTGACAGAATTATTTAACTGACGATGAGCTAAAGTCAATTCAGATCATACCAGACACAACCTTTGCCGCAATTAATGAGCGAGCTGATCTAGCCAAGGGGAAAAAAGTGGATTATAAAGAGAGGCCATCTCATCCTGGTTGAGGATCAGGGGGCAGACAGACCTCAGGTGCAGGAGGAGGGAATATGTAAATGGGTTACTAAATAATTTAAATAGTATTAAATGTGTATATACAAATGCTGATGGGTTGTGCAATCGTGGAAAAAGTGATTCCTTGGATTTAGGTTAATTGTGTACAACATGGCCGGATCCTAGGCCTAGCTGATTTTGGGCTACTTTTCGTTGTTACTTTTTCAGAGATGAAATAGAAGAATTTTATGGCGATTTTTGCTTTTATACTCGGGGGGGGGGGGGGCTATGCGCCCCAGACCCCCCTCCCCCAAAATGATTGAAACTCAGGGTCATCGCAGTCACATCCTTGCGACGAGCAGTCCACAAAAACGAGCCAACGCTTCATTGTTACTTTTTTAGAGCTGAAATTGAAGAATTTTATGGCAATTTTTGCTTTTATACTGGGGGGGCTGTGCCCCCTAGACTCCCCCAAAGGATTGAAACTCAGGGTCATCTCAGTCACCCCCGCGATGAGCCATCCCCAACAACGAGCCAACGCTCAAAATAATTGTTAATACTTACATGGGGGGATTTTGCCGTCAGCGTCAATACATGATTTATCGCACCGAAACACCCAATTTTTGTTCATTCTGAGCTGTGCAGAACAATTAGGACACTCGCGTGTTGATTTGAATACCCCATAGGATTCGAGAAACGCAACACATTTATCATTGTCAGTTAAAACAACACAATTAGGACACTCGCGTAATGATTTGAATACCCCCATGAGCTTCGAGAAGCGCAACAGATTTATCGTTGTCGGTTAAAACAGCACCTAAATGGTGATAATGTAACAAACAAACCGCACAAAAATGAAATTTGACAAATGATCGGAAAACTGCGTGGGTGGGTGTTTAAATATGAGACGCGCGAATATAAAAGTAGTTGCTTTTTTCCATACCAAAATTGAGTATTTGTGTTTCGAAATTGAGCATTTGTGTTTCTTGCACTTATCAAGGTTGAAAGTCATTTGCCACTTATGTGCCCAAGATAACAATTTATTTAAATTCCCCTGCACTTTAAAATTATCATCAATATCTTTAACTACAGCTGCTAATTTGGTATCATCCGCAAAAATTGACACTTTATTATTAACTGCCTCCCCAAGATTGTTTATATAGATGACAAATAATAATGGACCGAGAACTGATCCCTGAGGAACCCCACTGCTAACATCCCTCCACTCTGACTTTACACCATTTAGCACTACCCTTTGCTTCCTGTCTTTCAGCCACTCAGCTATCCAATTTGAAACACCCCCACATATCCCAATCATTTTTAATTTATGAACTAGTCTCCTATGTGGTACCTTATCAAATGCTTTACTAAAATCTAAGTAAATTAAGAACATAAGAAAAGAAGGAGACTGCAAAAGACCATTCATGGCCTACACTTGGCAGCTCCTGTTCCAGTCAACACACAAAAGATTTCTTACCAGAGAAAAGTCATCAACATTGTCACCCTTTAAGGAGTTCGTCAGATCTAATCTACAATATACATAAAATGCATCCAGAGGATTATACCCATTCATGCAACCCCAAAATATAATCTCCCCACTCCTTAGAAAAATATATATGTACATAAAAAAAAGTCAGTCCCATCTAGCAGCTTCATCCATATATTTATCTAATCTATTCTTAACACTAGCCAGAGAGGAGGCTTCTATCACATGTCTAGTGAGCCTATTCCATTCATCTACCACACGATTTGTAAACCAATTCCTCCCAATCTCCTTCCTAAACTTTTATTTATCAAGCTTAAACCCATTGCTACGTGTCCTGCCATGTTCACTAAGTATAAGAACCTTACCCAGATCCCCTTTATTATATCCTTTTACCCATTTGAAGACTTCAATCAATTCCCCTCTGACTCTTCTCCTTTCCAATGTATGTAGATTTAGTTTTCTGAGCCTTTCAGCATAAGGTAAGTTCCTTAGCCCACCAATCATCTTTGTCATCCTTCTCTGCACAGACTCAAGCAAATCAATATCCTTCCTATAATATGGTGACCAAAATTGTACTGCATAGTATAGATGAGGCCTAACTAGCGCCAGATACAGTTTTAGAATGACTTCAGCACTCTTATTGCTTACACTCCTCCTAATGAATCCCAATATCCTATTAGCTTTATTCTTAGCATTTAGGCATTGCTTTCTAGGACGAAGATCTGAACTTACCAAAATACCCAAGTCTCTTTCACAATCGGTCCTCCCTAAAATTCTCCCATTTAATTTATAACTATTCAGTGGATTATTTCTACCTATACTAAGTACACTACATTTGTCTATGTTAAACTTCATTGGCTGTCTGGCCCAGTTGGCTGTCTGGCTCAGTTGGCTGTCTGGCTTTGTTCTGGAAGGTTGTCTTACAGGAGCTCCTGATTCTCATTGTAAGATTGGGATATAATACTGATTTGGGTGTGTAATTTTTCTTGTATTTATTTAATACATCAATCACTGTATAATAAATACATTAGTGATTAATACTTTTGGGGAAGATAACTAGCAGCAATCCTGAGCAAGAATTTTTTTTTTGGTGAGTGTTAACTTTTTCATTAGTAAATTTCTGAGAGTATGGCTTTTTGTATAGATGGTGAGAGCATGCCGTTTGAAAGTAGTGTGTATGTGGTGTGTGATGCTTGTGGAGTTGAAAGGAGAGTGAATGTAACTGAATGCCGTGTGTGTTTTCTGGAAGGGGAGGTTAGGAGGTTGAGTGGGGAATGTAAGAGGTTGAATAATTTGGTGTTTGAGGTGAGAAGAGATGCAAGTGTGCGATTGAAGGGTGAGATTAGTGCTAAGAGGGTGGAAGATAGGGCTAGGACTGGGAACAGTGTGGAAGTTGTGAGTGATGATGAATGGTGGGTGAAAATGGATAGGATAGATAAGTTAGGACAGGTTAGGTGTGTGAATGAGAGGGACATAGAACCTGTTAGGTTGACTAACAGATTCAATGTCCTGAGAGAGGAAGAGTGTGAAAGTGATTTGCCTATTGTGATTGTGGATGAAAGCAGGATGGGTGGTAGCGTGACTGAGAGCAGGAGGGAGGGTAATGTTAGGCCAAGACAGAATAGGAGAATGACTGAGGTGCTAGTGATGGGTGACTCTCAGATTAGGTATTTAGATAGGAAGTTGAGTGATAGCAAGTGGAAGGGAATGAGAGTTTGTCTGCCGGGTGCTGGTGTAAGTGATGTTTGTGAGAGGTATGATAGGCTGGTTTCTGGGTGTGAGAGGGATGCAGTTGTGATTACGCATGTGGGAGTGAATGATGTAAAGAAGGTGGGTACATGTGAGTTACGTGAGCAGTATAAAAGGTTAGTTGAAAGGATGAGTAAAAGCAGGGTAAAAGGTGTTGTTTCTGGTGTGCTTCCGAGATTGGATGTGGGGGTAGAATGGTTGTCGCGTGCAATTGGTTTGAATGAATTTGTGAAAGGACTGTGTGAGGAGCTAGGATTGGTGTTTGTAGATGTCTGGGGAGGGTTTTACGGGAATAGGAGGTTGTATGCGATGGATGGGCTCCATCTTAGTCGGGCAGGTGTTGAGGTTCTATGGGGGGAGCTGGATAGTGTGATTAGGTCCTTACGGGTGGGAAACTAGAAGCTGTTAGAGGTAAGGGAATAACAGGAATAGAGGGCAGGTGTAGGAAATGGAAGGGATGCAGTGATAGAGGAATAGCTAGGGGAGAGGGCATACTGATGCGTTATAGGGGGACTTATGCACAAGTGAATGAGCAGATAACTAGGAATAAAAAAGCACAATGCAATGAAGATGGGAATAATAAAAAAAACTTAAAAATATACTACACAAATGGTCGGAGTATAAGGAATAAGATAGATCTCTTAAGAGCGTTAGCAAGTGAAGAGAATTTTGATATAATTGCGATAACAGAGTCATGGCTTGATTTGGCAGGTAATCACTTTAAACCTGAGGTTGAGATTGAGGGCTTTAACATGTTCCATACAGATAGGAATAGGAAGAGAGGAGGAGGGGTTATTATTTATATTAAAGATAATCTCCAGTGTTGTGTAAACAGTACAATTAAATTAGATGATAACACAGAGTCATTATGGCTAAATGTAAAGGAAGGTAAAAACAAGCTTGTCTTAGGATTATTATACAGACCACCAAATCTTAGTAAGGAAGCTTCAAATCTTCTGTGGCAGGAGATTGAACGGGCATGTAGAAGTAAGCATGTGTGTATAATGGGCGATTTTAATTACAAAAATATAGACTGGGAAGCTCTTGTGGGTGATCAGGAGGCTGAGGAATTTTTGAATGTTGTCCAAGATAATTTTCTGAGGCAGATTATTAACGAACCCACTAGAGGTAATAATATACTGGATTTAGTTCTGACAAATAGGGAAGAAGTTATTAAGGATACTGAGATTGGAGGAAATTTGGGTAATAGTGACCATTGTGAAATTAGATTCAAGATGAAATGGAATGGTATTGATAGTAGCATGAACAATGTTAAAATTCCTGACTTTAGAAGAGCAAATTATAATGGGCTCAGGACTTACCTGGAGGCAGTTGTACAGAAACCAGGCAATGAAATCAATTCAGGAATAGATTCAATGATATCAGTTAGTGGAGACAATAATCACCAGGAGGAAAAGATTACAATTGAAGAGGAGTATGAAAGAATAATTGAGCAATTAATTACAGGTCAGATGATTAACATTCCATATAAGGAGATTAGGACTAAAAATAATGACCCAAAATGGATGACAGATAAAATTAAGCATTATATTGGCATTAAAAAGGGCATTTATAGGAAAATAAAAAATGGGGAGGATCACTTAAGGCAGAGATATAATGAACTAGCAAGAGATGTTAAAAAGTTAGTTAGAGTAGCAAGGAGAAATTATGAAATTAAAGTGGCAAATAGGGCAAAGGAAGATCCTAAAAGTTTTTATCAATTATACAAAACTAAGGTTAGAGATAAAATAGGCCCACTTATAGATTCCAATGGAGAATTAGTGAGTGATAGGGACTCAATGGCTGGAATGCTAAATGACTTTTTTCTCTCAGTATTTACACAGGAGGATACTCTAAATATACCTGAGGTGTCAATGATCATTTGGGGTAATGATGAAGAGAAATTAAAGGATATATTGATCACAAAGGATATAGTGACAAAGGAAATTGATAAAATCAAAAGTAGTAAAGCACCCGGTCCTGATGAGCTCTTTCCTAGAATTTTGAAAGAATGTAAGGATGTGTTAAGTGAGCCCCTAGCATGCATCTTTAGAAAATCATTGGAGAGTGGCATTGTGCCAGTGGCATGGAAGAAAGCCAATGTGATACCTATATTTAAGAAAGGGGATAAAACAAATATGTCTAATTACAGACCAGTAAGTTTGACATCAGTGGTAGGGAAAATGATGGAATCTATTATAGCAAGGAATATTAGAGATCACTTGCCATGCAAGCTGCTTGAAAAACTAATAAGAAAAAGAGTTGTTGACAACCTTGAGACACAGAACCTACTCAGTAAACAACAACATGGATTTAGGACTAAGAAATCGTGCCTCACACAACTACTAGAATATTTCCAGGAAATTCATAAGACAATTGATGAACAAGACAGTGTGGACATCATTTATTTGGATTGCCATAACGCGTTTGACACAGTCCCTCATAGATATCTGTTAATCAAACTATATGCAATTGGGTATACAAGGAGAAATTATTAAATGGATTGAGGCATTTCTAACAAACAGGAAACAGAGGGTTGAGGTGAACGGGACCTTCTCCAACTGCTGCAGTGTGTTGAGTGCGGTCTCTCAGGGCAGTGTACTGGGTCTGGTGCTCTTCTTGATTTATATAAATGACATTTTAGATGAAATCCTGTTTACCGGCAAACTCTTCGCGGATGATGCAAAAATTTACAGGTGACTGACTACAGCCAGGGATACAATGTTGTTGCAGAATGATCTTGAAAGGCTACAGAATTGGATCGACAAGTGGCTGATCGACTTCAATGAAGAAAAATGCAAAGTGATGCACATTGGCCAAGGAAATGAGGGATCAGACTACACCATGAGTGGAGGGTTCTGACCACAATGACAGTGGAAAAAGATCTTGGAGTATTTATTTCTGATGACTTAAAACTGGGATTGAATGTGTCCAAAGTAGCCACAAGAGCAAACCAAATGCTAGGAAGAGTTAAGAAGACCTTTACTTATATGGATAAGGAGATGTTCCTGGCATTATACCAAGCCCTGATTAGACCACTAATGGAGCATGCTGTTCAGGCATGGTCGCCTCAAGGGAGAGAGGATATAATCAAGTGGAAAAGGTACAAAGAAGAGCCACAAAGATTGTCCCCAAACTGTATAACAGGCCTTATGAGGAGCGTCTCCAGGAACTGGGGCTAACCACACTGGAACAACGTAGGACTCAGGGTGACATGATTGAAGTTTTTAAGATTTTGATTGGTTATGAAAATGTCGACCCTGACCAGTTCTTCCACATCATACACAGTGACAATAATAGCAGAATGAACACAAGAGGCCACAGACTCAAACTATCCAAACCAAGACACCGTACAACAAAAATGAACAATTTCTTTAGTGCTTGGATAGTGAACAAATGGAATAAATTACCGGAGAATGTAATCTATAGTACCTTTGTTAACATATTTAAGAACCATTATGATGATTACGTTCAAGTGCAATTGAGAAGAGGCAACCCTTATAAGCTCTAAGCTTCCTAGCCTCTTATTTTTGACTAAGGTAAGCAAGAAAGCATATTGAGAGAATGGAATGAATACAGTGTGACTCTGCTGCACAAAGGTGGGTGTAAAAGTAAGAGTGAACTGAAGAATTATAGACCAATAGCTTTGTTAAATACAGTAGGGAAAGTTTTCAGTGCAATGTTGAATGAAAGACTGAGCAAATGGATTGAAAGGGTCATGGTGCTAGGTGAAAGCAGAATGGTTTCAGGTTTGACAGAAGAGTGGAAGACAACATGTTCGTGGTGAATGAAATGATTGAAAGGAAGGTGAAAGATGGGAGTAAGCTGTATCTAGGTTTCCTAGATATAGAGAAGGCATATGATAAGATAGTTAAATTGTAAATAGCATGTATGTAGATACTAGAGCAAAGTATAGAAACAGCATGGGTGAGGGGTGTGAGAGGCGTTAGGCAATGCTGTATCCTCTCCCCCACTTTGTTTAGCATGTACACTGAGGAGCTAGCTGCTAGGGTAAAAAGGTTGAATGTGGGAGTAAGCGTTGGGAATGAAAAGATATGCCTGTTGATGTATGCAGATGATGTGATTGTGATGAGTGAGGGCCGAAGAGTTGCAAAGGTTGCTAGAGGTTGTAAACGAGTATGGCAGAGATTTTGGAGTTAGTTTTAGCAAGCTGAAAAGCCAGGTGCTGACAGTAAATAGGTTGGAGAATGACGGGTATGCCAAGTGGAAATTCGGAGAATATGTTCTAAAGCAGACTGAAGAATAAATGTACTTAGGAGTGTGGATAAGCTCAAAAGGTAGTGAGAAAATGAAGAATGAGATTAGTATGACAAACCAGTGGGTAGGTAGATTGGGCAGTGTAGCTAGGATTAGGGCTAGTAAGTATGATGTGGTGAGAGAAGTATGGAAGATTGTCTCGGGGCCAAGTATTATGTATGGTAATAGCTTGCTTGGAAGGAGAAGGAAATAGACAAGCTAGAGACTGGGAAAAATAGGGTAGGAAGAATAGCCCTGAATGCACCTAAGTATGCAGCGATTGAGGGTATGAGCGGTGACATGGGATGGAGTACTATAAGAGAAAGGTGTATGAAACCATCTTTTGAGGTATAAGATTAGACGATGGAGGATACAAGATTGGCACAAAAGGTTTATTTGTGGAATGAGAACAGTAGCAGTTGGAATAAGAGGTGCCTGAGGATGACAAATGTGTGTGGATTAGTAGCAAACTTGAGTCTGTATGAGTGGACAATGTTGAATGTGAATGGGGAGGGACATAACTGGGATGAGAGGAAGTGGAAAAAAGAAATAGACAGAGTGGTGAAAGATGTGCCTCAAAGAAAGTGGATGGATGAGATGGGGAAAAAGAGGATGACAAGGTATGAAAGTTGGTATGATGGAAGCTTGGGTGGTGACCTTCTCTTCCATGCTAGGACACAATGTATGGATATGAATGCGAGAAGTTACAAATGGTCAGATTCTGGCAGTAAAATGTGTGAGATGTGTGACATGAGTGAGGATGAGACAGTAGAGCATGTCATGTTGGAGTGCAACAAGTGTGTTAGTGAGAGAATGGAAATGATGCAGGTCATCCTGAATGAAATGAGATGTGAAATGAATGAGGTGATAGAAAAGAGTGGAAGAGAATGGCTTCTTATCCTGTTGGGACTCTGTGACCAGACAAATGGACGAATGATTGTAGCAGTGAAAGATTTCCTGGAGAGCATATGAAAAGTCAGAATGTGTTTGTAGGCAGGTAACATGAGGACAATACTAACTGTTTCCCTATCCTCACAAGTAGTGCCAATAGAAAGGCCAGGGGGATTGCTGCTTGGTGGTAACCTGCCCGGAAATCAAGATCAAGATGTGATTGGCCATGTCATAAGGCCTAGATTCTAACCCAAAATTGTACCACAGAAACAGTGCCCCCTATCGTAGGGTTGCCACAACTGGTACTAAAGTATCAGATTTGGTTATTTTAGGGGTGTCTAAAATGGCAAAGGAACCAAATTACTACAAAAACAACCAAATCAAGCTAATTTTATTGTGTATTCATTTAATTAAATTATGTTAAGTATAATGAGTCTAGTTATTTAAAACATAAATAATTCTATTGCACTAATTTTAATAAAATTCTTATATTATCCCTCATAAAATTTACATTTGGTTCTTTCTGGGGTAAATGTTGCAAGTATGGGCGGATGCTATTCTAGCTTATTTTAAGGATCAGCTCATTGTTGGGGATGGCTTGTCGAGGGGATGGGCCTACAATGATTCTGAGATTTCAATTATTTTGGGGGGTCTGGGGGCACAGCCCCCCATGTGCTCCCCAGTATATAATTGGAAATCGCCATAAACTTCATCCACATAGATTTCAGCTCAGAAAAAGTAGCTAGGAAAATTAGCCCCAAATAAGCTAGGACTCAGATCCAGCCATACTCTACACAATTACTCTTTCTGGTACCTTTTAGCTCCAAATTTTGGTTCTTTTTAAAATTTGCTTGTGGCAAGCCTGCCCTATCATGCGCCCCTAAACTGAAGTATTACCCTCTATACTCTTGTTGCTAATATTCCTCTTAATGCATCCTAGGACCCTATTTGCTCTATTTTTTGCCTTAATACACTGCAAATCCTACACTACTACACCTAAATCCTTCTCATCCTCAACTGAATTCAGCCAATGCCCATCCATTTTGTTGTCCTCCTTTGTACTGACTCTAGCAGGTTGATATCATGTCTAAAATGTGGTAACCATGCTTGTATACAATACTCTAAGTGTGGCATAACCTCCTTACTCTTGTAGCTAACATTACTCTTAATGTATCTTAGCAAAAACCTCAGTGACCTATCTACTTCTAAGCCTAAATCCTTCTCATCCTTAACTGAATTCAGCCAATGCCCATCCATTTCATAGCTAAATTCCCTATTATCCCTTCCCATGTTAAGAACTTTGCATTTTTCAAGGTTAAAAGTCATCTGCCATTTCTGAGCCCAAGCTACTAACTTATTTAAGTCACTCTGCACTTAAGTTACCCTCAACTTCTTTGACTACAACTGCCAATTTAGTGTCAGTTGAATTTGACTAATTCTATTGAGAGTTATGAAGAAAGTGGTTTCATTGGCATAACTGGTATTAATTTCGGTGCTATTCTAATGATTTTGACTTTCGATAATGGTGTTGAGCTTCTTGAATTTCCTTATGCTGTAGTTCCAAATCAGACTACTGATCTCTGCTTCATTGTTGGTCCGAATGTATTGGCTGAGGCCAGTATAGTGATTGACTTTTCCCATACATGATTGTTGTTTGAGAATGAGGTAGTTGCTAGGTAATGAATCATGATAATCGCTTGGTTTCTGGTGATCACTTGAGGGAAATTCAGGCTAACTATAGGCAACTCCAGAATGTAATAATGGTGGTTAACTCAGGACTAAGTAATAAGAATCTTCCCCATAATCTTAAGTCTTTTAAAAGAGTCTGGTCAGATTTTGAGGTTCATGATAGTCTTCTGTATAAGAGAGATTGAGGAGGAGGTCCTGGCTCTTCAGTACTCCATCAGGCTGGACTTCCGTAAGGCCCGCTGTAGGGTGCGGGGGCAGCTCAGCCCCTCAGGCCGCCTCTTCTCTGACATCTTCTGAGAGGCGGGGTCCCAATGTCCTTCTCCTTTGTCTTCTCGCGGCCCCTCTGTTGCTCTTTCTCCCCTGTTCCCTCATCCTTTGACCCTGCTCCTTCCTCTCCATCTGATCTAATTCCCTCCTTATCCTCTTACCCTCTGTCCACGTTCCGCCTTCTGTTCCACATCTTTGCTCTCAGCTGTCGCCTCCCGCCGTTCATGCTGCCAAGTCCGTGCTGGGTGCATCCCCGGCTCATCTCAATTTGTCACTTGCCCCATCTGGGCCTTCTAGTAGTCGGGAACCTTCAACAATCTCCGTCACTAGAATCCTGACATTCGTGTCGAGACGACAGTAATGTCTGTCATCCTACATTGGAATTGTCAAGGGGTTCTTCCCAAGTGGGAGGAACTCCAGCTCTTGCTTTCTAGTGTTCAGCCCTTGGGGGTCTGTTTGCAAGAAAATAAGCTTGGGGCTCGCCCCTTCCCAGCACATTCAGGTGTTTAATTCTCCCCCCATCCTTGCCTTGAGCATGTTCCATTGTGGTGCTTCTCTTTTAATTTCCTCTTCCCTATTCTCTGCGCCATGTCCCCTCTGTACTACCTTGCAGGCTGTTGCTGCCAGGGTTTTTATTTCCAAGCTTTTAACTGTTTGTTCTGTGTATATCCCCCCATATTTTAGTTTGAGTCGGTCTGACCTTTTTGAGCTCACAAGTCAGTTACCTACCCCGTTTTATTACTTGGTGATTTTAATTCTTGCCACCCATCGATTCCCTTTGTCTTTTAAATTTCAGTGACTTTACTTCTTACCATGTTCAAACAGATTCTTTTAGTGCTGTAGATTTGTCTTTATGATCACCCAGCTGTTTCCTTGACTTCCAGTGGTTGATTCAGGATGACCTTTCCGGGATTGATCACTTCCCGATCGTCCTGTTGGCTGCCCTTCCTGGCCCGTGCCTTTCCCTCCCTCCTCATTGGGATCTGCGGCGAACAAATTGGGTTGGGTTCTGGGAGGCTTCCTTTATTGATGCCTCCTGGGTTTCCTTCGATACCATAGATTCAGTGGTCTCATATTTTAGAGGCTGCTGAGGTGCCCTGTTACGGGGCACTCCCCTGTCCCGTGGTGGTCAAAGAATTGCGTGTTGGCTATTTATGCCTATTAGTTGTCCCATTCTCGTTATAGGGGGAACCTGACTGTCTCGAATAGGGTCCTTTGGAACCAAAGGACCCTCCATCGTACCCACTGTGAGTCTTGGCGCTAGTACGTATCTTCCATTTCTTTGTCCATGCCACTGACTCAGGTTTAGAAGCAGGTCAATAAGATCCATGGTCGCTATGCTGGTTGGTCATGTCATCCCCACTCTGGACATCGGAGGCTCGCTTGTGTCCGATGGCCGTTTGGTCAGCGAAGCTCTGGCTGACCATTTTGCTTTGGTGAGTAGCGCTGGTAGCTATCCTCGATGATTTCAAGATCATAAGGTCGCCATAGAGTCTCGACTTTTAGATTTTACCATGTTCGCCACCTACGCTTATAATGCTCAATATTCTGTCTATGAGCTGTGGGATGCTTTGTCTCTGTGGCTCCACCTCTCCCGGTGATGATTGCATTCACTATGATTTTCTCCATCATCTCCATCCCCACTCAGAGTTATTCTTGGTTGACCTCTACAACCTGCTTTGGGTCAAAGGAATCTATCTGTCCCCCTGGCATGGGGGGGTTGTTCTACCCTTTCTCAAGCCCGGTAGGGATGGTTTGGACCTCAGTCACTATTGTCCAATTGCTCTTATGAGCTGCCTCAGTAAGTTATTTGAGAAGATGGTCCAAGTTTGCCTCACTTGGTTTGTGGACTCCAACTTGCTCCTCTCTCCATTTCAGTGTGGTTTTCGCAGCAGTTGTTGTACTCTTGACCACCTCATTCATTTGGAAGACTCCATTTTACCGGCCTTTTCCTCCAGGTATCAAGTGTTAGCGGTGTTCTTTGACATTCAGAAGGCTTACAATACCATCTGGAGATATGGTGTTTTATGTTAGTTATATGATTGTGGTATTATTATTATTATTATTATTAAAGTTCCAAGCCACAACCCCAACTGGAAGAGCAAATAGCTATAAGCCCAAGGGCCCCAGCGGGGAAAGAAACCTGGTATGGAAAAAACGAAACAAAGATTAAGAAAAACATAATAAATAAATAGAAAATCAAAAAAAAAATAAATTAAATGCTATAATGTTAAAAATATTATAATATTATATATGTGTGGATAATGAATAAAATATTAAAGTTATAAGTTTCTGTTAATTAAAAATGTATTAGCACCCACTTTAAATTTCTGAAGTTCCAAGGACTCAACAACAACACTAGGAAGTTCATTCCACAGTTTAGTTGTGTTAGGAATGAAACTTCTTGAAAACTGTGTTGTGTTGAATCTCATAGGCGTAAAGGCCCTACTATTGGCATTTAGTACACCTCTGGTAACTCGTTGAGGGGCATATAAATTGGGCAGATCGTGATGCAGTGGATGATCTGCATTGTTAAAAATTTTATATAAGATGCATAAGGAGCTTATTGCTCGCCTGTGCCACAGATCAACTTTGAGGTCAGGAATTAAAAATTTTATTGCTCTCAAATTTTTATCTAATAAATTAAGATAAGAGTTGGCTGCCGAACTCCAAACAGGGGCGCAATATTCAAAACACGGAAGAATAAAAGCATTAAAACAATTTTTAAGAACAGTCTGCTCTCCAAATACTTTGTAAGATTTCCTCAAAATGCCAATTTTTTGAGCAATAGAGGAGGAAATAGATCGAATGTGATTCTCAAAAGTAAACCTAGAGTCAAGCATAACTCCAAGCAACTTAAAAGAATCACATATGGAGATGGGAATGTTATTTATTAAAAGATCTGGATGGGGAGGATCTAGTGTTCTGGATCTGCTAACAATCATACTCTGGGTTTTCTTTGCATTTAACTTCATGCCCCATGAAGTGCACCAAACATTTATCTTAGCCAGATCTCTATTTAAAGACTCTGCAACCGATGCTCTCAACTCAGGAGATGGGACTGGGGCTATTAGAGTAGCATCATCAGCATAGGCTATAAGTCTATTTTCCAGTCCAAACCACATATCATGGGTATATAATATAAACAGTAGAGGACCAAGAACACTGCCTTGTGGTACACCAGATAGCACCTCTCTCTCATCACTAAAATTATTGTCAACATAAACCTTTTGATGTCGATTTGTTAAAAATTGTTCAATAATATTTAAAAATACACCACCTACTCCCAACTGCTTCAACTTAAATATCAGGGCCTTATGATTGACACGGTCAAATGCGGCACTGAAATCCAGGCCAACTAAACGAACTTCTTGACCAGAGTCTAATGATTTTTGGACAATGGTGGAGACTGTGAGAAGTGCATCACAAGTGCTCAGACCCTTACGAAATCCAAACTGTAAAAAGGGAAACAGACGATTAAGCTCGGCAAATGTACTTAAACGTTTAGCTAGTAAACGTTCAAAAATCTTAGATAGAACAGGAGTTATAGAAATGGGCCTATATTCAGTAGGGTTAAAACTACCACTTGCACTTTTACATAGTGGAGTGATGTTACCAATTCTCCAACATTCGCAAAAACTACCACTCCTCGCCAGCTTCCGAAGAATAACGGAAAGCTTGGGAGCCAAATACTCTGCAGTTTTCTTAAAGAATAAAGGGAATATACCATTTGGGTCAGTACCACCATAAGCATCCAGATCAAGAAGTAACTGTTTTACTTCACTTGAACGGAAAGCAATCTTGTTTAACCTTGGTTCAGGGAAACAAGTGTCAGGTAGAGTTAGATTCTCATTACTTTGTTTATTATCAAAAACATCAGCCAACAGTGTTGCCTTTTCTTCAGGACTAAGGGTAATGGAACCATCAGGTTTAAGAAGGGGTGGCATAGATGAATCATTCCCAAAAAGAGCAGACTTGAGAGTGGTCCAGAATTTGTGGGAATTTGCTGTGCGCTGAAGAGTTCCCTTTGTGGTAGTATTGAATTCAACTTCAGCATTATTATATACCCTCTGAGCTGCTGTTCTGTAGTGCACATAATTATCCCATAGAAAGGCAGATCTACTCCCCTTCCACAGGTTGTAGGCTTCTTGTTTCTGCATATGAGCCCTCTTACAGTCATCATTAAACCAGGCTTTGTCCTTAGTGCGATATCTGATCATACGGAATGGAACATGTCTATCAATAATTGAAACAATTTTATCATTCAAAATACGAACTGCTTCAACCTCCTTATATATTAGTGGCCAGTTGATCCGGGAGATATCATTTAATATATTGCACCAGTCTACTTGAGATTTGATGAATACTTTGCTTGTATGAGCTATATTAGGAATAGATTGCTCAATACAGATAGTTATAGAAATTGCACAGTGGTCAGAAGTTCCCACAGGAGGATCAACAGCACTTGTAACGACTCCAGGGGAATCAGTGAAAACCAAGTCAAGGCAGTTCCCAGATGAATGGGTAGGCTCCCTAATGACTTGCTCACAACCCGACTCACACGCAAAATCATAAGCCCTGATACCATGACAGTCAGTAGGGGAGACAGAAGACAGCCATTGCCTATGATGAGCATTGAGGTCTCCCATAAATACAAAGCAGGCTTTCCGGTCATTTTCCTGTACCTTGGCCATGGCAAGGAGCAGACAATCAAAAATAGTATCATCTAAGTCTGGATTGCGATAGACAGAAAAAAGATAAAAATTATTTTGCTTACCACATACTTTCATAACTTGCATCTCATGGCAAGAACAAGCATAGGAGGTCTTTGAAGCAGAGTAACCATTCCTAATGTAAACTGCCATTCCTCTAGCCCTAGGAATGGCATCACGCCTAAGTAAAATTGGTTTTTTGAAGCCTGGTATAAGTAGTTCAGAGACATGCCTCATATTTGAAACCAGGGTCTCTGAACAGAGTAAAATGTCATGAGACTTGGATGAAGCAGTCAAGTCTTTAATATTGGCATGTAGGCCCCTAATATTAATATAGAGTAGACGACACTTTATCTGACGAGGATGACCAGGTCCAGGGTTGAGCTCAATATCTCCTGATAAAATTAAAATCGATATTAAAAAAATAATATTAGCAACAAGATCTTCAACAAAAATAACAATTTGTACAACAACAACAACAACAATTTGTACAAAATTATTCAATAGCAAAACTTTCATTAACTGAATATTATATGTCGGAAAAAAACTGGTCAACATGATGGAGCCGACACATCATGCAAGGCAAAATTCCCTTCAGGACACCACAACAACTGAGGGAGGACAGTAATGATGACTTTGGAATGAAAAGAATAAAGAAAAGAGAAAAGAAAAGAATAGACCAAGGCAACCTCTTGAAAAGCCATCAGAGCCTCTTTGCTCATCTATTAAGCCTGCCCTACACACCATTTGAGTAAAACAAGAGGAGGAATGAAAAATAGGAAAGTATGCCTAAATGTACCCTTAGGCAGGGATCTCAAACACAAGAGAGTGGAAGACCATGGTACAGAGGCTATGGCACAATCCAATGCATGAGAACACCTTTCTGTCAGGGAGGTCCCTTAGCCTTTGACTGAAGTGTCTATCCACAAGACAGTGGAGGGTTTGGATTCAGAGTTATCCCTCTCCTAGGCGGATTGTCAACCAAGACTTCGAGCTCCACCTGCCCGGGTTTGAGTTCGGAGTTGTCCCTCTCCTAGGTGGATTGTCACACAAGACTATGAGCTCCACCTGCCCATACCGTAACCCTGGTATAGGGTGGCTACCGAGCGCTACGCCTTGCCAAAGGGCGACTCGTGATTTTGTCCGGGGCTGCTTATTCAGTTTATTCGCAACTAACCTCTATATCTAGAGGCCTTCCCCCAATCCGCAACCTGGGGACCCGATGGATGGGAGTTGTCATCTCCAGCTTTTTACCGGTTTTTATTCAAGAATTTTTTTTGCCCCATAATTTTAAGGTCCGTATTGGGGATTCTTTCTCAGGCTTTGGATTCAAGAGAGGGTGTTCCCCAAGGGTGTGTTTTAAGTGTGACATGTTTCGCCTTTGCTATTAATAGTCTGGTGTCCACTCTTCCAGAGGGGGTTTTGGGTTCCCTCTTCGTGGATGACTTGGCGTTGTTTTGTTCATCTCCCCACCTGCCTTCTGCTGCCTGTTGATTACAGCTGGCAATTGATGCCGCATCAGGGGCATCATTTTCTGGCCACCAAAACAAAGGCCATGCATTTTATCGGGTTGTGGGGTCATTAGTCCCCCTCCCCTCTTTTTGGATGGCACGGCGATTGAATATGTCCCCTTTTTTAAGTTCTTGGGTTTAACACTTGATAGCAAGCTCATTTGGGTGCCCCATTTGCGTCGCTTGAAGGCTTACTGTTCGAAGGGTATGGTTTTGCAGGTTGCAAATTGAGCACACATGACTCACCCATGGCTATTTAGTTTCGGGTAGAGGCAGAGTTGCCCCTGGTTGTCCCTTTTCTGGTGGCGAGCTGTCTGTGGCTCACATTTGGGTAGTTTGTCCCCAGTTTTCCCTTTTGCGGTAGTGAGCTGTCTGTGGCTCACATTTTAGTACTTTGTCCCTGCCTTACTTCTCTTCCTTAATTCTTGCTTCCCCCTCCTTTCTGGCATTGCCTTCCCTGCTCGACTTCGCTTTATTTTATCAGAGGACTCCCTTCGGTTGTCCTCCCTCCTTACATTTCTATCATGAAGTGGCGTTTTATCCCTTTTATAAATTTCCATTTTTGTGTTTAAGTTTTATTGTTTTATCTTTTATCCTGTGCCTTTCCCTGTGGCTGGTGCATGTCATTTGTTTATTGCCCCAGTCACCCTTGTTTTTAGGATGCGTGCTGTATACCTGTAATTTAAGTGTGCGTCTCTGTGTATTGCATTATTTTTTCTAATCCTTTGCTTTTCCCCATTTTTATTGAGTGTCTCCCACACCTTTTCTGTCTTTTTTTGGGGCGACCCTGTTTTAATAGTGCTGCCATTAAGAATCCATTAAGATTGGGCAGCTGTCACCTTGTTTTCCCTTAAATTTATCATTATCATGTATTTATAATATTCTGGGAGAGGATGTGGCATGTAACCATGTCAAATGCCTTGATGATGTCAATACAACCAGGATTGTTTGTTTATGTAATGAATGGGTTTCAGTTAAATCCATCCAGAATTCACAGGCTTCGGGTATTTTTGCATGCTTTGTAGTGTTTTGGATAAGAGGGAGATGGGGCAGTAGGAAGATGGTTGCTTGGTTTAGGGGATTATGATTTTTGATCGTTTTCTTTATTCCAGATTGTTAAGATTTAGTTATGGAGCCAGGAATGGTTAAATATTTTGGTAAGGGCTTTGATTGTTTTGGGGGCTAAGTGTTTCAGGTGAATGTTTGAGAATTGCTCTCATTTGGTGACTATGGAATTTTTTTTAAGATTTGATGGTTTGGGCAATATTTGCCCAATTTGGCCTAACTCTACTTAAAGAGGAAAGTAATGTTTCTTACATATTTAATTTAACCAGATGCTCCCTGGTTTAGCATTTAAGTATCTATAAAATTCACAATACACCATCTTTTCAGGTATTACAGCTATGAATCAAGTAGAAATTAGTGGAGTAAAGAAATGCAGTTGTCCATCTGTTGCAAAGTTACCTCATCATGAGCAAGAAATGTTATGTACTACAAGACCAAAATATAGACAAGGCAGAAAACTTACTGCAGTGAAAGCTTACTCTGTTAATGATGAATCAAAATATCTCATCATAACACATCTTCCTGCCATCAAATTGGACAGAGAATTCCATCTCTTATGTAGTAGATATGGCAAAATTGATAAAATTAATAATCTTCCTGATTATCCCACTGGTCAGTTTGAAACTACTTATAAAGTTAAATATTGTAGCATTAGTAGTGCTAGATTTGCCAAGAAATGTTTAGATGGAAAAAATTACTTTGGTGGTATACTTCATGTCTCTTATGCTCCAGAACTTGAGTCTCTAGTAGAGACTCGGAGCAAGCTTTGTGATCGGATTAAGTTAGTTGCTAAGCATAGTGATGAAAGAAAAGAAAATGATTTGCAAAGATTAAGTGAAAATAGCCACACATTTTCTGCAAATAAATTACTTCAAACAATAGCCCAGGAAAATAGTGATAATCAAGGTAACCAAATAATAAATAAAAATGAAAGAGTTCCATCCTGTGAAACAACTGCAGTTGAAGATGATAATACCATCTCTCATTCTTCTTTGCAAATCTCACCACTTAGTTGTGATTTTCCCCAAATTTCTAATAGCAATATTGCCACAACTTCATCTACATCTAAAAAAATTATCCTTGATCAATTTGAGAAAATTGGTGTGCACTCAAATAGTGACCCATTATCTGTTAAATTGTGGAACAAAAAAAAAGATTTAGGATTAAAAAAGAAAATTGTTAGTAATAAAATTCACTTTCGCCCTCATAAGGTAAAATCTTACAAATTAATTGCTCAAAAAGCTCATTTGAAGAGTTCTATTACAGGTATACAGCAGCCATCTTTGTCTGATCTGCAAAAACCTCTCAATGTTAAAAATATTAAAATAAATTCCAATTAATTATTAATTTTTTATTATTCAGAATTATTTTTTGCTAATTTTAATAAGTATTGTAGACGCTCCTGTATTTAGAAGGGAGCTAGTTATTATTATTTCAACTTCTTATTTATTCCCTCCAATTAATCTTTCCTTTGCCTATTTTTAACCCAATTAAGCCACGCCTTGGAGAAAATGCCTCTATTAGGGATTCCAAGCAACTACCAAGCCCATTTTTTACCTAGTATGTGAGAAACAAAGGAGCCCTTTAGTTTCTCCACAACTTTTGAATCCTGACCATTGGCAATAATAATTAAAAAAAAAATGCTCCAGTTAAAACCTCGGCTTCACTACTGGCCATGACATACAAAGCCTCAACTTCCTTACTTGGAGCAATGGAAGGCCATGCACACCACTAATCCCCCCCGCTTCCTTTGCCTTCAGGGAGGTGCCTTGTGTAGATTGCTATACCTGGTACATAAAAGAGCACCACATCCACCTGGCCCTAGTGACTGCAGTTAAGCACCCTCTTGCATGGCCAACTTCATCCTTAGTGATTATTATTATTATACAAATACAGAAATTTCCAATGGAAAGGACAAGCCTACAAGACCAAGGGTGGTCCCACAGGGAAACATACTGCCTTCTCCACCAAGCATCTTCGCCAAATGGCCTGCCTTATAAATGGGCAAGTGTTGAATTTCTTCAAGAGAAAAGCCTTTATGATTGTGAACACACTGGCCACAACTTCTTCCAGCATGCATTAAGGTTCTACTTCATGTCCTTCAATGATGGACCAATGACTGTCAAACATGTGGCAATTGTGGATTTCAGCCTTCTGCCAATACCCCTTCAGTGTAAATTCAGCCAGTGTCCATTTCCTTCACAAGGTGCTGAAGGGAATTCTGGATCTAGAGTGCCTTGAAGACATGGATCACACCCTGGTCCATAGGCTGGAGGTGAGAGGTGGTATTGGGAGGGAGGAACTAGAGCTGGAGTTCCTCGTAATAGAAATACACAGGGTGTCCAGAAGCTTATTCCATAATCAACAACACATTAAACTCCATAGACAAGTCATTGAGGTAATCCTTAACTTGAGGTATGAATCTCTGAAGGAGTCAGTTAGACATAAGGACTTTGGTGATCCAGGCCTTGTTATTGTGGTGCATCCAAAACACAGGCAGCAAATTCTTGAGGGCCCTAGGGTTTGCAGAGTTGTAAATGAAGCTAGCAACATTGACACACATGAGGAGGGTAACGCTATCATTCTTGGCCTTGAACCTGGGGGCTCTGGCTTTGTCCTTCATGAGGTATGTTTGTGAAGGCATTCTCTTCCAGAACAAGCCACTCATCCATATTCAACACCTGTTCTGGATGGTAGCCATTGTTCCTGATCTGCTTGAAGGTCTCAGGATATTTTTCAGCTGCTTCCGTGTCTGCTGGTGCCATTTCTCAAAAAAGATAGACACTTTTGGTAGAATTGCTTCTGAAAATGGTGAAAACACCCCTTGCTGCTCTGAAAATCTTCAGGAGCTGAGAATGGTCCTGCTTCTTCCTCTTCTGTGGCAGTGTTAGTGAGGCCTACAAAGTCTTCTTGCTCTACATCACTGCCTTCCATAAGTCAAAATTTCTGGTACAGTTTTCACACTGTCATGAATGATGTTGCCATTGAGGGTGATGTTCTTTTTATGGCAGTACATTATCCACAAAGCCAACTCCATCCTCACGATGCCCTTATCACACACAGTAGAATCAGTCTTGGCACTACTGCAGAAGCTAACAGCCACAGTCTTCCTTGTCTCCACCTCTTTCTTCTTAATATACCTGATAGTGTAACTTTTCCCTTCCTTCAACATTTCCAGAAGTGCTACATTATCTTGGAATGCCACGACCTTCTTCTGGTGCTTAGTCTTTGTTAAAAGCTTTATAAGGGCCATGGTATTTAAGGTGGTATCTTAGGGCATGATTACAAAAATGTATTTACTGTAGTCTTGAAAATAAAATGAAAATTATCAGTGAATATTTTAGATATGCTCTATGGAAAAGTCCGCAAATAATTTGCAGTTATATTTTAGAAAAACTTCAATGAATAGGTGGTGGTTTACTGTGTATTGCATTAAATATTTTTGGAGCATAATATGTGGCATGCTGGATCCATGCTAGTATACATGGATGACTCCAAGTCCCAGGTGAGGGTCGGCTTCCATGCTGTATCCTCTCAGTTTGAAGTCATTGACACTCTAACAGGTGCTGCATCTGTCTTCACGGCTGAGCCGGTTGCATTACACTGCTCAGTACAGGAGATAAAGCCTCATGCCTGGTTTGGAGAATGGATTGTGATCTTTAGCAACTCACAAATTGCCCTGAGTGTTGTTGGGGCTTAGAAATGTCCACTAAGGGGGAATAAAATTGGCCTATTTTAAAAATAAAAGGTTGTAAAAAGAAAATTGGTTAAACAATAATTAATTTATTGCAAAATAAAAATAACATGTCCAGCCAATTCAACCATAGAACTATTTTTATTAATACATTACCATATTTAAGAATCCAATCAATATCCTGCATTCTGATTGGTCATCGTTGGTCGCATGACTGTATTCAAAGCTGCTTATTGGATAGGGGCTTAAAAACCAAGGATGCCTACCTTTTTCCAACTTAATCATATTACTAAATTAAGTTTTGATAATAGAACTAAATTCCAAGCAAGGAACAAGTCTTTTGTTTAATGGAACATCAAACCAAATGAACGCAAGAAGGATGAAATGCATGATAAATGCATATCATCGCTGTTACTATGAGAAATAGAGATATTGTAACTATCAAATCATTTTCGCAAAATCTTTTTTTGTGTCAGCTTTTGCGAAAAAAATTCTGGAATCCATTCTTGCACAAATATGCCCATCTCTTTCATTATGACCAGCAATTTTACCGCATGCACTTGTTAATTCGTGAATCAGGCACTCCACTGATTGGGTGTGGGTCTGGAAAGATGACAATTCAAATTTGCTGACAATCAAATCCTGAAATTCAGCGATAGTGACATTGCAAGTGAGGATAGACTCAGAAATCGTGATTGAATCCCAATTGATGAGTTCAGCAATGGTGTTGTGTTCACATTGAAGTTGAGGGATGGAGGAACAAAAATCTTTTCAATGACTTGTCACCAACAGCGCTCCCTTACCGAAGGTCCATAATCTTGTGAATGGTTGAGATGCTGAGATTTGGATCATTGTCACAGAGGAGAATTTCTGGGTGCGCATTCCATGATTTGATGTAAGGGAACACTTATGTATTGTGTTGATTGAAGAAGGTGGAGATATTTGAATTGGAAAAGAATGTGATTCATGGCATCAGAAATGTGTGGTCAAGTTTTCATCACAAACCCACAAGGAATGTAGTTGGTGATGATGTAGAAGGTTAGAGTGCAGGTTCTTCTTAACTTTACTTTTAAAAAGATGCTTGGAGAGGTAAGTTGCACCAAGGCGACAGGCTAAAGTCAACTTAACCAAGCTTGTATTGTGGAAGTGGACACCATCCACCATACCATCCTTTGCCTGGCAACCAGGGCATTCTGCACATCTCCCTCATTGAGAGCCTATTTGTTTATGCTGCCATAGTACTTACTTGCCAGATGGGTTCTTAAATTTTTTTTAAAAACCTGCAGATGGTGGGGAGATGCCACTCGCTTTATGCTGTGTACAATGGTGTTGAGATGCCAGTCATACCTTAAATCTTTGGGTTCTTCCCAGGAAGCCACCCTTGATGGTACCACCTTTGACTATTTGTCAGCACGCCTCTGCTCCCAAAGCTTCTACAGCGCTGGGAGTATTATGTTCAGCATTTTTAGAGTACACTGTGTCACGCTGGAACCATGCCACTGTATACGGATGGCTCCAAGTCTGTTTCCATGCCATATCCCTTCTGTTTGAAGTCACTGGGGCTCTGTCAGGTGCTGTCTATCATCATAGCCAAGCTGGTTGCAATACACCATTCAGTATGGGAGATAATGCATTATGCCCAGTTCAGAGACTGGATTGTGATCTATAGTAATTCACAAAGTGCTCTTCAAGCATTGTAATCTCCACATCCCCTGGTTCATTGTATCTATGATGCCACAGTTTCGGCAAGCCAGGCGGATGTCGAGATTATCTTATGCCAGGTTCCTGGTCATGTGGAAATTGCAGGGGGTGAGGGTGCCTATGATTTTGTGAGGACTGGGTGACCAGGCGAGCATTTTGCTCTTCCTCACACCGATTACATGGCAAGAAGATGGGAGACAGCCGAGGGGAACTTAAAGTTGATGCCATTGCACCAAAAATGTTCCCATGCAGGGCTGTGGAGTCAGTAGGCTAAAATTCTGGCTCCAACTCTGGGCTTTAATAATCTTAAAAATCCTTAATTGCATGAAAACTGTGATGATGGCTTCTCCTCTTTATTGAGTTTATTATCTGTCAATTTTCCCACTCATAAATTATCAGCTTAAGTGGTTGAATAAACTAAAGTATGCCACATGGAAATTTTATTTATAAAAGCAAACCATTTCAAAGGAAAAAATCCTGATATGCATAAATAAAACTAAAATTTAAAAGAGAAAATATATCTTAATATATATGGCATAAATAAAAAAAATAATCAGATACAAATTTACTCTAGATAAAAACAAAAATATAAAATATATCATAATATATATGTAGCTAAAACAAAAAAAAATAATCATATAATTTTGGGGGGGAGTAATATATAGCTTCGGCAAGATCTTGCTTAATTGAAGCTCTAAGATCTGATTTTATCAATATCCATGCATGATAACTTCATGGTAGGTTTTGATACACTCATGTAGTGGTATTTTACAAGAGCGATTATATTTGAATATCTCTTCAACAGAATAGAATTCCTTTTTAGAATTCTCAAAAGTTTGCATCAAAAGGTTGATTCCTCTCAGGTTTCATTTGCTTTGTCTTTTCTTGCTCTATCTGATTTAAATATTTTTCAAAATTTAATTCATCATGAAAGAGGAAGAATGAATTTTTTATTGTCATGTGTACCCCTACATACACACTCACACATGTTTGTGCACACATATAAGTAATTTTAGTTTTGAAAGATGCATTTCAGTTGTTCGTTTCAAGGGAATTTATTGGAAACCATGCATTTGATATTGAATCAGCCATCTTGTTTACCAACAAAAGCCAGTTATGTGATGATTGTGCATTCTTCATAATCATTTTTGGAAGCTCTTTCAAGAATCTTCTTGTAAGATTCTGAGAAGACTTTCATAGTGTATATATGTAATGTATGTGTGTACAATGCTACAAAAGTTATTTAGTAATATAATATAGATAAAAATGTAAAATATTGTTTTATTGCTCTCGACCATAAGAAAATTTCAAAAAGACATTTCTATGATTATAATTTATCTTTATAAAATAAAAAGAGGAGTTGGAGTCATATATTTTTAACTGACTCTGACTCCACAGCTCTGTTCCCAATATATGATGGTTTCAGGTTGTTTCTGTTGTTTCCAAATTAGACACACTCGTGAGACACACTGCCATTTGATGGAGCATCTGCTGTTACCTTATTGCGACCACTGCTTTGTCCCCCAGACTGTTCAGCACATTCTTGTTGAATGTCCCAGTCTGGGTGATTATGCATGTTACCTATTTCGGTATTGGGATGAGCATAATTGCTACTGCTTGTCCCTTGTACTCAGAATAGGTTTGTGTACACAGACTTGCAGACTATCTCACATTTTGAAGGACTATCCCAGATGATGGAGTGAGCTTACTTCTTGTTGCTTTTTTGCTTATCTTGTTTTTTGTTTAATTTTTGTTGTTTTTTTAGCTTGTTTCTTAGCCTTTGTTCCTGTTTTTTATGTTTATTTATTTATTTTTTAAATCTAGTCTGCCTAGTATTAGGCTGTACCCTGATTTTTTCCTTAGTAGGCAGTCACTAGATGGGCTTTTAAAATTTCTTTAAAAAATCCTTACAACCTGAGCAGATTAGGGAAACCCTGTCACTGCATTGACTTGAACACTGATCTGGCATGGGAAATTTGTAGATGCTCTACCCCTCGCTTCCTGTCAGCATTAACTTGGCTCTTATTCTTCTTGTTTGTTTTTTTTTTGCAACTATCGCCTCAACATTTTGTCTACCCGCACATTGTACCAGGAGGAACCGTTCTCACCTCGACAGAGTTTGGTTTGCTAGATATAGTGCCTGGGTGGACTGCGCACCTTCTCAGGCTCATCCAGCTGTTAGAATTTGGCCACTGCCTGAAGGTAATTGGTGGGCAGACTACCGGTATTTAAAGCCTTCCCCCTCCCCCACCCATAGTTATCTCATGGTGGTAACTACTACTTGGTGTGGGGTCGCTTATTAAGATACATCAATATATATATATATACACTCAAAGGTGTATAAAAATATTAGATTGTATAGTGACAAAGATTGCAAATAATGCGTAGCGCAATCGATCATAAAATACAATGTTGTGACATCACGGTTGATGACTTCAGTGTTGGCGGGAAACTCTTGGTGTGCTATGTGTAGGTTGCAGTGTGTTAGTAGGTTGTCTGGTCAGATATTTGGAGTGGATAATCGGTGATGCGGATAGAGCTAAATGCACTAGGTAGATTATATATATTGTGGTAGGGTTATTTCTTTGTGCTTCATATGTGAGTTGTGGGATATTCATTAAGAATCCTATAGCTTGAGCAGACTGACTAAAGGAAAGGTAATTATAGTTTCTTCCATTTATTATCATTACAATATGTGCATAGTGTAGGCAGGTAACATAATATTAACAAACTGGTAGCAGAGCATGGTTCCAGGCATGTCTTCTGTAATTAAAAATCCTCCACTGTTGAATGATCTTGAGAAATATGAACAATGGAAGGAAGATGTGTTAGTGTGGACAGAGTTAACAGATATAAACAAAAAGAAACAGGTGCTAGCTATACATCTCACATTAACCGGCCAACCCAGGGAGGTAGCTAATCAAGTATCAACGGAGGATAAGAAGAAAGAATGGAATTGAATTTCTGCTGAATAAATTAGATGAAGCCTTCATGAAAGAACCTGAGAGGAGGAAATTCATGGCATATCAGAATTTTAAGGAGTGTATGAGGAAGGATGACGTCAATTTGTGATTTCATGAGGGAATTTGACATGAAATACTACAAAATGACTGAGAAGGGTATGGTACTGCCGGATGAGGTGTTAGCCTTCTGTTTGGTGAAGAACTGTAAGTTAACTGATATACAAAGGGAACAGGTTATGGCTTCAACAAAACCCTATCATTCAAGGAAGTTCAGTCAACATTTAAACATATGTTTGAATCTAGCAGTGGATCCAGTAATGTGGTAACTCAAGGGTTTAAGGTGAAAACTGAACCTGTATATATGATGAAAGTCGATAGTAAGGAAGACTTGAGGAGTAGAAAAGCAGTTTTGGAACAAGAACTAAAAGAAATAAGCTACAAGATGGAGGAGACCTGTACCTTCCAAGGACAGTAATGTAGAGGAAGACGTTATGTAGACAACTAAGTATGGTAGCTATGCAGGTGGTTATTAAAGAAACTCGAATAGTGGTAGGTACAATAGAATTTATGGTAGATATGGTACAAGGGGTGGTCAATAAGTTTTGTGAATCGGTAGGGCTAAACAGAGGAAGGGGGATGGCTGTTTGTGGGGGTGTTAGGACAAGTTATGACAAGTCAGGACCTGCAGCCACACATTCCTGCCTCGTCTATTTATGAAGCAGTAGCTGATCGCAGATCGTCAGTCACAAATTTTTCAACAATGGAGAAGGTTGAGCACTGCGCAGTGATCAAATTTTTGATCACTGCCCCTTCCTATGCAACTATTTCTCGCTGGAATAGGGAGTTCCGCCATAGTCGTGAGTCCCTTGAAGATGACCCCTGTCCAGGACGCCTGTCAGACATTACCAACGAGGACAATGTGGCCTGTGTGGAGAGGAGGATCCTCGAAAATCGATGGGTGAAGGTCGAAGAAATCGAGCAAGAACTTGGAATATCACATAGAAATTTTATCAACATCATCCACGACAATTTGGCCATGACCAAGGTCTCTGCCCATTTGGTCCCTAGAAACCTCAAGCCCCATGATCTTCTTCAACGTCATCAAAGTTCGGAGGAGCTGCTGCTCCTGTACAACCAAGACCCGGCGGGATTAGAGTCACACATAGTGACGGGTGATGAAATGTGGGTCCATCACTGGGATCCCAAGACCAAGCTTGAAAGCATGGCCTGGAAGCACAGGGGCTCTCTGACCCCCATCAAGTTCCAGACCTAACCCTCAGGCAGGAAGATCATGGCCACCATCTTATGGGATTCTGAGGGAGTATTGATGGTGGACTATGCGCCTCGTGGAAGGACCATCACAGGCCAATATTATGCCGAGGAACTGGCTGGGTTGAAGAAGTGCATCCGTCAGAAGCGGCATGGCAAGTTGGCACGTTGTGTCCTGCTCTTCCATGACAAGGCCAGAGTTGCACAAGCTGCCCTGCCCGAGTGCGGATTCGAGGAGCTCAACCATCCCCCCTAGCGACTACCTTTTATTCCGCCAGCTCAAGGCTGCACTGTGTGGACACTGGTTTGGGGATGATGAAGATGTCCAGCTTGCTGTCCAGGAGTAGATTGAATAGCAGTCAGGAGATTTCTGGTTATCGGGAATTTGAAGCCTCAGGGACAAGTGGCGCAAGTGCATTGAAGTCAAGGGTAGTTATATTGAAACATAATAAAACACTTTTCTTCGTAGATACCTGAGAAGAAATTGGAAGAGGAACAGGTTTGATGGTAGATCTAAAGAACATTGGGCGAGGAATTGTGATAAGGTAAAGGAAGGCGATAAAAGGGAAGTATGACTAGACAGTTTTTTTGAAGATAATGATGATACTAGAATATTAAGGAAGGAAACCATAGGCTGTCTGTACTTGATACAGGGTGTAATGCTAATGTATGCGGTGATAAATGAATGGAGGAATATGAACAAATGTTGGACAGGAATGATAAAGACAGTTAAGTGTTCTACTACCAATAAGTCCTTCTGTTTTGGTGATGGCAAATCAGTAAAAGCTCACAAAAGTGTCAGCATTCCTGCTTACATTAATAGAGTCTGGCTCATTATTGATAGGGAAGATATAGAACCAGACATACCACTCTTGCTGAGTAAAGCATCAATGAAAAACATGGGCATGGTGTTGAATTTGGGCGAAGACAAAGTTGAATGGAAAGGTGGTAAAATCAATAACCTGAAAATCACAAGCACTGGTCATTATTCCATACCTATAAATAAAGGGGAAAGCTTCGGAGAAGACAGGAACTTTATGAAGTATGTTTTGCACAGCTATGTCAAGAATGATGCAAAAGAGAAAGCAATGAATCTCCATAGTCAGTTTGCTCACCCTACCAAGGAAAAGCTTCTCAAACTGGTGAAAGAAGCTGGTATCAAAGACTCTGAGTTAGAAGATGAGATAGGGAAGGTTGGAGAGTCATGTGACACATGTATCAAATTCCAAAGGACACCACTTAAACCGATAGTTAGCATGCCATTGGTGAGGAACTTCAATGACATTGTAAGTATGGATCTGAAAGTATGGAAGGATAAGTATTTCCTTGTAATGATTGACCTTGCCACAAGATATTGTAATGCATGCATGATCAAAAACAAAACCCCAGCGTGATTATTGATGCTCTAATGAGGTACTGTGTAGCAATATTTGGATCACCCAAGAAGATACTGACAGGCAATGGAGGAGAATTCAACAATGAAGATTTCAGGAGTACGGGTGACAATTTTAACATTGAAATAGTGTGCTGTGGCTGTGAGCTCCTGGAGCAATGAGATATATGTGAGAGACTGAATGCAGTATTAAAGTCCAATGCATTGAAGATTACCGAGGAAAGTCAATGTAACCTAGAAACTGCTCTAGCTTGGGCTGTGGCTGCCAGGAATGCCCTTTCTCCCCTAATCAACTGGTGTTCAATTTTAACCCCAACCATCCAAACATATCGGTGGATAACCCTCCAGCATTGGAGAACATTACTTCCTCGTAGATTGTAGCTAACAATCTGAATGCTTTGCATAAGTGCCATGAGGAATTTGTGAGGTTTGATGCTAATGAGAGACTAAGAAGGGCCTTGTCTCATAACATCCTTAAATAAGGGATGAAGATGTTAAGATAGATTATGTTTATTATAAATGTGAAGGCAAAGACAGCTGGCGGGGTCCTTCAAGAGTTATAGGAAAAGATGGGAAGATCAACATCTTGCACCATGGAGGTCATATAGCTAGGGCCCATGTATGTAGAGTAAAAGGTCTTCTGGTAATACCAACGGTAGCTCTGGTAAGGAGAAAAAGGAGAACACTAACAGTGTGCAGGCTACAGAGAGGACAGACAAGGCTGCTGCCGCTAAATATGATAGTGATGAAGAGGATGAGCAAGATATTGAGAATAATAATGAGGTTAAAATGGAGATGAGTAATGAAATCAATCCAGAGAGCAAGAATACTTTTCCAAAAGTGGGGAAGAGTTATGAGGTGTCACTGGCAGATTCCAATGAGAGAGTGAATGTCAAAATATTGGGCAGAGCAGGCAAAGCTACAGGAAAAATTAAGAACTGCTTCATCTATTGCATTGAAACTACCGGTGAAGAGACCTGGATGAATTTTGAAAAGGATGTTAATGAGATCAGAGAAATAGAAGAAAATGAGGAAATAATGATCTCTTGTTCAGATGATAAAACTATGGAAGTCAAGAGAAAAGAAATAGATAGTTGGAGGATGAATGATGTGTTTGAGGAAATAGATTGGGAAGCTCAAGACACCATATCTACAAGATGGATTGTGACAGAGAAAGAAACCAAGCATGGGAAAATTATGAAAGCTAGACTAGTGGCCCGAGGATTTGAGGAAGAACTTAACAAAGATGTTAACACCGAATCTCCAACATCTTGTAAGGAAGTGTTAAGGCTAGCACTAGCTATAATACAAGTGAAAGGTTGGTTATGTCACACAATAGACATTAAGTCAGCATTCATACAAGCTAATGGCATTAAATGTGAAGTATACCTACAGCCACCACCTGAATTCTTTTGCCGGAGAATTTGGAAACTTAAGAAGACCGTTTATGGACTGAGTGATGTTGCTAGAATGTGGTATGGTACTATGAAGGAGGAACTTATCAAGCTTGGGATGCAAATGTTGAGATTTGATTCAGCTATGTTTATGTATTCCAGAGACAGCAATTTGGAAGGCATTGTCTGTATTCATGTGGACGACTTTTGTTGGGGTGGTACTGACCAGTTTGAAACCAAGTAATTGAAAATTTAAAAAGTTTCCTGATTGGATCAACTGACTCTAAAGAGTTCAAATACATAGGTTTGAACATACAGCAAAAGGATGGTGGAATCAGTATGGACCAAGAAAGTTACATCAAGTCACAAAAGGACCCAGAAAAAAGATACCAGCCTTAATGAACAGGAGATTTGCAAGTATAGGTCGATTGTGGGTCAGCTCAATTGGATAGGGACTCAGACCAGGCCAGATATTTCATTTGATGTCTGTTCTTTAAGTACATTGGTTAAGAAGTGTATAATCGGTGACATGATGGATGCAAATAAAGTAATTAAGAGAGTAAAGACTGACCAGGTGTGTATATTTATTCCAACTGAAAGACTGGTTTTAAAGTGCTATAGTGATGCTTCATTTGCCAATTTGACCA
Organism: Ceratothoa steindachneri; assembly: GCA_963969495.1. NCBI lineage: Eukaryota > Metazoa > Arthropoda > Malacostraca > Isopoda > Cymothoidae > Ceratothoa > Ceratothoa steindachneri. The sequence continues at coordinate 110,507,662 of OZ018318.1, forward strand.
ATTGTGGTTCACAAGCGGGTTTCATAGTTTTTCTCACCGATAAGATGGATAGGAGGTGTCCCATCATGTGGAAATCAAAGAAAATAAGGAGGGTTGTGAAGTTCACACTCTGCTGCAGAAACTATGGCTCTGTTGGAACCAGCTGAGAGTTCATATTACATTGAAAAAATGCTGGAGCATATGGGTATTAAGGAACTGCTGCCTATAAGATGCTATGTAGATAATAAGTCCCTAGTAGAGGCACTTAGGTCAGTGAAGAAGATGGATGACAAGTACCTTAGGATAAATATTGCTTGTTGGAAGGATATGAATGAAAGAAAAGATATAGGCACTGTGGAATGAGTCAATACGAAAAATCAACCTTCAAATTGCCTCACCAAAAGGGGGGCATCATCTCAAACGCTCATTGAAGCAGTAACTAGGTAAATTGCTACTTAACTTTAAGTAGTGGGCATCGATGTTTTGTATATATATATATATATATATATATATATATATATATAAGGAAAAAAAGAGGGAATATTGTTAGAATTTGGCCATTGGTGGGCAGACTACCGGTCATTTAAAGCCCTCCCCCCCATAGTTATCTCATGTTGGTAACTACTACTTGGTGTGGGGTCGTTTATTAAGATATATATATACTCAAAGGTGGAAAAAAATATTAGATTATATAGTGATAAAGATCGCAAATAATGCGTAGCGTAATCGATCATGTAATGTAAATACAATGTTGTGACATCATGGTCGATGATGTCAGTGGCGGGAAACTCTTGGTGCGCTATGTATAGGTTGCGGTGTGTTAGTAGGTTTTGGAAGTTCACGGTATTAGGTTGTCTGGTCAAGTATTTGGAGTGGATAACCAGTGATGCGGATAGAGCTAAATGCACTAGGTAGATTATATATATTGTGGTAGGGTTATTTATGTGTGCGTGCTTTGTATGTGAGTTGTGGGATATTCATTAAGAATCTTAAAGCTTGAGCAGACTGACTAAAGGAAAGGTAATTATAGTTTCTCCCATTTATTATCGCTACAATTTGTGTATAGTGTGGGCAGGTAACATAATATTAAGACCAGCACCATTGTATGATAATAATAAGTGATTACTCACCTAATAATTTCCAAACTTGCTATTTTATCCACAGTCATTCTGGTTGCTCTCTGCTCTTTATCAGTTCTTAGTCAAGTGGCAGTGTATACTGTAAGGTCCCTACCTGCTGAGGCAACTATTAGGTACAGGTTGCGCTGAGCCATCAACTCTACTCACCTTTTTCCAGTTCACATATTAGGGGGCTCCATCAGCACCATTCTTTATGGTCAAAGACCAGGAAAAATTCACTTGAATGGCAAGTCAGGTTGCCAAGGCCCATCTTAGCTCAAACATGTAGGCCAAGTATGTGTAAATGATAACATTCTAGAATTTTCTTAATCTCCCACAGCAATGAGAAGTCATAGTATCTAACTCTCATGCATTTCTTCTTTTAATTACCATGGCTACAATATTGAAGAATATTAGGTGCTGCCTCATCCTCCCTAGATGTCAGGAAGGATGAGTTAAAACAAGGCACAACTTTCATCTGACCCATGCAGCTTCAGCCTACCTAAGCATGTGCTTCACACACACTGTCTCATCGCCACAACTGATGCAAAACAAGCACTGAAAATATCTTCTTTTGCAAATATCGATCATGCTGTGATGTGGAAATGCTCAGCATTATGGAACAAAAGTGGTCGTCCAAAATCAGCAAAGATTATCAAAATTGTTAACAACTGCTCATTAAAGTAAAGGTGCCTTGCATTACTGGGTAGAACTCTCTGTTTGATGCATTGTCATTACTTTTAAAATACAAAGGCAAATTACATCAACTCATGACATTCCTTGAACGTCCAGTGTTCAGAAGTCACAAAATTTAATTTCTTGGGGAGTATGTCTCAGTTTTGGCTGTTATTGCAGTGGCAATTGATGCCTACAAGGAGAACAAAACTGTTTTTATGGAAAATTGCTCACTGTGGAGTAAAAGCTGAAGAGCCTTCAGTCACGTTCTCTGAAATTTTGCCAACCTCTTCTAAGTGCTGTCACTAAGGGCTTTGGAAAGCGCTACCAATCTTATTTGACCTTGGAAAATGAAGCCAGCGTTACAGATACCATTATTGCATCAACAAGCCATCCATTCTTCAAACTCTGCTGGTTAGATATCAGTATTTCATGGGACAGTTCAAGCCACTGAGACTGTTAAAAATATTATGATTCAAGTGATTAAGAATTTAGCAGAGGGTCCCGAAGCTGAATCATCCAGTGATGATTATTTTAGATTTACAAAACCCAAACAAACACGATAAACCACAGATTTAGAATTGTTCAGTTACCTTCAGGATTTAAATAAAACACTTCAGAGTTTAGATAGATATCCAAGCATAAAAAAGTTATTTAATAAATACACCACCACCCTTCCATCGTCATCTCCTGTGGAACGGCTCTTCTCTTTATTAGGATTGACTTTATCTCCAAAACGGAGTTCTTTATTTGATGACCCCCTCCCTCTCTGGGATCTTTTCTTCAAGAGTTGTTTCCAGAGAGGCTCTGGCCTTCTCGTGGCGAGGGAGGGGTCAGCCCTGCGCTTCTTAGGGGACCCATGGTGCTGCCAACAAAATTTTTAACATGCCCCTCTCTTTCCTCCTCTATTACGCTCTTCCACTGCCCTTTATTTCCCCCTCTTCCTTCACCTATCTAGTGTTCCTTATCGATACCCGACCTCTGCTCGTTTAATGGATTGATTCAGAATTGTTCTTTCATGAAGGTGAAAAAGGCTGGGCATCTCCACCGCCTTCGTCTACCGAATACCCAAGGAGAAACCCATCGTTGGCCCCTTTTCTCCGTGCGTAGGAGAACTCGGGTGGCCTCTTAGGGTTATAAAGATGGTGTGGTGGATCCATATCCTTTCTCCAAGAGGACATAACAGACGTAACTGATTGTATAGTTTCAGTAGTGCCGGGCCCTTGTAGGCTTCCATGGTGGGGAGCCCCGAGGGAGAATGCGAAGTTTTTTTCTTTTTGCAATTGCTAGCCATAAACCCAAAACCTCCCCTTCTCGTAAGGGTTCTCGTGCCAAACGTTCCTTAGCTCCCCTTTCAGCCTTCCATCGCTCGTTGGACCCCTATTCTAACGAAGTAGACCCAGATCTTGATTATCCTCTCTTTCTTGTCATGAATTCATCATCCGACATCCCACTTGCAAAAGTCGATGTGTTTGACGTCAATGAATCTTTTGAGTCCCGCTGTGGTGAACCCCGCCGGATGTGGTCAAGAGGAAGTGGTGATGTAGTCGAGGTGTCATCCCACTCTCAACACAACCTTGTGCGAAATCTATCTTTGATAGCTGAAATTCCAATAACTGTCTCGCCCCATCCGCGTCTGAATTTCGTCAAAGGTGTCGTCCGTTCAAACGAACTAAAGGACTACGACCCCACCCGCCTTCAGAGCAAGCTCAGTACCCAACGTGTCACACACGTACACAGGGTAACTAAAACATTAGGCTCCACTAAAGTCCCAACTGCCACACTGATTTTAACATTTGAACGACAAGAACTGCCGCAGTATATTAAAGCTGGGTACCTTCGTGTCCCGGTAAGTCCCTACATCGAACTACCCAGACGCTGCTTCAATTGCAATCAATTTGGACATGTTGGCCATGCCTGTCGGCACCCTCGCTCCTGCGTGAATTGTAGCTCTGACTACCATGGCCCCGAATGCACCAAAACACCCCGCTGTGCCAACTGCGGAGGTACCCACAGTGCTGCGTCAAAACTCTGCTCTATATTTTTATATGAAAAGGAAGTTCTCGCTTTGCGCGACTTCCTACGCCTAGATACAAGAGGGGCCCGCCAGCGTGCCCGAGCACAAACCTCGCCACTCGGCCGGCTCTTCTCTGACGTTTTACGTGACGCTGGACGAAACCGACCATCACGCGCGAGTTCCGACCAGCCTGAAGCACTTCACCCTAGATCTACTCGCAGCATCGAAAACATTCAGAATATGCAGTCGAAGCATCGCTCTCACACCGAGATAACCAATGTAGCTCCCCTCTCTCCAGCAGCTCTAGCTGGGAGAGACACTCGAAGACATCAGACGCTATTTGAAAGAATCCTCAACATCGACCAGTGAAGGTTCATCCACCCGACCCCGAGACCCAAAGCCCAGTGGTAAGAGGAAGGATTCCTCACCTGGGTCATCGACCACCAATAAGCGGGCAGCCTCTGGAGCTGACTCGCCGAACCCCGAGAATCTTCAATGGACTCCTTCCCTATGGTTGAACATTCTCTTCCCTTACATCCGTCTCGCCTTCACAGGACGTAGGCCACATCCTGATCCAAACAATGTTAGATATACACCCAGCTGCACACACTTCGCTCAGATCACCTGTTCATTCCGCTCATCCTTCAACCCAAGATCCGATGGAAGCAGTTGATACTCCAACATCACCAATTGCGGCGGTTGGACCAACTCATCAGACACCGAAAATACCCTCGACCCATGAATCCGGATCTACCGGCCGAAAATCCGTTCTTGATCTTCCTTTTCCGCCAGGTTGCGAGCCCGAATTACAATCAAGGGCCTCGGTCGGTTCTCCAAAACCCACCAAAAAAAAAACAGTTACTGCTCCATCTAGCATCTCTTTCCCTGCAAAAGCAGGCTCCTCAAAATCAGCTTTCCGTCTCCCAAGCTCTTTGGGACGAACCTCAAATACAATATCGGCCTCAAAAGAGAAAAAGATATCCACAGTGGTATCTAATCGTCACACATAATATCTTCCATTTTACAATGGAATTGTCAAGGAGTTCTTCCAAAGTGGGAAGAACCCAAAATTCTTTTGACGACTATCCACCCCGCTGTTATAGGTCTTCAGGAGAATAAACTGGGTATACGGCCCTTTCCGCTGATACCCGGCTTTCTCACTTCCAACTCTATTGCTCCTACTGGAAGCCCCTCTCATGAACGGGTGTCAATCATGGTATCTTCATCCTACCATGTTTCTCCCATCTCCCTACATACTACCCTCCAAGCTGTTGCCGTGAGGGTTTTTCTTACCAAGCTTTTACCGTTTGCTCTATTTACCTACCCCCTTGTTTATCATTGTCAAGACCCGACCTTTTAGAACTTATAGACCAGTTGCCCTCCCCATTTTTATTACTAGGAGATTTTAACGCCCGTCACCCATACTGGGGTGACATCACTCGAAATGCCAAAGGCAGTGTTTTAGTCTCTTTTATTATCTGACTTTCTTTGTGTCTTAAATACTGGCAATTTTACCTCTTATCATGTCCAGACGGACTCTTTTAGCTGTGTTAACCTGTCTGTTTGTTCCCTGATTGCTTCACGGAATTTCGATGGTCAATTCTTGATCTCCATGGGAGTGACCACTTCCCTATTATCTTGTCGGCCCTTCAAGTTAGCCCTCATACAACCATGCCCCTTAAGTGGGACTTAGGTCATGCAGATTGGGACGGTTTCCAAGAGGCGTCCTTCACAAATGCATCCTTGGGCACCTTCAATGGAGTGGACCCTGCAGTAGAATACTTTACATCGGCTATCTACAATGCAGCAACACAGACCATCCCACAGAGGCGACCTGCCACGGGCCGCTCAACCGTGCCCTGGTGGACCTCGACGTGTGCAACAGCTATCAAAAATTACAAGTTAGCCCATGCCCGATTCTGAAAGAACCCAACTTTGTGCAACAAGGTCGACCGAAACCGAGCTTGTGCGCTTCGCCAAAGAACCTTCGTCAAGCTCGCAGAAATTCATGGCTCCGTTACGTTTCATCAATTTCCTCTATGACACCTACTGCTAAGATCTGGATGAGGATTAGTAAGATCAGGGCCCGTTATGCTAATCATCACACCCCCACACTTCAACCTAAACGGTTCCTTGGAGAATGACGGCCTGACGGTCAGCAATGCTTTTGCTAACCATTTCCGCGCCGTCAGCAGTGTCAGCCGTTACGATAAGGCTTTTCAATCCTACAAATCAAAAGAAGACTCATTCTCTGAAACTTCACAACAAAATCTAACCTTCCGTATAACGCTCTATTCAGCATCCATGAGCTGCAAAGCGCTTTGTCCCTTTGCAGATCTAATTCCATTTCAATGTGGCTTCCGCAAAGGTCATAGTACCCTTGACCTACTAGTACGTTTCGAGGGATCGGTCCTGAAAGCTTTCTCATTAAAGCACCGAGTCCTGGCCATATTTTTCGATATTGAGAAAGCCTACGACACAACATGGAGATACGGCATCTTGAAGCAGCTATACGTCTGGGGGATGAGAGGCCTTTTACCTTCACTTATTCAAAGTTTTTTAGCATCTCGATCCTTCAAGGTACGTGTTGGAGACGCATACTCTGACCTGAAACCCCAAGAGGAGGGAGTTCCTCAGGGCAGTGTTTTAAGTGTCTTATGTTTTATAATTGCCATCAATGATATTATTTCGTCTCTCCCAGAGGGTGTATCGGCAACTCTGTTTGTCGATGATTTAGCATTATACTGTTCATCAGCAGCGCGTTGGCTACAAATGGCGGTCGATTCTGTATCCAAAATAGCACAACTTAAGGGATTCCGCTTTTCCACGAACAAAACCAAAGCAATGTATTTCCACCGAGGCAGAGGGGTTCTTGTTGCGCCATCTATCTCCCAACATGGCGAAGATATAGAGTTTGGACATTATACACAGCCCTCGTCCAATCCAAATTGGATTATGGCTGTCAAATTTACTCATCGGCTTCCCCTTCACCCCTTAAAATGCCGAACCCCATTAGAAACCTCGGAGTTCGCCTTTCGAGTGGAGCCTTCCGTACTTCTCCTGTCAACAGCCTTTACTGCGAGAGCGGGGTACTCCCTTTGCCCTACCATAGACTTAAAATCTGCATGCGATACCTCTGCCGAGTACAGCAAGCCCCTGTATTAGAGGTCTACATATATCTGTATGCTGCTGAATCAACGGTGGCATATGATAAGTTGCCATCTTTACCCCACCCTTTGAACCTTCGCATAGGAGATCATTTCTCTAACCTGGGTGCTCCAAGGGTCCTTACCCTTTGGAGAAATGACGACCATTTATTGAAAAAATTTACAATATTTTCCTTACATGGAAGGAAGTACAGAAAAGGGGGAAAGTGATATAAAGACAATTTCGTGAGTGGACAAAAAAGGGGTGTAGTGGCGAGTAGATCCGGGGTGGGCGGTCGGGTGGAATGAAGTAGAAGGCCAAAAAACGGAGAGGTGTGCGTTCGGAGGGAGTCGGCGAGCGAATGTGCCCGTCCCAGGTCCCCACTGCCTTATATAGGCAAAGCCTAAGGCATAGAGGATGGCATACCCGGAGCGAAGCGAAGGTTCCTCCCAGGTCCGGGACGGGCCGTCCGCCGGATTCCGCAAGGACCGAACGTTTTTGGCCGAGGATTGCCAGATGACCGAGAAGTCGGCGAGGGCTTCGGCTGAGGGGTATTGAAGAATGTCCGGGGGAATTTTTCCTCTCTTGGTGTTGATAATGGCAGGTTGACAATCCGAAAGGATGCGTGCCCGAGGGAATAGGAGGAGGGTTAAGATGAGGGCAACGCTTTCCAGGTGAAAGGCTCCTCTCCCCACAGTATGTACCAACATGTGGAACCTGGAGAAGTCCTCCATGGACCCTCGCATCATTAAGAGCCTGTTCTTAGAGCATTCGATCTCACACAAATAATGTTGCCCACTATACACGGGTGGTTCTAAGTCGGACGGTGGTGTGGGTGCCGCAGCCATCTACCCAGGAGAAGAATTCCTAACTTTATCTTTGCCACCAGCAGCATCCATTTTTACCGCTGAACTTTCAGCAATCCTCTTAGCCTTTAGACTCATCCAAATTTTACCTTTTAGTGATTTTATGGGGAGGGGCTCTTTATTTTTTTTATTTATTTATTTCTTGACTGAAGATGCCCCTTGAAATATTGTCTTGAATTCATTTTATTTATCTGTCTCCATATTCTTGTTCTTTGATGAATCTTCCATTTTAACGACGATGTGATGATTTCTTGAATACTTGACGAGTTATTGACGATTTTGATGAGATGAGTTAGCCCTTGAAAGTCGATTTCTTTGAGTGCGGTATTCTGGGTTAGTTAGTCCTTGAAGGATTCTCCGTTTTCTTCGAGAATTTTCTTTGTAAAAATTTTGGACTTTTTGGGGTTCGATCGTGGGTCTTTTGCATCCGGAGGCAAGCACTCTACCAATACGCCACTGCGTAGTCCGTCCTGACTTCGTAATTTAATAGGCTATTTATATTCTCGCTTTGGAAGGAAGTTTTTCTCTTATACATCTTCGCAGGTCCCTTTCTAGAAAGCGGAGCGAATTTGAGGATTAGGGAGAGATTACTCTTGGATTTCTTAATCGAGGAGTAGTAGCTCTCCCTCCCCGACCTCCGAGTCTGCGGGATGAGTGGAGTTGATTCAGTGGGATAAGGAGCGTGGTGAAGTCTCTTTAATCAAAGAGTAATAATAGCATCTCCTGAAGTTCCCTGCAGCACCTTTTCTTAATCTCTAGTAGGAGACAAGGTGCAGTTGTAACGAAGATCAGAAGGTTGTTCGGCCTTTAAGGGTCACCAGTTATGGGGGGGGGGGCATTTCTTATATTTATTATTTTATAACTGAAGTTGCCCCTTGAAACATTTGCTGCCATGTATCCGACTCCTAGTATTCTTGTAGGCTGAGATTCTTTCTTCTTTAAGGTGGCTTGACTGTGGCTCTCTTCTTTTAAGTTGATCTTTTTAATTCTTGATGCATCTTCATATTAACTTGACGTATTATCTTAATGTGATGATTCCTTCCCTTCATGATGACGTGATGACTTCTTGAGAGTTGAGGAGGTCTGAGACTAGTTGGCCCTTGAAAGTCGATTTCCTTGAGTTCCGTTTTCTTCGAGAATTTTCTTTGTAAAAAATTTGGACTTTTGGGGGTTCGATCGTGGGTCTTTTGCATCCGGAGGCAAGCACTCTACCAATACGCCACTGCGTAGTCCGTCCTGACTTCGTAATTTAATAGGCTATTTATATTCTCGCTTTGGAAGGAAGTTTTTCTCTTATACATCTTTGCACCCCTACACAGGTCCCTTTCTAGAAAGCGGAGCGAATTTGAGGATTGGGGAGAGACTACTCTTGGATTTCTTAATCGAGGAGTAGTAGCTTTCCCTCCCCGGCCTCCGAGCCTGCGGGATCAGTGGAGCTAATTAAGTGGGATTGAGGAGAGCGAACTAAGTTTTCGACGCTAATCAGTAATATCCTTTCCCGGGTCTCCGGTTCCCAGCAGCACTTTTTCTTAAACTCTAGTAGGAGAGCAGGTGCAGTTGTAACGAAGATTAGAAGATTGTTCGGCCTTTGAGGGTCACCAGTTATGGGCAAAGGGTCCATTTCTTATATTTATCTCTTGACTGAAGATGCCCCTTGAAACATTTTGCTGCCATTTATCTGACTCCATATTCTTATTGTGTGAGATTCTATCTGACTCTTTAGGTTGGCTGTGGCTCCTTCTTCATTAAGTTGGGTTGATGTATCTTCCTTTTAACGTGATGGCGTGATGATTCTTGAGAGTTGATGATTTTTTGGATACCTGATGAGTCTTCCATTTGACGACGACGTATTATCTTGATGTGATGATTCCTTACTTTCATGATGACGTGATGACTTCTTGAGAGTTGAGGAGGTCTGAGACGAGTTAGCCATTGAAAGTCGATTTCCTTGAGTTCCGTTTTCTTTGAGCGCGGTTTTCTGGATTAATTAGTCCTTGAAGGATTCTCCGTTTACTTCGGGAATTTTCTTTGTAAAAATTGTGGACTTTTGGGGGTTTGATCGTGGGTCTTTTGCATCCCGAGGCAAGCACTCTTCCAATACGCCACTGCGTAGTCCGTCCTGACTTGGTAATTTAATAGGCTATTTATATTCTCGCTTTGGAAGGAAGTTTTTCTCTTATAGATCTTCGTACCCCTACAATTTTGTCATTTTTTTCCGACTCAAGGAGTGTCTTACAGTCAATTAGATCTTTTAGTGCGTCCCATCCCCTAGCCACAGAAATTTGCAACTGGCTGATCCAAAATGCGTCCCGATATAGAATATTTTTTGCTGGGTCCCTGGGCATGTGGGGGTCCTGGGCAACGAGAAGGCTGATCGGCTGGCCCGCTTAGCACATTTTGTGTCCCCTTAGAACTCGTCTCTGCCTTTTAGGGACTACTTTCCTTCAAAAAGAAAGTATATTTTTCAACTGTGGCAGAATGAATGGGATGACTGTTCATCATCCAAACTATACAAAATTAATAATTCTATTCGCTCTTGGCCCTCGAGTCGTCATAGAATGCGGTCTTTGGAGGTTACCCTTTGCCGAGTTCGCATTGGCCACGAGACTTACTCACGGCCATCTTGTTTCAGGTGATGCTCATATCAGCCCTTGCTGTCGTTTTTGCGGTGGGGACCAATCGGTTGCCCACCTTTTATTGGATTGTAGCCATTTTGCCATTCTCTGGTTGTCCTGTTTCCCGACCCTTCTAACTATTCCTCAACACCCGTCTTTGATTCATATTGGCGGAGGAATCTTTTAACCCGTCGTTTTTTACATTTTTGTCACAAAGTGGTCTCCACCTTTTATAGATGATTTGTCTCGTTTCACCCTAGCTGCCATATAGAATCCACTTGGATTGGGCAGCAACCCACTGGTAACTTACCTTAAAACTTGAGTTTTGATATGCCTGTGCTTCCAGCTTGTTGTGTTAGAGGGATTTGGGACTAGACCTTCTAGGACTTTCCAGGTGTAGATGGTAATATATCTTTCTTGTTGTCTTTGCTGGGAGTAGATATTCAGCTTCTTTAGTCTGTATGATCGTTGGACTGACTCGAGTGTCTGGATATCTTTAGCCTTTTCCAGGGACCAAAGTTGACTGCAATAGTTTAGTACAGGTTGAACAAGAGCCCTCGATAGGGTCATCACGCAGTCTTCACAGGAGTAGAATGTTCTTAGTATCCATCCTGCAATTCGGCTAGCCTTCTTTACTGTTTCTGTGATGTGATGTTGGAATGTGCAATTATTGCTTAAGTGGATGCCTAGACATTTGACGTGGTGGCTCTCGTTAATTGTTTATTTCTCTTTGGTAAGAAGGGAGGTGGTGTTGTGGATCTCTATGTTTACTTCGTTTCTAAGCAATTGAAATTTCCCATCGTTAAATGAGATGTTCTCTTTTGCGCAGTGGTATATATTTTTTCTATATTCGCCTGTAGACGGTCTGCATCTTTTGTTTTTATGACTTTGCAGACGTTAGTGTCATCGGCGAAGGAATTAACTTTTGAGTGAACAATGTTCCCGATTAGTATAAGAATAGTAAGGTCAGGTTAGATTTCCTGCCCTTCCCTTGCTTCCTTTGACTAGGAAGGGGACGTGGCAAGCCTGCAGGACACACTGCGATTAGCCTTGTGGACTTGCCAATTAAAGCAGCACAGAACTTGGTGGGTGCTGCGACGACCACGGCCAAGCCAGTGAAGTAGGCACACTCGATGTAGCATCTCACAATGAGGAATCTGCTAGCACGCCCCAGGTAATCGGGCACCGTTGCTACAGGTGGAAGTAGTTACGATGCACGTGCATCCTGTGTCGTGCACAGAATCGAGATCCGGCAACCGTTCACCCTTCCAGTTTCGAATTGGAGACCTCCGGGGGTGCTTTTATCAAACAAATTTAGCTGGTGGTCTTCGGGACTCTGTTCGCTCGCACGGAGAGGTGCTTCAGGTTGCAACTGTGGTTGAGCAAGCGTTGTTCCTTGTGGGGATTGTCCCCTCTAAAGTGAGAATTCTGAGGGCAATTAGTTATTACAGGACCCTTTACTCCGCAGGAGTAACAGACGATAGTTCTCCTGGGAAACGACAAGTAGGGAGATTAGAGAGAAGGTTTTAGGCTTAGATGAACCAGTCATATTGATGAACTTATCCATGTGGTGGGGAACGAATTTGATTCTATGAGCCTTTGCTTTGGAAAAGTGTGGTTCCGTTTTCTTACATTCTTTTGGATAGCAATTATGACTAGCCGCATATACATCCGCTTCCTCGATGCACTCTTTAAATGTTAGGCACTTCCGGTCTTTAACGAAGGATCTGATCTCCGACGGAAATGACGCCAAGAGTTGGTCTTTGGGGACGAAGTCAACCAAACCATCGCATTACTGGGGAACTTTGGAGGCGTCTAGCCAGAAATTAAAATTACGCTGCAGGGAATATCCAAATTGACGGAATGTTTGATTAGGCTGGATCCGACAATGCCGAAAATTTGCACCTTTAAAGTCGAGTCATGTTATAGGCAGCAAGCAATTCGGCTTTTAACATGGAGCGAAATGAAAATCTCCCCGAGTTGGGTACTAAGTAAAGGCAACAACTTGGCTACTAAGTAAATGCAACAACTTGGCTACGCCGTCTGTTTCAATATCCCAACGATTCACCTTTAAGATTTTCTTGAAGTGAGTGAGGTATGGCCCGAGATTTTCCTTGAAAACGGGCAACTTGATGGACGCAGTCTGTTGCACTCCGGTCTTAGAAGTAATTGATTTCGTTTCGTTTCTGGCTCTAATCATTTCCAGTTAATGCAAAGAATTTTGTAATTTTTTTTCTTTCCCTCTCTCCGTGTTCTTTCTCTTCTCTTGGGTGTATGCCATTAGATCATTCCCATTTAGTCCAAGAGACTCGCCTTGTGCTTTGAAAATTTTGAAAGATGACATGCTGTCGTGTTTACCAAACTTTTACGCAAAATTAAATAAAAAAAAACCCTAAGAACTTAGCGTGGTTGTCGAACCCGATTTAATCCTAATTCACTCGATTAATTTCACTCAGAAGCACTAACGGAAGTGCAAATGTTTTTTTTTTAACCACAAAATAAAAAAAGATACCATAAAAAACTCTCACACAACTAATTATTTCGCACGATTTGAGTTTTATTCCCTTGGCTCACTCGGAAAAATTTCTGGAGTCGAGATTTTAGCAAAATTCCCTTACTGTGACTGAGACGATGGCTTCAGCGACTACCACTCAAATATAGCCTCCCCCGCCCCCCCCCCCCCCCCAAAATGCAAATCTTACTGAATCTTTCAAATTTGACAGAGTATATGGGGCCAGAAAAGAAAGAAATTCTGCTTCGGAGAATTAGTGAAACAGTCACAAAAATATATAATTCTTTAGAACTTATAAATATATTCAAAAAGTCAATGGGATGATATAAGTAGCCTATGCAAGAAGATATATATATATATATATATATATATATATATATATATATATATATATATATATCATAGGTCAAGTTAGATTTCCTGACCTCCGCTTGCTTCCTTTGTCTTGGAAGGGAACGTGACAAGCACGCAGGACACGGCGATTAACCTTGCCCTATATAAAGCACTTTAAACGTGAGTTGCACTAAATTAGGTAAGAGGGACTATTTTTTCTTGGCCGAATTAAATCAACTAAGAGGAGGTTTTGGATATCAAACTGGATGAAACAAAATAATATTTACTACTGTACAAATAAGAATAAAATGAATATAACATTGAAATACATACAATTAAATAGGCAAAAGATTTACACGTCATCTCTAGGCACGAGCCGTGAGCACGTATACACACAAGCATACGCGACCGACAAAAGGGAAACTACCGGCTAGATCTGTTGCCCGAGGATTTTGTACCGGAGAAAATGGATCAAGGGGGATGCGGGTATGAGCGTCGAGCTCGATTGTTTTTCAACCGCACGATTGGGTTTGCACTTGCCCTATTAGTCCTCGGCCTGTTTAAAGTTATGAAAGAGAATACAACCTATCTTCTAACCACCACTGATAGCCTAGAAAGTAGGGATCGATGGAGTATTTCGCCGTAGAGAAACTGAGTCGAATATACAGCAGTGCGGGAGTCTCGTTCTTATTTAATTTTCTTCTCTTCGGGCTCTTGGGATAAGGGAGACCGAGAGAAAGAATTATGTGTCGCGTCCTTTTTAGCAAAATACTAATCTTCCCCAGGCCAACGCTTAACTACTTATACGGGTTCGCCGAAGTGAAAGTTAGCGAAGTGCCAAAATGGATTTTACTTTATCTATTGAGAGGCGCCGGGAGTAAATTTAGACCTTCACGCAGTCTCGGGAAGCCTCTCGTTACAATTAGGCTCGCTATGGGGCGTGTTCTGAAACGAAAGTTACCTCAAAAAGAAGCCGATCGCAGGTTCTTTCCGCCCGCCTGCTCTCTCTCTCTCTCTCTCTCTCTCTCTCTCTCTCTCTCTCTCTCTTTCTCTTTCTCTTTCTCTCTCTTAATCTCTCTCTTTCTCTTAATCTCTCTCTCTCTCTTAATATACATCTCCCTCTCTCTTAATCTCTCTCTCTCTCTCTTAATTTCTCTCTCTCTCTTAATCTCTCTCTCTCTCTCTTAATCTCTCTCTCTCTCTCTTAATCTCTCTCTCTCTCTCTCTCTCTCTCTTAATCTCTCTCTCTCTCTCTCTCTTAATCTCTCTCTCTCTCTCTCTCTCTTAATCTCTCTCTCTCTCTCTCTCTTAATCGTGGATAAAAACCTCAAACCGAGACTTTGAAGGCGAATTCACGGTTCCTGGCTACCAAATCTTCCACAAAGATAGGCCAGACAGAAAGGGTGGCGGTGTAATGTTGTATGTCAAGGATACAATCAAATCTACGAACTCCAACGTTATATCCGACCACGAGCTCCTAGGCGTTGACCTAGAGATCGGTCCTGTCAGATACAGGACCCTGCTGCTTTACAGACCCCCTTCCCAACCCGTTGAGAAGGACAGGGAACTGTACCAGCTGCTGGGTGAACTGGTTCAAGGCAGAGTGTGCATCGTTATGGGCGATTTCAACAGCCAAGTTGACTGGGAAACCAGAGTAGCCTGTGGCGAGAGCGCGCTACTCCTGGAGTTCGCCAACAACGAGTTCCTCACTCAATGGGTCAGAGAACCGACGAGAGGAGATGCAAGTTATGAAAGTATGTGGTAAGCAAAATAATTTTTATCTTTTTTCTGTCTATCGCAATCCAGACTTAGATGATACTATTTTTGATTGTCTGCTCCTTGCCATGGCCAAGGTACAGGAAAATGACCGGAAAGCCTGCTTTGTATTTATGGGAGACCTCAATGCTCATCATAGGCAATGGCTGTCTTCTGTCTCCCCTACTGACTGTCATGGTATCAGGGCTTATGATTTTGCGTGTGAGTCGGGTTGTGAGCAAGTCATTAGGGAGCCTACCCATTCATCTGGGAACTGCCTTGACTTGGTTTTCACTGATTCCCCTGGAGTCGTTACAAGTGCTGTTGATCCTCCTGTGGGAACTTCTGACCACTGTGCAATTTCTATAACTATCTGTATTGAGCAATCTATTCCTAATATAGCTCATACAAGCAAAGTATTCATCAAATCTCAAGTAGACTGGTGCAATATATTAAATGATATCTCCCGGATCAACTGGCCACTAATATATAAGGAGGTTGAAGCAGTTCGTATTTTGAATGATAAAATTGTTTCAATTATTGATAGACATGTTCCATTCCGTATGATCAGATATCGCACTAAGGACAAAGCCTGGTTTAATGATGACTGTAAGAGGGCTCATATGCAGAAACAAGAAGCCTACAACCTGTGGAAGGGGAGTAGATCTGCCTTTCTATGGGATAATTATGTGCACTACAGAACAGCAGCTCAGAGGGTATATAATAATGCGGAAGTTGAATTCAATACTACCACAAAGGGAACTCTTCAGCGCACAGCAAATTCCCACAAATTCTGGACCACTCTCAAGTCTGCTCTTTTTGGGAATGATTCATCTATGCCACCCCTTCTTAAACCTGATGGTTCCATTACCCATAGTCCTGAAGAAAAGGCAACACTGTTGGCTGATGTTTTTGATAATAAACAAAGTAATGAGAATCTAACTCTACCTGACACTTGTTTCCCTGAACCAAGGTTAAACAAGATTGCTTTCCGTTCAAGTGAAGTAAAACAGTTACTTCTTGATCTGGATGCTTATGGTGGTACTGACCCAAATGGTATATTCCCTTTATTCTTTAAGAAAACTGCAGAGTATTTGGCTCCCAAGCTTTCCGTTATTCTTCGGAAGCTGGCGAGGAGTGGTAGTTTTTGCGAATGTTGGAGAATTGGTAACATCATTCCATTATGTAAAAGTGCAAGTGGTAGTTTTAACCCTACTGAATATAGGCCCATTTCTATAACTCCTGTTCTATCTAAGATTTTTGAACGTTTACTAGCTAAACGTTTAAGTACATTTGCCGAGCTTAATCGTCTGTTTCCCTTTTTACAGTTTGGATTTCGTAAGGGTCTGAGCACTTGTGATGCACTTCTCACTGTCTCCACCATTGTCCAAAAATCATTAGACTCTGGTCAAGAAGTTCGCTTAGTTGGCCTGGATTTCAGTGCCGCATTTGACCGTGTCAATCATAAGGCCCTGATATTTAAGTTGAAGCAGTTGGGAGTAGGTGGTGTATTTTTAAATATTATTGAACAATTTTTAACAAATCGACATCAAAAGGTTTATGTTGACAATAATTTTAGTGATGAGAGAGAGGTGCTATCTGGTGTACCACAAGGCAGTGTTCTTGGTCCTCTACTGTTTATATTATATACCCATGATATGTGGTTTGGACTGGAAAATAGACTTATAGCCTATGCTGATGATGCTACTCTAATAGCCCCAGTCCCATCTCCTGAGTTGAGAGCATCGGTTGCAGAGTCTTTAAATAGAGATCTGGCTAAGATAAATGTTTGGTGCACTTCATGGGGCATGAAGTTAAATGCAAAGAAAACCCAGAGTATGATTGTTAGCAGATCCAGAACACTAGATCCTCCCCATCCAGATCTTTTAATAAATAACATTCCCATCTCCATATGTGATTCTTTTAAGTTGCTTGGAGTTATGCTTGACTCTAGGTTTACTTTTGAGAATCACATTCGATCTATTTCCTCCTCTATTGCTCAAAAAATTGGCATTTTGAGGAAATCTTACAAAGTATTTGGAGAGCAGACTGTTCTTAAAAATTGTTTTAATGCTTTTATTCTTCCGTGTTTTGAATATTGCGCCCCTGTTTGGAGTTCGGCAGCCAACTCTTATCTTAATTTATTAGATAAAAATTTGAGAGCAATAAAATTTTTAATTCCTGACCTCAAAGTTGATCTGTGGCACAGGCGAGCAATAAGCTCCTTATGCATCTTATATAAAATTTTTAACAATGCAGATCATCCACTGCATCACGATCTGCCCAATTTATATGCCCCTCAACGAGTTACCAGAGGTGTACTAAATGCCAATAGTAGGGCCTTTACGCCTATGAGATTCAACACAACACAGTTTTCAAGAAGTTTCATTCCTAACACAACTAAACTGTGGAATGAACTTCCTAGTGTTGTTGTTGAGTCCTTGGAACTTCAGAAATTTAAAGTGGGTGCTAATACATTTTTAATTAACAGAAACTTATAACTTTAATATTTTATTCATTATCCACACATATATAATATTATAATATTTTTAACATTATAGCATTTAATTTTTTTATTTTTTTATTTTTTTTTTTTTTTTTTGATTTTCTATTTATTTATTATGTTTTTCTTAATCTTTGTTTCTTTTTTTCCATACCAGGTTTCTTTCCCCACTGGGGCCCTTGGGCTTATAGCTATTTGCTCTTCCAGTTGGGGTTGTGGCTTGGAACTTTAATAATAATAATAATAATATCCTCGACTTGGTCTTCACCTCTGAGGATATATATGTAGGCGAAGAGCTCGGTGGCAGTGATCATCAGCTAGTTAGATTTAGCGTCAAGATCCCGAAGGTAAGGTCTGTTGCCAGTCAATCAAAGAAACTTGACTTGAGAAGAGCAGACTTTGCAAGCCTTCGAGCTGGACTGACTGAAGTGAGGCTAGAAGTGTGCGATGCCGTTGAAGACTCGTGCAATAGTTTCAAAACCACATTCATGAGTCTTCAATCGCGTTTCATCCCTCTGAAATGTCCCCGTCTGTCTTCTGTTCAACCTAAGTGGTTTAATCGAGAAATCGGCCAACTGCTTAGGGAGAAGAGAACTATGTACCGGCAATCGAAGATCTCGGGTGACTTTGACGAATACCGGAGGCTAACCAGGAGAGTGAAGTCCAGCATAAGGGCGGCTAAGCGGTCTGAGGAACTCCGAGTGGCGAGACTCTGTAAAGAGAATCCCAAGGAGTTCTTTGGATATGTAAACAGCCGTAAACCAATCCGTCGAACGATTGGCCCCTGGAGGAACGAGGAGGGGACATTAAAGCATTCAGATGCAGAAAATGCTAACCTCCTCAACGACTACTTCTCTTCAGTGTTTACTGAAGAATGTGGTCCTATCCCCCAGCCGAAGGATTCCTACTGGGGGGGAAAGCTGGAGGATATGGACTTCACCGAAGTTGAAATCAAAAAGAAGATCACTGACCTAATGACGAATAAGTCACCTGGCCCGGATGGGTTTCTACCTAAAGTGTTGAAAGAAGTGCGCGATCAAGTGTCACGACACCTCAGCGCAATCTTCAACATGTCAATCCGGACCAAATGCGTTCCTAGAGACTGGCGTGAGGCGGTGGTGACTCCAATCTTCAAGAAAGGAGATCGTAGCCAACCGTCGAACTACCGACCTATCAGTCTGACTTCGATAGTCGGTAAACTCATGGAAAGCATGATGGTGGACAAAGTGACGTCGTATTTAGAGTCAAACCTGCTACTGAGGAGTTCCCAGCACGGCTTCCGAAGGCAACGGTCATGCCTGACGAACCTTGTAGAATTCTTCCACTTCGTTTTCAGTGAGCACGATCGGGACAAGGCGGTGGATGTGGTCTACCTAGACTTTCAGAAAGCCTTTGATAAGGTACCGCACCGCCGCCTTCTCCGAAAAGTGCGAGCGCTTGGCATAGACGGAAAGGTAGCCGGCTGGATCGAGAACTGGCTAAGTGGCAGACGGCAACGGGTGGTGGTAAATGGACAGTCTTCTGAGTGGGTGCCCGTTACTAGCGGGGTGCCTCAAGGTTCTGTCCTGGAACCACTACTATTCATCATCTACGTCAACGACATGGACGGTGACATGGTTGCCAAGATTTCCAAATTTGCCGACGATACCAAGCTTGGTATGAACGTTGCAAAGGGTGGAAATACTGCCCGCCTGCAGGAAGATCTTGGGAAGATTGGGGAGTGGTCGGACACGTGGCAAATGCCTTTTAACGTGGGGAAATGCAAAGTGATGCATATCGGCCACAGAAACCCCCAATCTCAGAATATCCTTAAGGGCACTGCTATGGAATCCACCGACACTGAGAAGGACTTGGGTGTAACAATCACTAGTGACCTCAAGTTCTCGAAACAGTGCAATGAGGCGGAGAAAAAGGCCCAAAGGATGCTAGGCTATATTGAGCGCCAGGTGGTTATCGGAACCAGGAGATTGTACTGTGCCTGTACAACTCACTTGTCCGACCGCACCTGGAGTATGCCGTACAATTTTGGAGTCCTTCATTGCGAAAGGACATCGCGAGATTAGAACGCGTACAAGCCAGGGCAACCAAGCTGATTCCCTCTATCCGACATAAAAGTTATGAGGATAGACTAAGGGAATTAGATCTGTTCTCGTTGGAAACCCGTAGACTGCGTGGTCAGCTCATCGAAGTTTTCAAAATACTTCGAGGGTTCGACAATGTTGACTACCGGGATATTTTCACACTGAGTGAGAACAGAACGCGCAATCACCGCTTCAAACTTGAACTGAAGCGTTACAACCGCAATCTGTGTGGAAATTTTTTCACTTACAGTATCTGCGGTATGTGGAACGCACTTC
The DNA here is from genome assembly GCA_963969495.1 of Ceratothoa steindachneri. Classification (NCBI taxonomy): domain Eukaryota; kingdom Metazoa; phylum Arthropoda; class Malacostraca; order Isopoda; family Cymothoidae; genus Ceratothoa; species Ceratothoa steindachneri. The sequence continues at coordinate 110,527,539 of OZ018318.1, forward strand.
CAGTGGAAGTTGTCAACAGTGAATCTGTTGACCAGTTCAAGTCAAGATTAGACAAAGTCTTGAAAAGTGGCCGTTTAGGGACGCAAAAAATTGAGCAGCCTTGTGCCCGCTCGATTGCTAGTCCAAAGGTACCCTCTTTGAATGGACCGTAAGGTCTCCTAGAGTACCTTCTTTCCTTGTTGTTACTCCTTGTTGTTACTGTTGTTACTCTCTCTTAATCTCTCTCTCTCTTAATCTCTCGCTCTCTCTTAATCTCTATCTCTCTCTTAATCTCTCTCTCTTAATCTATCTCTCTCTTAATCTCTCTATCTCTCTTAATCTATCTCTCTCTTAATCTATCTCTCTCTTAATCTCTCTCTCTCTCTCTCTTAATCTATCTCTCTCTCTTAATCTATCTCTCTCTTAATCTATATCTCTATCTCTAAATCTCTCTCTCTCTCTCTTTCTCTTAATCTCTCCCTCTCTCTCTACTTTCCCACAAAGAAAGTAGAGGGAGAGGAGACGCCCCCTTGTCGCGGGAAGAGAGCTTGTGTGTACCTTGGACTTTTCGAGCTATGTCGGTGGGGGCACCTCTTCTGGGTACCCCTAGTAGGGCTTCCCTTGTCGATTTAAGCGGAAACGAGGTTCCAGACTAAGTGCGTCATTTCTTCCCTTTTCTACTCTATCCTTCTCCTTTTTTTACTTTTATCCTATTTCTCACACTTATACAAAAGAAGAACAAAAAAGCCTACTTCTATCATGTCACTCTTTCCTTTATTTCCCTCTATCTACATATAAGGACCTGGCAGCTACCTCACGCGTCAGAAGAGAGGCTTTGGAACCTCTATAAACAACGCCAATTGACGCTCACTGGTTGCGAGAGACTAGGACTAGAGGTATCCTAGGCGTTGGGGCACGATGAATGGGATGAGGGTAGTGCCCCGTTAACCCATTCCCTGGCGCGTAATTATTCACCATTCCCAGTGACCGTTGACAGGTGCCTCTGGTAGCATCAGTCCGAGGTGACGGTCCTTTGTTCCCAGGTTGGTTGCCAGGCCAATAAAAAGCCTTGGGTCGAGTCTCTTGGTGTGGCGGGATATCCATTGAACGCTGCCCCGAGATCTTGGCCGTCGTGTAGGGAACTAGTAGGAGTTTAGTACGGGGCGTGCTCCGTTGTTCACCTGGTGAGAAATCAATGGCCCCTTCGGGGACCGTCAGTGCTGCTTGGTTGGGAGCCACGGCACGCCGAGGTTTGACGACTCGGTCGGACAAACAGCAGCGCATGGAGCGTGCCTTCTGAAAGATCCGAAACCTCTCCGATGGATAGGCGGGAGCGACTCACGCGGGGAGAACTCACGTACCCCCTTTTTTTACTATTGATTGGTCGCAAAGTTTTGAGAGAGAGAAAGTGTTCAAAATGACAGGGAAAAAAGGTCCAGCTGCACTCAAATATACATGTGCGATATGCTAGAAGGATAAGTGGTACGTGGACTTTCCGGAAGGATATTTTTCAAAATGTCACCCGGGAAGTATATGCACCGACTGCATCCTTAAATGAGAGGTCCGAGAGGCAGTGGCATACTGCAATGAACTCAAGGATCTCTTGACAACCTCTAAAGAAAAATCTAGGACGCTGGAAAGTAAAATACAGACCCTAGAAACGCAGCACGCGCTTCAGATTAGGCGTCTCGAGGAGAGAATCCTAGAGCTAGCCTCTAAACTAGAGGCCCAGTCAGCTCAAGCTCGAGACGAAAGTCCCACTGACTAGGGTGGTTCCGCCGATGTGACTCCACCTCAAGGAGGTGAAACTGCATCTGCAGTCCCATTTCAGCCATGCGGAGAAGCCAATAAGAAAAACAAGACAAACGACCTTAATGCAGCTCACCCCAGTGTAGAGGATTCGAGCGTTACTGATGTCCAAGGGAAAGTGGAAAGAGAAGAAGAGAAAAGAGAAACAGAAGAAAAGACGAATGAAGATCGAAAAAAAGGAAGAAAAAGAAGAAAAATAAGGGAAAAACAGAGACGACAGAGAAAAGAGGTAAGTCTATGGCAAAAGAAAAGAGTGCAGTCAAGTGTGCGAGGGTCAACCTTATTGGAGACTTTCAAGCACAGGCCCTGCAACCCCTGCTAGCAGCACGCCTTCGCACGAGTGTGAAGGTAACTTGCCTACCAGGAAGGGAAAACCAGCAGATCAGAGTAGAGACGGAGAAATCTCAGATTTCTGAGAACTCAGTCGTTGCCCTAATAGTAAGTAGCAACGGCCTCTACCGCAGAGGAGGGAGGATAGGCCCCACATAAAGGATTCTCAACACAGCCATGGGTGATGTGGACGACTGTGGGCTAAAAACACGCAGACGTGTGGTGGTCGGGATGCTCCCGATGAGAGGTCCAACCCGGACCGCTCAATCGAGGAACGACTCCCTTAATAGACGCCTCGGAGATTTCTGTACGGCGGAGGGGGTCTTTTTTGGGGACCCTTATCGCACCTTCTATGGTATAAATGATCTCTACCAAAGGGATTGAGTACATCTATCATTTAAATGAAAGGGCTTACTCTGCAACATGATACAAAATGTCGTGGAACGGACCCTAAGTAGTGTCAGGCCTATAGTGAAGGCAGCCGTACGCCAGTACGCCCGTGTGACTCCTGGAACGACCTTCTCGGAGGTCGCAAAGAGGAATGGCACCGCTCCAGCAAGCAAGCCGGGAAACGGAAGAAAGTAGGGAGTCCTACATTCGGGGACTCCCTGAAAGTTCTTCTGTTCAATGCGAGATCAATCAGGAACAAGTTTCTTGAGCTCCGTGGCCTCGTAGTAACAGAAGAACCTGAGATGGTAGCCATAACGGAGTCGTAGATAAAAACCTCAAGCCGAGACTTTGAAGGGGAATTCACGATTCCCGGCCCGGTAAGGGGCGCGGCGATTTGCCATCCTGACCGCCGTGCTGACGGGACTCAGCACCCTGTCCCGCCCTAGCTTAGCCTCTCTTCCTTTCTTCAAAACACTTGTTTCCTCTCTTTTCATACAACCTCTCCCACAACTTTCTCTGGTCAGCCTCTGAGTTCACAGGGTAGATGCTGACTTCTTCTCAAGCCAACCGTCCCGGATCAGGGCTTAGGGGGGAGGGGACAAAGTTCCCTAACCCCTGAGCTCCGGTTCGGGATGTGTTTTTTTTTAACAACCTGCTTCCTCCCCACCCATACCTTCCTCACATCCATTTTCCTCTCCTCTTCACATTCTATCAATTTTACTCCGTGTCTAAGGTGGAGCCGCCATGCCAATGGACTGCCAGGCCACCAGGCGGGAGGGGTGGTCCCAAATGGCGGCGCCTGGCTCTGCCGGGCCTGCAAGCACCTCTTGCAGTGCGGGCAACTGTGAGAGGTCGTGAGCTATTGCGTCCCGTGTAAAAAAGAGGCTCACCATGCCCAATGATGAATATAAAAAACCCCCAACTTCCCCTGTGACATCAACGGAGCCGCCCTCGGGCAGCTCCACCGAGAAAATGGAGGTACATCCCCTGGTGCTTGCGCAGGGGACCCTCCATATTTCTTTAACTGGAGAGGAGGCTTACTCCTCTCCTACGCCCCCCTCACCCCCTTCTCTGGAGGTGCTTTCGTAGAGCACCTCCCTATTTCCAGCGGCAGTCCCTCCTTTTATTTCTAAGGGGACTGCCAAGAAAGCAAGCAGGCAGCCCATTGCCGACCGCACCTCGTGTAAGCGGCTCGGTAGGGCAAACCCCCTTAGGGGAGAGAGAGAAGCCAGGCCCCTTCGGTCGCTTCCCTCAAAAGACCTGCTGGCAAGAATCTTTAACCTTGCCGGGATCAAGGCCTGTGCCTCCCCACAAAAGACTGGCGACGCTCCTAAGGGGACCTGCGATGTCCTGGGAGGGAATGGCCAACTGGGGGCCCCTCGTGTGATAGACATGGTCCTTGAGGAAACCCAGCCTCAGAGGGTAGGGCCTTCCATGGGAGGGAATCCGGGCTGGGCGCCAAGCACTGAACCTGAATCCGCCCTTATGCAAGGTCCTCCTCAAACGGCTGGGGATTCTGAGGCAGTACAAGGGAGGGGAGGGATCTCCTCTGACCGGTGCCCCTGCGACCACCAGAACCTTTTCCATTTCGGAGAAGGACCTGGCTGAGGCCGGTCCATCTGACCTAGGGGCTTCTGTCGGCGGAGGTGAAAAGCGGGTTCATTCCCCACCCTCCTCTCCCAAAAAGAAGAAAAAGACAAGAAAGACTAAAAAGACTCGGGGCTCCACTCCATCCGCAGGGGCTACGGGGATGGATGGGTCTGCTGCCATTCTGGCAAGCGACCAAGCCAAGATCGGCACATCCGGCCCCTCTGTCTCCCCGGGTGCGGAGCCTCTGACTATGACAAAGACAAAAAGTGCACAGGGCGGAGCCTCGATGACATCAGGGCCCCTTATTCAGAGGCTACCTGGCGTTTTCGAGCCCGCTTGCTTCAAACGCTTCCTCGTTATTCGCTCCACTGATGGCACCATCTTGGCCAAGGGCAACATGATCCATCAGAGGAGAGGATTAGCTAGTGCAATTGGTAGAGAGCCGAAGGTGACCCGTTTCTCGGACGGGCGCTTTCTGGCGAATGCGGCGAATCCCGCCGAGGCGGCTAAGATAAGTGCTCTTCGGACACTTCATTTCACCCCGGTGAGTGTGACGCCGCACTCTACCATGAACTTTGTGAAAGGAGTAGTTTATGCGAGGGAACTCGTTGACTACTCCATTGAGGACATCACCCTAGAGCTGGCCGACCATGGGGCGGTCAAGGTCGAAGGTGTGATGAAAAAACAGGGAGGGGCCTCGAGACCCAGCCTTACACTCTTCGTCACGTTCGACTGTGACAAGCTAACTGAGTCGGTGCGTGCCGGTTGGTACCGCTACCGCGTGAAGGCATTCGTGCCACTGGCGCGGCGGTGCTATTACTGTCACCACTTCGGCTATACGAATCGTTCCGTTAGACGTGCAAAGTCGGGGTCACCCGAAGTTTGTGTAAATTGCTCCAAGGCCGCACACGATAAGTCCAAATCGTGTGTGGCCAAGTGTGTCAATTGCGGAGAGCCGCAACCCGCTTCTTCAAAGCAATGTGGTGCATATCTCCTTGAGAAAGAAATCCTGGCCGTTCAGGCCCAGGATCGACTCTCATTCCGCGAGGCTAAGAGTTTGGTCCTGGTGCGCCCGGCTATGCCTGGGACGTCATATGCCTCAATAGTTAGAAAGGCACCCTCTGCTCCTGGCCCATCCAGGCCAACGAGCACGGTTTTCGGCGCCCTTCTGTGGGCTCTACTCAACCCGGGCGCTCCCCTGGTAAAGTTGGCGGCAAAAAGGGCTCACACCCAGCGCCGGCTAAAACCAGGGCTTCCTCCTCTTCCCCCAGCGTGACCGTTTGCCGTAAGGCGAAACGGTTACGCGCTTCACCCAGTCGTTACTCACAGGATGCAACACCCTTGAAGCCAGCGGGCTCGAAAACGCCAAGTAACCTCTGAATGAGGGGCCCCGATTTCATTGAGGCTCCGCCGTGTTCACTCTTGGTCTTAGTATTAGTCAGGAGCTCCGCACACGGGGGGGGGGGGGGGTAGAGGGGCCGGATGTGCCGATCTTGGCTTGGTCACCTACCAAGGTGGCTGCAGACCCATCCGTCCCCACAGAAGGAGAGGAGCCCCGAGTCTTTTTGGTCTTTCTTGTCTTTTTATTCTTCTTTTTAGGAGAGGAGGGCGGGGAATGAACCCGCTTCTCACCTCCGCCGGCAGAAGCCTCCATGCCAGATGGACCGGCCTCAGCCAGGTCCCTCTCCGAAATGGAGAAGGTCCCGGTAGTCGTAGGGGCACCTGTCGGAGGAGATCTCTTCCCTCATTGTACTGCCTCGGATCCCTCACCCGTTTGAGGAGGACCTTGCATAAGGGCGGATTCGGGTTCGGTGCTTGGTGCCGAGCCCGGATTCCCCCCCCCATGGAAGGCCCTACCGTCTGAGGCTGGGGTTCCTTAAGGACCATGTGTGTCACAGGAGAGGCCTCCAGTTGGCTATCCCCTCCCAAGACATCGCAGGTCCCGTTGGCTGTACTGTCACTAGTCTTGTGTGGGGAGGCACAGGCCTTGACCCCGGCAAGGTTCAATATTCTTGCCAGCAGGTCTTTGAGGGAAGCGACCGAAGGGTCCTGGCTTTCGTCTCCCCCCTAAGGGAGTTTGCCCTACCGTGCCGCTTACACGAGGGCCGGTCGGCAGTGGGCTGCCTGCTGGCTTTCTTGGCAGTCCCCTTGGAAAGAAAAGAGGGGACTGCCGCTGGAAAAGGGAAGTTGCCCGAAAGCACCTCCAGAGAAGGGGGTGAGGGAAAGTCCCCTGCACCCGTAAGCGAAGGAGAGGAGTAAGCCTCCTCTCCGGTTAGAGAAATATGGAGGGTCTCCTGCGCAAGCACATGGGGGGGGGGGGACACCGCTATCTTTTCTGTGGAGCTGCACGAGGGCGGCCTTGTCGTTCTTATAGGGGGAATTAAGGGGAGATGGTTTTTTTTTGCATCATTGGGCATGGTGACCCTCTTTGTTTAACGGGACGCAATCGCTCACCATCTCTTGCAGTAGCCCGCACTGCTAGTGGTGCTTACAGGCCTGGCAGAGCCAGGCGCCGCTATTTGGGACCACCCCTCCCGCCTGGTGGCCTGGTGGCCTGGCGGCTCTACCTTGAACACGGCGTAAAAAAAGATAGATTTTGAAGGTATGGGTGAGGATGAAGCAGGTTGTTAAAACCAACCACCCCAGACCGGAGCTCAGGGGTTAGGGAACATTGTCCCCTCAGCCCCGATCCGGGACGGTTGGCTGAGAAGAAGGTCAGCTTCTACCCTGTGAAATTAGAGGCTGACCAGAGAAATTTGTGGTAGAGGTTGTATGAAAAGCGACGAAGTAGTGGAGAAATACAGGCTGTCTAAAAGGAGGAGAAGAGGCTAAGCTGGGGTTGGACGGCGGCCAGGATGGCAAATCGCTGCGCCCCTTACGGGGTATCCTGGTATAGCACAAAGTACCGAGATAGTCTTCGCCTTTGAGGAATTTCGAAACGAAGAAAAAGCTTCTCCGCGAGCCCGTTGCCTGGTGGTCACACCGAACGTCGTTAACTTGGTTTAAGAACAAAGTCCAACTTACTCTCGTCAGAGACCCCTCCTATCCTGGTGCATCCTAAAGCACAGGGATAGTCCTCACCCTTGAAGAAGACCCCCCCTCCCCGCGTACACTCCTTCCAGTACTCCCCTGAGTCAAAGTATTCAAGCCTTAGCGCATCGCTAGACAGTGCGAATTACTTCCCAGAGTAATCCGAAGAGGAGAAAGGAACATTCTTTCACTATCCCGTGGTGATATCCCTTCCTGCCGAAGGCGTGTGGCACCCCAGCTGACACACTCGCCAAAGTCCTTTGCGGCTTTCAAGTTATTCGTCCGCAACCTCCACCTGGCCGGTCGGCGCACGACTTGGAGACCATAACATTCCCGACGTAAAGTAGCTCATTGAGTTCAAGGTCAGACTCAAACCCGTTTTAAGGGGTATTCACAAAGGTATTTGCGGCCGGTAAAGGCCGTTAGCATGTTTTTTTTTTAAATTGAGGCGACTGGTGGGTCAACTATCACTATAAAGTCAGGTAGGTCAAATTAGAAAGCCTTACTTAGAAATTACTGAAGTCCTTATTGTAAATTTAAATTCGTAATATTTCTGTCGTTGAGGTTTATTTTTGTTTTTGTGTTTTAATTAGTTTTAGTTTGTGTTAACAAATTTGTTTTTATTCTATCCTCGAATCGCTACGTTGGCACCGGGAACCTTTAAAGTTTAAAGAAGTCAAGACCCTAGAAAATAATAATCAAAAACATATATAGCACTCTTAGAGAGGTATAAAGTTAATCAAGGAGTAGTACTTAAACAACTCGTAAGTACCAACTCTTTCCAGCACTCGGTCCTTCCTATACCACGACAGGGAGGATGGAGCATGATAAAAGTCCCAAGGTGAAGTCGGTTCTCCCTCACCGCTAGTGAGTCCTACTAGACCGTCCGTGACTGGAAAGTCCTAGTCCTTACCTCCGAATAGGGGGAAAAATACTAAAATTACTTAAAATTTATATTCAAAATAATTTAACTGACAGTAAATAACATCAATATTTTAACAAGATAAAACTTCCAATTGTAACAGTTTTCCCCACAGTGGGTTCGGTGGGCGTCATCGCCAGTAAAAAATACCCAATACCCTCTCAACCTTTTATGCCCTCTTACACAAAAGGGGCAGCAAACTTTAAACGCTCTTTCATACTCATTAGGTGGAATGTGTACTAACATTTCTCCTTGGGCCTTCTCTTTCAAAAACATTCAACCTTTTTGCACCACACCAAGACACTCGTATATGCCTTTTGCAAGTCTATGCTAATTCTCACAATCCCATACCACCTGATAAAATTCTCACTCAACCCCATGATTTTTTCATCCATTTGCGCCAACAACAAATTGTCCATTCACACTGATCTTTATACTTCTTCCATACCATAAGTAAATCACTAAACATTTGCGTTGGGACAAGCATACTCACACGCAATTTCCCGGCACACGCAACACTCAAACCATTATCATTCACAAATGTTCTGATCGCCCCTGAGATCGCATCATTCAAAACCTCATGACTGCACGCTGCCTCATACATACCACTAGCTTTCATGAGACACCCTAAATACTTAAAACATCGGTTCATCATCATCATTTTATTCTTTTCTACAGCGACTCTTAGCCCTCTCACAAATATTTTGCCCAACACTTTAATCCCCCCTCTCCAAACCCCTTCCCCGGTTCTCTAAAGTCATCCCTCATCAATCTTTCACCCTATTTCTTTACTCCCACACGCACTTCTGTCAGCACTCAAGTATACTAAACACCCAAGGCTACATAATACATCCCTTACCTACAACATAAATTTTAACACCATTAATCAATATACCACCTACTCCATACATTCGTAGAACTTGCCGTAACAGTACCCTTTCGACCCAATCCTACACTTTCTCTAGTTCTACAAACGCAACATACACACATTTTCTCCCTTGCTTTCGAGGGCAGCTGTCTCAATGCAAATATTAGAGCCACATACACTGCCAGCTTTAAACCAACTTTATCCATTCAATTTTATTCATTATTCTTCTGCCAAATTTCCCTCTAACACTCAATAAAACTATTCCCTCTTAGTTCTTGTCTCCTTCCTGAGCACTGCTAGGTTTGACTTGAGAGAACCGGGGGGTGGAGGGGCACCATTCATCTCTGAAATTCTTTATTAGTCCCTTTCAAATCTCAACCTCACAGACATTCAATACCCAGCCTTGAATTCCGCAACTCCTCCGTCAAAAATAGCTACATTAACCGTACCTTTACCACGACTACAGTCAGATTGGATTCCATTTACTCCATCTCACACAAACTCTTTTTTCCTCTTTGTATTTGCCCAAGTTTCCTTTGTTAAACATATCCATCGCCACACGGGTCTTCTCACATTCCATATTCACACCCGACTGACCATAGAGAACAAGGGAATTTGATATCCGTCTGACATACATCGGTGACCAAGCTACATCTCTTATGTTTACAATTCTGCATTTAGAATATACATCATATATATATACATAAAATTGTCTTGATTACCCAATATAGTCAGAATAATACTTTTTATCTAGAAGTCTGGCCTGACTGAAATGTGAAAAAATTGACTGAAGAATCTTAACATATTGCAATAATCATTAAGAGTAGAGGTACAAAAATTTAAGCATATCATTTTCTAAGTGATATTAGAAATTAATACTTTAATGGAGAAGGGGAGCTATACTAATAATTAAAATAAGAAGACCCTAATCAAAATCTGGCAATTGAGAATCAGGTTTACAAATCTGCATTTAGAATATGTATAACACACACACACACACACATATATATATATATATATATATATATATATATATATATATATATATATATATATATATATATATATATATATATATATATATATATATATATATATATATATATATATATATATATATATATGTGTGTGTTTCTTGAGTGCCCAGTATACTCAAAACAATACCTTTTCTTTATCTGAAGGTCTGGTCTGACTGAAGAATCTTAACATATTGCAATAATCATTAGGCGAGTATAAATACGACAATTTAAGTTTATCATTTTCTTAGCGAAATAATAAATCAATACTTTAATGTAGAAAGGAAGCTTTGCTATTATTAAAAAAAAGGAGACCCTAATCAGAATCTGGCTATTATCATCATCATCATCACTTTGGTTATTGAGAATCGAGTTTACATGCAATGTGACGGCGGATATAATTGCTGCTTAGTAGGTTGAGAAAATGAACCTGCACTACATGGAGAAAGTAGATATTTCAAAATTATGCGCCATTATTTACACAATCCTTTCAATTTAAGTGATATTGATAACATTTCGAAAGAGTCACTTGGACGGAATGTATAAACCTTAAAACTAAAGATATAACCAAAACTTTCAATTTAGACTTGTAGAGTCTGAGAGACAATGAAGTCATAAATAGGGGAAAAAACTTTAAAATGATTTTTACTAATGGAAGTGGTAATGACCACCGATTTAAGCAAATGATTTCTACTCAGTGTGGTCCACTATCAAAGGGTGGAAAAGGGATAAAAGGGGGCGGGAACGAATGCGCACTTATATCAAGGGGGAGATGACTAGTGTCAGAGAGAAAGGAGAAGAGATTATTTAGGGAGAGCAAAGAACCATCGACCATGATTAAACTCAAGTGGTCTGAGCTCGGGTAGGAAAAGAGAAAGGGATGGAGTACGTGGGGCACGCACCCAAGCACTACGGGCACGGTGAGCATGGCACGGCAGGTGGTACAAGTGGGAGGGAGATCGAGGAACATGAGGTATCCCGTGAGTTAGCCTGGGGCACCGAGGCGGAGGCCCAATTGTAACCGAGGTGGAGTTTAATGAAAGGCGGTGTTTTCTTTGTTGTTGTTTTTTTTTACATAGTGCCCATGTGGGGGCTGTCCCTTAAAACTCGGGGACATCCCCCCTTCAGCGTAATTTAGCTTGGTTTAAAGGGTGGCGGGAGAAAGGGGTTCCATGGAAGTAACAAAAAAAGGGGGAAGAAAACCACACAGTTAAAAATAAGGAAATAATAAAAGAATAGAAAAAGCCAGGCTCCCTCCAGACAAGCAGCTCCTCTCCTCCGCAAGGTACAATGCCGAAATGGGGGACGGAGGATGAGAAAGCCACCAAGTATGATTATTCCTGATTGAATCATGTCCAACTTTCACAACACTTGGTTCGTTCTTGCAATAAAAAAATGACTAAAGATTCTGGAACAAAAATTCTTCACCCCCCCCTCCAAAAAAAAATCAACATTTTGTAAATAAACAGGTAATAATATAGTGAAAAAAGCCTAGCATTTTTTTAAAGCCGTAAAACTGTAAAATCTTCATTATTACAAAATTAAAAGTCAAACTAAAAGAACAATGATAAAAGTAATTTTTTACAGGGGTGGGGGATCTCGCTAAAACTACAACTACTTACAACCTCGCCTTTACAACATCAACAAGAACCTTATGAGGATGTATGGATTAACTACAGGATTGGTGCATCTTTATGGGTGTCGTAGGCAGTTTGAAGGGAAGCAAGAACCACCTGGGGCAGGTGATGACGCAACATGTTGGGTGTGATCAGGATCTGCGGAAACTCGCAGTTGCTCGCCCATCGCACATTCCAGATCGGTTCCCTGAAATGATAGAAGCGGCTTTTCACCCTTAAATCCAAGCGAACCAGAACACTATAAAACACACAATACTTCAAAACCAGCCATACTTCCGATTGCCACAACCCTTGATCGCCAAACCAGAGTTTCACCGGTTCCAAACAGCCCTAAATGAATAAAAAAAAAACAGACTAACCCACCCACTCCCACCTGAAAACACCCTTTCCGAACCACTTTCAACATAACCTCTGGAGAAGATCTCATGTCCCGGTGACCTTCCAGATTGCTGTCGAGAGGTACAGCTAACTTTTGAAGACGTTTAGCAGTGCTTAGGGCATCTCCTCCCAAGTGGCACCGTCCAGATTTGCCGCGGCCGAAATGTCGGCCTTTGGTGACTGGGGGAGACACTGACCCCGCACACAAGCTCATAGTGCACGCCACACTCGGGCAATCCAAGGATCCACCGTCCACGGATACAGCAGTACATCTGTGCCTCACTCCGCTGGCACCCAATCTAAATATCTAGCCAGAAGAAACGTCCTTCCCATGTAACCCACTGGCCTGACCGCTACAGACATCAGCCCCAGTTGTCAACAGGGGGCATAGCATTTGGCAGGGATATACCACTTATCCGAATTAAATAAAGATGCCTTTTATTTCTCAGTGGGTTTTGGCCATACTAATTAACGTGGAGTCCGATCCACGTTAATTAAACCAGAGCCTACTACTAAGCTATATTAAAAAAAATAACAATATGTTAATAACAAGGATAAAAAGTACAAAGGCTAAACAAAACAACAAAAAAGAACACATAGCAAAAAGGCAACAAGAAGGAAGCTCGCTCCGGCCTCTCCACGACACAGGAACAAGCGACCTACAAAAACCCTGTTAAATAAAGTGGAAGAGGCCAGCATTCTCCACTAAGCTCCACAAGTCAGTGTGCACGAACCATCACGAGTACAAGGGACAAGCGGTAGCGACCCCGCTCGCCTCCCGGTACCAGGACAGGTAACATGCGCGAAGATCACCCAGACTGGGACATTCAACAAGAATGTGCCGAACAGTCTGGGGGGCAACGCAGTCGTCGCAATAAGGCGCAGACGAGCGCTCCATCAAATGGCGGTGCGTCCCATGAGTGTGTCCAATTCGGAGACCACAGAAAGCGATCCAAAGCCGTCGCGGCATTGGGAACAGTCGCGACGCGTATCTCCGGTACCGAACGGTGTATTGCAACCAGCTCGGCCGTGAAGACAGACAAAGCGCCCCGCTGACTTCAAACATATAACCGCCGAAAAGTTGAACCGAATCAAGACTCCATTCGGCGACTAGCCAAACCTAACGTGGCTTAACTCCTCTAAAATCGTAAGCGGTGCTTCCACTCGGCTCAGAGGTAACCAGGGACAGTTCAACACATTGACAATATGCCCGACTTAAGTGCAACTGAAACAGAACGCTACAAATACACCATGTGATCACCATACACAGGGCGGAGTTAGTCAAGCATGCCCTGTCGGCCTAAGAGATGGACCTAGGCGATGTTGTGATTGGCTATGGGCGTGATGATCCATGTGGAGCAGCTACTTACATCCACGGAGATAAGCTTCAGCGTAGCCGCCAATGGGCGGCCAGCTCGCAACACTGAGTTTTGTGTCCGCACTCGTTGGGCTCAAATCCGTGCTTCGACGCTGGAAGACCATCGCCGTCTCCTCGAGGGTAGCGAGATCTCCCACATACCGGGTTGGATTTTTTAGTTCTGTCAAACAAACATAAAGTTCTACTTTTCCAGCACGTGTCATTAAACCATCTTTTCCATTGTGTGGAAGTGTCGAGATGGAAGTGAAAAGAATCGAGAGCTCTGTTCTCCTGCGCGCGGGCCACAAACAAGTCCGACATCGCCAAGCGGTTCAACGTCAGCCGGATGAGCGTCCACAGAGTTGAAGAGAGGCTCAAGAACGGGGAAGACGTCAAAGATCGACCTCGTTCAGGCAGACCTCAAGTAGTCAACCGTTTGAATATGAGAAAGGCCTTGGAAAGTGCTCCGAAGGTCAAAATGACTGCGCTCGCGGAGAATATTTCGGTGGCCTTAGTGTCCAGGATTGTCAAGAAGGGTTGCAAGAGCTTGAGGTGCATGGAAAGGCCTCTGCGAGAAGGCCTCATCGACCATCTGCGAGAACATCGTCGGGAGCGCTGTCGTCGCCTTCTTAACGACTTGAAAGTCATGGCAATCAAATTCAATTTTATGATGAAAAAACCTTCACGGTCGATCCGATCATCAACAAGCAGAACGATCGCGTGGTAAGCTTCGACCAAGACGTTTGCGAGGTCCGCTACGTGTCCACAACAGAACACCCCAACCTTCATGATGATGCTCAGCGTCGTGGCTTCGAATGGCGAGATGCCGCCGGTGTGGTTCGAAGCCGATTACAGTGACATCTTAGCCACGAAAGTCCTGCCCTGGGTGAGAATGATCACGAAGGCGGACTAAGACTGAGCAGGATGGTTTCCGGCACATACTGTCAAGATCGTGCAAGAGTGGGTGGGGTCGAACATGAACTTCTGGTCGAAGGACTTTGGCCGCCATAGTCACCCGATCTCAATCCCCCTTTACTACAGCGTGTGGGTGCATATCGAGGCCAAGGCCTGCAAGGTACGCCAGAGAAACGTCCACGAGCTGAATTCCTCCATCAACCGAATGTGGGCCAGCATGACGAAGGACTTCGTCCGCAACGTGTGCGCAGCCTTCAAGTCTCGCCTGGAGCGCGTGATCGCCACAGAGGGCAACCACATTGATTAATATTACAATTTAAACACACATTTATCTGTTTAAACAATAAAACCTTGTCTAACTGCACCAAAACTACCATTGTGTCCTTTGTTGAGAGCGTCGTAACGTGTGTAACAGGACCTTTGCAATACCCGGTAAACGCAATTACTCGAGAATGGGAAGATTACAAAGCAAACACCTTTGAATAAGTTCTGGTCCTCTGCCTCTAACACCAAATTACAAATGGGTGCTGCTTTATCGATGTGGAGGAAACGGGAATTCACATTTAGGATAAAGTATTATGTCGGTTTGGTCCCTAAATTGGTTGCAAGCATAAAAACAAGTTTCACCCAATAAGCTGCTTACTTTCTATCACATGATGGGCTAACTGTTAAGTTAAGAATACGCCCAGGTGGAAAGAGAGGCGTCTCCATGTGCCGGGGCAACCACGGTGGCTCTTCAGAAAATATGATGCGGATGTCTTGGATGCTTTCCTGTAATGGGATGGATGTAAATATTAGAGGAATGAGGAAACCCGGAGACAAAACTAGGTTATTGTTAGGTTAAGGAAACTTGACTCTATTATTTAAAGATACCCATCTGATAATTAAAAAATCAGCCTAGTACTAGGCAACATTAAAAAGCATACATCAAAACAATACAAAAGGAAGAAGCAGCAGGAGGCACAGTAGCATCAGGAGAAGGCTAAGGAAACTTGAATGGATACAGGGGTACAACCCATAGGAAATGAAAATACATCATACAAACTCTGAAATGACTTCATAATGAAATTAAAGGAATTAATAAACCATTTCAGTGATTTTATCCCTACTTGCAGCCCACTTTTCCATTTTTACACTATTACAAAGTCACATTCTTGAATGATGGATACCCATTTTACAAGTATGCTTTGGTGTTGTCCAATATCTTAATATTTCATTTAAATTTTCTAAATTTGTACTGTTATTTCGGATGCACGTTGTAGCAAGCAACCAAATGCAACCACTTGTGTACCAAAGGTGTGGATATGCTGATCTGAAAACTAGTCATATGTAATAATCCCATGATGACAAAGGGGGAAAACCCCCTAGCCACGTTCAGAAGGTAGTAGGGGAGGCTCTCCACCTGTCCGAGTGGTGCTGTATTTTAGGTTCTCACCCGCCCGAAGCCAAGGTAGGGCGAGGATTGAGAAAGACGAACATAGTCAGAAATTTTGAAAACTTTGGAGAACCAACCAGCAAAGGAAAACTCCCTGCACTCGTGACCACGAAAAAGAGGAAAGGAGGAGGGGGGGGGGGATTAACAAATGGTGTTCGCAACCTAGGACAGTGACACACACCGACCAGAACTTACCGAGTGGCTGTTGCTTTCCCAGAGGCCGCATCTCCAGAGACGCAGGGCGAATATCCTATTGGGACGTACTAATCCTTGACAGGATAACCAGTGTTAACCTGACTAGGTATCCTTCGGCGACCGTCCTTTGCTTATGGTTAGTCAATCGCATACAAGATCGTGTATGACGTCACAGCCTGCGAGACAACCTCCGAATGGCGCATCGTGGAGCCGTTTAGTTTACTCCGAACGGTGAGTGTTTGTAGTCAACTAACATTTGGTGGCAGAGAAAGGTTATGGCGTCGTCTCTAACCTAAATTTGATGATGAATTAAGTTACGAGAATTGGAAACGCCATATACAAATATGGAGTGAACTAAATGATCTAGACAAAATTAAGCGTGGGCTGGCCATACATCTATGTGTGTCTGGTAGAGCTAGAGCTGTAGCTGTATCATCGGAAATAAGTGTAACGGATTTGAAAAAGATGCTGGGCTTGACACCGTAATGAAGAAACTTGATGATTTGTATTTACCGGATTAAGGAAGAAGGCAGTTTCATGCTTTTCATAATCTATACAACCTACGGCGATTAGATGGTATAAATATTGAAGATTTCGTAAGTAAATTTGAACATAAATATTTCAAGTTTACGAGTGAAAAGATGATGTTGCCTGATCTTGTTATGGCATTTATGTTACTGGCTTCCTGCAATTTATCAGAAAATGGTGTACACCTGTTGATGACTGCTATTACCATAGTGACTTATGACGTCTGTTCTAACATCGGTATACCTTCATCCTCTGCCACTACCCCCTCCGTAGAAGTGAAGGTAGAACCAGTTTTACATGGCACCAGTGACAAATCAGATTCCACATTGTTTGCTCGTAATGGTCGCCGTGATCGGAGTCGGTCATATTATTGGGGTGCACGTGGTTATGGCAATCTTAGTACACAGGCCGCCACCAGCCCGCAACAGCCGGCGTGCCCATCAACTAGAAGGTTAAATCCGATAGGGCATAATGGGCAGGTTTCAAGGTCTCTCATTTGTGACTCCCGTTTGCACTGGGCACGACACTGCCCCCCATGTTTATGAAAATGCTACTAAAAATGGCAACAATGGAACTGAATCTGATTATGTTCAATTGTTACTTTTCACCGGCTACATACAAAGTTTCGCAGGAAATGAAGCTACAGTCTTTAATGAGTGAATCGAAGTATTGTGCAGTATTAGATACTGGCTGTTCGACGACAGTATGCGCTAACCAGTGGCTGGATACTTATTTGGCATCCTAACAGATTTTCAGCCTTCACAAATTTGAGGAACCCTCTAGTTCCACATTTACCTTTGGTGATTGAGTGACTATTTCGTCCCTGATGGATTGAAAATATGACGGCTAATATTACCACTGATGTTGTCAACTGCAATATTCTTCTTCTAATGAGCTGTAAATCAATGAAGAAAGCTAAAATGATTTTGAATTTTGAAAAAGAGACTATCCAAATTGGGAAAAAAGTGATCAAACTTGTAAACACTACTTCTGGTCACTTCATTCTCCCATTGTCATTGTGACTAGATCGGGATTCTGCGGTTTTGTTATCTGCTGACGGCAATGTAAATAAGGTAGCTGTTGAAGTGCACAAGCAATTTGGACATCCAACTGCTAAAAAATTGAATATGTTACTCAGAAATACGTTAAGTTTAAGAAACGTGTTCCACATCCTGTCGTTAGTATACCACTAGCAACAAAATTTAATGAAGCAGTTTCTATGGATTTGAAAGTGTATAATGAGGTTTATTTTTTTGTCATTGTTGATATTGCTACAAGGTTTTGTGCTGCAACGGTTATACGTGATAAACAATCCACTATAATTAAGGCATTCTTTTTGTGTTGGATATCTACCTTTGTTACTCCTAAAAAAACTGTCGTCAGACAACGAATGTGAAT
Source organism: Ceratothoa steindachneri (assembly GCA_963969495.1). Taxonomy (NCBI): domain Eukaryota; kingdom Metazoa; phylum Arthropoda; class Malacostraca; order Isopoda; family Cymothoidae; genus Ceratothoa; species Ceratothoa steindachneri. Next base: position 110,545,316 of record OZ018318.1, read on the forward strand.
TCAACAATACGGATGCAACAGTAGGGCGAGGCATTTAATATGAAAGTAATGACCACCGTGGCGGAAAGCCCTTGGAGTAATGATGTCTCTAAGCGCCTAAATGCAGTTAGTGGGGAAATTGTTAACAAGATACTTGTTAATACTTCGTGTGATATTGAAGTTGCTCTAGCATGGGCTGTGTCTGCACGTAATGCTTTGGAAATTTTTTCCGGTTTCTCTCCAAATCAACTTGTCTTCATATTTAACCCTGCTATCCCTGAGGTTTTCCAAAGACAGCCCCCAGCGTTAGAAAGTGTTTCCTCATCTGACATAGTCAAGAATAATCTGGATGCAATGCATTCAGCTAGACAAGTGCTCCTTCGATGTGAATCAAGTGGAATTAGATGATTATATGGGGAGGGAGGGTTAACTTGGGGGGGGGTATTGTGGACTCATTTCTGTGGATACAGATTTTTATTATTGTATATTATGATTGATTTTGATGAGTCTTGATGATGCCTTTTGTTTTTGACACATTCCTGTGTATGGTTCGAATTGTATATTGTAGATGCATGATAGGACACAATCCTATGGATGCATTTTGTGGTTGGGTTTTGACAGATGCGGATGACCTTTGATAAGCCCTTGTGGCTTTTGTCATCTGTGAAATTATGTTATGTTATGTCATGGCGAGCAACAGCCAGCTGAGGAAGCAGTTTGTTATCCTTTAAAAGATGATGACTATGTGCTCAGGTGACTACCACAGATTTTTTTTTTTTTATTCTATAGAGCCCATCTGGCAACTGCCCACTTGGGCATAAGTGGCCGAAAAACACGACAGCCTAGAACTAGGCTACTTTAAAATAAAAATATGAAAACTTAACAATGATATAAATTGGAAAAACTTAACAATCAGGAAGCAATCTCCGGCAGCGGGGGCAGGTTCCCCTCACCCCGGTGCAGGAGAGTGCAACCTACAAACAAAACAATAACAAAAAAAAAGAACCTTAAATAAAGGGGAGAAGCCCGGCCTCCCCCCAAAAGTCAACAAGTCCAAAAGTCAATGTGCACGAATCTACCACAGATGATTCAGTTGAATGTGATGCTGCAGGCCCTCAATATTTAGGGGAGTCAATAACAAACTCTGTTCAACCTCAATATTTAGGAGAGTCAATAACGAAGGCTGTTCAATTTAGTGCATGTCAAAATACGAACAAGATAAGTATAGGTCAACGAATACAGGGTGTGCATTCTGCTACTGGTGAGTTAAGAGTCTGGAAAAGTGTTGAGCCGAGCAGGAAAATACAGGAACTACTATAACCTACAAAATGATTCTGACAGTAGCATTGATTGGATCAATTTAGATGATTTAAGTGAGTGATCTCCTGTTGCCGATGCTGCTGAAAGGGCTGTTATGTTTAGTTCAGATGAGGTTAGTGCTGCAAAGGAGATTGAAATGAAAAACTGGCTTGACAACGATGTTTACATGGAAGTTGAAGATGAGGGACAACAAGTAATGAGTGTGCGATGGGTGATAAATGAAAAAATTAAGAACAAGATCATCACTAAAGCCAGACTGGTGGTAGCACGTGGATTAGAGGAGGATACTTGCAGCTTGAAAAGAGACTCCCCAACCTACTCTAGAGAAGCTGTTCATTTAACTTTGGCTTTAGCAGTCTCTAAACATTGGGATATTCACGTAGTAGATGTAAAAGCAGCTTACCGCGAGGAAATGAAATTAATCGTGATGTGTACATGAGGTCACCCCCTCGGGTACTTCAATGGTACACTATGGAAGCTAAAAAAACTGTATAACGGTTTGTGCGATGCAGCGAGGGCCTGGTATACATGAGTTGAGAAAGAGTTACTTGCACTATCAGTGAAGATGTGTTGTTCCCTTGATCAGTTATTATTCTACTCCTATAATGAATCAAATCTTGCTGGCATCATTTGTGTGTATGTAGACGATTTTCTTTGGGCAGCAACAGCTGATTTTGAGGAAAACATTGTTGAAAAGCTGAATGACATGTTCTCTACCGGAGGTTCAGCATCAAAATCGTTCAAATAGGTTGGCCTTAACATTACTACCACCGATGAGGGTATTGCTGTTGATCAGTTTCAATATGCCTCTACAATTTCACCAATAAAGGTTAGTTACTAGCGTGCTACTATGTAGGGAAGTAAAATATCTCAATTTGAAAAAAAATAGAATATCGTGCCTTACTTGGACAGTTGAATTGGATCGCCACTCATACAAGGCCTGACAATGCCTTTGAAACTTGTGGTATGAGCGTATCTCACGCTAAAGCTACTATTGGAGATTTACTAAGGCTGAACAAACTAATTTCGCGTCTTACATCTGACAATGTGACGATTAATTATCCTCGGTTGTATTCCATTAGGTCGTGTACATTGGAATGCTATTCAAATGCATCGTTTGCGAATATCTCAGATGGTGGCTCTCAGGGAGCCTTCATCATTTTCCTCGTGGAATCTACTGGCTGTCTGTGTCCTGTATACTTGCAGATAAAGAGTATCATTGATTATAAGAGCCTGATCTATGCAATTCACTCTTCTAAAAATCTGGAAGATAGAAGATTGAGAGTGGATATTGCTGTTTTACGGTACATACTCCACAAAGGAGAGGTAACCAAAGTTTCATGGGTCTCCTCGCATCAGAAGCTCGCTAACTGCCTCACAAAAAGAGGCGCCTGTACAAAACAATTTCGAGCGCCTGTTTGCAGAGACTAAGCAAGTCTCTGATGAAGAAAAAACAAACGGGGAGAAGAGTGTTGAACTGGCTGTGTATCCTTCCGCGACCGTCCTTTGCTTATGGTTAGCCATACGCCAGTAGAATCCGTGACATCACAGCCTGCGAGACAACCTCCGAATGGCACATCGTGGAGCCGTTTAGTTTAGTCCGAAAGGTGAGTGTGTGTAGTGAACTGAACAGCCAGGATCTGAAGATCTGTTGTGGAAGACCCAGAGACGGGACCCGAAACTTTTAGTTGACCTGGCAGCCAACAAAGCAATAAAACCCGCCCTCCACAATCAGTACAGGAAGTGGTTCTTGGAGCAAAACCAAGATTCCCATTATTCACGCCCCAATACCGAGGACCTCTTAGGGCCTGGTCTCTTGCAACCTGAGGATGTTGCTTAAAGAGGTTCCAAAGCCTCTCTTCTGACACACGGCATGAGGCCCTGTCAAAGCGTTCAATTCAACCCAGTGATGGAGTGTCCCTAATTTGCACTATGTCTAGGTGAGAACAGGTCTTCCTGGTACCAAGTGCAGGTAAACAAGAAGGTGAGAGGATAGTCATAGATTAAAAGAAAAAAAAGTAGCACTGAGGGGTAGCAAGGGAGAATGGCACCAAAACATTCCCAGACTACATCACAGAGTTGCATGTCAACCCAGTGACGGGGGTTCCCCTAATTTGCACTCAGGACTGGAGTACATGCGGCTCCTCCGGGTATCAAGTGTAACAGACTACACAGGGTAACCCCCCCCCCCTGCGGTGAACAGTTTGTTTAAACATCCACAGCAGCCTGGGCACCAACCTCATCTATTCCACAAGCACAAAATACTAACATTCCAAAATAGTGATCTCACTATTGCAACTGGCTGCACAAAATCCACCGAAATACATCACATGAACAAAAAAAACCTACACAAATACAAAAATAGAATAAACCCCCTCATCCTATCGATACTGCCCCCTCCCCCTTTGATTATTTCAGAAGCACCTAATTTATGAGACCTCTGGGGAAAACCATGTGCCATGTCATCATTCCGGAGCATGGGTGGGGGTGGGGCCAGATAATAAAAGGTTACACTACAGCCATCTGGATGCAGCTCAAATATTTACATGCCCAGCTCCTCAATGTTAAACCCAATGAGGACATCTCTTACATAAAGTATGAGATAGGAGATTGGTAAAAAAAAGAAGATAAAAATGGAGTAAGTGAAACAGATTAGAAGATATATAGCTGCAGCTCCCCCACAGGCAATGGGGGCAAGAGGAAATAGATCTGCAGGTGTTTGGGTATGTAGAGTACGCAACCTTCCAGATGTCAGCTGCAATATGGCTTCATGCTCTATTACTATCTACTTGCAGAGAATAGTAAAAGAAAGATGGATGCAGTAGAAAGAAAAAAGGGTGAAAAAGAGAAGTAAGATTACCCCCTTCCCCATCATGAACCTAGAGGTTCAGATACCACCCTAAACTGTAAATTCCTCACTGCAAAAAGCCAAAAAGAAACAATTCAATGGGAAGACCTGTACAAAAAATGAAAAAAATATATATTTTCATATATTTACCTTACAATTCTTGAGGAATATGGATGATAAATATAAGAGAAAAGAAAAAAGCACCAAAGAACTGCCTAAACAGAGTAAGTAAAGCAAAATTAGTAGGAAGAAGCCTTGGGGAGGGTAAGAACGCTCACCTCCTCTACTGATGTTGGACTTACATAGGAGTAAGAACCTGAATCATGCGGAGAAATCAATTGTTCTTGTGGGTTTCCTCGAGATGTACACGACTGTAGTGATGACTGGGATATTCCAAAGAGCATGTACCAGCATCCTTTGGCCAATACACGATACTGAAAGGGATTTAGGCCCTATGAATTATTCTTATTTCCAGCTAATGCTTATCCCAAACAACAGAGTTTGATCCTAAGTTAAAATGGGGTGACTTCTTGTATTGCATGTGTGAATGTCATAGGATGAAAACAAGAGGAGAGAGTTTGGGGTAAAAAGAGCAATGAGAGATTAAGCAGCCTTAACCCCTTCCACATCATGCCTACATTCATTTGAGGCTCCTATGATGAACATGCATTCATCATGAATAGAGGAGTCGTATTTCTTAATTTTAAATTGTCAGAGTAGTATGCTATAAACTATATAGAACAAAACTAGAAGTATCTTCTGTTAATATGACCTTATTCTAAACAAACTAATTAAAATACTGTGGAGAGAGTTTATGTTATAAAGTAATAAATACCCTTAGCCTCATCAGGCAGTTTATGTCAGGTGAAAGCGATTTGTGGTGTAGTTATTGATTGCAAAGTTGTGCTCCAATTTTGGTAACATAACATAATTTCACGGATGACAAAAGCCACAAGGGCCTATCAAAGGTCATCCGCATCCGTCAGGTCAAAACCCACCCACAAAAAGTACCATCACTAGGTGGAGACAAAATCAAAGTCCCCCACAATATAATATAACAGATGATAAAAGCCACAAGGGCCCATCATAGGTCATCCAAGTCAAACGGCCTCTTTTTTTAATGATAATGATAATTATGAAGATAGTGACTTTGAACCCATGCAGTGACTCTTAACACATTCACTGCCATGTCACCAATTTATTGGTGACATGGGAGATAAGAATATGCTTTGTCACCAAAATATTGGTGACAGTCACAGTACATTTTAGCCTGTGTCGCCAATGGATTAGTGACGCTCTATGCATATTTCTATAGTGTATAATATGCCTGGCATGCTGTGAAAATACTGTATTTTAATCCTGGCCTCGTAGGTACTGTAGAAAAATAGATACTGAACCAAAACATATGAGGAAAATAATAATTTTTATTTTATAATATTTACTAGTTGTAATACTTTATAATACCTATGTAATGTAAATAATAGATATATAAATTAAAATGTAAGTAAAATATGAATTTATAGGGCTTTTACTTTATTTTGCAATTGGTGGCAGTTTGGTAAATTAAATGAGCATTTAAAACTGATAGACCGAATAACAATTCCAGTCCCAGCTTCCTGTACCATTCTACCCCTTTTCTGAGGGGTGAGGCATAGGAAACCATCTGATGTGAAAGATCAGTGCCCACCTTTCCTTGGTTATAGTCAATGACAGCCTCGTTTTAAGACAACTTCACCTGTTCTTCTTCTCTTCGCTTGCTGGGAAACTTCTCCTGATAATCCTAGCTGGTTTGTATCTTGAGCTAGAGATCTTAACGACTTTCTGGTGACTACTTGAACCATGTTTGGTGCATGTTTTGTGCATGATCTTGTGGATCTTTCCATTTCTTTTATACAATACCATTTTGTTCTTCTTTTGCGAGCATTTGCTTCCTTTTCAATTTGGCATCAATGATATCTTTTGTCATTTTATTTTTAGAGGACTGAACTGTTCCAACAACATGTGTTCCTTTTCTCAAAAATGCTACAGCTAGGTCATAACTCATATAAAAAATATCTATATAACGTGTTCTGCCCTCATCTATTAGATCAGTTGTTCACATTCTTTGAGCTAACCCTATTTCTCTGCCTTTTTGCTGTTTTCCTGCATATACAGTGAAATTGTATGTGTAGCCATTAGTTGAGCACAACTTGAAAAGTTTGATGCCATATTTGTGAGCCTTCAGGGGTATGTACTGACGAAAAATTAATCGCCCCCTTCAGGGTACTAGCGTTTCATCAATAACATCTTTTGAAAGAAAATATATGGCTTGGTAAATGCTGTTCAAAATTGCAATCCTATCATCTGTTTAAATTTTTTTATTATCTGCAAAATGCAACAGATTTAGGATTAGTTGGAACATGTTTCTTGACATTATTATATCTGTGAGGGAGCTTTGAAACAAAGGAGACTTACTCATCAATACTTCCCCTTTTATTTAACCCTATCCACAAATTGATTCCCAGTAACATTTTTATAGTTTCTTTATCAACTCCATCTTCCTTCCACATCTGGATTCTTGAGTGGGTTTTCATTGGTTTATTTGCTGTCTTGCAAATATATTAGTTTGGTGAACAGGTAGTTCTAAAACATCACCATTGACAAACAAGGTGAATGCTTCAATTGGTGTTACTGTTGGTGTACATTTATTTGCAGTCCACTTTTTCCAGTGAACCCAAACTAATTTTGTCTATTTGCATATTCATCCCATGCAGGAATACATTCTTCATCTCTATTATCAGTATTTTCACCATCTTCTCTATCATTGTCTTTTTCATTTTCTTCAATCGTTAGCCTCTCAACTATGTCTTTGAGTTGTCCATCAACTTCATCATCCGTAAACCCAGAAAACTCTTCATAATCCGGATCTTTCACCGAGTCATCGTCACTTTCGTATTCGCTATCAGATTGTTCCTCATTAGGTTCTTCACCTTTATCCTCACTTTCTTTCATTAGCTCACAAATTATTATTTCTTTGAGGCCATAATGCTTTTTTATTAGAAACTTATCAAGTATTTGTTATAAAGACCTGTAATTTTACATTATAAAAAGTCTGGAAAGAAAGAAAAAAAAATATAGGAAACATAAATAAAACAGATATAGTAAGAAATTATAGATTTATTATAATTTTGCCAAAAGTGTAGTGTGACACCTATTTTTTGGTGATGTGGCACTCTGGCAGCATTTATTGTATTTTTTTTTTTAGTAGTAGCTAGTACCCTTTTACATACAAATTTAATATTTAGATGCACTATTTGAATGCACATAAAACTCAAATTGTGCTTACCCATTTATTTCTTTTTTATTAGTGTCACCAATATATTGGTGACATGGTCCACCAGTCCAAAACACAAAAAAATAAAAGGAAATATTTTATTAACTATTATGAATGAAACTTAATTTTGATTCCTAACAAAATTTTCGACATAAATGAATGTATTTATGCAAAAAATATGTTTGGCCTGGGGTGAAATATTTTGGTTTTAGGCGGGCAGTGAATGTGTTAAACTGATTCTATTAATGATAGCAAAGCTCAAGATTCCAAAAGTGGAGATAAATGTGAACCAACAGATTTATCAGGCAGATGGAAAAGGTTTACATATATATTCAATGTATGCATAATGTTTTACCAATCTAATCTGTAATTATAGGGATGTGAGTCCATAAGTTCAATTCAGTGAAAGTTTAGTGTTTTAAAAAAAAATTATAAGAGACAATATTTTCTTTTAAGAAAGCCCTCAAAAGAATGGATTTATATGTAAAACCACCTGAAATCGAAAAGCACCATTTCTGATAACATCTCAGTATTCTTAGCTCAATATTTCTATACTGGGATTTTCAAATTCTGAAAATGTTGCAGTAGGTTTTGCTCACTACAGTAGCAGATTTCAGACTGCCTCAAGGTCAGCAGAAGGATGGTGGAAAAGATCAGGAAGGACTTAGAGGATTCAGAATTTGACTACGAGGCGGCAGCAGAAAGCAAAACCCATGATCTACAATCTGATGCCATTTTTTATTTTTTTTATTTAAGGGGCTATCTGGCGACTGCCGACTTAGGCATAAGTCGCCGTAAAAAACAGCCTAGTTCTAGGCTACTTTAAAAAATTAAACAGAAAACAATAAAAAGAAATAACAATAACAAAGCAATAACAAAAACAACAACAACAATTAAATCGGGTTAAATAAAAGGGAGAAGGCCGGCCTCCCCCCAAAAGTCAATAAGTCCACCAGTCAAAGTACACGCACTCGTCCCGAGCACAAGGGACAGGCGGTAGCGACCCCGCCCATCCCGGTACCGGGACAGGTGTCGTGCGCGAAGATCACCCAGACTGGGACATTCGAAAAGAATGTGCCGAACAGTCTGGGGGACGACGCAGTCGTTGCAATAGGGCGTAGGCGAGCGCTCCATCAGATAGCGATGCGTCACACGAGTGTGCCCGATTCGGAGACGACAGAAAGCAACCTGAAGCCGCCGCGGCATTGGGGGATAGGTCCATGGGAACAGTCGCGGCGCAATGGCACGCAACTTTAAGTTCCCCTCGACCGTCTCCCATCTTCTTTGCCAAGCAGTCCGAAGAGCTGCCCGTATTCCTGCCATGTAGTCGGTGTGAGGAAGAGCAAAACGTTGGTCCGGTCGCAGAGTCCTCGCGGACTCTTTGGCGCCCTCATCGGCGCGCTCATTCCCCGCAATTCCTACATGTCCAGGAACCCAGCAGAAGATAATCTCGACATCTGCCCGGCTCGCCAAAACCGTGGCGTCACGGATTTCGCGAACCAGGGGATGCGGAGATTCCAATGCCCCGAGAGCACTCAGGGCGCTTGGTGAGTCGCTATAGATCACAATCCGGTCTTCGAACCGGGCACGTCGCGTAATCTCCCGTACCGAGTGGTGTATTGCCACCAGCTCGGCCGTGAAGACAGACACAGCGCCCGGTAGAGCCCAGCTGACTTCAAACAGAGGGGATACGGCGTGGAAGCCGACACCCTCTTGGGACTTGGAGCCATCCGTATACACTGGCACGGTACCAGCGTGACACGATGTGTGCTCCAAAAAGGTCGAACGCAATACTCCCGGCGCAGTACAAGCTTTGGGAGCAGAGGCGTGGCGACAAATAGCCAAATGTGGTACCCTCCAGGGTGGCGTCCTGGGCAGAACCAGGGGCGCCACCGGCCCGAGAGCTATATCTACCTCTCGAAGGAGTTTCCAGACCCTAAACCCAAAGGGCTTAGGGTATGACTGGCGTCACTCGGCGGCATAGGCACCATCGAGATCAACTGCGGATGCAGTGAGAGCTGTTGGCGACTGAGGGAGGCGCCGGGCTCGCGTGTACAGGCGAGTGATGCACTGCACGCGGCGCAGAGCGAGTGGCATCTCCCCAGCATCGACCAACAGGCTCTCAATGGGGGAAGTGCGGAAGGCACCCGTCGTAGGCGAAGGCCGGTGTGGTGGATCGAATCCACCTTCCGCAATAAACGCTCGGCTGCGGATGCATAAAACTCGCATCCGTAGTCGAGCTTCGAGCGAACAAAGGATCGATAAAAAAGTAAGGCAGTAGCCCTATCAGCGCCCCAAGCGCTGAACGTCACGGAACGGAGAATGTCCATGGCGCGGGAACAAGAGACCCTAAGGCTGCGAATATGAGCCTCCCAGGTGAGGCGTCGGTCGAATACAAGACCAAGGAAACGGTGCGACTCAACCACATCCAGGCGCACCCCATTAAGAAACAAATCTGGGTCGGGGTGAAGCCGTGGATGGCGGCAGAAGTGCACCACCTTAGTCTTGGCCAAAGAAAACCGAAACCTGTGCGCTTCGGCATAGCGAGAGACGCGGTTCAATGCCTGTTGGAGTCGACGCTCCAGAGTTGGCATCTGGGCCGCGCCAAAAGAGATCGAAAGGTCGTCCACGTAGAGCGTAGCGAGAACATCTTCCGGCAGCACCGAGGTGATGCCGTTGATGCTCAGGGCAAAGAGTGTGACACTGAGGACACTTCCCTGCGGGACACCCTCTTCCTGCTCCTTTGGGCAGGAGAGGGCTCCCCCCACCCGTACGCGGAATCGACGATCTCGCAAAAATTCAGATATAAAAATTGGGAGGCGTCCCCTCGCCCCCATCGTGTGGAGAGTCTCCATGATACCGTAGCGCCATGCGGTATCATAGGCCTTCTCCAGATCAAAAAACACCGTGGCGTAGTGGTCTACGAAGGAAAGCCTCGCAGACGGCATTTTCCAGTCGGAGCAGAGCATCCGACGTGGAGTGGAACTTACGGAAGCCGCACTGTGCAGAAGACAGATGGCCTCCGCTGTCCAGGAAATAGGCTAATCTAACATTTAACAATTTCTACATCAACTTGCACACGCAAGAGGTTAGAGAGATTGGGCGGAAACCGGTCGGAGTAGAGTGATCTCTTCCCGGCTTGCGAAAGGCGAGCACAGTAGCGATTCGCCAGGAGTCTGGGAGAAGACCCTCCACCCAGATCCTGTTTAACAAATCTAACAGAAAGGCCATGCCTCGCTCACCCAGGTGTCAAAGCATGGCGTACGGGACATCGTCCGGACCATGGGCGGTGTCCGCGCACGAAGCGAGAGCGGAACGCAACTCACTCACAGTAAACTTGTCGTTGAAGGGTTCTCCGCCTCTGGAGGTAAAGTCCAGCCGGCGGCCTTCCGCGACATCACGACGTGTATTGAATGCTGGCGGAGCAGCATCACGGCTAGAGAATGCAGAAAAAGCGGTCGCTAAGGATTCCGCCACGGACGCGGGGTCCGAGATTGCGGTCCCATTCTCCTGGAGAACAGGAGGGGGGTCCTGCGAGAACTTGCCCCGAATCCTTTTGACTCGCTTCCACACCTCAGCTAAAGAGGTCTTCCCGTTAAGTGAAGACACGTATGCCCGCCAAGAAGAGCGGCGGGCGTGCTTCGAAACATACCGGAACCTAGCCCTAGCCCGACGAAATTCAGCGACAGTGAAATCGTTCGGGCGGCGCTTATAGCGCATGTAGGCATAACGCTTCTGTTTGAGGGCCGTCTCACACTCGGCCGACCACCATGGGAGTGGTCGGTGTGCAAAACGGCCAGACGTCCTAGGAATAGTACTCAGGTCCACGGCGATGAGGTTGCCGGAGAAGAACTCAACGGCCTCATCTACCGACCTAAACTCCTCGACTGAGATAGAGAATTCAGTCATTTCCTGAAATGCAGGCCACCGCGCCCGCGCCAAGCACCACCGAGGTGGTCTATCAGGCGGCAGTTGCCCTGAAAATGATATTTGAATGGGAAAGTGATCACTACCATGGAGGTCATCGACCACCCCCCAATCAAAATCAGGCTGTGCATCCGAAGAGCACAAAGATAGGTCAAGGCAAGAAAATGAAGCGGTTCTCGGACAGTGATGCGTAAACTCATCCACGTTTAGGACACCCATCTCAAGCTCTTCGATCAGATCGGCAAGGACTTGTCCCCTGGGATTTATGGAGTAATCTCCCCAGAGAGGATGCCTGCCGTTCAGATCTCCAAGCAAGAGATAGGGCCTCGGCAACCGTGCCACGACGCGGCGGAAGTCCCTCGCGTCGAAGTCAGCTGACGGTGGAATGTACGCAAAAATGATAGTATACCTCCTATCCAGGTGCAGCTGCACAGCCACTGCCTGAAAGGAGGTATCTAAAGAGAAAGGAAGAACGGAGACATCATGCCGGGTGTAAACCGCGCATCCCCCAGCTCGGCCATCCCGCCGTGGTGGGGTCGCCAGACCCTTGTACCCCGGGAGGGCGGGCAGGGAGCACGCGCCTAGCATGGTCTCCTGCAAAAAAATAGCTAACGGGGAGCGGGACGAGACGAGCCTCCGCAGCTGCTCCCAGTTGGCCCGGAGTCCACGGCAATTCCATTGAAGGAATATGCCCTCCAGGCCTAGCTCAGAGGAGACGCGGGGGCCCTCCTCGAACTGAAGACCCTCACGGGAATGGCCGTACGCTTCCCGGGGGCAGAACCCCGGGCGCTGTTGGCCGGACAAAGCGCTGGAGGCGCTGTCGCCTTCGAGGACTTATTGGGGGAGGTTGGGCTCGCCATGCGAGTCTTTTCCTCCCTCCGCCTCGAAACCTTAGGCGGGCGTTGCGGCTTGAGGGGCGGGGGGCCCTCTTTTCGAGGAACCACCGTCTCCGAGCCACTCGCTCCACCTCGGGGCGTGGGCGAAGGGGCCGAAGCTCCTTTGTTGCTGTCCTCCTTTCGGGGAACAGCTTTAGGAACCCCGGAAGATGGCCTAGCGACCATTTTCAGGGGTGTTGCCTCCTGTGAGTCTAACGACTCGGTGGAGGCGCGTGGCCGTTTCGCCTTACGGGAAACGGTCACGCTGGGGGAAGAGGGAAGAGCCCTGGTTTTAGCCGGGGCTGGGTGTGAACCCTTTTTGCCGCTAGCTCTACCAGGGGAGCGCCCGGGTGTAGTAGAGCCCGCAGAAGGGCTCCGAATGGGCGCGGAAACAACCGTGCTCGTTGGCCTGGATGGGCCAGGAGCAGAGGGTGCTTTTCTAACTATTGAGGCATATGACGTCCCAGGCAGAGCCGGGCGCGCCAGGACCAAGTCCTTAGCCTCGCGGAATGAGAGTCGATCCTGGGCCTGAACGGCCAGGATTTCTTTCTCAAGGAGATATGCACCACATTGCTTCGAAGAAGCAGGGTGCGGCTCTCCGCAATTGACACACTTGGCCACACACGATTTGGACTTATCGTGTGCGACCTTGGAGCAATTTACACAGACTTCGGGTGACCCCGATTTTACACGTCTACATGATCGATTCGTGTGGCCGAAGCGGTGACAGTAATAGCACCGCCGCGGCAGTGGCACGAATGCCTTCACGCGGTAGCGGTACCAACCGGCACGCACCGACTCAGGGAGCTTGTCACAGTCGAACGTGACGAAGAGTGTAGGGGTGGGTCTCGAGGCCCCTCCCTGTTTTCTCATCACACGTTCGACCTTGACCGCCCCATGGTCGGCCAGCTCTAGGGTGATGTCCTCTATGGAGTAGTCAACGAGTTCCCTCGCATAAACTACTCCTTTCACAAAGTTCATGGTAGAGTGCGGCGTCACACTCACCGGTGTGCCATGAAGTGTCCGAAGAGCACTTATCTTGGCCGCCTCGGCGGGATTCGCCGCATTCGCCAGAAGGCTCCCGTCCGAGAAACGGGTTACCTTCGGCTCTCAACCAATTGCACTAGCTAATCCTCTCCTCTGATGGATCATGTTGCCCTTGGACAACATGGTGCCATCAGTGGAGCGAATAACGAGGAAGCGCTTGAAGCCAGCGGGCTCGAAAACGCCAGGTAACCTCTGAATGAGGGGCCCCGATGTCATCGAGGCTCCGCCCTGTGCATTCTTGGTGTTAGTCTTAGTCAGGGGCTCCGCACACGAGGGGGTAGAGGGGCCGGATGTGCCGATCTTGGCTTGGTCGCCTACCAAAGTGGTAGCAGACCCATCCGTCCCCGCAGCCCCCGCGGATGGAGAGGAGCCCCGAGTCTTCTTCGTCTTTTTAGTATTTTTCTTTTTAGGAGAGGAGGGCGGGGAATATGAACCCGCTTCTCACCTCCGCCGGCAGAAGCCCCCATGCCAGATGGGCCGGCCTCAGCAAGGTCCCTCTCCGAAATGGAGAAGGTCCTGGTCGTCGTAGGGGCACCTGTCGGAGGAGATCCCTCCCCTCCTTTTACTGCCTCGGAGCCCTCGGCCGTTTGAGGGGGACCTTGCATACGGGCGGATTCGGGTTCGGTGCTTGGCGCCGAGCCCGGATTCCCCCCCATGGAAGGCCCTACCATCTGAGGCTGGGTCTCCTCAAGGACCATGTCTATCACAGGAGGGGCCTCCAGTTGGCCATCCCCTCCCAGGACATCGCAGGTCCCCTTGGCAGTGTCGCCAGTCTTGTGTGGGGAGGCACAGGCCTTGACCCCAGCAAGGTTTAAAATTCTTGCCAGCAGGTCTTTTGAGGGAAGCGACCGAAGGGGCCTGGCTTCCCTCTCCCCCCTAAGGGGGTTTGCCCTACAAGCCGCTTGCACGAGGGGCGGTCGGCAATGGGCTGCCTGCAGGCTTTCTTGGCAGTCCCCTTAGAAAGCAAAGGAGGGACTGCCGCTGGAGATAGGGAGGTGCCCGAAAGCACCTCTAGAGAAGGGGGTGAGGGGGAGTCCCCTACACCCGTAGGCGTAGGAGAGGAGTAAGCCTCCTCTCCGGTTAAAGAATTATGGAGGGTCCCTTGCGCAAGCACAAGGGGGGGGGGACCTCCATTTTCTCGGTGGAGCTGCCCGAGGGCGGCTCCGTTGATTTTCTAGGGGGAAGTTGGGGGTTGGGTTTTTTTTTTTTTTGTCATACATGGGCATGGTGACCCTCTTTTTAATACGGGACGCAATAGCTCATCACCTCTCGCAGTTGCCCGCACTGCAAGAGGAGCTTACAAGCCCGGCAGAGCCAGGCGCCGCCATTCGGGACCACCCCTCCCGCCTGGTGGCCTGGCAGTCCTTCGGCATGGCGGCTCCACCTTGAACACGGCGTAAAAAATATAGGTTGTGAAGAGGAGAGGAAAAGGGATGTGAGGAAGGTATGGGTGGGGATGAAGCAGGTTGTTAAAAAACCCCCATCCCGAACCGGAGCTGAGGGGTTAGGGAACAATGTCCCCTCCCCCCCAGCCCCGATCCGGGGTGGTTGGTTTGAGAATGTCAGCATTCTACCCTGTGAAATTAGAGGCTGACCAGAGAAAGTTGTGGGAGAGGTTGTATGAAAAGCGACGAGGTAGGGGAGAAATCGGGCTATCTGAAGGAAGGAAGAGAGGCTAAGCTGGGGCCGGACGGAGCGCTGGATCCCGTCAGCACGGCGGCCAGGATGGCAAATCGCCGCGCCCCTTACGGGGCAATCTGATGCCATGAGAACGCCTGAATTCTTCGCTGAAATCCAGGAGATTAGTAACAATGATTCCAGAAAGTCGATGCATGCCATTGCAATGGAGAATGATGTGGATGAAAAGGTCATCAGGCTGGTGGTGCATGAAGACATTCACTACTTTTCATAAAGATAAAGGAAGGGACAAATTCTGCTGGAAAGCAACTTAAGCACACCAAGAAGCTGATCAACAAGTTTAAACACCCGTTGGAGCCAGACATGATGTGCTTCTTCTCTGACGAGAAGAATTTCTACCAAGACCAGAAGATCAACTCCCAGAACAGTGGCTCACTGTCACACCCAAGGACGTGCCCAGTCATGCAGATGTAACTTGTAGTGATAATCATGGTCTTCAGTTTGTCAGTAGTGAAGGTGATGTCATGCCACTCCAATTCTTTTTTGAGGACCTCAGGCTAAACACAGACGGCTACATCTGTGTTCTGCGCAAGGTGGTGAAGCCCTCAATACACCGGGTAGCTGCAGAGACCTTACATGTAGCATCAAAATTCTGCACCCTGCCACACTATCTGAAAGATCCATGTATGGCTGTCAGAGAATTTCTTCGATCACACAGCACCTGACATTTGACTTACTAACGCGACAGACCTTATACTCCCTCAACTTCTTTGTGTGGGGCACGATGGAACAAGAGAACAACAAAGCCAGCTGCAACAGGAAGGATGAGCTGAGGGCCAGGGTTACAAAGGGCTTCAAGGGCCTAAAATGAGAGAATGATAAAGGCCTGTGGCCAGTTCCGAGACCACAAGTGGAATCATTGAGTGAGATTTTCAAACATGTCATGAAGACCAACTAACCCAAATTCGATGAATATATTTAAAAAAATAAAAAACACTATTTTTTCCTGAATCATCATGAGACTGAATACCATTTGCACCCTGCATATAGTTGCAAAATTATTCGAAATGGCTACCCACTGCCTTCACGACCTCCCTAACCTGAACGGGTTAGGGAGTCCTTGTCAATGGATCACATTACCTCCACAATGGTGGCTCTCATCGATCCTAAAAAGTGTAGCCTGCAGCCTCGTTGACATCATTCTCAACAACACTCAACATGAAATAATCTACGGGGTTGCAGTGGTGGGGGACACAAACCAAGAATCTAAATTGGGAGCTACTCCCGAAGGGTCCCGCTACTGCAAGTCCACCGGAGTGGATCCTTATTGGCTTGGCTCCAGCCCTCCTTTGCGAGTAGAGGAGCCTTCCTCTGTGTTTCCTTTTATTCTTATGGAGAGGCCTGTGAGACAGATTAGAGGAAGGTGTCTTGGAATTAGTAAGGGCGCCACCTAGGGGGGGTCTCCCAAAGAGGATATGGTGGTAAAAGAGAAGCTCCTTTACAAGATTAGAGTGAAGAGGAAACACCTTCACTGTGACCCATGGTCCTTTCAGCTTTTTTTTCAATGTTTGCCATTACATCAGTCTGGTTATTTCTTATTTGATTTTCGTCTTGGGGATGAGACCCTTTTTTTAAAATAGGGAGCATGTACAAAGAATATTGGTTGAATCAGAACAGTACCAGCATTCCCAACAGATATATTCGCCTGTCGGCTCTCTCCCAATCAAACTAGCCAATGCTCTCATCTGATAGATCATGTTGCCTTTAGCCAAGATGCTCCCATCGGTGGAACGATTGAATGGCTAAAAGGTACCTTGGTGCACACTGCACAGTGATCGCGCCATATATGGAACGAATAACTAGAAAGCGTTTGAAGCCAGCGGGCTCAAAAACGCCAGGTAGTCTTTGAATGATAGTCGCCGACGTAACCGAGGATTGTTCTTTTTCTTTTTATGAAAGGAGAGCGAGGAGTGAACCTGCTTCTCTCCACCCCCGGATTCCGCCCTCACGCTGGTCCACCTCTATGAAATATGAAAGGAAAGGGGGACTACTGTTGCTGCAAAGATGGAGACGACCGTGGGTGAGTCCAAAAAAGGGGGTTGGGTGGAAGCCCCCCCCCCACACTCATAGGCATAGGAGAGGAGTAAACCTCCCCTCCGCTAGAAACAGCTTGGAAGTGCCTGAGGGTGGTTCCAAAGATGGCAGAGGGGAAGCCCTTCTGTCGCAGGAGGGTGGTGAGATGGGAGCTACTCCACCAGTCAAAGTGGTGTCTCGTGTTACCTCGTTCTCCCTAACAGCTAAGGAGGGTGAGGCCGGCCACGCTTGGAGGCGGTTCTCGTTGCATTAACAGTAACCCGTAGACTATTTCCAAAAGTGGTCACCTTTATCAGGAAAAAAGGGAACAAAATGCATGGAAAGTAGATACTCTAACCTCACGGCCAGTATAGTGGTTAGCGCGCTTGCCCGGCACCACGGTGGGGACGGGTAGGTGGAGCTCGTAGCCATGACGACAGGTAGTCCACCTAAGAGAAGGATAACTCTGATTTCTAAGTCATCGAGCCACAGGCATAATTGCCTCTTCCAGAAGATCCTTGTGAGTATAAAATTCCAGAATGTGATCATTTACACATATTCGACCCAAGCGAAATTGCCTTAGAGCTTTGACCATAAAGGATGGTGCCGATGTAGCCACCTTGTGTGTGTACTGGAGGAAGGTGAGCAGAGTTGACGGCCCAACACCCCCCGTGCCTTAGCCAGCGAGCTTTCAGCTCTCGCAGGAGATGGGAACCTTACCCTATACATTGACACTCAACTAAGGACCCATGAGGACAAAAGTGCGCCAGGTAGCCAGAACCTCTCTGGATAGAAGAACAAGTTTGCCATGGGGTAGGTGGGTATGTAATAAAGAGAAATAGGGATAGGCGGGTCCCCTAACAAGTAGAGTGGGTGATCATCTATTATTATCATACACAGGCAGTAGGTGATCCCAGGATGGCATGAGGTCCACCCAGACCAAACTCTGTCCAGATGAGAACAGTTCCTCCTGGTACAAAGTGCAGGTAGCCAAAACGTTGAGGAGATAGTCGTAATAATAATAAATAAAGATAAAGTAGTGCTGAGAGGGATATGTAAAACATATCTGAAGCGCACCAACAACTTTCCCAGGCCCCAACCCAGTGACGAAGCTTCCTTAATTTGCACTCAGGCTGGAAGGATATGTAGCCCATTGTGGGGGCACCAGGGGGGTCAGTCTTCATTGGAGGGGGAGGAAGCCAGAGGGCCCACCATTTCCTAGAAATGAAAACCCCCTTTGGTAGGTTCCTGGATGAAAGAGAGATCAGTTTGTGGGAAGAGAGACGGGAGGAAGACAGTGTTGTTAGGAATGGGTATGTGAGAGACCACATAAGTGGCCGAAGCTGTCTGCACTAATATCCAGACACAAGCCATCACATTTTGTCTATTCTAGCCTAAAATCAAATCCTATACGCATTCAATCAAAACCCCATATCATCAACTAACATGCATGCACAACTTAAGTTAAATTGGATAACTATGTTTTAAATATAAGTACTCATAGGCATGAACTTAAACCCAAGTATGCACAAAATATGGTCCCCACTTAGAAAGAAAATCTCAAACCTTTGGTTTCTTGCACAAATGCAATACATTCGTGATTTTTTCTCGTAAGTTGTAAATTGCAGAAATTGAGAGTCTTGGAACTAGATCATCTCCCACGACGACAGCCATGACAAATTCCTGGCCAAGGAGAAAAAAAAGTTTCCTAAATGTAAAACATATCTGAAGTCAATCTAAAAGGAAAATGGGAGCTAGAAGTACTTAGTACATGAAGATAATACAACCTCCAAACTCATTAGTACTAAATTGGTATGCATCAAGGCCATAAAATGCGAGGAAAAAGCAAAACATATCAGGAAACCACTTTTACTTGCCCCGCTACACCTAACAGACAGCTGAACTCAGCTAGGGCATTTTCCATTCAAAGGGTTCATTGGTTATAACAACCAGCGGCTAAACAAGTCATGTTATGACATGCCATGAAATTCCATGCATAGCATGCTGACTTGCAAATAACATCCATGCATACCTTTCAAACACGATTCTACCCACTTGATGAGACAACATACATCTTCATATCACAAGCATTTTCGAAGCCATCTTTTTCTTAGTTGACTCAAATTTGGGGGGTCATACATCTTTTTCAGTGACCTTTCTGAGTACATTCGTTCAACATGCTTAGGCAAAGTTAAAATATTCCTATCAATCACTTCGCTACTATCTTTTTCTACTCTGCACAGGTCTTCCACATATCCTTTACAGAATTATGAACCAGCAAACTCTAGGATCCCGACAAGTCTAGTTCTATAGTGAAGGAAAAGGATGGAAGTGAGAGGTGAAGGATAGGTTAAAGAAGAGAGGATATTGATAAAAAATTAGTTTCACAACGCTTAATTCTGCAAAGTCAAGTTTTAAAGTAATATTTATAGATTTTATTCTTAAACATATTTACTGCCATACTTTGATGACATTCCTATTCAAGTTATTCCAAGTTTGTGTTTGTTATTTTATAAGAAAAGAAATTTTGTGTTTTTGCAGTATCAAATCTTTTGTTTACTAGCTTGAAACTATTATTTCTAGTTCATTTTATTTACTCTTCTCACACCTAAAAAACTCAGAGCTCATTCATCATTTCATTCTAGCCTCTCCTATCATCATCATCACTCCCCATTTTCCAAATAGTCAAGTTAGTGCATATGACTCGCCTGCACATTGCGACCCATCCCAATAACCTCCATATATCTATTATTAAGCAAAATGACCATTGATAAAGATAAGCAGCTATGTGATAAGCATCTCATCAAGTCAGTGTTTATCCACAGGTAGAGAACTCCAGCAACCCTCCTCCATACACACATATCATACAAAATAAATGTTCTCAACTTGTCACTCTGTCAGGTACCTTTCAAACAATTAGTATATCACCAGACTCAAACTCTGGCTGCAACAGAACCTGAGGACTGTCTCCCACTGAAAATTTCCACTAACTCTTTTATGACCTACTAGACATACCATCTCTACAGCACACCCTGTTACTCTTACTTAAATTGCCCATAGGCCAGCAGCATCAATGAACTCCATGGAATAGATAATGTTCAGCCAAACGTGCAGCACTTTGTGAATTTATAGATTTTGATTACGTGTGCAAGTGTCAGGCATGTAGTGATATGTGTTGGGCTGTTTTGTTCCATGTGGCAACAGGCGTACATGCATGTCAGTTAGGCCAGTGTGGTGTCTGTATGTGTTTAGTTTGGGATGGTAACTGCATTGGTATCTTACCAGAATGACCAAACAGCCAAAAAACTAAATAAAATGGAGGCCCGCTTCCTCCCAAACTCGGGGTGCACGAATCCGTCCTGATTACAAGGGAAAAGCGGTAGCTACCCTGCTCATCCCATGACCAGGAAAGTTACCATGCGAAAAGTTGCCCCAGACTGTGATATTCAACAAGGGGAAATATGCAGTTGTCTCAGTAAGGTGTAGGAGAGCACTCCATCAAGTGAAGCATACTATGAGTTTGGCCGATTGAGAGGCAACAGGAAATGACCATAAAAATTGAGACATTGGGGAGGTAGACCAATGGGAAAAGTCGATAGCAATAGCGGGCAACTTTAGGTTCCTATCAGCTGTCTCTCATAATGTTTCCTATGGAAACCAAAGGGCTGACCTTGTTCCTGCCATGTAGTCAGTATGAAGAGTAAAAGTCTAGTCTGGTCACCCAGCCCTTGCGAGCGTTTGAAACCCTAATCATTGTGTTTAATTTCTGCCACTCATGTACACTGGCACAACTATAGTGCTACAGGGTGTGCGCTCCAAAATGCTAGAATGAAATTCTTCCAGCGGTGTATTGTTGTTCTTGCATGTATTACTGGTGAGCAGGGTAGCTATGGACTCAGTTGGGGCTATTTTGAGTATGGTGAATAAGGTGTGTAGTGCGTTTATGTAGGGTTGGCAGAGAGAATAGCTGTCATTTTGCTTTGATGGATGCATGTGAGAATTAGTCATCTGGGTATAAAACTATGTTGTTGTTTTGGAGTTTTTTTTAGGAGCCCATCTGGCGATTGCCTACTTGGGCATAAGTCACCGTACTCACTACAGCCTATTACTGAGCTATATTAAAAAATGAATAACAATATGTAACTAACAAATATCAATGATAAAAAGGACAAAGGCTAAAAAAAAACAAAGCAAAAAAGGCAACAAGAAGGAAGCGGGCTCCGGCGTAGGACAGCCTCCCCTCGACACAGGAACATGCGACCTATAACAAACAGTCAAATAAAGTGGAGGAGGCCAGCCTCCTCCAAAAAGTCGTATAGTCCGCAAGTCTGTATGTATGAACCCGTCCCGAGTACAAGGGACATGCGGTAGCGACCCCGCTCAGATAACGTGGGCGAAGATCACCCAGACTGGAGTTTTAGAGTTTTGAAATGTTAGATGTATTATGTCAGGCCGGCAAATATCTCATGGGCTTGTCTACCCTACATGTTGGTGTTGGTGTGGTGGGGGATGACATTGAAAGCTTTTCCGAGGTCTAGTGTTACAAGGAAGGTGTGTTCAGTGTGGTTGTAGTTGGTCGAAGCCATCATAGATTCCTTGTGTTGAGTGTAGTGGACTGAAACTGAGATGCTCTATGACTTTGGAAGGTGTACAGAAGAAAGTAAAAGACAGTGAGAATTATACCATGTTCCCAGATGTTGGGTATTGTATGGCATGAATAGCTGTAGTTTGCCATGTTGGTAAGTGCTTGTATTCCATGCGAGGTGTTTGAGGTGTATGTTACTGATGTTGGCAGGATTACAAGCAGCTGACCGCTTGAAGTTGCAGATGATGTGATTCGTCTGGCAGTTTGCAAAAGGTGGGTGTGGAAAAGATGTTTATGTCAGATGACTAATTATCATCTGGGTGGGTGTTTAAGTGAGTTGTCTTTAACTGTCGCAGTGTTCCATGAGGCTTTGAATTTCAGCTGTGAAATTGGGGTTGTGTTTTTCTGTTGCCTCTGAGGATTTCTTTGTGTGTGTGAGTACAGTGGTGTTGATGTTTCTGATGGGCGTACTGTTTAGTATGTCCAAGCGTTATTCTGTGTCATTAGTGAATGTTTCTGAGTTAGAACTTTTGTAATTTGTGTAGGTGTGTTATCCCTTCTGTTTAGTTACAGTTGAGTAGCTTCAAAGACTGGCGAAAAAAGTTGATAAATAATCAGGGCAACTTACTTGAGTTGCTGTGTACATTTGAAAAGAGCAAAGACCTCCTGGAGGAGAAAAGGCAAAACATTTCAGATTGGGAAACTGAGGACGGAGCATCGTAGCCAGCAAAACTGCTGCCCCAGCCCCAAGACTGTGCCCTGTGAAAAAAAACAAAAAAAAACTATAACTGAAGATTTACCATTAAATTCAGAAGAATCGGACATTTTATTCTTAAAGAGAATAAAAAATATCTTTACCAGTGATTACAAGTCCATATCTAGGACGTTTTCTAAACGCTTTCTCAATGGCTCCACTTTTCTCCAACTGGCCTCTAACAAACTGAGCCACATTCACCATTCCTTTATGCGCTCGGCAGTCACTAGGCAATCCTTCGTAGCCCAGCTTAAAAAAAAAATTGTCATTTATATTAATGAAGAAAGGTTCATTAAGGAAAATAAAATAGGGAAAGCAAAAATGTGCAGAAGGATAAGAGAGAGAATAGCCGAAGACACTTAAGGAGCACTGAGGAGCAGAGGCACAGAATTTTTCAGGACCTGGCCAATCTCCAACTTTTTTTTACGTAAAATTTAAATTGCAAAGACAATGAAGCTGTATCATGCAGAAAATTAGTAAGGAAATATCTGTAAAGAGAGTAGTGAAGATTGATGAATTAAAAATAGTGTGTGTGTAAGATATATAGCCAGAGGTCTTTCAGCAACTATCGAGGCTGAGAGGGTACACAATTATGGGCATGGAGCTGGAAAGAGAGACAATTGCAGGACATGGGGTCAAGAGGGTATGCTGATCCTACAGGTCTCACTTGATGCAGGACCCATACAGCATGGATTTGGAAGGGAATGTAATCCTCAATATGACAGCAGAAGCATGGCTGCTCAGGCTGATACCCCCTTGTAGGGGCAGCTATGAAAAGAAGGGATAAGTTAATAACAATATGATGCAGCCGCTGCAATATCATAATTGAATTGCTCAAAGACTAAGTCAGGCAATGGGCCAATGTGATATGATGTGAAAGAAAGGAATAAGAGACTTTTGATCAAAAGTTTAAATACATCTAGCAGTAATGTACAATTTGCTAGTTATATGAATTTGGATCATAAAAATTACTTGCAACAATGGTCTCTACATACAACACATATGTGACCAAATTAATGCTTTTATCTATTTGCCCATAGTATTATATGAATCCAGCATAGTGCAAACAAAGAGAAGATAAATGGAATCAATTTTTTTTTTTAGAAAAAAATATATATAAAAGTCTCCTGGAGTTCTTCAACCCTCATCAGGAGCAATCCATTTCTCTAAAAAGAGAAATTTCAAGAAGCTTTTTGTACAGAGTTCCATTTCAGGACAATCAACATTTCTCAAGCAACCTTCCTTCCTTAGCCCCACTCCCTCCCCATTTTACAATACTCCCTTAACCCCATTAAGACCTCTCTCACCTGCACTTGCCTAATGAGAGAAAAAATATCAAAACATTCACTCTGAACATCTTTCACCTGAATGCATCCCTTAATTCCAACATACGCTTTCTTCAGATCCATGAACCAACCATACACTTAGCATTTTGTTGTTGCAACCAGCTATCTCTGTGCTAACACTTGATCTACACACACCCTGCCTTCTGCAAACACACCATGCTCACCCTTATCATTCCAAAGTAAATTTTCTTATGCAATCAGAAATTTGCCATACACCTTGACTACAATACTTATTCCCCTGTAGTTCTTTCCCTTATACAATGCGGAAAAGTAACCATTGAAGAATAAATACATACCAGGGTGCTTTGTGCATTAAGATCTGTTACTGCATCGTATAGAGATAAGGTCCCTCGAATAGCCACGACTATATTCTTCTTCTCATCATCAATCGCCACAAAAAATGGTGCCTGTGAATAAAAAACAATCAGGTTTAAGATTTTCATACTTCTAAAAATTTTTCCATATACTACTCCAGGTAACAAAATACCTTTTATGAGATAGCAAAGGGAAATAATGATATTCGACACTTAGAAATGGGCGCTGATCATATGAGAGTAGAGTGAATTTCATTGAAGAACCAGTGGGTAAGGCATTGAATCCACCCATGGGTATCAAGTTTGACTCTTGACAAGATTGACCACACAAAAAATGGAGCTTGGAGGGAAAGCCACCAATTAAGAAAAGCATCAAGTGTAGGCAAATAGGTGGTCAGATACAGCCACATACTACCATACACATTCGCTGTCTCTTCCACTCTTTCCTCTTCACTCACACATAACATATCACTCTTCTGTCCAGGAACCTGCCAAAAGCATTTTTATAACCACCTTCCCTTACATGGAAGGTTCCTTGTTCTCCGGTATGTGTCAAAAATACAGTACTACCACTCTGCCTGCACCATTCCCTCCAATAAAGACCAGGCCTTGTTGCTCATGGGCTTGCATTTTTGTTTTTCTGATCTTTATGCAAATTTAATTATCTTATTAGAAGACCTAATCCACAATGAAAATGGATGGGTGGCACAATTAACTAAACTTAATAAATGTGCTTACTTTTCAAGTTACCAGGAATAGATACCTAAATGAAGACACCACACAACCCAGCTAAGAACCCCCTTGTCAAGAGGAAAAAGGAATGATGAAAAATATGAGATAAAGGAGGCAAGGCAAACTTACCTCATATATTTTGTTATGGAATGAAAGGTAGATAATATTCTCCTCGGGAAGGTTAGTAATGGCCCTGAGTGCAGCTAGGTTACATCGGCAGCAGTTGTCTTGGCTATTTCGAATTGATGAAGGCCTAAAAAGTGAGAAGATTGCAAGAAATTGACAATTTAATAACTGTATGTGCCCATTATCAAAGAACCAACAATTATAAGAATTACTAGTGTAGTACTATAAAAATGACAGCAAAAAATTTAAATAAACATAATTTGATATGGTTTTTATGGCCCATCTATACATAAAATGTAAAATAAACAATTAGATAGGAATTTTACTGCTGATCTATACACATTTAGATTTTTATTTTTCAGTGGAGACCTCAAGTTTAAGATTGAATCCAAATCATGGGTATCAACAAAGTATGACAGCCACTGTGAAGTCAGTACAAGAGCTAGCATGCAAGCAAAATTAGCCACCAGCCAACCAAATAGGTGAGAAGAGTGTTGTTAAGAAAATGGTGAAAAAAAGTATAAAATAGAAATATCTAGAAAGAATAGAGGCCAGGTAGTCAGTCTAGGTTGCTTGGTGGGTTGGTTAAGAGATGCCTTGGCGCACACTGCACAGTGATCGCACCGTAAACAAGTTATTTATGTGGTTTGCATGGCAGTGTTAGATGATATAAATATAAATGGTATGAATGGTAATAATGAAATGGTGCCGGATGTTAGTAAAAGCTTTTTAGAATTTGTAAGAGTCGAAGGTTCATAGTTTATCTACGAGTCCAGTTTTTCCATGTCGTGGATGATTCCACCTCTGGGATAAATATTTTCAGGGGTGAGTGCCAGGGATAATGGAGGCTGGAGCTATTCCTCTAGGGTGCAAGTCTACATGAGGTACACCCTTTGTAAGGGGTATTAAATACAATCCAAAGTAGTGAGATTGTGAGGTATGAGTGTTGTAATACTGGGATAGGAAGAAGAAATGAATCAAATGGCTAAATGAAAAAATATGGTGAATGATATGGATGTGGGAGCCATTCTCACCATTTTATGTTGGAATTTTTGACACTTTGCCTTTAGTCTGCCTTTATACTCTTCCTTTGTGAGGCATGAATAAGAAGAGAACCCTTAAAAACAACATGCCCACCTGTATGGTTGCACAACAATTGGTTATGAACTTAATATAATTATCTATCATGGATTGTATCGTGATTGTGTGGACAACTTCACATATTTGGAAGTTGAATGTTGTCTGCCATTTATGTGTAGAATAGAGAGGTGTAGAAGGGAGGAAGAAAAAAGAACGAAAGTAGCAAGAGGAATTGAATCTAGGAAATATTTGACCATATTGTTTATATCAATGCATCTGTTTACAAGCGACAGTGTTAGGTGGGGGTGAAATTATAACAATTGGCTCCATCATTGACAGAACATAACACCCAGCAGGTCCAAAGATTGAGTAGCCAAGGCTTATCTTTTCAACAAATATGAAAAAGAGAGAAAATGTTGCAACCATGAACAATTTACACACTTCACCTTGCATGAATCAGCTTTATTGTGAATGGCCTTTAGAGCACTTTAAACAGATTTATGGTTGACCCATTTGGGCATGATAAGATTTCTGTGATGGAAGGGGTGTCAGTGATAGTGATAACAACAGGAAAGGCAGGAATGCCTACACACAGTAGCGATACCAGCCAGCATTCACTGACTCAGGAAGCTTAGGGGGATGGGGGGGGCTCAAATTTAAAGGGCAATAGTAGAGGCCCATACCAGACAGATAGGAGATCTGCAATGAAAGTGAAGGTAGATGAAGCAAATATAGAAGATGTATAGCCTTCTTAGGTCCTCCTGGGAGCATTGGGGCTTGGACGATGCAAAACTGCAGGCACTGTGGCTGAAAGAGCATCCTGTTCAACCTTCAGGTTTCAGGTGTAACAGAAACATTACTCCTATTACACCCTCCACTCCCAATGGGGATAGGAGTAGGCAGAAGGAGAATGAAAAATATTTAAAAGAGTTGCAAAAAACGACTTAAGTGTACAAGGTTCTCTCAGGGCAGTTGGGTTAGGAAGGCAGAGCCACTCCTCAAGGTTTTAGTTATAGCTGCTGCATTAGCCCCCCCACCCAACCCCTTCAATACAATCCACCACTTTGCATGGCTTATCTCGGATTAAGTGTCGATGCATCAAGAGACCCCCTCCATCCTTTCTCCCCACTCACAACCCTGACTGCATCCTCCTGATCTTCAATAATATCCCTAATAGAATAGTCTAATCATTCCATGGCAGATATTACATTTTGCAATGTTGGGGTTACATGGCAGAAATTACCCTTTAATTTTTTTTTTTTAAGGGGCTATCTGGCAACTGCCCACTTAGGCATAAGTCGCTGTAAACAAACAGCCCAGTTCTAGGCTACTTTAAAAAATTTGAACAGGAAACAACAATAAAAGAAATAACAATAACAATAACAAAACAATAACAAAAACAACAACTAAATCTAGTTAAATGAAAGGGAGAAGGCCGGCCTCCCCCAAATAGTCAACAAGTCCACCAGTCAATGTGCACGCACTCGTCCCGAGTACAAAGGACAGGCGGTAGCGACCCCGCCCATCCCGGTACCGGGACAGGTAACGTGCGCGAAGATCACCCAGACTAGGACATTCGACAAGAATGTGCCAAACAGTCTGGGGGACGACGCAGTCGTTGCAATAGGGCGGAGGCGAGCGCTCCATCAAATAACGATGCGTCACAAGAGTGTTCCGATTCGGAGACGACAGAAAGCGACCTGAAGCCGTCGCGGCATTGGGGGATAGGTCCATGGGAACAGTCGCGGCGCAATGGCACGCAACTTTAAGTTCCCTTAGACCGTCTCCCATCTTCTTTGCCAAGCAGTCCGAAGAGCTGCCCGTATTCCTGCCATGTAGTCGGTGTGAGGAAGAGCAAAACGCTGGTCCGGTCGCAGAGTCCTCGCGGACTCTTTGGCGCGCTCAATCCCCGCAATTCCTACATGTCCAGGAACCCAGCAGAAGATAATCTCGAAATCTGCCCGGCTCGCCATAACCGTGGCGTCACGGATATCACGAATCAGGGGATGCGGAGATTCCAATGCCCCGAGAGCACTCAGGGCGCTTTGTGAGTCGCTATAGATCACAATCCGGTCTCCGAACGGGGCACGTCGCGTAATCTCCCGTACCGAGTGGTGTATTGCCACAGCGGGGATACGGGGCGTGGAAGCCGACCCCCGCTTGGAACTTGGAGCCATCCGTATAAACTGGCACGGTTCCAGCGTGACACGATGCGTGCTCCAAAAAGGTCGAACGCAATACTCCCGGCGCCGTACAAGCTTTGGGAGCAGAGGCGTGGCGACAAATAGCCAAATGTGGTACCCTCGAGGGTGGCGTCCTGGGCAGAACCAGGGGCGCCACCGGCCCGAGAACTATACCTAGCTCTCGAAGGAGTTTCCTGGCCCTAAACCCAAAGGGCTTAGGGTATGACTGGCGTCTCTCGGCGGCATAGGCACCATCGAGATCAGCTGCGGATGCAGTGAGAGCTGTTGGCGACTGAGGAAGGCATACAGGCGAGTGATACACTGCACGCGGCGCAGAGCGAGTGCCATCTCCCCAGCATCGACCAGCAGGCTCTCAATGGGGGAAGTGCGGAAGGCACCGGTCGCAAGGCGAAGGCCGGTGTGGTGGATCGAATCCACCTTCCGCAATAAACGCTCGGCTTCGGATGCATAAAACTCGCATCCGTAGTCGAGCTTCGAACGAAGAAAGGATCGATAAAAAAGTAAGGCAGAAGCCCTATCAGCACCCCAAGCGCTGAAGGTCAAGGAACGGAGAATGTCCATGGAGCGGGTACAAGAGACCCTCAGGCTGCGAATATGAGCCTCCCAGGTGAGGCATCGGTCGAATACAAAACCAAGGAAACGGTGCGATTCCACCACATCCAGGCGCACGCCATTAAGAAACAAATCTGGATCGGGGTGAAGCCGTGGATGGCGGCAGAAGTGCACCACCTTAGTCTTGGCCAAAGAAAAGCGAAACCTGTGCGCTTCGGCCTAGCGACAGACGCGGTTCAGAATGAGGAAAAAGCGGTCGCTAAGGATTCCGCCACGGACGCGGGGTTCGAGATTGCGGTCCCATTCTCCTGGAGAACGGGAGGAGGTTCCTGCGAGAATTTGCCCCGAATCCTTTTGACTCGCTTCCACACCTCAGCTAAAGGGGTCTTCCGGTTAAGTGAAGACACGTATGCCCGCCAGGAAGAGCGGCGGGCGTGCTTCGAAATATACCGGAACCTAGCCCTAGCCCGACGAAATTCAGCGACAGTGAAATCGTTCGGGCGGCGCTTATAGCGCATGTAGGCATAACGCTTCTGTTTGAGGGCCGTCTCACACTCGGCCGACCACCATGGGAGTGGTCGGCGTGCAAAACGGCCAGACGTCTTAGGAATAGTAGTCAGGCCCACGGCGATGAGGTTGCCGGAGAACTCAACGGCCTCATCTACCGACCTAAACTCCTCGACTGAGATAGAGAATTCAGTCATTTCCTGAAATGCAGGCCACCGCGCCCGCGCCAAGAACCACCGAGGTGGGCTCTCAGGCGGCAGTTGCCCTGAAAATGATATTTGAATGGGCAAGTGATCACTACCATGGAGGTCATCAAACACCCCCCAATCAAAATCAGGCTGTGCATCCGAAGAGCACAGAGATAGGTCAAGGCAAGAAAATGAAGCGGTTCTCGGACAGTGATGCGTAAACTCATCCACGTTTAGGACACCCATCTCAAGCTCTTCGATCAGATCGGCAAGGACTTGTCCCCTGGGATTGATGAAGTAATCTTCCCAGAGAGGATGCCTGCCATTCAGATCTCCAAGCAAGAGATAGGGCCTCGGCAACCGTGCCACGACGCGGGGGAAGTGCCCCGCATCGAAGTCAGCTGACGGTGGAATGTACGCAGAAATGATAGTATACCTCCTATCCAGGTGCAGCTGCGCAGCCACTGCCTGAAAGGAGGTATCTAAAGAGAAAGGACGAACAGTGACATCATGCCCGGCGTAAACCACGCATCCCCCAGCCCGGCCATCCGGCCGTGGTAGGGTTGCAAGACCCTTATACCCCGGGAGGGCGGGCAGGGGGCACGCGCCTAGCATGGTCTCCTGCAAAAAGATAGCTAACGGGAAACGGGACGAGACGAGCCTCCGCAGCTACTCCCAGTTGGCCTGGAGTCCACGGCAATTCCATTGAAGGAATATGCCCTCCAGGCCTAGCTCAGAGTAGACGCGGGGGCCCTCCTCGAACTGAAGACCCTCACGGAAATGGCCGTACGCTTCACGGGTCCAGAACCCCGGGCTCTGTTGGCCGGACAAAGCGCTGAAGGCGCTGTCGCTTTCGAGGACTTATTGGGGGAGGTTGGGCTCGCCATGCGAGTCTTTTCCTCCCTCCGCCTCGAAACCTTAGGCAGGGGGCCCTCTTTTCGAGGAACCACCGTCTCCGAGCCACTCGCTCCACCTCGGGGCGTGGGCGAAGGAGCCCAAGCTCCTTTCTTGCTGTCCTCATTTCGGGGGAGAGCTTTAGGAACCCCGGAAGATGGCCTAGCGAACATCTTCCGGGGTGTTGCCTCCTGTGAGTTTAACGACTCGGTGGAGGCATGTGGCCGTTTCGCCTTACGGGAAACGGTGACGCTGGGGGAAGAGGGGGGTGACCTGGTTTTAGCCGGGGCTGGGTGTGAACCCTTTTTGCCGCCAGCTTTACCAGGGGAGCGCCCGGGTTGAGTAGAGCCTGCAGAGGGGCTCCGAATGGGCGCGGAAACAACCGTGCTCGTTGGCCTGGATGGGCCAGGAGAAGAGGGTGCCTTTCTAACTATTGAGGCATATGATGTCCCAGGCAGAGCCTCGCAGAATGAGAGTCGATCCTGGGCCTGAACAGCCAGGATTTCTTTCTCAGAGATATGCACCACATTGCTTCGAAGAAGCGGGGTGCGGCTCTCCGCAATTGACACACTTGGCCACACACGATTTGGACTTATCATGTGCGGCCTTGGAGCAATTTACACAAACTTCGGGTGACCCCGACTTTGCACATCTACAAGAACGTTTCGTATGGCCGAAGCGGTGACAGTAATAGCACCACCGCGGCAGTGGCACGAATGCCTTCACGCGATAGCGGTACCAACCGGCACGCACCGACTCAGGGAGCTTGTCACAGTCGAACGTGAAGAAGAGTGTAGGTAAGGGTGCGAGGCCCCTCCCTGTTTTCTCATCACACGTTCGACCTTGACCGCCCAATGGTCAGCTAGCTCTAAGGTGATGTCCTCAATGGAGTAGTCAACGAGTTCCCTCGCATAAACTACTCCTTTCACAAAGTTCATGGTAGAGTGGGGCGTCACACTCACCGGGGTGCCATGAAGTGTCCGAAGAGCACTTATCTTGGCCGCCTCGGCGGGATTCGCCGTATTCGCCAGAAGGCTCCCGTCCGAGAAACAGGTCACCTTCAGCTCTCTACCAATTGCACTAGCTAATCCTCTCCTCTGATGGATCATGTTGCCCTTGGCCAAGATGGTGCCATCAGTGGAGCGAATTACGAGGAAGCGTTTGAAGCCAGCGGGCTCGAAAACGCCAGGTAACCTCTGAATGAGGGGCCCCGATGTCATCGAGGCTCGGCCCTGTGCACTTTTAGTTTTAGTCAGTGCCGATCTTGGCTAAGTCGCTTGCCAAAGTGGCAGCAGACCCATCCATCCCCGTAGCCACCGCGGGTGGAGAGAAGCCCCGAGTCTTCCTAGTCTTTGTCTTTTTTGGAGAGGAGGGCGGGGAATGAACCCGCTTCTCACCTCCGCCGATAGGAGCCTCTAGGCCAGATGGACTGGCCTCAGCCAGGTCCTTCTCCAAAATGGAGAAGGTCCTGGTGGTCGCAGGGGCACTGGTTGGAGGAGATCCCTCCCCTCCTTGTACTGCCTCGGAGCCCTCAGCCGTTTGAGGACCACCTTGCATAGGGGCAGATTCGGGTTCGGTGCTTGGTGCCGAGCCTACATTCTCCCCCATGGAAGGTCATACTGTCTGAGGCTGGGTTTCCTCAAGGACCATGTCTATCACAGGAGGGGCCTCCAGTTGGCCATTCCTTCCCAGAACATCGCAGGTCCCCTTGGCAGCATCACCAGTCTTTTGTGGGAAGGCGCAGGCCTTGACCCCGGCAAGGTTTAATATTCTTGCCAGCAGGTCTTTTGAGGGAAGCGACCGAAGGGGCCTGGCTTCCCTCTCCCCCCCTAAGGGGGTTTGCCCTGCCGAGCCGCTTGCACGAGGGGCGGTCGGCAATGGGCTGCCTGCTGGCTTTCTTGGCAGTCCCCTTGGAAAGAACAGAGGGGACTGCCACTGGAAGAAGGGAGGTGCTGACCATTGAAAGTTGTGGGAGAGGTTGTATGAAAAGCGATGAAGTAGGGGAGAAATACAGGCTATCTGAAGGAAGGAATAGAGGCTAAGCTGGGGCCAGGTGGAGCGCTGGATCCCGTCAGCACGGCGGCCATGATGGCAAATCGCCGCACCCTTTACGGGGTTACCCTTTACAAAGTGCAATGTGGGGGTTCCATGGCAGATATTATCCCTTTTAAAAAGTGCAATGCGGGGGGTACATGGCAGATATTACCCCTTTTACAGTGTAATGTGGGTGTTACATGGCAGAGATTACCCCTTTTAAAAAGTGCAATGTGGAGTTCCATGGCAGATATTACCCTTTGCAATATTGGGGTTATGTCAGATATTATCCCTTTTAAAAAGTGTTATGTGGTGGGTACATGGCAGATATTACCACTTTTAAAAAGTGCAATGTGGAGGTTACATGGCAGATATTACCCCTTTTACAAAGTGTAATGTGTGGGCTACATGGCAGAGATTACCGCTTTTAAAAAGTGCAATGTGGGGGTTCCATGGCAGATATTACCCTTTGCAATATCAGAGTTACATGTCAGATATTATCCCTTTTAAAAAGTATGATATGAGATGTACATGGCAGATATAACCCCTTTTAAAAAGTGCAATGTGGGGGTTAAATGGCAGAGATTACCCTTTTAAAAAGTGCAATGTGGGGGTTAAATGACAGATATTACCCCTTTTAAAAAGTGCAATGTGGGGGTTACACGGAAGATATTACCCCTTTTACAAAGTGTAATGTGGGGGTTACATGGCAGAGATTACCCCTTTTAAAAAGTGCAATGTGGGGGTTCCATGGCAGATATTATCTTTTACAATATTGGGGTTACATGGCAGATATTACCCCTTTTAAAAAGTGCAAGGTAGTGTGAGGAGACAGCCAAAGTGTGACATTGAGTATCAGATGATTCAGTTTGACTCTGGGCAGAGTGGGCCATTTTGATATGGACTGAGTGATGAATGTAAATATGAATGAGGCTTAGGTGAGAGCAGGGTGGGCAAAGAAACAAAAAAAAAAACCAGCCCTAAAAAACCCAGGTTTGGGGGGCCTTTTTCAAGTGAAATTTGAAAAAAAAACAAAAACACGGGGGGGGGGTCAGGTGGCGGTTCAAAATTACTTCTTTTTTTCAAGAAATGAATGCTAATTATCATTATTTTATTCAAAATTCATATTTATGTTTATAATTTAAACAAATATGTATCAAATTAAGTTTATTTCTCTGATACTGACTCATAATTCATCTCTCCTTCTACAGGTTATGGCTATCATGGGTACCCACAATTCTTGATCAGTAATCTGTTACTGTGATCTATTCTTACTATAATATAATTATTAAACTAAGTAATTATTAATATTATATAAAAATAGAGATAGCTATTCTTTTTCTATGTTATTCTAGTGCTTGTACTCGTAGCATTTGTTTTTTGAAAAAAAACCAATAAAACCTGGGTTTTATTGGGCTTTTTCAAAATTTGGGGGGTTTTGCCAACCATGGCTGAGAGAGGGTCTTCCCCTTTTTCCTGAGCAAATTTTAACTACTTTGCTTTAGTCTGTCATTTTACTCTTTTCTTCCATTGTTGTATGGGAAGGAAGATAGCGAGTGAGAGGGTTTCAGAAAATTTTGAGGGGAATTTTTAATTTTTTCTTTTAGTTAAATTATTTACAAGATATTAGATTAATATTTAGATATGCTATTTTTAGCCCCATTCCAGAATTGATTAATTATGTTGCCATTAGTGGGTGTTTGTACCATTAAACTTTCTAAAAATTTAAGTTAAAAAAAATATTGAGACAAAAGGCTTACATACAATATAACCCAGAGGTCATTTGCGACTATTTAACCCTTGAGCATCATTTGGACCAAACGGTCGGAGGGTGGTTGTACACTTGGGACCACACAGTGCTTTAAGGGTTAAGGACAGGGTGCCCAGTGGAGTGAAAGCAGAAATTGTCCAGGGGAAGAGAAGATCAGATGAACTATTTCACCCTTTTTGGTCCTCATTTTTCTGCCAAAGGAGATAGCACAAGAGGAAGTTTTGTTACTACCCTGTGTCTTGAGGAAGAAAATCAGATGAATATAACATCCTTATGTATGTGTCCAGATAAATCCAGGGTTCAAGAATCAGCATATTATGGTTGCTTGTATACAATGAATGATGCAAATAATGATGATCCAATTGATGTGTGAATGTAGGGAAAGAGTCTCTTGGTGATTTGGCATAGGAAGAACAGAGAGGCATGCTTGTGACAACAGCTTGTCATCCCATACATCAATTCGGGAAGAAATATAACTGATGACAAATAGTTTACTTCTTTTACCCATGTAATTAATCTACTGGAGAATTTTTACCCCTCCAACATTGGGAAACTGCGGGAACAAGGAAAATCTGCCACTTTTAAGATAGGACAGAGTGCCTTCATATGTGAGAAAAATATGATACTAGTTCCGTATTTCCCACCTAAAAATATATCAAATAAGCTTATCCTATCCTACTGCTGTCTTCTAAACATGAACAGTCTGGTATTGGAGCAAAGTATAAAATCAAAGATAGTATTATAATCCCATAAATGCATTCATGCCCTTTGATGCAACTAGAGGACTTGCCATCTCAAACCTAACTTATGGGCAACCTATTCTACCCTCTACTTTTTCTAAATTCTACCCCTAACATTATTTTTCTAGTCTATGCAAATGATACAAACCTATACAAATTCTTTATAAACAGAGACAAAGATATGTTATTATTATTATCGCTGGTCATAAATATTTGGTTTCCTTTTCAAAAACAATTGATATCAACTTGATATTCATATAACTTCTTACGATAAAAATACATAAAAACCTAGTTGATTGCATATATAATTTTCCCAATTTTAAGCTAGTTTCATTGTTGTTAATTGCACCTAAGTAGCAGATGACCTCTGCTCCATCTGACCTGAGTCACCTGCTCTCAATTTTTCTGACTTATGACCAAATGACCAAATTGAACAGTAAAATGGTTACCCTCTGACTGACTGACCTAGCAACTTATAAGAGTCTCCATGAGATTAAATACAAGGATGATCTCACTCACCTACAGCATCCACAGCACCTAATGAATCTTTTCATAGAGAAACAGGCTCGAATCAAACGCCCATACACATACCATGGCCAGCCATAAGAACCCATGGCAAACTTCATGTAGTGGTAGGCATTAGCCAGAGTCATCCATTCCGGTGGAGGGGTTGTAAATGAGCAAGTGGATGCTGGTGAGAAAGAGCAGACATTTATTAAAATATTATAGAAATTAAAACTAATGAAATCAAGGTATATATAAAACTTTGATGAGAAAGATTTTTAATGGTATGAGTACAGTGTCAAAGTCATTCTGATCAAAGTATTTATTTAAATTTAAATATCACCACATGCACTACATAATGGAACATTTTTTTTTTTTTAAAGAGCTCATCTGGCGACTGCCTACTTGGGCATTAGTCACTATATTAAAAACTGGCCTAGTACTAGGCTACTTCAAAATAAAATAAAAAAGGTAAAAAACAACCCCTCCCAAAAGGTGGGGGGGAAGGAAGTGAGCAGTAAGCAAGCTCCTGCATCGGGGGAGGAGGTCCCCTCAGCGCAGGACCGTGCGACCTATAAGGAAAAAAACAATGAAAGCAAAAAAACAAAACAAAACAAAAAAAAACCCTGCTTAAATAATAGGGAAAAGGCCGGCCTCCCCCCAAAAAGTCAACAAGTCCACCAATCAAGTTGCATCGTCCTGAGTACAAGGGACAGGCCCATGGAAGGCCCTACCATCTGAGGCTGGGTTGCCTCAAGGACCATGTCTATCACAGGAGGGGCCTCCAGTTGACCATCTCGTCCCAGAATATCGCAGGTACCATTGGCAGTCACCAATCATGTGTGGGAAGGCATAGTCCTTCACCCCGGCATGGTTCAATATTCTTGCCAGCAGGTCTTTTGAGGGAAGCGACCGAAGGGGCCTGGCTTCCCTCTCCCCCCTAAGGGGGTTTGTCCTACTGAGCCACTTCAATGAGGGGCGGTCGGCAATGGGCTGCCTGCTGGCTTTCTTGGCAGTCCCCTTAGAAATAAAAGGAGGGACTGCAGCTGGAAATAGGGAGGTGCCCGAAAGCACCTCCAGAGAAGGGGGTGAGGGGGAGTCCCCTACACCCGTAGTTGTAGGAGAGGAGTAAGCCTCTCCATTTTTTATGTGGAACTGTCTGAGGGCAGCTCCATCGTTGTTACAGGGAAGTTGAGGGTTGTTGTTTTTTTTGTTTTTCATCTATGGTCATGGTGACCCTATTTTTTCCACGGGATGCAATAGCACATCAGCCCTTGCAGTAGCCTGCTCTGCATGGGGTGTTTATGGGCCTGACAGAGCCAGGTGCCGCCATTTAAGGCCACCCCTCCCGCCTGGTGACCTGGCAGCCCTTTAGCATGGCGGCTCCACCTTGGGCACGCGGTAAAATCAAGGATAGATGGTGAAGGAGAAGGAAAAGGGATGTGAGGAAGGTATGGGTGGGGATGAAGCAGGTTGTTAAAAAAAACCCATCCTGAACTGGAGTTCAGGGGTTAGGGAACGTTGTCCCCTTCCCCCTCAGCCCCGATCCGGGACGGTTGGCTTGAGAAGGTCAGCATCTACCCTGTGAAATTAGAGGCCGACCAGAGAAAGTTGTGGGAGAGGTTGTATGAAAAGCAAGGAGACAAGTGTTTTGAAGGAAGAAGAGGCAAGCTGGGGTCGGACGGGGTGCTGAGTCCCGTCAGCACGGCGGCCAGGATGGCAAATCGCCACGCCCCTTACAGGGAGGAAGGGTGCATTCCACATCATGGGTATACAGCTATGAGTACCCTATGGGCAAGGCTTCAGAATGGGGCGGGAGAGAGGATATATTATGAAGTGAAGATAAAGGGATATGATGCAGTCTTGTGAATCGCTATGTGCTGATGATGTGTTAGAAGCTACCTACCCCTGCATGGAACAGGCCCAGAGTATCTATCCAATACATGGCAAAGTTGTGGATATAAGGGTCCAAAATATACTCCACCTCCATACTGACACCAAAATTATCCCAGCCAAAGAACACCTAAGCATATGCACACAAATCTTCAGCAAACTGCAATGACCCTGTCCACTCTCACCCCACCCCTAGAACCACAAAAGCCTCTCCACCACCCAATTATTAGCAAACCTCCCACCCACACAACCAGAATGTAAAACACATACCCACTCTGGAACCAGTCCTAAAAAGACCCTCTTCCAAGAAATGTAGGGATATGTTGAAGGAGATATTTATACAAAAGAAATAGTAATTCAATTAGCGATCGAATGACTCAGTTGAACTTGAAGTTCTTTTTCCAGAGATTAAAGTTTTGGATAGAATCCATTAATGTTGCCTCAACTATTTTAGCCAGTAAACAGAAGTAGAGATGAATTCTACTTTTTGCAAATTAATGCTGTGATTAATGACCTCATATGTTGAAATAAAAGGTTTGACTCATTATTCTGCTAAATATAATATTTGTGTTCGTAAATCTTCTGAAATAGGCTATATCTAATTTGTCTTATGTACAGATCATTGCAAATTTTACAGGTAATTCTATACACATCTGTTTTATTGTTGGATGGAGCCTTGTTCTGGATTGGTTCATTTTTAAAAGTAAGGGAGCTAAAGTCTACCTTTAAAATAAAAAAAATTCAAATAACTAGTAACCCCTTTAGTAAGAGTATACAACAACAACCAACATGGTTGTCTCTCATACATGAATGCACCTGAAGCATTGCAATAACAGAATTTTATTATGTGGTTTTTGTTGTGTGTCACATAGCATTTTACAGTCATCTTGGATGTGTCTGAAAAAATTAAACTCTATCCACATTTTTAAAATTAACCAATTACAATCTAGCTTTGACTCTACTTGCAAACTTCCCTCATCTTTCCCTCTCTTCAGTTTGCTCTTTGTTTGCCAGAGGCATGATTTATAAATTTTACCATTTATTTTTATTCTATACAACAATAAAACCATTAACAATGAATGATTATCAAAATATCGAAGCAGATTTTGTGAGAATAGTTTCACCCTAATTCTAATGATTTGTATAGTGACAAAGATTTTAGCGATAGATTTCTTCAAAAATAACCTTGAAAATCTCAAAATAGGTAAGAGTTGGAAGGTAATTTCTGACCTATTTAGCAACATTCACGGTCCTCCGAGTGGGTGGGACACCCATCTTTTTTTTTTTTAGTGGGGGAAGGAGGATTTTTTTTTTAATTTGGCTAATTTTTTTCTGTTAAATTGTACACTATTTATAATAGCATAATTAAATTCCTCTCTTTTTTTCTGATTCTAGCCATATATAATATGCTGCATTTAAGACAAATATTAAGGTAGATATGGATATTTTTAGAAAGGCGATTTTTTACTTTCCCCCAAAACATTAACTCCTAATAACTCAAAAAGTATAAGTGATAAAGATCTCAAATTTGCACCCATTTATTATCTCTATAGGACAAATGCATAAACCAAATTTTATTAAAATCGGAGAGGTAGTGGTTAAAAGCCTGTGGTGATCTATTATAGAATGACCCTAAGGTAAGTGGTACCTGATTGTACATATTAAAAATGGCGATCATCTTTGCTGGGTTTTTTACCACTTCCCCTTAATATTATCTTTTTACCCTTAAGTTTTTTACTTTATTAGCTATATACATAAAGAAATGATGGGGTTTTTTTATTTACATGCTATAAATGTATTTGTACTGAATTTTTCTCTTTTTGCAGAGAATTTTGTAAAAGGTCCTTGCCTATTTTTTTTATTGGGGAAAGTTAAGATGCCAGATAGCTGGGCTCATTAAAATCTAGTGTATAAATAAGCATGAGAGGACCAGTGGCGTGCAGTGACTTTTGAAGATGAGGAAGCAATTTGAGTTTTACAAAAATAAATATGTTAATGAAGTAAATATGTTGTTCATTAAAAATAACTATAAAATTTTAAGCTACTCACTTTATTTAAATGTTATTTTTTAAACTTTATTAAAATTTAGCCAAGATGTTCTATCATATTTGCCTACATTGTATTTGCGAGTGAGTAGGCCTACCCGTTTTAATAATAGATTCTCTTTCATTATAAGTTATCGCACTGAACTTCCTTTTTAATAATTTTTCAATAATGTAATCACAGTTTCTCCCAACTTCATTTCCATCAATTTTGTTTAAAATGTGGTTATCACTTAAAAAAAAAATGAATAAACAATATGCCACACTTCTTAAAAAAATGAATAAACAATACGCCACACTTATCTAAGTACTGCCTCAGGACTACTGATCTCAAAGATATGAAGGGTGACTAATGACTATGGTAGTCCTGGCAGAATCCTGGAAATATTTAACAAAATGATTAAGATATAACGGAAATATTTAACAAAATGATTAAGATATAACAGCTTAATCATACTAGAGTTTTTACTATTTAGCTGCTTTCTTTCCTAGAACCAGTATTTAAATAGAACCTAAAAAACTGTTTAAGTTTCAGAGCATAATAATAGTTACATCAATGTGTCTTAGATATTTTGTTGCCTTTTACTAGATTCTGGCAACTTGGCAGGTTGCCAAAAGCAAGCTGATAAATAAAGATTCAAATTTGCTTCCTTTTCCGTATACAAATAGGTTATTTTTTCCTTAATTTTAACACAGCATTGAAGTATGTAGCTAGATAAAAATCATAAAACTCAAAATAATGTATATTACAGTGGGTGCAAAGGAAATGTTAACCTCTTAAATGCAATGGAAATGTTAACTTGAATTTCACGGTTAACTTTTTTTTACTGCGTTCCCGCCATATAGGTAGGGGGAGGAGCTTGGTCTGACGCATGTACCTGCAGCCAGGGCTCCCTGGCAACTTCTCGCCAGGCTCAGTTTAAGTATGCTCGCAGAGCTCAGACAATGTACATCTGTGTTACGATGCCCAACAGACCGCATCTTTTTCACCTTTCTGCTGACTTTGACGCCCTACCAGACATCACTATACCATCGCAATGGGGCGTAGCAAGCTGACAATGGAGGAGAGACCTGTGCCCTAACCCTAATGGAGCAGGAAGTGCCAGTAAAGCGTGTAGCTGCCGATCTGAACATGAGCCGTGTGTCACTCTTTAAGCTCAAAAAACAGCCACCACACTCCCTCCTGGCACCGCCTCGCAAACCTGGCTCTGGGAGCAAGAAGAAGGCAACTGCTCGGACTGCCAAAGTTTTGCTACATGAGGTGAAGCAGGACCCTTCGATAACAGCGGCTGAATTGAAGGAAAAACATCCTGACTTGCTCCACAACATCGCTATTCGTATGATCCAGCACCAGCTACAAAAAGACCTGGGTTTGCCCTGCCGCCAAGAAACCGCTGCTGACAGAGGGTATGAAGAAAAAATGGCTAGCTTTCACGAAGAAATATCAAGATTGGACACCAGAGCAGTGGAAGAAAGTCATGTGGAGTGACGAGAGCAGTTTTCGGCTCATCAGGGGTGCGGCAGCCCAGTGATGTGAGCAGATATGACCACCGCTACACCGTGAAGAACTCCGATGGCGTCATGGTTTGGGGATGCTTCAGTAGGGAGAAGGGCAGGAGTGGTCTCTATTTCCTCCCCAAGAACGTCACCATGAAGGGAAAGAATTACATTAAGGTTTTGGAGGAACATCTGCTTCATTTCTACGCTCTCCATGGCTCCAACTTTTTTATGCACAATGGCGCCCCTGCACACAAGGTACGAGCTGCCAAAGACTTCCTTAATGAGCAGAACATCGAAGTTTTGGACTGGCCAGGCAACTCACCCGACTTAAACCCCATAGAGAATGCCTGGAACAAAATGAAAAATGAAGTTGCTAAGTCCCGGCCCACCTCAAACCCCACCCTGAAGGAGACACTCATTAAGCTGTGGGTGGCAATGGACAGCTCCTACTTCGAGAATCTTGCAACATCCATGCCCAAGAGGATCCAGGAGGTGTTGAAGACCCTTGGAAACATGACAAAGTACTAAATGTAAAGAAATGTAAGTAAAAGAACCCAATAAAACAAACTTGAAATGTACTTTTGTGCTTAATTATCCAAAAATTCTTAATGTTAACATTTTCTTTGCGCCCACTGTACTACTAAGAAAAGCAAAACATTTTAAACTATTCATTTCAAAGCACCAAGATGCAGAACTATCATTGAAATTAAGAGAAAAAAAAGTAGAAATCTCGATGAAAAGGATGCTTTTCTTCAACTGCACTCGGGCTCATCAGGGTCTAACACCAATTCAAGGTGAAAGTGAATGGTACCGTATGGCATATACAAGTATAGGCAAGCATAAATGTGAGAAGAAAATTGATTCTGCTGTCATATTAATTGTTGGGGTGTAATTTTTTCTTTTTTCTTAAATAGGAGAAGCATTACTTCCCTTGCTTCCATTGACTGCACGCCACTGGACAGGATACCTCTACCAAATAATAGGTGTAGCAGTTTACACAGCCCCTCCCTTGCATGAAGAGGAAGGAGGGCAGTTTTAAGGAAGTGGAGAAGCTGCATTTTGAATAGATAATTGAGGTGTGTTTGTAATCTCTTCATCTTTAGAGATAGGGCAGGGATTTAGCAAGAAACCTAGATGATTCATGATGGATAGCTTCAATATACCTAGATACTTTATTCTATGGTAAGTTTAGGGAGTGTGTCTATTTCATGCTATATTTGAGGAATAACAAGATTTTTTTTAAATTTATAAGATTAGCAGAGATGTTGCAGGGGTAAAGATTCGGGACTAATCTAAGTGCATGAGAAAAACAGGAAGTGATGGTGTGAAGATTTGGAATGGAAGGCAAGCCACTCAGAGCATGTAGGATAGGAGGAGTTCCTCAAAACACAAGCTTAAACATTGCAAACACCCTTAGTGAAAGGCAAAAATCACTAAGATACAAATTTGAGAGAAAAAAAGGTTTGGGTAGAAGACTTTGGTCAGTTTAGAGGCATAAGGTCGACAAGTCCCTACACCTGCTTCCTTCTACAATGAAAGCAAGTCCCTGATAACTAAATGCATACATCAAGGCATAATTAATAGTTGCTAAGTAAAACAAACTTTGTGTCATTAATGATGATGAAGCAGGAAAGCAGCACTTAAAAAAAATGGATAAAAGTTGCGATGAGAGGATCTTTAGTAAATAGGATTTGTGAAAAGTAAGAAATACAGATAATTTGGTCTTACAGAGACTGGGAAACTTTCGTTTTGGCACATGTTGATTGTTCT
Organism: Ceratothoa steindachneri; assembly: GCA_963969495.1. NCBI lineage: Eukaryota > Metazoa > Arthropoda > Malacostraca > Isopoda > Cymothoidae > Ceratothoa > Ceratothoa steindachneri. Next base: position 110,587,872 of record OZ018318.1, read on the forward strand.
CTTTTTCAATCTGTTTCTCCTCATACTTCTTGTGCAGACGAAGCAGAACAAGAGCTGCAAGGATGTCAGATGGGACCAGATCACTCTCCTCAAATATTGAAGCCAATAGATCTGTTGTTACAAAAGAAGATCAGCTTAAATAACTTTATATTAAATGACATCTTCACATGAAAAGCCACCAGGAATGTTAAAAATAACTTGACATTGGAATTATTTCATTCAAGACAACCTTCTTGTATTTGATGTAAGAATAATAAAAATCAATCTTATTAACAGTTTCATTAAAAAAAAGGCAAAACCAATGAGGGCATCTCCATAAAATTCTTGAAAAGAGCTCAAAGTAAGTGAAAATGTGTATGGATACAAAGTTGAAGTAGACTACTAGGGATGCTAAGAAGAAATGTGAATATTACTTAGCTACATACCAATTTAGCAAGATAAAGGCAAATCCCAAGATAGATATAAATGAACAAGAACTGGAATTAAAATATATCATAGATATTTCTTTAATTAAAAACTTCTGAAAAGCAAAATGAGAATTCATTTTGGTGTACTACTCAGATTAAGTGTTTGATCAAAACTTTAGGAAGTTGTGTATCAATCATTTTAATAGAGACTATTTATACACTCATCAAGTAGAAGTCTCAAAGCTGTTCTCTTAAATAATAGCAATAACTAGGCAACGACCTTCGCCACTTCCCCCCTATGAGGGGAGCTTGAGATATGCTACTAAAGATTAAAATTTAAAATCTAAAAAATACCAGCCATGGTTAAATTTTTATAAATTTTCTGAACTTCACCAATTATAATAATTTTAAAAGGGAACTCTAAACTAAATTTCCCCCCTTTCAAAATATCACATATAGAGTTATAGAAGATATATAAAAATAAATTTTCTGAACTTCACCATTGTAATTCTTTGGGGTTTTGAAAATTTCACAAAATTTCACCATTTTGTTTTTGATATTATAAAAGAATTATTAGAAATAACTTGGATAAAAAAAAAACATAAATCATAAACAAACTAAGATGAAATTATTATTCAAATACTCAAAAAAATCCCCTTCTTAAATTATAGAGTTAGTGATGATGATAAACATTCTGCTCCAGTTGGTCATTCTGACATGTAAATTCTATTTGATGCCACCAAATAAAACCATCATAAGGGGGTATCTGTTGTGTTTTGTTTTTTTGTGGGGGGGAGCCCATCTGGCGACTGCCTACCCAGGCAAAAAGTCACCATAATCAAGCTACAGCCTAATACTAGGCTATATTTACACAGAAAAAAAGCCATGCAAAGACAAAATAATAAAGATACAAAAAGAAAACAAAAGCAAAAACAAAAAGTAAGAAGGAAATGCACTCCGGCATTGGGGGTATCTATTGTGAAATCTCAAGCTTATATCTCTAATATTAGGAGGCTACACCTGCTTTCTTTGCTTGTGGGATAGCTGGGCAGACACCAAACATTTTGAAAAGCATGAATAGCCAGCTCAAAAATCTTTTCCCCCTGGATTCCAAGATATTGTTGCCAACCCATTGATTGAGCCTAAGAAAATTCTGCTCTCACCACTGCGTATTGTGAAGGCAATAAGTAAACAGAAACCACCTTTTGTTTACATTCAGAAGTTTAATGAATCCCAAGTTTGAGAAGACTGGATGAAATAGAAAAGATTGATTTCAAATTAATTGTTAGTAACTTTCTTGGAAAACAATGAAGTCACAAGTATGAAACCATAATTAGGAGTAGTCTCTTGGAAAGCTTCAAGAAACAGAAGCTGTATACCCATGAAATTGCAATTTTTGAGTTCTCACATGTATTATTTTCTGGAAAATTGTGGGGTATTACACAGTGGGGAACAAGGGAAAAGGTTCCATCATGATATTTGGATGATGGAAGAAAGGTATCAAGGGAACTAGGACATCAAAATGATGGCCACTTAGTGCTGATATTTAAAAAGGGATGAACTTGGAGCCCCACAAAAGAGAAACCCACTTAAGTGCTCTTTTCTTTCTAATTAATAGTCCAATGTAGGTTTTTCTTCATTATAAATGGTTCTACTGAAATTTTCTTGTATTTTACTCAATATAAGTTTAATTTTGTAGTTTCTGGTTGAGTTGTAGCTCTTTCTATCTAGCTGTCAACACATATATGCAAAAATGGGCTACAGAGAATAATAATGGGTATTACCCATATCTTCCATAGCAAAAATTTATCTGATTGATGAAAACTATTATTTTCAGGTTTAGCTAGGTTAATTTATATAGAATCAGTTGAAAAACCTCCGACAAATTTTGTTATATTTTCAAATAGAGGCCAATGTTATTGGCATCAAGAAAAATCAAAGTAAAAAAGCAACGACTACAAAATTGATCTTTATAAAATATGTAAATAAAAACACCAAACAGTTGTTTATAGATCACAGGAACCAGATGTAATCTCTCCCCCCTCCAACCGCTTAGGAGATTAAGGGAGAAAGGCTTTGATCCTACAGACTGTGCTGTAGGATCCCATCAACATTACCACAATTAAGAGGGGCGGCACCTTTTGTGAGACTGTCCTGAGGGACAAGGTTAGAGTGAAGGGAGGCTGTTGCATGCTGCAGGAATTTTATAGCCCCCCTACTGTGCTAGCTGGACATGCAAACAGCTAGGAATTGAAGTTCTATTGCAACTTAACCTCATGTGGAATACACCCTACAGTATGTATCCAGGTGGGGTGGGCCCATCATATCAAATTGGAAATGTCCAAGTTGTACGTACATGTGAATAATAGGACAATGATTCAAGATTCTATAGGAGCAATTAAAGATAATAGGGAAAAGCCAATTAGCAAACTTCAGTATTGCACAAATCACAAATTTTCTGAGGGGTTTATGCTGGAAGACATGCCACATTCCTGTTTCTCCTGTGATTTATCTTAATAGGGAAAACATACTTGCCAATCTTAAGTGATTGATTTTAATGGGGTAAACATACTTGCCAATCTTAAGTGATTGATTTTAATAGGGAAAACATACTTGCCAATATTAAGTGATTGATTTTAATGGGGTGAACATACTTACCAATCTTAAGTGATTGATTTTAATAGGTAAACATACTTGCCAATCTTAAGTGATTGATTTTAATGGGGGTGAACATACTTGCCAATCTTAAGTGATTGATTTTAATAGGGAAAACATACTTGCCAATATTAAGTGATTGATTTTAATGGGGTGAACATACTTACCAATCTTAAGTGATTGATTTTAATAGGAAAAACATACTTGCCAATCTTAAGTGATTGATTTTAATGGGGTGATCATACTTGCCAATCTTAAGTGCTTAGAGATTGAACTTTTTAAATTATATAGGTAAATTAAAAATTATCAAATCTCTGGGTCCAGATAAAATTTGTCCAAGGCATATAAAATAAGATCATAGGATTCAAAAAGAAATTTTAAAAAATGTTTAAAAGATTATTTTAATCCTGAAGAACATAAGCAAATGTTATACCAATTTTTAAAAGAAGGGAGAATAGTGATTATCCTACAAATTATAAACCTATTAGCTTAAGGTTAGATATGGTTAAACTTAGGAGTCAATTGTGAGAAACAAAATTATAGATCATTTAGAAAGGTAATTTAATTAAAGATAGTCAACACAGATTCCTATGCTGCTTGTGATTAATGAATGTTAAATATGTTTTTTTTCACAATTTGAAAGAATAAAATGTCATAAAACCATAGACATGATTTACTTTGATTTTATAAAAGTGTTTGATTCTGTTTGCCAAGGAGAGTTCTAGAAAAGCTTGGAGAGTGCAGATTAAGAGGTAGCCTATTGCTATGGATTGAGAACTACAAGGAGCAGTCAATAAGTTTTGCAATTTGGATATAAGGAAATGAGATATGAGGAAAAGTGTTTTATTACTTTTCAATATAACTACCCTCGACTTCAATGCACTTGCGCCACTTGTCCCTGAGGCTTCGAATTCCCAACCAGAAATATCCACTCCTGGACGGTGAGCAGTGCAGCCTTGAGCTGGCGGAATAAAAAGTAGTCGCTAGGGGCCCGATCTAGACTGATGGGGGGATGGTTGAGCTCCTCGAATCCGCACTCGCACAGGGCAGCTTGTGAAACTCTGGCCTTGTGGACAAGGGCATTTTCGCGGAGGAGCAGGACATCACGTGTCAACTTGCCACGCCACTTCTGACGGATGCACTTCTTCAACCCAGCCAGTTCTTCGGCATAATATTTGCCTGTGATGGTTCTTCCACGAGGCGCATAGTCTACCATCAACACTCCCTCAGAATCACATAAGATGGTGGCCATGATCTTCTCGGCTGAGGGTTGGGTCCAGAACTTGATGGGGGTCAGAGAGCCCCTGTGCTTCCAGGCCATGCTTTTGTGCTTGGTCTCAGGATCCCAGTGATGGACCCACGTTTCATCACCTGTCACTATGCGTGACTCGAATCCCACCGGGTCTTGGTTGTACAGGAGCAGCAGCTCCTCCGAACTTTGACGACGTTGAAGTCAATCATAGGGCATGAGGTTTGTAGGGACCCAATGGGCAGAGACCTTGGTCATGGCCAAATTGTTGTGGATGATGTTGATAACACTTACATGTGATATTCCAAGTTGTCGCTTGATTTCTTCGACCTTCACCCGTCGATTTTCGAGGATCATCTTCTCCACACGGGCCACATTGTCCTCGTTGGTCATGTCTGATGGGTGTACTGACAGGGTCATCTTCAAGGGACTCACGACCATGGCGGAACTCCCTATTCCAGCGAGCAATAGTCGCATAGGAAGTGGCGGTGTCGGTGTACACTGCAACCATACATTCATGGATCTCTTTTGCATTCTTGCCTTCTTTGGTAAAAAATTTGATTACTGCGCAGTGCTCAACCTTCTCCATTGTTGAAAAATTTGTGACTGACGATCTGCGATTCGCAAAACTTATTGACCGCCCTTCGTAGCTTATAGACCATAAAACAGTGATGATAAATGGAGAATCATCTGAGTAGGTTCAAGTCCCAAGCAGCATACCTCAGGGGTCATTATTGGGTCCTTTACTATTTGTTATCTCCATAAACAGCTTAGATTCAAGACAATTAAGCAAGATTGGCAAGTTCAAGGATGATACTAAACCTGATCATAGAGCAGAAGACATACAGTTTGAGATATTTAATTGAGTGGTTGTATAGCAAGTAAATTTAATCTCAAGTGCAAAGTAATATACATTCTTTCTTAAAATGGAATTTTTTATTAACATTTGGTGCTCATCAATTAGAAAATGTGTCAGAAGAATGTGATCTTGGTGTATAAATTTTAAGTGGCTACCAATTTTTGAAACATTGTATCCAAATAGCTGAAAAAGCAAATAGAACACCGTTTTATTGCAAAGAATTTTGGATATGAGTAAAGAAATAGTTGTTCCATTGCGCAGTTCAGTTCTGGTCTCCTTATGTACAAAAGGATATCACCACATTGGACAGAGTACAGCAAAAGTTGTCAAAGCTCATTCAAGGGCTGTAAAACAAACCTTATGACAAACTTAAAGAATTGAAATTGCTCTCACTTGAAGATAAGCACCTTCACAGCCAATTAATAGAAGTCTTCAAAATTCTTAATGGTTACAATAATATAAACTTTTGTTCATAAACAGGCTAAAGACATCAGCAAACAACTAGCCATAAATTAAAATTAAAGCATAAGCAGGCAAATATTGTGGGAAACTATTCTACTTATAAAATGTGTCAACTTAAAACTCTTGCAGTTAATGTAGTTCAAAGTATGTCAATGTGTTAAAAAATAAATTAGATGAACACAATTATTAAGGCCCTCAGCATATAACTTGCGGTAAGTTTGCAGGGTTTTTTTATCATAAGATCATCTAAAGACCTCCTTACTTTATCTTCCCCACTTTCTCTATGACTAGCTATAGAGCAGACCTAAGTGTCTATTCTGGTCTAGATTCTATATTTCTACAAGTCTTCTTTTCTGAATAGCAATATTTACAATCTTTCTCTCCACTCTTGGTGTAGCAATGAGGATTTACCTGATCACATAACCTTCTGCCATCTTCTGGTGTCAAATGTACATATTTCTTGGCAAAAGCAAGTCATCGCTTCTTCATGGATGTAAGAAGGGGTTTCTTAGTTGCGTGGCGAACAGACAAGGTGAGGTTTTTCTAAAGATGATGTTGGATGGTGATGGTGAAGATGACTTTCACAAGTAAAATATTTTATTTTTTTAGTTCTGATGCTGTTAAACAGGGGGTTCTTCATCACTTCTCATCCTAGAAGGTTATATGTAGCTTTTATGGTCTTCTGTGGCTGTCCAAGGCATGCTTTGGTAGGTAATATCACCCTTGATGGGAGGTGACATGCAGTTATGTCAACTTGGCTTAGTACAACAGCATATTTCCTTAATGTCAACTTTCTCCTCCCCACCCAAATTCTGGTATTTTTATCCCTTGTCATGTGGCTATGAGGCATAAGTGGAAAATGGATGAAACAGAGTGGCAAAACACAAATTAATCTTATTGTGGGCAGTGGGGCAGAGCAACACAAAATGCAATACCTCTCAATTGTCTGATCAAACACTGAGCTCTCAGGTACCCATCCTGTCATTGTCATTCACCAATGATAATTCAATTAATTTTCAAAGGGAAGGTCCGGAAACACTTTGTGACCACTGTACACACTCTCACAACCCCTTCAATTTTGGTTAATGTGTTAATGTATGAAATCCACCCCCCACCCTCCATTTAAGTGCAAACATGAAATATGCAGAAAGTTTGAATGGAGAGATCTGTAAAGAAAGTGGTGAAGACAAAGTAAAAATGTATGGAAGATATAATATAGCCACAGATACTCCACCAGTCATTGGAGTTGGGATCATAAAGCCTGCATGTTGGGCAGGGAGGGCAAAGTGCAGTTGCTGGTTGGGATGGGATGGTACACAATCCTTCAGCTATCATCTACAGCAAGGTTGCCCATGCTACATATGTCATTCCCTTGGTGTAGAAAAGAATATTTATATAGATGTGTGGCAGTAGAAAGGACAAAGGGTGGGAAGAATACAAGACTATTAAAAACTACAACCCAAACTGAAACCAAGAGGTGTGAACCAGCCTCCCCACCTCCCAGCCATGACCAGAGATAAATAAATGAAAGCTGGTCAGCTTTACCCTTCAAAATTAGCTGCTGAGAAAGTGGGGGGGGAGGGGGCAGTGGCAAAAAGGGTAAAAAAAAATGAAATGTCTAGAAAGAATAAAACCCATGTAGTTTTGACTGCCACAGACACTAGAGCCAGGAGGGCATGTCCCACTTCCAGGTACTATGTCTAACAGTCTACACACACACACACACCGCCTTGCAGCTTTAATGTATAGAATGAAAGTGAGTGAGAGCAGTGTAAATGGATAATTTGAGGAATGCTGGGTGTGAGAAGGGTGGATAGAGTAAAGAATGAGTGAGAGGCATATGTGAAGAAAGGTGTAAATGAGGTTGTATCAGAATAAGCTCTGAGGTGGTATGGGAATGAAATAAGACTTTATGAAGAGAATATTGAAGACTGGGTGTGAGGGTGTATGCAAAGGGTTGTGGAAGTGTTTGAGAGAGAGAGAGAGGCTGACTGAGGGGGCATATTTAGGGCCTTTACCAAGAGGTGAACCATGACTGGATAAGATGCTACAGCACCTACAACCTGATCAATATGAAAGGCCAATGGCCTGAAAAAAATGATGGGTGTCCTTGTCCTTATTTGAACATAAAGGAGAGGGTATAGATAGGTAATTTTTCATGTGATTGATGCAGTGTCAACAACTTAATTATAAACCTCTTCCTGTTCAAAGCAAATAAATATAGGCAATTAAAAATAGCAATTTAGACCCCCTTGACCTTCCAACAATCTGAATGCCTCTAAATAAATGATGAAAAACTTCCACTTTTCTATTTGCAGAAAATCACTTATTACCTGCCACATTACGGAAGGCTTCTGCACTCGCTTCATCTCTGGCAAAAATACAGAAGAGAAGGCGACACCTCCGTTCCCAAAGTTGAATGTAGTGGGAACTTCAAAAAGGAAAGGAGAAAAGGATTCAAAAGACATTCCCCCGATATCTACATGATCCTATTTAAGAGAATCTCACTCTCATCATATAACATCACCAAATATGATGAATACCATGAAAGAAAACAAGGTTTCCATTGTATTCATTAGAGCTTTTGAGTGATGAGCAGGATTGAAGCACTCACCCTATTCCTGAGTTGCTGTGATCCAGAATGGCACCAGACTGGGAAGGTACAATGTGGTCTTGGTCAGGACGCATCATCGGTTCAAAGAGAAGGACAACAGTGAGTATGAGTAAAAAAAGGGCCACCCATGTATAGATGATGAGTGCTATGAAGAAAAAGACAAGAATAGGGATATGGTGAGTGGTTGTATGAAGATATTTTTTTACTCAATCTTAAACAGGCAGATGATTAATAGATTATTTCATTGTCCAGAGATTACAAAAAGAGAAAACAAAACAATTGATAATTTCCCTTACCTTGCAGTAAAATCCATACATAAGCAGTCTTGTTGCATATGATCTCTCCAGAAAAGAGCCACACAGTGCCAAGAATATTCCAGCAAACTTCTATTACCCCAAACACAACCCTGTAAATAAAAATTATATAAATTTTTACACAGACTAAATTGATTCATTTTTTTCCTTAAATCATAATTGAAAATATTTTAATTTAACATTATCAAGTGGCATTTTGTGGTCATAAATTTGGACTTCATAAGTAATACCAATCAAACTAACTGAATTTGGACTAAGCATATAAAATGAATATTCACTTAAGAGTTTGATGTGTATCAATCTTTCTGTCTTTTCCTCTACTCTATAAAACTAAATAAAACTTGTTTGTAGATCTCTTAATAAGAACAAAAGGAAAGGAAAAAACATGATACCTTGACATAACTATCTTGGAGACATATCTTCTTGGAGCAGTCACCATGATAGTCCCTTTGGCACTGTGAATAACTAACAGAATGGATAAAATAAGAGAAGCTGCCAAAATAACTAAGACTCCTGTAAGGTAGATTCGAATATAATTCTCTCCTTTTGAGCATGAAGATCCTCCGAGATTAGTTTTTTGGCTATCATTGAGATGTTCTGCATATAACACAAGTGTAAGAATTAACCTGAAAGGGTATATATATAATTTTATCTAATATCAAATTATTTTGAAGATTTCACTATTTCACAAGCTTTGAAACAAAAATTTTAATCATGTTTTCTCTAGCAAAGCAGAAAATTAAAAAATTTAAAATAAGATGTGACCTGTATATTTAAAATAATATAAAACACTTGATTCAATCCAATAGCTATAACTTCTCCAGCATTATTGAATTATATAAAGTAATTAAAATAAACAAAAAAATAAAGTTTTATAATATTCCTATAAGACTTCACACGCACAAAGGATTTTTTTTATTTAGGGGCTATCTGGCGACTGCCGACTTAGGCATAAGTTGCCGGAAACAAACAGCCTAGTTCTATGCTACTTCAAAATAATTCAACAGGAAACAACAATAACAAAGCAATAACAAAAACGATAACAAAAACAACAACAATAAAACTGGGTTAAATGAAAGGGAGAAGGCCGGCCTCCCCCCAAAAGTCAATAAGTCCACCCGTCATGGTGTACGCACTCGTCCCGAGTACAAGGGACAGGCGGTAGCGACCCCGCCCATCCCGGTACCGAGACAGGTATCGTGCGCGAAGATCACCCAGACTGGGACATTCGACAAGAATATGCCGAACAGTCTGGGGGACGACGCAGTCGTTGCAATAGGGCGCATGCGAGCGCTCCATCAAGTAGCGATGCGTCACACGAGTGTGTCCGATTCGAAGACGACAGAAAGCAACCTGAAGCCGCCGCGGCATTGGGAGATAGATCCATGGGAACAGTCGCGGCGCAATGGCACGCAACTTTAAGTTCCTTCGACCGTCTCCCATCTTCTTTGCCAAGCAGTCCGAAGAGCTGCCCGTATTCCTGCCATGTAGTCGGTGTGAGGAAGAGCAAAACGTTGGTCCGGTCGCAGAGTCCTCGCGGACTCTTTGGCGCCCTCATCGGCGCGCTCATTCCCAGCAATTCCTACATGTCCAGGAACCCAGCAGAAGATAATCTCGACATCTGCCCGGCTCGCCAAAACCGTGGCGTCACGGATATCGCGAACCAGGGGATGCGGAGATTCCAATGCCCCGAGAGCACTCAGGGCGCTTTGTGAGTCCCTATAGATCACAATCCGGTCTCCGAACCGGGCACGGCGCGTAATCTCCCGTACCGAGTGGTGTATTGCCACCAGCTCGGCTGTGAAGACAGACGCAGCGCCTGGTAGAGCCCCGCTGACTTCAAACAGAGGGGATACGGGGCGTGGAAGCCGACCCCCCTCTTGGGACTTGGAGCCATCCGTATACACTGGCACGGTTCCAGCGTGACACGATGTGTGCTCCAAAAAGGTCGAACGCAATATTCCCGGCGCAGTACAAGCTTTGGGAGCAGAGGCGTGGTGACAAATAGCCAAATGTGGTACCCTCGAGGGTGGCGTCCTGGGCAAAACCAGGGGCGCCACCGGCCCGAGAGCGATATCTACCTCTCGAAGGAGTTTCCTGGCCTTAAACCCAAAAGGCTTAGGGTATGACTGGCGTCTCTCGACGGCAGAGGCACCATCGAGATCAGCTGCGGATGCAGTGAGAGCTGTTGGCGACTGAGGGAGGCGCCGGGCTCGCGCGTACAGTCGAGTGATACACTGCACGCGGCGCAGAGCGAGTGGCATCTCCCCAGCATCGACCAACAGGCTCTCAATGGGGGAAGTGCGGAAGGCACCGGTCGCAAGGCGAAGGCCGGTGTGGTGGATCGAATCCACCTTCCGCAATAAACGCTCGGCTGCGGATGCATAAAATCGCATCCGTAGTCGAGCTTCGAACGAACAAAGGATCGATAAAAAAGTAAGGCAGTAGCCCTATCAGCGCCCCAAGTGCTGAACGTCACGGAACGGAGAATGTCCATGGCGCGGGTACAAGAGACCCTAAGGCTGCGAATATGAGCCTCCCAGGTGAGGCGTCGGTCGAATACAAGACCAAGGAAACGGTGCGACTCAACCACATCCAGGCGCACCCCATTAAGAAACAAATCTGGGTCGGGGTGAAGCCGTGGATGGCGGCAGAAGTGCACCACCTTAGTCTTGGCCAAAGAAAACCGAAACCTGTGCGCTTCGGCATAGCGAGAGACGCGTTTCAATGCCTGTTGGAGTCGACGCTCCAGAGTTGGCATCTGGGCCGCGCCAAAAGAGATCGAAAGGTCGTCCACGTAGAGCGTAGCGAGAACATCTTCCGGCAGCACCGAGGTGATGCCGTTGATCCTCAAGGCAAAGAGTGTGACACTGAGGACACTTCCCTGCGGGACACCCTCTTCCTGCTCCTTTGGGCCGGAGAGGGCTCCCCCCACCCGTACGCGGAATCGACGATCTCGCAAAAATTCAGATATAAAAATTGGGAGGCGTCCCCTCGCCCCCATCGTGTGGAGAGTCTCCATGATACCGTATCGCCATGCGGTATCATAGGCCTTCTCCAGATCGAAAAACACCGTGGCGTAGTTCTGTCTACGAAGGAAAGCCTCGCAGACGGCATTTTCCAGTCGGAGCAGAGCATCCGACGTGGAGTGGAACTTGCGGAAGCCGCACTGTGCGGAAGACAGATGGCCTCCGCTGTCCAGGAAAAAGGCTAATCTAACATTTCCCAATTTCTCCATCAACTTGCACACGCAAGAGGTTAGAGAGATTGGGCGGAAACCGGTCGGAGTAGAGTGATCTCTCCCCGGTTTGCGAAAGGCAAGCACAGTAGCGATTCGCCAGGAGTCTGGGAGAAGACCTTCCACCCAGATCCTGTTGAACAAATCTAACAGAAAGGCCATGCCTCGCTCACCTAGATGTCGAAGCATGGCGTAGGGACATCGTCCGGACCGTGGGCGGTGTCCGCGCACGAAGCGAGAGCGGAACGCAACTCGCTTACAGTAAACTTGTCGTTGAAGGGTTCTCCGCCTCTGGAGGTAAAGTCCAGCCGGCGGCCTTCCGCGACATCACGACGTGCATTGAATGCTGGCGGAGCAGCATCACGGCTAGAGAATGCAGAGAAAGCGGTCGCTAAGGATTCCGCCACGGACGCGGGGTCCGAGATTGCGGTCCCATTCTCCTGGAGAATGGGAGGGGGGTCCTGCGAGAACTTGCCCCGAATCCCTTTGACTCGCTTCCACACCTCAGCTAAAGGGGTCTTCCCGTTAAGTGAAGACACATATGCCCGCCAAGAAGAGCGGCGGGCGTGCTTCGAAATATACCGGAACCTAGCCCTAGCCCGACGAAATTCAGTGACAGTGAAATCGTTCGGGCGGCGCTTATAGCGCATGTAGACATAACGCTTCTGTTTGAGGGCCGTCTCACACTCGGCCGACCACCATGGGAGTGGTCGGCGTGCAAAACGGCCAGACGTCCTAGGAATAGTAGTCAGGCCCACGGCGATGAGGTTGCCGGAGAAGAACTCAACGGCCTCATCTACCGACCTAAACCCCTCGACTGAGATAGAGAATTCAGTCATTTCCTGAAATGCAGGCCACCGCGCCAAGCACCACCGAGGTGGTCTCTCAGGCAGCAGTTGCCCTGAAAATGATATTTGAATGGGAAAGTGATCACTACCATGGAGGTCATCGACCACCCCCCAATCAAAATCAGGCTGTGCATCCGAAGAGCACAAAGATAGGTCAAGGCAAGAAAATGAAGCGGTTCTCGGACAGTGATGCGTAAACTCATCCACGTTTAGGACACCCATCTCAAGCTCTTCGATCAGATTGGCAAGGACTTGTCCCCTGGGATTTATGGAGTAATCTCCCCAGAGAGGATGCCTGCCGTTCAGATCTCCAAGCAAGAGATAGGGCCTCGGCAACCGTGCCACGACGCGGCGGAAGTCCCCCGCGTCGAAGTCAGCTGACGGTGGAATGTACGCAGAAATGATAGTATACCTCCTATCCAGGTGCAGCTGCACAGCCACTGCCTGAAAGGAGGTATCTAAAGAGAAAGGAAGAACGGAGACATCATGCCGGGTGTAAACTGCGCATCCCCCAGCTCGGCCATCCCGCCGTGGTGGGGTCGCAAGACCCTTGTACCCCGGGAGGGCGGGCAGGGGGCACGCGCCTAGCATGGTCTCCTGCAAAAAAATAGCTAACGGGGAGCGGGACGAGACGAGCCTCCGCAGCTCCTCCCAGTTGGCCCGGAGTCCACGGCAATTCCATTGAAGGAATATGCCCTCCAGGCCTAGCTCAGAGGAGACGCGGGGGCCCTCCTCGAACTGAAGACCCTCACGGGAATGGCCGTACGCTTCCCGGGGGCAGAACCCCGGGCGCTGTTGGCCGGACAAAGCGCTGGAGGCGCTGTCGCCTTCGAGGACTTATTGGGGCAGGTTGGGCTCGCCATGCGAGTCTTTTCCTCCCTCCGCCTCGAAACCTTAGGCGGGCGCTGCGGCTTTGGAGGCGGGGGGCCCTCTTTTCGAGGAACCACCTTCTCCGAGCCACTCGCTCCACCTCGGGGCGTGGGCGAAGGAGCCGAAGCTCCTTTGTTGGTCCTCCTTTCGGGGGACAGCTTTAGGAACCCCCGAAGATGGCCTAGCGACCATCTTCAGGGGTGTTGCCTCCTGTGAGTCTAACGACTCGGTGGAGGCGCGTGGCCGTTTCGCCTTGCGGGAAACGGTCCCTTTGGGGGAAGAGGGGGGAGCCCTGGTTTTTGGCCAGGGCTGGGTATGAACCCTTTTTGCCGCCAGCTTTACCAGGGGAGCGCCTGGGTTGGGTAGAGCCCGCAGAAGGGCTCCAAATGGGCGCGGAAACAACCGTGCTCGTTGGCCTGGATGGGCCAGGAGCAGAGGGTGCCTTTCTAGCTACTGAGGCATATGATGTCCCAGGCAGAGCTGGGCGCGCCAGGACCAAGTCCTTAGCCTCGCGGAATGAGAGTCTATCCTGGGCCTGAACGGCCAGGATTTCTTTCTCCAGGAGATATGCACCACATTGCTTCGAAGAAGCAGGGTGCGGCTCTCCGCAATTGACACACTTGGCCACACACGATTTGGACTTATCGTGTGCGACCTTGGAGCAATTTACACATACTTCGGGTGACCCTGACTTTGCACGTCTACATGAGCGATTCGTATGGCCGAAGCGGTGACAGTAATAGCACCGCCGCGGAAGTAGCACGAATGCCTTCACGCGGTAGCGGTACCAACCGGCACGCACCAACTCAGGGAGCTTGTCACAGTCGAACGTGACGAAGAGTGTAGGGGTGGGTCTCGAGGCCCCTCCCTGTTTTCTCATCACACGTTCGAATTTGACCGCCCCATGGTCGGCCAGCTCTAGGGTGATGTCCTCAATGGAGTAGTCAACGAGTCCCCTGGCATAAACTACTCCTTTTACAAAGTTCATGGTAGAGTGCGGCGTCACACTCACCGGGGTGCCATGAAGTGTCCGAAGAGCACTTATCTTGGCCGCCTCGGCGGGATTCGCCGCATTCGCCAGAAGGCTGCCGTCCGAGAAACGGGTCACCTTCGGCTCTCTACCAATTGCACTAGCTAATCCTCTCCTCTGATGGATCATGTTGCCCTTGGACAACATGGTGCCATCAGTGGAGCGAATAACGAGGAAGCGTTTGAAGCCAGCGGGCTCGAAAACGCCAGGTAACCTCTGAATGAGGGGCCCCGATGTCATCGAGGCTCCGCCCTGTGCACTCTTGGTCTTAGTCAGGGGCTCCGCACACGAGGGGGTAGAGGGGCTGGATGTGCCAATCTTGGCTTGGTCGCCTACCAAAGTGGCAGCAGACCTATCCGTCCCTGCAGCCCCCGCGGATGAAGAGGAGCCCCGAGTCTTCTTTGTCTTTCTAGTCTTTTTCTTTTTTGGAGAGGAGGGCGGGGAATGAACCCGCTTCTCACCTCCGCCGGCAGAAGCCCCCATGCCAGATGGGCCGGCCTCAGCCAGGTCCCTCTCCGAAATGGAGAAGTTCCTGGTAGTCGTGGGGGCACCTGTCGGAGGAGATCCCTCCCCTCCTTGTATTGCCTCGGAGCCCTCAGCCGTTTGAGGGGGACCTTGCATAGGGGCGGACTCGGGTTCGGTGCTTGGCGCCGAGCCTGGATTCCCCCCCATGGAAGGCCCTACCGTCTGAGGCTGGGTCTCCTCAAGGACCATGTCTATCACAGGAGGGGCCTCCAGTTGGCCATCCCCTCCCAGGACATTGCAGGTCCCCTTGGCAGCATCAAGAGTCATTTGTGGGGAGGCACAAGCCTTAACCCCGGCAAGGTTTAATATCCTTGCCAGCAGGTCTTTTGAGGGAAGCGACCGAAGGGGCCTGGCTTCCCTCTCCCCCCTAAGGGGGTTTGCCCTACCGAGCCGCTTACAAGAGGGGCGGTCGGCAATGGGCTGCCTGCTGGCTTTCTTGGCAGTCCCATTAGAAAGAAAAGGAGGGACTGCCGCTGGAAATAGGGAGGTGCCCGAAAGCACCTCCAGAGAACGGAGTGAGGGGAAGTCCCCTACACCCGTAGGTGTAGGAGAGGAGTAAGCCTCCTCTCCGGTTGAAGAAGTATGGAGGGTCACCTGCGCAAGCACAAGGAGGGGGACCTCCATTTTTTTGGTGGAGCTGCCCGAGGGCGGCTCCGTTGTTCTTGGGGAAGTTGGGGGTTGGGTTTTTTTTATACTCATCATTGGGCATGGTGACCCTCTTATTTACACAGGACGCAACAGCTCACCACCTCTCACAGTTGCCCGCACTGCAAGAGGTGCTTGCAGGCCCGGCAGAGCCAGACGCCGCCATTTGGGACCACCCCTCCCGCCTGGTGGCCTGGCAGTCCATCGGCATGGCGGCTCCAACTTAGACACGGCGTAAAAATGATAGATTTTGAAGACGAGAGGAAAAGGGATCTGAGGAAGGTATGGGTGGGGATGAAGCAGGTAGTTAAAAACCAGCCACCCCACACCGGAGCTCAGGGGTTAGGGAACATTGTCCACCACCCCCTCAGCCCCGATGCGGGATGGTTGGCTGAAAGGAAGGTCAGCATCTACCCTGTGAAATTAGAGGCTGACGAGAGAAAGTTGTGGGAGAGGTTGTGTGAAAAGAGAGGAAACAAGTGTTTTGAAGGAAGGAAGAGAGGCTAAGCTGGGGCACGCACAAAGGAGCATTATAGCAACAACATTTCATTTTTATTTTATTTTTTCCAGAGCCCATCTGGTGACTGCAGAATAGGGCATAAGTTTCCACAATCATCTTACAGCCTAATGCTAGGCTAGATTAAAAGACATCAAAAAACAAAGGAAAAAACAAAACAAATAAAAACAAAGCAAGCACATTCCTGCATCAGGAATAGGCCCACTTCCTGATGTCACTTTACACACACTACTCAAGATTCCAATAATGCAACATAAATAAACAGAAGTTAAAATTTAAAACACTCGCAGGTACATCATTTGAACATACTAAAGAAACAATCGCCCATACCTAAGAGTAATGGATGCAAGTATGGCTTGGATACCTCAATCTTACACACACACCTCAGAACAATAAAAAAAAGTGTTATACCATAAAGAATGTGTATGAAACACACCAAATCAACTAGACTCCAAACCAAACCCAGTGCACATAAAACAACACAATTTTCAAAGCCATAATTTCTCAACACCACATGAAAGCCAAGGCAACCTTGCACATATATACAAGATCCATATCATCTGCGATGAAACAGGCAAGATTCCACAGCTCTAAACCCTCTCCTGAATGCAATTTTCATTAGGCTTAATCCTGAAGAAGCATCCTTTGCATATCAAACACGGGTCACTCTGCAAGATGCACTCACCATCCACACTTCTTTCTGAGGGCCATCACACAGAGCCAACCACAGGAAGGAGGGTGCATGAGAACTCAATGGCATCATCAACAGACCTAAACTCCTCAGCTAAGATATGGAAGTCAGTCATTTCCTCTAATGGGGCCACTGTGTCCGATCCAAGTGCAAGTCAGATGGTTTCTCAGGCAGAAGTTGCCCACCCACATGTTAAACATTTCCCAGGTATTTTAATGTCCTAAGTGCATTATCTTACCATTATCTAAATTGAATTTCATCTGCTAGGTTTCAACCCATTCCACCACTCTATTAGCTAGATCAGTGATATTTTGCTATATTTCATAACTATCACCTGGATGTTTGACATTTTGCATAATCTTGTCACCCAACATACAGCTATGACAAAACCTACAGATATATGGAGTGCTAAGTTCATTGAGGCAGGTTGCCTTTGGAGAGGACCTTAGGACAGGAGTTATAACAAGAAAAATAACATACCATCCTGCTCTGATTCCTGCTTCAAAGAGACCAGGAAACACAAAATCATCACTTCCAATCCGCCATTTACGGCCAAATAATTTTAAAGATGGCATTCTGGACCATATTCTTGAGAAAGTTCCTGCAATCAAATTAAAGTTGTGGCAAAAGTTTCCAGATATAAACTGTATCAACATTAAATATACATTTCTTCTGCATCAAAAACAAATCTTGACTAGTATTTATTTGGGTTTCACTATCTGCTTTCACCCAATGCATCACTTATGGCTTTTCTAAATACTAGTTTTAAAATACTTGAACCCCTCTAAAAAAATATACAAATAGAACTTACTGTAATGAAATTTGGCTCTTACTTGAACGTTTCTTTGATAACTTAATTATAAATAAGACTTTTAAATATGTTTAAATATTTCTTATGTATTAAAAATGTTATTAAACAATGATAGAATGTACAAATATTATTATTATTATCACAGTAATTAGGGCATTTCTGCAGAAATGTACTTAAGCTTCAAAGCCTAGAAAAAAACAAGGTCATAAAAACAGGTAAATAGATATCTAGGATGAGGTCATCTCATTCAATAGCCTTCAATGACCTGGTAGTTATCAGGGCAAGCAAACAATTTTGCAAAAACAACAAATCAAATGATTTTGAGAAGCCTCATAGAAATGTGGTGGTTTATCCCAGAAAATGGTCCAGAGCAACAGAGGATAATTGCCCTATTTGGGAGTATTTACACATTTGAAAAATGTTGGAAAGGGAGCCCCAAAGGTTTACGAAAGCCCTGATGACTGAACTAATGATATATCCAAGCAGTATATTTCAATAAAGTGAATTGTTTCCAGACAAATTATAATTTTATAGATCTTCAGTTATATAATTTTAAGTTTTTTCTTTTGAACTTCAAAAAATGATTTGGGGATCAAAAGTGAGAGGATGAAAAATTTTAAAAAGCTATACAACTATGTGATGTGGTTTCAGGCTCCGGACTGCCTGCTGCTCAACTAGAGCTGCCTGGGTGTTTGTGGGGAGGACAATGAGGGGTAATCTATTTATGACTTTATTTATACAGGGAACAAAAACAGAAAATATAGACAAAAAAATGACAATGATAATCCACACCATCGCAAATCATAAAAGGGGGAGTCAATAAGTTTTGCGAATCGGTAGGGTAAAACAGAAAAAGGGGGATGGCTGTTTGTGGGGGTGTTAAGACAAATTATGACAAGTCAGGACCTGCAGTCGCATGCTTCTGCCTCGTCTATTTAAGAAGCAGTAGCTGATTGCAGATCGTCAGTCACAAATTTTTCAACAATGGAGAAGGTTGATCAGTGATCAAATTTTTGACCAAGGAAGGCAAGAATGCAAAAGAGATCCATGAACGCATGGTTGCAGTGTACACCGACACCGCCCCCTTCCTATGCAACCATTGCTCGCTGGAATAGGGAGTTTTGCCATGGTCGTGAGTCCCTTGAAGATGACCCCCGTCCAGGACGCCTGTCAGACATGACCAATGAGGACAATGTGGCCCGTGTGGAGAGGATGATCCTCGGAAATCGACGGGTGAAGGTCGAAGAAATCGAGCGAGAACTTGGAATATCACATGGAAGTGTTATCAACATCATCTACGACAATTTGGCCATGACAAAGGTCTCTGCCCGTTTAGTCCCTAGAAACCTCACGCCCCATGATCGACTTCAATGTCATCAAAGTCCACAGGGCCAGAGTTGCACATGCTGCCCTGTGCAAGTGCGGATTTGAGGAGCTCAACCATCCCCCCTACAGTCCAGATCTGGCCCCTAGCAACTACTTTTTATTCTGCCAGCTCAAGGCTGCACTGCGTGGACACCAGTTTGGGGACGATAAAGATGTCCAGCTTGCCTTTCAGGAATGGATTGAACAGTCTGGAGATTTCTGGTTGTCAGGAAAAAAAGCCTCAGGGACAAGTGGCGCAAGTGCATTGAAGTCGAGGGTAGTTATATTGAAAAATAATAAAACACTTTTCCTCATATCTCGTTTCCTTATAAAATTGAAAAACTTATTGACTGCCCCTCGTATGTACAAAACAATAACCCAAATATATACTCAACCCTCGATTTAACAGATTAAAAGGAGGAAGGGTGGTCCATTGCTTGAAAATACTTACATATGATAAATAATGGTATACAATAAAATTACTGTTTTGTAACATAACCAAGTACTGTATACAAGTATAATAATTAAACAACTGAAATAACTGATTTACTTGCCTATAGTAGTACTGTAGTATTTAAAGATGTATTTGCACTATGTACAAGTCTCAAAATACTTGTTATTCCGAGTCTAGCCCAGGTCCATTGGGTCATCAAGGTCTTGAGAAAATGCCAAGGTGGTGACATAAGGTCCTGTGGCAGAAGAGCTGGCTCCTGGCATTGGGTCAGGCATGTCGGTTGAATTTCAGAAGAGACCATGCTCCACATGTAAGATACCTTCCAACAGATCTCTCCGTTGCTTCAATGTACAAACTACTTCAAGAAAAACATGTATCAGTCCCTTCATATGAAGTTTTTCTGAACCCAGTGTTGAATATAAATTAAGAAGATGCTAAAAAGGCTCAATTGCACAATGAAATGAAAAAGGAAGCAAGAAAAGAATACAATAAAAGACAGTGAGACATATGAACAAATGGATGGAGTCCTAATATTTGCCATCTATATGCAAAAAGTTTTGCTCCTGCCAAGGATGCCTGATGTTAAAGAAAGTTTTTTCTACTTGAGAATGGTTGTGTTTAATGAAATATTTGCTTCTTTAAAGAAAAATCAACATCACTATTGTGTAGTTTAGAATGAAAGTCTTTGAGGTAGGAATGCTCCTGATGTTGCATCATCCTATATCAAAGTAATCAAGGAAAATAGATACAAAGAAGTTGATATTTTGGGAAGATATTTGCATTGCTCAGAATAAAAACTGGACATTATATTCGGCATTCGCTTTACTTGTCAATGAAGATCTTGGACCCTCGGAAATCACAATGAAATATCTTGTCAACAGTCACACATTCTTTGTCACAGATGGCTTTTCATGGAAAAATTGAACAAGTAATCTGGAAAAAGAATCTGTATGATATGAGAGACCTCTGCAATCCACTGGAACTTTCAACAAAGAAGAACAACAGTCTAAGAAAACTTGTCAAGGTTGAGAACAACCAGAAGAGCGTCTTCTGAGAATAATATTCCTCTTTTACAAGATTTATGTGAAGTCCAATTTGAGAAAAGTCTGCACGGACTGATCTATAAAAAAACATTTCACAACTCTGGAGCTAAAGTTAAATTTATGAAAAAAATTATTCAGCAAAATATTCATCAAAGCCAAGAAAAATTCAAAAAGAAAATTGGATGAAATTCCCTCAGGACTTATGAGGATAACTATTTCTTGTTGAGCCTTTTGGAATAACCTCCCTACTAGTGATAATATCTCTGATCTCTTAAATTCTAGGGTAGATTAAACATCACGTTATGAATTTTACGGATTTATTTTTTGTATATTTAGTCATTTTTCCTTAAAATGGGATATAAGTACAGTTTTTGATAAGTTTTATATTTTTACTCAGATTGTTTTAAAAATGACTTTATGTTCACTATTTTCTTTATTAAATTAAGGATATTTGAAACTAATATTAACATGCAAATAGAAAGATAAATTAATTGCATTTTTTCAAGACTGTTTGGTTTGTATTTTTATTGCAAAATATCAATAAAATTACATAAATTTATAGGATTGTTTATACCATCCCAATGACTTGTTAAAAATTCTAATAATAAACAAAAACAGTGATGAATATATAATGTAATGTGGTTGCCATAATTATAATGAAGTCGGATTGCTTAATGTTGTCAATAATTCAAAGTGAAAACACCGAATATACGTATTATCAGTGTCTCATTGTTTAATATTAATGGCCTTTCAAGAAAAAAAACCCACCAAATATACTTATATTGAGTTTTTTTACCTCTGCATTTGTGGTGAATAGCAATCCACAAACCAAAGGAAAAATAGTTTTTGTACAACTGAGTCAAAAATATAAAATTAATGCACAAAAGAAAGTACAAATATGAAATATGATGCCTATGATGGAGTAAATACATTTAACAGAATCTTGAAAATATACCAATTTTGGGGGGCATTACAAAAAGGAAAACTTTGAACGCTTCTCCCATAAAGTTATTATTTTGTATATTTGGTGCTCTTTCTATGCACAGTAGACCAGTCTTGCAGCTTCTGTTTCATATACTTATCATCTCAATTCAAGAGTCCACCAAGATTTTTGTTTCCTGGAGTAACAGCTGGAACAATAAGCCTCATAAGAGTCCAAAAATGTATCAAAAGACTGACCAGAATCAAGTGCATATGCTTCAGGCTTTGGAACACCACAACCTACCAATAAATCAGCCATTTCTTCATCTCTGATTTATGTTTATTGGCACCACGAGAACCATCATCAGTATCATCAGTGGAAGATGACAAGTCAATGAGAATGGCTGTATCCTCATCAACAGGCCCAAAACTATTTTTGGTTTCAAAGGCAACTCTGAAAATTTGGGTAAATACTGAGAGTATGTCACCCTTGTATCAGGTCTCAATACACTTAATGGGGCAAAACCAACAGGAAATTTCACTGGTCCAGCAGCTCCTGTAGACATGTAAGTACCAGTCAAATTAGTACAAAAAATCACATTTGGGATAGTCATAATAGGAATAGAATTAGTTAGTCACTGAAGTACCTGTAAATACAGGCATAGAGCTCTCTAAGGCAGCCATTCGGATTTGCAACTAATACAAGTGCCTCATGATCTCAGAAATCTTTGCATCCTTAGAAGCAATATCCCTCTTCTGTTTCTCAATGAAATGTAACAGCTCAAACCGAGTTGTATCCTCTAATGCATTTCCATCCTCTTGAGAACCTGTCAAGAGATCCATCCTGAATTCCAGCAGTCACCAAACCAAATCAAGAGCCACCAAAATATTTGGTCCCAGGTCTGGGTATCAAAATTTATATGTAGTGAATTCCACTGGTTTGTCAGCATAACCCTCTAAATAAGCTCCAACTCGATCCAAAGATCTTGGTTGGTAAATCTGCCACTAATCCTCTGGCACCAACTTCATATTCTGGCATGAAGGCAACCGGGACATTCAAAAAGAATGTGCTGAACAGTCTGGGGGATGATGCAGTCATCACAATAGGGCGCAGGTGAGCACTCCATCAAAGAGCGATGCATCACACGAGTATGTCTGATTCCACAAGGCCAGAGTTGCACAAGCTGCCCTGTGCAAGTGCGGATTTGAGGAGCTCAACCATCCCCCTTACAGTCCAAATCTGGCCCCTAGCGACTACTTTTTATTCCACCAGCTCAAGGCTGCACTGCGTGGACGCCGGTTTGGGGACGATAAAGATGTCAAGCTCACTGTCCAGGAGTGGATTGAACAGCAGTCACGTGATTTCTGGTTGTCGGGAATTCGAAGCCTCAGGGACAAGTGGCGGAAGTGCATTGAAGTCGAGGGTAGTTATATTGAAAAATAATAAAACACTTTTCCTCATATCTCGTTTCCTTATATCCGAATTGTGCTCTTTGGATGCACAGCCTGATTTTGATTGGGGGGTGGTCGATGACCTCCATGGTAGTGATCACTTTCCCATTCAAATATCATTTTCAGGGCAACTATTGCCTGAGAGCCCACCTCAGTGGGGCTTCGCGCGGGCGCAGTGGCCTGCATTTCAGGAAATGACTGAATTTTCTATCTCAGGCGAGGAGTTTAGGTCGGTAGATGAGGCCGTTGAGTTCTTCTCCGGCAACCTCATCGCCGCAGGCCTTACTACTATTCCTAGAACATCTGGCCGTTTTGTACACCGACCACTCCCATGGTGGTCGGCCGAGTGTGAGACAGCCCTCAAACAGAAGCGCTATGCCTACATGCGCTATAAGCGCCGCCCGAACGATTTCACTATCAGTGAATTTCGTCAGGCTACGACTAGGTTCCAGTATATTTTGAAGCACGCCCGCTGCTCTTCTTGGTGGGTATACGTGTTTTCACTTAATGGGAAGACCCCACTAGCAGAGGTGTGGAAGCGAATCAAAAGGATTCAGGGCAAGTTCTCGCAGGATGATGATGTTGAAGTCGATCATGGGGCGTGAGGTTTCTAGGGACCCAACGGGCAGAGACCTTGGTCATGACCAAATTGTTGTGGATGATGTTGATAACACTTCCATGTAATATTCCAAGTTCTCACTCGATTTCTTCGACCTTCACCTATCGATTTTCGAGAATCATCCTCTCCACATGGGCCACATTGTCCTCATTGGACACGTCTGACGGGCATCCTGGACGGGGGTCATCTTCAAGGGACTCACGACCATGGTAGAACTCCCTATTCCACGAGAAATGGTTGCATAGAAAGGGGCAGTGTCTGTGTACACTGCAACCATGCGTTCATCGATCTCTTTTGCATTCTTGACTCCCTTGGTAATAAATTTGATTACTGCACAGTGCTCATCAACCTTCTCCATTGTTGAAAAATTTGTGACTGACAATCTGCGACCATCTACTGGTTCTTAAATAGACGAGGCAGGTGCATGCAGCTGCAGGTCCTGACTTGTCATAACTTGTCCTAATACCCCACAAACAGCCATCCCCCTTCCTCTGTTTTGCCCTACCGATTCGCAAAACTTATTGACCGCCCCTTGTATGTCAAGGCAGGAAAATGAAGTGGTTCTCGGGCAGTGATGCGCAAACTCATCCACATTTAGGACACCTATCTCAAGCTCTTGTCCCCTGAGATTTATTGAGTAATCTCCCCAGAGAGGATGCCTGGCATTCAGATCTCCAAGCAAGAGAAAGGGCCTCGGCAACAATGCCACGATGCAGCGGAAGTCCCCTGCGTCAAAGTCAGCTGACGGTGGAATGTATGCAGAAATGATAGTATACCTCCTATCCAGGTGAAGCTGCACAGCCACTGCCTGAAAGGAGGTATCTAAGGTGAAACGAAGAACGGAGACATCCTGCCGGGTGTAAATAGCGCATCCCCCAGCCCAGCCATCCTGCAGCGGTGGGGTCGCAAGACCCTTATACCCCAGGAGGGCAGGCAGGGGGCACGCGCCTAGCATGGTCTCCTGCACAGAGATAGCTAACGGGGAACGGGATGAGACGAGCCTCCGTAGCTCTTCCCAGTTGGCCCGGAGTCCACAGCAATTCCATTGAAGGAATATGCCCTCCAGGCCTAGCTCGGGGAGGAGACGTGGGGGCCCTATTCAAACAGAAGACCCTCACGGGAATGGCTGTACGCTTCCCGGAGGCAGAAACCTGGGTGCTGTTGGCGGACAAAGCGCTGAAGGTGTGTTCGCCTTCGAGGACTTATTGAGGAGGTTGGGCTTGCCATGCAAGTCTTTTCGTCCCTCCACCTTGAAACCTTAAGCGGGCGTTGCGGCTTCGGAGGTGGGGGGTCCTCTTTTCGAGGAACCACCGTCTCGAGCAACTCAGCCCACCACTAGGCGTAGGTGAAGGAGTTGAAGCTCCTTTGTTGCTGCCCTCCTTTCAGGGAACAGCTTTAGGAATCCCGGAAGATGGCCTGGCAACCAACTTCAGGGGCGTTGCCTCCTGTTAGTCTAATGACTGGGTGGAGGTGCGAGGCCATTTCGCCTTACAGGAAGCGGTCATGCTGGGGGAAGAGGGGGGAGCCCTGGTTTTAGCCGGGGCAGAGTATGAACCCTTTTTGCTATCAGCTTTACCAGGGCAGTGCCCGGGTTGAGTATAGCTCGCAGAATGGCTCCAAATGGGCGCGGAAACAACAGTGCTCATTGACCTGGAAGGTCCAGGAGCAGAGGGTGCCTTTCTAACTATTGAGGCATAAGATGTCCCAGGCAGAGCCGGGCGTGCCAGGACCAAGTCCTTAGCCTCGTGGAATGAGAGTCGATCCTGGGCCTGAACAGCCAGGATTTCTTTCTCATAGAGATATGCACCACATTGCTTCGAAGAAGCGGGGTGCAGCTGTCCACAATTGGCACACTTAGCCACACACAATTTAGATTTATCATGTGCAGCCTTGGAGCAATTTACACAGACTTTGCGAGACCCTGACTTTGCACATCTACAAGAATGATTCGTATGGCCAAAGCTGTGACAATAATAGCACCGCCGCGGCAGTGGCACAAATGCCTTCACGCGGTAGCGGTACCAACCGGCACGCACCGACTCAGGGAGCTTGTCACAGTCGAACGTGACGAAGAGTGTAGGGGTGGGTCTCGAGGCCCCTCCCTGTTTTCTCATCACACGTTCAACCTTGACCGCCCCATGGTCGGCCAGCTCTAGGGTGATGTCCTCAATGGAGTAGTCAACGAGTTCCCTCGCATAAACTACTCCTTTCACAAAGTTCATGGTAGAGTGCGGCGTCACACTCACCGAGGTGCCATGAAGTGTCTGAAGAGCACTTATCTTGGCCGCCTCGGAGGGATTCGCCACAAGGCTCCCATCCAAGAAACGGGTCACCTTCAGCTCTCTACCAATTACACTAGCTAATGCTCTCCTCTGATGGATCATGTTGCCCTTGGCCAACATGCTGCTATCAGTGGAGCGAATAACGAGGAAGTGTTTGAAGCCAGCGGGTTTGAAAATGCCAGGTAACCTCGAATGAGGGGCCCCGATGTTATCGAGGCTCCGCCCTGTGCATTTTTGGTCTTAGTCATAGTCAGGGGCTCCGCACACAGAGGGGTAGAGGGGCAAGATGTGCCGATCTTGGCTTGGTCGATTGCCAAAGTGGCAGAAGACCCATCCGTCCCCGCAGCCACTGCAGATGGAGAGGAGCCCCGACTCTTTTTCGTCTTTTTCCTTTTAGGAGAGGAGAGCGGGGAATGAACCCGCTTCGCCCCTCCGTCGGCAGGAGCCCCCAGGCCAGGTCCTTCTCCAAAATGGAGAAGGTACTGGTGGTCGCAGGGGCACCGGTTGGAGGAGATTCCTCCCCTCCTTGTACTGCCTCAGAGACCCCAGCCGTTTGAGGAGGATCTTGCATAGGGGCCGATTCGGGTTTGGTGCTTGGCGCCGAGCCCAGATTACCCCCAAAGAAAGGGCTACTGTCTGAGGCTGGGTTGCCTCAAGGACCGTGTCTATCTCAGGATGGGCCTCCAGTTGGCCATCCCCTCCCAGGACATTGCAAGTCCTGTTGGCAGCGTCACCGGTCATGTGTGGGGAGGCAAGGGCCTTAACCCCAGCAAGGATAAGTATTCTTGCCAGCAGGTCTTTTGAGGGAAGCATCCAAAGGGGCCTAGCTTCCCTCTCCCCCCTAAGGGGGTTTGCCCTACCGAGCCGCTTCAATGAGTGGTGGTCAGCAATGGGCTGTGTGCTGGCTTTCTTAGTAGTCCCCTTAGAAAGAAAAGGAGGGACTGCCGCTGGAAATAGGGAGGTGCCCTTCTTGGAGGAGAGAAGGGGGTGAGGGGGGAGTCCCCTACACCTGTAGTCGTAGGAGAGGAGTAAGCCTCCTCTCCAGTTAGAGAAATATGGAGGGTCCCCTGCACAAGCACAGGGGGAAAGGACCTCCATTTTCTCGGTGGAGCTGCCCGAGGGCGGTTCCGTCGATGGTACAGGGGGAATTAAAGGAGGGGGGGGGGTTTGACACATCATTGGGCATGGTGACCTTTTTATTACGGGATGCAATAGCACATCACCCCTCGCAGTAGCCCACTCTGCAAGTGGTGCTTACGGGGCTGGCAGAGCCAGGTGCCACCATTTAAGGCCCCCCTCCCGCCTGGTGACTTGGCAGCCCTTCAGCATTTTTGGCTCCACCTTGGGCACGGAGTAAAATCAAGGATAGATTGTGAAGAGGAAAGGAAAAGGGATGTGAGGAAGGTATGGGTGGGGAAGAAGCAGGTTGTTAAAAAAAAAACATCTCAAACCGGAGCTCAGGGGTTAGGGAACGTTGTCCCCTTCCCCCTCAGCCCCGATCCAGGATGGTTAGCTGAGAAGAAGGTCAGCATCTACCCTGTGAAATTAGAGGCTGACCAGAGAAAGTTGTTTGAGAGGTTGTATGAAAAGTGAGGGAAACAAGTGTTTTGAAGGAAGAAGAGGCTAAGCTGGGGTCAGACAGGGTGCCGAGTCAAATCAGCACGGCGGCCAGGATGGCAAATCGCCGTACCCCTTACGGGGATGTCCTGGAAAAGAGATGTGGTGAGGTGGGCAATGAGAGTTATTAAGGAAATGCAGGAGACACTATTAGAACCCTTAAAGATAATTTTTTGAAAAATCTTTAAATGAGGGTAGAGTACCAGAGGAGTGGAAAATGGCTAACATCACCCCAATATTTAAGAAAGCTGATAAAAGTGCACCTGGAAATTATACACCAGTTAGCCTAACCCGTATATTTAGTAAAATTATGGAAGCAGTGTTGAGAGAAATTATGAATCATATGAAAATTAATAAGCGTTTTACCAACAGGTAGTTTGGATTTATATCTGGTCGATCCACAGTGCTACAATTAATACAAGTGTTAGATAAGTGGACAGTGGCTTTAGATGAAGGTGACCCTGTGGCTATTATTTACCTTGATTTCATCAATGCCTTTGACAGGGTGCCACATGAGAGACTGATAATTAAGGCCAAGAGTTAAGGGATAAATAATATTTTATTGTGGATAAAAGACTTCTTAACAAATAGGAAACAAAGAGTTATGGTAAATGGGGAAACATCCCAATGGAGTTCCATACGGATCTGTACTCGGCCCATTGTTGTTTGTGCATTTCATAAATGACTTACCCAACTCAACTAAACATAATAGTGATGTGTGTTGGTATGCTGATGACAGGTATTCAGAAGAATTGGTAGTACAGAGGACAGCAGGAAATTGCAGGAGAACCTGGATGAAATTAGAATATAGTCAGAAAAATGGATGTTGGACTTTTATCCTGAAGAGGAAATTTATGAGAATGGGTAGATGTAATGACGAGGCTCATGATTATAAAATATTCAACTCCATAACAAGAGCTGAGGATGTGAACAATGCAAAATTGTCTTTGTATATTTAGACAGAGAAATTTTTAAATCATTATACACTGCAATCATAAGACCACATATTGAATAAGCTAATCAGATCCGGTGCCCATATCGGGTGAAGGATATCTTGGCAATTGAAAATGTACAACGCCGTCCTATAAAATTGGTACCTAGTTTGAAAGAGCTACACTATGAGGCGAGGTCAAGAGAATTAGATTTGCCAACTCTAGCATAAAAAGATCCAGGGGAGACCAGATTGAGGCCTATGAGATCATCAGCAACAGGTACAACGAGGACTGCACTGGGAATATCTTTAAACTGAGAGATGATGTATTGACCCGGGGTAACCAAGAAAATATTTAAGCCAAGAGCGAGAGTAAATGTAAGAAAAAAATCCTTCTCACATAGGGTATGCTTACCTAGTGAAAGTTAAGAGGTATAGGAGCTAAAGCTCATAAAGGGTGTCTCAGAGTCTCACGATACTTGTCGTAATTGTTTTTAAAGTTGTTTATACTATGACTTGTTACAACTTCATCTGGGAGACTGTTCCATTTATTCACTACTCTTGAATTGAAAAAATGTGTTCTCTTAGTCATTCTGTATTGTGTTTTGACAAGTTTTAGACTGTGACCTCATGTATTAGGGTGGCTTTCTCTTGATACTAGCTTTAGGAAACTTTTGCCTCCTACTGTGTCGATACCATGTATGTAGAATCTTAAAGGTTTGGATCATGTCTCCCCATAGTCTTCTCTCTTCAAGTTTGGTGAGGCCAAGCCGGTCCAATTTGGTGGCTCTCCATTGAACCTGTTCCAGTTTACTTATCTCTCTACTGGTGTAGGGCGACCATACTTGGATACAGTATTCTAAAGTCAGTCTTATTAGTGATTTATATAAGGGTAGAAACATTACCTCATCCAAATAGGTGTAGGTGCTTTGCAGCAGTCCCACCATAGAGTTGGCACTGGCAACCTGTACCGTTGGCTTCAAATTGCGGGTGAAAACTATCCCAAGATCCTTTTCCTCCTGTGTAGGGGTACTGTGGGTTACCTCTCCCCAGGTGCATAACCTTGCACTTATCCTCGTTAAACTTAATCAACCAGTTTCTACTCCACTCCTCCAATCTTCTGAGATCCCTCTGCAACACATCTCCATCCTGGAGTGCATTAACTCTACTGTATAGTTTTGCATCATCGGCAAAGAGTTTTCCACTGGACTCTACCTTGTCCAGAAGGTTGTTAAGGTACACTAAGAAGAGCACTGGGCCCAGCACACTATTTTGTGGCACCCCGCTCCAAACATTCAGCCACTCTGAGTGTGACACCTTGATGTTGACATGGACTCTGACACAAAAAGTTCTCTATGTTAAAAATTCTCCAGAGATTCTGACTGCCTGTAACTTTTCCAGTAGCCACTGATGAGGGAGTGTCAAATGCTTTTTTTACAATCCAGATACAGCACATCCATGGTGTCTCCATCATTGAAAGCGTCCTCAAGTTCTTGAAAGAACTCTAACAGCTGGGTCAGATATGAAACCAAATCGGGCATCACTGATTGTTTTCCTCCAGGTGAATGAACATCCTGGGCTTCAGCAGCTTTTTCATTACTTTGCAGGGGACAGAAGTAAGGTTTACAGGTCTGTAGTTGAGTGGCTCGGAATTTTCTCCCTTCTTAAAAATTGGTGTAATGTTTGCCTTTTTTCCTGAATAGAACCCAAAGCAGGAATGCAAGTGTAGCTGCGCATTCCTTAAGCAATTTAGAGTGAAACCCATCTGATCCGGGTTCAGAGTCCTCATGCAGGCCCTACAATAACTTTCTCATCCTCTATACTGAATTCACATTGGCTCAATTCTTCTCCTTCAAATCAGTTAATCACTCGTGGCATTGGGGTTTCTGGTTCTTCAATGAAAACCTTTTGGAATCTCTTGTTTAACAAATTGGCTTCTTTTTGATAGGACTAGGTGAGGGTGCCATTTGTTCATTTCAGCCTGGATACCATTTGCTTTATCCTAGTTTTACTCCTGGCATAGGAAGAGAAGGCACAGGGGTTCTCCTTTACTTCTAGTGCAAGCAATTTTTTGAACTGGTAGACAGCATCCCTTACTGCTCTCATTGCTTCATTTCTTGCTCTGCAGTATGCATTATACCTTGCTGTTTCTTTTCTGACAGTAGCTCTTCCACACCGCTTCCTTCTTTCTTATCTTGTACATTGTTCTCTGGGCCATCCACTTTGGCCAGTCAATAATTGGAATGAGTTACATGGGTAGGTGGTAAATTTGGAAAATGCCCTGCAGTTAGAATTAGATATCTACAAGTTTGGAAAGCCCAGGAAAGAAACTTTAATCATAAAGCACAAATTGAGGTAATGGGGTTGAATGAATATGTGAAAGGTTTGTGCGAGGAGTCAGGATTGGTATTTGTAGATGTTTGGAGTGGGTTTTATGGGAATAAGGGTTTGTATGCGATGGATGGACTCCATCTGAGCCGAGATGGGGTTGAGGTTTTGTGGCGGGAATTAGATAGTGTTATTAGGTCTTTAGAGGCGGGAAACTAGGTTTTGATAGTGGTCAGGGAAATTTAATGGCTCAAAGTGAGGCAGGGAAAGGAAGCAAACACAGATTTGTAGAAGGTAGGCAGGCTAATGGAAGTGCTTTAGGGTTAAACTACTTGAGTAGTGAAAGTGGTCAGGGAAATACAAGAGTACAGGGTCGGGGAAAGAGAGAAAGGAGATGCAGAGGAGATAGGCCCTCAGGTGCTTCAGGGATAGGTGGGCTGAGTTGTCTTTACACAAATGCTCGTAGTCTTAGAAATAAGAAGGATGAATTATTTAGTTATATCATTCATGAAGATATAGATATAATATGTATAGTTGAATCATGGGTTAATGAAAATATATTTAATGATAATGTCAGTGAATTTGAACTAGAGGGTTATACTATGTACATTAGTCAAAGGAGAGATAGGGCTGGTGGTGGGTTGATTATTTATATCAGAAATAGCATTTCTTCAAATCTAAATAACTCTATAAAGCAAGGAGAAGGTGAATCATTATGGATAGATATTAAGGTTGGTAAAAATAGGAAAATACACTTGGGAGCTTTTTATAGACCACCAGGACAGACTGATTGTATCGATGAGTTAATGATTAGGGAAATAAGTAAAGGATGCAAAGAAGATACAGTTATTCTTGGTGACTTTAATTTAACTTCTGTAGACTGGGAAAATATGATAGGAAGAGATAGAGCAAGTTGTAAGTTTATGGAGTGTTTTGAGGATAACTTTTTGATCCAATTTGTTAATAAGCCAACAAGGGGTGCCAATATATTAGATCTAATTCTTTCAAATGATGATCACTTAGTTCAAGGATTGAGTGTAGGGGAATCATTGGGAAACAGTGATCATCAGATGGTTCGGTTTAATTTGCAAATAGTTAAGGGTGGAACAACGACAAACTCCACGAAAATTCCAAATTTTTATAGGGGAGATTACGATAAATTACGCAGCATGCTAAATCAGATTAGGTGGGATATAGAATTCCATGGAAAGAATACTTATGAGATGTGGGATATTTTTAAGACTATATTAAACATGGTTCAGGAACAGTGTATTCCGATGAAGTCTATTAGGAAGAAATGTAGGAAACCATTATGGTGGAACCAAGAAATAGCTAATAAAGTTTCAGAGAAAAAAAGGGCATACCAGAGATTACAAAGTGAGAGTAGTTTAGATAATTTAAACCATTATAGGTGAACCAGAAATGAACTAAATAAGATTATTAAGAAGACCAAAAGGACAGCAGAAATTAATTTAGCTAAAAATAATAATAAAGATCCTAAAAAATTCTTTAGCTATTATAGAATCAATAATCAATCTAACAGTGATAAAATAGGGCCTATTAAATATGAAGGGGTTTTGAAAGAATCTGATGAGGAAATAGTAGAGGTCCTTAATGATCATTTTGCTTCAGTATTCACAGAAGAGAAACCAGTTAGATTAATTGATGATAATTCTAGGTCAAGGGAAGTAGTGATAAATTCTATTAATATAGACAGAGAAGAAATTAAAGGGCTTATAATTCAGTTAAATACTAGTAAGGCATCTGGCCCTGACAACATTCATTCTAGGATACTCAAAGAAGGTGTAGAAAGTATTGCAGTAGCTCTCGAGAAGATATTTATTAGATCACTAGAGTCTGGAGAAATACCAAATGATTGGAAATTGGCAAATGTAGTGCCAATTTTTAAAAAGGGAAGCAAAGAGGACCCAAATAACTTTAGACCAGTAAGCTTAACTTCTATAGTCTGTAAAATTCTTGAGAAGATGGTTAAGAAGGGAATTTCTGATCATCTAGAGAGTAGCAGGTTAATTAATGATGCTCAGCATGGTTTTAGAAAAGATAGATCGTGTTTAACTAATTTACTGGATTTTATGGATTATGTAACTAAAGAATTAGATAGGGGTGACAAAGTTGATGTGATCTACTTAGATTTCAGCAAAGCTTTTGATAAGGTTCCACATAGAAGACTAGTTCATAAATTAAAGCTGCATGGGATATG
This sequence comes from Ceratothoa steindachneri, assembly GCA_963969495.1. Taxonomy (NCBI): domain Eukaryota; kingdom Metazoa; phylum Arthropoda; class Malacostraca; order Isopoda; family Cymothoidae; genus Ceratothoa; species Ceratothoa steindachneri. The sequence goes on from OZ018318.1 coordinate 110,620,840, forward strand.
TGGGAACGTTTTAAATTGGATAACTGAATGGCTGAAAAATAGGAAACAGAGAGTTGTACTGAATGGAGTGAGGTCAGAGTGGAGGAATGTTATTAGTGGCGTACCTCAGGGATCAGTTTTAGGCCCTTTATTATTTATAATCTATGTAAATGATCTTGGGCAAGGTGTAAATAGCAAAGTGTCAATTTTTGCTGATGACACTAAATTGGCAGCTGTAGTCAAAGAGGTTGAGGGTAGCTTTAAAGTGCAGGGTGACTTAGATAAGCTGTTAGCTTGGGCTCAGAAGTGGCAGATGACTTTTAACCTTAATAAATGCAAAGTTATTAACATGGGGAGAGATAATAGGGAATTTAGCTATGAGATGGATGGATATTGGCTTAATTCAGTTGAAGATGAGAAAGACTTAGGAGTGGTAGTAGATAGGTCACTGAAATTTTCAAAGCAGTGTATTGAGGCAAAAAATAGAGCAAATAGGGTGCTAGGTTACATTAAAAGAAACGTTAGCTACAAGAGTAAGGAGGTCATCCTTAAACTATACAACTCTTATGTCAGGCCACATTTAGAGTACTGTATACAGGCATGGTCACCACATTTTAGACATGATATAAACTTATTAGAGTCAGTACAAAGGAGGGCAACAAAAATAATACCATCCCTGAAGCACCTTCAATATGAAGATAGACTGAGGGTATTAAATATGTTTTCATTTGAAAGAAGGTGTGTGAGGGGAGATATGATTGAGCTTTTTAAAATCTTTTCTGGGATGGATAAATTAGATTTCAGCAAGTTATTTGAGTTAGAAGGTAGTAATAGAACTAGAGGCCACCACTTAAAGATTAAAAAACAGAGGTGCAGACTGGATGTTAGAAAATATTTTTTCACTAACAGAGTGGTGGATTATTGGAATAGTTTGCCACCTGAGACTGTAGACAGCCCAAACTTGAATGTTTTCAAGCGCAGATTGGATGATTATATGGGGATGGAGGGTTAATTTCTTACTTTTTGGTATGTGGACATGTTTCTTGACTCATTCCTGTGGATGCAGTTTCTTTTTATTGTATATTTTGGGGGATTTTGATTTTGTTTTTGACAGACTCCTATGGAGGCTTTAAATTATATATTGTAGATGCATGGTTGGACATTCCTATGGATTGTTAAATTGTATATTGTAGCTGCATGATCTGACAAAATCCTATGGATGCATTATATGGGTGGGATTTGATGGATACGGATGACCTTTGATAGGCCCTTGTGGCTTTTGTCATCCGTTAAATTATGTTATGTTATGTTATGTTATGAGGTAATTGTGTAGAGTATGGCCGGGTCTGAGTCCTAGCTTATTTTGGGCTATTTTTCCTAGCTACTTTTTCTGAGCTGAAATCTATGTGGATGAAGTTTATGGTGATTTCCGATAATATAAAGGGGGGCTGTGCCCTCCAGACCCCCCAAAATTATTGAAATTTCACGATCATCAAAATAAGCTAGAATCGCATCCGCACATACTGGCAACATTTACCCAAATTGATACCACCACACCCAGCCAAACGGCATATAGAGCTTGAGCCACAGGCCTAGTGCCTCTTGCAGAAGGTCAACTGAGTAAAAAATGCTATTTTATTCAAATTTTTGACTGACAAATTCACTGTGTGGGCAATTACCAATGGTAAAGGTCTGTCTTGAATTTTTCCACTGTACAGTTCCTGATATCTCTCACCTCCTTTGGCAGTGAGCTGAATATCTTAGGATCATTGTGTGTCAAGCTAGATGCAAGTAGGGTCTTGATTCTTGCTGGGCCATTGTTGGTAGGCTCCTTCTTGTACACTTGCATCCAGTTCTCTCTCCTATTCCATATAAAATTGTTGGCAGAGCTATACATTTCCAAAAAGATTCACCTCTTAATACCCTAGAGCAGAAAAAAAACATAGTCGATGCCAATCCTTCCTTTATCCATGTCCTTAACCTTTATTCAGCAAGTGTTGTTGTTCCTCTTGATTTGTGGAGGGGTTCACTCCTCTTGCATGGCATATCTCTTCCCACCAAGCGGGTAACTTCTAATTTTTTTCTGTCTTGACTTTAAGAAGTAGATCTGGTTTGTTTTGCACAGATTTGGATTTTAAAACAGAGAAGTGTTAATACTACAGTTATCTAATAGAGTTATACACTGCACAGTTTGCTGCACTGTATAATCTTATTAATTGAAATCAGTTATGGATCTATATTTGTAATTAGAAGACCAAATATTATTGATTTGCGCTTTCAATGCCCAATCTTAATGATTTGGTTTAAGTGTAAAATCTTATTGATTTTTCTTTTAGAGGATGAGTACCTGTGTAAATAATGATTAAGTGGGATCATTTTTTTTTTTTTTTTTTATTTAAGGGGCTATCTGGCGACTGCCGACTTAGGCATAAGTCGCCGTAAACAAACAGCCTAGTTCTAGGCTACTTCAAAAAATGGAACAGGGAACAACAAAAAAGAAATAATAACAAAACAATAACAAAAACAACAACAACAACAACAAAAACAACAACAAAATTAAGCCTGGTTAAAAAAAAGGGAGAAGGCCGGCCTCCCCGAAAAAGTTAGCAAGTCCACCAGTCAAAGTGCACGCACTCGTCCCGAGTACAAGGGACAGGCGGTAGCGACCCCGCCCATCCCGGTACCGGGACAGGTGTCGTACGCGAAGATCACCCAGACTGGGACATTCGACAAGAATGTGCCGAACAGTCTGGGGGACGACGCAGTCGTTGCAATAGGGCGCAGGCGAGCGCTCCACCAGATAGCGATGCGTCACACGAGTGTGTCCGATTCGGAGACGACAGAAAGCAACCTGAAGCCGCCGCGGCATTGGGGGATAGGTCCATGGGAACAGTCGCGGCGCAATGGCACGCAACTTTAAGTTCCCCTCGACCGTCTCCCATCTTCTTTGCCAAGCAGTCCGAAGAGCTGCCCGTATTCCTGCCATGTAGTCAGTGTGAGGAAGAGCGAAACGCTGGTCCAGTCGCAGAGTCCTCGCGGACTCTTTGGCGCCCTCATCGGCGCGCTCATTCCCCGCAATTCCTACATGTCCAGGAACCCAGCAGAAGATAATCTCGACATCTGCCCGGCTCGCCAAAACCGTGGCTTCACGGATTTCGCGAACCAGGGGATGCGGAGATTCCAATGCCCCGAGAGCACTCAGGGCGCTTTGTGAGTCGCTATAAATCACAATCCGGTCTCCGAACCGGGCACGTCGCGTAATCTCCCGTACCGAGTGGTGTATTGCCACCAGCTCGGCCGTGAAGACAGACGCAGCGCCTGGTAGAGCCCCGCTGACTTCAAACAGAGGGGATACGGCGTGGAAGCCGACCCCCTCTTGGGACTTGGAGCCATCCGTATACACTGGCACGGTACCAGCGTGACACGATGTGTGCTCCAAAAAGGTCGAACGCAATACTCCCGGCGCAGTACAAGCTTTGGGAGCAGAGGCGTGGCGACAAATAGCCAAATGTGGTACCCTCCAGGGTGGCGTCCTGGGCAGAACCAGGGGCGCCACCGGCCCGAGAGCTATATCTACCTCTCGAAGGAGTTTCCTGGCCCTAAACCCAAAGGGCTTAGGGTATGACTGGCGTCTCTCGGCGGCATAGGCACCATCGAGATCAGCTGCGGATGCAGTGAGAGCTGTTGGCAACTGAGGGAGGCGCCGGGCTCGCGCGTACAGGCGAGTGATGCACTGCACGCGGCGCAGAGCGAGTGGCATCTCCCCAGCATCGACCAACAGGCTCTCAATGGGGGAAGTGCGGAAGGCACCGGTCGCAAGGCGAAGGCCGGTGTGGTGGATCGAATCCACCTTCCGCAATAAACGCTCGGCTGCGGATGCATAAAACTCGCATCCGTAGTCGAGCTTCGAGCGAACAAAGGATCGATAAAAAAGTAAGGCGGTAGCCCTATCAGCGCCCCAAGCGCTGAACGTCACGGAACGGAGAATGTCCATGGCGCGGGTACAAGAGACCCTAAGGCTGCGAATGTGAGCCTCCCAGGTGAGGCGTCGGTCGAATACAAGACCAAGGAAACGGTGCGACTCAACCACATCAAGGCGCACCCCATTAAGAAACAAATCTGGGTCGGGGTGAAGCCGTGGGTGGCGGCAGAAGTGCACCACCTTAGTCTTGGCCAAAGAAAACCGAAACCTGTGCGCTTCGGCATAGCGAGAGACGCGGTTCAATGCCTGTTGGAGTCGGCGCTCCAGAGTTGGCATCTGGGCCGCGCCAAAAGAGATCGAAAGGTCGTCCACGTAGAGTGTAGCGAGAACATCTTCCGGCAGCACCGAGGTGATGCCGTTGATGCTCAGGGCAAAGAGTGTGACACTGAGGACACTTCCCTGCGGAACACCCTCTTCCTGCTCCTTTGGGCCGGAGAGGGCTCCCCCCACCCGTACGCGGAATCGACGATCTCGCAAAAATTCAGATATAAACATTGGGAGGCGTCCCCTCGCCCCCATCGTGTGGAGAGTCTCCATGATACCGTATCGCTATGCGGTATCATAGGCCTTCTCCAGATCAAAAAACACCGTGGCGTAGTGCTGTCTACGAAGGAAAGCCTCGCAGACGGCATTTTCCAGTCGGAGCAGAGCATCCGACGTGGAGTGGAACTTACGGAAGCCGCACTGTGCAGAAGACAGATGGCCTCCGCTGTCCAGGAAATAGGCTAATCTAACATTTACCAATTTCTCCATCAACTTGCACACGCAAGAGGTTAGAGAGATTGGGCGGAAAGCGGTCGGAGTAGAGTGATCTCTCCCCGGCTTGCGAAAGGCGAGCACAGTAGCGATTCGCCAGGAGTCTGGGAGAAGACCTTCCACCCAGATCCTGTTGAACAAATCTAACAGAAAGGCCATGCCTCGCTCACCCAGGTGTCGAAGCATGGCGTACGGGACATCGTCCGGACCATGGGCGGTGTCCGCGCACGAAGCGAGAGCGGAGCGCAACTCACTCACAGTAAACTTGTCGTTGAAGGGTTCTCCGCCTCTGGAGGTAAAGTCCAGCCGGCGGCCTTCCGCGACATCACGACGTGCATTGAATGCTGGCGGAGCAGCATCACGGCTAGAGAATGCGGAAAAAGCGGTCGCTAAGGATTCCGCCACGGACGCAGGGTCCGAGATTGCGGTCCCATTCTCCTGGAGAACGGGAGGGGGGTCCTGCGAGAACTTGCCCCGAATCCTTTTGACTCGCTTTTACACCTCAGCTAAAGGGGTCTTCCCGTTAAGTGAAGACACGTATGCCCGCCAAGAAGAGCGGCGGGCGTGCTTCGAAATATACCGGAACCTAGCCCTAGCCCGACGAAATTCAGCGACAGTGAAATCGTTCGGGCGGCGCTTATAGCGCATGTAGGCATAACGCTTCTGTTTGAGGGCCGTCTCACACTCGGCCGACCACCATGGGAGTGGTCGGCGTGCAAAACGGCCAGACGTCCTAGGAATAGTAGTCAGGCCCACGGCGATGAGGTTGCCGGAGAAGAACTCAACGGCCTCATCTACCGACCTAAACTCCTCGACTGAGATAGAGAATTCAGTCATTTCCTGAAATGCAGGCCACCGCGCCCGCGCCAAGCACCACCGAGGTGGTCTCTCAGGCGGCAGTTGCCCTGAAAATGATATTTGAATGGGAAAGTGATCACTACCATGGAGGTCATCGACCACCCCCCGATCAAAATCAGGCTGTGCATCCGAAGAGCACAAAGATAGGTCAAGGCAAGAAAATGAAGCGGTTCTCGGACAGTGATGCGTAAACTCATCCACGTTTAGGACACCCATCTCAAGCTCTTCGATCAGATCGGCAAGGACTTGTACCCCTGGGATTTATGGAGTAATCTCCCCAGAGAGGATGCCTGCCGTTCAGATCTCCAAGCAAGAGATAGGGCCTCGGCAACCGTGCAACGACGCGGCGGAAGTCCCCCGCGTCGAAGTCAGCTGACGGTGGAATGTACGCAGAAATGATAGTATACCTCCTATCCAGGTGCAGCTGCACAGCCACTGCCTGAAAGGAGGTATCTAAAGAGAAAGGAAGAACGGAGACATCATGCCGGGTGTAAACTGCGCATCCCCCAGCCCGGCCATCCCGCGGTGGTGGGGTCGCAAGACCCTTATACCCCGGGAGGGCAGGGAGGGGGCACGCACCTAGCATGGTCTCCTGCAAAAAAATAGCTAACGGGGAACGGGACGAGACGAGCCTCCGCAGCTCCTCCCAGTTGGCCCGGAGTCCACGGCAATTCCATTGAAGGAATATGCCCTCCAGGCCTAGCTCGGAGGAGACGCGGGGGCCCTCCTCGAATTGAAGACCCTCACAGGAATGGCCGTACGCTTCCCGGGGGCAGAACCCCGGGCGCTGTTGGCCGGACAAAGCGCTGAAGGCGCTGTCGCCTTCGAGGACTTATTGGGGGAGGTTGGGCTCGCCATGCGAGTCTTTTCCTCCCTCCGCCTCGGAACCTTAGGCGGGCGTTGCGGCTTCGGAGGCGGGGGGCCCTCTTTTCGAGGAACCACCGTCTCCGAGCCACTCGCTCCACCTCGGGGCGTGGGCGAAGGAGCCGAAGCTCCTTTGTTGCTGTCCTCCTTTCGGGGGACAGCTTTAGGAACCCCGGAAGATGGCCTAGCGACCATCTTCAGGGGTGTTGCCTCCTGTGAGTCTAACGACTCGGTGGAGGCGCGTGGCCGTTTCGCCTTACGGGAAACGGTCACGCTGGGGGAAGAGGGGGGAGCCCTGGTTTTAGCCGGGGCAGGGTATGAGCCCTTTTTGCCGCCAGCTTTACCAGGGGAGCGCCCGGGTTGGGTAGAGCCCGCAGAAGGGCTCCGAATGGGCGCGGAAACAACCATGCTCGTTGGCCTGGATGGGCCGGGAGCAGAGGGTGCCTTCCTAACTATTGAGGCATATGACGTCCCAGGCAGAGCCGGGCGCGCCAGGACCAGGTCCTTTGCCTCGCGGAATGAGAGTCGATCCTGGGCCTGAACGGCCAGGATTTCTTTCTCAAGGAGATATGCACCACATTGCTTCGAAGAAGCAGGGTGCGGCTCTCCGCAATTGACACACTTGGCCACACACGATTTGGACTTATCGTGTGCGACCTTGGAGCAATTTACACAGACTTCGGGTGACCCTGACTTTGCACGTCTACATGAGCGATTCGTATGGCCGAAGCGGTGACAGTAATAGCACTGCCGCGGAAGTGGCACGAATGCCTTCACGCGGTAGCGGTACCAACCGGCACGCACCGACTCAGGGAGCTTGTCAGAGTCGAACGTGACGAAGAGTGTAGGGGTGGGTCTCGAGGACCCCTCCCTGTTTTCTCATCACACGTTCGACCTTGACCGCCCCATGGTCGGCCAGCTCTAAGGTGATGTCCTCAATGGAGTAGTCAACGAGTTCCCTCGCATAAACTACTCCTTTCACAAAGTTCATGGTAGAGTGCGGCGTCACACTCACCGGGGTGCCATGAAGTGTCCGAAGAGCACTAATCTTAGCCGCCTCGGCGGGATTCGCCGCATTCGCCAGAAGGCTCCCGTCCGAGAAACGGGTTACCTTCGGCTCTCTACCAATTGCACTAGCTAATCCTCTCCTCTGATGGATCATGTTGCCCTTGGACAACATGGTGCCATCAGTTGAGCGAATAACGAGGAAGCGTTTGAAGCCAGCGGGCTCGAAAACGCCAGGTAACCTCTGAATCAGGGGCCCCGATGTCATCGAGGCTCCGCCCTGTGCACTCTTGGTAGTAGTCTTCTTTGTCAGGGGCTCCGCAACCGGGGGGGCAGAGGGGGCAGATGTGCCGATCTTGGCTTGGTCGCTTGCCAGAGTGGCAGCAGACCCATCCGTCCCCGCAGCCCCCGCGGATGGAGAGGAGCCCCGAGTCTTTTTGGTCTTTTTAGTCTTTTTCTTCTTCTTTTTCGGAGAGGAGGGCGAAAAATGAACCCGCTTTTCACCTCCGCCGGCAGAAGTCCCCAGGCCAGATGGACCAGCCTCAGCCAGGTCCCTCTCCGAAATGGAGAAGGCCCTGGTTGTCGTAGGGGCACCTGTCGGAGGAGATCCCTCCCCTCCTTCTACTGCCTCGGAGCCCTCAGCCATTTGAGGAGGACCTTGCATAGGGGCGGATTCGGGTTCGGTGCTTGGCGCCGAGCCCGAATTCCCCCCCATGGAAGGCCCTACCGTCTGGGGCTGGGTCTCCTCAAGGACCATGTCTATCACAGGAGGGGCCTCCAGTTGGCCATCCCCTCCCAGGACATCGCAGGTCCCCTTGGCAGTGTCGCCAGTCTTGTATGGGGAGGCACAGGCCTTGACCCCGGCAAGGTTTAAAATTCTTGCCAGCAGGTCTTTTGAGGGAAGCGACCGAAGGGGCCTGGCTTCCCTCTCCCCCCTAAGGGGGTTTGCCCTACCGAGCCGCTTTGATGGGGAGCGGCTGGCTAAGGGCTGCCTGCTGGCTTTCTTGGCAGTCCCCTTGAAAAGAAAAGATGGGACTGCCGCTGGGAAAAGGGAGGTGCCCGAAAGCACCTCCAGAGAAGGGGGTGAGGGGGAGTCCCCTGCACCCGTAGGCGAAGGAGAGGAGTAAGCCTCCTCTCCGGTTAGAGAAATATGGAGGGTCCCCTGTGCAAGCACAGGGGGGGGGGGGGGGGGGACCTCCATTTTTTCGGTGGAGCTGCCCAAGGGCGGCTCCGTCGATGAGTAAGGGGGAGTTAAAGGGGTTTGGGTTTTTTTTTTTGGTTGTTCATCTATGGGCATGGTGACCCTATTTTTGCCACGGGACGCAATAGCTCATCACCCCTCGCAGTAGCCCGCACTGCGAGAGGTGCTTACAAGCCCGGCAGAGCCAGGCGTCGCCATTCGGGACCACCCCTCCCGCCTGGTGGCCTGGCAGTCCATCGGCATGGCGGCTCCACCTTGGACACGGCGTAAAAAAAGATAGATTTTGAAGAGGAGAGGAAAAGGGATGTGAGGAAGGTATGGGTGGGGATGAAGCAGGTAGTTAAAAACCAGCCACCTCAGACCGGAGCTCAGGGGTTAGGGAACATTGTCCCCCACCCCCTCAGCCCCGATGCAGGACGGTTGGCTGAAAGGAAGGTCAGCATCTACCCTGTGAAATTAGAGGCTGACCAGAGAAAGTTGTGGGAGAGGTTGTGTGAAAAGAGAGGAAACAAGTGTTTTGAAGGAAGGAAGAGAGGCTAAGCTGGGGCCGGACGGGGTGCTGAGTCCCGTCAGCACGGCGGCCAGGATGGCAAATCGCCGCGCCCCTTACGGGGTTAAGTGGGATCATAAAGTAGTTTTAGGCTGTACCTGCTTTCAAATGCTAGTTAAAAGTGATGGCTATAGTTAGTAAATTAAAAACCAACACCAATCTTTACCTATGGGGCTCCTCTCCATAGGGCTTCAGAAAAGAAGTAGAACCTTGTTAGTATCTTTAATATTTTGGCTTAAGTGTGTTCTTAGCTAAATTTAGGTAACGGTAATATTTATATAGGTAGTTATAGACAGCTTAAATTAGTTGATCAAACATTGTTTATAGATATTAAGTTATTTATAGGTATGGCAATAATCCAAGAGGCATATAGTACCTATTTTAGTAATATAGCTGTTATTTACAAATGTAAAGGAGACAAAAGCAGTTGTTAAAATGAGTTTTATAATTTTGATAGTAAGAGAGCTTAGATTGTGTATCATTTTTTGTCTTTTTTATATTGTAAGCCTGACAGTCTAATAAATAATGTTTTACTGTTTCAGGCAAATTACTTTGGTCGCAGTTTGGTAAATCTATTAATTTAATTTTGTTTAGATGGTAATTTAAGCCTACATGTCCTGATCTTAGTCTAACAAGTGCTGTTTCAAGTCTTCTATGTCTATCAAAGGACCATGGTCAATGATTGAATTTGTTTTTATTTCACCAAATTGAGTAGAAGTTACAGATCTTTTCCATATAGAAGAGTATTCTTTTTGTATCTTTTCTTTTAATAAATTTACAATTTTAAAGAATGGAGCTGTTTCTATATTATTAAAGTTGCATGAAGCTTTAGCCAGTAAATCAGCTTTTTCATTTCCTACAATCCCTATATGAGAGGGTATCCACTGAAAATATATTTTATGATTATTACTCTGAAGATAGTGCCACAGAGATACTATTTCAGTAACTAGATTAGAGATGTCTGGTTTGTCTTATGTTCTTCTAATATATAAAGGCTAGATTGTGAGTCAGTGAGTATAATGGCAGATGTAGCAGGGTAGTTTTTGCAATGCCAAAGTGCCTTTTTAATGGTAAATGTTCAGTGAAAAGTACAATATGATCTCCATCCAATTTCCAAGAGTAGCATTGACCAGAGTTTTGAATAAAGATTGCAGATGAACATGAGTATTTATCATTTAAGAGCACTTTAGATCCATCAGTAAATATTTTTTGAAATCTGATGAAATTGCTGTTGATATAATCTTCTATTAATATTTCACTAGTACTCGGTAAATTTGATTGTATAGGTAGTTTCATAATTTCCCATGGAGATATATTACTAATGGAAGATTCTCTATATATAAAGTGGTCCAGGCCAAATTTATTACATAATTTGATAGCTCTATAATAATAAGGTGGTTTAGGGTTGGTAGTCCACATAACTTCAGTGACAGCAGCTTTGTAGGAATTAAAGTTTTCTTTCAAAATATGATTGCTTGGTGATGATAGTATTTTTATAAAGTATTTGATGCTGGCAAAATCTCTTTGAAACTGAAGTGGTAGCATACATGTTTCACCATAAAAAGAGGTAATGGGAGAAGACCTCATTGCCCTGATACTAATTTTAATCCCAGCATTGACAATAACATCTAGTTTCTTTTTTACAGAATGGCAGGCAGAGTCATATACTTCACATCCATATTGTATCTTACTGATGATATATGCCTTAAGAAATATAAGTAGTGACTTTCGATCAGCTCCGCAGGATAGTTTACTGAAAGATTTAAGTATATTCAGGCATTTTTGGCAGTTTAAGACAAGGTAATTTATATGATATTTCCAGGTTAAGTGAGGAGCATCAAAGAAGAGACCTAAGAACTTATTTTCTTTAACATCATTTATTCTTTGGTTATTAATTGATATAGTTGGTGTTCTGAATATTCTTTTATTTGTAAAATGCATTAGTTTAGTTTTCTCATTATTGATTGTAGTTCCCCATATATCACAAAAGTCTTTTATTTTATTAACTGCCCTCTGAGGATTTATTTCAGTTTCCTGTAGGGTATTCCCACTGGTATATATTGCCTGATCATCTGCAAAACAAGATATATGGCAATTTACTAGTTGAGGCATATTATTGAAAATTGTATATAGAATAGGTGACAATACTCAACCTTGTAGTATTCCTCGAACAAAATTAAAGCTATCAGGTAAGAATTCCCAATGGAAATTTTAAATGAGCAGTTTTCTAGATAATTGACTAAAATAGCTAATAATCTTCCTGATATAACAGATTCTGCAAGTTTGTACATTAAAGCCTGATGTGGCACCAGATCAAATGCTTTTTTGATATCAAGAAATAGTGCAATAATGCTTTTTTTGTTTTAGGTTTATCCTAATAAAATTTTCTAAATTCAGTAGTTGATCAATTGAGCTATGTTTCTTACGAAAACCACATTGGAAGGGTTTTATTATATTATTTTTTTCAAGATACCAATAAAGTCTATTATAAATCATTTTCTCAAAGCATTTTCCCAAAATAGAGTAAAGAGATTAGTCTATATGAACCTGAATTTGCAGGATGTTGATCAGGTTTTTTATGGGTATTAATAATGAGGATGGAAATTTGCCTTGTAACCAGCAAGCATTAAGTATTTTTAAGATTTTCTTTTTATATTCTAGTGGCAGGTTTATTAGAAAAGATTTATGGATTAAGTCCAATCCCATGACTTTTCCTCCTTTTTCTGAAGTGCTGATATGGATAAAAGCACTAAGTATAACAAACCATGGTGGACAGAGGAATGCAGACAGCAGGTGGCATTCTTCTCAAGTAAATTTTTGGTTATAGTCTTGTGATAAGTTTTTTATAGTGTCATTGATCAGTTTATTTTCTTGCTCATTTAAAATAACTGGATCTGCATTTGTAAGAAGATCTGCAAAATTTTGGCCAAAAATAATTGCTTTTTTTGTCATTTAACACTGGATTACCATTTTGAATAAGAGGAAATGTTTGATCACTGTAGGTGCCTCTGAATTTTTTAAAATAGAACCAAATATCTTGAATTGGTGTTCTAAAGTTTATATTAGAAATAAATTTTTGTAGAAATATTTTTTTTGCTCTTCTAATTGTCCTTTGTGCTATATCTTTTTGTTTATTAAAGGCTATGGTGTTCTGTAATGTAAAATTTCTTTCATTAATACATTTAGCTTTCTGTCTCAGTGCCACCTGCTTGCTGCATTCCTCTGTCCACCATGGTTTGTTATACTTAGTGCTTTTAGGTTCAGTGCTAAGTTTTAAAGTTATTTTGATGGCATCTATTATATTTTCTGTTATTTCATTTCATTCTTTGACTGGATTTTGGGATATATCTGCTTGTATTGAAGCAAGATTAGTTGTCCAATCTGACCATTTGTTATCTTTTATCTTCCAATTTGGTCTTTTTCTTGTTTGGATATAATTATTTGTTCAGATATGGAGATAAGGATCGGAGTATGATCTGAGCTAAGATCTCTACCCAAGTTAATTTCAGTTTTGTCTGAAAGAGCTGCAGATACTAGAGTGAGATCGATAGTTGAATAATAATTATTTTTTAAGTCATATCTTGTTTTGAGACCAAGAGGAGTAGCTAAGGTTAGATCTGATTGGGCGATATAGTTATTGAAGGAGATTGCTTGTTGCAGGGGTTCATGTAAAAGATGATTATCCCATTGTGGTGGAGCGAATGTGAGTGTGTGTAAAAGGGCCATTCTCCCACCCCTTTTCTCAGTACCCTCTCCCTCCCTCTGTAAGAATGTGTGTGTGTGTGTGTGTGAATGGGAATGGGTTTGTTTTGTTTTTGTTTATTTTATGTATAAAATGATTACCATGTTTTTCTTTCTTTCCAGGTGCCATATTCTGGAAAGATAGTAGCTAGTTTTGATATATCACTATAAGTAAATTTGTTGTATTGCCTGTTAGAAAATTCTCTTTTGGTATCCGATTTGGATTGGGAATTTGGCCTCATTTTGAAGTGTGCACACTTCCCTTGTAAATATAAATTGCTGTAAATATAACTGTATTCTTTTGTAAGTAAAGGAACTGTATATACAATCCGTTTCATTCTCCCTCGATTTCTCATGTCCGGACAGTGTAGGAAGCGGGTTGGATCGATTGGGATTAGAGATATATTTTTCGACCCGCTACATTTGGCGCCCGAATAGGGACGTGAGACTTTGAAACCGGGAGCGTGACGGGATTGGATTGCAGTCCATACCCAATTAGTGTGACAAGTAGTTTGATTGATTTTTCCCTCCTCCTATCTTTTTTACTAACTTGGGAACAATGGCTGTAGCGGAAACTTTGAGTGAAGAAGTAGTGCGATTGAGACTGGAGTTGAGGAAGAAAGAAGAGGAGTGTGAAATGTTGCGGGGAATGATGGAGGGAATGGAGAATAAAATAAAAGGGATGAATGAAAAGACTGATAGGATGAAGAAGGAAATGGGAGACCGACAGGATCAGACGGACCGACGGATGCAGGACCTGTATAACATGATGACAGGGGCTGGATCAGCCCCAGGACCTACAACCCTGACCCCTGCTCCTACTGAAGGGACTCCGCTAAATGGAATGGATGGCAGTATGATTGAGTCTAAAGAAGATACTGTGAGTGGTAGGAAAGGGGGTGAATGGAAGAGAGTGGAAAGTAAGAGAGGAAGTAAGCATGGATCTAAGGTTAAGGATAGGAAGGCGAGAGGGAAGAGTGCGGATTCGCTATACTCAGATGAGGGAGAGAGTGACGATATGATTGGAATGAGTGAGACCGAGAGTAGCTCTTCGGAGAGTGAAGTGAATGTGGGGAAAGGAATTTTGATTAGGGAAGTGCCAAGGATTGATAAGTTTAGATTGCATGGGGGAAAGAGTATGGATGAGTTCTTCGGGGATTTTGAGCGGTACTGCAAGCTCAAGTACCCGCAGAACAAGGGTCACTGGGTGAGTGTTCTGGGAGATTGTTTGGATGGGAAAGTGTTGGAGTTCTTGCAAGTGATAACGAGTGTGGGAGAGCCAAGGTACGATGTAGTGAAGAAGAGATTGATTGGGCAGGTGAAACGAATGAAAGAGAGTGTGAAGTATAAAAGGGTGAATGAATTTGAGAAGGCTCGAATGGGGAAGAGTGAAAGTGTGAATATGTATGCACATAGGCTTGAGAGTATGGCAAGAACGAGGTATGGTGATGATGATGTAAATGAATGTAAACCACTCATGAGGAAGTTTTTGGACACAATCCCGCAAAAGGTGAGTGAATGGCTGAGTGGAAAGAGAAAGGAGAGAGTGAGACTGACAGGTGAACGGTTGATGTGGGAGGATGTGTTGGAACTGTTAGAAGATGGACGATTTGATGATGAAAGCGATCTAGAAGAGGATGGATGGTACAGTGTGAATGTTGGGGGTAAGAAGCCCAGGAGCTTTCATCCACCCCAGCAGTTTGTCAGCTACAGGGATGCCCTGAAGGCTGCACCAGCTGGAGTGATGTCAAACTTCCTGGGCCAGCAGAATGGATGGGCAAATGGAGGGTGGTCGAATGGAAGGGGCCAGATGAATTTCAAGCGTGGGAACGGATATATGAGAGAGAAACCGAGGTATGTCCCAGCAAATGAGAAGACCGAATAGGGTGAGAAAGATTGTGGAATGTCGTAGGTATGGAAGGAAGGGTCATATGTTGGCGGAATGTAGGTGGACATCTGGTGCATCTTTTGGGTGTGGTAAGAAGGGGCATATGATAAAGGATTAGCAGGAAAGTGTGAAAGAGTGCTTGGAATGTAAATAAAGAGGCCATTTGAAGAAAGATTGTCTTAAGTTTAATGGTTCAGCAAATGCTGGGGGGGGAGTGGAAGATACGCATGTGGTAACAGTGGAAAGGCTGGTCATTATGCAAGGATGTGTCGTGACCAGATGAATGTATGTAGCTATTGTGCAATGGAAGGGCATTCAAGTGAAAAGTGTTGGATTAGACTGAGAGCGCAAGGTGTGAATGGAAAGTCTGAAGCGGGAAACTAAATGGTAAGAGGGTACCTGCTGAAGTATCCTCTGGGTGCATGAGTGTGAGTAATGTGTTGGTAAGTCTGTCTAGTGTGAAAGTGCTGTCTGGTAGGAAGTATGAGTGTCTGAGTGTTAAGGTGGAATTGAATGGAATTGAGTGTTTGGCTTTAATAGATTCTGGATGCAAGGCAAGCTTGGTGTATAAAGATGTGTATGACAAGGTTAGCGAGAAAGCCCTCCTGTCTGAGTGCAAGGGTAGTTTGGTAGGTATTGGTAATAGGAGAGTGCCTGTGATTGGAATGATAAGGTCACCTGTTCGAATGCATGGTATGATGATGAATGAATGTGAATTTTCTGTGATTGATAAGGTGAGTAGTGAGTATGGTGTGATTTGGGGATATGATTTTATGAAAATGAATCGTATGGTTGTGCATCCTGCGAGTGATCAGATTAAGAGAAAGATTGGTAAAAATGGGGTGTATAAGTTGTATGTAGGGAAAGATGGTAGCGTTTTGAGGAGTGTGTTTACTGGTATTGAGGTGACTGCTATGGAGAATGTAAGGCTTGTGAAGAGTGAAAGGAAGAATGCAAGTACGAATGAAAGTAAGTCTGAGCAGTGTTTCTGGTATGGGGGATCTTGAAAGAGAGATTGAGTTTTTGTGTAAACAGGTGAGTGATTTGGCTGGTATAAGTAGACAAGTGAGTGAGCTGCCTGTGCCTAATTTCTTTGGTTTTGGGAACAGTATGAATGATAGTGTGTTTGGGCAGAACGAACCTAGCATGGCTGATTTTTCAGGTTTTACGAATGGTAATAGTAGGGATGAGTTTGATGTAGTGAATGATGAAGTGGCTGATTTTTCAGGTTTCTGGTGGGAACCAGTCGAAGGGGTTTCTGGTATGCATGTTGAGAATACAGGAGATGTGAGTGACCTGTCTGTTTCGCAAGAATGTACCTTGAGTTGGATGAGAGCTGTGAGTGAGGAGCTGATGAATGGGGGTATGAAGAGTGAGGGTTCTGAACGGAAGAGTATGAAAGAATTCTGTCGTGAGATGGGAGAACTGGTAATGAGGGCTAAGAGTATGGTTGATGAGTGATAAATAGTGACGATGAGACTGACAGGACGACTGACGAACAACCCCGACTAATTGCTACGCGTAGCCAGGGACCAGTAGACGAGTGTGAATGGGTGCAGAAGGGTGCGATTGAGCACAAGTGGTACCGTGAAGAGTGATTGAAAGGGTTTAGTGAGTGGCTGGTCGAATGGCTTAAGGAAGGAGGGGTGTGGTGGGGTGAATGTGAGTGTGTGTAAAAGGGCCATTCTCCCACCCCTTTTCTCAGTACCCTCTCCCTCCCTCTGTAAGAATGTGTGTGAATGGGAATGGGTTTGTTTTATTTTTGTTTATTTTATGTATAAAATGATTACCATGTTTTTCTTTCTTTCCAGGTGCCATATTCCGGAAAGATAGTAGCTAGGTTGATATATCACTATAAGTAAATTTGTTGTATTCGCCTGTTAGAAAATTCTCTTTTGGTATCCGATTTGGATTGGGGAATTTGGCATCATTTTGAAGTGTGCACACTTCCCTTGTAAATATAAATTGCTGTAAATATAACTGTATTCTTTTGTAAGTAAAGGGACTGTATATACAATCCGTTTCATTCTCCCTCGATTTCTCACGTCCAGACAGTGTAGGAAGTGGGTTGGATCGATTGGGATTAGAGATATATTTTCGGCCCGCTACACCATGTTGGCTGTCTTTGATTTAGGTTACCACAAATAATTAATTTGCTACCCAGTTGAGAGATATAGAATTCTAATTCTTGATCAATAAAGTTGTTTGCATGGGGATTGGATAAATTGAGTACATCAACAGCACTAGTATTTTTTAGATAAATTCTGGTAGCTTGAGCTTCCAAGATTTTGTTAATATAGTTATTTAGTTTTATAATTTTATAGTTTATATCTTTGCGATATAAACTAAAAATTGTATAGTTAATGAAATTAACATTTGATTCGGTACCCAACCGTGTCTCGCATATAAATAAACTTTGAATTCTTATAAGTGGGAGAATAAGCTCTGGCAGTGACAATGTAGAATTTTTATTATACATTTTATTTGACTTTTTTATTTATAGATTCAGTTTCATTAGTAACAGGCCTTTTATTAGAAGAATTAGTTAAATTTGGATTATTAGTTTTATTGTTTTTTATTTTTTTCAGGTTCAGAATTTAAAGGTTTTTTACCTTGAGGATTACCAGCATCATTTGCTTCAATAACAGAAGATTTTTGTCTTTTTTTAACATAACATAACATAATTTCACGGATGACAAAAGCCACAAGCGCCTATCAAAGGTCATCCGTATCCATCAAATCCCACCCACATAATGCATCCATAGGATTTTGTCAGATCATGCATCTACAATATACAATTTGATAATCCATAGGATTATGTCCAACCATGCATCTACAATATATAATTTAAAGCCTCCATAGGAGTCTGTCAAAAACAAAATCAGTCCCCCAAAATATACAATAAAAAGAAACTGCATCCACAGGAATGAGTTAAGAAACATATCTCCATACCCAAAAGTAAGAAATTAACCCTCCATCCCCATATAATCATCCAATCTGCGCTTGAAAACATTCAAGTTTGGGCTGTCTACAGTCACAGGTGGCAAACTATTCCAATAATCCACCACTCTGTTAGTGAAAAAATATTTTCTAACATCCAGTCTGCACCTCTGTTTTTTAATCTTTAAGTGGTGGCCTCTAGTTCTATTACTACCTTCTAACTCAAATAACTGGATGAGGTGATGGTATTATTTTTGTTGCCCTCCTTTGTACTGACTCTAATAAGTTTATATCATGTCTAAAATGTGGTGACCATGCCTGTATACAGTACTCTAAATGTGGCCTGACATAAGAGTTGTATAGTTTAAGGATGACTTCCTTACTCTTGTAGCTAACGTTTCTTTTAATGTAACCTAGCACCCTATTTGCTCTATTTTTTGCCTCAATACACTGCTTTGAAAATTTCAGTGACCTATCTACTACTACTCCTAAGTCCTTCTCATCTTCAACTGAATTAAGCCAATACACATCCATCTCATAGATAAATTCCCTATTATCTCTCCCCATGTTAATAACTTTGCATTTATTAAGGTTAAAAGTCATCTGCCACTTCTGAGCCCAAGCTAACAACTTATTTAAGTCACCCTGCACTTTAAAGCTACCTTCAACCTCTTTGACTACAGCTGCCAATTTAGTGTCATCAGCAAAAATTGACACTTTGCTATTTACACCTTGCCCAAGATCATTTACATAGATTATAAATAATAAAGGGCCTAAAACTGATCCCTGAGGTACGCCACTAATAACATTCCTCCACTCTGACCTCACTCCATTCAGTACAACTCTCTGTTTCCTATTTTTCAGCCTTTCAGTTATCCAACTTAAAACCTTCCCACATATCTCATGTAGCTTTAATTTATGAACTAGTGTTCCATGTGGAACCTTATCAAAAGCTTTGCCGAAATCTAAGTAGACACATCAACTTTCTCACCCCTATCTAATTCTTTAGTTACATAATCCATAAAATCCAGTAAATTAGTTAAACATGATCTAACTTTTCTAAAACAATGCTGAGCATCATTAATTAATCTGCTACTCTCTAGATGATCAGAAATTCCCTTCTTAAGCATCTTCTCAAGAATTTTACAGACTATAGAAGTTAAGCTTACCGGTCTAAAGTTATTTGGATCCTCTTTGCTTCCCTTTTTAAAAATTGGCACTACATTTGCCAATTTCCAATCATTTGGTATTTCTCCAGACTCTAGTGATCTAATAAATATCTTCTCGAGAGCTACTGCAATACTTTCTACACCTTCTTTGAGTATCCTAGAATAAATGTTGTCAGGGCCAGATGCCTTACTAGTATTTAACTGCATTATAAGCCCTTTAATTTCTTCTGTCTATATTAATAGAATTTATCACTACTTCCCTTGACCTAGAATTATCATCAATTAATCTAACTGGTTTCTCTTCTGTGAATACAGATGCAAAATGATCATTAAGGACCTCTACTATTTCCTCATCAGATTCTTCCAAAACCCTTTCATATTTAATAGGCCCTATTTTATCACTGTTAGATTTATTATTGATTCTATAATAGCTAAAGAATTTTTCAGGATCTTTATTATTATTTTTAGCTAAATTAATTTCTGCTGTCCTTTTGGTCTTCTTAATAATCTTATATAGTTCATTTCTGGTTCACCTATAATGGTTTAAATTATCTAAACTACTCTCACTTTGTAATCTCTGGTATGCCTTTTTTTTTCTCTGAAACTTTATTAACTATTTCTTGATTCCACCATAATGGTTTCCTACATTTCTTCCTACTAGACTTCATCGGAATAACAGTTCCTGAACCATGTTTAATATAGTCTTAAAAATATCCCACATCTCATAAGTATTCTTTCCATGGAATTCTATATCCCACCTAATCTGATTTAGCATGTGCGTAATTTATCGTAATCTCCCCTATAAAAATTTGGAATTTTTGTGGAGTTTGTCGTTGTTCTACTGTGGTGGAGCGAATGTGAGTGTGTGTAAAAGGGCCATTCTCCCACCCCTTTTCTCAGTACCCTCTCCCTCCCTCTGTAAGAATGTGTGTGTGAGTGGGAATGAGATTTTTTATATTTTCTCTTTGTATATATATGTATTTGATTTCATGTATTAAAATTGTTTTCTCTTTCTCAGATTGTACTTTGCTTAAAATAATCTTTTAGCAAAATTGTACTTTGTTTAAAATAATCTTTTATCAAAAGATTATACTTTGAAAGAGTAGTTTTTAGAGTTAAATATTTGGAGAATTGTTGATGCTGAGGATTGTTTGGATATACATTTAGAGGTAAGATAGTCGATAAATTTAACCGGGTAATGCCCACTTATTAGTTTCCCTTCCATGTATAAGTAAATGGATCATAAACGGAGGATATATCTCTTCTTCAGAGAGTGGAAGCTTGGACAGACTGCAAGAAGGGTTCTCTAGACGAGTGCTCCGCCCAGCCCTGAGACGGAGGGCTTTCATACCTCGCTAACCACCTGGACCACCATACCCGCCTTCGTTGACAATCCTGCCTCCTTCTAAGTTAGCCTACTACCACAAACCTCCAGCACATAAGTGATAGCGCGTGCCCCTTTTCGTTCGGTTGTTGTGTTTTTTTTATGTTTTGTGCAGATATATAAGTAAATTTGTTGTATTCGCCTGTTATAAAATTCTCTTTTGGCATCGTATTTGGATTGGGGAAATTTGGCCTCATTTTGAAGTGTGCACACTTCCCTTGTAAATATAAAATTGCTGTAAATATAACTGTATTCTTTTGTAAGTAAAGGGACTGTATATACAATCCGTTTCATTTACCCTCGATTTCTCACGTCGGGACAGTGTAGGAAGCGGGTTGGATCGATTGGGATTAGAGATATATTTTTCGGCCCGCTACATTTGGCGCACGAATAGGGACGTGAGACTTCAAAACCGGGAGTGTGACGGGATTGGATTGCAGTCCATACCCAATTAGTGTGACAGGTAGTTTGATTGATTTTTCCCTCCTCCTATCTTTTTACTAACTTGGGAACAATGGCTGTAGCGGAAAGATTGAATGAAGAAGTAGTGCGATTGAGACTGGAGTTGAGAAAGAAAGAAGAGGAGTGTGAAATGTTGCGGGGAATGATGGAGGGAATGGAGAATAAAATAAAAGGGATGAATGAAAAGACTGATAGGATGAAGAAGGAAATGGGAGACCGACAGGATCAGACGGACCGACGGATGCAGGACCTGTATAACATGATGACAGGGGCTGGATCAGTCCCAGGACCTACAACCCTGACCCCTGCTCCTACTGAAGGGACTCCGCTAAATGGAATGGATGGCAGTATGATTGAGTCTAAAGAAGATACTGTGAGTGGTAGGAAAAGGGGGGAATGGAAGAGAGTGGAAAGTAAGAGAGGAAGTAAGCATGGTTCTAAGGTTAAGGATAGGAAGGCGAGAGGGAAGAGTGTGGATTTGCTATACTCAGATGAGGGAGAGAGTGACGATATGATTGGAATGAGTGAGACCGAGAGTAGCTCTTCGGAGAGTGAAGTGAATGTGGGGAAAGGAATTTTGATTAGGGAAGTGCCAAGGATTGATAAGTTTAGATTGCATGGGGGAAAGAGTATGGATGAGTTCTTGGGGGATTTTGAGCGGTACTGCAAGCTCAAGTACCCGCAGAACAAGGGTCACTGGGTGAGTGTTCTGGGAGATTGTTTGGATGGGAAAGTGTTGGGAGTTCTTGCGAGTGATAACGAGTGTGGGAGAGCCAAAGTACGATGTAGTGAAGAAGAGATTGATTGGGCAGGTGAAACGAATGAAAGAGAGTGTGAAGTATAAAAGGGTGAATGAATTTGAGAAGGCTCGAATGGGGAAGAGTGAAAGTGTGAATATGTATGCACATAGGCTTGAGAGTATGGCAAGAACGAGGTATGGTGATGATGATGTAAATGAATGTAAACCACTCATGAGGAAGTTTATGGACACGATCCCGCGAAAGGTGAGTGAATGGCTGAGTGGAAAGAGAAAGGAGAGAGTGAGACTGACAGGTGAACGGTTGATGTGGGAGGATGTGTTGGAACTGTTAGAAGATGGACGATTCGATGATGAAAGCGATCTAGAAGAGGATGGATGGTACAGTGTGAATGTTGGAGGTAAGAAGCCCAGGAGTTTTCATCCACCCCAGCAGTTTGTCAGTTACAGGGATGCCCTGAAGGCTGCACCAGCTGGAGTGATGTCAAACTTCCTGGGCCGGCAGAATGGATGGGCAAATGGAGGGTGGTCGAATGGAAGGGGGCAGATGAATTTCAAGCGTGGGAACGGATATATGAGAGAAACCGAGGTATGTCCCAGCAAACGAGAGACCGAATGGTGGGAGAAAGATTGTGGAATGTCGTCGGTGTGGAAGGAAAGGTCATATGTTGGCAGAATGTAGGTGGACATCTGGTGCATGTTTTGGGTGTGGTAAGAAAGGGCAGGTAGAAATAATCCATTTAATAGTTATAAATTAAATGGGAGAATTTTAGGGAGGACTGATTGTGAGAGGGACTTGGGTATTTTGGTAAGTTCAGACCTTCGTCCTAGAAAGCAATGCCTAAATGCTAAGAATAAAGCTAATAGGATATTGGGATTCATTAGGAGGAGTGTAAGCAATAAGAGTGCTGAAGTCATTCTAAAACTGTATCTGGCGCTAGTTAGGCCTCATCTAGACTATGCAGTACAATTTTGGTCACCATATTATAGGAAGGATATTGATTTGCTTGAGTCTGTGCAGAGAAGGATGACAAAGATGATTGGTGGGCTAAGGAACTTACCTTATGGTGAAAGGCTCAGAAAACTAAATCTACATACATTGGAAAGGAGAAGAGTCAGAGGGCAATTGATTGAAGTCTTCAAATGGGTTAAAGGATATAATAAAGGGGATCTGGGTAAGGTTCTTATACTTAGTGAACATGACAGGACACGTAGCAATGGGTTTAAGCTTGATAAGTATAGGTTTAGGAAGGAGATTGGGAGGAATTGGTTTACAAATCGTGTGGTAGATGAATGGAATAGGCTCACTAGACATGTGATAGAAGCCTCCTCTCTGGGTAGTTTTAAGAATAGATTAGATAAATATATGGATGAAGCTGCTAGATGGGACTGACTTTTTTTTTTTATGTACATATGTATATATTTTTCTAAGGAGTGGGGAGATTATATTTTGCGGTTGCATGAATGGACATAATCCTCTGGATGCATTTTATGTATATTGTAGATTAGATCTGACGAACTCCTGTAAAGGGTGACAATGTTGATGACTTTTCTCTGGTAAGAAATCTTTTGTGTGTTGACTGGAACAGGAGCTGCCAAGTGTAGGCCATGAATGGTCTTTTGCAGTCTCCTTCTTTTCTTATGTTCTTATGTTCTTATGATAAAGGATTGCCAGGAAAGTGTGAAAGAGTGTAAAGAAATAGGCCATTTGAAGAAAGATTGTCCGAGGTTGAATGGTGGAGCAACTGGTGGGGAAAGTATGAAATATGCATGTGGTAATTGTGGAAAGGCTGGTCATTATGCAAGGATGTGTCATGACCAGAGGAATGTATGTAGCTATTGTGCGATAGAAGGACATTCGAGTGAAAAGTGTTGGATTAGACTGAGAGCGCAAGGTGTGAATGGAAAGTCTGAAGCAGGAAACTGAATGGTAAGAGGGTACCTGCTGAAGTATCCTCTGGGTGCATGAGTGTGAGTAATGTGTTGGTAAGTCTGTCTAGTGTGAAAGTGCTGTCTGGTAGGAAGTATGAGTGTCTGAGTGTGAAGGTGGAGTTGAATGGAATTGAGTGTTTGGCTTTAATAGATTCTGGATGCAAGGCGAGCTTGGTGTATAAAGATGTGTATGACAAGGTTAGCGAGAAAGCCCTCCTGTCTGAGTGCAAGGGTAGTTTGGTAGATATTGGTAATAGGAGAGTGCCTGTGATTGGAATGATAAGGTCACCTGTTCGAATGCATGGTATGATGATGAATGAATGTGAATTTTCTGTGATTGATAAGCTGAGTAGTGAGTATGGTGTGATTTTGGGGTATGATTTTATGAAAATGAATCGTATGGTTGTACATCTTGTGAGTGATCAGATTGAGAGAAAGATTGGTAAAAATGGGGTGTATAAGTTGTATGTAGGGAAAGATGGTAGTGTTTTGAGGAGTGTGTTTACTGGTATTGAGGTGACTGCTATGGAGAATGTAAGGCTTGTGAAGGGTGAAAGGGTGTCTGTTAGAGTGAGTTGGAGCAAGGATGTTAATTTGAATGTGAGTGAGAACACTGTGATATTGGATGGAAAGGATGCGTGTTATAAGGTAAGGCGTGTTGCTTGTGTGTTTGATGGCTTGATGAGAATGAATGATCCTTTTGTATGTGTGCAGGCGGACCCCAGTGTGAAAGGGCAGGTGAGGGGAATCCAAGTCGGAGATGTACTGGGCAACCTCTCCACTGTCAATGAGGTAGGTATGGATGATAGTACATATGTCAGGGTGAATGTTGCAGGTGAAGGGACGTGTGAATGGACGTATAATGATGTGAAGAGCATGGTGGAATTGGATGGATGTTTAACTGAGTATGAAAGGGAGGATGTGTATCGAATGATATTTGAACGAAAGGGAGCCCTCAGTAAGGGTGATCTGGATTTTGGGGTTGCAAAGCTCCAGGAATTCAAGATTGTCCTGAAGGAGGACTCCCCAATCTATCAGCGGCCAAGGCATTTCCCACGTGCGGTTGCTGATGAGATTGAGGAGCAGTGCTTGGAATTGGAGCAATTGGGGGTGATTGAAGAGAGCGAGAGTGCATGGAATAGTCCAATTGTACCTGTACGTAAGCCGGATGGAAGATTGCATCTGTGTGTGGATTATAGAAAGGTGAATGAAAAGACTGTGAAAGAAAGGTTTCCGATGTGTGTGGTATCTGAGTGTGTGTATAGTATGCATGGGATGGAGTGGTTTACGAAGTTGGATCTGGTACGGGGGTATTACCAGATGCCCATTGCTGAGGGGAGCCGGCCGGTAACTGCCTTCTCAGGTGAAAGTGGCGAAGTGTGAATGGTTTGCGAAAGAAGTGGAATTCCTTGGGCATATGGTGAGTGAGAATGGGTTGCGAAAATCACCGAAGTATGTTGAGAAGGTGCGAATGTTTCCTAAACCGGTGACTGTGAAGCAACTGAAGTCGTTTTGGGGTTTGATTGAGTTCCAGCAAAAGTTTATACGTGATTGTTCTGGTGTGAGTAAGCCTCTGACTGAGTGGATGGGCAAGAAAGGTAGTACGGTTGTCAAGTGGAATGATAAGATGAATGAGGCGTATGAGAGACTGAAAGAGGCAGCGGCTGAAGATGTTGAATTGGCTTACCCAGATTATAGTGTAAATGCTAAAATGCTTGAACTGTATACAGATGCGAGTGGGTATTGTATGGGAGGTTTTCTGATGCAAGAGCAGCGTTTAAATGGAGAGAATGTCAGGCGAATAATTGGGTATATATCCAAGGCTATGAATGTTGCAGAACGAAAGTATTCGACTGTGGAACGAGAGCTGGCTGCGATAAGATATTGTTTGAAAGTGTTGCATCCATTTTTGTATGGTGTGAGGTTTGTGATAAAAACCGATCATCAACCTCTTGTGTATCTGCAGCGTATGAAGTGGGCTGATAGTAGGATTGCAAGGACTTTGGATGATTTGAGTGACTTTGACTATGTGATTGAGTATGTGCCTGGTGAACGGAATGGAGTGGCTGATTTGATGTCAAGGTATCCTGGTATGAATGATGAAAATGTGTGTGGAGTGAGTGATCCTGAGTATTTGCCGAAAGGAATTATGAATGGAAAAGAGAGTAAGGGTGGTGGTGATTCCTTGTTTGAGAGTGTATGGAATGGTTTGCAAGATTTGAAGAGTGATGGAGT
This sequence comes from Ceratothoa steindachneri, assembly GCA_963969495.1. NCBI lineage: Eukaryota > Metazoa > Arthropoda > Malacostraca > Isopoda > Cymothoidae > Ceratothoa > Ceratothoa steindachneri. The sequence continues at coordinate 110,646,543 of OZ018318.1, forward strand.
AGATGTGAGAGTGCCCGATAGTGTAGATGATTTAAGGAAGGAGGTAATGAATGAAGTGTGTAGGAAGCCTGAAAGCATTGGTATGGCAAAGGTGCGGAACTTCATGAAAGAATTGAGAGCGATATGTATGCAAGGGGTCCCGCTATTTCAGGAAGTGTTGATTGTAGTGAGTCATTTGTATGGAGTGATTGTTTATGTGCACTTTGGTGGTGAGAGGCCGATTGTGTTCAAAGATGAGAAGATGAAGGGTTTGAATCCTAATGTGGTACATCTGCAATGTTTGAGCGGTGTGCACTACAATTGGGTAATTTAAAAGTGTTCATATATAAGAGAGAAGAATGATTGTCTGGATGAAGATGAGTGTGTGTTGAGTGATGATATGGGAGTTAATGACAGTGTGGATATCAGTGCTGATGTTGGTGTGCTTGTTCCTTCGGTGTATTGCGAACATGGTGGACCTGATATGATGGAAGCGAGAGTGAAAGTTGGTGAAAGGTTGTTCTGTGGTTTGATTGATACTGGAGCGCAAGTGTCTTTAGTGAATGAGAATATTCTGAGTAAGTATGAAGAGTTTAGATGTTGCGCAATACACAGAAGGAACAAGCACACCAACATCAGCACTGATATCCACACTGTCATTAACTCCCATATCATCACTCAACACACACTCATCTTCATCCAGACAATCATTCTTCTCTCTTATATATGAACACTTTTCAATTACCCAATTGTAGTGCACACCGCTCAAACATTGCAGATGTACCACATTAGGATTCAACCCCTTCATCTTCTCATCCTTGTACACAATCGGCCTCTCACCACCAAAGTGCACATAAACAATCACTCCATACAAACGACTCACTACAATCAACACTTCCTGAAATGGCGGGACCCCTTGCATACACATCGCTCTCAATTCTTTCATGAAGTTCCGCACCTTTGCCATACCAATGCTTTCAGGCTTCCTACACACTTCATTCATTACCTCCTTCCTTAAATCATCTACACTATCGGGCACTCTCACATCTACTCCATCACTCTTCAAATCTTGCAAACCATTCCATACACTCTCAAACAAGGAATCACCACCACCCTTACTCTCTTTTCCATTCATAATTCCTTTCGGCAAATACTCAGGATCACTCACTCCACACACATTTTCATCATTCGTACCAGGATACCTTGACATCAAATCAGCCACTCCATTCCATTCACCAGGCACATACTCAATCACATAGTCAAAGTCACTCAAATCTTCCAAAGTCCTTGCAATCCTACTATCAGCCCACTTCATACGCTGCAGATACATAAGAGGTTGATGATCGGTTTTTATCACAAACCTCACACCATACAAAAATGGACGCAACACTTTCAAACAATATCTTATCGCAGCCAGCTCTCGTTCCACAGTCGAATACTTTCGTTCTGCAACATTCATAGCCTTGGATACATACCCAATTATTCGCCTGACATTCTCTCCATTCAAACGCTGCTCTTGCATCAGAAAACCTCCCATACAATACCCACTCGCATCTGTATACAATTCAAGCATTTTAGCATTTACACTATAATCTGGGTAAGCCAATTCAACATCTTCAGCCGCTGCCTCTTTCAGTCTCTCATACGCCTCATTCATCTTATCATTCCACTTGACAACCGTACTACCTTTCTTGCCCATCCACTCAGTCAGAGGCTTACTCACACCAGAACAATCACGTATAAACTTTCGCTGGAACTCAATCAAACCCAAAAATGACTTCAGTTGCTTCACAGTCACCGGTTTAGGAAACATTCGCACCTTCTCAACATACTTCGATGATTTTCGCAATCCATTCTCACTCACCATATGCCCAAGGAATTCCACTTCTTTCGCAAACCATTCACACTTCGCCACTTTCACCTTCACACCAACACTCTCCAACGTTCTCAACACATCATTCACCAATCTCATATGCTCCTCAAAAGTCTCAGTCATAATCAAAATATCATCTATAAACGCAATCACATTCTTACTCGCAAACTTACTCAACACAACATTCATTGCCTGCTGGAAGGCTCCGGGAGCATTAGCCAACCCAAAGCTGAGGTTCCGGAACTGGTAATGCCTCTTTGAGGAAGGCAGTTACTGGCCGGCTCTCCTCAGCAATGGGCATCTGGTAATACCCCCGTACCAGATCCAGCTTCGTAAACCACTCCATCCCATGCATACTATACACACACTCAGATACCACACACATCGGAAACCCTTCTTTCACAGTCCTTTCATTCACCTTTCGATAATCCACACACAGACGCAATCTTCCATCCGGCTTACGTACAGGTACAATTGGACTATTCCATGCACTCTCGCTCTCTTCAATCACCCCCAATTGCTCCAATTCCAAACACTGCTCCTCAATCTCATCAGCAACCGGACGTGGGAAATGCCTCGGCCGCTGATAGATTGGGGAGTCCTCCTTCAGGACAATCTTGAATTCCGGGAGCTTTGCAACCCTGAAATCCAGATCACCCTTACTGAGGGCTCCCTTTCGCTCAAATATCATTCGATACACATCCTCCCTTTCATACTCAGTCAAACATCCATCCAATTTCACCATGTCCTTCACCTCATTATACATCCATTCACATGTCTTTTCATTCGCAACATTCACCCTGATATCCGTACTATCATCCATACCTACCTCATCAACAGTGGAGAGGTGGCCCAGTACATCTCCGACTTGGATTCCCCTCACCTGCCCTTTCACACTGGGGTCCGCCTGCACACATACAAAAGGATCATTCATTCTCATCAAGCCATCAAACACACAAGCAACACGCCTTACCTTATAACACGCATCTGTTCCATCCAATATCACAGTGTTCTCACTCACATTCAAACTAACATCCTTACTCCAACTCACTCTAACAGACACCCTTTCACCCTTCCCAAGCCTTACATTCTCCATAGCAGTCACCTCAATACCAGTAAACACACTCCTCAAAACACTACCATCTTTCCCTACATACAACTTATACACCCCATTTTTACCAATCTTTCTCTCAATCTGATCACTCGCAGGATGCACAACCATACGATTCATTTTCATAAAATCATAGCCCAAAATCACACCATACTCACTACTCACCTTATCAATCACAGAAAATTCACATTCATTCATCATCATACCATGCATTCGAACAGGTGACCTTATCATTCCAATCACAGGCACTCTCCTATTACCAATACCTACCAAACTACCCTTGCACTCAGACAGGAGGGCTTTCTCGCTAAACTTGTCATACACATCTTTATACACCAAGCTCGCCTTGCATCCAGAATCTATTAAAGCCAAACACTCAATTCCATTCAACTCCACCTTCACACTCAGACACTCATACTTCCTACCAGACAGCACTTTCACACTAGACAGACTTACCAACACATTACTCACACTCATGCACCCAGAGGATACTTCAGCAGGTACCCTCTTACCATTCAGTTTCCTGCTTCAGACTTTCCATTCACACCTTGCGCTCTCAGTCTAATCCAACACTTTTCACTTGAATGTCCTTCCATCGCACAATAGCTACATACATTCCTCTGGTCACGACACATCCTTGCATAATGACCAGCCTTTCCACAATTACCACATGCATATTTCATACTTTCCCCACCAGTTGCTCCACCATTCAACCTCGGACAATCTTTCTTCAAATGGCCTATTTCTTTACACTCGAAGCACTCTTTCACACTTTCCTGGCAATCCTTTATCATATGCCCTTTCTTACCACACCCAAAACATGCACCAGATGTCCACCTACATTCTGCCAACATATGACCTTTCCTTCCACACCGACGACATTCCTCAATCTTTCTCCCACCACTCAGTCTCTCATTTGCTGGGACATACCTCGGTTTCTCTCTCATATATCCATTCCCACGCTTGAAATTCATCTGCCCCCTTCCATTCGACCACCCTCCATTTGCCCATCCATTCTGCCGGCCCAGGAAGTTTGACATCACTCCAGCTGGTGCAGCCTTCAGGGCATCCCTGTAGCTGACAAACTGCTGGGGTGGATGAAACTCCTGGGCTTCTTACCTCCAACATTCACACTGTACCATCCATCCTCTTCTAGATCGCTTTCATCATCAAATCGTCCATCTTCTAACAGTTCCAACACATCCTCCCACATCAACCGTTCACCTGTCAGTCTCACTCTCTCTTTCCTCTTTCCACTCAGCCATTCACTCACCTTTCGCGGGATCGTGTCCAAAAACTTCCTCATGAGTGGTTTACATTCATTTACATCATCATCACCATACCTCGTTCTTGCCATACTCTCAAGCCTATGTGCATACATATTCACACTTTCACTCTTCCCCATTCGAGCCTTCTCAAATTCATTCACCCTTTTATACTTCACACTCTCTTTCATTCGTTTCACCTGCCCAATCAATCTCTTCTTCACTACATCGTACTTTGGCTCTCCCACACTCGTTATCACTCGCAAGAACTCCAACACTTTCCCATCCAAACAATCTCCCAGAACACTCACCCAGTGACCCTTGTTCTGCGGGTACTTGAGCTTGCAGTACCGCTCAAAATCCCCCAAGAACTCATCCATACTCTTTCCCCCATGCAATCTAAACTTATCAATCCTTGGCACTTCCCTAATCAAAATTCCTTTCCCCACGTTCACTTCACTCTCCGAAGAGCTACTCTCGGTCTCACTCATTCCAATCATATTGTCACTCTCTCCCTCATCTGAGTATAGCGAATCCACACTCTTCCCTCTCGCCTTCCTATCCTTAACCTTAGAACCATGCTTACTTCCTCTCTTACTTTCCACTCTCTTCCATTCACCCCCTTTCCTACCACTTACAGTATCTTCTTTAGACTCAATCATACTGCCATCCATTCCATTTAGCGGAGTCCCTTCAGTAGGAGTAGGGGTCAGGGTTGTAGGTCCTGGGGCTGATCCAGCCCCTATCATCATGTTATACAGGTCCTGCATCCGTCGGTCCGTCTGATCCTGTCGGTCTCCCATTTCCTTCTTCATCCTATCAGTCTTTGCATTCATCCCTTTTATTTTATTCTCCATTCCCTCCATCATTCCCCGCAACATTTCACACTCCTCTTCTTTCTTTCTCAACTCCAGTCTCAATCGCACTACTTCTTCATTCAATCTTTCCGCTACAGCCATTGTTCCCAAGTTAGTAAAAAGATAGGAGAAGGGAAAAATCAATCAAACTACTTGTCACACTAATTGGGTATGGACTGCAATCCAATCCAGTCACGCTCCCAGTTTCGAAGTCTCACATCCCTATTCGGGCGCCAAATGTAGCGGGCCAAAAATAGATCTCTAATCCCAATCGATAATCGATCCACCCCGCTTCCTCCACTGTCCGGACGTGAGAAATCGAGGGAGAATAAAACGGATTGTATATACAGTCCCTTTACTTACAAAAAAAAATACAATGATAGTTACAGTTTATATTTACAACAATTTTATATTTACTAGGGAAGTGTGCACACTTCAAAATGAGGCTAAATTCCCCAATCAAAATACGATACCAAACGAGAATCTTATAACCGGCGGATACAACAATTTACTTATATTCTACACAAAACAAAAAAACACAACCACAACTGAACGAAAAGGGGGCACGCACTATCACTTGCTGGAGGTGGGTGGTAGTTGGCTAACTTAGAAGGAGGCAGGATTGTCAACGAAGGCGGGTATGGCGGTTCAGGTGGTTAGCGAGGCACGAAAGCCCTCCTCTCAGGGCTGGGTGGAGCACTCGTCTATAGAACCCCTCTTGCTACCAGTCCACACTTACACTCTCTGTAGAAGAGATATATCCTCCTTTTATGACCCATTTATTTATACATGGATGGCAAAACTAATAAGTGGGCATTACTCAAAAATACATTGACTAGCTTACCTTTTTCCAGAATATGACGCTTTGATAAAAGTTTATTTTAAGCAAAGTACAATATTATTATAGTGATATCTCAAAATTAGCTACTATCTTTCCAGAATAACGCCTGGAAAGAAAGAAAAACATGGTAATCATTTTATACATGAAATAAACAAAAATAAAACAAACCCATTCCCATTCACACACATTCTTACAGAGGGAGGGAGAGGGTACTGAGAAAAGGGGTGGGAGAATGGCCCTTTTACACACACTCACATTCGCCCCACCACACCGCCTCCTAAGTTAGCCTACTACCACCCACCTCCAGCACACAAGTGATAGCGCGTGCCCCTTTTCGTTCGGTTGTTGTTGTGTTTTTTTTATGTTTTGTGTAGATATATAAGTAAATTTGTTGTATTCGCCTGTTATAAAATTCTCTTTTGGTATCGTATTTGGATTGGGGAATTTGGCCTCATTTTGAAGTGTGCACACTTCCCTTGTAAATATAAAATTGTTGTAAATATAAGCTGTAATTATCATTGTACTTTTTTTCTGTTAGTAAAGAACTGTACATACAATCGGTTTCATTCTCCTTCGATTTCTCACGTCCAGATTAGTATAGGAAGCGGGTTGGATCGATTGGGGTTACTCTAAATTTTTAGGCCCGCTACAACTTCAGACACTGAATCGTTCAGTCTCAAGCATTCTGCACATAATCGACTCACCTCCTCAATCAAAGCACATACACGGCACTCAGACAAATTCACTCTCCTCTCTACACCACAGACATCGCACACTAGATACACACTACTTTCAAAAGGCATACTCTCTACATCCAAACAGTCAGCCATACTTAAACAAGAACAATAATAGAAACAAAAACTTACGAACAACAAGAATTTGACCCGAATTTGTGCGCAGAAGTTTAAAACCTGCTAATCAAGATGGCCACCAAAGTAAACAAAAGTCACTTTCTCACCAAAACAAAATAACCACAATTTAACTTTGTTATATTAACCAAATATACGATCTAATAACTTAATATTTATGTTTACTTTGTCAAACACCAAAGTATAGCAAATAATCAAAATATTCCGAGAGCTCTACGAAACATGTGCTACCTGTTCAAAGGTCAGTCGAAGAAGGGAATTTCTGATCATCTAGAGAGTAGCAGGTTAATTAATGATGATCAGCATGGTTTTAGAAAAGGTAGATCGTGTTTAACTAATTTACTGGATTTTATGGATTATGTAACTAAAGAATTAGATAGGGGTGAGAAAGTTGATGTGTCTACTTAGATTTCGGCAAAGCTTTTGATAAGGTTCCACATGGAACACTAGTTCATAAATTAAAGCTACATGAGATATGTGGGAAGGTTTTAAGTTGGATAACTGAATGGCTGAAAAATAGGAAACAGAGAGTTGTACTGAATGGAGTGAGGTCAGAGTGGAGGAATGTTATTAGTGGCGTACCTCAGGGATCAGTTTTAGGCCCTTTATTATTTATAATCTATGTAAATGATCTTGGGCAAGGTGTAAATAGCAAAGTGTCAATTTTTGCTGATGACACTAAATTGGCAGCTGTAGTCAAAGAGGTTGAAGGTAGCTTTAAAGTGCAGGGTGACTTAAATAAGTTGTTAGCTTGGGCTCAGAAGTGGCAGATGACTTTTAACCTTAATAAATGCAAAGTTATTAACATGGGGAGAGATAATAGGGAATTTAACATAACATAACATAATTACACGGATGACAAAAGCCACAAGGGTCTATCAAAGGTCATCCGCCTCCGTCAAAACCCACCCACAAAAAGCACCATCACCAGGGGAAGACAAAATCAAAGTCCCCCACAATATAATATAACGGATGACAAAAGCCACAAGGGCTCATCATAGTCATCCGAGTCAAACGGCCTCTTTTTCAAGGCACCCAAACTCCCAGGAAAACTACATCCAGAGGATTGCATCCAGAAACAAGGGTATCACCAATCAAGGCTTGTCAAGAACTAAATCATGCAGCTATAGATATATACAAACAATATTAATATATACAGAACTTAGGAACCATCACAACCTTCCCTTCCCATAAACTCATCCAACCTACTCTTAAATACATTTAAATTTGGACTACCTACTACCCTCTGCGGCAATTTGTTCCAGAAGTCTACCACTCTATTGGTGAAAAAATACTTTCTTAAATCCAACCTACACCCTTGCTTTTTAATTTTCAAGTGGTGACCTCTAGTCCGATTTCCATCATCTAACTCAAAAAACTTGCTAACATCCAATTTATCTATTCCGGAAAAAATTTTAAAGAGCTCAATCATATCCCCTCTCACACACCTCCTTTCGAACGAGAACATATTTAATACCCTCAGTCTATCTTCATATTCAAGGTGCCTCAGGGAAGGAATAATCTTTGTTGCCCTCCGTTGCAATGACTCAAGAAGGTTAATATCGTGTCTAAAATGTGGGGACCATGCCTGTATACAGTACTCTAGATGTGGCCTAACATAAGAGTTATAGAGTTTAAGAATAACCTCCTTACTTTTGTAACTGACATTTCTCTTAATAAAACCCAGCACTCTATTTGCCCTATTTCTTGCTTCAATACACTGCTTAGAAAACCTTAATGACTTATCTATTACTACTCCTAGATCTTTCTCATCCTCTACTGAGCTCAGCCAATGCCCATCCATTTCATAGTTAAATTCTCTATTATCTTTTCCCATGTTAATAACTTTGCACTTATCAAGGTTGAAAGTCATTTGCCACTATGTGCCCAGGATAACAATTTATTTAAATCCCCCTGCACTTTAAAATGATCATCAATATCTTTAAGTACAGCTGCTAATTTGGTATCATCCGCAAAAATTGACACTTTATTATTAACTGCCTCCCCAAGATCGTTTATATAGATGACAAATAATAATGGACCGAGAACTGATCCCTGAGGAACCCCACTGATAACATCCCTCCACTCTGACTTTACACCATTTAGCACTACCCTTTGCTTCCTGTCTTTCAGCCACTCAGCTATCCAATTTGAAACACCCCCACATATCCCAATCATTTTTAATTTATGAACTAGTCTCCTGTGTGGTACCTTATCAAATGCTTTACTAAAATCTAAGTAAATTATATCTACATTCTCTCCTTTCTCTACTTGATCTGTTACAAACTCCAGAAAGTCTAGTAAGTTAGTCAAACATGATCTACCTGATCTAAACCCATGCTGAGCATCGCTGATTAACCCCTCCCTCTCTAGATGTTGGCAAATCCCTTTTTTAACCATTTTCTCAAGAATTTTACAGACTACAGGAGTTAGGCTAACCGGTCTAAAGTTATTTGGATCCTCTTTACTACCCTTCTTGAAAATGGGGACTACATTCGCTCTCTTCCAATCATCGGGTATTTCTCCATATTCCAATGACCTAGTATATAACTTGTCCAGAGCTATTGAGATACTTTCTACCCCTTCTTTAAGTATCCTAGAATGAATATTATCAGGGCCGGAGGCCTTGGTAGTATCTAAATTACCTATTAGTCCTTTTATCATCCTCCGATCCACACAAATGTTAGTAAACACCTCTTTTCCTGACCTATGAGTACTATACATAGGACTATTTAGTTTCTCTTTTGTAAATACTGATGCAAAATGACCATTTAGTACCTCAACTATTTCCTCATCAGTTTCTCTCACAAACCCTTCATATTTGATAGGTCCTATTTTAACTCTGCCAGACTTGTTATTAGTTTTATAGTAACTGAAGAACTTTCTAGGATCTTTGTTGCTATCCTGAGCTAATTTAATTTCTGACACCCATTTGTTCTTCTTTATAATCTTATTTAACTCATTCCTAGCCATTCTATAATCACTTAAATTTTGAATATTATTTTCTACCTGTAATCTTTTATATGCCCTTTTCTTCTCTGAAATTTTTCTAGCTATCTCCTGATTCCACCATAATGGTTTCCTACTTTCTTTCCTAATGGCCTTCATTGGGATACATTGTTCTTGGACTACATTTATTATATGCTTGAAAGTATCCCACATCCCATAAGCATTTTTACCTCTGAATTCTATATCCCAGTCTACCAAATTTAGCAAGCTTCGAAGTTTTACATAATCTCCCTTATGAAAATTTGGAACTTTTTCAGCATTCTCAGTTATTTTACCCTTCTCAATTCCCAAGTTAAAACGAACTATCTGATGGTCACTATTTCCCAATGCTTCCCCAACAGTCAATTCTTGAACTAAATGATCACTGTTAGAAAGTACTAAATCTAATATATTGTCCCCCCTCGTTGGCTCATTAACAAATTGATTCAAAAAATTATCCTCAAAGCATTCTATGAACCTGCCACTTGTTCTATCCCTACCTATCATATTTTCCCAGTCCACAGAGTTTAAGTTGAAGTCCCCAATAATAACTGCATCTGTTTCACATCCCTTACTTATTTCCCTTATCATTAGTTCATCTATATCATCAGTCTGCCCAGGTGGCCTGTAAAAAGCTCCCAAATGCACCATTCTATTTTTACTGAACCTAATATCTATCCAAAGTGACTCAACTCCATCCTGCTTTATTGAAGTATTTAAACTTGAAACAATGTTGTTTTTTATATAGATAATTATTCCTCCACCAATCCTACCTGTCCTTTGACTAATGTACATATTATAGCCCTGAAAATCAAATTCACTTATAGTGTCACTAAATTCTATTTCATTAACCCATGATTCAGTAATGCATAATATATCTATATCCTCATTGCTAATATAACTAAATAGCTCATCCTTCTTGTTTCTAAGACTACAAGCATTTGTATAGAAACAATTTAACCCCCCTATCCCTGAAGCACCTCTTGAAACTTGAATGACCTCACCTCTATCGCCTTGGAACCTATTTCTGTTATCTGCCAAGTCCATTCTACTTTCAGTACTATAATGTCCTCTCATAATTCCCTGACCACTATTAGTATCTAGTTTCCCGCCGGCAAAGACCTAATAACACAATTATACTCCTTCCACAACACATCTACCCCCCTCCTACTCAAATGCAGTCCATCCATCGCATACATTTCTTTCATTCCAACAAACCTATCCCACACATCTACAAACATGACACCTTCCATCTCACACATCCTCCTCACATAATGATTCAGCCCAATTGCACGAGACATCCATTCTACCCCAACATCCATTCTTGGAAGCACACCTGTCACAACACCTTTCATTCTACTTTCTTTCACCTTTTCAATCAACCTCTTGTACCTCTCACGTAACTCACATGCACCCACTTTCTTCACATCATTCACTCCTACATGTGTAATCACAACCGCATCCCTTGCACAGCCAGACACCAGTTCCTCATACCTATCAGACAGATCTCTCACTCCAGCACCCGGCAAACACACCCTCAAACCATTCAATCTACTTGCATTCAACTTCCTTTTCAAATATCTAACTCGCGAATCACCCATCACAAGCACTTCAGTCAGACTCCTATTCCTAACCCCCACAGACCTAACTCCATCCCCACTCCTATTCTCATTCAAACTACCAGTCACTCTACCTCCACCCCCACCCCCATCAGTCATATCACTTCCAGTTACTTCCTCTCTTAGTGCACTGAATCTATTAGTCAAGCTAATAGGTTCTGTGTCCATCTGACTCACACACTTGTTCTTCCCCTGGCTAACCACCTCAACAGAGGCAACCCTATTCTCACAAAGAATAGGATAAGCCTCCTTAGCTACACGTTTCCTAACCACTCTCCACTGTCCCCCATCCTCACTAGGCCTATTTCTAACTAATCTAATGGGGCTAACTTTAATATCCCTAGAACTATCATATCCTACCTCCTCCACCGGCCCTCTACCTTCACCTGAAACATCTAACTGGCCTACCTCACCACCTAACCTATTCCCAGCCCTAGGCCTAACACTAAGTTCCCTCCTGAGCTCAGCAACTAACCCCTCCAGCCTACATATCCTGTCTAAATCCTGCATTCTCATCCCCTCTAAATCTACAATGCATTCACGCAGCCCACATACAACACATGTATACCCCTCACCTAATACACCACAACCAATGCATACATTCCGACACTCATGCTCACTTTCATCCCCAAACTCCATCACTTATTCAAACAAAGAAAGAATTTAAGTAGCAATAAGAAAAAAAAAGAAGAGCAACTTAGCTTTCGCTGATTGTGGTGAGAAAAAAAACAAAAAACAAACAAACTATAGAAAAATCTGAAAAATAGATCAACAGACTGAGAGCTCTATAAAACAGTTGAAGATGAGAAGGACTTAGGAGTAGTAGTAGATAGGTCACTGAAAATTTCAAAGCAGTGTATTGAGGCAAAAAATAGAGCAAATAACATAACATAATTTCACAGATGACAAAAGCCACAAGGGCCTATCAAAGGTCATCCGTATCCATCAAATCCCACCCATATAATGCATCCATAGGATTTTGTCAGATCATGCATCTACAATATACAATTTGACAATAACATAACATAACAATTTCACGGATGACAAAAGCCACAAGGGCCTATCAAAGGTCATCCGCATCCGTCAAAACCCACCCACAAAAAGCACCATCACCAGGGAAAGACAAAATCAAAGTCCCCCACAATATAATATAACAGATGACAAAAGCCACAAGGGCTCATCATAGGTCATCCGAGTCTAACGGCCTCTTTTTTAAGGCACCCAAACTCCCAGGAAAACTACATCCAGAGGATTGCGTCCAGAAACAAGGGTATCACCAATCAAGGCTTGTCAAGAACTAAATCATGCAGCTATAGATATATACAAACAATATTAATATATAAAAAACTTAGGAACCATCACAACCTTCCCTTCCCATAAACTCATCCAACCTACTCTTAAATACATTTAAATTTGGACTACCTACTACCCTCCACGGCAATTTGTTCCAGAAGTCTACCACTCTATTGGTGACAAAATATTTTCTTAAATCCAACCTACACCCTTGTTTTTTAATTTTCAAGTGGTGACCTCTAGTCCGATTTCCATCATCTAACTCAAAAAACTTGCTAACATCCAATTTATCTATCCCAGAAAAAATTTTAAAGAGCTCAATCATATCCCCTCTCATACACCTTTCGAACGAGAACATATTTAATACCCTCAGTCTATCTATATATTCAAGGTACCTCAGGGAAGGAATAATCTTTGTTGCCCTCCATTGCACTGACTCGAGAAGGTTAATATCGTGTCTAAAATGTGGGGACCATGCCTGTATACAGTACTCTAGACGTGGCCTAAATCATGTAACCTAGGGTGCTAGGTTACATTAAAAGAAATGTTAGCTACAAGAGTAAGGAGGTCATCCTTAAACTATACAACTCTTATGTCAGGCCACATTTAGAGTACTGTATACAGGCATGGTCACCACATTTTAGACATGATATAAACTTATTAGAGTCAATACAAAGGAAGGCAACAAAAATAATACCATCCCTGAAGCACCTTGAATATGAAGATAGGCTGAGGGAGTTTTAATATGTTTTCATTTGAAAGAAGGTGTGTGAGGGGAGATATGATTGAGCTTTTTTAAAATCTTTTCTGGGATGGATAAATTAGATTTCAGCAAGTTATTTGAGTTAGAAGGTAGTAATAGAACTAGAGGCCACCACTTAAAGATTAAAAAACAGAGGTGCAGACTGGATGTTAGAAAATATTTTTTCACTAACAGAGTGGTGGATAATTGGAATAGTTTGCCACCTGAGACTGTAGACAGCCCAAACTTGAATGTTTTCAAGCGCAGATTGGATAAATATATGGGGATGGAGGGTTAATTTCTTACTTTTTGGTATGTGGATATGTTTCTTGACTCATTCCTGTGGATGCAGTTTCTTTTTATTGTATATTTTGGGGGACTTTGATTTTGTTTTTGACAGACTCCTATGGAGGCTTTAAATTATATATTGTAGATGCATGGTTGGACATTCATATGGATTGTTAAATTGTATATTGTAGATGCATGATCTGACAAAATCCTATGGATGCATTATGTGGGTGGGATTTGATGGATATGGATGACCTTTGATAGGCCCTTGTGGCTTTTGTCATCCGTGAAATTATGTTATAAGAACATAAGAAAAGAAGGAGACTGCAAACGACCATTCATGGCCTACACTTGGCAGCTCCTGTTCCAGTCAACACACAAAAGATTTCTTACCAGAAAAAAGTCATCAACATTGTCACCCTTTACAGGAGTTTGTCAGATCTAATCTACAATATACATAAAATGCATCCAGAGGATTATGTCCATTCATGCAACCGCAAAATATAATCTCCCCACTCCTTAGAAAAATATATACATATGTACATAAAAAAAATCAGTCCCATCTAGCAGCTTCATCCATATATTTATCTAATCTATTCTTAAAACTACCCAGAGAGGAGGCTTCTATCACATGTCTAGTGAGCCTATTCCATTCATCTACCACACGATTAGTAAACCAATTCCTCCCAATCTCCTTCCTAAACCTATACTTATCAAGCTTAAACCCATTGCTACGTGTCCTGTCATGTTCACTAAGTATAAGAACCTTACCCAGATCCCCTTTATTATATCCTTTTAACCATTTGAAAACTTCAATCAATTCCCCTCTGACTCTTCTCCTTTCCAATGTATGTAGATTTAGTTTTCTGAGCCTTTCACCATAAGGTAAGTTCCTTAGCCCACCAATCATCTTTGTCATCCTTCTCTGCACAGACTCAAGCAAATCAATATCCTTCCTATAATATGGTGACCAAAATTGTACTGCATAGTCTAGATGAGGCCTAACTAGCGCCAGATACAGTTTTAGAATGACTTCAGCACTCTTATTGCTTATACTCCTCCAAATGAATCCCAATATCCTATTAGCTTTATTCTTAGCATTTAGGCATTGCTTTCTAGGACGAAGGTCTGAACTTACCAAAATATCCAAGTCCCTCTCACAATTGGTCCTCCCTAAAATTCTCCCATTTAATTTATAACTATTCAATTGATTATTTCTACCTATACTAAGTACACTACATTTGTCTATGTTAAACTTTATTTGCCATTTCTCAGCCCAATTGGACAGAATGGTCAATTCCTCCTGCATTACAACAGCATCAGAATCAGCCCTAATGGCCCTACCTAGCTTAGTATCATCAGCAAATTTACTCAGGTCACTACTTATACCTATGTCAAGATCATTAATATAAATTAAGAATAGCAAGGGACCCAAAACAGATCCTTGCGGAACTCCACTGCTAACACACCCCCACTCAGATTTAACTCCATCTATACTAACTCTTTGCTGTCTGTCACCAAGCCATGACTGAATCCACCTAAATATACTGCCATCGATCCTGTGTGCTTTAACTTTGCTCAGAAGCCGTAAGTGTGGCACTCAATCAAAAGCCTTACTAAAGTCCAAGTATAAAATATCATAGTTTTCATCATTATCTGCTGCTTCATATACCTTACTATAAAAAGACAGCAAATTAGTCAGACAGGATTTACCCTTACTAAAGCCATGCTGTGATTCTTTTATCAACTTATGCTTATCCAAGTGATCTCTAATATTCCTTGCTATAATCGATTCCATCATTTTCCCTACCACTGATGTCAAACTTACTGGTCTGTAATTAGACATATTTGTTTTATCCCCTTTCTTTAATATACGTATCACATTGGCTTTCTTCCATGCCACTGGCACAATGCCACTCTCCAATGATTTTCTAAAGGTGCATGCTAGAGGCTCACTTAAGACATCCTTACATTCTTTCAAAATTCTAGGAAAGACCTCATCAGGACTGGGTGCTTTACTAATTTTGATTTTATCAATTTCCTTTGTCACTATCTCCTTTGTGATCAAGATATCCTTTAATTTCTCTTCATCATTATCCCGAAAGATCATTGACACCTCGGGTATATTTAGAGTATCCTCCTGTGTAAATACTGAGAGAAAAAAGTCATTTAGCATTCTAGCCATTGAGTCCCTATCACTCACTAATTCTCCATTGAAATCTATAAGTGGGCCTATTTTATCTCTAACCTTAGTTTTGTATAATTGATAAAAACTTTTAGGATCTTCCTTTGCCCTATTTGCCACTTTAATTTCATAATTTCTCCTTGCTACTCTAACTAACTTTTTAACATCTCTTGCTAGTTCATTATATCTCTGCCTTAAGTGATCCTCTCCATTTTTTATTTTCCTATAAATGCCCTTTTTAATGCAATATAATGCTTAATTTTATCTGTCATCCATTTTGGGTCATTATTTTTAGTCCTAATCTCCTTATATGGAATGTTAATCATCTGACCTGTAATTAATTGCTCAATTAATTATTCTTTCATACTCCTCTTCAATTGTAATCTCTTCATCCTGGTGATTATTGTCTCCACTAACTGATATAAGAACATAAGAAAAGGAGACTGCAAAAGACCATTCATGGCCTACACTTGGCAGCTCCTGTTCCAGTCAACACACAAAAGATTTCTTACCAGAGAAAAGTCATCAACATTGTCACCCTTTAAAGGAGTTCGTCAGATCTAATCTACAATATACATAAAATGCATCCAGAGGATTATGTCCATTCATACAACCGCAAAATATAATCTCCCCACTCCTTAGAAAAATATATACATATTCCTGATTTGATTTCATTGCCTGGTTTCTGTACAACTGCCTCCAGGTAAGTCCTTAGCCCATTATAATTTGCTCTTCTAAAGTCAGGAATTTTAACATTGTTCATGCTACTATCAATACCATTCCATTTCATCTTGAATCTAATTTCACAATGGTCGCTATTACCCAAATTTCCTCCAATCTCAGTATCCTTAATAACTTCTTCCCTATTTGTCAGAACTAAATCCAGTATATTATTACCTCTAGTGGGTTCGTTAATAATCTGCCTCAGAAAATTATCTTGGACAATATTCAAAAATTCCTCAGCCTCCTGATCACCCACAAGAGCTTCCCAGTCTATATTTCTGTAATTAAAATTGCCCATTATACAAACAAGCTTACTTCTACATGCCCGTTCTATCTCCTGCCACAGAAGATTTGAAGCTTCCTTACTAAGATTTGGTGGTCTGTATAATAATCCTATGACAAACTTGTTTTTACCTTCCTTTACATTTAGCCATAATGACTCTGTGTTATCATCTAATTTAATTGTACTGTTTACACAACACTGGAGATTATCTTTAATATAAATAATAACCCCTCCTCCTCTTTTCCTATTCCTATCTGTATGGAACATGTTAAAGCCCTTAATCTCAACCTCAGGTTTAAAGTGATTATATCAAAATTCTCTTCACTCGTCAACGCTCTTAAGAAATCTATCTTATTCCTTATACTCCGACCATTTGTGTAGTATATTTTTAAGGTTTTTTTATTATTCCCATCTTCATTGTATCGTGCTTTTTTATTCCTAGTTATCTGCTCATTCACTTGTGCATTAGTCCCCCTATAACGCATCAGTATGCGTTATAGTAGGTTACTCGTGTCTTGTTTGGCCCTTTTATCCTGATTATCAACATTAATAGGTGTTTTCTATTTTTTATTTCCTTTTTCATATGGTATTGGTTGGGTTTCTTTATTAGGTGTTAGATTATCAGATTGAGAATATATAGCTCCTTGTTGCATTTTTTTGCATCAGCCATTGCTTCTTCAAATTCATCCTGTCCCAATAGTCTTTTGAGCAAAGCAATCAAAAGAAAATTGTAAATAGTAGTATCATTTGCAGTATTTTGATAGTTACTGGTTTGAGTAAGGTTAATAAGGGACAAATTTAAATTAACGTGAGGGTTAGGATTAATTGTCCTGTCATGAGCAATTGATTTGATGTTCTTATTAATTAAGGTTTGGGAGTTAATTGACTTGTCAGTGATATTATTATTTATAGCTTGGTTTTGTAGGTTGGATTTTAAGATAGATTTACCTCTTGGGAATTTTGTATATCCATAACAGTTACCTTAGTACTAGTAGGAAGATGAGAATTTATACTATTATTTTGTTTTATTTGCATTTTTGCTCTCTCATAACTAATATTTGATCTTTTTGCTATTGTTTCAATTGTCCTGGCTTCCCTGTATACTTTGCATCCTTTAAAGGTTGAGATGTGATTTAAATTGCAATTTGCACATTTCAAGGTTTCTCTTGGGCAGTCTTTAGCTGAGTGGTTATTGCTACATATGAGGCATTTTCCTTTTGACCTACAGGAATTTAAAATATGTCCATATTTCTGGCATTTAAAGCATTGTATTGGTTGTGAAATGTAATCATTTACAAAGAAGTTAGTGTACAATATTTTAATTATTGTTGGCTTGTTTCAACAAAAAAGTCAATTTTAATGAATCGTTGTTGTCTTTCTTGATTCTCTTATTAATATGAGACATTGATAATATAGGATAGCCTTTAGAAATTCATTCATTTTTTATTTCAACTACATTTTCATTTAAAGCAGTTGGGCCAATAACCCCATAGAATTTTGGAATATCTGACAATAATTTGCACGTTACTTTCCATTCACCTAGTGGAAAACCTGCACTGCCCAAAAAGATATCTTTAATCTTAGTATTAGTACTGATAATGCAATTTTTTGTACAGTGGGTAAAAGTTATGGTAATACTTCAGTTAGGGGCGCATGATAGGGGCGCTGTTTCTGGGCTATAATCTAGGCCTTATATGGCATCAGACGGTAGCTTCAAAGGGGGCCAATCACGGTGTTGTATTTTTATTTTTCCTTTCTTCTTTATTATTTAGTAAATTCCTGCACTTCTACTTAATTATATTATTTAGTAATGCATTGATTTTTTTATAATTACTAGTATTAAACTTTGTATATTTCGTTTAACTATTTTTGTGAAACTAAACCATTAATTTCACATACTGGCAACTCTTAATTCAACCTTATTTCAAACATTGGCAACCTGAAACTGAGCAGTTAAAAGAGCGTGATACCTATCAATAAGGTTTGTTTGACTTCAATACAACTTGTATTAATTCCTCAGTCAATTTAATAGACTTTTCTATAGATCATGGTCTCATTTAAAAGAAGCAAGGCTCAATTATAATAGTGAAAGGTGGAGATAGGGTAAACCTGAAGATTTGCGTCACATGCTCGCCTCCGCTTATCCCCAGTCCTTGGCCACATAATATTTCATCCATGTTTCAATGTTTCATCTTTTTGAGTAATTTCGAGTTGCGGCTACTATAGGCTATTTTTGTCTACTATAGGCTATTTTCGGCAAAAACATTTTTAGTTACTTTTGAAATGAGGGGCTTCGCTTCGGGGCACACAGTAGGTGGCACTGTTAGTAGGCTACAATTTGGAGCTACAATATTTCTCTTATGACGTCAGACGGTAGCTTCAGATGTGACCAATCATGGCGTTATATTTATTTTGTTGTTTTGGGGATTTGTAACTTTTAGTCTGTATTATTTACTAAATATCTGCGCCTCTGCTCGTTTATAGTTTTTTCTAAGTTAGGTAAGGTTTCTTGATGTCTTTTATTGTTTTTTGTTTTGTTTTAATATTTTTTGTTTGCTGCGAACGATAACAGCTTCTTACTGGCAACCAGATGAAGTCTGGTCACAAATAGAAAAATGCAAAAAGATGATCCAAAAGCTTTTTCAAGATTTTCTCGAGGAGTTTTAATTATAGAAGCCCATGTGAAGTTTTCCGATCAATTGTTTCTCCCTTGGCTCATTAATTAGTGCCGGAGACTTAAGCCTTGTGGGGAAGAAATAACAATGGGGGACACTAGTAGTGATGATTCAGGTGCAGGCGATATTTGTGGAACCTGTAACAGTGATAAAGAGCAAAATAATAAGAGCAAATGGATTGGCTGTGGTACATGCGAATCATCGTACCATCTAAAGTGTGTGTTTTTGGAGGAGCTAAAATCTGCTAATATCGAAAGTGTTTCATGGGTCTGTTCAACTTGCCTAGCGGAATTTAAGGCCCTTAAGAAAATTAATCATGAACAAATGTTTAAAGATGGTTTTGAGAAGATCAAGAAGTCTTTCATGGATAAGTTTAGTGAACTAAGCAGTGAAATATCAGTAGTGAAGCAAGAATTGAATGAAGTCAATGGTGGTGTGACAAATGTTGTTGGTGCAATAGGCCTATCTGCTGATGCCACTCAAACGTCAATTGACTCTGGCCCTAGTGCGGAGCCTGCGTGGTCGGAAGTGTTGTCAAGGGAAAGGAAAAAGAAAGAAAGAAAGAACCTGCTTGTATTGAAGGCTACAACTGAAAATGAAAAAGCAACAAGTAAAACTGCTGAAATATCTGAAGCATTAAAGGGTGTGCAAATTCAAGATTCAAAATTCACCTCTGGTGGGAACATTGTTATGAACTTTGGCACATAGGAATCCCTAAACAATGCGATAAATAGGCTAAGAGATGTTCAGAATGTTGAAACTAAGAGTGTAAACAAGATAACACCAAAAGTGATGCTCTGTAACGTTCTGAAAGAAGAATCCAAGGGTGAGAGTGAGGAGTCCAAGAATGAGATAGTTACTAGCTTAATAAATAAAAATGAGTGTCTGCAAAGCATTGCGAATGTCAAAACAAAGATTAAGTTGTTATTTATTAAACCGGCGGCTGGTGGTACAGAACACTACATCTTTAAATGTGATCCTGAAGTGCGAGCGGCTTTATATAAATATAATGATAAATTGAAATTACAATGGGGAGTGTACAAAATTAGAGACAGGTATCACGCATTGGCTTGTTTCTTTTGTCAGAAATTTGGACACACCGAGGGCAGGTGCAATGCAAAGAGAAATGGTGAGGCGCCTATTTGTTACAAATGTGCAGGAACACATGTGTCAAGGGAGTGTCAGATACAAGCGAAAAAATGTATAAATTGTGAGAGATCAAATAGACAAGACTTAAATCACTTGTGTACAGATCAAAAATGTCCAATCCTTCTGAGTGAAATAGAAAAGGTGCGTAATCTCACTGATCATGGATTCTAGTTCTCTAATCAAGATAAAGGCAGGGTTGTTAAATGTCCAGTCAGTGGGGAATAAAACTTTTGAACTTCGTGATCTGATTAATGATAATAAATATGACTTATTAGCAGTGACTGAGACATGGCTCGGCCAACATGATACAGCTAAGATCAGTGAAATGACTCCTTTGACACATACTTTTATGCACATTCCACGGAACAATAAGAAAGGAGGTGGTGTGGGGATTTTTCTTAGAAATAGTGTCAAAAAAATTAAACTATGTAAATCGGCGAGGTTTGGTAGTTTTGAACATATGCAGGTGGGCTGCGAGATTGGTGGTAGAAAGTGTATTTTCATTGTTGTCTATAGACCCCCGAGTTCAAGTGTTAGTTTATTTATGGATGATTTCAGACTGTATATGGAAACTATTGACATGGTTAGTGCGAACACTTTTATCTTTGGCGATTTTAACCTGTGGGTGGATGTTTCTACTGATCGCCAAGCTACTAACTTTGTGGATCTCATGGATTCTTTCAATATGATTAATAAAGTAGATAGTGCAACTTCAGAAGGTGGTCATACATTGGACTTGGTGTTTACTAATAAAGACAATGATATGATAGAAGGACTGTATGTTGACGAAGTATGCTGTATTTCACCGGTACATAAACTTATTATATTTACTATACCTATCGTTACCAAACAAAGGCTCACAAAAACAATCACATACAGGTCCAAACAGAATTTTGAGCCACATTTGCTAATAATGGAGATTAACAATGAACTAAGTGTAAATAAACATAATGATTGTATTCATGCTAGAAAAACAGCAGAATGTAGCGCGTGTCTTACAAACTTGTACAACAGTGTTGCGAAAGAAAAATATGAAGATATGTGCCCGGTTGTTCAAAAGGATATAGTTATAGTTGATAGTGCACCATGGTTTAATGCAGATACTCTAAGGGCTAAACAGGAAAAAAAGAAATATGAAAGACTTTGGCGACATAAACGGACACAAGAGGCAAGAGAACAATATAAAAGAGCTCGAAATGCTGAGCAAAAAGTAATAGTGAAGAGAAAACAAGAATATTATAAGACTAAAACAGTGGAGGCTGGATCAGATATGAACAAATTATATGTGGTGCTTGACAGCCTAACAGGAAATAAGAAGGGAAACAAATTACCTGAAGGTGTTCCTGACGCAACATTGGCGAATAATTTTTCTGATTTCTTCTGTAATAAAATAAATACTATTGTAAATAATTTTAGTGAAATAGTGATATATGACAGTGTTAGAGCAGAAACTCCTGATTCCAGATTAACTGACTTCACTGTGATAAACTTGAACACTCTAAAATCCATTGTTACGAGGATTAAACAAACTCACTGTGAAAATGATCCTCTGCCAGTGCGTGAAATAGTGCATAGTAATAACTTTGACAAAATTTTAGATATCTTTGTTGACATTTTGAACTGCAGCATAAATGATCATGTATTTTCACAGTCAGAAAAGAAAGCGATTGTAAAGCCGATAATCAAGGGAAGCCTAGACTCGCAATGCTTGAGTTCTTTCAGGCCTGTCTCAAACTTAACGTTTCTGTCAAAAGTGATTGAAAGTGTGATCCTTGATCAAATATGGGATCACTTGAGTGTAACACATGCTCTTCATAACATAACATAATTACACGGATGACAAAAGCCACAAGGGCCTATCAAAGGTCATCCGCCTCCGTCAAAACCCACCCACAAAAATCACCATCACCAGGGGAAGACAAAATCAAAGTCCCCCACAATATAATATAACAGATGACAAAAGCCACAAGGGCTCATCATAGGTCATCCGAATCAAATGGCATCTTTTTTAAGGCACCCAAACTCCCAGGAAAACTACATCCAGAGGATTGCATCAGAAACAAGGGTATCACCAATCAAGGCTTGTCAAGAACTAAATCATGCAGCTATAGATATATACAAACAATATTAATATATACAAAACTTAGGAACGATCACAACCTTCCCTTCCCATAAACTCATCCAACCTACTCTTAAATACATTTAGATTTGGACTACCTACTACCCTCTGCGGCAATTTGTTCCAGAAGTCTACCACTCTATTGGTGAAAAAATATTTTCTTAAATCCAACCTACACCCTTGCTTTTTAATTTTCAAGTGGTGACCTCTAGTCCGATTTCCATCATCTAACTCAAAAAACTTGCTAACATCCAATTTATCTATCCCGGAAAAAATTTTAAAGAGCTCAATCATATCCCCTCTTACACACCTCCTTTCGAACGAGAACATATTTAATACCCTCAGTCTATCTATATATTCAAGGTGCCTCAGGGAAGGAATAATCTTTGTTGCCCTCCGTTGCACTGACTCAAGAAGGTTAATATCGTGTCTAAAATGTGGGGACCATGCCTGTATACAGTACTCTAGATGTGGCCTAACATAAGAGTTATAGAGTTTAAGAATAACCTCCTTACTTTTGTAACTGACATTTCTCTTAATAAAACCCAGCACTCTATTTGCCCTATTTCTTGCTTCAATACACTGCTTAGAAAACCTTAATGACTTATCTATTACTACTCCTAGATCTTTCTCATCCTCTACTGAGCTCAGCCAATGCCCATCCATTTCATAGTTAAATTCTCTATTATCTTTTCCCATGTTAATAACTTTGCACTTATCAAGGTTGAAAGTCATTTGCCACTTATGTGCCCAGGATAACAATTTATTTAAATCCCCCTGCACTTTAAAATTATCATCAATATCTTTAACTACAGCTGCTAATTTGGTATCATCCGCAAAAATTGATACTTTATTATTAACTGCCTCCCCAAGATCGTTTATATAGATGACAAATAATAATGGACCGAGAACTGATCCCTGAGGAACCCCACTGATAACATCCCTCCACTCTGACTTTACACCATTTAGCACTACCCTTTGCTTCCTGTCTTTCAGCCACTCAGCTATCCAATTTGAAACACCCCCACATATCCCAATCATTTTTAATTTATGAACTAGTCTCCTGTGTGGTACCTTATCAAATGCTTTACTAAAATCTAAGTAAATTATATCTACATTCTCTCCCTTATCTACTTGATCTGTTACAAACTCCAGAAAGTCTAGTAAGTTAGTCAAACATGATCTACCTGATCTAAACCCATGCTGAGCATCGCTGATTAACCTCTCCCTCTCTAGATGTTGGCAAATCCCTTTTTTAACTATTTTCTCAAGAATTTTACAGACTACAGGAGTTAGGCTAACCGGTCTAAAGTTATTGGGATCCTCTTTACTACCCTTCTTGAAAATGGGGACTACATTCGCTCTCTTCCAATCATCGGGTATTTCTCCATATTCCAGTGACCTAGTATATAACTTCTCCAGAGCTATTGAGATACTTTCTACACCTTCTTTAAGTATCCTAGAATGAATATTATCAGGGCCGGAGGCCTTGGTAGTATCTAACTCACCTATTAGTCCTTTTATCATCCTCCGATCCACACTAATGATAGTAAACACCTCTTTCCCTGACCCATGAGTACTATACATAAGACTATTTAGTTTCTCCTTTGTAAATACTGATGCAAAATGACCATTTAGTACCTCAACTATTTCCTCATCAGTTTCTCTCACAACCCCTTCATATTTGATAGGTCCTATTTTAACTCTGCCAGACTTGTTATTAATTTTATAGTAACTAAAGAACTTTCTAGGATCTTTGTTACTATCCTGAGCTAATTTAATTTCTGACACCCTTTTGTTCTTCTTTATAATCTTATTTAACTCATTCCTAGCCATTCTATAATCACTTAAATTTTGAATATTACTTTCTACCTGTAATTTTTTGTATAAGAACATAAGAACATAAGAAAAGAAGGAGACTGCAAAAGACCATTCATGGCCTACACTTGGCAGCTCCTGTTCCATTCAACACACAAAAGATTTCTTACCAGAGAAAAGTCATCAACATTGTCACCCTTAACAGGAGTTCGTCAGATCTAATCTACAATATACATAAAATGCATCCAGAGGATTATGTCCATTCATGCAACCGCAAAATATAATCTTCCCACTCCTTAGAAAAATATATACATATGTACATAAAAAAAAGTCAGTCCCATCTAGCAGCTTCATCCATATATTTATCTAATCTATTCTTAAAACTACCCAGAGAGGAGGCTTCTATCACATGCCTAGTGAGCCTATTCCATTCATCTACCACACGATTTGTAAACCAATTCCTCCCAATCTCCTTCCTAAACCTATACTTATCAAGCTTAAACCCATTGCTACGTGTCCTGTCATGTTCACTAAGTATAAGAACCTTACCCAGATCCCCTTTATTATATCCTTTTACCCATTTGAAGACTTCAATCAATTCCCCTCTGACTCTTCTCCTTTCCAATGTATGTAGATTTAGTTTTCTGAGCCTTTCACCATAGGGTAAGTTCCTTAGCCCACCAATCATCTTTGTCATCCTTCTCTGCACAGACTCAAGCAAATCAATATCCTTCCTATAATATGGTGACCAAAATTGTACTGCATAGTCTAGATGAGGCCTAACTAGCGCCAGATACAGTTTTAGAATGACTTCAGCACTCTTATTGCTTACACTCCTCCTAATGAATCCCAATATCCTATTAGCTTTATTCTTAGCATTTAGACATTGCTTTCTAGGACGAAGGTCTGAACTTACCAAAATACCCAAGTCTCTCTCACAATCAGTCCTCCCTAAAATTCTGCCATTTAATTTATAACTATTCAATGGATTATTTCTACCTATACTAAGTACACTACATTTGTCTATGTTAAACTTCATTTGCCATTTCTCGGCCCAATTGGACAGAATGGTCAATTCCTCCTGCATTACAACAGCATCAGAATCAGCCCTAATGGCCCTACCTAGCTTAGTATCATCAGCAAATTTACTCAGGTCACTACTTATACCTATGTCAAGATCATTAATATAAATTAAGAATAGCAAGGGACCCAAAACAGATCCTTGAGGAACTCCACTGCTAACACACCCCCACTCAGATTTAACTCCATCTATACTAACTCTTTGCTGTCTGTGACCAAGCCATGACTGAATCCACCTAAATATACTGCCATCGATCCCGTGTGCTTTAACTTTGCTCAGAAGTCGTAAGTGTGGCACTCGATCAAAAGCCTTACTAAAGTCCAAGTATAAAATATCATAGTTTTCATCATTATCTGCTGCTTCATACACCTTACTATAAAAAGACAGCAAATTAGTCAGACAGGATTTACCCTTACTAAAGCCATGCTGTGATTCTTTTATCAACTTATGCTTCCCAAGTGATCTCTAATATTCCTTGCTATAATAGATTCCATCATTTTCCCTACCACTGATGTCAAACTTACTGGTCTGTAATTAGACATATTTGTTTTATCCCCTTTCTTAAATATAGGTATCACATTGGCTTTCTTCCATGCCACTGGCATAATGCCACTCTCCAATGATTTTCTAAAGATGCATGCTAGGGGCTCACTTAACACATCCTTACATTCTTTCAAAATTCTAGGAAAGAGCTCATCAGGACCGGGTGCTTTACTACTTTTGATTTTATCAATTTCCTTTGTCACTATCTCCTTTGTGATCAATATATCCTTTAATTTCTCTTCATCATTACCCCGAAAGATCATTGACACCTCAGGTATATTTAGAGTATCCTCCTGTGTAAATACTGAGAGAAAAAAGTCATTTAGCATTCCAGCCATTGAGTCCCTATCACTCACTAATTCTCCATTGGAATCTATAAGTGGGCCTATTTTATCTCTAACCTTAGTTTTGTATAATTGATAAAAACTTTTAGGATCTTCCTTTGCCCTATTTGCCACTTTAATTTCATAATTTCTCCTTGCTACTCTAACTAACTTTTTAACATCTCTTGCTAGTTCATTATATCTCTGCCTTAAGTGATCCTCCCCATTTTTTATTTTCCTATAAATGCCCTTTTTAATGCCAATATAATGCTTAATTTTATCTGTCATCCATTTTGGGTCATTATTTTTAGTCCTAATCTCCTTATATGGAATGTTAATCATCTGACCTGTAATTAATTGCTCAATTATTCTTTCATACTCCTCTTCAATTGTAATCTCTTCCTCCTGGTGATTATTGTCTCCACTAACTGATATCATTGAATCTATTCCTGAATTGATTTCATTGCCTGGTTTCTGTACAACTGCCTCCAGGTAAGTCCTGAGCCCATTATAATTTGCTCTTCTAAAGTCAGGAATTTTAACATTGTTCATGCTACTATCAATACCATTCCATTTCATCTTGAATCTAATTTCACAATGGTCACTATTACCCAAATTTCCTCCAATCTCAGTATCCTTAATAACTTCTTCCCTATTTGTCAGAACTAAATCCAGTATATTATTACCTCTAGTGGGTTCGTTAATAATCTGCCTCAGAAAATTATCTTGGACAACATTCAAAAATTCCTCAGCCTCCTGATCACCCACAAGAGCTTCCCAGTCTATATTTCTGTAATTAAAATCGCCCATTATACACACATGCTTACTTCTACAGCTCTTTTCTTCTCTGAAATTTTTCTAGCTATCTCCTGATTCCACCATAATGGTTTCCTACTTTTGTTCCTAATGGCCTTCATTGGGATACATTGTTCTTGGACTACATTTATTATATGCTTGAAAGTATCCCACATCCCATAAGCATTTTTACCTCTGAATTCTATATCCCAGTCTACCAAATTTAGCAAGCTTCGAAGTTTTACATAATCTCCCTTATGAAAATTTGGAACTTTTTCAGCATTCTCAGTTATTTTACCCTTCTCAATTCCCAAGTTAAAACGAACTATCTGATGGTCACTATTTCCCAATGCTTCCCCAACAGTCAATTCTTGAACTAAATGATCACTGTTAGAAAGTACTAAATCTAATATATTGTCCCCCCTCGTTGGCTCATTAACAAATTGATTCAAAAAATTATCCTCAAAGCATTCTATGAACCTGCCACTTGTTCTATCCCTACCTATCATATTTTCCCAGTCCACAGAGTTTAAGTTGAAGTCCCCAATAATAACTGCATCTGTTTCACATCCCTTACTTATTTCCCTTATCATTAGTTCATCTATATCATCAGTCTGCCCAGGTGGCCTGTAAAAAGCTCCCAAATGCACCATTCTATTTTTACTGAACCTAATATCTATCCAAAGTGACTCAACTCCATCCTTAAAGCAGGATGGAGTTGAGTCACTTTGGATAGATATTAGGTTCAGTAAAAATAGAATGGTGCATTTGGGAGCTTTTTACAGACCACCTGGGCAGACTGATGATATAGATGAACTAATGATAAGGGAAATAAGTAAGGGATGTGAAACAGATGCAGTTATTATTGGGGACTTCAACTTAAACTCTGTGGACTGGGAAAATATGATAGGTAGGGATAGAACAAGTGGCAGGTTCATAGAATGCTTTGAGGATAATTTTTTGAATCAATTTGTTAATGAGCCAACGAGGGGGACAATATATTAGATTTAGTACTTTCTAACAGTGATCATTTAGTTAAAAAATTGACTGTTGGGGAAGCATTGGGAAATAGTGACCATCAGATAGTTCGTTTTAACTTGGGAATTGAGCCAGTCAGCATACCGAAGACTTTACTCCACGGAAACAACACTGTGCTCTGTGATAAATGATTTACTCATGCAAATGGACAATGGGAAGTGTGGTATTCTAATTCTGCTTGACCTGAGTGCTGCATTCGACACTGTTGTACATGAGCTGCTATTAAATGACTGTAAAACCATTGGTATTGAAGGTAATGCATTGTCCTATCTGCAAAGTTATCTTACAAACAGAACTTATCGTGTGCAGATTCATAGTGAATTCTCTGGAGTTAAGCCTCTTGAGAGGGGTGTCCCTCAGAGAAGTGTATTAGGCCCGATACTTTTTTGCATATATACCATTGAACTTTCAAAAATTTTAACTGATCACGGAGTAAGTTTTAAGTTGTTTGCTGATGACACTCAATTCTATCTGACACTGAATGATGTAGTGCATGCTGAAGAGAAAATTAGCAGTCTGTTAAGGGATGTTGGAAAATGGATGGAACATAAACAATTGAAATTAAATGAGCAGAAAACTGAGTCTTTATTGGTTGGCAGAAGAACAGACCTTGGTAGACTGGACATTCAAAGGCTCAGTATTAACGGAAATGACATGGTTGTAAATACTGAAGTGAAGGATCTGGGAGTCCTGGTTGATAGTGAACTGACATTCAAAAGCCAGATAAATCAGACCGTGAGAATATGTGCCTATCATCTGAGAAACATTGCTTTTGTTAGAAAGTATCTTGATTCAAAAACAACAAAGATGTTAATTCATAATCATGTGATCACTAAACTGGACTATTGCAATTCTCTATACTATGGGCTACCAAACTACTTGCTTCGGAAATTGCAACTCATGATGAATAGAGCAGCACGACTGATAAAGGGTTTGCCAATCCGTGAAAGTATTACTCCAGCCTTAATTGATCTGCACTGGTTGCCAATTAAAGCAAGAATAATATATAAACTGTGTGTAATGGTATACCAGGCTTTGAACCATGGAAAGCCTCAATATATGAGAGACTTATTGGTAGATTTCCATGTAGATACCAATATGTCACTTCGGCATGGAAACATACTAAACCAATTGAATGAGCCACGGTGTAACCATGAATTTTGCTTCAGAGCATTCAAAATGAGTGCACCAAGGCTCTATAATAAACTACCTATTAGCGTGAAAGAAAGTGTCAACATCAAGTCCTTCAAGAAGTCCCTGAAAAGACACCTGTTCAGGGAGTGTTACAACTTGGAAGATAGCACTGTTAGACAAGAATACAAGTGCTAAATTGTTTGAGGGCGGCTACGATGAGCAATCACATCAGTGAATGGAGCGTGGCCAAGAAACTTCACAACAAGTAACAAGTAATGTCGTAGCTTATAAATAGGACCCGTTTCGCAAATGTTTTTCTTTCGTTATTGCTTTTTCGTGCTCTCCATGTGCTTCTTCATTATTCGGATTTAGTTTGTATAATCACAAAAAACTTTTAGATTATCTAGAGGCGCATAAACTAATCAAGAAACCTATAAAAGTAAGTATTGTTTGTTATTAGGTTAGGTTTTCCTGCCAGTAAAAAGCTGTTGGGGGAGAAAAAAACCCAGCAAATTCAAGGGGACTGCTCGTGGGGAAGATATCACTGCGGGAGGACCACCCTGCGATGATCCTGAGTTTCAATCAATTTTTTATACTCATATACAAAAAAATATAACGCCGTAATTGTTCACATCTGACGATACCGTCTGATGTCATAAGACATATATTGTAGCCTAAAATTGTAGCATATAAACAGCGCCACCTATCGTGCACCCCAAAACTAAAGTGTTACCCCGAATTGTAGCCCAGAAACAGCGCCCCCTATCATGCGCTCCTAAACTGAAGAATCACCAACGTTACATCATGATGTTGAAGATCATCAAGTAGATTACTATTTTGAAGAGCAATACTAACTGGAGGGCTTTGTCATTGAATTTATCCTCTCTTTTTACAGGAAATATTTAAATTCCAGATCTATATTATAAGGTTCCCGGGAACCCATCCGGGTCATCCTCCATTTTGGAGGGGGGGGCTTACTGGTGACCAGTAGGTCTGTATGTCCTCCTATTTATAAAGTAAGTGCAGCAAACCTTAATTACTATTAATACATATAAAGAAAAATTTTAATTAGTGGAATAATGTTAGTTATCCAGAACTAATTACAGATCCATCACTAACACCGATCTCTCTCTTCAGGTTCTAGAAAGCGATTGTTCAACAAGTGTTCATTTTTATCTACTCAAAAATCATTGATATTTCTTTGAT
This sequence comes from Ceratothoa steindachneri, assembly GCA_963969495.1. Lineage (NCBI taxonomy): Eukaryota > Metazoa > Arthropoda > Malacostraca > Isopoda > Cymothoidae > Ceratothoa > Ceratothoa steindachneri. The sequence goes on from OZ018318.1 coordinate 110,677,340, forward strand.
CAGAAATAAACGCTATATACCGTTACAAAAAATGGCATAACAAACAAACGGATATAATCATGTAACTTCTGAACTGGTGTTAAGCTTTCCTACCGATGTAAAGTGTAATTTTGGTCTTCTACAAGATGATTCGCGTTACTTATGGCCAGAATTACATTTAAAATGACCACACATTGGCCAAACACTGTGCCGAGAATTTTAAACTTAGTCGTTTACAGAGGGAAGGGAATTATTTTCTTGTTTTCGAGATCGTAGGATTAGAAAGCTCCGTCATCTTGCAATTTTAAAATTATTGTCCCAGTCCATGTCAGTGATGAGGGAAGAAGTCAGTCAAGAGTATAAAGCCAATATGCTAGTGAGCATTATCAACCTTATATACAGCCATAGAGAATGAATCAAAACATCAAATAGAGATAAGCTGACCGGAATTACTTAGAAACCTTATATTTATTTCTGAATTTCAGTAAGAATGCCGGGGCGAAAACCGCACTCTCCTAGCAGTACCTCTAATGGAAATTAAGCAGCAACTCTAGATAGAGAATTTCTCAGAGCAACCCTTAGAGAGCGATGTCTCGGGCAAACAAAAATGAAATGATCCACATAATTCACAAAGTTAGGAGAAAATTAGCAAAAGGGACTCTCCACAAAACTAATCCGATGTAAATAACAGTTTAAATACGCTTCATCAAGCCTCAATATTTTAAGAAAAACGCAAACACGCCTATCCTCTGGGATACAGACAGGCCATAGTCCAACATGAGGCTTCAACCGATCAAGAAGAATGAATCTTGCGGCTATACCCCAAAACCTATCCCAGCAGCGCTTGGGAGAGTTGTAAATTGATCTAGAGTATTCACTCTTGCCCTGGGGAACAGAGAAGATGTCTCATTCTGGAAGCATGGCTTTACCATCATGTCAGTCAATTAAATGCTTAAAATGACACGGTGAGCAGCTATTCAATGGACATGCAAAGAACCAGAAAAACAGGGTCAGCAAGCCTAAGTCGCGTACTCTCAATTTTTCTGACTTAAGATCTTTTGAACATATGACCTTACGACCTTCGCAACTTTAACAAACTCATTGAAAAGTAAAATGGTCAGCATCCAATCGACAAACCTACAGACCGACATAGTAACTTACAGAGTCGCGTGCACGCGACTAAAAACTGAAAAGATTGAATAACCGAGTGCAGAAGAAAAAGATTGAAAAGAAAGTGGGGATATGGCCGAACAAAATAGAGAGGGAGGACAGCGAGTCAGTGAAAATGACTGTCTTCTGCATAGAAATTCCTTCACTAGCTCAATTAGGAGCCTGCAATAAGGCATATAGTTCTACTCCCAGAGCAGTGGGGGCGCCTTATAACCTGAAGCAGGGGAAAAGGGCGAGGTCATTCACGTAAATAGATGCGCCATAAAGAAGAATGGTCCCATTATGCCCTAATGAGCGAGAACCATCAGTGAAAATTAGGACGAAGTCTTCATATCGGGAGTGTATTAGTTGAAAAAAGGTGAAACATTAGACATTTCTTTAGGACCCAGCCAGGGAGTGAGAAGTGAAAAAAAATATTGAATCACAAACCATGGATGGCGAGGGGAGCGAGACACGATTGGGGATGTGTTAAATGGTAGTGCTCCATTGCAAGGTGGATTACGATCAACAAAAAGGCTCACAAATGAGCGTAGGGTGAGTCCTATGAAGTTATGAAATTGGAACGCACATAATTATACATCTGCAATTAATCTACTGAAATTATATAACATTTTGTCATGGAAACAGGTAAATAATATATACAAATACTGTATTCTAATAAAGGCTTGATATGCAGAAATGAATTCGAGACGTTTTCACACGGTTACACGCATACACACTCACACGAGCAAATGCGCTTCTCGCGTTATCTTTGCTGACCATTCAAGCCGCGCCAAAATTCCAGGAGGCGCCGAAACATCTGTGCAGATATATTTTTTTAAATACCAAGCTGAGAAACAGGGAAGACAATGGGCTTTTGTTTATTGTCACAGAGCCGTGAAACACGAAATCTTTTTTCCTAAAATTATCTCTGTCCCCAAGATAAAAATTATTTAGCAGAGGGCTGAAACAAAGCTCCCTGCTCATTCTATCTCTACCCCCTTGCACACACAAATAAACTTTCCATTCAAGTAAGCTACACCCAAACCGCATGATTGACCAACAGTGGACCACGCCTATATTTCTCTACACGATAAATAATATTCAAAATGACGCACAAAAGCAGTTCCGTGATCAGTAACAACGGAGAACTTTCATCTCGAGAAGAGGAAGCGTAAGCCAAAAATAGACCCCGACATTAGTACGCCAGCCTCAAATAGCCTAAACACACCAAATGAATTCATTGCGCCTAGGCCTATCAAGTCTCCGTCCAATATAGAGTCCGAGAATCCGCCTTCCGGGATTTCCTTTTCCTACGGGAAATCAACCGATCCTCTTACCCAGCCTAAATCAAACGAGAGGATAGTCATCCCCAAATGAAGTCAGCCCAAGTTTAGCGCTAAGTAACCAATTTCCCCTAAATGCTCTACAATACATTGAAGAAACTAGTAACCCATACATAACAGGGCCTTCAAGCACCTTTAGTGGTAACACGATACACCCATAAGAGAGTAACCCCTAGACCCTATAACTAGTGACCCCTTTGTTCGAACGAGAAGAGTGATTGGAAGATGGACTCGCAGAACGAGCAACAGGCGGAGTAGAGAGAAGCAGAAGTCGCTAATGTAATGACCATCAAGCCTCCCGTTTCTAATGAAACAGCAGTATCGGGATGGTTCAAGATAGTGAAAGCTCAATTTCACATTTTGAGAATAAGTCGGAAAGACACAAAATTCTTTTACATCCTGGCTGCGCTACCACCCGGAAAACAGCACTACAAGTAGGATTTGGTGAAGAACTTGTGAGGCACAAGTTCATTCAGTCCCTGCCTCCGAATATCTCGCCCATCATCGCCCACCAGAAAGATTTAACCCTCGCCCAGATAGGAAAACTCTCGGATAAGTTAATGCCGTTCTATAGAGCACAATGCATTAGTATAAATAGTAGTGTTAAAAATGAAAGCGGTGCTAAATCGTTTCCTAATATAGGTGCGCTAAGGGTGAATGATAGGATTAATAATCAGGTCAACCATACATAATATTCAAACTGTGCGCACTCAGTGACCATGGGTGCGTACCCTGATAACAGTCGTCCAAAGCTTGTGGCGCGTAAAATAACGGTGATAGTCCAAGAAATATACCAGTTGTACTACGAAATTTTTCAATAATCAAAGGCATGTGTGTGAGTGCCAAATTTTGCAAACCATGGGGCAGGTAGCCAAAGCGGAGTGAAGACGTACAAATGCAACCATCCTCCAGGCCATTGTCGCTGCGAAATTAGATAGTAAGAAATTGTGAATTCCTAATCGATACAGGGGCAAGTGTGTCCATAATTCCATTCAATTTGGTGCGACAGTGTGAAATGCGTGATTCCAACGTGAACATTGCAACTGCCAATGTAGGTAAAATAAAGGTACACGGTGAAGTACAGGTAGACATAGTTATAACTAGCCTGCGTTGCTCATTTAGATAGACATCGCCATTATTGAGAGCCGACTTTCTGGGGCACTTTAATCTCTTGGTGGATTGTGTGCGCGGCAACCTCATTGACAACCAGACAAGGCTCGTTTCCAAAGAGAAACAGTACGGGAAATCTGTGTAGCGTGCGAGAAGTTCATGCGAGCTTCTTAAATGTTTTGTTTGAATGAGTATTTGGGGGGACTCAGGATGGCCGAGTCAATTAAGACTCTCACTAACGGCTGTCAAGCAACGCGGGAAGCGCGTTCTAAACTCATTTCGCTACTTTTCTTCCTTATTTTTCTTTGTCACTTTTCCTACTCAAAATTATCTACAATGGTGCCGCCCCTCCAGGGGTACCGCCTTGCCGTGGCGGAGGGGCTTGCGAGCACTGATGACCCCAGGAGCCGCACCAGGGTAAGACTAAATTCCTACAAGGGTCTAACCGTACTAGACAGGTCCTGGGTGAAGAGTCAGACTAAGCATACCCTAACCTTGTGGGGCAACTGTGTGTCCGAACTCCAGTACACTCCTGGCCCACCTGGTTCCCCCTATACAGGGGCTCTACACCACCGTCCTGCGGTTTTGTGATTGGATTCACAAAGACTAGGTGATCAAACACCAAGTACAAAGATGGGTGAGGGGGACCAAACTCCGGCATCACTCTCCCCCCCCCTCCTAAAAAAACGTACCGACTCCTGTACGGGCCCGTTGAACCTCACCCACCGGGTCATGGTCTCGCGGCTAGGCCATTTAATGGGGATGGTAGGGCGCCTAGATCGTCAGAGCTCCCCCCCCTCCCTGCTGTCCTGGTAAACGCCAGGAGGGGGGCCCACTGCTTTTAAACCGCCTGCTGGACCTCGGCACGAGCAAACTATCCAGGCTGTAGAGACCCGCCCGGTCTTCTTTGGCGAGTAAGTGAGGCTCATGACTCCAGGGTCGAGGTGAACTTTAATTTTTTTTTTATATGGGATATAATAAAACTTCTTTTTCCCAGAAGTCGAAGACTCCTGGTCTCCGTGAATGGAAAAGGTATGACCCTTTTAGATCTGAAGTGGACCCCGATCTGAACTACGAACGCTTTCTTGTCCTTAAATCAAACTCCAACTTACCTCTCTCCAAAGTAGATGTGTTTGATGTTTATGACAACTTTGTAACAAGGTGTGGTGAGCCAAAACAAATGTAGCCTCGTAATGATGGTCCTTGGTGGTAGAAGTAGCATCTTGCGAACAACAAAAAGATATCCTCTCGCTAAAAAGACTGGCAGATGTCGAACATTATCCTAACCTTTACCCGACCTTCAACACCTGCAAAGGTGTCTTGAGGTCCGGGGAACTGATTGACTACAAGCTGCAAAGATTGATCTCAAAACTAGAACAACAAAAAGTAATAGATGCAGTCCGCCTACCCCGTACAATTAATGGCGTCAAGGTAACTTCATCAACTATAATCCTCACCTTCAACAGAACCGAAGCTCCATCAAGAATAAAAGTGGGGTACCTCAACATCCCCATTTTACCCTATGTGGAATACCTCAGAAGGTGCTTCCACTGTCAAAGATTTTGGTCACTCAAGCAAAGTATGTACCCAAATGCGCATATGTGTTAACTGCAGCAAAGAATACCATGGCCCATCTTGCAATCTACCAACTTGCTGTACAAACTGCAGTGGGAACCACAGAGCATCCGGTAAAGAATGCACCATCTTCATTTATCACAAAAAAGTCCTGGCAATCCGAAACAAAAAGAAAGTAAGCTTTAAAGAAGCCCTCCAACAGGCCAAATCATTGTATATTGCACTGGGACGCAGCTTTGTTGATGCATTGAAAAGCCTAAAACCCAGTAGGCCTCAGTTTAGACCCCATCCGCCATCTAATTCATCAGTGCATCAACCCCCAACTACCCAAGAGATTGCACAACCAACTGTCACAGCTATTAGTACCGATAACCAGCCACCAACACACAGGTATAGTCCCAAGAATACACTCACCAGCCAACCTAGAGGAGCAGAATATTGCACCCCACCTGGAACACTGCCCAGCCAATCTTCGACGTCCAGATCATCGCCAAGGCAAAATATGAGACCCCTCCTGCCCTCTCCTTCATATCAGGCACCTTGCGCTAAAAAGTCACTTAGCAAGCCCCAAAGAACCCCAAGAAAATCTGACCGAGAGAGAATATACCATGTCCCAGTTTTAGAGAGGAGGAAGCCTGATGAAAAAGATAACAATGAAGTCGAGTACACAGTCCCGCTCATAGATATACATCCGATCCCAGAAGATTTACCACCCACACCAGTGCATAATAAAAGTGGGGTACTAAACACATATAAGATGGAACTAATCACAAGTTCACCAAGTCCACACAAAACAAACACTGCTGAGAAGCTGATCTCCGAACTGGCGAAGGGATAAGCCACCATAGACATCAGCAAGGTATTAGACAACCTTATGGCAAGTGAAATCTCCCCTAGCATTGATACCATTCCTAAAACCAATCAAGGAGCGAGAACCACCATTAAGACCTCTGAACACCTAGCAATGTATGCAGGAAAGAACCAAAGCATCCCCGAGGCTCATCAAGAGAGTCTGCCAAAACTGCCACCTCATCTACCACCACCAAGGAAATCGAAGCTCCCAAGCAAAACAAACACTGCCACAAACAAACCATCAACCTTAAAAAGAATACTGCCGTACTCTAAATTAACTACTACCACTAAACCACCAGGAATAAAACTGAAAGAAATAAAGAAAACCGCCACCAAGGAAGACATGCAAAAACCAAAAATAAAGCCCATCATACCCAAAACCATAGAAAACTCAAAAGACAGAAGTAAACTAATTACTTTCAAAAGACAATGAGCAAATTATCTTTCATTCATCGGAACTGTCGAGGAATTTATGCAAAGTGGGAGGAACTCAATAAAATGTTGAGTGAAACCAATCCCACATGCATAGCACTACATGAGTTAATACTAGGACGTAGGCCCACCCCCCAACTCCCAAACTACTCAGAATATTATAAATCTACGGGGCCCACAGGAGGAGTGGCCCTTTTCATCCAAAACTCCTTCCCACAGATGGTAGTACCACTCAATACACCACTGCAGGCAGTGGCCGTTAGGGTACATACTACGAAAAACTACACAATATGCTCTCTATACTTACCTCCAGACGATTGTGTAACAGAGGGTGATATGCTCAACCTCTTCTCTCAGCTTCCAACCCGATTCCTTGTCCTTGGTGACATGAATACTAGACATCCCTTGTGGGGCGATACAGCTAATAATACAATGGGGAAATATGTTCTAAAAAATTGTTAGCACCTCAAACCTAAGTATCCTAAATAATGGTAGCCCAACTTCCTTCCACGCACAAACTAATACTTATACGTGTATCGACCTATCCATCGGCTCACCCATCTGCAAAGTCGATTTTAGGTGGAATGTTGATGAGATGACCTTAGGGGCAGTGACCATTTCCCTGTGGTCCTGGAGACATCCCCCCTTACATTCCTTCTAAGAGTATGTTGAGATGGAACACAAGGAAGGCAGACTGGCCAAAATTCATATCTCTAACGGCTTCTCCAAGTGATATAACTTAGAGTAGTATTGATGAAACCCTTGAAGCCTTTTATAATTTACTCAATATGGCGGCCAACTCATCAATGCCAATTAAAGGGAAGCCCATTACAAAGAAGCACTCCCATGGTGGACGGACGAGTGCACCAAGGCTGTCACCCTTTGCAGGGAAGCCTGTCCACGGTACTAGAGGAACCCCACCATCACCAACAAATTTGAGCGCAATAAAGCCCGAACAATACGGCAAAGAACACTCCGATAAACAAGGAGAACCTCCATGAGAAGTTACATCTCCTCGCTTAATTATAGAACACCCATGAAGAAAATTTGGAGGAAAGTAAAGAAATTCATTCGTAAGGACCCTGGTCCCTGTCTCCCAAATCTGATTAGAGCAGATGACCTAATTGGGGACCTCTCAGAAGCTGCACAAGTATTTGCCCAAACACTCGCAAATTACTTAGATCCAGTAAGTTACCCCAAACCATTCCAAAAACTAAGAAAGACCCTGGAATCATTACCACTGGAGTTCATGAGTGAACATACAGCTGACAAACCATACAACAATATCCTCACCATGACTGAATCCAAAGCAGCTCTGAAACAATCCCATATCACCGCACCAGGACAAGATGGGATCACCTATGATATGATCGTGAACTTAGCCCCTGTATCCCAAGACCACCTCCTTAAGATATTTAACAAAATATGGATAGAGGGGACGTTCCAACCCATCTGGCAAAAGTCTATTGTACTCCCATTTGAAAAAGAAGGAAAGAGTGTAACCGAGGCAGCCGATTACCGCCGCATCTCATTAACACAATGTCTATGCAAGCTGATGGAACGGATGATAAATGCTAGACTTGTCTGGCTCCTAGAAAAAGATCAATTGATTACCCCAGTGCAGTCAGGTTTCAGAAAGGGACAATCTACTACTAACCAACTAGTTCGAATGGAGACCTTCATCAGAGACAACTTTGCAAGAAAATACCATGTCATCGATTTCTTATTTGACATAGAAAAGGCGTATGGCATGACTTGGAGGAGGGGCATTCTCCAACAGCTCACAACTGGGGACTTAGAGGTTACCTCCCCAGATTTATCCAAAATTACCTTCTAAGATGCACATTTCAATTCAAGGTAGACAATGCACTCTCCCACCCTTATGAACCAATAGAGGGCATACCCCAGGGAGGAGTACTAAGTGTCACTTGCTTTACCATAGCAATCAACAACATTTTGAAAGGGGTACAACCCGACATATTCACAGCACTCTATGTTGATGAACTTGCCATAGGATGCTCCTCGCCACGCTTTGGCATTCGTGACTCGTAAGATCCAGCAAGCAATAAATATAATAACCTCAAATACAGCAAGCAAAGGACTTCGCCTATCAACAACAAAGACCTGCGCTATGCACTTCTCAAACCTCAGGAATGCTCTCTGGGACACTCTAGAGCGTTTCCTGAACAAGACCCCTATAAAGTTTGAAGAAGATAAAAAATCTCTGGGTATGAGAGTTAGGCTTGTCATGGGGGCCTTCAAATCTTCCCCAGTGCCGAGCCTATATGCCGAAAGCGGCCTTCTCCCATTAAAATACCACCGCCTGATTCAGAACCTGAAATATTTCCTCTTTATTCAACAAATACCTAGCACCCCAGTCTACCAGAGCATCCTAGGGAGACGTTCAAATGCAATTTATGATAGAGTTCCATCCATCACACGACCATTTGGGTTAAGGATGGGTGAGCATGCACTGCATATTGGAAGTGCTATCGGAATGCCCAGCTACTAACCACAAGTCCCACCGTGGATCAGAGGCATTGCTGAAGTGTGTGAAAACTTCCACATTCCCAATAAATCAGACTTCCACCCTCCCACACTGAAAAATATGTTCTTGCAACATATAAACGAAAACCATCCCATGAAACCTGTGTTCGCTGATTGTTCGAAAGGCCCGGCTGGTGTTGGGGCGGGTGTGATATCACCCACGGGGACTACCCTAGTCACACTCTCACCCCATGCATCCATTTTTACAGCGGAACTGCCAGCGATACTTGCTGCACTTCATGAGAGCTCCAGCTCCCCACCTGATTCTTATGTAATCTATTCTGACTCAAGAATTGTACTAGATTCTATAAGTTCCCTACACAACAAGCACCCACTTGTCTTCAAAATTCAGGACTGGTTGTACTGGATGAGTACTAAGCACAAGATTACCTTCTGCTAGGTCCCTGGCATAGAGGGATAAACTCAACCGAAAAAGCGGATGAAGCTGCAAATGAAGCAGCTGGGAGAGGGCCTGCTCCCATTGGGGTACCAGTTCCCGCTAGTGACCAGACCCACTGGTGGGGGCATATGCCTACTCACTTTGGCAGCAGGAGTAGGAAGTGATAGATCCTAAGCTTCATGGTGTGAAACCATTTGTGCTTCCATGGCCAAATATAAACCAGCCATTGAGCAGGAGAGAGGAGACAATATTGAGCAGGTTGAGGATTGGGCACACAAGGCTCACGCATGGGCACCTCATGTGTGGCACCTCACCACCCATCTGTGGTCTTACAATGTGCCGGTGTCCATCCTTCACATCCTTATAGAATGTCCCTACCTCATTAACCAGAGGACGAAAGCATTCCCTTCCCTGAACAATAATCCAGCAAACTCAGCCCTGAAATTGGTTTTATCTCCAAAGTCCAAAAACTTGGATCAAAAAGCACTCTTCATGTTCCTAAAAGCTATTAATGTCTTTAAAGAAATCTAGCGCAACGACGCAAAATCAAAGAATTTTAATGAGCATTTGTTTCACCTTTTACCCCTTTTTAATGTTTAGCAAAAGGCGCAAATGTGGTACTGAGTACCACTAATTTTTAATAGTTTATTTTTATACCATCCACACTTCTTAAATGCTTTGTTTGAATGAGTTTTTTTGGGGACTCAGGATGGCCGAGTGGTTTAAGACTCTCGCTAACGGCTGTCCAGCGACGCGGGAAGCGCGTTCGAAACTCGTTCCGCTACTTTTCTTTCTTTATTTTTATTTGCCCCCTTTCCTACACAATACTATTAACAATCAACAATGGTGCCTAGACCCAGGAGGCCGGGGAGGGAGAACTTTAGTCCTCGAAATAAAATTTCCTGACGCCGTTCTCCTCAATCCTCAAAATACGCTCCGCTTCTAGGAAGGGGGGGCTGTGTAGCGTGCGAGAAGTTCAGGCGAGCGTCTTAAATGCTTTGCTTGAATGAGTCTTTTGGTGGACTCAGTGGTTTAAGACTCTCGCTAACGGCGAGAAACGCATTTAAGACTTGTTTTGCTACTTTTCTTCCTTATTTTTTTGCCCCCTTCCCTATTCAAATTTATCTACATCTGTAATATCACTAATCATTAATGATTTCCCACATCTTCAACCCAGTTGTATTTTTGTGTTAAAAAGATACGAGTCTTTGTACAGCCCTACGGTTGTTGATACCAGGTCTCCACCGTCTAAATCCGTGGTACACACAATTAAAATCGGCAGTGCTCCAACAACCTTCGCGCGGCTGAGACCTCTTTCGAACGAGAAATTACAGTTTGCCAGAGCAACATTCGAGGCTCTATTGGAGGAGGGGGTGCTGCACCCGTCAAAATCGCCTTGGCCCTCACCCCTTCACATGGTGACGAAGAAGACCTCAGGCGATTACATAGTGGTAGGCGATTTTCACTCACTTAACGTGATTACGAAGCCGGATAGATATCCTTGACCAAGAATTCAAAGCATGACAAATCAGTTTCATAATAAAGTAGGTTTCTCTCAGTTAGACCTAGTTGGGTATACCATCAGATGCCAATGAATCCGGCGGATATAGCGAAGACTGTTGTGGTAACCCCATTTAGGTTGTGAGAGTTTTTTAAGTTGCCCTTAGGCCTCAAAAATGCAAGATAAGATGAACCTTTCAGCGCCACATGGATAATTTATTTCGTGGGTTCGAGGTCTTCTTTGTATAAATTGACGACATTTTTATATTTTTAGACAATATGAATGATCATTTAAATCATTTAGACCAAGTATTCAAAATCCTGGCTTAAAACATTATTATATAATTAATTAGTATTTTATTTAGCTTAGCTAGCGAACAAGAATTAATCACATAATAATTTTTGAGAAGAGAATTGAAGGATAAATTTAGCCCTAACGAACCGCAGGAACGACAGTTAACGCGTTGTGAAATTAGAAGGAATGGAAGAATATATTCTAACGAAAATAAAATGTATTTAAGAGTTAACAAATGAAAACAGGATGGATTGAATATTATAACTTTAGACAAACAGGTATACACGAGTGATGGTTTAATGGATATTAATAGGACGTTGAATTGTAAGTTAAATATAATGTTAAATAAAATAGGATCACAATACAATATTAAATTGTATTTAAACAGTAGTGTTAATAATAATGGATCACAATGATATATTCATTAGGATGTACGATAATAGTATGTTAGCGGATCACAATGATATATTAAATTAGGTGTAAATTAATAGTTTGTTAGCTATCAGAAAGAAATATTAAATAGGATGTAAATTAATATTATTAGCTATCAGAATGGTAATAGTAAATTGGTGTCTGAAATGAATTAAAAATATTTATAATTAGGGTATTCACGTTTGAGATGAATTTAGAGATCTGAATAGTTAAACACGTTTTATTTAAACGAACATTTTAGAGGCCGACGCGGTTGAGAATATAAGATTTTTGGTTACACATTTGCTGAGTCTTTGCAGTTATATTATTGGAACGTATTTCGAGAGAAATTAATATATATATATATATATATATATATATATATATATATATATATATATATATATATATATATATATATATATATTTCGGCCTAACCCCCCACCCACCCCTGATTAGCCACAAGTAGGGGATTGGGTGAAAAAGAGGGGATCTTTCAAGACCTGACCCTGTGTTATGTTTGTAAGCACTTTTCTTATATTTTCTAGACAGTGTCAGTTGAAAAAGGGTGTGAGATACACCGAAACTGTTCTGAATTAAATTGTCTTCGGAGAATGGGGTTCAATTCCTCATATATATATATATATATATATATATATATATATATATATATATTTATATGAAAATAAATGCAATATCGCAAGAAAAGATGAGGAATTAAACCACATTCTCCGAACACAATTTAATTCAGAACAGTTTCGGTGTATCTCACACCCTTTTTCAAATGACACTGGATGGAAAATATTTGAAAATGCTTACATACATAACACAGTCAGGTCGAGAGGGAATCTTTCTCGACCTGACTGTGTTATGTATGTAAGCATTTTCAAATATTTTCCATCCAGTGTCAGTTGAAAAAGGGTGTGAGATACACCGAAACTGTTCTGAATTAAATTGTCTTCGGAGAATGTGTTTTAATTCCTCATACATATATATATATATATATATATATATATATATATATATATATATATATATATATATATATATATATATACAGGCTTATTAAAAAAGAATGAACCGATTTCATTCCACGATATTTAATTAAGGAAAAGCAATAGAAAACTCCAGCAAATTCGCAAGTATTCTACTCACAATCACCTGTTATTTCCTCTCTTACAAGTGTTCACTGTGGCCACCATCTGCAGCACAAGCAACATTAATGCGATAAGAGAATTCCTCCCAGACGCGTATCAACATATCACCATCCACTGAGTTGATCGCAGTTGTTATTTGATGTTTAAGGTAATCGAGGTTAGTGGGTAGTGGTGGAACATAAATGCGACCTTTTACATGTACCCACAAGAAAAGAATCACATACGGTGAGGTATGGGGTTCTCGCAGGCCAAGCATAAAGAGCAAGGTCTTGGGGCCCCTTCCAGCCAATCCACCTCTGGGGCACTTTTTCATTTTAAAAAGCTCGAACCATCAGGCGCCAATGAGGCGGTGCTTCATCTTGTTGAAAAATGAAGTCATGCGAATCTGCGCGCAGTGAAGTGAAGAGCGAGTTTTGGAGCATATCGAGATAGGTTTGTCCTGTAATGGTGTCTCATTCAAAGAAAAAGGGACTATAAACCTTGTCCCGAGACACAGCACAGAAGACGGTCACCTTAGGGGAATTTCCTTCATGCTCAACTGTTTCATGTGTCTTCTCTGTTCCCCAAATAAGCACATTGTGACGATTGACTGTTCCGCGCAAGTGAAAAGTCACTTCATCACTAAAAAATAAACGTGAAATGAAGGTTTCGTCTTCCATCATCTCCAGCATCGAATCGCAAAATTCCATCCGCTTCCTCTTGTCGTCTTTGCTGAGTGCCTGAACGAGGCATAGTATGTATGGTTTCAAATGTATACGTCTTCTTAGCACACGCCAGACAGTGGATTGATGGATCGCAAGCTCACGTTTAGCTCGATTTGTGGACTTCTGCGGGCTCCCCTAAACGCAGCACGGATTCTCACCACTTGTTTCTTCAAAACTCGTGATCGTCCTGGACTTTTTCCTTTACATAGACACCTACTCTCTTGAAAGTGTCGAAAGCACTGTCGAGGGTTTTTAGGAGAAGGCGGATTAATGTCGAATCGCCTTCGAAAAACACGCTGCACCGTGACAACCGAATTTGTTTTCGCGAATGCGAGAACGCAGAACGCCTTTTGCTGAGGACTCGCCATTCCGAGGGTGACCAAGCAACGTTGCCGGAGGAACGACGCGACGCGACTACAGCGCCCCTGTAGCAGCCATTCAAAACTTAGAAAACTTCTCTTTCAAATAGTCACTCACTCATTCCAATACGATGCTTGAAAAATGAAGCAATGCGCAATAAAATCTGTTCATTCTTTTTTAATAACCCTATATATATATATATATATATATATATATATATATATATATATATATATATATATATATATATATATATATATATATATATACTCTTTTGACTTCTCTCTCCGATTAAGTTTGATTTACATTAAGATACAAGTTACTTTGAACCATAAATTGATTTTAATACAGAAATCATTATATATTATACACGTACATTATTTTGTTTATTTTTGGAGTACTGCAGATTAATAAGAATCAAAAGAAAGTTACCCCCCTATTCTTAAATATGGTCTTGCTAGTCCTGGTAACGCCAAGGTTTCCTTATAACGAGACCGGAGCGTGTCACAGGGCCAGTGATTTGGCTGCGAGTACGGTAACACGTATTCGCTGTGACAGTACCAGTTGCGTTAAGCGAGGCACCGACACGAACAGAGATTGACGGAGCGAAGGTGATCCGCTTCTTTGTCCCTTCTGAGATGGCTTCAAGGGGAGTGGAGTCTTGAGTCCGGTTTTTCGCTGACGGGGTGACCAGTGGTGGATAGATTTGCTCCTGATTGACCACCGCTGCCGACGATGGTTCCCGCAACACGAGAGGCGGAGGCAGCAAAAAGGAAGGTGAAGTTTCTGTATCAGGGGTGTTTGTAAGGGTGGCTTGTATGTTATTATGGGGACGTTCTAGACCATAAAGGGTTATAGTGGGAGAAAAAGTGAATGTTTTCAATAAAGGCTGGTTTCAGATGGTCTATGGGAACAGTATCCTCCTGGGTGCCAAGCTGAAGGATGAAAAACTTTGGCTTTCTAGAAATGACGAGAAGGATCCATCAAAGACAGGTTGCAAGGAAGAGCGACGGACAAAAACATGGGAACAATTAGTCATCTCTTTCGGCACGAAAGTTTTGCCATTGGCAGACACTCTAGGGGTGGTAGACTTAACCTCAGCCATCACTCGTACAAGATCGTATACATTAGAAGCAGGATCGAGGTGAGAAGGAAGAGGTCGGTCAGAAGAAGAAAAGAATTGACCAGGGAGATGAAGTTGAGTACCGTAGACAAGTTCCACCGCAGAGTAGGCCAAGTCCTCTTTCAAGGATGAATGAATATCCTGGAAAATCAAAAGTAGCTTGTCGACCCAAGTGATGTTGGGATCTGTGGAGCGTCAGCTGGCTTTGAGGGACCTGTGCAAACATTCTACTTTGGCATTGCTTTGAGGGTGATAGCTAGTGGCACGAAGACGAAAGGAGCCAAGCACTGACATGAGTGCATCCCATTGATGGAATTCAAATTGGCTGCTACAATCAGTCATGATCGTTGAGGGAACACCAAAACGAGCAACCCATGCTGATACAAAGGCTCGAGAGACAGTGGAAGCTCTGATGTTAGAGATAGGAACTGCCTCTGGCCATCGAGTAAAACGATGGTTTATGGTAAGAAGATAATTGCAATCACGAGAGTAAGGTAGAGAACCTACTAGATCAACGTGAATGGCGGTAAAACGTGACTAAGGATGAGGAAAAGGGACCGGGGGGGGGGGGGTGTATGACGATGGACTTTGGCGCGCTGGCATGGCAAGCATGAGCGAGTCCATTTTTGGGCATGTCAGCATTCATACCTGGCCAAACGAAGCATTGGGCAACAAGCTTGCGTGTGGCATTGGCACCTGGATATATATATATATATATATATATATATATGAGGGATGATTACCGACCTTTATATAGAAAAAGCTGCGAGTTGACTGGGGAAGAATAGTGTGCTATTTGGTCGAGCTGGAGGCGTGTGTTTGTTTGTTTGTGTGTGAAATTTTAAGAGATGTTGTTTGGAACAGTATTATGTTAAATGAATTGACAAGTTAAATAATGAATGAAGTAATTATTAAGTTGTACATAAAATGACTTAATTTACAAAAGTTGAAGTAATTTAATTGAAAGATTAAATTGACAAAGTTTAATTTAAATAATCAAATGATTAAATTGACAAAGTTAAAGGATTGCATAATATGATTTTTACATAATAATTGCTATAACAGCCTAAAGTAGGCGGTATTAACGTCTTTTTTATTTTGATAAACGTGCAGAGCCGATCGTACATATATCAAAATAGCAAAGACTATAGCGCCGCCTAATTTAGGCTATTGCTGCCCAAAATTAACATTTTTTTTTAGATACCTTCAAAATAGGGGCTTCACCCCTATACCCTCCACACCTGCAGCAACTTAAAAAAAAAACTTGTAATATTCCTAATTCGAAAGGTTAATACCAGATTTGAATGCAAAAGATGTTGATTGTTAAATGTTGGCGGCACTATCGTTGTCTTAAATTACCTAATAAATAATCAATTCACAACAAAAGTTAAACCATTTCCATCTTTCCCTATTATAATCGAGCTGCACTTCTTTTTCACTCTTGTCGCAAAAGGTATATTAAACCCGAACAAAGTGAGTTTGCAAGAATCACGCTCTTTTAATAGCTTGCCTCCAGCTTTGCCAATGTTTAAAATAAGGTTGAATTAAGTGTTACCAGTGTGTTAAAAGAATGGTTTAGTTTTAAAAAAATATGTAAACTAAACATAAAAAATTGAATACATTATTAAACATAAAAAAATCAATGCATTACAAAATAATATAATTGAGTAGAAGTGCAGGCATTTACTAAATAATAAAGGTTAAAAAATAAATACAACGCTGTGATTTGTCAAATCTGAAGCTACCCTCTGACGTAATTAGTCTTAATTTGTAGCCCCAAAACAGTGCTACCCACTGTGCACCAATAAAGTGGAACATAAGAAAAGAAGGAGACTGCAAAAGACCATTCATGGCCTACACTTGGCAGCTCCTGTTCCAGTCAACACACAAAAGCTTTCTTATCAGAGAAAAGTCATCAACATTGTCACCCTTTACAGGAGTTCGTCAGATCTAATCTACAATATACATAAAATGCATCCAGAGGATTATGTCCATTCATGCAACCGCAAAATATAATCTCCCCACTCCTTAGAAAAATATATACATATGTACATAAAAAAAAGTCAGTCCCATCTAGCAGCTTCATCCATATATTTATCTAATCTATTCTTAAAACTACCCAGAGAGGAGGTTTCTATCACATGTCTAGTGAGCCTATTCCATTCATCTACCACACGATTTGTAAACCTATTCCTCCCAATCTCCTTCCTAAACCTATACTTATCAAGCTTAAACCCATTGCTACGTGTCCTGTCATGTTCACTAAGTATAAGAACCTTACCCAGATTCCCTTTATTATATCCTTTTACCCATTTGAAGACTTCAATCAATTCCCCTCTGACTCTTCTCCTTTCCAATGTATGTAGATTTAGTTTTCTGAGCCTTTCACCATAAGGTAAGTTCCTTAGCCCACCAATCATCTTTGTCATCCTTCTCTGCACAGACTCAAGCAAATTAATATCCTTCCTATAATATGGTGACCAAAATTGTACTACATAGTCTAGATGAGGCCTAACTAGCGCCAGATACAGTTTTAGAATGACTTCAGCACTCCTATTGCTTACACTCCTCCTAATGAATCCCAATATCCTATTAGCTTTATTCTTAGCATTTAGGCATTGCTTTCTAGGACGAAGGTCTGAACTTACCAAAATACCCAAGTCCTTCTCACAATCGGTCCTCCCTGAAATTCTCCCAATTTAATTTATAACTATTCAATGGATTATTTCTACCTATACTAAGTACACTACATTTGTCTATGTTAAACTTCATTTGCCATTTCTCTGGCCCAATTGGACAGAATGGTCAATTCCTCCTGCATTACAACAGCATCAGAATCAGCCCTAATGGCCCTACCTAGCTTAGTATCATCAGCAAATTTACTCAGGTCACTACTTATACCTATGTCAAGATCATTAATATAAATTAAGAATAGCAAGGGACCCAAAACAGATCCTTGCGGAACTCAACTGCTAACACACCCCCACTCAGATTTAACTCCATCTATACTAACTCTTTCCTGTCTGTCACCAAGCCATGACTGAATCCACCTAAATATACTGCCATCAATCCTGTGTGCTTTAACTTTGCTCAGAAGCCGTAAGGTGGAAGACTAAGACCAAGAAACTCTTGCAGAAGGTGCCTGAATTGGGGCTCGGCGGGAGGTTGAGGGACAGAAAAGAAATAACTTTTTGAAGTGTGTGTGGGGGGGGGGAAATACCAAATACATTTCAAGAGGTTGTATGGTCTATAAGTTTGTGGTTACGAGAATCAACCAAGAGGTCATGGACGAAAAGGAAATCCACACCCATTATTGGACCATCTACAGGAAGGGACTGGATCTTTTTTTTATATTAACTGATATATATATATATAATATATACTATGCCTGAACAAGGCATAGTATGTATGGTTTCAAATGTATACATCTTCTTAGCACACGCCAGATAGTGGATTGAGGGATCGCAAGCTCACATCTAGCTCGATTTGTGGACTTCTGCGGGCTCCCCTTAAACGCAGCACAGATTCATAAGCACCTCAGTCATCCTCCTAGTGCCCCTAGGCCTAGCATTACCCTCCCTCCTGTTTTCATTCAAACTTCAAACTACCACTTCACTTTCTGCTACAACCACCTCAGACAAATCACTTTCAACCTCTTCCTCTCTTAGGGCATCAAATCTGTTAGTCAACCTAACAGGTTCCATGTCCCTCTTACTCACAGACCTAACCTATCTATTCTATCCATATGCACCCACCATTCATCTTCACTCACATCAGTCACTTCTTTCTCTCCAGTCCCTATCTTCCACCCTCCTGGTCCCAGCCACTTCCTTCATGCGTACACTTGCATCCCTTCTCACTTCATTCATCAACTCACTTAATCTCTTGCACTAATCACATAACCGACTCACCTCCTCTACCTAAGCCACATTTGCACTAGTCACATAACAAACCAGGCATTCAAATACATTTGCTCTTCTTTCAACACCACAAAAACCACAAACTACATACACACTGCTTACATCAAAATGCATACTCACTTCATCCAAAGAAACAGCCATATTGAGAAACTTTTCAAAGTATGATTAAAAATTCCTTTAGTATTATGTCTAACACCCAAAGTTAACTATCCTCCCAAACTTAAATATATTACACTGAAAAATCAAAAATGAAAAAATGTCACTGAATAGAGAGCTCATTGAGAACACGTCAATCACTACCGATCTCAATGCAAGGATTAAGTGAGCTGCCTGTGGTTGATTTTTCTGGTTTTGAGGACAGTATGAATGATAGTGTGTTTGGACAGAATGTACCTAGTGTGGCTGATTTTTATGGTTTTACGAATGGTAAGGGTAGAGGTGAGTTTGATGTGGAGAATAAGGAGGTGACTGGCTTCTGGTGGGAACCAGTTGAAGGGGTTTTTGGTATATCTGCTGAGAGTAGTGCGAATGTGAGTGATTTGTCTGTTTCACAAGAGTTGGATAAGAGCTGTGAGTGAGGAGCTGATGAATGGGGGTATGTTAAAATTCCTGACTTTAGAAGAGTAAATTATAATGGGCTAAGGACTTACCTGGAGGCAGTTGTACAGAAACCAGGCAATGAAATCAATTCAGGAATAGATTCAATGATATCAGTTAGTGGAGACAATAATCACCAGGAGGAAGAGATTACAATTGAAGAGGAGTATGAAAGAATAATTGAGCAATTAATTACAGGTCAGATGATTAACATTCCTTATAAGGAGATTAGGACTAAAAATAATGACCCAAAATGGATGACAGATAAAATTAAGCATTATATTGGCATTAAAAAGGGCATTTATAGGAAAATAAAAAATGGAGAGGATCACTTAAGGCAGAGATATAATGAACTAGCAAGAGATGTTAAAAAGTTAGTTAGAGTAGCAAGGAGAAATTATGAAATTAAAGTGGCAAATAGGGCAAAGGAAGATCCTAAAAGTTTTTATCAATTATACAAAACTAAGGTTAGAGATAAAATAGGCCCACTTATAGATTCCAATGGAGAATTAGTGAGTGATAGGGACTCAATGGCTGGAATGCTAAATGACTTTTTTCTCTCAGTATTTACACAGGAGGATATTCTAAATATACCTGAGGTGTCAATGATCTTTCGGGGTAATGATGAAGAGAAATTAAACATAACATAACATAACATAATTTCACGGATGACAAAAGCCACAAGGGCCTATCAAAGGTCATCCGCATCCGTCAAAACCAACCCACAAAAAGCACCATCACCAGAGAAAGACAAAATCAAAGTCCCCCACAATATAATATAACAGATGACAAAAGCCACAAGGGCTCATCATAGGTCATCCGAGTCAAACGGCCTCTTTTTTAAGGCACCCAAACTCCCAGGAAAATACACCCAGAGGATTGCGTCCAGAAACAAGGGTATCGCCAATCAAGGCTTGTCAAGAAATGAATCGTGCAGCTATAGATATATACAAACAACATTAATATATACAAAACTTAGGAAGCAACACAACCTTCCCTCCCCATAAACTCATCCAACCTACTCTTAAATACATTTAGACTTGGACTACCTACTACCCTCTGCGGCAATTTGTTCCAGAAGTCTACAACTCTATTGGTGAAAAAATATTTTCTTAAATCCAACTTACACCCTTGCTTTTTAATTTTCAAGTGGTGACCTCTAGTCCGATTTCCATCATCTAACTCAAAAAACTTGCTAACATCCAATTTATCTATCCTGGAAAATTTTTTAAAGAGCTCAATCATATCCCCTCTCACACACCTCCTTTCAAACGAGAACATATTTAATACCCTCAGTCTATCTATATATTCAAGGTGCCTCAGGAAAGGAATAATCTTTGTTGCCCTCCGTTGCACTGACTCAAGAAGGTTAATATCGTGTCTAAAATGTGGGGACCATGTCTGTATACAGTACTCTAGATGTGGCCTAACATAAGAGTTATAGAGTTTAAGAATAACCTCCTTACTTTTGTAACTGACATTTCTCTTAATGAAACCCAGCACTCTATTTGCCCTATTTCTTGCTTCAATACACTGCTTAGAAAACCTTAATGACTTATCTATTACTACTCCTAGATCTTTCTCATCCTCTACTGAGCTCAGCCAATGCCCATCCATTTCATAGTTAAATTCTCTATTATCTTTTCCCATGTTAATAACTTTGCACTTATCAAGGTTGAAAGTCATTTGCCACTTATGTGCCCAGGATAACAATTTATTTAAATCCCCCTGCACTCTAAAATTATCATCAATATCTTTAACTACAGCTGCTAGTTTGGTATCATCCGCAAAAATTGACACTTTATTTTTAACTGCCTCCCCAAGATCGTTTATATAGATGACAAATAATAATGGACCAAGAACTGATCCCTGAGGAACCCCACTGATAACATCCCTCCACTCTGACTTTACACCATTTAGCACTACCCTTTGCTTCCGGTCTTTCAGCCACTCAGCTATCCAATTTGAAACCCCCCACATATCCCAATCATTTATAATTTATTAAAGGATATCTTGATCACAAAGGAGATAGTGACAAAGGAAATTGATAAAATCAAAAGTAGTAAAGCACCCGGTCCTGATGAGGTCTTTCCTAGAATTTTGAAAGAATGTAAGGATGTGTTAAGTGAGCCCCTAGCATGCATCTTTAGAAAATCATTGGAGAGTGGCATTGTGCCAGTGGCATGGAAGAAAGCCAATGTGATACCTATATTTAAGAAAGGGAATAAAACAAATATGTCTAATTACAGACCAGTAAGTTTGACATCAGTGGTAGGGAAAATGATGGAATCTATTATAGCAAGGAATATTAGGGATCACTTGGATAAGCATAAGTTGATAAAAGAATCACAGCATGGCTTTAGTAAGGGTAAATCCTGCCTGACTAATTTGCTGTCTTTTTATAGTAAGGTGTATGAAGCAGCAGATAAGGATGAAAACTATGATATTTTATACTTGGACTTTAGCAAGGCTTTTGATCGAGTGCCACACTTACGGCTTCTGAGCAAAGTTAAAGCACACAGGATCGATGGCAGTATATTTAGGTGGATTCAGTCATGGCTTGGTGACAGACAGCAAAGAGTTAGTATAGATGGAGTTAAATCTGAGTGGGGGTGTGTTAGCAGTGGAGTTCCGCAAGGATCTGTTTTGGGTCCCTTGCTATTCTTAATTTATATTAATGATCTTGACATAGGTATAAGTAGTGACCTGAGTAAATTTGCTGATGATACTAAGCTAGGTAGGGCCATTAGGGCTGATTCTGATGCTGTTGTAATGCAGGAGGAGTTGACCATTCTGTCCAATTGGGCTGAGAAATGGCAAATGAAGTTTAACATAGACAAATGTAGTGTACTTAGTATAGGTAGAAATAATCCACTGAATAGTTATAAATTAAATGGGAGAAATTTAGGGAGGACCGATTGTGAGAGGGACTTGGGTATTTTGGTAAGTTCAGACCTTCGTCCTAGAAAGCAATGCCTAAATGCTAAGAATAAAGCTAATAGGATATTGGGATTCATTAGGAGGAGTGTAAGCAATAAGAGTGCTGAAGTCATTCTAAAACTGTATCTGGCGCTAGTTAGGCCTCATCTAGACTATGCAGTACAATTTTGGTCACCATATTATAGGAAGGATATTGATTTGCTTGAGTCTGTGCAGAGAAGGATGACAAAGATGATTGGTGGGCTAAGGAACTTACCTTATGGTGAAAGGCTCAGAAAACTAAATCTACATACATTGGAAAGGAGAAGAGTCAGAGGGGAATTGATTGAAGTCTTCAAATGGGTAAAAGGATATAATAAAGGGGATCTGGGTAAGGTTCTTATACTTAGTGAACATGACAGGACACGTAGCAATGGGTTTAAGCTTGATAAGTATAGGTTTAGGAAGGAGATTGGGAGGAATTGGTTTACAAATCGTGTGGTAGATGAATGGAATAGGCTCACTAGACATGTGATAGAAGCCTCCTCTCTGGGTAGTTTTAAGAATAGATTAGATAAATATATGAATGAAGCTGCTAGATGAGACTGACTTTTTTATGTACATATGTATATATTTTTCTAAGGAGTAGGGAGATTATTTTGCGGTTGCATTGTAGCGGGCCGAAAATAGATCTCTAATCCCAATCGATAATCGATCCAACCCGCTTCCTACACTGTCCGGACGTGAGAAATCGAGGGAGAATAAAACGGATTGTATATACAGTCCCTTTACTTACAAAAAAATACAATGATAGCTACAGTTTATATTTACAAAAATTTTATATTTTACTAGGGAAGTGTGCACACTTCAAAATGAGGCTAAATTCCCAAATAAAAATAATGATACCAAACGAGAATCTTATAACGGGCGGATACAACAATTTACGTAAATTCTAGACAAAACAAAAAAACACAACCACAACCGAACGAAAAGGGGACACGCGCTATGTCTTGCTGGAGGTGGGTGGTAGTTGGTTAACTAGAAGGAGGCAGGATTGTCAACGAAGGCAGGTATGGCGGTTCAGGTGGATAGAGACACGAAAGCCCTCCTCTCAGGGCTGGGTGGAGCACTCTTCTACAGAACCCCTCTTGCTTCCAGTCCACACTTCCACTCTCCCTGAAGAAGAGATATATCCTCCTTCAGTGACCCATTTATTTTTACATGGATGGCGAAACTAATAAGTGGGCATTACCCGAAAATACATTGACTAGCTTACCTCTTTCCAGAATAACGCTTCGTTAAATTTTCTTAATACAAAGTAATATCTTATTATTAGCTATTATCTTTCCAGAATAACGCCTGGAAAGAAAGAAAAACATGGTAATCATTTTATACATGAATTAAACAAAAATAAAACAAACCCATTCCCATTCACACACATTCTTACAGAGGGAGGGAGAGGGTACTGAGAAAAGGGGTGGGAGAATGGCCCTTTTACACACACTCACATTCGCCCCACCACACCCCTCCTTCCTTAAGCCATTCGACCAGCCACTCACTAAACCCTTTCAATCACTCTTCACGGTACCACTTGTGCTCAATCGCACCCTTCTGCACCCATTCACACTCGTCTACTGGTCCCTGGCTACGCGTAGCAATTAGTCGGGGTTGTTCGTCAGTCGTCCTGTCAGTCTCATCGTCACTATTTATCACTCATCAACCATACTCTTAGCCCTCATTACCAGTTCTCCCATCTCACGACAGAATTCTTTCATACTCTTCCGTTCAGAACCCTCACTCTTCATACCCCCATTCATCAGCTCCTCACTCACAGCTCTCATATAACTCAAGGTACATTCTTGCGAAACAGACAGGTCATTCACATCCCCTGTATTCTCAACAGGCATACCAGAAACCCCTTCGACTGGTTCCCACCAGAAACCTGAAAAATCAGCCACTTCATCATTCACTACATCAAACTCACCCCTACTATTACCATTCATAAAACCCGAAAAATCAGCCACACTAGGTTCATTCTGCCCAAACACACTATCATTCATACTGTTCCCAAAACCAGAAAAATCAGGCACAGGCAGCTCACTCACTCGTCTACTTATACCAGCCAAATCACTCACCTGTTTACGCAAAAACTCAATCTCCCTTTCAAGATCCCCCATACCAGAAACACTCTGCTCAGACTTACTTTCATTCGTACTTGCATTCTTCCTTTCACCCTTCTTTGTACGCTTTCTACTCCTCGAGACTAAGACTAGCTCTTTTCCAGACAGATCCATTCTATCACATTCAATCTCATCATCATGCACTTTACCTCTTTCTCTACACAGTCCATACACCGGATGGCTCACCAGGTAGTCAGGAGGTTCTCTCCATCTCCTTAACTGACTCTGATGAGCCCGCACTCTCTCAGTCATGCCGTCATTCAAACTCTCCAAAACATATGTCACTCCATTTTCCCAAACCCTCACAACTCTATAAGGTCCATCAAACTTCTCACTCATCTTTGATACATTCAACCTACCCTTCACTTCTTTCACCTTCAATACTTTTGTACCTAATTCAAATGAACGGAACCTTTCATGCGCCTCACGCCATACACTCTGCTCACTTTCACTCAAACGAAACCTATCTTTCACTCGCCTTTCAAAATTCATCACAAACTGACATGGGGACATTCCAGTTGCACTATGCACAGTTGAATTATACGCCCACAACACTCTTCCCAGACACACATCCCAGTCATTCACTGTCGTACTCATCATTCTCAACATCTCACACAAGGTTCTTATAGTCCGTTCAGCCAATCCATTTGAAGACGGTACATACGGAGTTGTTCTCACATGCTCCACACCATTCTCTCTCAACATTTGCTCAAACACTTCCCCTACAAATTCAGGCCCATTATCACTCAGACATCTTCTAGGCTTCCATACACACATAGGAAAAAACAACTGCTCAACCACACGCGCAACAGTCACACTCCTTTTATCTCTCACAGGCGCTGCATACACAAACTTACTTTTATGGTCAACCATCACAACCATACCAACATTCCCAGCACTCGTACGTGGCAAAGACACACAATCAATCACTACCAATTCAAACGGTTCTTTCGCATCAACTTTCAACATCGGTGGTTTCACTTGCACACCTTGCACCTTTCGCTTCTGACACCTTTCACACGTAGTTGCAACATCATTCACAACAGTTCTCAGAAACGTGTGGAACACATGCTCCTTCATACACTCCCACAGCTTAAACTTACCCATATGCCCATAATTATCATGCACAACCTTCACCAGACCAATCATACCAACTAAGGACATCACAGGTACATACATATCATCACCACCCTTCACATGCCTCACAAAATATACAACATCCATACAAACGACAAAATCCTTAGCATACCTTTTAAAATTACTTAAACACTCTGGCCATTCATTCAAATCAACACGCATCATTACACACCTCTTCAACTCACTAACAAAAGGACACATCTCTTGCATCTCTAGAATATCATCATCACTTAAAATCTCATTCTCATCATCCATGACCAACTCAATCATACCGCAAAACTTGACAACATTCTTTGCACACTCATTCAACTTCATCACCTCACATTCACCTTTCATAAGACAATCCTTATCAGCATCCAAAGACAAATCATTCAATCTCATAAAGTCTACACCAAGCAAGAAACAACAAGGCATTTGCTCACCTTTCAGAATCACAAAGTCATGCTTCACATTCACACCATTACCCAAACTCACTTTCAGACTAACCTGTTCCCATGCCACTATCATGCCATTCCCTAATCCACTTATCCGTAACTTCACAGGTTTATGCTCGCAACATCTAAACTCTTCATACTTACTCAGAATATTCTCATTCACTAAAGACACTTGCGCTCCAGTATCAATCAAACCACAGAACAACCTTTCACTAACTTTCACTCTCGCTTCCATCATATCAGGTCCACCATGTTCGCAATACACAGAAGGAACAAGCACACCAACATCAGCACTGATATCCACACTGTCATTAACTCCCATATCATCACTCAACACACACTCATCTTCATCCAGACAATCATTCTTCTCTCTTATATATGAACACTTTTCAATTACCCAATTGTAGTGCACACCGCTCAAACATTGCAGATGTACCACATTAGGATTCAAACCCTTCATCTTCTCATCCTTGTACACAATCGGCCTCTCACCACCAAAGTGCACATAAACAATCACTCCATACAAACGACTCACTACAATCAACACTTCCTGAAATGGCGGGACCCCTTGCATACACATCGCTCTCAATTCTTTCATGAAGTTCCGCACCTTTGCCATACCAATGCTTTCAGGCTTCCTACACACTTCATTCATTACCTCCTTCCTTAAATCATCTACACTATCGGGCACTCTCACATCTACTCCATCACTCTTCAAATCTTGCAAACCATTCCATACACTCTCAAACAAGGAATCACCACCACCCTTACTCTCTTTTCCATTCATAATTCCTTTCGGCAAATACTCAGGATCACTCACTCCACACACATTTTCATCATTCGTACCAGGATACCTTGACATCAAATCAGCCACTCCATTCCGTTCACCAGGCACATACTCAATCACATAGTCAAAGTCACTCAAATCTTCCAAAGTCCTTGCAATCCTACTATCAGCCCACTTCATACGCTGCAGATACACAAGAGGTTGATGATCGGTTTTTATCACAAACCTCACACCATACAAAAATGGACGCAACACTTTCAAACAATATCTTATCGCAGCCAGCTCTCGTTCCACAGTCGAATACTTTTGTTCTGCAACATTCATAGCCTTGGATACATACCCAATTATTCGCCTGACATTCTCTCCATTCAAACGCTGCTCTTGCATCAGAAAACCTCCCATACAATACCCACTCGCATCTGTATACAATTCAAGCATTTTAGCATTTACACTATAATCTGGGTAAGCTAATTCAACATCTTCAGCCGCTGCCTCCTTCAGTCTCTCATACGCCTCATTCATCTTATCATTCCACTTGACAACCGTACTACCTTTCTTGCCCATCCACTCAGTCAGAGGCTTACTCACACCAGAACAATCACGTATAAACTTTCGCTGGAACTCAATCAAACCCAAAAATGACTTCAGTTGCTTCACAGTCACCGGTTTAGGAAACATTCGCACCTTCTCAACATACTTCGATGATTTACGCAATCCATTCTCACTCACCATATGCCCAAGGAATTCCACTTCTTTCGCAAACCATTCACACTTCGCCACTTTCACCTTCACACTAACACTCTCCAACGTTCTCAACACATCATTCACCAATCTCATATGCTCCTCAAAAGTCTCAGTCATAATCAAAATATCATCTATAAATGCAATCACATTCTTACTCGCAAACTTACTCAACACAACATTCATTGCCCGCTGGAAGGCTCCGGGAGCATTAGCCAACCCAAAGCTGAGGTTCCGGAACTGGTAATGCCTCTTTGAGGAAGAGAAGGCAGTTACTGGCCGGCTCTCCTCAGCAATGGGCATCTGGTAATACCCCGTACCAGATCCAGCTTCGTAAACCACTCCATCCCATGCATACTATACACACACTCAGATACCACACACATCGGAAACCCTTCTTTCACAGTCCTTTCATTCACCTTTCGATAATCCACACACAGACGCAATCTTCCATCCGGCTTACGTACAGGTACAATTGGACTATTCCATGCACTCTCGCTCTCTTCAATCACCCCCAATTGCTCCAATTCCAAACACTGCTCCTCAATCTCTTCAGCAACCGCACGTGGGAAATGCCTCGGCCGCTGATAGATTGGGGAGTCCTCCTTCAGGACAATCTTGAATTCCGGGAGCTTTGCAACCCCGAAATCCAGATCACCCTTACTGAGGGCTCCCTTTCGCTCAAATATCATTCGATACACATCCTCCCTTTCATACTCAGTCAAACATCCATCCAATTTCACCATGTCCTTCACCTCATTATACATCCATTCACATGTCTTTTCATTCGCAACATTCACCCTGATATCCGTACTATCATCCATACCTACCTCATTGACAGTGGAGAGGTGGCCCAGTACATCTCCGACTTGGATTCCCCTCACCTGCCCTTTCACACTGGGGTCTGCCTGCACACATACAAAAGGATCATTCATTCTCATCAAGCCATCAAACACACAAGCAACACGCCTTACCTTATAACACGCATCTGTTCCATCCAATATCACAGTGTTCTCATTCACATTCAAACTAACATCCTTACTCCAACTCACTCTAACAGACACTCTTTCACCCTTCACAAGCCTTACACTCTCCATAGCAGTCACCTCAATACCAGTAAACACACTCCTCAAAACGCTACCATCTTTCCCTACATACAACTTATACACCCCATTTTTACCAATCTTTCTCTCAATCTGATCACTCGCAGGATGCACAACCATACGATTCATTTTCATAAAATCATAGCCCAAAATCACACCATACTCACTACTCACCTTATCAATCACAGAAAATTCACATTCATTCATCATCATACCATGCATTCGAACAGGTGACCTTATCATTCCAATCACAGGCACTCTCCTATTACCAATACCTACTAAACTACCCTTGCACTCAGACAGGAGGGCTTTCTCGCTAAACTTGTCATACACATCTTTATACACCAAGCTCGCCTTGCATCCAGAATCTATTAAAGCCAAACACTCAATTCCATTCAACTCCACCTTCACACTCAGACACTCATACTTCCTACCAGACAGCACTTTCACACTAGACAGACTTACCAACACATTACTCACACTCATGCACCCAGAGGATACTTCAGCAGGTACCCTCTTACCATTCAGTTTCCCGCTTCAGACTTTCCATTCACACCTTGCGCTCTCAGTCTAATCCAACACTTTTCACTTGAATGTCCTTCCATCGCACAATAGCTACATACATTCCTCTGGTCACGACACATCCTTGCATAATGACCAGCCTTTCCACAATTACCACATGCATATTTCATACTTTCCCCACCAGTTGCTCCACCATTCAACCTCGGACAATCTTTCTTCAAATGGCCTATTTCTTTACACTCGAAGCACTCTTTCACACTTTCCTGGCAATCCTTTATCATATGCCCTTTCTTACCACACCCAAAACACGCACCAGATGTCCACCTACATTCTGCCAACATATGACCTTTCCTTCCACACCGACGACATTCCACAATCTTTCTCACACCATTCGGTCTCTCATTTGCTGGGACATACCTCGGTTTCTCTCTCATATATCCGTTCCCACGCTTGAAATTCATCTGCCCCCTTCCATTCGACCACCCTCCATTTGCCCATCCATTCTGCCGGCCCAGGAAGTTTGACATCACTCCAGCTGGTGCAGCCTTCAGGGCATCCCTGTAGCTGACAAACTGCTGGGGTGGATGAAAGCTTCTGGGCTTCTTACCCCCAACATTCACACTGTACCATCCATCCTCTTCTAGATCGCTTTCATCATCAAATCGTCCATCTTCTAACAGTTCCAACACATCCTCCCACATCAACCGTTCACCTGTCAGTCTCACTCTCTCCTTTCTCTTTCCACCCAGCCATTCACTCACCTTTCGTGGGATCGTGTCCAAAAACTTCCTCATGAGTGGTTTACATTCATTTACATCATCATCACCATACCTCGTTCTTGCCATACTCTCAAGCCTATGTGCATACATATTCACACTTTCACTCTTCCCCATTCGAGCCTTCTCAAATTCATTTACCCTTTTATACTTCACACTCTCTTTCATTCGTTTCACCTGTCCAATCATCCGCTTCTTCACCACATCGTACCTTGGTTCCCCCACACTTGTAATCACGCGGAAAAACTCCAATACTTTTCCCTCCAAACATTCCCCCAAAACATTCATCCAGTATCCCTTATTCTCCGGGTACTTGAGCTTACAATATCGCTCAAATTCCCCGAAGAATTCTTCCACACTTTTCCCACCATATAACCTAAATCTATCTATCTTTGGCACTTCCCTTATCAAAATACCCTTTCCCACATTCACTTCACTCTCACTTGAGCTGCCTTCACTCTCACTCATATCAATCATACCATCACTCTCTCCTTCATCCGAGTACAATGAGTCCACACTCTTGCCTCTTACCTTCCTATCCTTCCCCTTTGCACCACTCTTCCTTCTTCTCTTGCATTCAACTCTCTTCCATTCTCCGTCCTTCCTATCACTCATAATCACCCTATCCTCTCTAGACTCGCACACACTCCCATTGATCCCATTAGTCTTATCCCCTTCAGTCGGAGCAGGGGTCAAGGTCGAGGGTCCTAGGGCCGGTCCTGACCCCTTCATCATGTCATACAGGTCCTGCATCCGTCGGTCCGTCTGATCCTGTCGGTCTCCCATTTCCTTCTTCATCCTATCAGTCTTTTCATTCATCCCTTTTATTTTATTCTCCATTCCCTCCATCATTCCCCGTAACATTTCACACTCCTCTTCTTTCTTTCTCAACTCCAGTCTCAATCGCACTACTTCTTCATTCAATGTTTCCGCTACAGCCATTGTTCCCAAGTTAGTAAAAAGATAGGAGGAGGGAAAAATCAATCAAACTACTTGTCACACTAATTGGGTATGGACTGCAATCCAATCCAGTCACGCTCCCAGTTTCGAAGTCTCACGTCCCTATTCGGGCGCCAAATGTAGCGGGCCAAAAATAGATCTCTAATCCCAATCGATAATCGATCCAACCCGCTTCCTACACTGTCCGGACGTGAGAAATCGAGGGAGAATAAAACGGATTGTATATACAGTCCCTTTACTTACAAAAAAATACAATGATAGCTACAGTTTATATTTACAAAAATTTTATATTTTACTAGGGAAGTGTGCACACTTCAAAATGAGGCTAAATTCCCAAATAAAAATAATGATACCAAACGAGAATCTTATAACGGGCGGATACAACAATTTACATAAATTCTAGACAAAACAAAAAAACACAACCACAACCGAACGAAAAGGGGACACGCGCTATGTCTTGCTGGAGGTGGGTGGTAGTTGGTTAACTAGAAGGAGGCAGGTATGGCGGTTCAGGTGGATAGAGACACGAAAGCCCTCCTCTCAGGCCTGGGTGGAGCACTCTTCTACAGAACCCCTCTTGCTTCCAGTCCACACTTCCACTCTCTCTGAAGAAGAGATATATCCTCCTTCAGTGACCCATTTATTTTTACATGGATGGCGAAACTAATAAGTGGGCATTACACGAAAATACATTGACTAGCTTACCTCTTTCCAGAATAACGCTTCGTTAAATTTTCTTAATACAAAGTAATATCTTATTATTAGCTATTATCTTTCCAGAATAACGCCTGGAAAGAAAGAAAAACATGGTAATCATTTTATACATGAATTAAACAAAAATAAAACAAACCCATTCCCATTCACACACATTCTTACAGAGGGAGGGAGAGGGTACTGAGAAAAGGGGTGGGAGAATGGCCCT
This sequence comes from Ceratothoa steindachneri, assembly GCA_963969495.1. Taxonomy (NCBI): domain Eukaryota; kingdom Metazoa; phylum Arthropoda; class Malacostraca; order Isopoda; family Cymothoidae; genus Ceratothoa; species Ceratothoa steindachneri. The sequence continues at coordinate 110,709,278 of OZ018318.1, forward strand.
TTTACACACACTCACATTCGCCCCACCACAGCATGAATGGACATAATCCTCTGGATGCATTTTATGTATATTGTAGATTAGATCTGACAAACTCCTGTAAAGGGTGACAATGTTGATGACTTTTCTCTGGTAAGAAATCTTTTGTGTGTTGACTGGAACAGGAGCTGCCAAGTGTAGGCCATGAATGGTCTTTTGCAGTCTCCTTCTTTTCTTATGTTCTTATGAAGGTTCTGAACGGAAGAGTATGAAAGAGTTATGTCAGGAGATAGGAGAGCTAGTAATGAAAGCTAAGAGTATGGTGGACTACATGATTGATAGTGACGAGGAGACTGACAGGATGAATGATGAACAACCCTGACAGATTGCTACGCATATCCAGGGACCAGTAGATGAGTGTAAATGGGTACAGAAGAGTGCGATTGAGTATAAAAGGTACCGTGAGTAAGGATTAAGAGTGTGTTGTGAATGGCTGTGATTGAATGGCCTAAGGAAGGAGTGTGGTAGAGCGAATGTGAGTGTGTGTGAAGGGCCATTCTCCCTGCGTCTGTAAGAATGTGTTTGAATTGAGGGGTTTTATCTTATATATATATATATATATATATATATATATATATATATATATATATATATATATATATATATTAGTGATTTCATGTTTGTCTAAAATGTTTTTTTTTCTCTACCCCAGCTATTTACCATTTGTAATTTGCGAAAGGTTACTGATCATTTTTACAAGATATTACTTTATCTTAAGTAAATTTAACGAACTAAGTATTAAATATTTTTTGGAAAGGCCATTCTTTTAAATTCCAAGATAATCCTACAATTTGTAAAGAGTGGCAGAGACTACGGTTTGAGGTACGCCATACAAAGTTATTGTATGTCCCATTTGTAAGTAGGAGGGCTTTGATAGCCTCAAGACACAACCAAATCGTATTATACTGAGCTCAGAGGCACAATCCTTTATTTTCTGTAAGACGTCTGCAGAGGCACCAGCCATTTTTGTGAACACTCGAGTGGCAGCTGGCATGACTTTTCCCCAGGGGACGTAAATATCTACAAAATTCCATGGTGATACGTGAGGCCTTTTCTTTTTTTTGTATGTGTTTGCTAAGTATCGCTCACTTATCTCGTTAGTTTATAAATAATTGCCGGGTATTTGTACATAGTCTATATATAGTAAAATTATCTATCTATATTTTTTCTCTATAAATAAGTATAGAGATCTCTTATAAATATTTACCCCATATTTTTTCTTGTAAATAAAGGACTGTACATACAACCCGTTTCATTTCTCCCTTGATTTCTCATGTCTGAATTAGAGTAGGAAGCGGGTTGGATCGAATGGGGTTAGAGGATAGATTTTTGGCCTGCTACAATATGCTATACCCTTCATGTTTAGGGTCAGGAAACTCTAAGAGCTAGGTATAGCTCTTGGGTCAGTGGCGCCACTGGTTCTGCCCAGGATGCTACCCTGCTTGGTACCACTTTTGACTATTTCTTGCCATGCCTCTGCTCCCAAAGATTCTACAGTGCCAGGAGTATTGCATTCGGCCCTTTTGGAGCACACTTTGTGTCATACTGGAACCTGGTAAGTGCATACAGATGGCTCCAAGTCCCAAGAGGGCATCAGTTTCCATGCTGTATCCCCTCTGTTTTTAGTCAGCGGGGCTGTGCCAGGCACTGCGCCTGTCTTCACAGCAGAGCTAGTTGCAATATACGATATCCGTGACATCACGGTTTTGGTTAGCAGGGCGGATGTTGAGATTATCTTCTGCTGGATTTCTGGACATGTAGGAATTGCAGGGAATGAGTGCACCAATGAGGACTGGGCAACCACACAAGCGTTTAGCCCTTCCTCACACTGATTACATGGCAGGAATATGGGCAGCTCTCCAGGTTGCTTGGCATGAGAGATGGTGGAGGGGAATGTAAAGTTGCATGCGATTGCTTTGGGACTGTTCCCATGGACCCCCCCCCCTCCCATATCATGACTGCTTCAGGCTGCTTTCTGTCATCTCCCAATTGGAAACTGCCATTTGAAGGAACACTCACCCGCACCATATTGTGAAGACTGTTCACCACATTCTTGTAATGTCCCAGGCTGGGTGATCTTCGCATACGCTACCTATCCTGGTACCGAGATGAGCAGGTTCACACATATATATATATATATATATATATATAACATAACATAATTACATGGATGACAAAAGCCACAAGGGCTCATCATAGGTCATCCGAGTCAAATGGCCTCTTTTTTAAGGCACCCAAACTCCCAGGAAAACTACATCCAGAGGATTGCGTCCAGAAACAAGGGTATCACCAATCAAGGCTTGTCAAGAACTAAATCATGCAGCTATAGATATATACAAACAATATTAATATACAAAAATTAGGAACCATCACAACCTTCCCTCCCCATAAACTCATCCAACCTACTCTTAAATACATTTAAATTTGGACTACCTACTACCCTCCGCGGCAATTTGTTCCAGAAGTCTACCACTCTATTGGTGACAAAATATTTTCTTAAATCCAACCTACACCCTTGCTTTTTAATTTTCAAGTGGTGACCTCTAGTCCGTTTTCCAACATCTAACTCAAAAAACTTGCTAACATCCAATTTATCTATCCCAGAAAAAATTTTAAACAGCTCAGTCATCTTCCCTCTCACACACCTCCTTTCGAACGAGAACATATTTAATACCCTCAGTCTATCTATATATTCAAGGTGCCTCAGGAAAGGAATAATCTTTGTTGCCCTCCGTTGCACTGACTCAAGAAGGTTAATATCGTGTCTAAAATGTGGGGACCATGCCTGTATACAGTACTCTAGATGTGGCCTAACATAAGAGTTATAGAGTTTAAGAATAACCTCCTTACTTTTGTAACTGACATTTCTCTTAATGAAACCCAGCACTCTATTTGCCCGATTTCTTACTTCAATACACTGCTTAGAAAACCTTAATGACTTATCTATTACTACTCGTAGATCTTTCTCATACTCTACTGAGCTCAGCTAATGCCCATCCATTTTATAGTTAAATTCTCTATTATCTTTTCCCATGTTAATAACTTTGCACTTATCAAGGTTGAAAGTCATTTGCCAGGGAAAGGAAAGAGATGCAGAGGAGATAGAGTGGAAGGTATACATTCTAAAAGAGGTGCTTCAGGGGCAGGAGGGCTGAGTTGTCTTTATACCAATGCTTGTAGTCTTAGAAATAAGAAAGATAAGTTATTTAGTTATATTATTGATTAAGATATAGATATAATATGTGTAATAGAATCATGGGTTAATGAAAATAAATTTAATGACAATGTGAGTGACTTTGAACTACAGCGTTATCATCATCATCATCATCATGGTACAGGCTCATGAGGTAATCCTGTAGTCACCCAATTATTGTCATGAAAATTTCTATGATGCTGGCTACGTGTAGCTATACCAGTTGGCTTCCCAGTATTTATCCAACTTGTTCTTAAAGGACTGGAGACTTGTGGCTGTGATCACTTGATCTGGCAGAGAATTCCAGTCATTGACAATCCTCTGGCCAAATACATTTTTCCTCACCATCTTCTGGCTATGGCATTTAAATAGTTTATGGAATGACCTCGCGTTGCTGAATATTCCTTAGGTATGAAGAATAGGCCAGGTTCGATTCTCTCCAATCCATTTAGAAGCTTGTAAACTTGAATCATATCACCTCTACGGCGTCTATATTTCATAGAAAAGAGTCCAAGCTGACGCAGTCTTTCGCTATATTCTTGATCACTCAATTCCAGAACCAATTTTGTACGGATTCCACCTTCATATCATCAGCGATGAATCGTGGGTACCAAATGATGTTGCCATATTCCAGATGGGGAAGAACTAATGCATTTATTAACAGTGGCAAGATATCTCTGGTAAATGTTACAAATGTGCTTTTCACAATTCCCAACATCTGGTTGGCCCTTTTAACTGCAGCGGACACTTGTGCATGGAATTTCAATTCAGAGTCAATGATTACCCCTAGATCTTTCTCTTCTTTAACTTGATCCAGTATTTCACCATCCATGGTATATACATATTCTTGATTCTAGAATCCAAAATGCATCACTTTACATTTTTTTTGCATTAAACCTCAACTGCCACAGATTAGACCATTCACTTAGCTTCCTTAAATCTCCCTGCAAGTCCCGATGATCTTGTGATGTGTTTACTTCCTTGTAAATCTTTGTGTCTTCGGCAAATATTGTTTAACTGTACTTGATACAGCATCAGGTAGATCATTGATAAACAACACAAACAAAATTGCTCCTAGAACCCTTTCCTGTTGTATACTGCTTTTCACTGTTGTCCAGTCAGATCTGTCTTCATTCATGTATACCCGTTGTCTTCGGCCTGTCAAGAAGCTTTCTATCCAATAATAAGTTTTTCCTTCTATCCCATAAGCTTTCAGTTTACTTAAAAGTCTTTTATGAGGAACTGAGTTCAAAGCCTTCTGGAACTCCAAATACACAACATAAAAGCTCTTTCCATGCTCCACAAACAGTGACCATTCCTCCAAACATAAGAGTAGCTGAGTCGTACATGATTCTATCCGGGACAAAACCATGTTGCTGATCAGCAAAAAGACCATTATCAATCATGTGTTTGACAATATCGTCTCTTACTATTGTCTCCATAATCTTACACACAACTGCTGTTAGATTATTAGCCTATAATTCCCAGGCTGCCGTCTACTTCCTTTTTTATGGATTGGGGTGATATTGGCATCTTTCCAGCCTTGTGGAATTTCACCAGTTTCTTGATTTATTGTAAATAATATTTACTGGTAGGCTAATACTAGGTTCTATTTCACTAAGCATTTTTGGGTGAAAACCATCTGGTCCAGCTGATTTGTTTTTTCTCAGTTTTATTAGTTTCTTTCTCACTTTTTCTTCACTAATTACCACATGATCTAATGGGTTACTGCCAACATATTTGTTTTCTAATTGTGGTATATTTCTTTGATCCTCCTCAGGGAAAACACTACCAAAGAAGTCATTTAATGTTGCTGCTTTATCAATATCATTTCTTGCTGTGTTACCATTGCCACAGTCCAAGTCACCAATCCTAGATCTTGTCTGGAGTTTACTATTAGCATATTTCCAAAATGCTTTGGGGTTATGCTTAATCTCACTAGCCAGTTTCTTTTCAGTCTTTTCTTAAATTTCTTGTTAAGTTTCTGAGTGCATTCACTTCAGCCTTATATAACCTTTCATCTTCACCAACCTATGCGAGTCTAAAACGCTTCCATTTAGTAAACTTACGTTGTTGGTCTCTACTATATATGTTCTCTAAATCCATGCATTTAGCCTCTAAGCTACCCAATCTTATTTCCATATCTTTTCTTTCTTTATTTTCCCGATCTGCATTTTTCCTTAACTCTGTTATCTCAACTTCCATCGCTTTCTGTTTCGATCCCAGCTCTAATTGTTGCTCTCCTAGTTGCTGGATGGTTTTAAACATTTTGTTGTATCTATTTTTGTATGAGTTGCATAGCCAAAGAAATTGCTTTCCTGCTTTTTCATCATTTATAAAGTTGTATATTGCTTCTGGTATGCCCTCACATTCTATATGCAACCATAGCTCACATACCTCACATCCGACAGACTTGCTGTTATCTTTTACCATTTCTCCACACCCCGAACATAAGTCACTATGTTTCCTCTTCTTTTCTTGTACAGGTAGGTTATTTGTCACTTTATCCTTTTGCCTGGTCCCCCCAACACCTCTTCTATTGTAGTTGTTTCCTTTACCATCCGCCATGTTTGTTGACTTCACAATCTCCAAAATTATTGTAATTTTATTGCAATTCTAATTTAAATTTAAATGACCAGGTCTTATGCTAAGGCATATAGGCCCCCTTATCTATCTGGGTCAGGACAATGGCCAATAAGGTGGCTTAGGCCTTTTACAAATTTTCGTTAAATTTATTTGTTAAATTTATTTTTGTTTTAAATATAGTGATATATCAAAATTTGTTTTCAGTTTGTTAAAATAATTTTAGCAAAGAAACTATTTGGTTAAATTTACTTAAGATAAAGTAGAGATAGTACGGGTGGTGGGTTGATTATTTATAACAGAAATAGCATTTCTTCAAATCTAATTAATTCTATAAAGCAAGAAGAAGTTGAGTCACTGTGGATAGATATTAGGGTCAGTAAAAATAGGATAATACACTTGGGAGCCTTTTACAGACCACCCGGACAGACTGACTGTATTGATTAGCCAATGATCAAGGAAATAAGGAAAGGATGTGAAGTCGATACAGTTATTCTTGATGACTTTAATTTAAATTTTGTGGACTGGGAAAATATGATAGGAAGGGATAGAGCAAGTTGTAAGTTTATAGAATGTTTTGAGGATAATTTTTTGACTCAATTTGTTAATAAGCCAACAAGGGGTGCTAATATTTTAGATCTGGTTCTTTCAAATGATGATCACTTGGTTCATGAATTGACTGTTGGGGAAGCATTGGGAAATAGTGATCATGAGATGGTTCATTTTAACTTAGGAATAGCAAAAGGTAGAACATCAACAAACTCCACAAAATCTCCAAATTTTTATAGGTGAGATTATGATAAATTATGAAACTTGCTAAATCAGATTAGGTGGGATATAGAATTCAGAGGGAAGAATACTTATGAGATGTGGGACACTTTTAAGACTATATTAAACATAGTCCAGGAGCAGTGTATTCCAATGAAGGCTATTAGGAAGAAATGTAGGAAGCTGTTGTGGTGGAATCACAGGATAGCTAGGAAAATTTCTGAGAATAAAAGGGCATACCAGAGATTACAGAGAGAAAGTACTTTTGAGAATTCAAATCATTATAGGTCGACCAGAAATGAGCTAAATAAGATTATTAAGAGCAAAAGGGCAGCAGAAATAAATTTAACTCAAAATAATAATAAAGATCCAAGAAAATTCTTTAGCTATTATAAAATTAATAACATCTAACAGTGATAAAATAGGGCCTATTAGATATGAAGGGGTTTTGAAAGAATCTGATGAGGAAATAGTAGAGGTTCTTAATGATCATTTTTCTTCAGTATTTACACAAGAAAATCAAGATAGATTAAATGATGATAATTCTAGGTCAAGGGAAGTAGTGTTGAATAGCGTTAATGTGAACACAGAAATAATTAAAGGGCTTATATTGGAGTTAAATACTAGTAAGTCATCTGGCCCAGACAACATTCATTCTAGGTTACTCAAAGAAGGTTTATATAGTATTGCAGTAGCTCTTGAAAAGATATATACTAGATCACTAGAGTTTGGAGAAATACCTAATGATTGGAAATTAGTGAACTTAGTGCAAATTTTTAAAAAGGGAAGTAAAGAGGACCCAAATAACTTTAGGCCGGTAAGCTTAACTTCTATTGTTTGTAAAATCCTTGAGAAGATAGTTAAGAAGGGAAATTCTGACCATTTAGAGTATGGTAGGTTAATAAATGATGCTCAGCATGGGTTTAAAAGAGGTAGATCATGTTTAACAAATTTACTGGATTTTATATATTGTTACTAAACAATTAGATAAGGGAGAGAATGTTTATATAATTTGCTTAGATTTTAGCAAAGCTTTTGATAAGGTTCCACATAGGAGACTAGTTCACAAATTAAAAATGCATGGGATATGTGGTAAAGTTTTGAATTGGATAACTGGATTGCTGAAAGACAGGAAACAGAGAGTTGTGCTGAATGGGGTGAGGTCACAGTGGAGGGACATTATCAGTAGCATACCTCAGGGATCCGTTCTAGGCCCTTAATTATTCATAGTTTATATAAATGATCTTGGGGAGGCTGTAAATAGCAATGTGTCAATTTTTGCTGATGATACTAAATTGGCAGCTGTAGTCAAAGAAGTTGAGGGTAGTTTTTAAGTGCAGAGTGACTTAAATATATTATTAGCTTGTGCTCAGAAGTGGCAGATGACTTTTAACCTTAAAAAATGCCAAGTTCTTAACATGGGAAGGGATAATAGGGAATTTAGCTATGAAATGGATGGGCATTGGCTGAATTAAGTTGAGGATGAGAAGGACTTAGGCATACTAGTAGATAGGTCACTGAAGTTTTCAAAGCAGTGTAGAGAGGCAAAAAATAGAGCAAATATGGTGCTAGGATACATTAACATGAATTTTAGCTACAAGAGTAAAGAGGTTATCCTTAAACTCTACAACTCGTATGTTAGGCCACATTTATAGTACTGTATACAAGCATGGTCGCCACATTTTAGACATAACATCAACCTTTTAGAGTCAGTAGAAAGGAGGGCAACAAAAATAATACCATCCCTGAAGCACCTTGAATATGAAGATAGACTGAGGGTACTAAATATGTTCTTATTTGAGAGAAGATGTGTGAGGGGAGATATGATTGAGCTTTTTAAAATCTGTTCTGGGATGGATAATTTGGATTTTAGCAAGTTATTTGAGTTGGAAGGTAGTAATAGGACTAGGGGTCACCACTTAAAAATTAAAAAACAGGTACAGGTTGAATGTTAGAAAATATTTTTTCACCAATAGAGTGGTAGATTATTGGAATAGTTTGCCATGTGAGACGATAGACAGTCCAAACTTGAATGTATTCAAATGCAGATTAGATGATTTTATAGGGAGGGAGGGTTAACTTTGGGGGGTATTCTGGACTCATTCCTGTGGATGCAGTTTTTTGATTATTGTATATTACAATTGATTTGGATTTTGACGAGTCTTGATGATGATGCTTTTCATTTTTGACACATTCCTGTGTATGGTTCGAATTGTATATTGTAGATGCATAATCTGACACAATCCTATGGATGCATTTTGTAGGTGGGTTTTGACAGATGCAGATGACCTTTGATAGGCTCTTGTGGTTTTGTCATCCGTGAAAATTATGTTATGTTATGTTTACTTACATCAACGTACCTTCTTATGCAAACACTCAATCTCTCTTTCAAGCTCACCCATACCAGAAAGACTGCTCAGAGTTACTTTCATTCGTACTTGCATTCTTCCCTTCACTCTTCCTTGTACGCTTTCTACTCCTTGAGACCAAGACAAGCTCTTTCCCAGAAACATCCATACTATCACACTCCATCTCATCATCATGCACCTTATCTCTCTGCACAGTCATACATCAGATGGCTCACCAGGTAATAGGAGGTTCTCTCCACCTCCTCACCATTCTCCCAGACTCACAACTCTATACAGTGCTTCAAATTTTTCACTCATCTTTGGCACATTCAACCTACCTTTTACTTCTTTTAACTTCAATAATTTTGCACCTATTTCAAATGAACAAAACCTTTCATGTGCCTCACGCCATACACTCTGCTCACTTTCACTCAAAGGAAACCTATCTTTCACTTGCCTTTCAAAATTCATTACAAACTGACACAGGGACACCCCAGTTGCACTATGCACTGTCGAATTTTGAATTATATGCCCATAACACTCTACTTAACCATTCATCCCAGTCATTCAAAGTCGTATTCATCATTCTCAACATCTCACACAAGGTCCTAATTGTACATTCAGCCAACCCATTCGAAGATGGTACATACGGAGTCATCCTCACATGCTCCACACCATTCTCTCTCAACATTCGCTCAAACGCTTCACTCGCAAACTCAGGACATCTCCTAGCCTTCCATACACACATAGGAAAAAACAACTGCTCAACCACACATGCACAGTCACACTCCTTTTCTCTCTCAGGCGCTGCATACACAAACTTACTTTTATGATCAACCATAACAACCATACCAACATTCCCAGCACTTGTATGCAGTAAAGACACACAATCAATTACTACTAATTCAAAGACGTCATTCGCATCAACTTTCAACATCAGCGGGTTCACTTGCACACCTTGCACCTTTGGCTTCTGACACCTTTCACATGTTGTCGCAACATCATTCACAACAGTTCTCAGAAACGGATGGGACACACGCTCCTTCCTACACTCCCACAACTTATACTACCTACCCATATGCCCATAATTATCATGGACAACTTTCACCAAATCAATCATACCAACCAAGGGCATCATCAACCTTCATATGCCTCACAAAATATACAACATCCATACAAACAACAAAATCCTTAGCATACCTTTTAAAATCACTCCACCACTCAGGCCATTCATTCAAATCAACACACATCATCACACACCTCTTCAACTCGCTGACCAAAGGATACATCTCTTGCATCTCTAGAATATCATCATCACTTAAAATCTCATTCTCATCATCCATGACCAATTTGATCATACCGCAAAACTTGACAACATTCTTTGAACACTCATTCAACCTCATCACCTCACATTCAACTTTCATAACACAATCCTTATCAGCATACAAAGACAAATCATTCAATCTCATAAAGTTACACCAAGTAAGAAACAACACAGCATTTGCTCATCTTTCAGAGTCACAGTCATGCTTCACATTCACACCACTGCCCAAACTCACTCTCAGACTAACCTGTTCACATGCCACTATCATTCCATTCCCCAATCCACCTATCCATAACTTCACAGGCTTACATTTGCAACATCTAAACTCATCATACTTACTCAGAATCGTCCCATTCACTAATGACAATTATGCACCAGTATCAATCAAACCAAAGAAGAACCTTTCACCAACTTTCACTCTTGCTTCCATCATATCAGGTCCTCCATGCTTGCAATAGACAGAAGGAACAATCATACCAACATCAGCACTGACATCCACACTCTCATCAACTTGCACATCATCATTCACTACACACTCACCTTCATCCAGACAATTATTCTTCTCACTCATATATGAACACTTTTCAATCACCCAATTGTAATGAACACCGCTCAAACACTGCAGATGCACCACATTAGCATTCAAACCCTTCACTTTCTCATCCTTGTACACAATTGGCCTCTTACCACCAAAGCGCACATAAACAATCACTCCATACAAATCACTCACTACAATCAACACTTCCTGAAATGGCGGGACCCCTTGCATACACATCGCTCTCAATTCTTTCATAGAGTTCGGCACCCTCATCATACCAATACTCTTAGGCTTCCTACATACTTCACTCATTACCTCCTTCCTTAAGTCATCCACACTATCGGGCATTCTCACATTTACTCCATCACTCTTCAAATCTTGCAAACCATTCCATCTGCTCTCAAACAAGGAATCACCACCACCCTTACTCTCCTTTCCATTCATAATCCCTTTTGGCAAATACTCAGGATCACTCACTCCAGACACGTTTTCATCATTCGTACCTGGATACCTTGATATCAAATCAGCCACTCTATTCTGTTTACTCGACACATACTCAATCACATAGTCAAAATCACTCAAATCTTTCAAAGTTTTTGCAATCCTACTATCAGCCCATTTCATACGTTGCAAATACACAATAGGTTGGTGATCTGTTTTGATCATAAACCTCACACCATACAAAAATCGATGCAGCACTTTTAAACACTACCTTATCGCAGCTATCTCTCACTCCACAGTCAAATACTTTCGCTCTGCAGCATTCATAGCCTTGGATACATAACCAATTATTCGCCTGACATTCTCTCCATTCAAATGCTACTCTTGCATCAGAAAACCTCCCATACAGTATCCACTTGCATCTGTATACAATTCAAGCATCTTAGCATTCGCACTATAGTCCGAGTATGCCAATTCAACATCTTCAGCCGCTGACTCTTTCAGTCTTTCATACGCCTCATTCATCTTATCATTCCACCTAACAATCATACTACCTTTCTTGCCATCCACTCAGTCAGAGGCTTACTTACACCCGAACAATCACATATAAACTTACACTGAAACTCAATCAAACCCAGAAACGACTTCAGTTGCTTCACAGTCAGCACTTTCAGAAACATTTGCACCTTCTCAACATACTTCTGTGCCTTTGCAACCCATCTCGCTCACCATATGCCCAAGGAACTCCACTTCTTTCGCAAACCATTCACACTTCGCTACTTTCACCTTCACACCAACATGCTCCAATGTTCTCAATACATCATTCACCAATCTCATATGCTTCTCAAAACTCTCATAATCAAAATATCATCTATAAACACAATAAAATTGTTACTTGCAAACTTACTCAACGCAACATTCATCGCCCACTGGAAGGCTCTGGGAACATTAGCCAACCCAAAGCTGAGGTTCTGGAACTAATAATGCCTTTTCATAGAGAAAAAGGCTGTCAATGGCCGGCTCTTCTCAGCAATGGGTATCTGGTAATACCCCTGTACCAAATCCAGCTTGGTAAACCACTTCATTCCATGCATACTATACACACACTCAGATACCACACACATCAGAAACCTTTCTTTGACAGTCCTTTCGTTGATCTTTCGATAATCCACACACAGACACAATCTTCCATCCAGCTTATGTACAAGCACAATCAGACTATTCCATGTATCCTTCAGGATAATCTTGAATTCTGGAAGCTTTGCAACCCCAAAATCCAGATTGCCCTTACTGATGACCCCCTTTCGTTCGAACAGCATTCAATACACATCCTCCCTTTCATACTCAGTCAAACATTCCTCCAATTTCACCATTATTTCCACTTCATTATACCTCCTTTAATTCGCAACATTTACCCTGACATCCGTGTTATCATCCAGATGTACCTCAGTGACAGTGGAGAGGTGACCCAGTATATTGCGAATTTGGGTCCCTCTCACCTGCCCTTGCACTCTGGGGTCCACCTGCACACATACAAAAGGACCATCCATTCTCATCAGGCCATCAAACACACAAGCAACACACCTTACCTTATAACATGCATCCTTTCCATCCAATATCACAGTGTTCTCACCCATATTCAAACTCATATCCTTACTCCAACTCACTCTAACAGACACCCTTCATAAGCCTTACACTCTCCATAGCAGTCACCTCAATACCGGTAAACACACTCCTCAAAACATTACCATCTTTCCCTACATACAACTTATACACCCCATTTTACCAATCTTTCTCTCAATCTGATCACTCGCAGGATGCACAACCATACAGTTTACTTCATAAAATCATACCATACTCACTGCTCACCTTATCAATCACAGAGAATTTACACTCATTCATCAACATACCATGCATTCGAACAGCTGAGCTTATCATTCCAATCACAGGCACTCTCATACTACCAATCCCTACCAAACTACCCTTACACTCAGACAGGAGGGCTTTATCACTCAGCTCATCATACACATCCTTATATGCCAAGCTTGTCTTGCATCCAGAATCTATCAAAGCCAAACATTCAATCCCATTCAATTCAACCTTCACACTCAGACACTCATACTTCCTACCAGACAACACTTTCACACTAGGCAGACTTACCAACACATTATTCGCACTCATGCACCCAGAGGATACTTAACCAGATACCCTCTTACAATTCAGTTTCCCACTTCAGACTTTCCATTCACACATTGCGCTCTCAGTCTAATCCAACACTTTTCACTTGAATGTCCTTCAATCGCACAATAACTACATACATTCCTCTGGTCATGACACATTCTTGCATAATGACCAGCCTTTCCACTGTTACCACATGCGTATCTTCCACTCCCCCCCAGCATTTGCTCGACCATTAAACTTCAGACAATCTTTCTTCAAATGGCCTCTTTATTTACATTCCAAGCACTCTTTCACACTTCCCTGCTAATCCTTTATCATATGCCCCTTCTTACCACACCCAAAAGATGCACCAGATGTCCACCTACATTCCGCCAACATATGACCCTTCCTTCCATACCTACGACATTCCACAATCTTTCTCACCCTATTTGGTCTTCTCATTTGCTGGGACATACCTCGGTTGCTCCCTCATATACCCATTCATCCGCTTACCACTCATCTGGCCCCTTCCATTTGTCCATCCTCCTTTCGCCCATCCAGCCTGCCAGCCCAGGAAACTTGACATCACCCCAGCTGGCACAGCCCTCAGGGAATCCTGATAGCTGACAAACTGACATACAGGTCCTGCATCCTTTGGTCGATCTGTCTTTGTCTTTTGTCCATTTCCACCATCATCCGATCAGTCTTTTCATTCATACCCACCATATCACGCTTCAATCCCTCAATCGTGCTCCTCAACATCATACATTCCTCCTACTTCTGCTTCAGTCTCACAATCTCATCATGGAGGCCCTGTTCCACAGAAGCCATCCTCCCAGGATAGTAAAAATGAGAGAAAAAAGGGGAAAAACAACCAAACTACTTGTCACTCTAATTGGGTGTTGACTGCAATTTAATCTCATCACGCTCTCGGTTTTGAGACCTCACGTCCCTATTTGGGTGCCAAAATGTAGCAGGCCATAAAATTTATGCTATAATCCCAATCATTCCAACCCGCTTTCTACACTAATTTGGATGTGAGAAATCGAAGGAGAATGAAACGGATTGTATATACAGTCCTTTTCTTACAAAAAAATATGGGGTAAATATTTACAATAGAGATGTCTTATTTATTTACACAACAAAAAAAATGGGCTTGATCATTTTGCAAATATCCAATTGTAGGCCTATAACCCAACCAAGAGCAAAGAAGAAACAAAAAAAAAAGATAAATGCGTAAACAAAACTGGTAATTGCAAAAAAGAAAAGGCGTCACGTGGTACCCCGAGCTGGAGACGGGAGAGTCCTGCCGGCTGCCACTCAACTATAACTTTCAGAGGACTAACAAGGCTGGCATCTCTGAGACATCTTACAAAAAAAAAGAAAGCTGCTGCCTCTGAGCTTGATACAATATATAATGATCTGGTCGCACCTTTGAGGCTACAAAACCCCCAGCTCTTCTGTCCCAACAGGATGCACAATTTCTGGTGTACCTCAAGCTCTACTGTTTCCACCACTGTTTACAAATTTGGCTGGTAATATTATCTATAATTTACTAGAGTGGTCTTTCAGAAAAAAATATTTAACATTTAGCTGAGGAAGAGGAAAAAAACCCATTTTAAACAAAACTTGAAAAGAAAAAAACCTGTTTCCGTTCATCCACTCATTCTTACAAAGGGAGGGAGAGGGTATTGGGATAAAGGGTGGGAGAATGGCCCTTCACATACACTCTCATTTGCTCCACCACAATGTGCATTGAATGCTTGCGGAGCAGCAACTCAGCTAGAGAAAGTGTTTGCAAAGGTTTCTGTCACAGATGCAGGGTCCAAGATTGCAGTCCCATTCTCCTGGAGAACGGGAGGGGGGTCCTGCGAGAACTTGCCCCAAATCCTTTTGACTCGCCTCTACACCTCTGCTAGAGGGGTCTTCCTGTTAAGTGAAGACACGTATGCCCGCCAAGAAGAGTGGCAGGCGTGCTTCAAAATATACTGGAACCTAGCCCTAGCCCAACAAAATTCACCAACAGTGAAATCGTTCAGGCGGTGCTTATAGCACATGTAGGCATAATGTTTCTGTTTGAGGGCTGTCTCACACTCAGCCGGCCACCATGGAAGTGGTCAATGTGCAAAATAGGCAGACATTCTGGGAATAGTAGTCAGGCCCACAGCGACGAGGAACTCAATGGCCTCATCTACGGACCTAAACTCCTTGACTGAGATAGAAAATTCAGTCATTTCCCGAAATGCAGGCCACCGCGCCCGCGCCAAGCACCACCGAGGTGGGCTCTCAGGCGGCAGTTGCCCTGAAAATGATATTTGAATGGGGAAGTGATCACTACCATGGAGGTCATCGACCACCCCCCCAATCAAAATCAGGTTGTGCATCTGGAGAGCACAGAAAATGAAGGGGTTCTCGAGCAGTGATGTGTAAACTGATCCACATTTAGGACACCTATCTCAAGCTATTCAATCAGGCAAGGATTTGTCCTCTGAGATTTATTAAGTAGTCTCCCCAGTGAGGATGTCTGCCATTCAGATCTCCAAACAAGAGAAAGGGCCTCAATGCGGCGGAAGTCCCCTGCGTCAAAGTCAGCTGTCGGTGGAATAAACGCAGAAATAACAGTATACCTCCTATCCAAGTGAAGCTGGACAGCCACTGCCTGAAAGGAGGTATCTAAAGTGAAAAGAAGAACAGAGACATCATGCCGAGTATAAACCACGCACCCCCCAGCCCGGCCCCATCTCATGGTGGTAGGGTCGCAAAACCCTTATACCCCCGGAGGGTGGGCAGGGGGCATTCGCCTAGCATGATCTCCTGCAGAAAAATAGCTAACGGGGGAACGGGACGAGTCAACCTTCCACAGCTCCTCCCACTTGGCCTGGAGTCCACGGCAATTCCATTGAAGGAATATGCCCTCCAGGCCTGGCTCAGAGGAGATGCGGGGGCCCTTTTTGAACAGAAGACCCTCACGGGAATGGCTATACACTTCCCGGAGGCAGAACCCCAGGCACTGTTGGCCGGGCAATGCGCTGAAGGCACTGTTGCCTTCGAGGTCTTATTGGGGGAGGTTGGGCTCACCATGCAAGTCTTTTCCTCCCTCCACCTCAAAACCTTAGTTGGGGGGGGGCCCTCTTTTCGAGGATCCACCATCTCCGAGCCACCCAGCCCACCAATAGGCGTGGGCAAAGGAGCTGAAGCTCCTTTCTTGCTGTCCTCCTTTCGGGGGACAGCTTTAGGAACCCCGGAAGATGACCTCGCCACCAACTTCAAGGGGGTTGCCTCCTGTGAATATAACGACAGTGGAGGCATGTCGCCGTTTCACGTTATGGGAAACAGTCACGCTGAATGTCCAGGATTTCTTTCTCAAGGAGATATGCACCACATTGCTTCAAAGAAGCGCGGTGTGGCTCTCCATAATTGACACACTTGGCCACTCACGATTTGGACTTATCATGTGCGGCCTTGGAGCAATTTACACAGACTTTGGGTGATCCTGACTTTGCATGTCTACATGAGCGATTCATATGGCTGAAGCAGTGACAGTAATAGCACCTCCGCGGCAGTGGCACAAATGCCTTCACATGGTAGCGGTACCAACCAGCACACACTGACTCAAGGAGCTTGTCACAGTTGAACGTGATGAAGAGTGTAGGGGTGGGTCTTGAGGCCCCTCCCTGTTTTCTCATCACACGTTCAACCTTGACTGCTCATTGGTGAGCCAGCTCTAAGGTGATATCTTCTATGGAGTAGGTAACGAGTTCCCTCGCATAAAGTTCATTGTAGAGTGCGGCATCACACTCATGCGTGCCATCAAGTGTCCGAAGGGCACTAATCATGGCCACCTCAGAGGGATTCAACGCATTCGCCCAAAGGCTCCCATCTGATGGATCATGTTTCCCTTAGCCAACATGGTGCCATCAGTGGAGCGAATAACGATGAAGCGTTTGAAGCCAGCAGGCTCGAAAACGGCGGGTAATCTCTGAATGAGGGGCCCCGATGTTAATGAGGCTCCACCCTGCACACTTTTGGTCATAGTCAGGGGCTCTCTACCCATTGGGGCAGAGGGACTGGATGTGCCGATCTTGGCTTGGTCGCTTACCGAAATGGCAGCAGACCCATCCGTCCCTGCAGCCCCTGTGGATGGGGTGGAGCCCTGAGTCTTTTTTTCTTTTTAGGAGAGGATGGCGTGGAATGAACCCTCTTTCCCCCTCCGTCGGCAGGAGCCCCCAGACTGGATGGACCGGCCTCAGCAAGGTCCTTCCCCCGAGATGGAGAAGGTCCTGGCAGTCATAGGGGCACTGGTCAGAGGAGGAGATCCTTCCCCTCCTTTTGCTGCCTTAGAAACCCTAGCTGTTTGAGGAGGACCTTGCATAGGAGTGAACTCAAGTTTGGTGCTTGGCGCCGACCCCAGATTCACTTCCATGGAAGTCCCTACCGTCTGGCTGGGTTGCCTCAAGGACCATGTCTATCTCGGGTGGGGCCTCCAGTTGCCGGACATCACAGGTCCTATTGGCAGCAGTGTCATTAGTCAGGTCTGTGGAGGCACAGGCCTTGACCCCTGCTAGGTTTAATATTCTAGCCAGCAGGTCTTTGGAGAGAAGCGACCGAAGGGGCCTGGCTTCCCCACCCCCAAGTGGGTTTGCCCTACTGAGTCGCTTCAATGGGGAGTTGTCGGCTATGGGCTGCCTGCTGGCTTTCTTGGCAGTCCTATTAGAAAGTAAAGGGGGGACTGCGGCTGAAAAGAGGGAGGTGTGAGGGGGAGTTCCCTAGACCCATAGGCGAAGGAGAGGAGTATGCCTCCTCTCCGGTTAGAGAGATTTGGAGGGTTACCTGCGAGAG
Source organism: Ceratothoa steindachneri (assembly GCA_963969495.1). Classification (NCBI taxonomy): domain Eukaryota; kingdom Metazoa; phylum Arthropoda; class Malacostraca; order Isopoda; family Cymothoidae; genus Ceratothoa; species Ceratothoa steindachneri. Next base: position 110,727,508 of record OZ018318.1, read on the forward strand.
CACAGTAGGGGGACCTCCATTTTTTCTGTGGAGCTGCCTGAGGACGGCTCTGAGGATGGACAGGGGAAAACTGAGGGGAGATTATTAGTTTTCTCATCATTGGGCATGGTTACCCTCGTTTTCCTTTTACAGGAAGCACACGCTCATCACCCCTCAGAGTAGCCCGCTGTGCAAGGGGTGTGTACGGGTTGGCAGAGCCAGGTGCCGCCTTTTAAGACCACCCCTCCTGCCCTGTGACCTGGCAGCCCTTCAGCATGGTGGTTCCACCTTGGGCACAGTGTAAAAAAAAATAGATGGTGGAGTGAGAAGGAAAGGGGATGTGAAGAAGGTATGGGTTTGGGGATGAAGCAGGTTGTTTAAACCCACCATCCCGATCTGGAGCCCAGGGGTTAGAGAACATTGTCCCCTCCCCCTCAGCCCCGATCTAGCATAGTTGGCTGAGAAGAAGGTCAGCATCTACCCCGAGAAAATAGAGGCTGACCAAAGAAAGTTGTGGGAGAGGTTGTAGGGAAGTAAGGAAGTAGGGGAGAAATACTGGCTCTCTGAAAGAAAGAGAAGAGGCTATGCTGGGGCCGGACAGGGTGCTGAGTCCCATCAGCACAGCGGCCAGGAAGGCAAATAACTGCACCCCTTATGGGGGGGTGACTGAGGGAGGCGCCGGGCTCGCGTGTACAGGCGAATAATGCACGGCGCAGAGCGAGTGGCATCTCCACAGTATTGACATGTAGGCTCCCGATGGGTGAAGTGCGGAAAGCATTGATTGACAGTTGAAGTCCAGTTTGGTGGATCAAATCCACCTTCCGCAATGCACACTCGGCTGTGGATGCATAAAACTTGCATCTGTGGTCTAGCTTAGAACAAACAAAGGATTGCTAAAAAAGTAAGGTAGTAGCCATATCACTGCCCCAGGCATGAATGTCACAGAGCGAGGAATATCCATGGCACAGGTACACAAGACCCTAAGGCTGTGAATATGAGCCTTGAGGTGAGGCCTTTGTCAAATACAAGACCAGGGAAAGGGTGTGAGTCCACCACTTCCAGGTGTACCCCATTTAGAAACGAGTCTGGTTCAGGGTGGAGCCATAGATGGCAGCAGAAGTGCACCACCTTAGTCTAGGCCAAGGAAAACCCAAGCCTGTGCGCTTTGGCATAGCGAGAGACGTTGGAGTCGACACTTCAGGGTTGGCATTTAAGGAGCATCAAAAGAGATTGAAAGGTCATCCATGTCGAGCGTAGCAAGTACATCTTGTTATGCTCTATCAACTTGCACATGCAGGAAGTTAAAGAGATTGGGTAGAAACCAGCCGGGGTATAGTGATCTCTCCTCGGTTCTAGAAAAGAGCACAGTAGCGATTCGCCAGGAATCTGGAAGGATACCCTCTACTCAGATCCTGTTGAACAAATCTAACAAGAAATGCAATGCCTCGCTCACTCAGGTGTTGAAGCATGGCGTACGGGACATCATCCGGACCAGAGGTGGTGTCTGCGCACAAAGCGAGAGCAGAATGCAACTCACTCACAGTAAACCAATTGTTGAAGGGTTCTCCACCTCTGGAGGTAAAGTCCATTCTGCGGCCTTCTGCAACATTACAATGCGCATTGAATGCTAGCGGAGCTCCATCCCCAATACAGAATGCGAAGAAAGAGGTCACAAGTGTGTGTGAATGGGGGGATGTTCTTATATACATATATATAAAATGGATTTAATGTTGTAATTATAAAATGTTTTTATCTATTTCCAGAAGCCACTCTATAATTTTGTTTAAATTTCAACAGGATAATCCTTCAAATTGTAAAGAGTGGTGGCGATTGTAGGATTTGAAGTAACTTAATCAAAGTTATTGTACGTCCTGTTTGGGTGGAAGAGCTTTAATAGCCTCAATTTGTGACCGGATCACATTAATATTGATAAGCTGGGCTCGAAGGTGCCAGGCCTGGAGTCCATGGCAATTTCATTGAAGGATTATGCCCTCAAGGCCTCTTCAAAGAGAAAACCCTCACAGGAATGTCTGTATGCTTCCTTGAGGCGGGACTTCGGGTGGACAAAGCAATGAAGATGTCACCTTCGAGGCCTTATTGGGGGAGGTTGGGCTTGCCCTGTGAGTCTTTTCCACCTGCCTCAAAACATTAGGTGAGCAGGGGGGGGGGGGGGATTTGGGGGCAGCTTAGTAGGAACCTCGGAAATGAGAGATGATCCTGTGCATGAAGGGCCAGGATTTTCTTCTCAAAGGGATATGCACCACATTGCTTCGAAAAAGCAGGGTGGGGATCTTCGCAATTGATACACTTTACCACACACAATTTGGACTTGTTATGTGCGGCCTTTGAGCAACCTACACAGACTTCAGGTAACTCTGACTTTGCACCTCTACATGGCCGATGCGAGGACAGTAGTAGCACCTCCACAGCAGTGGCATGAATGCCTTCATGTGGTAGCGATACCAACCAGCATGCACTGACTCAGGTAGCTTGTCACATTCGAATGTTGTAGCGGCTGATCCCGGAAACCACCAGCCACAAGGTCCACTCACTCACTCGTGAGATGCTTGTCAGATTGGAAGGAGACAAAATACACAGATACCTATTTTCTTTTATTAAAATAACATATATTTATCCACCACCCAATACAATTAATTACCCAACAGTACAAATATATAAGAAAATCGCACAACACAAAATATATACAAATAGCTGCTCCAACTTCAACCTCACTCAATATATCTTAATAAATATCAATATATGCGCAACACAATAAATATCTATTGTTACCAAAAGGAACTATTGGTTTGTGAAAGCACCAATGGTTTCCTCCACCTCTCTCTCTCTCTCCAACCCTCGTGGCCACCACAAAACCCCCAATTGAGCCGGCTCAGTTAGTTTAATACTCAATAATGTTGCCCTGGGGTATTTTCTCGCGTGTTATGGGATGGTTCACTTGCTCTCCCTGAGTGTGGTGCGGGGAAGAAAGCGCACTCAAGCGGTTGGTCTCTCTCTCAAGGGGGACCAAGGGGACAGTTGGATGTGGCCCCTTAACTGTGCCACACACTGATGGCTTAGCGCTCGACTTCTTCCTTCTCCCCTTCTCCTCATTCACAGACAAGAGCAGCGGGACCAAAGGGGCTGAAAAAGGGGTCAGACTTCAGCAAAAGACAGGGGACTCACACTGCTTCCAGGCACCTGTGTCCTCCCTCCTTCACCAAAACCTGAAACAAAAGGCAGGCATTAGATTGGGCACTGGTGAGCTGAGGCAAACAAAAATGGACCTACCACAATGTGATGAAAAGTGTAGGGGTAGGTCTCGAGTCCCCTCCCTGTTTTCTCATCACATACTTGACTGCCCCATGGTTGAATAGCTCTAAAGTGATGTCATCTATAGAGTAGTGCATGAGCTCTCTCGCATAAACTACTCCTTTTCACGAAATTCATGGTAGAGTTCGGCATCACACTCACAGGGCATTAATCATGGCCACCTTGGCGGAATTTGATGCATTCGCCAAAAGACTCCTGTCCGAGAATCGGGTCACCTTCGGTCCTCTACCAATCACACTAGCTAAAGCTCTCCTCTGATGGATCATGTTGCCCTTAGCCAAATGCTGCCATCAGTGGAGCAAATAACAAGTAAGCAGTTGAAGCCAGTGGGCCAAAAATGCCAGGTAGTCTCTGAATGAAGGGCCCTGGCATAATTGAGGCTCCACTCTGCATACACACTTTTGGTCTTTGTCAGGGACTCCCCACCCGGGGGAGCAATGGGGCCTAATGTGCCGATTTGGCTTTGTCACTTACCGAATTGACAGCAGACTGCTCAGTACCCATGGGGACTGAAGCTGTCTCTCACCTCCACCGGCAGGATCGTCCAGGCTAGATGGGCCGGCCTCAGCAAGATCCTTCTCAGAGATAGAGAAAGTCTTGGCTGCTACAGGGGTACCAGCCAGAGGAGGAGATCCCTCCTCGTAAGGTTTTAGAGACCTGAGCACAGGGGCAGACTCGGGTTTGGTGGTTGGCACCAAGCCCAGGTCCATCCCCATGGAAGGTGTACCATCTAAGGCTGGGTTGCCTCAGTGACCAGGTTCATCTCAGGGGGGCCTTCCATGTGCACCCCCCCCTAAGGCATCACAGGTCACATTGGTCAGAACGTCAGGAGCGGTCTATTATGGGCCACCTGCCTTTCTTGGCAGTCCCTTTAGAAAGTAAAAGGTGAACTACCACTGAAGAAGGGAGACACCCAAGGGCAGCTCCAGAGAATGGGGTGAGGGGGAGTCCCCTACACCCATAGGCAAAGGAGAGGAATAAGCTTCCTGTCCAGTCAAAGAGTTTTGGAGGGTCCCCTGCAAAAGCACAGGGGTGGGGACCTCCATTTTTTCGGTGGAGCTACCCGAGGGCAGCTTCGACAATGGTAAAGGGGAAGGGGAGAAAAATTTTTTTGTTTGATTTTCATCATCAGGCATAGTGACACTACATTTCATGGGAGGCATGTGCTAATCAACCCATGCAGTATCCCACTCTATGAGGGGTAAGTATGGAGCCGGCAGAACTAGCTGCCACCATTTGAGGCCACTCCTCCTGCCTAGTGGCCTGGCAACCCATCGGAATGGTATAAAATGGATAGAGATTGAAATGAGAAAGAAAGGGGATTTGAGGAAGGTGTAGGTGGGGATGAAGCAGGTTTAAAACCCACCATCCCAGACTGGAGCTCAGGAGTGAGGAGATTGTGTTCCATCCCCCCAATCCATGATAGTTGGGTGAGAGTCAGCTATTCAGCGTCTACCCTGTGAAATTAGAGGCTGAACAGAGAAAGTTGTGGGAGAGTGAAGAAGTAGGATGAAATGCAGGCTGTCTCGGGCTGGACAGGGCACTGAGTCCCATCAGCACAGTGGCCAGGAAGCCAAATCACCTCACCCCTTACAGGGTGAAGGTGGTTAGATTGCGGTTAGGTGAAAGAGGTACTGTTTGTAAATATAAGCAAGACACCAACCATGTTATGGCTAGTGCACCATATTTGTTGTGGTACCAGCACCAATTAGTTGGTTGGAGGAAAGTAACACTAGAATTAGCATGAAAATGAAAAGGACAAAATTGAGAAGAGCAAGCATTAGATGGAGAATTGTAAAAAAATGAGTGATAATGTTGGCGAGTCAGGGTGTACAATGTACAGCGTTATTACCATATTTTTCATAGCGCTAGCACAGACCCTTTGATTTATAGTGAGAAAATTTATGAGGGTGTAGATTAGCAGAAAGATGATTAAGGTATGCTGAAGGGAGTGAGGTCACAGTGGAGGGACATTATCAGTGGCATACCTCAGGGATCCATTCTAGGCCCTTTATTATTCATAGTTTATATAAATGATCCTGGGGAGGCAGTAAATAGCAAAGTATCAATTTTTGTTGATGACACTAAATTGGCAGCTTTTGTCAAAGAAGTTGAGGGTAGCTTTAAAGTGCAGAGTGACTTAAATAAGTTATTAGCTTGGGCTCAGAAGTGGCAGATGACTTTTAACCTTAAAAAATGCCAAGTTCTTAACATGGGAAGGGATAATAGGGAATTTAGCTATGAAATGGATGGGCATTGGCTGAATTCAATTGAGGATGAGAAGGACTTAGGCGTAGTAGTAAATAGGTCACTGAAGTTTTCAAAGCAGTGTAGTGAGGCAAAAAATAGAGCAAATAGAGTGCTATGATACATTAACATGAATTTTAGCTACAAGAGTAAAGAGGCTTATCCTTAAACTATATAACTCGTATGTTAGGCCACATTTAGAGTACTGTAAACAAGCATGGTCACCACATTTTAGACATGACATCAACCTGCTAGAGTCAGTAGAAAGGAGGGCAACAAAAATAATATCTTCCCTGAAGCACCTTTAATATGAAGATAGACTGAAGGTACTAATTATGTTCTCACTTGAGAGAAGATGTGTGAGGGGAGATATGATTGAGCTTTTTAAAATCTTCTCTGGGATGGATAAGTTGGATTTTAGCAAGTTATTTGAGTTGGAAGGAAGTAATAGGACTCGGGGGGGGAGGGTCACCACTTAAAATTTAAAAAGACAGAGGTGCAGGTTGGATGTTAGAAAATATTTTTTCACCAATAGAGTGGTAGATTACTGGAATAGTTTGCCATCTGAGACGGTAGACAGTCCAAACTTGAATGTTTTCAAATGCAGATTAGATGATTTTATGTGGAGTATTCTGGACTCATTCCCGTTTATGCAGTTTTTTATTATTGTATATTACGATTGATTTGGATTTTGACGAGTCTTAATGATGATGCTTTTTGTTTTTGACAGATGCCTGCATATGGTTCTAATTGTATATTGTAGATGCATGATCTGACACAATCCTATGGATGCATTTTGTGGGTGGGTTTTAACAGATGCCCTTTTGGCTTTTGTCATCTGTAAAATTATGTTATGTTATAGTGAACAAGTCACTAGGTTTAATGGAAGAAAGGTTGTGTAAGATTTTGTAACAAAGAACAAGGTCTGTCCTCAGCAGCAGTCTGCCCCTGATTGAGAACAGGTTGAGTTGGGCTAGTCGATCCTTATAGGGCAGGTTGCTGAGGTTAGTCACTTGTTTGGTCCTTCGGCCATGGACTGATTTCAAAAATGTAAGATTGCCTGGAAATCCTGTGTTCTAAATGAGAGAAGCAGAGTCGAGAAGTAGTTTGATATCAGTAGTAAAGAGGGTGACCATAAAGGAAGGAGAGTGACAGATGGTGGACTTGAGGAGATTAGTGGCCAGCCCTCCAGATTTGGATACAGTATTTCTGATGTGAGAGTGGAATAAAGTTTCACATCGATGGTAACACCCAATTCTTTGTGAGCTGCGATAGGACATATGACTTTATTTATATGGTATGGTGGATTAGCAGGTTGGGCCATTCCGCGTTTAAATCTTTGATGAATACATTTGTCTGGTGCAAAATTTAGGCCCCAGGAAGAGGCAGTTGATGTTAGATTGAAGTACAGGTGAGCTCGAAGATGGTCATTTGGTTGGGTGTTAATAAAGACCTTCAGGTCATCAGCAGTTAGGTTAGGTTCAGCGACTGGGGTGCCTTACTTTTTTATTGATCCTTTGTTCATTCAAAGCTTGACTACAGATGTGTTTTATGTATCTGCAGCTTACTATGTATTGTGGAAGGTGGATCCACCACACTGGTGCTTTCTGCATGTTTCCCATTGAGAGCCTACTTGTTGATGCTGGGGAGATGCCACTCTCTCTGCGCTGTGCACAATGCATTATTCGCTTGTATGGGTGAGCCTGGTGCCTCCCTCAGTCGCCAACAGTCTCACTGCATCCACAGCTGATATTGACGGTGCCAAGAGATGCCAGTCATACCCTAAGCCCTTTGGGTTTAGGGCTAGGAAACTCCTTCAAGAGCTAGGTATACCTCTCGGGCCGGTGGCGCCCCTGGTTCTGCTCAGGATGCCATCTTGGAAGGTACCACCTTTGACTATTTGTTGACATGCCTCTGCTCCCAAAGCATCTACAGTGCCAGGAGTATTGCATTTGGCCTTTTGGGAGCACACTTTGTGTCATGCTGGAACTGTACCATGTATACAGATGGCTGCAAGTCCCAAGAGGGGGTCAGTTTCCATGCCGTCTCACCTCCACTTTATTTGACTGTTGTTGTTTTTTAGGTTGCATGTTTCGGCACCAGAGGGAGTCGGGCCTACCCCTGACCCCAGAGCGCACTTCCTACTTGTTGCCTCCTAAAAAAATATGATGGAATGGCCCCCTTCAATCTCCAGACCTCATGTCTTCATGGCTGAGTTGCTTGCAATACATCGCTCAGTATGGAAGATAATGCAACATACCTTGTTCTGAGACCAGATTGTGATTTATAGCAACTCACAAAGCGCCCTGGGTGCTCTTGGGGCATTGTATGCTCTGCATCCTCCTGGTTAGCGAGCCAGGTGGATGCTGAGATTATCTTATGCTGGGTTCCTGGGCATGTAGGAATTGCTGAGAATGAGCATGATGATGAGGCTGCAAAAGAGTCTGTGAGTACTGGATGACCAGACTAGCGTTTCGCTCTTCTTCACAGTGATTATATGGCAGGAATACAGGCTGCCCTCTGGGTGGTTTGGCAAAGAAGATGAGAGACAGTCAAGTGAAACTTAAAGTTACATGCCATGACTGTTCCCATGGACCTACCCCCCAATGTGATGGTGGCTTCAGGTTATTTTCTGTCATCTCCAAATTTGACACACTTGCGGGCCCCACCTCTGTTTGATGGAGTGCTCACCTGTGCCTTATTGTGACGATTGCATTGTCCCCCAAACTCTTTGGCACATTCTTGTTAAATGTCCCAGCCTGGGCGATCTTCACTCACATTACCTGGATGAGCGGGGTCGCTCCCGCTTGTCCATTGTACTCAGGACGAGTTCGTGCACACTGACTTGTGGACTTTAGGACATTTTTGGAGGAGGCTGGCTTCCTCCACTTTATTTGACTGTTGTTTTTTAGGTTGCATGTTTCGGCACCAGAGGAAGTCAGGCCTACCCCTGACCCCGGAGCGCACTTCCTACTTGTTGCCTCCTAAAAAAAATATGATGGAATGGCCCCCTTCAATCTCCAGACCTCAACTCCATTGAACATTTTTGGTCACACTTGGGCACAAGAGGGTGCACAAATGTTCCTCAAAAAGTGAATTAATAGCCAAAATTCATGAAGAGTGGCAGAAAATTGAGCCAACCTAGTCTCAAGTATGCAAAAATGCATAAAAGCAAAAGGACTCATCAAATATTAATTCTACATAGAATATATGCAAAAATGTTTATTTGTATTATGTCAAGTATGAAATAAATGTTTCAATCATATTCTTCACTTTTTCATACCTGCCCCATAATTTTGGCCAAGAATACTTGTAACTCAGGAAACATGTTGAGGGAAAAATTATGCATGACTGAGCTTTCAGACCCAAGCTAGGGTCCTTTTCAGAGAAGTGAGCAGTGCAGAGTCCAACAGTATAATGTTTTAGGTTGGGAAAGACATGTACTTGTAGCCAGGCTGCAGCTGGAAAAGTAGCATCATGTTTTCCAAGGTAGTGAGCGAATATTAGGTAAAGGTGGCAAGGGTATGTAAAATGGGGGTTATCACATTGAGTGAAGTAAATTTGATTGTAACAGAACATGTGGTTATAAATATAAACTAAGAACATATTCCTGAGAGTGAGTGAGAGAACATTGGTGTCTTCTTTTGGTCATGGTGATGGTAGAAGAAAAGGAGCAATATGCTCACATTACTTGCTTCCTTCTTGCCTTTGCTTTGTTTTTGTTTTTTGGGGGGGTGAATGATTTTAATGTAGGCTTTAAATTAATTATGGTGACTTATACCCTTGTTGGTAGTTACCAGATAGATGCTTATAAAAAAACATACCCCCCTCCTTATAAATCCTTTTTCTTGTTGGTTATCTTTCCTGTTTTTCATAAACTAGATTTTAAGTAAACAGGCCCAAATATACTTTTTAAAAAGAATTTATAGGGGGTTATTACCATGCTGCCACTTGCCAAAGAGATTATAAAATTTAAAATTAATTCTATGAAGGCAATAACAATATAATTTTTTTTTTATTTCAGATATTTTTTATCTAGTTAAAAATAAAAAGCATTGTTATTTATGGGTGATCTTTTTGATGTCATTGAGTCACTTGAACAAGAGCTAATTCTCATTGGTGAACAAGAAGGTACAAAGAATGCAAAATTCAAGAATTTTGAGCATGGATTTGTTTTGGGTTGGCAGCAAGCTTGCCATATTCAAAGAGAACTTGGAATGATTGAAGGTACTGCATACTGCTCTATATGTACACAACATATGTGACTCATGCAATCTTTAAATTTATATATTTTATTTTAGAAGAATCTTTAAAATATAGATGCTTTTTGTGTCAAGGAATTTTTACCACCTAACAGTTTTCCTTGCCTTGTTCTTGAAGGTTTTTCTTTCCTCACCTTAATACAAATTGTTGCTTCGAGCGATATATATTTATTCAATTATTTTATTTACACTTTTGTAGATCTTTATTTTTTGTTTTGAGCTGCAAATTTCTTTCAATATAGAGCTATGTTTTACTTTGAACAATATATATTGAATCAGTGTTCATAATCTAAAAACCGGGCTGCAACAAACACTCTGGCATCATTTTAACTAATATGCCACTCCACTTAAATAAAACACCTGTAGTGCTTGGTGTCACACTAGATACATTACTTTATGACAACACATGAAAAACACAATGCACAAAACTAACACAAAAATCAACACAGTCTGAGCATGCATAGGAACCAGTTTCAGGTAATCCAAGAAATCCATCCCTGCATATACAAGCAACCTATTTCTCCACAGACTGGCAACCAAATCCTGCACCCACTCACCTCAGCACACTGTAGAAGACACAACAAAGCACTGCCTGCAACAGGTTGCACCTGATGCATTACAATTATTCAGTTACACCAGGAAACAAAGATTGTGACACTATAACACCATCTCATCATTATAGGGAAGAAACTCAAGCCATCCATGTCACTACATGCAAGACCCATACCATCCTTCCTGTAACATTCACAAAACTCAGCTGCATGTACACAAGACATTCCAAGTAATCCTTCCCTTCAAAACCAGCCCCGCTTCCATCACCAACAAAACTTTCCATACATACATAGCCCAGCAAAGCATGCAATCTCTGGGCCCAATCTACCTCCTCATAATCATTCTTCTGGACATCATTCAAGAGAAAGATCCCCTCCCTTATCACAAAGGGGGTGGCCATGGCAAGGCTCCAAATCTGCTCTTGTAAGGAAACCTCTATTATACATTAGGCAGTCATCAATTAGAAAATGTGTCAGAACAGCCTTTAATGCCTGCAGGTCACAAGAGACCAGGACTTGTGTGGTCCTGTGCATTGGGCTGCAATTAATGTCAAGATTTGTTTTGCCCCAATAAACACTTTCCTGTGTGTAATGGGCTGACCACCTTCCTGTGGCTGTTCTCAGTTGCATAAGGATGCGCTGCTTATGGTAAGCTGCCTTTACTGCCTTGGTGGCTGCAAGGTCTCTAAAAGTCTCCATTCCTGTCTCTAGGTCTGCCACAACAGATCTTGACAAAGGGGTCGCCATGGCAAGGCTCCAAATCTGCTCTTGTAAGAAAACCTCTGTTGACAGTATGACCTATTAAGGAAATCTGCCCTGTCACCCTGCACCTCTGGCTGCTCAGTTGGGAGCTGTGGCCTTTGGGAGAGAAGTGTCCACTGCCTTCCCTCTGGCAGCTCCACCTCTGAAGAGGAGGTGGCCCCCTCCTGTTCTTTTTTAGAAGCCTCTCCAACCCTATAGCGGAGAGGGGGAATCCAATATCTATGGGTGAGGCCTTTTCTCCTGCTTGGGGATTTGAATGGTAGGTCTGAGAACTGTTTCATTTTCCCATCTCAATCTGACTCTGTGTTTTCCAAATGCACAGCCTAATTTTAGGTGGAAAGTGGTTGAAGACCTTCATGGTAGTGCAGTGGTTCTCTGCATTTCAGGAAATAATTGATTTCTCTGTCCCAGTCAAGGAGTTTCTCTGCCAACCTCATTCCTCTTCATTTTCTAGCTGAGATGCTGCTCGGCTAGCATTCAAAGCATATTGTGATGTCACTATATCCCTGGTTTGGACGATGTCACATATGCCATGCTTTGACAACTATCTGAATGAGGCATGGCATTTTGCTAGATTTGTTCAACAGGATCTGGATAATGGATATTCTACCAGACTCATGGCAAATGGCTACTGTGCAAAAAGATAAGTGCTTTGCTCCTCTACACTAATTACATGGCAGGAATCAGGTTGTCCCTCCAGTCTGTATGGCAAAGATGGGGAGACATTTGATGGGCACATAAAGTTGTGTGGCATCATGTTGTGACTGTTGTCGTGGACCTTTCCCTCAATGGCTTCTGGTCAATTTATGTTGCCTTCAAATTGGGCACACTTGCGGGACATACCACCATTTGCTGGAGCATTCCCCTACACCTTACTGCAATGACTGCATTGTCTCTCAGATTGTTTGGCACATTCTTGTTGAATGTCCTAGTCTAGGGGATCTTAATGTATGTTACCTGTCCCATTACTAGGATGAGTGCGGGAACTCCTGCTTGTTCCTTGTACTCATGATAATCTCATGCACAGACTTGTAGACTCTTTGACTTATTAGAGGAGGCTGGCCTCCTCCATTTTATTTGACTCTTGTGTTGGTTGCATTCTCCCGCGCCAGGGAAAGGTGGACCTCCCTCAATACTAGAGCATGCCTGCTTCTTTTTCTTGTTTTTTGGTTTGTTGCATTTGATTTGATTTTTGTTTCACTTTTAAAGATAGCCTAGTAATAAGCTAAAATTGATTAATACAGCGACTTATGCCCTTTGTGGGGCATAGTATTCATGCATGAAAAGGTGAATAGGTTGGAGGAGAGCATGACATTTTGGAGGATCCTAGTGGGAAGCTTTTTTCATATGCGCAAAAATTTGGCCATGTTTATTAGAGAGAAAGTTTATCCATTTTTTGTCATTGGTGTGCACTATTTTTTGCATGAGGATTTGCCATTGAATGGTGTTGAAGGCTTTGCTGATATCCAATACAGCCATGACTGTACATTATGGAAGATGGTTTTGGTGATGTAAAATGTTAGGAAGAAGGCTTTGGTTGAAATCTTCTAACATGTGTGTTGTTGAGCTTCAATTTTGTGGCTGTGGATTGTTTTTCTCCTGAAGCCATATTAGATGTGTGATATTTTTAATTCTGTTGATATTTTTTTGTATGTTGTATGTGTGTTTTTGAGTTCATTGAGGGGAGTATGTCTGTAGGAGGATGGGAAGTTCAGGGGTTTGATTTGAGGATGGGGATGATGTGTGCTTTTCCAAATGGGGGAGGGGGGGATTTGTAACCAGGAGTGTTTGAAGAGCTCTGTGAGTACAGATATGGTAGTGTGGCTGAGCTGTTTTGATAGATGTTTAAGATGTAGTCTTGGCCTTCAGTGGAGAAAATGGGGGTTGGGATGTGGGGTCTTTGTGTAATTTGCTTGGGGTTTTTAGTGTCTTCCTATTGTTGTAGCTGGTGGGCTGTTTTCTGGATGAAGGTTAAATATATGTTATGGTTCTAGAATTTCTTTAGCTCCATTTGTTTATGTATACCATTTATTTCAATTGTATGATGCTGTGTGTGAGTCTCAGGTGTATGTGGAGTTGTGGAGTGTTGTTAGTTTCTTTTGTAGGCATTTCAGGGACTCTGAGCTAAAGAGTGCCCTGGGAAATTAGATGGAGTTTAGGGGTGAGGATTGTGCATGTGATGGTTTGTAAATTCTGCATTGTTCACAAATGAAGAGTGTTGTTTTAGAGATACCCATACTGGAAACTACATCATTTGGTTTACTGGGATCAGCTTCTGCAGCCTGCACACTGGCTTGATACTTGGGTTCATTTACTGTGTAGTCTGCAGAATGTGGCATGAGTAGTGTGAGCCCAGGTTTAGTTCACTGTTCCCAGGTTTAAGTGTGTATTGGGTGATGAAGCCATCTCTTACCCATGGGTTTGTTTTGAAAGGTTTAGGGTGGGAGTGATTGGATATGGGAAGGCCCATCTAGTCTAACGGATTATGGATGTAGCTCTAAGGCACTGCGCAGAAGCAGGGTGGTTAAGTACAGTTTCAGCAGGGGCAACCAAAGGGCTTGATGTCTTCATCTTCTGGAGTTTCTCCTGAGGTGAAAGCATCAACTGCATGTCCTCACAGATGTGCTCTACTTGCCAACACTGGTAGAAGGTGCATTGACATTGTCAGAGGGGTATAGAAAGGAACAAATACTTAAGGGTATGAGAGGTATGGTATTTTTAGTGCCATTGATGAGTAAAAAATTGCTGTTATACAATGGTATTTTGAGTCTCATTTTTCTTTTACAGGATTTTTGTGTTCTATCCTGAAAAACTCTTTGGATATAAAATCACAAGATAAGAAATCAATTTTGAAGATTATTTTAATCATAAAGTCATGTGATCAATGGGATCCTTCAACTGAATCAGACATGGAGGCAAGGCTTAGAACCATCCATACGAAAACCAAGTTGATGTTGAAGAAAATGAATATTCATTCAAAGATATTGGCTCGAGAAATTGATTCAGAATTTTAATTTTTTTTCAAGAATAAGACATGCATTCACTTAATGAGTTAAAATATAAGTTGGAACAATTAGTAGAATTCCTCATTCCATTCTTACCTTTAGCCAACAGTCATAACAGTGCCTTTATCACTGAAGATCATTGGAACAAATATTTACCACCTAGGATGAGACAGGATCTCATGAATTTAGAAGACAATTCCTTAAGTTTGATTTCAACAGCTACTCTTTTTCAATCATGCATAAGTAAGTTTTAATGAATGAGCAGTAAATCATTTATAATTTTCTTTAAAGAAATTTTATATTCTGTTTGAGGTGATTTTCCATTTAGTCTTTACTTTTTTTTTCATTCTTAGGCATTAATGATTGAAATGATAGTGATGTTGATGAATAATATAACTTGCACAAAGAGGAATGTAACAGCAATCAATCCATGGATGAATGCAAGGAGTGCTTAAACTAGACTCAGCCATGATTGAATGTGATGAAAGGATACATTTAAAAACCTTCAGGAATATATAATAGACAAGAGAAACAAATGTCCAAACAACATAAACTTATTGCACAACCTCCCTTGCAGAATCTAACTTTGGAAGTTTGAATTCAGATGTTGCCCTTGAGGAATATCTTAACTGTATTAGAAGTTTACATGCTGAAAATTTGGATATATTCACTCCTCTAAGGAAGGTAATTTCTTTGTGTGTTTAGCCACCCCTTTTGTCAAGTTTTATTGCTAGTTTTTCATCTCCCCTGCTTCTTGTTGGCTCTGACATTTTTTCTTCCCTGCAAGTTGTACCCTTTTAGGCTCAAAGTGGTCAGTTGAATGATGCTCCTCCTGCACATTTTCATATCGCATAATTTTACCACTCTGTGAAGCCATTTTCATTGGGGGGAGAGAACCTTGATTGGTTGGTCTATTTTTTAATAACTTATAAATCCTATTAGTTTTGTGGGGGGTTTTTATAGTATCAGTTTTACCACCAATCTGTATTCATGTAAGATGCCTTTATTTCTCAATGTGGACCTGCTGATTAATGTGGAATCCAAACCACATATTTACAGGTATGGCAGCCACCGGGAAGGTGACCTGAAATGGGACTTCATCCAGCAACTAACCATACCTAATGTGACTTAACATCGCTATAATTGGAAGCAGTGTTTTAACAGCTAAGCCATAGCCCAATCCAATTAATGTATTGGCCTTTACTTATTGGTAATTTTTTATATATTTTGCTCATGTTTCTCATCCTTAGTGACGAGTTTCTTTGTAATACGGTTACAAAATACTTATACTTTTTTTGGAGAGGTCTAAATCAGTATGGACAAGGTCAACAGACCTAAGTTATGTGCTCCAAAAGTTCCAGTCCACATCTGATGCTCTGCTCCAGCTGAAAAATGTCCCCTGTCAGGCCTTCCTTCATGGATAGCACTACGCCAGTTTTTTGCTCTGGAGAAGGCCTCTGATACCACATGATGATCCAGTATCATGGTGTCTCTGCACATGATGGGACACCTTGCAATCTTTATTTCTGAATTTTGGGGGATTATTGATTCTGCATAGAGGTGGGTGGAGCCCTGTCTGTTCAAATGGAGCAGGAAGAGGTTGTCCCGCAAAGAAGTGTCTTCAGTGTCGCACTCTTTGCCCTGAGCATCAACAGTATCACCTAGTTGTTTCCAGAAGATGTTCTCACTGTTATATGTAGATGATCATTCAATCTCTCTTAGTTCAGCCCAGATTCCAACTCTAAAACATCAACTCCAACAAGCATTGAGCTGCATCTCTTGCTATGCTGAAGTGCCCAGGTTTCCTTGGCTAAGAATAAGGTGGTGCACTTCTGCCACCATCTACGGCTCCACCCTTACCCAGCCTTGATCCTAAATGGGGTTCGCCGAGAAGTGGTGGATTTGCAGTGTTTCCTTGGTTGTGTTTTCACTCGACACCTCACCTGGAAGACTCATATATATATATACACAGCCTTCATTCTGTGATCCCCAGCATCTTGGGTGCTGATAGGGCTACTTCCTTGCTTTTCTATCAATCCTTTGTTCATTCAAAGCTTCACTATGAATGCGAGGTTTATGCATCCTCGCCCGAGTGTGTATTGCCCAAGGTGGACTCGATCCACCACACTGGTCTGCTGCTGGCCAACAGTGCCTTCTGCACATCCCCCATTGAAAGCCTATTTGTCAATGCTGGGGAGATGCCACTTGCTCTGCGCCATGTGCAGTACACTATTCCCCTGTACATCAGGAGGAGGCCTGCCTCTCCTTAATGCCCGAGCGTGCTTCCTTCTTGTTTTTGTTTGCTCATTTTTTGTTTATATTTTATTTGGTTTTTGCATTTTTAGCCTGTAAGGTGATTATGGCAACTTTTTCCCTAGTAGGGGAAAATAAGAAAATCTTATCCCAGTCATACCAGCTCTCTACAAACACCAGCAATTGTTACTATTTAATCTATTTATTTTGCCCAACTTTTTTATATTTGCTTTTTTTTCCTCTCCAAAGATTCAAGTGAATTTGATTGAAAATGAATTTTCTAAACTCTCAAGAGTAATGCAAGGAAAAAAAGCATATGAAGTAAGCCATTTGTGTCAGATTATAGCCAGTATTTGTCAAGGTATGTGTTTGCCTTTATAGTATCAGATATCTTTGAGTAGTTAATTACATTAACATTTCAATATTCTTGGTATTGTATAAGTTTGTATTTGGACGAAACAAGAGGATTGATTTAGGACTAATTCAAATTTTAAGATTTTGGCATGTTTTGGCAATGTTCAGACTCTGTGGTAAAATTGTAAGAACACCACCATGGTGTCTGAACCCTTTGTAAAAAGTAATTAATTATGTCTAAATTTGTGCATAAATGGATAAAAATACTGGGTTAGGACCAATTCTCATTTTTAATTGACCTGAGCCACCTTAGGTAGTAGTCAACTCTATCATCATTCTTTTTTTTTCCCAATTCTATATTCCATCTAGTATTTTATTTTTTATATATTTGATGTTGGTATATTTCCATTCCAAGTTATTAGAGGTTTTCCTGTATGTGGTAGATTTGCAGTTTCCTTTTTTTAACCAGTACATCTTGTAAATGAATATTCACAGCCTTACCCACTGAATGTCTATAGCAAATGGTGGCTTTGGTCTACCACAATAGTTGGTGACTGATATTTTATGCTCATCCTCCTTGCCCCCCCCATAAGGGGCACATCACTTTGCTTTCTGGCTGCCATGATGATTGGACTCAGCGCCCCATCTGGCCAGAGCTTAGCTTCTTCTCGTTCTTTCTTACACCTTGTTTCTTCACTCCCCTAAAACTTTCTCTGGTTGGCCTCTAATTTCACAGGGTAGACACTGACCAGCTTTCTCTCACCCAACCATCCCAGATCGGGGCTGAGGGGGGAGGGGAAAATGCACCCTCACTCCTGAGCTCCTGTTTAGGGTGGTGGGTTTTTAACAACCTGCTACACCTCACCAACATCTTTCTCACATCCCCTTTCTTTCTCTCCTTTTCATAGTCTATTGATTTTATGCTGTGCCTAAAGTGGAGCCACCATGCTGATAGGCTGCCAGGTCACTAGGCATATTTACCCCTCGCAGAGTGGGCTACTGAATGGAGTGATTAGCTCTTGCGTCCCATGAAAAGACCAGGGTTACCATGCCCATGTATGAAAAAATTCAAATACAATCTTCCGCTTTACTCCCCCTTCACCAGCGATGGAGCCACCTTCGGGCAGCTCCAAGGAAAAAATGGAGGGACCTCCCTGTGCTTTCACAAGAGACTCTTCAAACTTCTAAAAATGGAGATCTTCCCCCTCCGAGTGCTTTCATAGGAGACCCTCCAAACTTCTACTGGAGAGATAGAAGCTTGTTCGAAGCTCGACTACGGATGCGAGTTTTATGCATCCGCACCCGAGCGTGTATTGCGGAAGGTGGATTTGATCCACCGCACTTGCCTTCGCCTGGCGACCGGTGCCTTCCGCACTTCCCCCACCGAGAGCCTACTAGTCGATGCTGGGGAGATGCCACTCACTCTACGCCGTGCACAGTGCATTATTCGCCTGTATGCGCGAGCCTGGCGCCTCCTCCAATCGCCAACAGCTCTCACTGCATCCGCAGCTGATTTCGACGATGCCTATGCCGCCGAGAGACGACAGTCATACCTTAAGCCTTTTGGGTTTAGGCCTAGGAAACTCATTCGAAAGCAAGGTATAGCTCCCTGGTTCTGCCCAGGACGCCACCCTGGAGAGTACCACCTTTGGTTATTTGTCGCCACGCCTCTGCTCCCAAAGCTTGTACAGCGCCGGAAGTATTGCGTTCGACCTTTTTGGAGCACACCTCGTGTCACGCTGGAACCGTGCAAGTGTATACTGATGGCTCCAAGTCCCAAGAGGGGGTTGGCTTCCACGTCGTATTCCCTCTGTTTGAAGTCAGTGGAGCTCTGCCAGGCTCTGCATCTCTCTTCACGGCCGAGCTGGTGGCAATACACCACTCAGTACGGGAGATTACGCGACGTGCCCAGTTCGGAGACCGTATTGTGATCTATAGCGACTCACAAAGCGCCCTGAGTACTCTCGGGGCATTGGAATCTCCGCATCCCCCAGTTCGCGATATCCGTGACGCCACGGTTTTGGCAAGCTGGGGGGATGTAGAGATTTTATTCTGCTGGGTTCCTGGACATGTAGGAATTGCGGGGAATGAGCGCACCAAAGTGTCCGCGAGGACTCTGCGACCAGACCAGCGTTTCGCTCTTCCTCACACTGACTACATGGGAGGAATATGGACAGCTCTTCAGACTGATTGGCAAAGAAGATGGGAGACGGTCGAAGGGAACTTAAAGTTGCGTGCCATTGCGCCGCGACTGTTCCCATGGACCTATCCCCCAATGCCACGACAGGTTCAGGTCGCTTTTTATCGTCTCCGAATCGGGCACACTCGTGTGACGCATCGCCATTTGATGGAGCACTCTCCTGCGCCCTATTGTGACGACTGCGTCGTCCCCCAGACTGTTCGGCACATTCTTGTTGAATGTCCCAGTCTTGGTGATCTTTGCCCATGTTACCGGTACTGGGATAGGGGGGGGGGGGTGCTACCACCTGTCCCTTGTACTCAAACAGATTCGTGCACACTGACCTGTGGACTTTTAGACTTTTTGGAGGAGGCCGGCCTTCTCATCGTTATTTAATATTTGACAATGGATCACATTCTTCTTTCCTGGTGGAGGGTGGGCCTTTCCCTATCAACGGAGTTTGTTTTATTTTTTTTTTTTCAATTTGTTTGTTTTTCTTTTGTTTTGGGTTTTTTTCTTTTTTTTCTTTGGGAGAGGGGGGGGGATTTTAATATAGCCTAGGTTGAGTATGGCGACTTATGCCCTAGAAGGCAGTCGCCAGATGAGATATTAAAAAAATAAAAAATTCTGTGTATTGTCTTGTTTTTTTAATGTAGCCTATTACTAGGCTAAAATTTATTACATTGATTTATGCTCAACAGTCAGTTGCCAAATGGACACAAGAAGAGAAAAGAGGTATAATTAAGGTTGAAGTTGTGGAAGAGGTTGTATGATTGAGGTCGGAGTTGAGGAAGAGGAATGTGAGATTGAAAGAGAGCGGAATTGACCATGAACTGATAACTTTGGATCTTTCTTCACTCCTTCCCTTACTGGATGGACTCCATCACTCGAGTCCCCTTATTTTTCTGGATCATACCCTCCCTCCAGTGTCTTCAATAATGCATTGAAGCCCCCACCCCCCTCCTAAACCTGCCCTTACATGGTGGACAGTTTCTCTGCGAAGACCTGTAGCCTTGAAGGATGCCAAACAAAAATGTTTATGATTATTATTATTTCCCTTGGACTGGATAGTTAGTGTTTTGGTTGCTCGTTCATAGTGTTGTAATTGTTTCATAATGAACTCTTATTTCTGGAGCTCTCAGTCCTAGTGTTGAATTTCTAATGCATAGGCAGCGGTTCAAACCTAGTGAGTACGGACTCAATACTTTAAGTGATGATGAGTATGGACATGAAGCTTTGAGTTCATGAGCTGGCCATTAGGAGGATATGTGCATTATCATGCACAGAGCCAATCACAACACTTATCATTTCCCTAACCACTCTCCTCTGTTCCACAATCTAGTCAATGGAGAACTAGTGTTCCCTATGGGGCATTAATATCCATAAATCACTGTTGCAGAATAGGCAGTGCCCCGCCCCCCTCCCCCCACCTCTAATCACAAAAAAATTCACTATCGCTGGTTGGTATCATAAATACACTACAACAAGACACCTCTTCCCATCCCCCATCAAGACTATTGCCTTTGGGTTCAACAATAATTGTCATTCTGATCTTTATACACATTTCATTATCCAGTCTGGGGATGTCATCCATGGTGGGAGGAATGAATGGCACTACATACCTACCTTTTCTTATTTCTAGAGAGGAAAATAAATCAAGTAGTTGACATCGGTTGTGGAATTGGAAACTTAAGTGCTGTTCTTTTGATAAGATACCAGCTGAATGTTGTAGCTGTAGATGCAAGTGGCACAAATATTGGATCTACACTAAAGCGGCCTAAAACAATTCAGGTGAGGTTTAGTGTGACATTTTAGATTTCATTCAAGCAAAAAAACAACAACTGGTTGTAATAGAAAATTTAAATGCTCCCAACTTCTCATTCCAAACTTTTTTTCTTTTTTTTTCTTTTTTACAGAAAATCAGTAAAGATTTACAAAAATTGAATACAAAAGATGTTGTAAACTACAAGAAAGATAATATCACTGTAGGAGACAAGTCATTAGAAGCTGAAAATAAAAAGAAGCTTGTGACAGATTCAAAAAAAGTGGAGGTGAATGATGAAAAAGAAAGAATGTCAGAAAAAGGCACAGTAATTGTTCATTCTGTAAATGAAAGAGATGCCACTTCAAACAAATCCAATTTCATAAAACTCTCTGACTCTAAGCACAAGTTAATTGGTGTGACAAAATTTGTGACTGAAAAAGAAGACCTCTCCAGATTCCTTGATACATTCATTGAAGAGGAAAGTTCTCTTTGTTACAAGCCATCAAATGATTTATGTATTGTTGGTTTACATACATGTGGAAATTTAACTCCCACAAGTCTTAAAATCTACATTTCCAATCGAATTGCAAAGTTTATTTGTAACATCAGTTGCTGTTATCATTTACTTAATGAAGAATTTACCCATGATACATTTCATATTGATAAGTTTTCTCCAATTACATATTCCAAGTCTCACATAGACTCTGCACACTCTCTAGATAAACGTTATGAGAGCACTGATATGGATCCCTTCCACCAAAAATGCGATAGTTCCTTCTCACAAGTTGGTTTTCCTCTCAGCTCAGTCCTGAAAAATAGGAAATTTGCCCTCGGCAGAAATGCTAGAAATCTTGCTGCTAGAGCTATTCATCGTCTTTCTAGCAATGACAAGGTATGATAGTTTTTTCTTTTCAATTGTTTTTATTTTATTTTTTCTTTCCAATTGTTTTCCTTTTTTTATTTTTATTTTCAATTCTTCTTTTTGTTTTTTTCAATTGCTTTTTCTTTTCAATTATATTTTCTAAAATTGATGTGTTATTTTGGGGTCATCATTAATGTAAGTGACTCAAGTTGACCCTACTTATGTATGGTTGAGGACACTTATAGTACTGGACAAATTATGATGGATTTTTGCAATTTTGGATATTTCTATATATAAAGGTAAAATATACTGAATTTATTTAATGACATGATTTATTTCCTATTATTTATACAAAACTAGTATCTCAGTAGTCAGTTTGCCCCTCTTTAGCCGAATTAAGGGTTTGTACATGATGAGACATGCCACAAATTTGTTTTGTAATGATCCTTGATTTTATCCAAATGAAACCAAACTTCTATGAGGCATTCAATAAGATGTTTTTTCATTGTAATTGTATAGCAGCTAACATCCTTGCTAGCTCCTACAAAAATTTAATTCCATGTCTGAGAGATTACTCATCTCACTTTGATTAATTCACCCTGTAAGGGGCGCGGCGATTTGCCATCCTGGCCGCCGTGCTGACGGGATCCAGCGCTCCATCCGCCACCAGCTTAGCATCTTCTTGTTCCTTCAAAACACATGTTTCCTCGCTTTTCATACAACCTCTCCCACAACTTTCTCTGGTCACCCTCTAATTTCACAGGTTAGATGCTGACCTTCTTCTCAAGCTAACCGTCCCGGATCGGGGCTGAGGGGGAAGGGGACAATGTTCCCTAACCCCTGAGCTCCAGTTCAGGATGGAGGTTTTTTAACAACCTGCTTCATCCCCACCCATACCTTCCTCACATCCCTTTTCCTCTCCTCTTCACATTCTATCTATTTTTATGCCACGTCTAAGGTGGAGCCGCCATGGCGATGGACTGCCAGGCCACCAGGCGGTAGGGGTGGTCCCAAATGGCGGCGCCTGGCTCTGCCGGGCCTGTAAGCACCTATTGCAGTGCGGGCAACTGCGAGAGGTGATGAGCTGGTGCATCCCGTAATAAAAAGAGGGTCACCATGCCCAGTGATGAGTCTAACAAAAAAAAACCTTTAATTCTCCCTGTACAAATGACGGAGCCACTCTCGGGCAGCTCCACAAAAAAATGGAGGTTCCTTCCCCTGTGCTTGCGCTGAGGACCCTCCATATTTCTTCAACTGGAGAGGAGGCTTACTCCTCTCCTACGCCTACGGGTGAAGGGGACTCCCCCTCACCCCCTTCTCTCGAGGTGCTTTCAGGCACCTCCCTATTTCCAGCGGCAGTCCCTCCTTTTCTTTCTAAGGGGACTGCAGGGAAAGCCAGCAGGCAGCCCACTGCCGACAGCCCCTCGTGTAAGCGGCTTGGTAGGGCAAACCCCCTTAGGGGGGAGAGGGAATCCAGGCCCCTTCGGTCGCTTACCTCAAAAGACCTGCTGGCAAGAATATTAAACCTTGCGGGGGGTCAAGGCCTGTGCCTCCCCACACAAGACTGGTAACACTGCAAAGGGGACCTGCGATGTCCTAGGAGGGGATGGCCAAATGGAGGCCCATCCTCTGATAGACATGGTCCTTGAGGAAGCCTAGCCTCAGACGGTAGGGCCTTCCATTTGGGGGGAATCCGGGCTCGGCTCCAAACACCGAACCCGAATCCGCCCTTATGCAAGGTCCTCCTCAAACGGCTAGGGTTTCTGAGGCAGTACAAGGAGGGGAGGGATCTCCTCCAACATGTGCCCCTACAACTACCAGGACCTTCTCCATTTCGGAGAAGGACCTGGCTGAGGCCGGTCCATCTGGCCTGGGGGCTTCTGCCGGCGGAGGTGAGAAGCGGGTTCATTCCCTGCCCTCCTCTCCTAAAAAGAAGAATAAAAAGACTCGGGGCTGCTCTCCATCCACGGGTGCTGTGGGGACAGATGGGTCTGCTGCCACTTTGGTATGCGACCAAGTCAAGATCGGCACATCCGGCCCCTCTACCCCCCTGTGTGGGGAGCCCCTGACTAAGACTAAGACCAAGACTGCATAGGGCGGAGCCTCGATGACATCGGGCCCCTGATTCAGAGGTTACCTGGCGTTTTTGAGCCCGCTGGCTACAAACGCTTCCTCGTTATTCGCTCCACTGATGGCAGCATGTTGGCCAAGGGCAACATGATCCATCAGAGGAGAGGATTAGCTAGTGTAATTGGTAGAGAGCCGAAGGTGACCCGTTTCTCGGACGGGAGCCTTCTGGCGAATGCGGCGAATCCCGCCTAGGCGGCCAGGATAAGTGCTCTTCGGACACTTCATGGCACCCCGGTGAGTGTGACGCCGCACTCTACCATGAACTTTGTGAGAGGAGAAGTTTATGTGAGGGAACTCGTTGACTACTCCATAGAGGACATCACCTTAGAGCTAGCTGACCATTGGGCGGTCAAGGTCGAACGTGTGATGAGAAAACGGGGAGGGGCCTCGAGACCCACCCCTACACTCTTCATCACGTTCGACTGTGACAAGCTCCCTGAGTCGGTGCGTGCCGGTTGGTACTGCTCCTGCGTGAAGGCATTCGTGCCACTGCCGCGGCGGGGCTATACTTGTCACCACTTCGGCCATACGAATCGCTCATGTAGACATGCAAAGTCGGGGTCACCCGAAGTATGTGTAAATTGCTCCAAGGTCGCACACGATAAGTCCAAATCGTGTGTGGCCAAGTGTGTCAATTGCGGAGAGCCGCACCCTGCTTCTTTGAAGTAATGTGGTGCATATCTCCTTGAGAAAGAAATCCTGGCCGTTCAGGCCCAGGATCGACTCTCATTCCGCGAGGCTAAGGACTTTGGTTCTGGCGCGCCCAGCTCTGCCTGGGACGTCATATGCCTCAATAGTTAGAAAGGCACCCTCTGCTCTTGGCCCATCCAGGCAAACGAGCACGGTTGTTTCCGCGCCCATTCGGAGCACTTCTGTGGGTTCTACCCAACCCGGGCGCTCCCCAGGGAGAAGCTGGCGGAAAAAAGGGTTCATACCAAGCCTTGGCTAAAACCAGGGCACCCCCCCCTCTTTCCCCAGCGTGACCGTTTCCCGTAAGGCGAAACGGCCACGCGCCTCCACCGAGTCGTTAGACTCACAGGAGGCAACACCCCTGAAGTTGGTCGCTAGGCCATCTTCCGGGGTTCCTAAAGCTGTCCCCCGAAAGGAGGACAGCAACAAAGGAGCTTCGACTCCTTCGCCCACGCCCCGAAGTGTGGCGAGTGGCTCGGAGATGGTGGTTCCTCGAAAAGAGGGCCCCCCGCCTCTGAAGCCGCAATGCCCGCCTAATGTTTCTAGGTGGAGGGTGGAAAAGATTCGCATGGCGAGCCTAACCTCCCCCAATAAGTCCTCGATGGCAACAGCGCTTTTTCCGGCTAACAGCGCCCGGGGTTCTGCCCCCGGGAAGCGTATGGCTATTGCCGTGAGGGTATTCTGTTCGAGGAGGGCCCCCGCTTCTCCTCCGAGCTAGGCCTGGAGGGCATATTCCTTCAATAGAATTGCTGTGGACTCCGGGCCAACTGGAAGGAGCTGCGGAGGCTCGTCTCGTCCCGTTCCCCGTTAGCTATCTTTTTGCAGGAGACCATGCTAGGCGCGTGTCCCTGCCTGCCCTCCCGGGGTATAAGGGTCTCGCGACTCCACCACCGCGGGATGGAGGGGTGGGGGATGCGCGGTTAACACCAGGCATGATGTCTCCGTTCTTCCTTTCTCTTAAGATACCTCCTTTCAGGAAGTGGCTGTGCAGCTGCACCTGGATAAGAGGTATACTATCAATTCTGTGTACATTCCACCGTCAGCTGACTTCGACGTGGGGGACTTCCCCTGCGTCGTGGCACGGTGTCCGAGGCCCTTTCTCTTGCTCTTGCTTGGAGATCTGAACGGCAGGCATCCTCTCTGGGGAGATTACTCCATAAATCCCAGGGGACATGTCCTTGCCGATCTGATCGAAGAGCTTGAGATGGGTGTCCTAAACGTGGATGAGTTTACGCATCACTGTCCGAGAACCGCTTCATTTTCTTGCCTTGACCTATCTTTGTGCTCTTCAGATGCACAGCCTGATTTTGATTGGGGAGTGGTCGATGACCTCCATGGTAGGGATCATTTTCCCATTCAAATATCATTTTCAGGGCAACTGCCACCTGAGAGCCCACCTCGGTGGTGCTTGGCGCGGGCGCGGTGGACTGCATTTCAGGAAATGACTGAATTCTCTATCTCAGTCGAGGAGTTTAGGTCGGTAGATGAGGCCGTTGAGTTCTTCTCCGGCAACCTCATCGCCGCGGGCCTGACTACTATTCCTAGAACGTCTGGCCGTTTTGCACGCTCACCTCTCCCATGGTGGTCGGCCCAGTGTGAGACGGCCCTCATGCTCTATAAGCGCTGCCCGAACGATTTCACTGTCGGTGAATTTCGTCGAGTCAGGGCTAGGTTCCGGTATATTTCGAAGCACGCCCGCCGCTCTTCTTGACGGGCATATGTGTCTTCACTTAACGGGAAGCCCCGTTTAGCAGAGGTGTGAAAGCGATTCAAAAGGATTCAGGGCAAGTTCTTGCAGGACCCCCCTCCCGTTCTCCAGGAGAATGGGACCGCAATCTCGGACCCCGCGTCCGTGGCGGAATCCTTAGCGACCGCTTTTTTCGCATTCTCTATCCGAGATGCTGCTCCGCCAGCATTCAATGCCCGTCGTGATGTCGCGGAAGGCCGCCAGCTGGACTTTACTTCCAGAGGCGGAGAACCCTTCAACGACAGGTTTACTGTGAGTGAGTTGCGCTCCGCTCTCGCTTCATGCGCGGACACCGCCCATGGTCAGGACGATGTCTCATACGCCATGCTTCGACACCTGGGTTAGCGAGGCATGGCCTTTCTGTTAGACTTGTTAAACAGGATCTGGGTGGAGGGTCTTCTCCCAGACTCCTCGAATCGCTACTGTGCTCGCCTTTCGCAAACCGGGGAGAGATCACTCTACTCCGACCGGTTTCCGCCCAATCTCTCTAACCTCTTGCGTGTGCAAGTTGATAGAGAAATTGGTAAATGTTAGATTAGCCTTTTTCCTGGACAGCGGAGGCCATCTGTTTTCTGCACAGTGCGGCTTGCGCAAGTTCCACTCCCCGTCGGATGCTCTGCTCCGACTGTAAAATGCCGTCTGCGAGGCTTTCCTTCGTAGACAGCACTACGCCACGGTGTTTTTCGATCTGGAGAAGGCCTATGATACCGCATGGCGATACGGTATCATGGAGACTCTCCACACGATGGGGGCAAGGGGACGCCTTCCAATGTTTATATCTGAATTTTTGCGAGATCGTCGATTCCGCGTACGGGTGGGCAGGAGCCTTCTTCGGCCCAAAGGAGCAGAAAGAGGGTGTCCCGCAGGGAAGTGTCCTCAGTGTCACACTCTTTGCCCTGAGCATCAACAGCATCAGCTCGGCGCTGCCGGAAAATGTTCTCGCTACGCTCTACGTGCACGACCTTTCGATCTCTTTTGGCGCGGCCCAGATGCTAACTCTGG
This sequence comes from Ceratothoa steindachneri, assembly GCA_963969495.1. Classification (NCBI taxonomy): domain Eukaryota; kingdom Metazoa; phylum Arthropoda; class Malacostraca; order Isopoda; family Cymothoidae; genus Ceratothoa; species Ceratothoa steindachneri. The sequence goes on from OZ018318.1 coordinate 110,754,626, forward strand.
AGCGTCGACTCCAACAGGCATTGAACCGCGTCTCTGGTTATGCCGAAGCGCACAGGTTTCGGTTTTCTTTGGCCAAGACTAAGGTGGTGCACTTCTGCCGCCATCCACGGCTTCACCCCGACCCAGATTTGTTTCTTAATGGGGTGCGCCTGGATGTGGTTGAATCGCACCGTTTCCTCGGTCTTGTATTCGACCGACGCCTCACCTGGGAGGCTCATATTCGCAGCCTCAGGGTCTCTTGTACCCGCGCTATGGACATTCTCCGTTCCGTGACGTTCATCATTTGGGGCGCTGATAGGGCTACTGCCCTACTTTTTTATTGATCCTTTGTTCGTTTGAAGCTCAACTACGGATGCGAGTTTTATGCATCCGCAGCCGAGCGTTTATTTCGGAAGGTGTACTCGATCCACCACACCGGCCTTCGCTTTGCGACCGGTGCCTTCCGCACCTTCCCCATTGAGAGCCTGTTAGTCAATGCTGGGGAGATGTCACTCGCTCTGCGCCTCGTGCAGTGCATCACTCGCCTGTACGCGCGAGCCCGGCGTCTCCCTCAGTCGCCAACAGCTCTCACTGCATCCGCAGCTGATCTCGATGGTGCCTATGCCGCCGAGAGACGCCAGTCATACCCTAAGCCCATTGGGTTTAGGGCCAGGAAACTCCTTCGAGAGCTAGATATAGCTCTCGGGCCGGTGGCGCCCCTGATTCTGCCCAGGACGCCACCCTGGAGGGTACCCCATTTGGTTATTTGTCGCCACGCCTCTGCTTGTACGGCGCCGGGAGTATTGCGTTCGACCTTTCTGGAGCACACCTCGTGTAACGCTGGAACTGTGCCAGTGTATACAGTTGGCTCCAAGTCCCAAGAGGGGGTTGGCTTCCACACTGTATTCCCTCTGTTTGAAGTCAGCGGGGCTCTGCCAGGCGCTGCGTCTGTCTTCTCGGCCGAGCTGGTGGCAATACACCACTCGGTACGGGAGATTACGCGACGTGTCCGGTTCGGAGACCGGATTGTGATCTTTAACGACTTACAAAGCGCCCTGACTGCTCTCGGGGCATTCGAATCTCCGCATCCCCTGGTTAGCGATATCCGTGACGCCACGGTTTTGGCGAGCCGTGCAGATGTCGAGATTATCTTCTGCTGGGTTCCTGGACATGTATGAATTGCGGGGAATGAGGGCGCCAAAGAGTCCGCGAGGACTCTGCGACCGGACCAGCGTTTCGCTCTTCCTCACACCGACTACATTGCAGGAATACGGGCAGCTCTTCGGACTGCTTGGCAAAGAAGATGGGAGACGGTCGAAGGGACCTTAAAGTTGTGTGCCATTGTGCCGCGACTGTTTCCATGGACCTATCCCCCAATGCCGCGATGGCTTCAGGTCGCTTTCTGTCATCTCCGAATCGGGCACACGTTGTGACGCATCGCTATCTGATGGAGCGCTCGCCTGCCCCCTATTGTGACGACTGCGTCGTCCCCCAGACTTCTGCTCATTCTTGTAGAATGTCCCAGTCTGGGTGATCTTTGCGCATTTTACCTGTCCTGGTACCGGGATGGGTGGGGTTGCTACCGCCTGTCCCTTGTGCTTGGCATGAGTTCGTGCACGTGGACTTGTTGACTTTTGGGAGGAGGCTGGGCTTCTCCCCTTTATTTAAGTATGTTCTATTTTTTGTTTTTCTTTCTAGGTTGCACGCTCCTGCACCGGGGTGAGGGGGACCTCTCCCTGATGCCGGATATTGCTTCCTAATTGTTAAGTTTTTCCAATATTTAACATTTTTATTTTTTCATAATTTTATTCTAAACTAGCAACTAGCCTAGTTCTAGGCTGTCATATTTCCGGCGACTTATGCCCAAGTGGGCAGTCGCCAGATAGGCTCTAAAAAAAAAAAAAAATTGATTAATTCATATTCATGTACGACAATTCCAATAGGAAATAACTCGCACGATTTCCAACAAAATTTACCCTATGTATCGTCCGATAATAATTATCCTCCTTGTTATATATTTCAACCAATCAAAACTCTTGTCTGACATATTTTAAACTGACCAATCAGCATCAACCTTCCTCACCCCCCAAAGTTCAGAGGGAAGGGGTGGTTCTGAATGGCGGCACCTGGCTCTGCCAGGCATGTATGCAGCCCCTGCAAGGGGTGATGAGCTATTGCTTCCCGTATAAAATTTAGGGTCACCATGCCGAATGATGAGAAAACTAAAAATCTCCCTTCTACATCGACGGAGACGCCCTGGGGCAGCTCCAAAGAAAAAATTGAGGTCCTTGCCCTGTGCTTGGGCAGGGGACCCTCCAAACTTCTCTAACCGGAGAGGAGGCTTGCTCCTCTCCTATGCTTACAGGTGTAGGGGACCCCCTCACCCCCTTCTCTGGAGGTGCTTTCAGGCACCTCACTTTTTCCAGCGGCAGTCTCCCCTTTTCTTTCCAAGGGGACTTCCAAGAAAGCCAGCAGGCAGCCCATAGCCGACCGCTCCCTAGTTAAGCGGCTTGGTAGGGCAAACCTCCTTAGGGGGGAGAGGGAAGCCAGGCCCCTTCAGTCGCTTCCCTCAAAGGACCTGCTGGCCAGAATATTGAACCTTGCCTAGGGTCAAGGCCTGTGCCTCCTCACACATTACTGGTGACGCTGCCAATGGGACCTGCGATGTCCTGGGTAGGGATGGCCAACTGGAGGCCCCCTCTTGAGATAGACATGGTCCTTGAGGCAACCCAGCCTCAGACGGTAGGGCCTTCCATGGGAAAAATCCGGGCTCGGCGCCAAGCACCAAACACGAATCCGCCTCTATGCAAGGTCCTCCTCAAACGGCTAGGGTTTCCGAGGCAGTACAAGGAGGGGAGGGATCTCCTCCGATCGGTGCCCCTACGACTGCTAGGACCTTCTCCATTTCTGAGAAGGACCTGGCTGAGGCTGGTCCATCTGGCCTGGGGGCTCCTGCCGGCAGAGGTGAGAAACTGGTTCATTCCCCGCCCTCCTCTCCAAAAAAAGAAAAAGACAAAGAAGACTCGGGGCTCCTCTCCATCCCCGGGGGCTGCGGCTACAGTAAGCGACCAAGCCAAGATCGGCACATCGGGCACCTCTACCCCCCCCCCCGGGTGCGGAGTCCCCGACTAAGACTAAAAGTACGCAGGGCGGAGCCTCGATAGCATCGGGGCCTCTCATTCAGAGGTTACCTGGTGTTTTTGAGCCTGCTGGCTTCAAATGCTTCCTCATTATTTGCTCCACTGATGGCAGCATGTTGGCCAAGGGCAACATGATCTATCCGAGGAGAGCATTAACTAGTGTAATTGGTAGAGAGCCGAAGGTGACCCGTTTCTCGGACGCGAGCCTTCTGGCGAATGCAGCGAATCCCGCCGAGGCATCCAAGATTAGTGCTCTTCGGACACTTCATGGCACCCCGGTGAGTGTGACGCCGCACTCTACCATGAACTTTGTGAGAGGAAAAGTTTATGTGAGGGAACTCGTTGACTACTCCATAGAGGACATCACCTTAGAGCTAGCTGACCATTGGGCGGTCAAGGTCGAACGTGTGATGAGAAAACGGGGAGGGGCCTCGAGACCCACCCCTACACTCTTCGTCACATTCGACTGTGACAAGCTCCCTGAGTCGGTGCAGGACGGTTGGTACTGCTACCGCGTAAAGGCATTCGTGCCCCTGCCGCGGCGGTGCTATACCTGTCACCGCTTCGGCCATACGAATGGTTCTTGTAGATGTGCAAAGTCGGGGTCAACGAAGTCTATGTAAATTGCTCCAAGGTCGCACACGATAAGTCTAAATCGTGTGTGGCCAAGTGTGTCAATTGCGGAGAGCCACACCCCGCTTCTTCGAAGCAATGTGGTGCATATCTCCTTGAGAAAGAAATCCTGGCCGTTCAGGCCCAAGATCGACTCTCATTCAGTGAGGCTAAGGACTTGGTCCTGGCGCACCCGGCTCTGCCTGGGACGTCTTATGCCTCAATAGTTAGAAAGGCATGCTCTGCTTGTGGCCCATCCAAGCCAATGAGCACGGTTGTTTCCGCTCCCATTCGGAGCCCTTCTGCGGGTTTACTCAACCCCCGCACTCCCCTGGTAAAGCTGGTGGCAAAAAGGGTTCACACCCAGCCCCGGTTAAAACCAGGGCTTCCCCCTTCCCTTCCCCCAGCGTGACAGTTTCCTGTAAGGCTATTTCCGTGAGGCGAAACGGCCACACGCCTCCACCGAGTTGTTAGACTCACAGGAGGCAACACCTCTGAAGTTGGTCGCCAGGCCATCTTCCGGGGTTCCTAAAGCTGTCCCCTGAAAGGAGGACAGCAACAAAGGATTTTCGGCTCCTTCGCCCACGCCTAGTGGTGGGCTGAGTGGCTTGGAGATGGTGGTTACTCGAAAAGAGGGGCCCCCGCCTCCGAAGCCGTAACGCCCGCCTAAGGTTTCGAGGTGGAGGGAGGAAAAGACTCGCATGGCGAGCCCAACCTCACCCAATAAGAATTCGAAGGTGACAGCGCTTTGTCCGGCCAACAGTGCCCGGGGTTCTGCCCCCGGGAAGCGTACGGCTATTTCCGTGAGGGTCTTCTGTTCGAAGAGGACCCCCGCGTCTCCACCGAGCTAGGCCTAGAGGGCATATTCCTTCGATGGAATTGCCGTGGACCCCGGGCCAACTGGGAGGAGCTGCGGAGGCTCGTCTCGTCCCGTTCCCCGTTAGCTATTTTTCTGCAGGACACCATGCTAGACGCGTGCCCTCTACCCGCCCTCCCGGGTTATAAGGGTCTTACGACCCCACCACCACGAGATGGCTGGGCTAGTGGATGCGCGGTTTACACCCGGCATGATGTCTCCGTTCTTCCTTTCACTTTAGATACTTCCTTTCAGGCAGTGGCTGTGCAGCTTCACCTGGATAGGAGGTATACTATCATTTCTGTGTACATTCCACCGTCAGCTGAGTTCGACGCGGGGAACTTCCGCCGCGTCGTGGCACGGTTGCCGAGGCCCTTTCTCTTGCTTGGAGATCTGAACGGCAGGCATCCTCTCTGAGGAGATTACTCAATAATTCCTGGGGACAAGTCCTCGACGATCTGATCGAAGAGCTTGAGATAGGTGTCCTAAATGTGGATGAGTTTACGCATCACTGTCCGAGAACCGCTTCATTTTCTTGCCTTGATCTATCTTTGTGCTCTTCAGATGCACAGCCTGATTTTGGTGGAGGGTGGTCGATGACCTCCATGGTAGTGATCACTTTCCCATTCAAATATCATTTTCAGGGCAACTGCCGCCTGAGAGCCCACCTCGGCGGTGCTTGGCGAGGGTGCGGTGGCCTGCATTTCAGGAAATGATTGAATTCTCTATCTCAGTCGAGGAGTTTAGGTCGGTAGATGAGGCCGTTGAGTTCTCCGGCAACCTCATCGCCGCAGGCCTCACTACTATTCCCAGAACGTCTGGCTGTTCTGCACGCCGACCACTCCCATGGTGGTCAGCCGAGTGTGAGACTGCACTCAAACAGAAGCGTTATACCTAGATGCGCTATAAGCGCCGCCCGAACGATTTCACTGTCGGTGAACTTCGTCGGGCTAGGTTCCGGTATATTTCGAAGCACGCCCGCCGCTCTTCTTGGCGGCCATACGTGTCTTAACTTTACGGGAAGACCCCTCTGGCTGAGGTGTGGAGATGAATCAAAAGGTTTCGGGGCAAGTTCTCGCAGGACCCCCCTCCCGTTCTCCAGGAGAATGGGACCGCAATCTCGGACTCCGCATTCGTGGCGGAATCCTTCGCGACCGCTTTCTCCTCATTCTCTAGCCAGGATGCTGCTCCGCCAGCATTCAATGCACGTCGTGATGTCGCGGAGGCCTCCGCCTGGGCTTTACCTCCAGAGGCGGAGAACCCTTCAACGACAGTTTACTTTGAGTGAGTTGCGCTCCGCTCTTGCTTCGTGCGCGGACACCCCCCATGGTCCGGACGATGTCCCATACGCCATGCTTCGACACCTGGGTGAGCGAGGCATGGCCTTTCTGTTCCCCTATTGTTCAACAGGATCTGGGTGGAAGGTCTTCTCCCAGACTCCTGGCGAATCGCTACTGTGCTCGCCTTTCGCAAGCCGGGGAGAGATCACTCTACTCCGACCGGTTTCCGCCCAATCTCTCTAACCTCTTGCGTGTGCAAGTTGATGGAGAAATTGGTAAATGTTAGATTAGCCTTTTTCCTGGACAGCGGAGGCCATCTGTCTTCTGCACAGTGTGGTTCCGCAAGTTCCCCTCTACGTCGGATGCTCTGTTCCGACTGGAAAATGCCGTCTTGGATGCGTTCCTTCGTAGACAGCACTACGCCACGGTGTTTTTCGATCTGGAGAAGGCCTATGATACCGCATGGCGATACAGTATCATGGAGACTCTCCACACAATGGGGGCGAGGGGACGCCTCCCAATGTTTATATAAATTTTTGCGAGATCGTCGATTCTGCGTACGGGTGGGGGGAGCCCTCTCCGGCCCAAAGGAGCAGGAAGAGTGTGTCCCGCAGGAAAGTGTCCTCAGTGTCACACTCTTTGCCCTGAGCATCAACGGCATCACCTCGGTGCTGCGGGAAGATGTTCTCGCTACGCTCTACGTGGACGACCTTTCGATCTCTTTTGGCCGGGCCAAGATGTCAACTCTGGAGCGTCGACTTCAACAGGCATTGAATCGCGTCTCTCGCTATGCCGAAGCGCACAAGTTTCGGTTTTCCTTGGCCAAGACTAAGGTGGTGCACTTCCGCCTCCATCCACGGCTCCACCCCGACCCAGACTTGTTTCTTAATGGGGTATGCCTGGAAGTGGTTGAATCGCACCGTTTCCTTAGTCTTGTATTTGACCGACGCCTCACCTGGGAAGCTCATATTCACAACCTTAGGGTCTGTTGTACCCGAGCCATGGATATTCTCCGTTCCGTGGCCTTCAGCGCTTTGAGCGCTGATAGGGCTTCTGCCTTACTTTTTTATCGACCCTTTGTTCGTTCGAAGCTCGACTACGGATGACAGTTTTATGCATCCGCAGCCGAGCGTTTATTGCGGAAGGTGGACTCGATCCACCACACCGGCCTTCGCCTTGCGACCGGTGCATTCCGCACGTCCCCTATTGAGAGCCTGTTGGTCGATTCTGGGGAGATGCCACTCGCCTGTATGTGTGAGCCCGGTGCCTCCCTCTGTCGCCAACAGCTCTCACTGCATCCGCAGCTGATCTCGACGGTGCCTATGGCGCCGAGAGACGCTAGTCATACCCTAAGCCCTTCGGGTTTAGGGCTAGGAAACTCTTTCAAGAGCTAGGTATAGCTCTCGGGCGGGTGTCGCCTCTGGTTCTGCCTAGGACGCCACCCTGGAGTGTACCACATTTGGCTATTTGTCGCCACGCTTCTGCTCCCAAAGCTTGTACAGCGCCGGGAGTATTGCGTTTGACCTTTTTGGAGCACACCTCTTGTCATGCTGGAACCGTGCCAGTGTATACGGATGGCTCCAAGTCCCAAGAGGGGGTCGGCTTCCATGCCGTATCCCCTCTGTTTAAAGTCAGCGGGGCTCTGTCAGGCGCTGTGTCTCTCTTCACGGCCTAGCTGGTGGCAATACACTACTCGCGACGTGCCGGTTCGGAGACCGGATTGTCATCTATAGGGACTCACAAAGCGCCCTGAGTGCTATCGGGGCATTGGAATCTCCGCATCCCCTGGTTTGAGATATCCGTGACGCCACGGTTTTGGCGAGCCGGGCGGATGTCGAGATTATCTTCTGCTGGGTTCCTGGACATATAGGAATTGCGGGGAATCAGGGCGCCAAAGATTCCGCGAGGACTCTGCGACCGGACCAGCGTTTCGCTCTTCCTCACACCGACTACATGGCAGGAATACGGGCAACTCTTTGGACTGCTTGGCAAAGAAGATGGGAGACGGTCGAAGGGAATTTAAAGTTCCGTGCCATAGCGCCGCCACTGTTCCCATAGACCTATCTCCCAATGCCGCGATGGCTTCAGGTCGCTTTCTGTCGTCTCCGAATCCGACATACTTGTGTGACGCATCGCTATTTGATGGAGCGCTAGCCCGCATCGTCCCCCAGACTGTTCCGCACATTCTTGTCTAATGTCCCAGTCTGGGTGTTCTTCACACATGTTACCTGTCCGGGGGCCTGGATGGGTGGGGTTGCTACCGCCTGTCTTTTGTACTCGGGACGAGTGCATGCACATTGACTGGTGGACTTGTTGACTTTTGGGGTTGAGGCAGGCCTTCTCTCTATTGTTTAACCAGTTTTTTTGTTTTGTTTTGTTTTATTTTTTTCCCTTATAGGTTGCACGCTCCTGCGCCGCGGGGACCTCCCCCCGATGCAGGAGCTTCTTACTGCTTGTTTCCTTTTTCCTTTTTAAAAATTTTTGGTGTTGTTTGGGTTGTTTTTTGTTTTGTTTCTTTGTGTTATTGCATTAGATTTTAAAGTACCCTAGTACTAGGCAGTTTATAATATGGCGACTAATGCCTAAGTAAGAAATCGCCAGATGAGTTCTTAAAAAAAAAATCTCATAGCAAAACTAGTTATTGGCATTTCTTAGATGTTGTACTTAGAGATGCCTTCATCACATAAAGGATTAAATGATATTTACTACATGAATTTGTAATTTATGCAACAAACTCCCTACACCGATCTCTACTGGATTATAACTGAAGGAAACATGGGCTGCAGCAGTTTGACTGCACGGCAGAATTGAATATTGCCACATAACACTCACTCATTATTGCTAGATATCACTAGAAACCTGCTAAAGGGAGCAAACTGACTACTTAAATAGTAATACTGTATAAATAATAGGAAATAAATCATCTGTCAATAAATAAATTCAGTTTATTTGACCTTTATATATAAAAAGACCAAAAAATTGCCAAAATTCATAATTTTTCCAGTACTGTAAATGCAATTGGCTTCTCTGTATAATAACCCCATGAATGCATTTAAGGAATTTGGTTATCAATAAGAATTGAATTGTATTAAACATAACCAAATGTGTGAAGAAAGGCCATTGTTGTTTATTCACTCTACTTTTATAGTCATGGACTTTTACATGGTTGGGATGACTCAAAAAAGTATTGAGGAAATTGCTTTTATAAAACACATAGGCTATATTTAGTCTGTTTTGTACTGTGTGCCTACAATTAAATCTAATGAATTCACCCATCTTGCCCTGGAATACCTGAACATGCCTCTAATATTCATAGATTCCTGAACTATCATTTATGTTCTCTTCCATTACTTTCTCCACTCTGATTGACAAAGTCCAACTGCTCTTGTATAAGATTTTGAGCTGATCCTACATTTGGGTCCTTGGCAATGAAAGCAGCTGACCAAGCTGCTCAGTCAACCCCCACCCCCCAATAAACCCACTCTTCCTTACATTCACTGTTTTTCTATATGTAAAGAATATCTTTAATTCTAGCTGTCTAGCATTCCCCCCCCCACCTTAACTACCGAGCCTCATCTTTCCACTGCTCCCACCATAAAAAAAGTGGTAGTGGCCCCACTTCCACCCATCTCATACCCAGCTAATTCACAGTAACTTTATGTCCTATGATCTCCTTCACATGTCTAACCCCTGTTATACTGTACTCACTGTGTCACACATGCTTGTTGACTGCCACCTGTATTACAGTTCCCTTCACTGTTTGACCGTCCCCTGTATTCAACTTCCCCTCACTGCTTGACTGTCCCCAGTATTCCATTTTCATCATTACTGGACTTTTCCTTGTATTCATTCCATTTCCCATTACTCCTAGACTATCCCTGTATTCCATTTCCCCTCACTGCTTGATTTTCCCTTGTATTCCACTTACCCTCAAGGTTTTGTCTCAGATGTTTATGTTATGAATAGGTAAGTTTTGAACTGTGTCTGGTTCCTGGTGGCAGTAGGAGTAGCTGTATGTGCCACTCAAGTTGGTGCAGTATTTGTATGTTTAGTTTGGACCAGTAACCGTACTAGATCCTTGCCAGTGTGGCCCATTTGTGGTGTGGAAAGGATCATTTCCAGGCCTATAAGCATGCTAACCACCAAGCCCAGTTGGAACTATTGTGCAGTTTCTACTTCTCACAGCTGCCACCCTAGTAAAGCTGGTAGCAACACTGGCTCACACCCTGCCCTGGTGAGGACTGCAAGGCTCCTTCGCAAAAAGCGAAGTGGTACATGCCTACACTGAGTCATTAGACTCAGCTGAGCTGGATGTGGTTGACTTATGCAGCATCATGGCATGGTTGCTGAGGTGACTGTTCCCATGGACTTATCACCCAATGCCACAATGGCTTCAGGTTGCTTTCTGTCATCTTTGAATTGGGCAAACTCACTGGATGCACCACCATTTAATGGAGCACTCACCTGCGACTACTGCGTTGTCCCCCTGATTGTTTAGCACATTCTTGTCGCTAGCGTTTGTCCCGTGTACTTGGAATGGATTCATGTACACAAATTTGTGGACTATCTGACCTTTTGGAAGAGGCTGGCCTCCTCCATTTTATTTGAGTCTTTGTTGTAGGTTGCATGTTCCTGCACTGGGGAAGGCAGGCCTCTCCCCGATACCAGAGCATGCTTCCTTCTTCTTCTTGCTTTATTGCTTATTTTGTTTTGTTGCCATTTCTTGCCTTTGTTTTTTATATCTTTATTTGTTTTTTGTTTGGTTTTATAATCTAGCTTAGTATTAGGCTGTAGCATGATTACATTGACTTTTGGCTGAGTAAGCCATCATCAAATGGGCTCCTAAAAAAAGAAGGTTGCTGATGCCCTTTCTCCCTCACAATGACTTGAATAGTGGGCACCTCCTGGGAGTACAACATGATCAATTCCAGGGGCTAGGTCCTTGCCAACCTGATCGAAGAGCTAGAGATATGTGTCTTAAATGAGGAGTTTACACATTATTGCCCCACAACAACTTCATTTTCCTATGTGCTCTCCGGATCTGCAGCCTGATCTTGGATGGGAATGTGTCAATGACCTTCATGATAGTGATCACTTTCCCATTCAACTATCATTTTCTGGGCTTGGGGTGCCTGATAACCCGCCCCGCCCCATTGGTGCTTAGAGTGAGATCTTCAATTCTGTGTGGTGGAAGGAAGCGCTCTCCTGTCAAATAAAACAGAAAGAAGGTGTTCTGCAGGTAAGTGTCCTCGGTGTCACTCTTCGTCTTGACCATTAATGGTAATACTTTGGTGCTGTTGGAAGATGTTTCTGCTATGCTTTACATAGACAACTTTCAACCTCTTTTCGAGCATCAACTCCAACAGGATTGAACTACATCTCTCGCTTTACCAAAGCATACAGTTTGTTTTCTTTGGCCAAGAGTAAGGTGGTACACTTCTGCCACCATTCACAACTTCATCCCAACCCGGACTTGTTCCTAAATAGGGCTCACCTGGATGTGGTAGAGTTGCACTGTTTCCTTGGTCTCGATTTTGATTGATGCCTCACCTAGAAGGTGCACATTCACAGCCTTAGTCTCTTGTACCCACAGTAAGGACATTCTTTGTTCTGCTACATTCAGCTCTTGGGGTGTGGATAGGGCTACTGCTCTCCTGCTGCCGGTCAAAGAAATTCTTCATATTTCCTCCATATCAGCCAAGAATACATCACACTGCATATTATAAGTCATTCCAGTAATTTTATTGTTTTTCTTAAAATTTTGATGCCTCTGAACCAAAGCTTTTAGTTTAGTTAAAGCTTGAACAGAAGCTGTTGCCAGATTGGAGTTGGTTCAAGCCTAGAAGGCTAATACAGTCAATATTACATGTAACCTTGATACTGTTGGAATCTTTCTTATTTTGGTTGGAGTGATGGTAGAAGAAAAGGAGCAACATGTCCATATTACTTGGTAATTGAGATTTCATGCATAATAAAACTCCATGAGGATAGCATGCCAGTTGAAGAAAATAGGTCACCCTCAAGAAAACACTCCCTTGGAAGATTGTACAATAATTGACTATGGAAAGTTTTAACCCCTCCAATTTGTGTAAGAGGCATGGCGCCCTTGTGATCCATGCCAAGAGGACAAACAAGATGATTTCAGCAGAAGGATGGTGGAAAATGTCAGAAAGGAGCTAGAAGATTCAGGAATTGACTATGAGGCGACAGCAGAGAGGAAACCCCATGGTTGATGATCCAACACCATCAGAAGACCAGAATTCGTTCCTGAAATCCATAAGATCATCAATAATGATTCCAGAAAGTCACTGAGTGCCATTGTAAGGGAGAAAGGTCTGGATGAAAAGTTCATCAGGCTGGTGGTGCTTAAGCACATTCACTACTTTTCGTACAAGATGAGAAAGGTGCAATTTCTGTCCAAAGTGATGCAAGAAAAGTGACTAAAGCACACCAAGAAGCTGATCAACAAGTTGAAACAACTGTTTGAGCCAAACATGCTGTGGTTCTTATCTGCCTGAAAAATTTCTATCAGACCAGAAGATCAACTCCCAGCACAAGTGGCTTGCTGTTGCACCCAAGGATATAACCAGTCATACATATGAAATTTTCAGCAACAATCATGTTCTTTGGTGCCATCAGCAGTGAAGGTGATGTGATGCCACCCCACTTTTCTGAGGGCCTCAAACTGATCACAGATGGAGCTTAGCCTCTCTTCCTTCCTTCAGATAGCCTGTATTCCTATCCTACCTCGTCGCTTTTCATACAACCTCTCCCACAACTTTCTCTGGTCAGCCTCTAATTTCACAGGGTAGAAGCTGACCTTCTTCTCAGCCAATCGTCCCGGATCGGGGCTGAGGGGGGAGGGGACAATGTCCCCTAACCCCTGAGCTCCGGTCTGGGGTGGTTGGCTTTTAACAACCTGCTTCATCCCCACCCATACCTTCCTCACATCCCTTTTCCTCTCGTCTTCAAAATCTATCCGTTTTACGCCGTGTTCAAGGTGGAGCCGCCATGCCGAAGGACTGCCAGGCCACCAGGCGGGAGGGGTGGTCCCAAATGGCGGCGCCTGGCTCTGCCGGGCCTGTAAGCACCTCTTGCAGTGCGGGCTACTGCAAGAGGTGGTGAGCGATTGCGTCCCGTAAAACAAAGAGGGTCACCATGCCCAATGATGAAAAAAAAAAACATCTCCCCTTAATTCCCCCTATAACAACAACGGAGCCGCCCTCGTGCAGCTCCACAGAAAAGATGGAGGTCCCCCCCCCTGTGCTTGCGCAGGGGACCCTCCATACCTCTTTAACCGGAGAGGAGGCTTACTCCTCTCCTACGCCTACGGGTGTAGGGGACTCCCCCTCACCCCCTTCTCTGGAGGTGCTTTCGGGCACCTCCCTATCTCCAGCGGCAGTCCCTCCTATGCTTTCTAAGGGGACTGCCAAGAAAGCCAGCAGGCCACCCTTAGCCAGCCGCTCCACATCAAAGCGGCTCGGTAGGGCAAACCCCCTTAGGGGGGAGAGGGAAGCCAGGCCCCTTCGGTCGCTTCCCTCAAAAGACCTGCTGGCAAAAATATTAAACCTTGCCGGGGTCAAGGCCTGTGCCTCCCCACTAAAGACTTATGACGCTGCCAAGGGGACCTGCGATGTCCTGGGAGGGGATGGCCAATTGGAGGCCCCTCCTGTGATAGACATGGTCCTTGAGGAAAACCAGCCTCAGAAGGTAGGGCCTTCCATGGGGGGGAATCCGGGCTTGGCGCCAAGCACCGAACCCGAATCCGCCCCTATGCAAGGTCCTCATCAAACGGCTGTGGATTCTCAGGCAGGACAAGGAGGGGAGGGATCTCCTCCGGATGAATCCCCTGCGCCCACCGGGACCTTCTCCATTTCAGAGAAGGACCTGGCTGAGGCCGGTCCATCTGGCCTGGGGGCTTCTACCGGCGGGGGTGAAAAGCGGGTTCATTCCCCGCCCTCCTCTCCTAAAAAGAAGAAAAAGACAAGAAAGACAAAAAAGACTCGGGGCTCCTCTCCATCCGCGGGGGCTGCGGGGACGGATGGGTCTGCTGCCACTTTGGTAGGCGACCAAGCCAAGATCGGCACATCCGGCCCCTCTACCCCCTCGTGTGCGGAGCCCCTGACTAAGACCAAGAGTGCACAGGGCGGAGCCTCGATGACATCGGGGCCCCTCATTCAGAGGTTACCTGGCGTTTTCGAGCCCGCTGGCTTCAAACGCTTCCTCGTTATTCGCTCCACTGATGGCACCATGTTGTCCAAGGGCAACATGATCCATCAGAGGAGAGGATTAGCTAGTGCAATTGGTAGAGAGCCGAAGGTAACCCGTTTCTCGGACGGGAGCCTTCTGGCGAATCCCGCCGAGGCGGCCAAGATAAGTGCTCTTCGGACACTTCATGGCACCCCGGTGAGTGTGACGCCGCACTCTACCATGAACTTTGTAAAAGGAGTAGTTTATGCGAGGGAACTCGTTGACTACTCCATAGAAGACATCACCCTAGAGCTGGCCGACCATGGGGCGGTCAAGGTCGAACGTGTGATGAGAAAACAGGGAGGGGCCTCGAGACCCACCCCTACACTCTTCGTCACGTTCGACTGTGACAAGCTCCCTGAGTCGGTGCGTGCCGGTTGGTACCGCTACCGCGTGAAGGCATTCGTGCCACTGCCGCGGCGGTGCTATTACTGTCACCGCTTCGGCCACACGAATCGATCATGTAGACGTGCAAAATCGGGGTCACCCGAAGTCTGTGTAAATTGCTCCAAGGTCGCACACGATAAGTCCAAATCGTGTGTGGCCAAGTGTGTCAATTGCGGAGAGCCGCACCCTGCTTCTTCGAAGCAATGTGGTGCATATTTCCTTGAGAAAGAAATCCTGGCCATTCAGGCCCAGGATCGACTCTCATTCCGCGAGGCTAAGGACTTGGTCCTGGCGCGCCCGGCTCTGCCTGGGACGTCATATGCCTCAATAGTTAGAAAAGCACCCTCTGCTCCTGGCCCATCCAGGCCAACGAGCACGGTTGTTTCCGCGCCCATTCGGAGCCCTTCTGCGGGCTCTACTACACCCGGGCGCTCCCCTGGTAGAGCTGGCGGCAAAAAGGGTTCACACCCAGCCCCGGCTAATACCAGGGCTCCCCCCTCTTCCCCCAGCGTGACCGTTTCCCGTAAGGCGAAACGGCCACGCGCCTCCACAGAGTCGTTAGACTCACAGGAGGCAACACCCCTGAAGATGGTCGCTAGGCCATCTTCCGGGGTTCCTAAAGCTGTTCCCCGAAAGGAGGACAGCAACAAAGGAGCTTCGGCCCCTTCGCCCACGCCCCGAGGTGGAGCGAGTGGCTCGGAGACGGTGGTTCCTCGAAAAGAGGGCCCCCCGCCTCCCGAGCCGCAACGCCCGCCTAAGGTTTCGAGGCGGAGGGAGGAAAAGACTCGCATGGCGAGCCCAACCTCCCCCAATAAGTCCTCGAAGGCGACAGCGCCTTCAGCGCTTTGTCCGGCCAACAGCGCCCGGGGTTCTGCCCCCGGGAAGCGTACGGCCATTCCCGTGAGGGTCTTCAATTCGAGGAGGGCCCCCGCGTCTCCTCCGAGCTAGGCCTGGAGGGCATATTCCTTCAATGGAATTGCCGTGGACTCCGGGCCAACTGGGAGGAGCTGCGGAGGCTCGTCTCGTCCCGTTCCCCGTTAGCTATTTTTTTGCAGGAGACCATGCTAGGCGCGTGCCCGCTGCCTGCCCTCCCGGGGTATAAGGGTCTTGCGACCCCACCACCGCGGGATGGCCGGGCTGCGGGATGCGCGGTTTACACCCGGCATGATGTCTCCGTTCTTCCTTTCTCTTTACATACCTCCTTTCAGGCAGTGGCTGTGCAGCTGCACCTGGATAGGAGGTATACTATCATTTCTGCGTACATTCCACCGTCAGCTGACTTCGACGCGGGGGACTTCCGCCGCGTCGTGGCACGGTTGCCGAGGCCCTATCTCTTGCTTGGAGATCTGAACGGCAGGCATCCTCTCTGGGGAGATTACTCCATAAATCCCAGGGGACAAGTCCTTGCCGATCTGATCGAAGAGCTTGAGATGGGTGTCCTAAACGTGGATGAGTTTACGCATCACTGTCCGAGAACCGCTTCATTTTCTTGCCTTGACCTATCTTTGTGCTCTTCAGATGCACAGCCTGATTTTGATTGGGGGGTGGTCGATGACCTCCATGGTAGTGATCACTTTCCCATTCAAATATCATTTTCAGGGCAACTGCCGCCTGAGAGACCACCTCGGTGGTGCTTGGCGCGGGCGCGGTGGCCTGCATTTCAGGAAATGACTGAATTCTCTATCTCAGTCGAGGAGTTTAGGTCGGTAGATGAGGCCGTTGAGTTCTTCTCCGGCAACCTCATCGCCGTAGGCCTGACTACTATTCCTAGGACGTCTGGCCGTTTTGCACGCCGACCACTCCCATGGTGGTCGGCCGAGTGTGAGACGGCCCTCAAACAGAAGCGTTATGCCTACATGCGCTATAAGCGCCGCCCGAACGATTTCACTGTCGCTGAATTTCGTCGGGCTAGGGCTAGGTTCCGGTATATTTCGAAGCACGCCCGCCGCTCTTCTTGGCGGGCATACGTGTCTTCACTTAACGGGAAGACCCCTTTAGCTGAGGTGTGGAAGCGAGTCAAAAGGATTCGGGGCAAGTTCTCGCAGGACCCCCCTCCCGTTCTCCAGGAGAATGGGACCGCAATCTCGGACCCCGCGTCCGTGGCGGAATCCTTAGCGACCGCTTTTTCCGCATTCTCTAGCCGTGATGCTGCTCCGCCAGCATTCAATGCACGTCGTGATGTCGCGGAAGGCCGCCGGCTGGACTTTACCTCCAGAGGCGGAGAACCCTTCAACGACAAGTTTACTGTGAGTGAGTTGCGTTCCGCTCTCGCTTCGTGCGCGGACACCGCCCATGGTCCGGACGATGTCCCGTACGCCATGCTTCGACACCTGGGTGAGCGAGGCATGGCCTTTCTGTTCCCCTATTGTTCAACAGGATCTGGGTGGAAGGTCTTCTCCTAGACTCCTGGCGAATCGCTACTATGCTCGCCTTTCGCAAGCCGGGGAGAGATCACTCTACTCCGACCGGTTTCCGCCCAATGTCTCTAACCTCTTGCGTGTGCAAGTTGATGGAGAAATTGGTAAATGTTAGATTAGCCTATTTCCTGGACAGCGGAGGCCATCTGTCTTCTGCACAGTGCGGCTTCCGTAAGTTCCACTCCACGTCGGATGCTCTGCTCCGACTGGAAAGTGCCGTCTGCGAGGCTTTCCTTCGTAGACAGCACTACGCCACGGTGTTTTTTGATCTGGAGAAGGCCTATGATACCGCATGGCGATACGGTATCATGGAGACTCTCCACACGATGGGGGCGAGAGGACGCCTCCCAATTTTTATATCTGAATTTTTGCGAGATCGTCGATTCCGCGTACGGGTGGGGGGAGCCCTCTCCGGCCCAAAGGAGCAGGAAGAGGGTGTCCCGCAGGGAAGTGTCCTCAGTGTCACACTCTTTGCCCTGAGCATCAACGGCATCACCTCGGTGCTGCCGGAAGATGTTCTCGCTACGCTCTACGTGGACGACCTTTCGATCTCTTTTGGCGCGGCCC
Organism: Ceratothoa steindachneri; assembly: GCA_963969495.1. Taxonomy (NCBI): domain Eukaryota; kingdom Metazoa; phylum Arthropoda; class Malacostraca; order Isopoda; family Cymothoidae; genus Ceratothoa; species Ceratothoa steindachneri. The sequence goes on from OZ018318.1 coordinate 110,772,114, forward strand.
AGATGCCAACTCTGGAGCGTCGACTCCAACAGGCATTGAACCGCGTCTCTCACTATGCCGAAGCGCACAGGTTTCGGTTTTCTTTGGCCAAGACTAAGGTGGTGCACTTCTGCCGCCATCCACGGCTTCACCCCGACCCAGATTTGTTTCTTAATGGGGTGCGCCTGGATGTGGTTGAGTCGCACCGTTTCCTTGGTCTTGTATTCGACCGACGCCTCACCTGGGAGGCTCATATTCGCAGCCTTAGGGTCTCTTGTACCCGCGCCATGGACATTCTCCGTTCCGTGACGTTCAGCGCTTGGGGCGCTGATAGGGCTACCGCCTTACTTTTTTATCGATCCTTTGTTCGCTCGAAGCTCGACTACGGATGCGAGTTTTATGCATCCGCAGCCGAGCGTTTATTGCGGAAGGTGGATTCGATCCACCACACCGGCCTTCGCCTTGCGACCGGTGCCTTCCGCACTTCCCCCATTGAGAGCCTGTTGGTCGATGCTGGGGAGATGCCACTCGCTCTGCGCCGCGTGCAGTGCATCACTCGCCTGTACGCGCGAGCCCGGCGCCTCCCTCAGTCGCCAACAGCTCTCACTGCATCCGCAGCTGATCTCGATGGTGCCTATGCCGCCGAGAGACGCCAGTCATACCCTAAGCCCTTTGGGTTTAGGGCCAGGAAACTCCTTCGAGAAGTAGATATAGCTCTCGGGCCGGTGGCGCCCCTGGTTCTGCCCAGGACGCCACCCTGGAGGGTACCACATTTGGCTATTTGTCGCCACGCCTCTGCTCCCAAAGCTTGTACTGCGCCGGGAGTATTGCGTTCGACCTTTTTGGAGCACACATCGTGTCACGCTGGTACCGTGCCAGTGTATACGGATGGCTCCAAGTCCCAAGAGGGGGTCGGCTTCCACGCCGTATCCCCTCTGTTTGAAGTCAGCGGGGCTCTACCAGGCGCTGCGTCTGTCTTCACGGCCGAGCTGGTGGCAATACACCACTCGGTACGGGAGATTACGCGACGTGCCCGGTTCGGAGACCGGATTGTGATCTATAGCGACTCACAAAGCGCCCTGAGTGCTCTCGGGGCATTGGAATCTCCGCATCCCCTGGTTCGCGATATCCGTGACGCCACGGTTTTGGCGAGCCGGGCAGATGTCGAGATTATCTTCTGCTGGGTTCCTGGACATGTAGGAATTGCGGGGAATGAGCGCGCCGATGAGGGCGCCAAAGAGTCCGCGAGGACTCTGCGACCGGACCAGCGTTTCGCTCTTCCTCACACCGACTACATGGCAGGAATACGGGCAGCTCTTCGGACTGCTTGGCAAAGAAGATGGGAGACGGTCGAAGGGAACTTAAAGTTGCGTGCCATTGCGCCGCGACTGTTCCCATGGACCTATCCCCCAATGCCGCGGCGGCTTCAGGTTGCTTTCTGTCGTCTCCGAATCGGACACACTCGTGTGACGCATCGCTATCTGATGGAGCGCTCGCCTGCGCCCTATTGCAACGACTGCGTCGTCCCCCAGACTGTTCGGCACATTCTTGTCGAATGTCCCAGTCTGGGTGATCTTCGCGCACGACACCTGTCCCAGTACCGGGATGGGCGGGGTCGCTACCGCCTGTCCCTTGTTCTCGGGATGAGTGCGTGTACTTTGACTGGTGGACTTATTGACTTTTTGGGGGAGGCCGGCCTTCTCCCTTTTATTTAACGCGATTTAATTGTTGTTGTTTTTGTAATTGTTTTGTTATTGCTTTGTTATTGTTATTGTTATTCCTTTTTATTGTTTTCTGTTTAATTTTTTAAAGTAGCCTAAATTAGGCTGTTTGTTTACGGCAACTTATGCCTTAGTCGGCAGTCGCCAGATAGCCCCTTAACTAAAAAAAAAAAAAAATGATCACAGATGGCTACATCCATGTTCCAAGTGAGGTGGTGAAGCCTTGGATCAACTGGGTAGCTGCAGGGAGGCCTTAGATGTGGCAACAAGACTCTGCACCCTGCCACCCCAGCCAGAAAACCCAGGGCTGGCTGTCAGAGAATTTCTTATTCACACATCACCTGACATTTCGTCTCCCAACTTGTCTTGGCTTTTTTGTGTGAAATGAGAGACCAATAAATCCATCTGCAACACAAGGACCAAGATTACTAGGCCTTAGGGGCTTTAAGCGCCTTAAACAGGAGATAGTGATGAAAGCCTGTGGTTAGTTTGACATTGCCTGGATGGTGTCATTGAGGCCACAGGTGGGTTCATCAAGTGAGATTGACAGAACCTGTCATGAAGACAAACTGAGTTAAATTTGACAAATATATCTCAAAAAATAGAAAGTTTTATGTGCAGCTGCATATATCTTCTACACAATTTCACTTCCTCTATCTTTACTTTCTTTACAGAGTCGTTAAAAACTTTCTAGCTAAAGACTCATTGGTTTTCCATTTTTAGTTTTAAGTTATAATAATGCATAACAGAACAAGCCCTCCAGTCTATGGGGTTCAAATCCTCCTAAATACCATTCCACCAAACATCATTGAAGTGGAAACATCTCTTATATCACACACCAGTCCCCATCACAAATTAAACACCTCTACCCTCTGCAATCAGGAACCAGGCACAGCTTAATACATATTCAAAACATATCAACTCTAGCACAACTTAGACAAAACCTATAGATATATGGAGTTGTAGATGTTTGGAAGAACCCCACCTACTCAGTAAAGTTCATAAAGGTAACAGTTCTAGCTAGATGCAGAGCCTTAGGTTAGGGGCAATGCAACATCATCATTAATAGCTCACTCTAATATTTAATAAGGCTATTTCTTATTTAGAACAGTTGCGAACAGTTGCTAGCTATTAGATTTCTTTGGAATTGTAGTATATTAAAGTTCTGGGTAGCTGGCTTACAGGGGGGCGGGGAGCTGACCTCCTTAAAGACCACCTATTTTAGCCACACTTATTTATTTCTTTTTTTCTTCTTTTTTTTTACAAAAACAAAACATGCCTATAAAAAGATGAGAATAGGAGTCTGCTAAAGGCTAATCAATAACCTATATGAGGCAGCTCCTATTCCCATCACCCAGTTCAATCCTACCTAGCATCCTCATCCATAAATCTATCACATGACTATTGAGCATATTCTATTCATCTACCACTCAATTTTTAAACCGATTTCTACCAATCTTTCCTAAACCTAAACTTGTTCAGCTTAAACCCATTGCTATGTGTCCCCTTGGACTCTTCTCCTTTCTAATGTATGTAGATTTAGTCTCTTAAACCTTTCACCTTAAGGTAAGCTCCTAACCCATGAATCATCTTAATCATCCTTCTTTGCACACATTCAAGCAAAGCAATATCCATCCTATAATATGGTGACTGCATTCAAGGTTGACACATGAGAGTAGATGGACATTTATTGAGCATTGTTGCAGTTAAGGTAAAACAAATGAACATTATTATACTTAAATATCAGGAAAAATAATGCATAGATCAGGTGCATATGTTGAAAACGGTTGTAAGATGCCTGAGAATACAGTCTTAAAAATTGTCAATTTTTACAAATTTTGAAACTCTTCTTTTGTTACTTCAGAATCTAAAAGTGTTGTTTTGGAGAGCCCTGTTTGAAGTCATGGTCATTGAATTGAATGGTGTGTGGCCTCAAAATGCCTTCGTCGGAAGAGTCAAGAACTGCACCAATTTTTATGACTATTGTTTGAAAGGGTTGAAGAAGATTGGCCTAAATATAAAGGTGAATATTTCTAAAAAAAATATATAATCACCACCACATTGCTCATGGAATGGTTATTGGCAAATATCTCTGAGTGGAGTAGAAAAAGTATAAGGTAGATAGAATCAGGAAATACCCTCATTGCGACAACTGTGTTGTCCCCAGACTGTTTGGCACATTCTTGTTGAAGAAGCTGTTTGAAGGCTTCATTGGTCATGGCAACCAAGGTATTTCATGGGTTCATCCCCTAAACTAGAGAGATCCTAATATGCCAATCTTGAATGATTTTCCCAACTTGCTAAGGTGACGTTCCTCTAACTTGTAAACTTCTTCACAAATCAAAACACCTTTCTCATGGCTATACTGTTTTGAGTGACAGTGACCACTTTTCATACTTTGCTTTAGTTGTTGTTGTTTTTCTATCCTTTTCTTAGTTTATTATGTATGAAGGGAGTGAGTGAGTGACAATGGGGTTTTCCGTTTGCTTATTAACCTATTAGTTGCCCGAGGGTCTTTATACGTCCTTGATTCAGTGCTATGTAATCACCCGAGGGCTTTTTGTAGCCTTTCACGTATAGACTCGTATTTGCCCTGATTATTATGATAATTCATCGTCTTTTTTTTTTGTCAAACTCTTATGTTAGTGATTAAACATCTAATTAAAATATATAAATGGCTTAGGTCAGTCCTTCCTTGCTTGTAAACATAGATTTATGAATGAGAGTAACTTGATTCGGTTTGAGGTCAAACCACAAAGCGACTGCCAAAAAGAGGCTGATTTATTACTCACATCTGTGTAAACACCCGGGTTTTGATGACTTCCTTTTTTTGGTTAAATACACTCATGTTTTTTATCAAATTAAAACAAGGAAATGCCTTAAGTTAGTATGTTATTGAAAGTGCACAAACCAGCAAGCCTATTTTGTCAGGAAAATACAGCTTTATAGGTTAAAAATAGTCCCTGAGCAAAATTTCCATAAAATTTAAGATATAAAATAGTCTCCCATGAATAGAAGCACTGTTTTCCATGATTAGAATCCAATCTAAAAGCTGTAGTTGATTTAAAAAGCATAAAATAAACATGGGTGTCATTGAAAATATGTGGAAGAACTGAGAATTATAAATAGGTAGAAGGTTATTAATATTTTTTTTATTATATCAATAGAATAATTATTTTCAATTAAAATGATATATTATTTGATTTATAAAAATGGTTTAAATATTTTATTTTAATTATTTTTGATAACGTGTACCATTTGTAATTTTGCCCAATGCGGTTTCGAGCAAATTAGCTGGGTGACTAATGGGTTAATATGGGTTTATCACAGCAGTGTATTTTTCTCGCCACCATGCTGGCAGGATTCAGCACACTATCCAGCCCCAGCTAGGCTTCTCCTCCTTCCCCTAACACCTACTTTCTACCTTTCTGTACTAAAAATCATTTTCTTCACTTCACAGGAACTCTGTGTATCCTGTTACACTTGGTTCCCAGATTCGCCGCACATCCTCCTGGCTTGAGTACAAATTAGAGAAGCTCTGTCATTGGGTTGACTTGAAAACACTCATAGGACTGAAACAAATTGTTGTACTTCCACCTCATTCCCTCTCAGTATTCCTTTCATTATATGACTATCCCCCTCAACCCTCTCTCTTTACTTAAGGACCTGACCTGCCACCTCGAGCTGTGTGAGACGAGTGGCCTCATAGCCTCTTTAAACAATCTCCGCAGGTCACAAGAGACAAGGATTTAAGAGGTCTCGGGTGATGGAGCACGAATAATGGGAAGATCAGTTTTCACCCCAATAATTCCTTCCCTGCGTGTAATGGGGCTGACCACCTCCTGCAATCTTTCTCAGGTACATAAGGCTGTACTCCTTGCAGTGGATGGGCTTTACTGCCTTGGTGGCTGCCAAACCAAATATAAGTCTTGGGTTGTGTGTCTGGGTCTACCATGACATCTTCATATCTCGGTCATCCTGTCAATGATTATTACTTCACACTAACGATATCCGCCCCGTCACCCTGTCTCTCTGGCTACTCAGTTAGGAGCTGCGCCCTTTCAGTAGGCACCATTCGACTGTGCAACTTCTGATTAGTGTGCATCACGAACACAATCGTTAATGCACCCAGGCTAGACCCCTGAAAAGTCTGAAAGCCCGAGATGGGATAGGCGGGAGTGGTTGGATGCAGGATATAGCCCAACAACCTCCTTTTAGTGGTCACAAGCGTAAGAGTTCCTGTCTGATAGCAAATCATCATGAGCTCACAAAATTCCGTACTATGTCGCTCTTTTTAAATCCTCCACTGACCTCTGTGTTGGGGCGGATGGGAGGTTTAAAGACTACCACTGTCACTGGTGGAAGGGCTCCCCTCCAACTATTTGATTGCAGCAAAGGGGTTTGCCCTTTGCCATCTTTAGTCACCTCCCTGGGCAGCCCCACCTGACAGAGGTTGCCCCCCCCCCCCTCCCCTGTGCTTTCTCATGGGCCACTCCAAGACTTCTCTAGCGAGGAGAGGGCGTTTTCTCTGTCCATTATTTACGGGTTCACTGGTTTCCCCCTTACCGCCTTTTGTAGCGTTGCCTCCGGGCGGCTCACCCTTTGCTTTCTCAGGTGCCCACCAAGAACAGAGCAAGACACCGCCACGGTTCCTGCCCCTCCCGCTGGGGCAAGGCGATCTATCATAAGAGGCGGCGGCGTGACCTAAAACGCAACGTTCCCGGTTCGGAAACCGGATTGTGATCTATAACGACTTACAAAGCACGGTGAGTGCTCTCGGGGCATTGGAATCTCCGCATCTCCTGATTTGCGATATCCGTTACGCCACGGTTTTGGCGAGCCGAGCGGATGTTGAGATTATCTTGTGCTGGATTCCTGGATATGTAGTAATTGCGGGGAATGAGGGCACTAAAGAGTCCGCGATAACTAGGCGACCAGACCAGCCCTTTGCTCTTCCTCACACCTATTACATGGCAGGAATACGGGCTGCTTGGCAAAGAAGATGGGACACGGTCGAGGGGAACCTAAAGTTGCATGACATTGCGCCGCGACTGTTTCCATGGACCTACCCCCCAATGCCGCGATGGCTTCAGGTCGCTTTCTGCCGTCTCAGTATTGGACACACTCACGGGACGCACCGCCATTTAATGGAGCGCTCGCCTGTACCATACTGTGAAGACTGCGTTCTCCCCCCCGACTGTTTGGCACATTCTTGTTGAATGTCCCAGTCTGGGTGATCTCCACGCACGTTACCTGTCCCGGTACCAGGACGATTGGGGTCGCTATCGCTTGTCCTTTTTACTTGGGACAGATTCGTGCACACTGACCTGTGGACTATGAATTTTTGGAGGAGGCTGGCCTCCTCCACTTTACTCAACTTGTTTTTCTGTAGGTCTCACGTTCCGGCGCCTGGGGGAGGCGCGTGCTCCCTGCCTTTTTCTTTTTCTATTTGTTGTTTTTTGTTTTGTTTTGCATATTGCTATTTTAATGTACCCTAGTACTAGGTTCTCGTGAGTACGGCGACTTATGCCCTAGTATGCAGTCTCCAGATGGGCTGTCCTTTAAAATTAAAAAATATATACAGTAAACCCTCGATATAACGAACCAAATTTCCTGGCCGAACCCCATCGGGTTTTACGAACCGAAGTTCGTTAAATCCGATGGTTGGTTCGGTCGTCGCATCGTGTTTAGTCAGGCAAGCGTTACATGCCGCGCCGCGGCACATGTCTCCTACAGTGCAAGGTTCGTATCAATACTATGTTGTGTAGTCCACTTAACTTTATTAGTAATTACATACGTATTACCTATCCATGCAATACAGTCTTTATATACAGATTAACGAACGAACCATCCTATATAACCAACTTGGTTCGTTATTTCCATTGCTTTTAACGACCCTCCGGTTTAACGAATGACCTCCCCCCGCCCGATATAGTTCGTTTGCTGTAAGTCGCATGTTCCTGTGCCGGGGGAAGGCAAGCCTACCCCGCAGCATGGAGCCTGCTTCCTTGTTGCCTTTTATTTTTCTTTTTTTTTTAGCCTATTCCCTTTTTTATTGTTATTTTTTTATTTATATACTGTTATTTGTTTTTTAATATAGCCTATTAGTAAGCTGTGGTGAGTATGGCGACTTATGCCCCAAGTTGGCAGTCAGTCGCAAATTGAAAAAGAAAAGGCGTCACCTAGGCCTTGCCGCAATATCCTGCAGATCCCAAGTTCTTGACTTTGGTGGGAACCGACGACATCCACCCCCACCCCTGTTTCCCCACGGAGTGGGTTACACTTGTTACCTGGAGCAGTTGGGTTGACATGAACAATAATGGCGCCTGGGAAAGTTGTTGGTGTGCTTCCCCCTCGCTCCCTCTGCGATAATTTTTTTAATTATTATTTTACTATATCCCCTTGCCCTTTTGTCTGCCCTCACTTTGTAGCAAGAAGAAGTGTTCTCACATGGACATATTTCAGTCCGGTAGTCATGGTGCTTGTGTGGACTGCACACCATGCTGAGATTACCTAGCACCAGGCATGATAATAATAGATGATCACCCACCCTACTTGTTAATGGACTCGCCTACCCCCTTCCAAACATGCTCTTCTATCCAAATAGGTTCTGACTGCTTATTGCACTTTCATCCTCTTATGAGTCCTTAGTCGAGTGGCAGTGTACACTGTGAGATCATTAATTGCTACAAGGGCCAAAAATTCATTGGCTGAGGGCAGTATTAAGCATGGGGTGTTCTGGGCCATTCACTGCTCACCAATTTCCAGCACACATAAAATGCCTACATTGACACCATTCTTTATGGTCAAAGCTATAGGACAAATTCACTTGAATGGCAGGCCAGATTTTCAAGGCTCATCTTAGCTCAAACCTGTGGGCTGAGTATGTGTAAATGATCGTATTCTGGAATTTTTCTGATCCTATGGAGACTCTCTTAACCTCGCAAGGCATTGGGAGGTCATAATATCTACCCTTACATATTATGACGACAACAGAACTAAATAGTGGGCCACCATAGGCGCATGGAGAGTTTCTCCCAAGCGCATCCTCATCCTCCCTAAGTGTCAGAAAGAATGAGATAACACCAGATGCCCTTTCGACTAGTAGAGGGGCTCACCTATCACCATTTGCATGCAGCAAAGTGGCTTCACATTTGCCATCTTTGGAGCCTCCCCCAGGCAGCTCTACCTCAGAAAAGAAGATGGCCCACTTGTGATTTCTCAGGGGGCCCTCCAACCCACTTCTACCAGAGAGGTTTACTCCTCTTCCAGATTTAAGGGTGTGGTGGATTCCCCCTCACCCTTGGGCGACTACATCTCTGCACCAGGGATTCCAAAGAAATCAAGCAGGCGGGCCAGAATTGACCGTGCCCGGTAGAAGTGACTCAATAGGGCCAACCCATTTAGAGGGGCAAGGGATATTAGGACACATTTGGTCTGTTCCCTTCTGTCCTACTTGCATGCATTTTTAACTCGCAGGGGGATGGCGGGCCTGCCCCCTTCTCTTTCCTATTGGAGGTCAGTTTACCAACCCAAGATGAGAAGACTAAAGTCCTCGATTGGGAACGATGAAACCTTGGGGTCGGGGATGGCCACTTGGAGGCTTCCCCTGAGGTGACGCGACTCCAGATGATAGCATTTTCCATGTGAGAGAACCTAGGCTCGGTGGCAAACACCGAAGCTGGTTCAGGCCCCCGAGGACTCACAAGGAGAGGAGGGACCTCCTCCCCCGGCTGCTGCTCTTCTCCATCTCAGAGAAAGATCTTGCTGAAGCCGGTCCATCCAGCCTAGGGCTCCTTGCTGCGTTGGAGAGAAGCGGGTTCATTCCCCTCCCTCTTCTCCTAAAAAGAAAAGAAGCAAGAAGACTAAAGGTTCTTCTCACTCCACGGAAGCTCCGGGTCTTCTGCTGTTTTGGAGAGTGACTAGGCGAAGATCGGCACGTCCACCCCTTAGCCTTCCCCTGGTGGGGAGTCCCAGACCAAAGCCATAAGTGCGCTGAGCGGAGCCTCGATTACGTCTGGAGCCCCTCATTGAGAGACTACCTGGCATTTTCGAGCTCACTGTCTTCAAAGGTTTGTAATTATTCGCTCCACTGATGGCAGCATGTTGGCCAAGGGCAACATGATCCATCAGAGGAGAACATTAGCTAGCGTGATTGGTAGAGACCCCAAGGTGACCCTTTTCTAGATGGGAGCCTTCGGAGGCGGCCATGAATAGTGCCTATCAGACACTCAATAGCTCACAGGTGTGTGCAACGCCGAACTCTACCATGAACTGGGTGAAAGGAGTGTCTTATGTGAGGGAACTTGTGAACACCTCTTAGAATTCATCACCTTTAGCTTATCGACCACGGGGCAGTCAAGGTCGAACATGTGATGAGAAAACGAGGAGAGCCATCGTGACCTCCCCCTACGTTGGACCGTGACAGACTACCTGAGTCTGCGTGTCGGTTGGTATTGCTACCACGTGAAGGTTTTCGTTCCACCGCCGCGGAGGTGCTACTACTGCCACCGCTTCGGTCATACGAATCGCTCGTGTAGACGCAGAGTTGGGTTTACCCGAAGTCTGTAAATTGCTCCAAGGCCGCACACGATAATCCCTATAGTGCATGGCCAAATGTATCAATTGCGGAGAGCCGCATCCCGCTTCTTCGAAGCAATGTAGTGCGTGTCTCCTGGAGAAGAAAATCCTGGCCGTTCAGGCTACAGATCGTCTCTCATTTCACGAGGCTTAGGATTTGCTCCTGTCGCGTCCGGAGCTGTTTGGGACGTCTTATGTCTCTACTCTTCTGCGTCTTCTACTCTCCCCGAGCACTCACCCCTTAGATTGGCGGCATAATGGGCTCCCACCCACCCTCGGCTAAAATCAGGGCTCTTCACCCCTTACCCAGCGTGTCCGTTTCCCATAAAACGAAACGGCTGCGCACCTCTACCGATTCGTGAGGCCCTCTTCCGGGGTTGTTAAAGCTGCCTCCCACCCCCAAAATGAGGACAGCACCAAAGGAACGTCGACTCATACGCCCTATCCAGGTAGTGGTGAGGCGGCCCTCAACTGCGCTATAAGCACCGCCCGAACGATTTCACTGTCGGTGAATTTCGTCGAGCTAGGGCTAGGTTCTGTTTGATTCGAAGCACGCCTGCCGCTCTTCCTGATGGGCATATGTGTCTGAACTTAACGGGAAAGATCCCTCTTGCAGAAGTTTGGAAGCGAGTCAAAGGGATATCGGGCAAGTACTCGCAGGACCCTCCTCCCGTTCTCCAGGAGAATAGGACCACAATCTTGGACCCCCGTCTGTGGCGGAGTCCTCTGCGATCGCTTTCTCCGCATTATCTAAGCGGGATGCTGCTCCGCCAGCATTCAATGCACGTCGTGATGTCCCTGAAGGCCGCTCACTGGACTTTACCTCCAGAGGCAGAGAACCCTTCAATGACAGGTTTACTGTGAGTGAGTTGCGTTCCGCTCTCGCCTCGCTTCGGACGCGGACACCGTTCCTGGTCTGGACGATGTCTCGTATGCCATGTTAGATTTGTTCAACATGATTGGACAGAGGGTATTCTGGCGAATTGCTACTGTGCTCATTTTTCGCAAACCGGGGCGATATCACACTTATCTTGGCCGGTTTCAGCCCAATTTGTCTAACCTCCTGCGTGCCCATGTTGAAAGAGAAAATGGTAAATGTTAAACTGGCCTTTTTCCTTCGCAGCGAAGGCCTCGTGTTTTATGCACATGATCTTCCGTAAGTTCCACTCCGCGTCGGATGCTCCGCTCCCACATGGAAAATGCCGCCTGTGAGGCCTTCCTTCGTAGACATCACTAGTCCACTGTTTTTCTATCTGGGGGAGGCCTATGATATCATGGGGCGAGGTGACACCTCCCAATCTTTATATCTGAGTTTTTGCGAGATCGTCGATTCCGCGTAAGGGCGGTGGGAGCTCTCTCCTGCCCAAAGGAGCAGGAAGAGGGGTGTCCCGTAGGGAAGTGTCGCACTTTGCCATGAGCATCAACGGCATCACCCACCTCTGTGCTGCTGGAAGACGTTCTCGCTACGCTCTACGTGGACGACCTTTCGATCTCTCTTGGCACGGTCCAGATGCCAACTCTTGAGCGTCGACTCCAACAGGCATTGAACCGCGTCTCTCGCTATGCCGAAACGCACAGTCTTCGGGTTTCTCTGGCTAATACTAAGGTGGTGTACTTCTGCCGCCACCCACGGCTCTACCCTGACCCAGACTTGTTTCTTAATGGGCTACACCTGTAAGTGGTTGAATCACACCGTTTCCTTGGTCTTGTATTTGACCGATGCCTCACCTGAGAGGCTCATATTCGCAGCTTTAGGGTCTCTAGTACCCGTGCTATGTACATTCTTCGTTCCGTGACGTTCAATGCCTGGGGTGCTGATAGGCCTACTACTTTGTTTTTCTATCGATCCTTTGTTCGTTCGAAGCTTGACTACCGATGCAAGTTTTAGGCACCCGCAGTCGAGCGTGTATTGCGGAAGTTACACTCGATCCACCACACTGGTCTCCGTCTGGCGATCAGTGCCTTCCCCACGTCCCCCATTGAAGCCTACTTGTCAGTGCTGGGGAGATGCCATTCACTCTGCGTCGTGCACAGTCCATTATGCGCCCGTCGTCTTCCTCACTGGACAACGGCTCTCACTGCATCCGCAGCCGATCTCGACGGTGCCTATGCCGCCGAGAGACGCCAGTCATACCCTAACCCCTTTGGGTTTACGGCTAGTAAATTTCTTCGAGAGCTCGGTGTAGCTCTCGAGCCGCCAGAATCACCCTTTTCTGCCCAGGACACCATCCTGGAGGGTACCACCTTTGACTATTTGTTCCCCGTCTCTTACCAAAATTTCCACAGCGTCGGAAGTAGTATGTTCGACCTTATTGGAGCACACCTCGTGTCACGCTGAATCCGTGCCAGTGTACACTGATGGGTACAAGCCCCAGGAAGTTGTCGGTTTCCACGCCGTATCCCCTCTGAACTCTGCGTGGCCCTACCATGCACTGTATTTCTTCACTGCCGAGCTGGAGATAACGTATCTTGCTCGGTCGGAGACTGGATTTTGATCTTAAACCACTCACAAAGCACCCTAAGTGCTCTCGGGGCATTGGAATCTTCTCACCCCCACTTGCTTGTGGTATCTGTGACCCCATGGTTCCGGCGAGCTGGGCGGATATCGAGATTATCTTCTGCTGGCTTCCTGGACATGGGCACCAAATAGTCCGTCATAACTGAGCGACCAGACCAGCGTTTCGCTCTTCCTCACACTGACTACATGGCAGGAATCGGGTCATCCCCCCCCAAAATGGAAAAGGGCCGATAGAAATTTAAAGCTGCGTGAAAATACGCAGCGAATGTTCCCGTGCATACCCCCCTTCCCTGCCTCTGGGGCTTCAGGTCTTTTTCTGCCGTCTTGGAATTGGGCACACTCGTGGAACGTGCGGCATTTCTCTCCTGCAGCTTAGTGCATGAATGCGTGGTCGAGAAGAGTTTAGGAGATTCTTGGTGAATGTCTCAGTCTGGGTGATCTTCGCCATGTTACCTTTCACGGTACCGGAGGGGGGAGGGGGACCTCCCTTCGACGCCGGAGCTTGCCCCCTGATTGTTATCCCCTTTTTATTGTTGTTTCTGTTAAATTTTTTATTTTAAAGTGGCCTAGAACTGTGCAGTTTGTTTGCTGCGACTTATGCCCAAGTGGGCAGTCGCCAGATAGCCCCTTGAAAAAAAAAAATCACGGTACCGGTGTAGTGTGCCCGGAAGTGCACGAGCGGTTCCAAAGCTTCGCTTGAATGAGTCCTTTTTCTTTCTTTTTTGAGAATCAGGATGGCGGAGTGGATTAGGAGGTTGGTAATAGTGTTTTGGGAGGAAAGTAATAGTTCGCAAGTCGCTTACGTTATTTCATTTTTAAAAATATTTTCGCCCATTTTATGACTTTTATTACATAAGGATGACGGGGGTCGTTACCGGTTGTCGTTCGTAATGGGGATGGTTTAGTGAATAGAGAGTTGTGGACTATGTGATTTTTTTGGAGGAGGTTGGCCTGCTAAATTTTGGTTTGGTGTTGGTCGCATGCTCTCTCGCCCGCGGGGGGCAGCCCTCCCTCCACGCTGGACCTGCTTCCCTCTTTTTTGCTGTTATCTTCTTCTTTTTTAAGTTTGTGTATTTTTGTTTGGTTTTGATTTTATTAATGTAGTCTAATAATAGGCTGAAGATGATTTTTTTCAGCGACTTATGCCCTTGGTGCCCTCGCCAAATGGGCGCCTTAAAAAAATAAAAAGCCTCGCATCCCAAATAAAAGTGATGCGTGTTGGAAGAGTGTCTGCGAAAAAGAGAGACCAGTGTTGTGATTGCATGTGGATGGTGCCATCTTCATCCATGCATGAGAGCGCATCGCCAATAGGCGGCTAGTTCCCTATGAATACTGAACCTTTATCTGCCCACTCTCGATCTAAGTAGTGAACCCTGTAGCTACTAGGCATCTCCACCAACTAAGCTAGTGAGAGTTCCAGTCTGCTTGATAAAGCGTATGGTTTTGTTTTATGTGCTTGACAGAAGCTTATCCAGTATCCGGCTGTGTGGTATTTCGAGATGGTCCATTTACATTATGGTGCGACGGCCTAACGGGCAAGGCTGCTTTCTTTAAGCTCTAGCCCCCCCCCCCCCCATGTGGGGCAGGAGAATAAAAGGTAAAGGGGTCAGGTCATTTCCAAGAGGATATGACATGACCACCCCACCTAGATATAATCCGGGTGGGGGGACCAACCCCACTTTGATTTATTCCACCTGAGGTTAAGTTTCAATTTAACCACTTCTTAACTATTGAACGGCACAGCTACCACTGGGGGTGCTATAAAATCCCCCTAGCGTGCAACAGCCTCCCTTCACTCGAACTTTCCGGTGGGTATCTATATCCACATACCTCTGACACAGAACAGGTCACTCTGTCCCAGGGAAACGAAGGTTCCACCTGAACGCTATTTGGTGTCAAAAGATAACACTTCCTTGTACCTCTCCCCAAAGAGGACCGGCCCCTTATTCCCTCGGGCTCACCAGCGATTGTCATACTGACCTTTATGCCTATTTCATTATCCGGTCAGGGATCCGCCTTGATAAAGGCAGGTTGGCGAACTACTATTAGTCTCATATACGGCGCGGCCCCACTTAATTATGGTAACCTTGATGGTGGCCTTCAGCACATCCTGTAAGGTCATAGGTTTTCTCCCTTAATCTCCCAAGCGGTCGGAGGGAACAGAGGTCTCATCTGCACCCACCCCGTAAGGGGCGCAGCGATTTGCCATCCTGGCCGCCGTGCTGACGGGATCCAGCGCCCCCTCCGGCCCCAGCTTAGCCTCTCTTCCTTCCTTCAGATAGCCTGTATTCCTATCCTACCTCGTCGTTTTTCATACAACCTCTCTCACAACTTTCTCTGGTCAGCCTCTAATTTCACAGGGTAGAAGCTGACCTTCTTCTCAGCCAACCGTCCCGGATCGGGGCTGAGGGGGGAGGGGACAATGTTCCCTAACCCCTGAGCTCCGGTCTGGGGTGGCTGGTTTTTAACAACCTGCTTCATTCCCACCCATACCTTCCTCTCGTCTTCAAAATCTATCTTTTTTACGCCTGTTCAAGGTGGAGCCGCCATGCCGAAGGACTGCCAGGCCACCAGGCGGGAGGGGTGGTCCCAAATGGCGGCGCCTGGCTCTGCCGGGCCTGTAAGCACCTCTTGCAGTGCGGGCTACTGCAAGAGGTGGTGAGCGATTGCGTCCCGTAAAACAAAGAGGGTCACCATGCCCAATGATGCAAAAAAAAAACATCTTCCCTTAATTCCCCCTATAAGAACGACGGAGCCGCCTTCGTGCAGCTCCACAGAAAAGATGGAGGTCCCTCCCCCTGTGCTTGCGCAGGGGACCCTCCATATTTCTCTAACCGGAGAGGAGGCTTGCTCCTCTCCTTCGTTTACGGGTGCAGGGGACTCCCCCTCACCCCCTTCTCTGGAGGTGCTTTCGGGCACCTCCCCTTTTCCAGTGGCAGTCCCCTCTTTTCTTTCCAAGGGGACTGCCAAGAAAGCCAGCGGGCAGCCCACTGCCGACCACCCCTCCTGTAAGCGGCTCGGTAGGGCAAACCCCCTTAGGGGGGAGAGGAAAGCCAGGCCCCTTCGGTCGCTTCCCTCAAAAGACCTGCTGGCAAGAATATTGAACCTTGCTGGGGTCAAGGCCTGTGCCTGCCCACACAAGACTAGTGACAATACAGCCAACGGGACCTGTGATGTCTTGGGAGGGGATGGCCAACTGGAGGCCACTCTTGTGAAACACATGGTCCTTGAGGAACCCCAGCCTCAGACGGTAGGGCCTTCCATGGGGGGAGAATCCGGGCTCGGCGCCAAGCACCGAACCAGAATCCGCCCCTATGCAAGGTCCTCATCAAACGGCTGAGGGATCCGAGGCAGTACAAGGAGGAGAGGGATCTCCTCCGACAGGTGCCCCTACGACTACCGAGACCTTCTCCATTTCGGAGAGGGACGTGGCTGAGGCCGGTCCATCTGGCATCGGGGCTTCTGCCGGCGGAGGTGAGAAGCGGGTTCATTTCCCGCCCTCCTCTCCTAAAAAGAAGAATAAAAAGACCAAAAAGACTCGGGGCTCCTCTCCATCCGCGGGGACGGATGGGTCTGCTGCCACTTTGGTAGGTGTCCCCGCCAAGATCGGCACATCCGGCCCCTCTACCCCTTCGTGTGCGGAGCCCCTGACTAAGACTAAGACTGCACAGGGCGGAGCCTCGATGACATCGGGGCCCCTCATTCAGAGGTTACCTGGCGTTTTCGAGCCCGCTGGCTTCAAGCGCTTCCTCGTTATTCGCTCCACTGATGGCACCATGTTGTCCAAGGGCAACATGATCCATCAGAGGAGAGGATTAGCTAGTGCAATTGGTAGAGAGCCGAAGGTGACCCGTTTCTCGGACGGGAGCCTTCTGGCGAATGCGGTGAATCCCGCCGAGGCAGCCAAGATAAGTGCTCTTCGGACACTTCATGCCACCCCGGTGAGTGTGACGCCGCACTCTACCATGAACATTGTGAAAGGAGTAGTTTATGCGAGGGAACTCGTTGACTACTCCATTGAGGACATCCCCCTAGAGCTGGCCGACCATGGGGCGGTCAAGGTCGAAGGTGTGATGAGTAAACAGGGAGGGGCCTCGAGACCCGCCCCTACACTCTTCGTCACGTTCGACTGTGACAAGCTCTCTGAGTCGGTGCGTGCCGGTTGGTACCGCTACCGCGTGAAGGCATTCGTGCCACTGCCGCGGCGGTGCTATTACTGTCACTGCTTCGGCTATACGAATCGCTCATGTAGACGTGCAAAGTCGGGGTCACCCGAAGTATGTGTAAATTGCTCTAAGGTCGCACACGATAAGTCCAAATCGTGTGTGGCCAAGTGTGTCAATTGCGGAGAGCTGCACCCTGCTTCTTCTAAGTAATGTTGTGCATATCTCCTTGAGAAAGAAATCCTGGCCGTTCAGGCCCAGGATCGACTCTCATTCTGCGAGGCTAAGGACTTGGTCCTGGCGCGCCCAGCTCTGCATCGGACGTCATATGCCTCAATAGTTAGAAAGGCACCCTCTGCTCCTGGCCCATCCAGGCAAACGAGCACGATTGTTTTCCACGCCCATTTGGAGCCCTTCTGCGGGCTCTACCCGACCCGGGTGCTCTCCTGGTAAAGCGGGCAGAAAAAAGGGTTCATACCAAGCCTTGGCTAAAACCAGGGCTCCCCCCCTGTTCCCCCAGCGTGACCGTTTCCCGTAAGGTCGAAACGGCCACGCGCCTCCACTGAGTCGTTAGACTCACAGGAGGCAACACCCCTGAAGATGGTCGCTAGGCCATCTTCCGGGGTTCCTAAAGCTGTCCCCCGAAAGGAGCTTCGGCTCCTTCGCCCACGCCCCGAGGTGGAGCGAGTGGCTCGGAGACGGTGGTTCCTCGAAAAGAGGGCCCCCCGCCTCCGAAGCCACAACGCCCGCCTAAGGTTTCGAGACGGAGGGAGGAAAAGACTTGCATGGCGAGTCCAACCTCCCCAATAAGTCCTCGAAGGCGACAGCGCCTTTAGCGCTTTGTCCGGCCAACAGCGCCCGGGGTTCTGCCCCCGGGAAGCGTACGGCCATTTCCGTGAGGGTCTTCAGTTCAAGGAGGGCCCCCGCGTCTCCTCCGAGCTAAGCCTGGAGGGCATATTGCTTCAATGGAATTGCCGTGGAATCCGGGCCAACTTGGAGGAGCTGCGGAGGCTCGTATCGTCCCGTTCTCCGTTAGCTATCTTTTTGCAGGAGACCATGCTAGGCGCGTGCCCCCTCCCTGTCCTCCCGGGGTATAAGGGTCTTGCGACCCCACCACCGCGTGATGGCCGCGCTGGGGGATGTGCGGTTTACACCGTGCATGATGTCTCCGTTCTTCCTTTCTCTTTAGATACCTCCTTTCAGGCAGTGGCTGTGCAGCTGCACCTGGATAGGAGGTTACCATCATTTCTGCGTACATTCCACCGTCAGCTGACTTCGACGCGGGGGACTTCCGCCGCGTCGTGGCATGGTTGCCAAGGCCCTATCTCTTGCTTGGAGATCTGAACGGCAGGCATCCTCTCTGGGGAGATTGCTCCATAAATCCCAGGGGACAAGTCCTTGCCGATCTGATCGAAGAGCTTGAGATGGGTGTCCTAAACGTGGATGAGTTTACGCATCACTGTCCGAGAACCGCTTCATTTTCTTGCCTTGACCTATCTTTGTGTTCATCGGATGCACAGCCTGATTTTGATTGGGGGGTGGTCGATGACCTCCATTGTAGTAATCACTTCCCCATTCAAATATCATTTTCAGGGCAACTGCCGCCTGAGAGCCCACCTCGGTGGTGCTTGGCGCGGGCGCGGTGGCCTGCATTTCAGGAAATGACTGAATTCTCTATCTCAGTCGAGGAGTTTAGGTCGGTAGATGAGGCCGTTGAGTTCTTCTCCGGCAACCTCATCGCCGTGGGCCTGACTACTATTCCTAGGACGTCTGGCCGTTTTGCACGCCGACCACTCCCATGGTGGTCGGCCGAGTGTGAGACGGCCCTCAAACAGAAGCATTATGCCTACATGCGCTATAAGCGCTGCCCGAACGATTTCACTGTCGCTGAAATTCGTCGAGCCAGGGCTAGGTTCCGGTATATTTGGAAGCACGCCCGCCGCTCTTCTTGGCCGGCATACGTGTCTTCACTTAGCGGGAAGACCCCTTTAGCTGAGGTGTGGAAGCGAGTCAAAGGGATTCGGGGCAAGTTCTCGCAGGACCCCCCTCCCGTTCTCCAGGAAAATGGGACCGCAATCTTAGACCCCGCGTCCGTGGCGGAATCCTTAGCGACCGCTTTTTCCGCATTCTCTAGGCGTGATGCTGCTCCGCTAGCATTCAATGCACGTCGTGATGTCGCGGAAGGCCGCCGGCTGGATTTTACCCCAAGAGGCGGAGAACCCTTCCACGACAAGTTTACTGTGAGCGAGTTGCGTTCCGCTCTCGCTTCGTGCGCGGACACCGCCCATGGTCCGGACGATGTCCCGTACGCGATGCTTCGACACCTAGGTGAGCCTTTCTGTTAGATTTGTTCAACAGGATCTGGGTGGAAGGTCTTCTCCCAGACTCTTGGCGAATCGCTACTGTGCTTGCCTTTCGCAAACCGGGGAGAGATCACTCTACTCCGACCGATTTCCGCCCAATCTCTCTAACCTCTTGCGTGTGCAAGTTGATGGAGAAATTGGTAAATGTTAGATAGCCTTTTTCCTGGACAACGGAGGCCATCTGTCTTCCGCAAGTTCCACTCCACGTCGGATGCTCTGCTCCGACGGGAAAATGCCGTCTGCGAGGCTTTCCTTCGTAGACAGCACTACGCCACGGTGTTTTTCGATCTGGAGAAGGCCTATGATACCGCATGGCGATACGGTATCATGGAGACTCTCCACACGATGGTGGCGAGCCCTCTCCGGCCCAAAGGAGCAGGAAGAGGGTGTCCCGCAGGGAAGTGTCCTCAGTGTCACACTCTTTGCCCTGAGCATCAACGGCATCACCTCGGTGCTGCGGGAAGATGTTCTCGCTACGCTCTACGTGGACGACCTTTCGATCTCTTTAGGCGCGGCCCAGATGCCAACTCTGGGGCCTCGACTCCAACAGGCATTGAACCGAGTCTCTCGCTATGCCGAAGCGCAAAGGTTTCGGTTTTCTTTGGCCAAGACTAAGGTGGTGCACTTCTGCCGCTATCCACGGCTTCACCCCGACCCAGATTTGTTTCTTAATGGGGGTGCGCCTGGATGTGGTTGAGTCGCACCGTTTCCTTGGTCTTGTATTCGACCGACGCCTCACCTGGGAGGCTCATATTCGCAGCCTTAGGGTCTGTTGTACCCGCGCCATGGACATTCTCCGGCCTACTGCCCTACTTTTTTATCGATCTTTTGTTCGTTCGAAGCTCGACTACGGATGCGAGTTTTATGCATCCGCAGCCGAGCGTTTATTGCGGAAGGTGGATTCGATCCATCATACCGGCCTTCGCCTTGTGACCGGTGCCTTCCGCACGTCCCCCATTGAGAGCCTGTTGGTCGATGCTGGGGAGATGCCGCGTGCAGTGCATCACACGCCTGTACACGCGAGCCCGGCGCCTCCCTCAGTCGCCAACAGCTCTCACTGCATCCACAGCTGATCTCGATGGTGCCTATGCCGCCGAGAGACGCGTCATACCCTAAGCCCTTTGGGTTTAGGGCCAGGAAACTCCTTCGAGAGGTAGATATAGCTCTCGGGCCGGTGACGCCCCTGGTTCTGCCCAGGACGCCACCCTGGAGGGTACCACATTTGGCTATTTGTCGCCACGCCTCTGCTCCCAAAGCTTGTACTGCGCCGGGAGTATTGCGTTCGACCTTTTTGGAGCACACATCGTGTCACGCTGGAACCGTGCCAGTGTATACGGATGGCTCCAAGTCCCAAGAGGGGGTCGGCTTCCACGCCGTATCCCCTCTGTTTGAAGTCAGCGGGGCTCTACCAGGCGCTGCGTCTGTCTTCACGGCCGAGCTGGTGGCAATACACCACTCGGTACGGGAGATTACGCGACGTGCCCGGTTCGGAGACCGGATTGTGATCTATAGGGACTCACAAAGCGCCCTGAGTGCTCTCGGGGCATTGGAATCTCCGCATCCCCTGGTTCGCGATATCCGTGACGCCACGGTTTTGGCGAGCCGGGCAGATGTCGAGATTATCTTCTGCTGGGTTCCTGGACATGTAGCAATTGCGGGGAATGAGCGCGCCAAAGAGCCCGCGAAGACTCTGCGACCGGACCAGCGTTTCGCTCTTCCTCACACCGTCTACATGGCAGGAATACGGGCAGCTCTTCGGACTGCTTGGCAAAGAAGATGGGAGACGGTCGAAGGGAACTTAAAGTTGCGTGCCATTGCGCCGCGACTCTTCCCATGGACCTATTCCCCAATGCCACGACGGCTTCAGGTGGCTTTCTGTCGTCTCCGAATCGGACATACTCGTGTGACGCATCGCTATCTGATGGAGCGCTCGCCAGCGCCCTATTGCGACGACTGCGTCGTCCCCCAGACTGTTCGCCACATTCTTGTCGAATGTCCCAGTCTGGGTGATCTTCGCACACGACACCTGTCCCGGTACCGGGATGTGCGGGGTCGCTACCGCCTGTCCCTTGTACTCGGGATGAGTGCCTGCACATCGACTGATGGGGCTTATTGACTTTTTGGGGGAGGCCGGCCTTCTCCCTATTATTTAAGCAGGGTTTTTTTTTGTCTTGTTTTGTTTTTTGCATTTGTTTTTCCTTTAGGTTGCACGCTCCTGCGCCGGGGGGCCCTTCCCCCGACGCAGGAGCTTACTTCCTTTCTCCCATTTGTTTTGTTTTTTTCGTTTAATTTTATTTTAAAGTAGCCTAGAACTAGGCCAGTTTTAATACGGCGACTAATGCCCATGTAGGCAGTCGCCAAATGAGCTCTAAAAATCATCTGCACCCAGGGAGCTAAAACAACAACACTTTCTACTGCGAGAATTAATTATGAAGATAAATCTTGAGTGACTTGGAATATTGGTTTTCATAGTCACAAAGGATTTACGATTCATTTTTTTTTTTAAGATCGATGAAAGCTTGGCTCTGAAGTACTCGGAGAAGTATAGTTCAAGGGAAAGTGAGTTCCGACGATTCTATTTCCTCAAGGCCTCCCTCTCGCCGGTGATCGAGACCTTAATCCATCTCGACCGCCTCGTTTACCTGTGGGACGAGGTAGAGTTTCCACCCTTCTTAATTTTAGCACTATGTTAAGGGAGTAATGATATCTTCACCACCTTTCTTGATTTTAGCACTATGTTAAGGGAGTAAGGATACCATTAACACCTTTCTTGATTTAGCACTATATTAAGGGAGTAAGGATACCATTACTAAGCTTCCCTATATAAATATATATATATATATATATTTATTTATTTATTTATTTATTTCTTGGCTGCCACATCAGAAACTAGACATGCACCCAAACAACCCAAGTCAACTCTTCCGAACAACACACCCAAAAAATCCTACAACCAAACATACCCTCAATCTCCAACTAACAAAAAAAAAAAAAAAAAAAATCACCATCTCGAACGTGTTTAGATTCGCCTCCAACAACCTTCGATGGGTTCGTACACATAAGAACATCGCAGATGGCGCCTCTCGACTCTTCGAGAACTTTAATTTAGCGTGGTTGGGAGGCTGCCTCTCATAGACTATATAAGAGGCGCCTCCACCAGGAGGACGCCATGGTCGTTTGAACTTCGTGGCAGCAACATCACCAGACCGACTCCCACCGCCTCCCCTTCTCCTGCCTTTATTAGGCCTCTCAGAGAAAGAGGCACCTTTTGTCCAGGGACTATATCTATGTATGCCATTCATGACATGCATAAATAACCCCTTTTTTGTATCTCAAATAAACTTGTATAACATTCCAAATATTTGTACTTTTATACTTTTGTACTTTTTGTTTGTGGTCCCCCTCCCCGCAGGGATGAGGGACCCCTCTTTTTATTGTTTTTATGCAAAAGTACAGACCGACTCTCTTCGAGAGAGGACGCCGCCGCTCTTCCTGGCGGACATACGCGTCTTCACTTAACGGAAAGACCCCACTTTTAGATGTATTTGAGAGAGACAAAATTATTCGGACAAAGTTCTCACAGGACCGCCCTCCCATTCTTCTGGAGGAAGGGACCGCAATCTCGGACCCTGCGCCCGATGTCTCAGCATTCTCTAACCGGGATGCTGCTCCGCCAGCATTAAATGCAGGTTATGATGTCGCGGAAAACTGCCGACTGGAATTTACGTCCAAGACGCGGAGAATCCTTCAACGACACGTTTACATTGAGTGAGTTGTGTTCCGCTCTCGCTTCGTGCGCGGACACCTTCCTTGGTCCGGACGATGTCCCGTACGCCATGTTTTGAAACCTGGGTGAGCGAGGCATGGCCTTTCTGTTAGATTTGTTCAACAGGACCAGGCTGGAGGGTCTCCTCCCAGATTCCTGACGAATCGATACTGTGCTCGCTTTTCGCAAACCGGGGAGAGATCACTCTTTCCCGCCCCATTTCCGAGCAATCTCTCTAACCTCCTGCTTGCGCAAATTAATGGAGAAATTTGTAAATGTTAAATTAGCCTTTTTTCTGGAGAGCAGAGGCCATCTGTCTTCTGCACAGTGCGACTTCCGCAAGTTCCACTTCACGTCGGATTCTCTGCCCCGACTGGACAATACTGTCTGCGGGGCCTTCCTTCGTAGACAGCCCTACCTTACTGTGTTTTTCGATCTGAAGAAGGCCGATGATACCGCATGGCGATATAATATCATGGAGACTCTCCACATGATGGGGGCGAGGGAACACCTCACAATCTTTATTTCTAAATTTCTGCGAGTTCGTCGATTCCACGGGGGAGGGGGCCCACTCCGGTCCAATAAAGCAGGAAGAGGGTAGGAGTGGGTCTCGAGGCCCCTCCCTGTTTTCTCATCATCACCTTGACAGCCCCATTGTCGGCCAGCTCTAATGTGATGTCCTCTATGGAGTAGTCCACGAGTTCCATCGCATAAACAACTCCTTTCACGAAGTTCATGGTAGAGTGCGGCGTCACACTCACCGGCGTACCATCAAGTGTCCGAAGGGCACTAATCATGGCCGCCTAAGAGGGATTCAACGCATTAGATAGAAGTCTAAGGTCCGAGAAAAGGGGCACCTTCGGCTCTCTACCAATCACGATATCTAAGGCTATCCTTTGATAGTAAACATGCTGCCAGCTGCCACCAGTGGAGCGTATGAAGCCAGGAGGCTCGAAAACGACAGGTAGCTTCTGAATCAGGGGCCCCGACTTAATCGAGGCTCAGCTCTGCGTAGTTCTGGTCTTCGCCTGGTCGCTTACCAAAACGGCAGCCGACTCATCCGTCCCTGCGGCCCCCCGCAAATGAGGAGCCTCCCCCCCCCCCCGTCTTTTTTTTCTTTTTAGGGGATGGCGGGGAATGAACCCGCTTCTCCTTGGCCCTTGGCCTCAGGACGAGTTCAGGCACACTGACCGGTGGACTTTTTGGAAGAGATTGGCCTCCTGCTGCCTTATCTAACTGTATTGTGTTCTTTTTGTAAGTCGCACGTTCCTGCGCCGGCCCTCCCCTCGACGTCGGAGCGTGATTCCGGCCTTTTTCGGGGTTTTTTTTATTGTAGTTTTTTTTCATATTGTTATTTTGATTTAGCCTTTTACTAAGCCGTCGTGAGTACGGTGACTTATGCCCAAGTAGTCAGTCGCCAGATGGGCTCTTAAATTTTTTTACAAAATCGTGCTATCTAGCTGTGGCCGTTTCCCACCTCAGCGGCTTAGGGTCGCTTTCTGCTTTTTTTCGAATTGGGCACACCTGCGGGACTCTGCCATTTGGTGGATCCCTTTCCTCCAACTTCCTGCGACGTTCCTCTTACTTGTTCTGGTACCGAAGAGTCGGGTGGCTGCCTCTTGTCCCATGTACTTTGGACGGATTCCTCCATTGTATTTGACCTGTCAACTTGGTATTTGGGGCGTGCTCGGGTTCCCTCTAATTTTGCTGTTATAGTTTTTTTTTCTAAACCTAAACTAAATACTAAGGAATTCTCGGGTTTGTGGGCTGTTGAGTAGCCGATTATAGTGATGATCATTAGGTTATTTGATCGGTTCTTTATGCACTTTAGGAAGTTTAGTCCTGTAACCAATTAGCCTGGAAACCTTTCCTTTTAACCTTATATGCGACCTAGTCACCCTAAAATACACAACCAGATGCCTTTAGATGACTAACTTTAAATGATAATCACCACGCTTCCTTTTTTACAGGGTTTTACGAATTCACATTTGGTGAAAATCTTTGACAGTAGCATTTCGCCACGCTGCACAGCCATCATTTCACTCAAATGACTCCCAAAGAGGGAGGATCTCTTCGTTACAGTACTCCACCCCTACATCAAGACCAAATGAGTTCGTTTTTTTTTTTTTAAAGGCTTTATACGTCGAATCCTGTATAGTATACAAAATTCGGTTTCTTTGCTCATTTATTATACAACAAAATGTCTCGTCTTTCATTAAATATTCAACCATTTCTTCTTTTTTCCCCCACCCTCAACTATTAGTAACTTAAGTGAAACAATTTCCCTTGTATCAGTCCATTCTTTTTAGGGTTCTTTTCGAACCCAAGAAGGCACATCTCAGTTGGGACCTATATTTGGTAAGTCAACAGGACAGCGTAACAGAAGGTGCGGCCTCACTTAATTGCGGTAACCTTGGCGCGACCTGCAACACAGGCTGCAGGATCAAAGCGTTCTCCGTTCATCTCCCAAGCGATCGGAGGGTGCAGATGTCATCTACTCCCGTGGTATAAACAACAATACTCTTTCAAACCTCTGACTATTACACCAGTTGGGCTCCCAGTGTCAAGCGCTATGAGAATCACTCAGAAGCAATGGTAAATTGCCTTAAAGGCAATGGACTGACCAAAAGTGGTGCGCTTTCGTAGGGGTTCTCGCCACGGGGATCTAATTGGTTGCATGACGAGCTAAACTCAAAACTGATACGTTATCTTGGCCCTGGGCGAGTGTTTTTTTTTTTCTCCTCAGCTAGAGCTAAAGATACCATTTCTGCAGTGAATTATCGGGGGATGCTACGAGTTTAGCCATGTTTGCGATTCTGCTCATTCATCTTCAACTATGGCATTGATGGCAGGCGCTAGATGAGCGTCTAAAAAAAAAAAAAATCTTGTATCAGGTGACTGAAAATTTCGGACATTTCTTGATAATCTTTTAATTAACATCAAGAATTAAAGCAAAACAAAGAAAAAACCCTCGAAGTGATCCACGCGCATCAATGCCATTAAAACTACCCGCCCTTTGCCACCTTTTTATGCCCTAACAAAAAGAGCCACGCATTTTAAAATGTGAAAGCCTTCGAATGGCAACGGATTGTAATTTGCAATACTAAACCTAGGCAGGCAACGACCACGAAAGAAAAGTTAGGGTAGCAACTAGTGAAGAAGATTGCTACACAAAATTCTTTTGCGAGTCTCCCCATCGAACGCTCCCTAGGTTATATGCCATTGGGATTTGCCTTCCTGCGAGCCTCTAGAAAGCCCTTGTGGGCCATCATTAAAATATCCCACCCATTATGATTCATCATGGCAGCAGAAAACGAAGGCATCATTGGCACTTCACCCAAATAACCTTTGTAGGTGGAACATATAAATGTATCCACGAAAGGAAAGAAAGGTAATCATGCCATGATAAAGTACCTAAAGTGGGCAGTCGCCTCCTGCAAGGATTTGAATAGACGGAGTCCTAAAAGCAGTTATTGGGCCAAAGTTAGATACCTGACGAGCAGGAAACACGCACCAACCACCAGATGGCGCGAGTTGTGACCCACTTATTTCGGTATCCCCCCCCCGGCCCAGATTTGAGCATTTGGAAGTCACCAAAAGTCTTCGTAGATGGCGCTGCGTCCCTTACATTTACTACCCGCAAGTGTAGCATGGGTATCCATAATGCAGCCATGTGTAGGAATGCGTGCCTTTCCCACCCCAATAGCTGCGCATTTTCACATATATTCATCACTTTTGGGTTTGGGGGTTAGCCGAGTGAAAAGAGTGCTTCCGATTTGAGCGAAATTAAGCCACATTGGGTGTGGTTAGTTGCCGGATGGAGTGCCGATTCGGATCGACGACTGCGTTGTCTCCAAGACCCTTCGGCACATTATTGTTGAATGTCCCGGTCTGGGGGGCGCTACCGCTTGTCCCTTATACTCGGTACGGGTTCGTGTACAGACTTACAGATTATATGACCTTTTGGATGAGGATGGCCTCTATTCTATTTCGCTCTTGCACTGTGTGTGGGGGGGAGGCCCCGGCTTCTGGAACGTCAGTTGCAGGGCCCAGACTCAAGGGTTCTTCTCTTGTGAGGTAGAATCAAGAACCATGATGAGGCCAGTGAGTTCGTGTGGTTAAGGATACAAAGAATGCAAAAAAAAATTTATGCAGGACAAAATCCTGAATGTGATTTTCCCTTTCCAAGCCCAAGCATCAAATAAGAGAGAAATCGGATTGAGGTATAACCGATCTCAAGGAAATGCCAAAAAGACTGAAATTAGATGTCTGTCGAAGGAAGCTTCTTACCTCAAGTAAAAGGGGACGGTAATTTTCAGGATTGGAAACGATGCAATGAAGCGCACGTTGAAGAGGGTTCTGAGAAGAACCCTGCCAGAATTCTTTTGAACTATAACTAATAACTTGTTTCTGAAGCAATGTATTGAGAGCATTCCATTGTACGGTTCTGATATTAAACAAACGCTTAATATGATCGACGCCTTTCAAATACACACAAGCGGTACTCGAACCATCATCTACTACGATACTACACATGGCCTCCAAAATAGATTCATCTTTGGAGTGACACCCGACAAAGGTGCAATTACCGTTTTTACTCTCTGATTTGCAACTAGGACAGACCATCTTAAAACAAATATTATTAACATAACATAGAGTAGCCAAAATCAGGTAAACTCTTCCCGGTGGTATTTGACAGAGATCTGAAATATAATAACGTTTTTTGGCTACACCTGACAAGGCATTCAATGGTGCTGACCCGGGAGAAGTTTTCTCCTTATTAACATTCACACTGTTGACCTGGATCCGTGTGAACGTGGTACTTGTGAGGTAAACGGCCTTTTTCCCAGAAATAACACATTTCAACCAAGTAATATAAACCTCCGCTCCTGGAATGACTCCGAGGGTATACTGAGAAACATATTCCTGAATGTCTTTTGAGAAATACACACAAATGGAGTGACTGGGAGATTTTTTGTCCGCGATAAGAAGCCTGATTTGTTTACTTCCTGGTGTTCCGATGCCTCTTTTCGAGCAGCTCAGTGGAATTTTGATCCTTTGAGACTCATATTTAGGTGTCATGAAGTGTTTCTCTAACACGACTCCTTCTATATTCACAACCCTAGAAAACATGCTGCCTTCCAAAATCTTAGGGATGGGATCAGCGGAAATCGAAAGATCCAAAGGTTCGATTCCCGTGACTTTAAAAGAAGAAGGCACATCAATGACATCAGAAGACATAAAAGAATTCATAGAATTCAACCACGAGAAATTCATAGATTTACGAAAATCGAGGTCGGAGTAGAGAAAGGGGGACATCTCTCCGTGAATTATACATGGATCTTTAAGAAAGGGATAAAGCGAAGAAAAACTATCTTTGAATCTTATTAGGACTTCTTTATGGATTTCATCAGTGGTAGTTGTAACAGAATTAGCCTCTCTTTGGATAAACGCCTTCATAACGAAAAATCCGTTTAAATCAAGACCCATGAAATTGAGACCAGAAATGGAAGTAACACGAAAACTGAAACGAATCGAATTTTCCCCCAAATCACTCAGAGTTCGGACTTCATCACTGATACCTTTGTCCAGTTTAGAAATATGGTTAGAATGCACTAGAATATATTCTCTTGTAATTACTCTCGATTCATATATGTTAAAACGCTCCCTAATGTAATGGAAATTGGAGATAAGGACCAGATAACCCACTTTGGAAAATGCTTCGTAACTGGGTCCGACGATAACTACCTCGATACGTTCATCACGGGATTGGAGGGTAAGATTTCGACCGGGAGTTGAATTCAAGAAGCCAACGAGGAAATTATCGTGGTCTCGTTCCCCGACAACAAAAGGAACCCAGAAATTGTCTCTGTGTGGTTGAGTACTCTCATCAAATGTCGATTTTCCAAAAACTGTAGCCATTTCGTTGAGCTTGAGGGGCAAGGAGGCTCCAAAATCCTGCAAAATAAGACCAAACAATCTTATTTGATTGAAGATGAGAAATAATCTAGTCAATAAAATCAGTGGAAATATATATTTTTTAATTTTAAGAGCCGATCTGGTGCGGGCCTACTAGGGTAAAAATCGCGGTAATTAACGCAGAGACTAATACTAGGCTATATAAAATAAACAAGAAGATAATAAATATAAAATATGGAACAAAGGCAACGCACAGGCAAAAAAAAAAAAGCCCCAAGGAAATGCGCTCCGGCGTCAGGGGTAGGCCCGCCTCTTCCGGGGCAGGAACATGCGATCTAGAACAAAGTTAAATAGAGGGGAGGAGGCCAGCCTCCTCCAAAAGGTCGTATAGTCTGCAAGTCTGTGCACGAACCCAAACCATCAGTAGGTAGAACATACTTTTAATACACATCCAGTTTGACATCTATATCCACATTAAAGCCTTCAAAACCTGCACAATTAATAATATTTTACCTTTTCCCCATTTACACACAAAATCTCTTCCATTCGGGACCTGTGGATCCAGCCAGGGATCGCGGTGGCTCCTAGGCGTCGCTCACTTCGCAGAAAGAGGGGGCGGGGAATTCTCAGATTCAGATTTCAGCACCAGATAATAAACATTCAAAATGGCACCCACCTGTGGATTTGCTGAAGCTGTTTGGGTACTTGCGTTCTGAGCCAGGTACCAAATTTATGGGCACTATAAGATTTAAAAGGATTAAGAAAGATACGAATATATGTATATACATTTATAAAGCAGACTGGGGCCTCGGAATGGTATCAAAACTCAGAAAGTAGAAAGAATCAGGAAAACACTCGCCCTCCACCCCCTATAAACCTGCTTCCAAATCCAGCTCTGCTAAGACATTTTCCACTCGGATTCAATGGTTATGGCAACCAGGGACTAAGGAGTATACCTAGTAGTGTCAGGGGATTCTGCGAAGGGGTAGGCTGGGGGCCACATCTGCAGTTAAGAGTGAAGCCCTTGGGAGTGGCTGCCAAATTGAAGAAGGTAAACTCCCTCAGAGCTAAGAGAATTTGGGAGGGGCCAAGGGGAAACCTCTTCCACAGTAGAGATGCAGATGAGGGGCAGCTCTCGAGAAACTGGTAAAAGGAAACCTAGTCACCATTTGAAAGTGGTGAAAAGGAATCCCCCCTCCACCAGTCAGAAGGGTGCCGTCATTCTCCCCTTTGACGTACCAAGGCGGGACGCCGCCACGTTCCTCTTCCAACGATGTTTGTTATTATGATAAAAGTGCAAAATGGCGCCCATAAAGATACCATTGCCTCCAAATGCCTTGGGAGGTATAGAAAAGGAACAAGTATGATCAGAAACAGCCAGACTAGGATCAGTTACAACTTGTCAACCCGAACAAATTTGTCATTGCATTTTTGCCCATAAAGGAAAGGATCGGAGCAGTCACCCTGTATGAGCACTGGAGGCGGTGAAGTGAGTCGGAAGCCTAATACACTAACCGGCCCTCGCAAGTAGGTAGTTAGTGGTCATTAGGATTCCGGGCATAGCAGTAGGTAGTGGTCATCAGGATTCGGGGCCTAGCAGTGGGTAGTGTTCATCAGGATTCCGGGCCTAGCAGTAAGGTAGGGTTCATCAGGGTTCCGGGCCTAGCAGTAAGGTAGGGTTCATCAGGGTTCCGGGCCTAGCCGTAAGGTAGGGTTCATCAGGGTTCCGGGCCTAGCAGTAAGGTAGGGTTCATCAGGGTTACGGCCCTAGCAGTAGGTAGTGGTCATCGGGAGTTTTTTTTTATTTTAGGAGCCTATCTGGCGACTACCCACTTGGTCATAAGACGCCGCACTTACGACAGCCTGGCACTAGGCTACCTTAAAATAAGAGTATGCAAAAAACAACAAAAATAAAAAAGGGAAAATGGCAACAAGGAGGAAGCAAGCTCCGGCGTCGGGGGGAGGTCCGGCTCCCCCCCACCGGCGCAGAAAAGGAAACAAAAAAAAAACTAGTTAAATAAAGGGGGGAAGCGGTTCAATGCCTGTTGGAGTCGACGCTCCATAGTTGGCATCTGGGCCGTGCCAAAAGAGATCGAAAGGTCGTCCCCAAAAAGTCTATAAATCCACCAGTCAATGTGCACGAACTCGTCCCAAGTACAAGGGACAGGCGGTAGCGACCCCGCCCATCCCAGTACCGGGACAGGTGTCATGCGCGAAGATCACTCAGACTGGGACATTCGACAAGAATCTGCCGAACAGTCTGGGAAACGACGCAGTCGTCACAATAGGGCGCAGTCGAGAGCTCCATTAAATGGCGATGCGTCACACGTGTGCCCGATTCGGAGACGACAGAAAACAACCTGAAGCCTTCGCGGCATTGGGGGGTAGGTCCATGAGAACAGTCGCGCTGCAATGGCACGCAACTTTAAGTAACCTTCGACCGTCTCCCATCTTTTTTGCCAAGCAGCCCGAAGAGCTGCCTGTATTACTGCCATGTCCAGGAACCCAGCAGAAGATAATCTCGACATCTGCCCGGCTTGCCAAAACCGTGGCGTCACGGATAATGCGGAGATTCCAATGCCTCGAGAGAACTCAGGGCGCTCTGTGAGTTGCTATAGATCACAATCGGGTCTCCGAACCGGGCACGTCGTGTAATCTCCCGTACCGAGTGGTGTATTGCCACCAGCTCGGCCGTGAAAAGAGACGCAGAGCCTGGCAGAGCACCGCTGACTTCAAACAGAGGGGATACGGCGTGGAAGCCGACCCCCTCTAGGGACTTAGAGCCATTCGGAAAACACTGGCACAGTTCCAGCATGACACCGTATGCTCCAAAAAGGTCGAACGCAATACTCCCGGCGCTGTACAAGCTTGGGAGAAGAGGCGTGACGACAAATAGCCAAAAGTAGTACCCTCCAGGGTGGCGTCCTGGGCAGAACCAGGGTCGCCACCGGCCCGAGAGCTATACCAAACTCTCGAACGAGTTTTCTAGACATAAAGCCAAAAGGCTTAGGGTATGACTAGCGTCTCTCGGCGGCATAGGTACGGTCGAAATCAGCTGCGGATGCAGTGAGAGCTGTTGGCGACTGAGGGAGGAGCCAGGATCGCACGTAGAGACGAATAATTCACTGTGCACGGCGTTGAGCGAGTGGCATCTCCCCAGCATCGACTAGTAGGCTCTCAATGGGGAAAGTGCGGAAGGCACCGGCCGCCAGTCGAAGGCTGGTGTGGTGGATCGAGTCCACCTTCCGCAATACACGCTCGGCGGCGGATGCACAAAACTCGCATCCGTAGTCGAGCTTCGAACGAACAAAGGGTCGATAAAAAAGTAAGGAGAATACCGTTGGCGCGGGCACAAGAGACTCTAAGGCTGCGGATATGAGCCTCCCAGGTGAGGCGTCGGTCAAATACAAAACCAAGGAAACGGTGCCATTCAACCACTTCCAGGCGTACCCCATTAAGAAACAAGTCTGGGTCAGGGTGGAGCCGTGGATGGTGGGAGAAGTGCACCACCTTAGTCTTGGCCAGGGAAAACCGAAACCTGTGAGCTTCGGCATAGCGAGAGACACGGTTCAATATCTATTGGAGTCGAGGCTCCAGAGTTGGCATATGGGTCGCGCCAAAAGAGATCGAAAGGTCGTCCACGTAGAGCGTAGCAAGAATATCTTCCGGCAGCATCGAGGTGATGCCGTTGATGATCAGGGCAAAGAGTGCGACACTGAGGACACTTGTCTGCGGGACACCCTCTTCCTGCTCCATTGGGCCGGAGAAGACTGCCCCCCCCCCCCACCCGTACGTGGAATCGACGATCTCGCAAAAATCCAGATATAAAGATTGGGAAGCGTCCCCTCGCCCCCATCGTGTGGAGAGTCTCCATGATACCGTATCGCCATGAGGTATCATAGGCCTTCTCCAGATCGAAAAACACCGTGGCGTAGTGCTGTTTACGAAGGAAGGCCTCGCAGACGGAACTTACGGAAGCCGCACTGTGCAAAAGACAGATAGCCTCCACTGTCCAGAAAAAAGGCTAATCTAACATTTACCAATTTCTCCATCAACTTGCACACGCAAGAGGTTAGAGATATTGGGCGGAAACCGGCCGGAGTAGAGTGATATCTCTCCGGTTTGCGATTCGCAAGAACAGTAGCGATTCGCCAGGAATCTGGAAGGATATTCACTACCAGGATCTTGTTGAACAAATCTAACAGAAAGGCCATGCCTCGTTCACCCAGGTGTCGAAGCATGGTGTACGGGACATCGTCCAGACCATGGGCGGTGTCCGCGCACGAAGAAAGAGCGGAACGCAACTCGCTCAGAGTAAACCTGTCGTTGAAGAGTTCTCCGCCTCTGGAGGTAAAGTCCAGTCGGCGGCCTTCCGCAACATCACGACGTGCATTGAATGCTGTTGGAGCATCATCCCGGCTAGAGAATGCAGAGAAAGCGGTCGCAAAGGATTCCGCCACGGACGCGGGGTCCGAGATTGAGGTCCCATTCTCATGGAGAACGGGAGGGGGGTACTGCGAGTACTTGCTTCGAATCCTTTTGACTCGCTTCCACACCTCTGCTAGAGGGGTCTTCCCGTTAAGTGAAGACACGTATGCTCACCAAGAAGAGCGGGGGGCGTGCTTCGAAATATACCGGAACCTAGCCCTAGCCCGACGAAATTCACCGACAGTGAAATCGTTCGGGCGCTGACCACGGGAGTGGTCAGAGTGCAAAACGGCGAACCTTTAGGAATAGTAGTTAGGCCTGCGGCGGTGAGGTTGCCGGAGAAGAACTCAACGGCCTCATTTGCCGACCTAAACTAGACAGACAGAGAAATAAGTCATTTCCTGAAATGCGGACCACCGCTCCCGCGCCAAGCACCACCGGGGCGGGCTCTCGGGCGGCAGCGGCCCACAAAATGTTATTTGAATGGGAAAGTGATCACAACCATGGAAATCATCTATCATCCCCACCCAAAATCAGGCTGTGCATCCGGAGAGCACAGAGATAGATCGAGGCAGGAAAATGAAGCGGTTCTCGGAAGGTGACGCGTAAACTCATCCACATTTACGACACCTATCTCACGGCAATTCCATTGAAGGAATATGCCCTCTATCTTCAAAGAGAAGAGCCTCATGGGAATGGCCGTACGTACACTTCCCGGAGGCAGAACTTCGGGAAGGCGCTGTCGCCTCCGAGGACTTATCGGGGTAGGTTGGGCTCGCCATTCAATTCTTTTCCTAACTCCGCCTCGAAACCTTAGGCGATGGGGGCGGCTTCGGAGTGGGGAGGGGGGCGGACTCTTTCGAGGATCCACCGTTTCCAAGCCACCCAGCCTACCACTGATGTGGGCGAATAAACCGAAGTCCTTTACTGCTGTCCTTTCGGGGGGCAGTTTTAGGAACCCCAGAAGAGGGCCTCACGACCCTCTTCAGGGGTGTTGTCTCCTGTGAGTCTATCGACTCGGTGGAGGCACGCGGCCGTTTCACCTTACTGGAAACGGTCACGCTGGGGGAAGGGAACCCTGGTTTTAACCAGGGCTGGGTGTGAGCTTTTTGTGTCGCCAACTCAACCAGGGGAGCGCCAGGGTTCCGAATGGGCACGGAAACAACCGTGCTCGTAGGCCTGGATGGGCTAGGAGCAGAGGGCGTCTTTCACAACATTGAAGCATAAGACGCCCCAGGCAAAACCGGGCGCGCCAGGAGCTTCGCGAAATGATAGACGATCCTGGGCCTTGGCCACACACGATTTGGACTTATTGTGTGCAGCCTTGGAGCAACTTACACAGAATTCGGGTAACCCCTACTTTGCATGTTGACAGGAGCGATTAGTATGGCCAAAGCGGTGACAATAATAGCACCTCCGCGGCAGTAGCACGAATGCCTTCACGGAGTAGCGATACCAACCGGCACGCAACGACTCAGGAAGATTATCACAATCGAAAGTGACGAAGAGTGTAGGGGTGGGTGTCGAGGCCCATCCCTGTTTTCTCATCACACGCTCTACCTTGGCACCCCCATTGTCGGCCAGCTCTAAGGTGATGTCATCTATGGAGTAGTCTACGAGTTCCCTCACATAAACTACTACTTTCACGAAGTTCATGGTAGATTGTGGCGTCATACTCACTGGCGTACCATCAAGTGTCCGAAGAGCTCTAATCATGGCCGCCTCGGATGGATTCGACTCATTCGCCAAAAGGCTACCGTCCGTCAAACAGGTCACCTTCGGCTCTCTAACAATTGCACTAGCTAATCCTCTCCTCTGATGGATCATGTTGCCCTTGGCCAACATGCTGCCATCAGTAGAGCGAATAACAAGGAAACGCTTGAAGCCAGCAGGCTCGAAAACGCCAGGTAGCCTCTGAATGAGGGCAGCCCACGACATAATCGAGGCTCCGCTCTGCGCAGTTCTGGTCTTCGTCTGGGACTCCCCAAACGGGGGAACAACGGGGCCAGACGTGCCGATCTTGGCTTGGTCGCTTTACCGAAACGGCAGCAGACCTGTCCGTCCCCGCGGCTCCGGAGGAGGGAGAGGAGCCCCGAGTCTTCTTCGTCTTTTCCTTGTTCTTTTTCTTTTTAGGAAAGGTGGGCGGGAAATGAACCAGCTTCTCTCCTCCGCCGGTACGAGCCCCTAGGCCAGATCATTCTCTGAAATGGAGAAGGTCCTGCCTGTCACAGAAGCACCAGCCGGGGTAGGAGATCTCTCCTCTCCTTGTGAGGCCTCAGGGACCCGAGCCGTCTGAGGAGGAGCCTGCATAGGGGCGGACACGGTTTATGTGCTTGGCACTGAACTCGGGTTCGACCCCATGGAGGATCCTACCACCTCAGGGACGATGTCTATCTCAAGGGAGGCCTCCATGTGGCCATCCGTCCCCAAGACATCACATGTCCCATTCGAGGTACCTTTGGTCATCTCGTCTTTGGCCAGCGAACTAGCATCTTCTGGGGAGAGAGGGGGGCATGTACAGTGACCGCCTATAAGTTTATTATCCGGGCTCGCAGCTCTTTGGAGGGCGACGGGCCCTGTCTTCCCTCGGCCCCCCTAAGGGATTTGGCCCTATCGTACCACTCTCGGTCAATTATGGGCCGCCTACCTGCTTTCTTGGCACTCTCCTTGGAAAGCAAAGGGTGGACTGCCATTGTAAAGAGGAAGTAACCCAAAGGCGACTCCAGAGAAGGGGGTGAGGGGAAGTCATCTGCACCTGTAGGCATAGGAGAGGGTAAGCCTCCTCTACAGTAGAAGTAGTTTGTAGGGAAAGCATGGGGGAAGGGGATCCATTTTTTCCTTGGAGCTGCCCGAAGGTGGCCCTGTCACTGGTGTAGGGGGAGTAAAGGAGGAGATAGATTTTATACATGGGCATTGTGACCCTGGTCTTTTCGCAGGACGCCAACGCTAATCACCAATGCAGTAGTCCGCTCTGCAAGTGGTAAATATGGGGATGGCAACATGAGCTGGCACCATTTGAGGCCACTCCTTCCCCCTAGTGGCTTGGTAGATTGAAAGGAGAAAGAAAGTGCATGTGAGGAAGGTGTGGATGGGGATGAAGCAGGTTGTTAAAAGCCAACCAGCCCAGAATGGAGCTCAGGGGTGAGGGAATGATGTCCCCTCCATCGTCAGCCCTGATCCGGGATAGTTTGGTGAGACAAAGCTAGTCTGCGTCTACCCTGTGAAATTAGAGGAAAGTTGTGGGAGATGTTGTAGGGAAAGTGAGGAAGTAGGGTAAAAACACAAGCTGTCAGAAAGAAAAAGAGGCTAATTTGGGGTTGGACGGGGTGCTGAGTCCCATCAGCATGGCAGCAAGGAAAGCAAATCACAGTGGTCATTACAGGGTGCCAAGAGGGCATGCAATTCCTTTGGGTACCAAGTGTAACAGGCTATATACAGGGTAAACCTCCCCCCTGTGGGGAAGGCTTCCCTAATGAATTAACAGTTTTGCATTACCTTTTGAAGAACACAAATGTGCTCTTTGCCCATAAACTCTTGTAAAAAAGACCTCTCCTGGGGTTCATAAGTAGATAAGCGGTTGTCCACAAATTGGCACAGAATTCCTTTTGCTCCATTCCATTTACGCCTGTGTGAAAGAACCTTTAAAAGTTATTATGAATATTTAATCAATTCCTTTAAAAATACAATCAAATTTTAAAGCAAATTATCAGGGCAGTTTGAATAATATTTTATAGGGAAATCAATCCATTCTGAATCTATATAATTTGGTTTATCCTCCATTGAATGCTTAAGAGGCAATTTGGGTTTAATTTACTCAAATTAATCCCCATGAGGGGGTAGATGGTGTTATGTAAGTAATGCCCCTGCTACAACTGAATTGATTGGTTTCAAATGGTGAAACTAATAGGTTATTGCCACCAGCTAAACCTTTTATGTAGTTTGAGCATTTATTATGGGCAGTGAATTGGTGATGGTTGGATGAAGGGTGGTCAAAGCTCTAAATAGGTTGAAGATCTACAATTATGATTCAATAATTGTTAAAAAGAATATTAAAGAGAAAATAAATTATAAATTTAAAACAGTGAGTATTTACAGATGTAGTGCAAAGCTAAGGATGAATGGATGAGTAATGATTTATGAGTGGATGAATGAATGTGTGAGATGGTGGGAGTGAGTGGGTGAATGAGAATGAATAGATGAATTATGCCTGATGAAGTTGTTTTAAGATATTTACAAAATAATACGTTGAGGAGGATGGGGATGAATAGGTGAAAGATGATCAGCAGATGGATGAAGGATAAAATATATGGAATTTATTTTAGAGTATTTATATTGTTTTAAAATAGAACATATATTTGGGATAACGTATTTTTCAAATATATATGTTAGAGATGGCCAACCTCCTTCAAAAATAGGATCAAATCACGATCCACTCCACCAGCCTGGCCAAGCATGGAGAGTAGAGAGGAGGCCCCATCTGCCCCCCAGCAAATATTTTACAAAAAAAAAGTGAAAAGTAACAAAAATTGGAGCAAAAGTGAAAAAAGTGATACAAACCAGAAGTATAAAAGTCCCCCCCCCCCACTTTATTAGGTATAGATGCATTTAACTTTTATGATTAAATTATCTAGCTGATCCCAGCTGAAAAATATATGATTAATATATATATTATAGAATCTTTATAATTCTAAACATAATAAATCAATTATACAATTTTACACAAATAGTTAAATGTTATACATTATAAAAAATTTAAAGAAGGTAAAACCCCAAAAAGGCCCACCCCATACCCACCTAGCAACAATTAATTAAACGATTTAATTGTTATTTTGTACTTTTTGGCATAATGCAGGATGAAAAGGAATAAAAGTGTTGCTAGGTCCACAATAAGGTTGAGAGGGGTAAGGATGAGGAAAGGATACTAGGGTCAGGTGCTGGGAATAGGATAGGGTAGGTCCAAGGGTTGACAATGGTATGGTCGTGGGGACACAAGGAGTTAGTAAGGCGACCTTGAGCTTTACAAGTAGCAAGTATCATCCTTAGACTGTTCCCACACTGACCGCTCCTCACTGGGGCACTGGTGTTGAGGAAGCGCAGTAGGCATGAACCAGGGAAGCAGTCAAGCAAGGGAGGACATCAAGGCTCACACACCAGGCAACGACAGGAGGGGTGATGTATGGACACCTGGGTGAAACGAAAGAGTGGATGCACCATGAGTATGGCATCCTTACAGTACAGCTCAACAAGGCGGTTCAGTAAACAAGATTAAAGGGTAAAGCTAATAATGATAACAATAGCAATGCAAACAAAACTGAATTAACATAAGCAAAGGAATGTAAAGAATTATTATCAGAATATAATAATAATAAATATGGACCAAAGATAAATAAGAGATAAGGATGTTAATATCAAGCACAAAACACATCAGGTTTAAAATTAAGATTATAAAGGGGGACACGTACGGTGACCCCCTCTAAGCTCAAAATTCGAGCCTGCAGGTCTTTGGAAGGAAGAGGCCAATGGGCCCTGCCTTCCCTCCTACCCCTAAGGGGGTGGCCCTATCGTTCCACTCCTACCGAGAGTGGTCAATTATGGGCCACTTGCCTTTCTTGGCAGTCCCCTTAGAAAGTAAAGGGAGGTCTGCCCCTGGAAAGAGGGATGCACCCGATGGCACCTCCAGAGAAGGGGGTGAGGGGGAGTCTCCTACACCCATAGGCAAATGAGAGGAGTAAGCCTCCTCTCCAGTTGAAGAGTTTTGGAGGGTTCACTGCAAAAGCACTGGGGAGGAGGACCTCCGACAATGGTTGAGGGAAAGGTAAGGGAGATTTTTTTTTCATCATTGGGCATGGGGACCCTATTTTAAATACAGGAGGCAAACGCTAATCACCCCATGCAGTATCCCGCTCTGCGAGGGGTGAGTATGGGGCTGGCACAGCCAGCTGCCGCCATTTGGGGCCACTCCTCCCACTAGTGGCCTGGCAGCTCCACCTTGGGCTTTGCATAAAATGGATAGAGATTGAAAGGAGAAAGAAAGGAGAAGTGAGGAAGGTGTGGATGGGGATGAAGCAAGTTATTAAAAACCCACCACCCCAGACCGGATCTCAAGGGTGAGGGAACGTTGTCTCCTCCCATCTCAGCCCAGACCCGGGATAGTTGGTTGAGAGAAGCTGGTCAGCATCTACCCCGTGAAATTAGAGGCCGACCAGAGAAAGTTATGAAAGAGGTTGTAGGGTAGAAAACAGGCTGTCAGAAAGGAGAAGAGGCTAAGCTGGGGCCAGACAGTGCGCTGAGTCCTGTCAGCATGGCGACCAGGAAGGCAATTCCCCTTACAGGGAATGGAAGAGAAGCTTAAGGAGTGTGAAGTGAGAATGGAAGAGATGTTTAATGTGTATTCTGAATGAGAGGATGGGAGAATTAAGAGAAATTGGTAGCGGTGTGGTCTCCACTCCACTGGGAGTGGAAATGATGTAGATGAAAGGATTGCTGGACTCGAATGAATCCCTGCAAGAGGTTCATTGCCAGAAAATAATACCAGTCGAATCGACATCTGGCTTTTAAGAGGTGGCAGCAACAGCCAGACTAACCTTTGCTGATCTCACTCTCCAACACAGTTGTTGGAAAGAGCATCTGCCAGTCCCCAAGGCAGTAGACGGAACCAGCGACTTTCAGTCTCCAGTAGTCGCTGGAGCTCAAATCCTAGTCTCTTAGGAAGCGATACCATTGGGAGCCCCCTTTCCCGAGAAAATGTGAGCCCACTTGGATCCAATTTTTTTTTTTTTACTGACTTAATTACTGCATATATTCATTTCCTGCATTGGCCTATAGATTTGTAAGGCCCTATATTTACTCTGAGATCTGTACATTTTTGATTGTTGTTGGCCAAGATATATTTGTGAGGCCAAAGACTAATATATATATATATATTTAGTTATTTGGGGGTTTAGGTTGTTAGGTTGTACATACAGTAATACCTCACTTTAATGAACCAATTCGTTCTGAGTGCTTGGTCGTTAAGTGGGAGTTCATTAAGCGGGAGTCTAATTTACATAGACACAATGTAAGAAACGGTGGTTACGTTTTTGCTGAGGAAATTTGACATAAAAAACATTTATAAATGTTAAATAAGCGCAATAAGACAATAATATAGGCGTAAGAAATGATTAATACATCATAGAAATGACAGTAAGGCATAAAAGAAATCATAGATATAAAATATATCACTTAAAAAGCATAATAAAAATACAAATTATATGCTGCTCATTGCAGTTTCCCTTTCATCAATCGATGCTTCTTTCTCGTTTGCATTCGGTTCCTTTGAAGTCGATGGAGTAGGTATCGCATCTTTATTCTTTATGAAAAAATCATCAAGAGTTTTTTGCTTAAAAGACGTTTTTATCTTCTCATTATAAATTTCACGATAGCAAACAATTGATTTGTTTAAATCTGCTGCAACTTTTCTACTTCGTTCAAAATTAGAATCTTGTGACTCAAAAATGTTGCACGCATTTTTCACACTTGCAAACGCTTCCTCAAGCCTTTTCAGAGTGAATAAATAAACAGGAGTTTCCACTGGATTATTTTCTTCTTCTTGAACTGGTTCTTGATGATCTTCCATTTCAATGAGGTCTTCATTTGTGAGCTCTCGGCCATGCTCCTGTAAAAGATCAGCTATGTCATCAGTTAAAACATCGAGTTGCAATTTATCAGCAATTTCAACGATCTTTTCTGTTTCATTTCTAACAATGTCTACTGGTTCTTCAAAACCCTAAAAATCCTCTTTTAATTGAGGGCAAAGTTTGTGCCAAACGCCTTTCATATTTTTCTCAGAAACTTTGTCCCATGCTCCCTTTATTATTTTTACTGCATCCAGAACATTGAAAGATTTCCAAAATTCTTTTAGTGTTGGGCCTCCTTCTGCATCAATAGCATTTATTAATTTTTCAAATGTTATACGAAGGTAATAGCTTTTAAATGTAGCTATGACACCTTGATCCATTGGTTGCAATAGTGATGTTGTATTTGGCGGCAAAAACATGAATCTAACATTAGGATGGCTATGCTGTAAAGATGACGGATGGCCAGGTGCATTATCTACAAGAAGTAGCACATGAAAGGGAATGTCTTTGTCCTCACAATATTTTTTAACTTGGGGTACAAAGTGATTCGAAAACCAGTCTTCAAATAATGAAGCAGTAACCCAAGCTTTTTTATTAGCTTTCCATATGACTGGAAGTGTAGCCTTTACAAGGCCTTTAAGTGCTCTGGGATTTTCGGCATGATGCACAAGCATGGGTTTTAATTTGCAATCTCCAGATGCATTACCTCCTAACAATAATGTTACTCTATCTTTAGCTACCTTAAACCCGGGCATTGGTGACTCTTCTTTTGCAATGTAGCTTCTACCAGGCATACGCTTCCAAAATAGGCCAGTTTCATCCACATGAAAGATTTGTGATGGCATGTAATGATATGTTTCGATGATTTCTTCTAAATCTTTCGGGAACAACTTTACTGCTTCATGATCGGCACTCGCTGCTTCTCCTTGAATTTTTATATTATGCCAACCAACTCGGTTTTTATATCGATAAAACCAGCCATTGCTTGCAACAAATGTTTCTTCAATTCGCCTTCAAATTTATCTTTTAGTGTCTTAAAAAGCGATAAGGCCTTCGCGCAAATAACACGTTGTGTCATAGGTATGTTCAAACGGTGTGTTTGATTGGCTATCCATGCTGACAAAAGATTTTCCAAGCGAGGAATTAGCCTCAATACATCTTTATTTCTGACTCTCGTAGATTGCAGGGGACAAGCCTTTGTAACTTCTTTTAGAAATTTATCTTTTATGATTGTAGAAATCGTCGATTTTCCCAGAGAATATTTTGATGCGAGTGCTGTAATTGATGTCCTGGCTTCTTGTTCATTTATGATATCATATTTCGTTTGTAATGTTATTGATTTTCGTTTCTTTGTAACTGTATCAGTTTTATCTGCCGTTTGTTTTGGCAAAATACAATAGAGAGAGAAAGTTAGTACAACTTGCACATACAACATCAGAGTCTAAACTGACAAGCAGAGCAGCGCGCTCTGAGCGCGTTGAGTCAAGGACACAAGCGGCTGAACGGACAAACGAACGAGCATTCGCTTATGCAGTCTTTGGTGGACTCTAGATGCATTTAAAGGAATCAAAATGAAATTAATTTTCGCGCATTTTTCTATTTAATTTTATATTTTTATGTTTTTTAATTAATTTTTTTTTAATGCGGGAGTTCGTTAAGTGAGGTATTACTGTATTGTATTTTGTATTAGTGAAGGGTTCACTATTAGTTTGCATTATTTATGGGGTTTTAAATAAAATTAAAGAATAGACTCTCTCCTCGAACCATAGAGTGAACCTTGTTAGGGCGGCGGGATTTTTTGGCTGGGGGCTTGCGATCCCACCGCCACAATATGAATACAGAAACATAGCCATGAATATAGAAATATAGCTATGAACATAGTAGTTAGTATTCACCTAAAAAAAATGGGTTGCCATTTTTAGAAGATAGAGCCCACCTAAAAAAATATATGTTGCCATCTTTTGCTGGAGATGGAAAAATATAGTTAGCAACTTGTTGTCTTGGTATAGAGAAAGGGTTGAAATTATCAAATAGCCCATTTTAATATGCATTTCAAAATCCAGTGGTCACTGAATTAGAGAGAAGAAAATGACCTTTTCTGAATAAAGAAGGCATAAACTATCAAAAGATATGATTGATTATAATTCATGAAAGAAAAGGTTTGACAAGGTAAGAAAATATACAGATATGCAACAACCATATGAAGGAAATAATTCTTTATAAGTAGTTTAAGTAAAAGGTCAAATTCTAATTGACCTGTCACCAAATTTTGCACTGCCCTCATCTACCTTAATAGTATAATTGAAAATATCAACATTCTTCCAAACCTTGTAACCTTGTTGAAGCCATTTTCATCAGCCGCAAGTACAGATTTGAGAAAATCCTGCACATCCAATAACCAATTGAGGAAATCCAGCCCAATGTTGTACTTGTGTAAACAATGAATAATGGCACAATCACTTGTAATGCAATCATAGTTTGCGCTCCGGTGGTATTTCAAAAGACTGAAGAGGAAAAACAGGAATATAGTTTCATTTATTGATTGATCTACTTAAGTAGGTAATCAGTTTTCATATCAACTTGTCCTTTTAGTGACCTAAAAGATAATTATGGTAGTGCATTAAGCATAAATAATTAAATAAAGGAAGAAATTGAATTCATGGCAATGAAGAGTTTAATACAAGAATTTCAAAAGTTTGCAGTTAAAGCTTTTAAGCATAATTCTATAGACATATTAAATTTTCAAATATAGTGTTATTTACTAAACCAAGAGACAGAACCAACTGAGGCATATAAACCAGAATGTTTTGGAAAAGGTTTGTAAAGAAAGTAATGATTTCAAAGGAAGTGATTATAAATTTAAGAGATCCAACCCCCAAAATTAATAGACAATTTCTTTGACTACATGACTCTGAACACCCCCATGTAAGGGGCATGGTGATTTGCTTTCCTGGAGGCTGTGCTGATGCTGACTCATTGATTTTTTTTTTTGTAGGTTGCATGTTCCTGCGCCGGGGGGAGGTGGGCGTACCCAAAACACTGGAGTGAGTTTCCTTCTTAGCTTTTTAGCCTTTGTCCTTTTTTAATGTTGCTAATTATATATTGTCCTTTGTTTTTTTAATATAGCCTAGTAGTAGGCTATGTTGTGTACGGCGACTTATGCCCAAGTAGGCAGTCGCCAGATGTGCTCACGCCCCCCCAATTTGTTAATGAGCCAATGAGGGGGGACAATATATTAGATTTAGTACTTTCTAACAGTGATCATTT
Organism: Ceratothoa steindachneri; assembly: GCA_963969495.1. Classification (NCBI taxonomy): domain Eukaryota; kingdom Metazoa; phylum Arthropoda; class Malacostraca; order Isopoda; family Cymothoidae; genus Ceratothoa; species Ceratothoa steindachneri. Next base: position 110,816,434 of record OZ018318.1, read on the forward strand.
AGTTCAAGATTGACTGTTGGGGAAGCATTGGGAAATAGTGACCATCAGGTAGTTCGTTTTAACTTGGGAATTGAGAAGGGTAAAATAACCAAGAATGCTGTAAAAGTTCCAAATTTTCATAAGGGAGATTATGTAAAACTTCGAAGCTTGCTAAATTTTGTAGACTGGGATGTAGAATTGAGAGGTAAAAATGCTTATGGGATGTGGGATACTTTCAAGCATATAATAAATGTAGTCCAAGAACAATGTATCCCAATGAAGGCCATTAAGAACAAAAGTAGGAAACCATTATGGTGGAATCAGGAGATAGCTAAAAAATTTCCGAGAAGAAAAGGGCATACAAAAAATTACAGGTACAAAATAATATTCAAAATTTAAGTGATTATAGAATGGCTAGGAATGAGTTAAATAAGATTATAAAGAAGAACAAAAGGGTGTCAGAAATTAAATTAGCTCAGGATAGCAACAAAGATCCTAGAAAGTTCTTTAGTTACTATAAAATTAATAAAAGTCTGGCAGAGTTAAAATAGGACCATCAAATATGAAGGGGTTGTGAGAGAAACTGATGAGGAAATAGTTGAGGTACTAAATGGTCATTTTGCATCAGTATTTATAAAGGAGAAACTAAATAGTTTTATGTATAGTACTCATGGGTCAAGGAAAGAGGTGTTTACTACCATTAGTGTGGATTGGAGGATGATAAAAGGACTAATAGGTGAGTTAGATGCTACCAAGGCTTCCGGCCCTAGTAATATTCATTCTAGGATACTTAAAGAACGGGTAGAAAGTATCTCAATAGCTCTGGAGAAGTTGTATACTAGGTCAGTGGAATATGGAGAAATACCCGATGATTGGAAGAGAGCGAATGTAGTCCCCATTTTCAAGAAGGGTAGTAAAGAGGATCCAAATAACTTTAAACCAGTTAGCCTAACTCATGTAGTCTGTAAAATTTTTGAGAAAATAGTTAAAAAAGGGATTTGCCAACATCTAGAGAGGGAGGGGTTAATCAGCGATGCTCAGCATGGGTTTAGATCAGGTAGATCATGTTTGACTAATTTACTAGATTTTCTGGAGTTCATAACAAATCAAGTAGATAAGGGAGAGAATGTAGATGTAATTTACTTGGATTTTAGTAAAGCATTTGATAAGGTACCACATAGGAGACTATTTTTTTTTTTTAAGGGGCTATCTGGCGACTGCCCACTTAGGCATAAGTCGCCGTAAACAAACAGCCTAGTTCTAGGCTACTTTAAAAAATTTGAACAGAAAACAACAATAATAAGAAATAACAATTAGGAAGCAATAACAATAACAAAAACAACAACTAAATCTAGTTAAATGAAAGAGAGAAGGCCAGCCTTCCCCAAAAAGTCAACAAGTCCACCAGTCAATGTGCACACACTCAGCCCGAGTACAAAGGAGAGGCAGTACGAACCCGCCCATCCCGGTACCGGGACAGGTAACGCGCACAAAGATCACCCAGACTGGGACATTCAACAAGAATATGCCGAACAGTCTGGGGGACGATGCAGTCATCGCAATAGGGCGCAGGCGAGCGCTCCATCAGATAGAGATGAGTCACACGAGTGTGTCCGATTCAGAGATGACAGAAAGCTACCTGAAGCCATTGCGGCATTGGGGGATAGGTCCATGGAAACAGTCGCGGCACAATGGCACACAACTTTAAGTTACCCTCGACCGTCTCCCATCATCTTTGTTAAGCAATCCAAAGAGCCGCCCATATTCCCCTGCCATGTAGTCGTGTGAGACATAGGAGACTAGTTCATAAATTAAAAATGATTGGGATATGTGGGGGTGTTTCAAATTGGATAGCTGAGTGGCTGAAAGATAGGAAGCAAAGGGTAGTGCTAAATGGTGTAAAGTCAGAGTGGAGGGATGTTATCAGTGGGGTTCCTCAGGGATCAGTTCTCGGTCCATTATTATTTGTCATCTATATAAACAATCTTGGGGAGGCAGTTAATAATAAAGTGTCATTTTTTGCGGATGATACCAAATTAGCAGCTGTAGTTAAAGATATTGATGATAATTTTAAAGTGCAGGGGGACAAAGATTATTCCTTCCCTGAGGCACCTTGAATATATAGATAGACTGAGGGTATTAAATATGTTCTCGTTTGAGAGAAGGTGTGTGAGAGGGGATATGATCATGAGCTCTTTAAAAAAATTTATGGGATAGATAAATTGGATGTTAACAAGTTTTGGAGTTAGATGATGGAAATCGGACTAGAGGTCACCACTTAAAAATTAAAAAGCAAGGGTGTAGGTTGGAATTAAAAAAAAAAAATTTTCACCAATAGAGTGGTAGACTTCTGGAACAAATTGCTGCGGAAGGTAGTAGGTAGTCCCAATTTAAATATATTTAAGAGTAGGTTGGATGAGTTTATGGGAAGGTAAGGTTGTGATGGTTCCTAAGTTTTGTATATATTAATATTGTTTGTATATATCTATAGCTGCATGATTTAGTTCTTGACAAGCCTCGATTGGTGATACCCTTGTTTCTGGACGCAATCCTCTGGATGTAGTTTTCTTGGGAGTTTGGGTGCCTTAAAAAAGAGGCCGTTTGACTCAGATGACCTATGATGGGCCCTTGTGCCTTTTGTCATCTGTTATATTATATTGTGGGGGACTTTGATTTTGTCTTCCCCTGGCGATTATTGATATAGTCCTATGTGGGTAGGTTTTGACGGATGCGGATGACCTTTGATAGGCCCTTGTGGCTTTTGTCATCCATAAAATTATATTATGTTATGTTATGTTTAGAGTTCCAGTTGAAAAAACAATAAAAAAAAGTAACTATCTATAGAGTTCCAGTTGAAAAAACAATAAAAAAGTAACCTTCTTTAGAGTTGCAGGTGAAAAAAAAAAATTAAAAAAGTAACCATCTTTAGAGTTACAGGTGAACAAACAATTTAAAAGTAACCATCTTTAGAGTTGCAGGTGAACATAGGCACATGTATAAAGTTTGTTTGAAAAATTGCATGCAAGACAAAATATGTTCCAGAGCCACAAAAGGTTAAAAGTATTGAAGTTCATAATGAATAATAAAGATGGGATTGCTTTGAAAGGTTGGACAAACATTACTTTTAAAATTAAATTGGAAATAAATTTAAAACCTATTTTGAGGCCCATTATAGACTTCTCCATTCACAAATGGAGATAATGGAAGAGCATATCCATTAGATGTTTGAACAAGGGCTTTTAGAGCCTTCAATTAGCCCCTCAGGATTGGAAATGCTGGGCATAGTCATTCCCTCCTCTGAAAAAGAAAATTTCTCAGCCACTGCTTCTAAATGGTCTTTATGCAGTTTTTATGAGTTCTTCTGTGTTGATATCCTGTTTATGATCCTCCACCAACTCCTCTACATCTTCTTTAATCACTTCCAATCCCATGGACTTAACAAGACAGACAATTTCATCAAGCATAGGTTCAGCCTCCGAACCCAAAGGATCTGTCTTGGCACACAGCAGTTTGAACTCTGCCAGAAAAATTGTCAAGAAGGTTCCCAATAACTTTCCTTCAGTATTTAAAGGTGGACCATATACTAGCACAGCTAAAGCCTCTGAGGTACTTCTAAGTTCACTGTTCAAGACATCTTTGAGCAACTTTCCATCTCAGTGTAAGGCAAATAAAGGGTGGGTTTTACACAAAACGTGATATACCAAGACAGCAGTCTGTTGTAACATGTTGAGGGTGAGATGATGAAGTTATCCAAATCAGCCCCTCCACCTTTCAAGGTGGCAGAAACTATGGCAGTATCTTGATTGTCTGATAAACCAAGACGATTTTCTGTATTGCAGATGACATCACATTCAATGACTTTATTCGGAAATGTCAGTCAGACTAGTAACAGTGTCTTAATGGTGTGAACATCCAGAACGAGGCTGATGGTAATCTGTCCTCTGTGTTAGCATCATTGTCAGTTGACTCACCCCAGGTAATGTCAGCCACATGAACAATTGCCTCTTGTTCTGCTGCAGCTTCAAAATAGCACAATATGTTATGACAGTAATTAAGTACCTTCTGAATATAGCAATGAAATAAAACAAAACTTTGTGTGACATTCAAAGTAATTAGTTTTACCTTGTTCTTTTCTATGCTGCAGTATTTCATTGATCATTGCATGGTTCTTGTTTCAAAATCTTGTCATGACCTGACATATGACCTTTCCTCTTAGTCTTTTGGTCTTTGTAGAACCTAATATCATCATCTTTCTTTTCTTTGGATAACAATTTGTTGTTCTGCATTTTCCTGGATTGCACCTCAAACTCCTATAATTCCAGCACAAATACTCCTCTTTTTCCACAAGAATTATTTGCTCTTCCTTTGCTTTTCACCAGAGCATGATGTTTCTCATGTAGTTTCATGAAGAGATTCATTGCCTTGTACTTGGTCATTTTCTTGATCCTAGCCAGCCCACCAAGATGGGAGGATATATTAGACTTTTATATACAAGGTCTTGAATCTAGGGGTCTACCTGCATTTTCTGGTAAATTCTAAAGATTAAGGAAATACTGGAATGCCTGCCTGTTGGTGGGAAGCTAGGAAGAACTGATAAAAGTAGAAGGGAATCTAACCAAAAAGGTTTCAGTTGACACATGCTTGTGGACAGTATTTGGAGGGCCTGAGATATCAACTGTGTACCCACAGAGCCCCATCAGCTACTTGTTTATGCCATTGTGATGTAACTTTTAGATGGTTTCCTAGATTCTGATTATTTCCTGAAAAATGATAGATAATTATTATTATTATTTATTTATTTTATTATTTAGTAATTTTATGCTTTTTAATTTGATACTTAATTTATTGCTCTATCTTTACATCAAAAAGTATAGTGCGGGGAATGTCCATCTATATTTGTGATGGTTTCTCGGCTCATAGAAAAACTAACTATGAATGTGGCTGCCATGAAGTAATGACCTTGCGCATTTGTACCCGAATCCACAACTTTTATATTTTGGGCGCTTATCGCAACCCCGATTGCGATGATACCATATATGATTGCCTATTAACAGCCATGGCCACTATCTAGTCTGATGATCGCAAAGCAGTTTTTGTTTTTGCTGGTGATTTCAATGCTCACCATCGTGAATGGCTTGAGTTTGAATCACCAACAGATATTCATGGCCGTGCAGCATATGATTTTGCTAGTGTTTCAGGCTGTTCACAGTCAGTGTCTGGCCCTACTCATCATGCTGGTAACTGTCTCGACTTAGTACTTATGGATGTACCTGATATTGTTAAAGCAGAAATCAATGCGCCCATAGGTACATCCAATCACTCTGCCATCAGTTTGAAACTTGATTTTAGGCAACTTGTCCCTTTTTATACTATTACGAAGAAGATTTATCTAAAAAACAGGGTTAACTGGAATAATGTCTGTGATGATGTTTCCAGGATCCAATTAGGGGCCATTCTTTGCAATGCTGAGCCCATGTCCACTTTCAATGAACAGATACTTAGTATTATTTCTCGCCGAGTCTCTGTTAAAAGGATCTCATACCGGTTCAATGATAAAGTTTGGTTTACAGTGGAATGCAAAACTGCTTGGGATGCCAAACAGGCAGCATACTGCCACTGGTCTCAGCTATGCACAAGAGAATCTTGGAACGAGTATGTTCTAGCAAGATCTCAAGCAGAGAGTATTTATCATGATGCGGAAAGGGAATATCTCAGCTCTGCCAAGGATAAATTGTTAAGCACCACTGATGCACATAAATGGTGGTCCACCCTTAAATCAGTGGTCTTTAGCTGCAGCTCATCACTTTCCCCACCGCTCTCTGAGAACAGTCAACTTATCACAAGTCCAAAGGAAAAAGCTGATCTTTTGATGAAGCACTTTGACTCTAAACTTAGTAGAGCGCAATTAATTTTCAATCAAGAAATGGTCATTATGCCTACTCTTAATAAAATTGCATTTTCGTCCAAAGAAGTGGAGAAGCTACTCAATGCTTTTGATCCATAAGGGGGCACAGATGCCCTTAAGATGTTTCCTTTGTTTTTCAAGGAAACTTCTGCTGTAATCGCAAAAAAACTGAGTGCAGTATTTAGATGCCTCATGCAATCTGGATCATTCCCCGAGTGCTGGAGGGTGGCTCACATTACGCCTATTCCTAAGGGAACTCCTTACCCTGATCCCTCCAATTATCATCCAATCTCTATTACACCAATACTTTCTAAAGTTTTTGAGCACCTCATTGCAGCTCGCCTTCCAGCTTTCTTGAGGGATCAGGTGTTCTCCCTTTTAATTAATTTGCTTATCGAAAAAAAGTTTGGTACAACGGATGCACTTCTTACAATCTCTCACAAGATCCAGTTAGCACTAGACCAGGGGCATGAGGGCAGCATAGTTCAACTCAGCTACCTTTGATAGAGTAAATCATAATGGCTTGCTGAAGCAGCTAAGAGATATTGGTGTTGGCGGATGGATTTTATCTATTTTAGAGCAATTCCTGGTGGGTTGCACCCACAGGGTGTGTGTTGATGCCAACTTCAGTGACTGGCATCCTGTCCACTCGGGCATTCAGCAGGGCAGTATTCTCGGACCTCTTTAGCATCACAAAAAATATTATGTATGGTTATGCAGACGATGTAACTCTGACACTCCCTCACTCTCGTAGCATTGCATCTAATTCCCTCTATGAAGATCTTTGATGCATTTCTATATGATGCCACACATGGAACATGAAGCTTAACATCGCTAAATCTAAATGTATGTGTATCTCACGATCTCATAACCCTTTTCCTCAACATGAACCTCTCCATGTTGATGGTTTAGCATTGAACGATGTGGACGAACTGGACATTTTAGGTGTTAAATTTGATTCCAAATTAACTTTTTAGTGTCACATCAGATCTCTTGTGACTACTGCTTAGCAGAAATTGGAAATCATGAGAAAGGCCTATGCTACCTTCAATGATGCTTCTGTGTCCGCCACTTGCTTCCGAAGCTTTATTCTTCCAGCTTTGGAATATTGTGCCCCTGTCTGGTCATCTGCTGCTACCTCACACTTGCATCTTATTGACAGAGTCTCTTATACTGCCAGCTTTCTTTGTGGCGGTAATGTCCAATGGAACCTTGCACATTGCCAGAGGATCAGCACTGTGTGCATGCTCTATAAGATACAATCCAATCCACATCACTCGCTGTATATTTCCTTGCCAAATCGCTTTGTAGCAAGGAGAAAACTCATCAGGCTTTGGCCCAGTATCCTTTGTTTTCAGTCTATCAGATGCCATACTAGCCAGTTTCAGCGTTGCTTTCTGCAAAGTGTTGTCCATCTTTGGAATTACTTGGATGAAGAGACTTGTGCATCGAATAGTGTAGATGCCTTCAAAAAGAAAGCTAATAAGATCTTGTGTTCATCATGAGCCATTATCCTGTTATTTTGTTATTTGTTATGTTTTTTCTTGTTTGAATGTTGCACTCATCAGAAAACACAGGTTCCCAGTTCCTCAGAGTCCAATATTTGTATTTATGAGCAAATGCAAATCTTTTAGCCTTCATGGCAGAGGTCAGCAACAGTTTCTGCAGCTTGCGGCAGGATAAAACTCCAAGATAATCCTTCAACTATTCTTAAGTTGTACAGATGGAGATGTTTTTCAACAGTTCATTGTATTCAATCTTGATTTCCTTGGCAGTGATGAAAGACTGTCCATCACAATTCTCTGAAGCAAGTGTTCCTTATGTTTGAATGTCTTACATACTTTCCCTGAACTTTTCTTCCTCTTTAAAGTTGCATCCCAGTCTCCATCCTTAGCTAATTTGACCCAGATGGATGCATTGTTTTTGGATATCTGTAGATGTGATCCTATTTCCACTTGAGGCATGCCCTATTGATAGTGTGTCTAACATTGTCTTCTCAATCATAGAAAAGTGTTAATTACCCCAAATCAACATTTGCAGTGTGTGTATATGCATAAAGAAGCATGTGAAACAGTGCTGAAGGCTAGTGGAGAGGCAAATAGCGAAACACTCGGCATAAAGACTGGAATGCTATATGTTGTTAGAATCTCGTTTGTGAGAATAGCAACATTACATTAGCAGATTAATAGGAAAATAGGACGAAAAAGGCCCATTTTTATCTATGTCCTATATCATCTACAGGCACTGTAAATGCTGGTATAAAGGAAAATCAAAATAAACAGGTAAGTAGGTCATGTTAGGGTAAGTTAGCATAGGTTAGAGTATATTAGGTTAAGGTCAGGTAGGTTAGGATTGGTCATGTTAGGTTAGGTTGGGGTAAGTGAGGTAAGAATAGGTTAGGCTAGAATAAGTTAGGTTAGAGTAAGTTAGGTTAAGGTCAGGTAGGTTGGGGAGATGTTGGCTTAGGATTTGTCAGGTTGGCTTCAATAAGGTTAGGCTAGGTAGCCCGATGAGTTGCAGTGGTAATCATACCTAAAAAGAATTTTTAAGCAATTGTTACTTATCTAAGCCAACCATAAATTAAGCAAACTTTATTGCAGAATAGACAATTTCAGGAGATCCCCCCACCGAATGCCTTTCACACAATTTCACCTCCTTTCATCATCACCTTTGCCTATATATTTTTTTTTAATAATACAAATCAACATAATAAAAGTGCAAGGAAGGGGATTATGAGGGAGTAATACTTGAAGAAGTCTCCTGCTGGGGGATGAACTGATGTAGTATATATATATATCAAATGATAATGGAATGAAAGAGAAGATGGACAAGGGGATAGGAAGGGAAAGGTGATTTTAGCATCATTGATGAACACTTAATATAAACTAAAATAATTCTGATTCCTTAAAATAGGATTCTAATGTTGAATATAACCTACCGTTCACATCGGACCAGACTTTTTCCACAACAAATCAAGATGAGGGAACCATCACTCTGTTTCATACAATGAGCATTGAAAATCTGAAGCCTGTCGTTTACTTTGAGCGAAAGCAATGAATTCTCACCTGGAAGGTGAGCAACTATTTCTTTAAGGTATGATAAAATAACTCTAATACCTCCTTCCAGTTCATAAATACCAATTTGAGCATCAATAGTAGCACTTATGGTACTCTGAAAAGAAATAAAAACATTCATTTTTCGCAAAGGAAGTTAATGGCTTGAAGAGAAAGTAGGTTATGGATTTAAAAGGACTAAAAATTAGTGAGATAACTAAATAATTAGCTTGCTTTAAAATAGTAAGGATACCATGAAATAAGACTGCTTTTACCAGCTGCCCAAATAACAAGATCTCAACAAGATATATGACCCAGTATAGAAGCTAAAATTATACTTTTGTTAAGTCCACATAGTAATAAAGAAAAGTATCCCCTCAAGAGACTAACCTCCAATGACACAAATCTGGATTCATCTTCTTTGACAATGGAAGGAATACTTGGCACGGATTCATTATTAAGGAAAACAAGTTTTGACTCTTTTGATGTTCGCAGAATTCGGTCCGCATGTACAATGTTGAAAAACTGAAATAAGAACATGAATTATGAACACTTCTCAGAATTTATAGAAAAAACAATGTATATCAGTAATAGACAGCTGATTACAACATAAATCATACCAGGTCTCTATTCTGCATCAAACAAACAGACAGAATACAGCTCTTGTTCACACTACATTCTACATGCCCATAAAATTTATTGAGGAGCTTCCATAAAACTACATCTCTTTCACCAAACTCTTTGGCACATTGACCTATCATTACATACATACATCCCAATATACTTTTCTTCATCATTCTGCATTCTTAAACAGCAGGCATACTTCTTCCCTGCCACTAGACCTGACAATATATCAAACATTCACATAAAACACTTTGGGCCAAGAGGCATTGACACCCTCACCCAAACCTTAAACCAATATATCTCTCATAACTCTATTCCAAACATCTGGGTATATCTGCTCAGATTATAACCAAACAACTACCCCCCTCCTCCCAGACTCTACATCATACTGCATAATTTCTCTGTTGTGCATCACCTCCAAAATCATTAAATACGGTAGTATTAAACAAAAATAAGCACATCTCACTAGTCACCTCCCAACATGGATTACACCAACTGCACTCAACAACCACTGTGCTTACCATCCCTCAAATAATACAAGAAGCCTTCAACCACTCACATACATACCCAGTCCAGACAGTAATGGTAACAATCATAAGCAAAGCCTTTGACAACAGTACCAAGAAATATCCTCAGCAACAAAATACTTACACACATCACACTTAACTCAATTTAAAAAATAGCTTGCAAATTTAAATAAAAAAGTTTGCCAACTAAAAATAGCTTTCGATTGAAAAAATAGCTTTACAATTTTAAGAAAATAGTGCCAAATAAAAAAAGCTTGCCATTCCAAAACTTAGCTCAATTAAAAAAACTGTGAATTAAAAAAATAGAATGCCAATTAAAAAATAGTTTGATAACTTAAAAACAGCTTGCCAATAAAAAATACCTTACTAATTAAAATATAGCTTAGAATTAAAAACAGCCTGCTAATTAAAAAATAGATGCCAATTAAAAAATAACTTGCCAAGAAAAATATAGCTTACCAATTAAAACAGCTTGTCAATTAAAAAATAGCTTGTCAATTAAAAAAGACCATGGCAATTAAAAAAATAGTTTGCCAATTAAAAACATAACTTACAATTAAAAATAGTTTGACAATCTTTTCCTCAATCATCTCTGCCATTACAAACCAACATCACTCTAGATACACAAATGACCACCATTCTCACACAACACTCAAAACAAAATCAGGCTGCAATCTACGACTCTACATCACATGACTCAGATAATAGCTGCAACAAAACTAAATAACCATCTACCCTTCAATATTCTCTGTTATACTCTACTATACTTTATCAAACATGCCACTCTCCTTAAATAAAATGTTTACAGCGTTCTGCCACACTAGACAACTAAATTTCTGATACATGAGAAACAGGAAACCAAGCTAACACAAAACCTAACACACCAAGTACTAACAGGAACCTATGCAAGGAATCCATCACCCGCGCATCCAAGCAATCCATCCATCTCTCACTTGAGAATGGCTCCACAGCCTGGATACCTCAAACTTTGCACTCACACACCTCAGGAAACATTGTTTTATAAATAAAATTTTAGGGCATCTTGGCAGCAGGCGGTGAGGGCACAAGCACCAAAATTACAAAAAGGGGCAATATTAAGTAAGGTTAGTTAAAAAAATCTAAGCTGATATATAATTTTGTTATTTAAATGTCTTGGGTGTTCCCAAAGGAAATATATCGGAAGCTCCATGAGAACTCTGAAGGCAAGATTTTCTTCCCATATGGTATAAGTAATAGAACCAGCAAGATACTTGAAACCAAAGAAAATTCAGCGATAAGAGATCACGTAATAAAGTGTAAAAGTGATATCTCCTTAGAAAACTTTGAAATTCTAAATTTAGCACAAATGTCCCATTACCCTTCGAATCCTAGAAACATTATATATAAAACGGCTCTCCCCAAATTTAAATAATGATCTCTCGTCGGTTCCCCTCCTTGTTACCTGAATTCATTTGGATGTGGGTTGCAGGGCGCAGTTTGGTGTTTTGGGGTCAGCATGGAGCACATAACCTGTTCATTGGCAAGGTTTGTGATTTTGTATATTAAGTTTTTGACAATTTTTGCTTCAATTATTCATTTAAAATTAATTAAAAGTTTTATATAATCATTAGATTCATAAATCAAAGCGCCCCTAACTTAATAGATTTTAGTAATTATACACTAGCTAATTAATATAAATATTTAAAATCCTTCCCTAGTCTCTTTATTGTAAATTTGAGCCGCATTTCTAAATATTCCCTTTAACTCAACTTTGCAATTCAAAGCTAATACTATCTAGTAAAGTTCTAGATGTACATTTAGCAATGTGCTCTCTTAACAGTGCAAAATATTTTGTTCATTTATTTGCATTTTAGGCCTAAGAAGATGACCGTATTGTGGTTGAAACGTCGCCGGTAAATAAAAAGCATGATGCCAGCTATTTTCCTCGCCTTGGGATTTCTGTTAAACATTATATATATATATATATATATATATATATATATATATATATATATATATATATATATATATATATATATATATATATATATATATATATATATATATAGATAGATAGATAGATAGATAGATAGATAGATATATATATATATATATATATATATATATATATACAATGCTCGACAAAAGTTCAGGTCGGGTGCATGTCAGACAAGTTGCAGCATGATAAAAGTGTCATAAAAAATATTAATCTTACCCTTAATACTTTGTTGGGCATCATTTGCGCTTCTTTTCATCCCTCAGGTATTGTGGCATGGGCATAGCAAGATCATGTAGCTTCTGGGTAGGTAGAGCATCACAACAAGCCCTAATTTCCTTCTCTAGCTTGGGGAGAGTGCTGACATCCTTCCCTTGTAACTTTCTCGCTTTCCCCATAATAAGGCCACAAATGCTGCCAAACTAAAAGAAACAGTCACAAAATGGCATCAATCAGCAGAACACAACAGCACAGTCCTCTCACGACCATGGACAAGCCGACACTAAGCACGTGCTGGCAGGCTGAGCGGGAAACTGAGGGATGAAGTGGTGTCATGCAGCCGGCCCAAACTTCTGACTAAATTAAATCACCCTTATTTATATTTATTTATTTATATATATATATATATATATATATATATATATATATATATATATATATATATATATACATGAGGGGCGGTCAATAAGTTTTGTGAATCGGTAGGGCAAAACAGAGGAAGGGGGATGGCTGTTTGTGGGGGTGTTAGGACAAGTTATGACAAGTCAGGACCTGCAGCCGCACAACATTTTTGCCTCGTCTATTTAAGAAGCAGTAGCTGATCACAGATCGTCAGTCACAAATATTTCAATAATGGAATAGGTTGAGCACCATACAGTGATCAAAATTTTGACCATGGAAAGTAAGAATGTAAAAGAGATCCATGAACGCATGGTTGCAGTATACACCGACACCCCCCCCCCCTCCTATGCAACCATTGCTCACTGGAATAGGAAGTTCCACCATGGTCGTGAGTCCCTTGAAGATGACCCCCGTCCAGGACGCCCATCAGATGTGACCAACGAGGACAATGTGGCCCGTGTGGAGAGGATGATCCTAAAAAATCGATGAGTGAAGGTCAAAGAAATCAAGCGACAACTTGGAATATCACATGGAAGTGTTAACATCATCCACGACAATTTGGCCATGACCAAGGTCTCTGCCCATTGGGTCCCTAGAAACCTCACGCCCCATGATCGAGTTCAACGTCATCAAAGTCCACAAGGCCATAGTTGCACAAGCTGCCATGCGCGAGTGCGGATTCGAGGAGCTCAACCATCCCCCTTACAGTCCAGATGTGGCCCCTAGCGACTACTTTTTATTCCGCCAGCTCAAGGCTGCACTGCGTGGACACCGGTTTGGGGACGATGAAGATGTCCAGCTCGCTGTCCAGGAGTGGATTGAACAGCAGTCTGGAGATTTTTGGTTGTCGGGAATTCGAAGCCTCAGGGACAAGTGGCGCAAGTGCATTGAAGTCGAGGGTAGTTATATTGAAAAATAATAAAACACTTTTCCTCATATCTCGTTTCCTTATATCCGAATTGCTTGACCGCCCCTAGTATATATCATAACTTTGTAGTTGAAATTCACTCATGTTGTCATTAAATTAAATTTCACTAACCGATGATTTTGTTACACATACTATGTCTATATCTTCATTAATAACAGAACTAAATAAAATATCCTTTATATTTCTAAGACTATGAGCACTGATATAAGGAACCTCAGCACTCCTATCCCTAAAGCACCTCTTTTAGCTTGATTACCTTCACATCTCCTTCCTTCCACTACTCCATCCTGTCTACCTTTTGCACAATTTTGTCCTCTTATATTTCCCTGACAATGATGATTACTTAGTTTCCTGCCTGTAAAGACCCAATAACACAATCATATTCCTTCCTTAACACATGTAACTAATCCCTTCTCATATGCAGTCCATCCATTTCTTTCTTTCCATAAAACATATCCCACATATCCACAAATATTACACCTTCCATCTCACACAGTCCTTACATATTCATTCAGCCTGCCCAATTGCATGAGACATCCATTCCCCCATAGAATGCCTGTCACAGCCCCTTTCATTTGACCTTTGCCCTTTCAATTAACCTCTTATACCTCCCAGGCATCTACTCTCTTAACATTCACTCCTACATGTATGATCACAACTGCATCACTTGCATAGCCAGATACTTGTCCCTCATACCTATCACTCAGATCACTCACTCCAGCACCTGGCAAGCAAACCCTCAACCCATTCTATCATCTTGTACTCAACTTCATATCTAAATATCTAACACAAGAATCACCCATCACAAGCACATCAGTCACATTCCTATTTCTAATTTCCCCAGAACTAACTATCTCCTCTCCTAGTTTCATTTACACTAACAGTCACTCCACTTCCATCTCCATACTCACTTCCAACCATATTATTACCAGTTGCTTTCTCTCTCAAGACACTGAATCTATTAGCTAAGCTAAGAGCTTCTGTGTCCCTTTGTCTTCCACACCTAACCTATCCTGCCCTATCCATACTATGTACACTCACCTACAATTCACCTTCATTCATCTCATTTGCTCCACACTCTACACTAAGCCTACCCATCATAACTACTTTTCACTTTGCCCAACTTCCAGCTAATATAACTGAGCTAACCCCACATTCTAGAACTATCTCTACCTATATCTGACAAATCTACTTGACCTACTTCACTATCTTCCTTGTTCCCAGACCTAGGCCTCACACTAACCTCTCTCCTGAGCTCAGAAACAAGCTTCTGAATCTTTCATATCATCTCTAAATAAAAAATCCACTCACGCAATCTACATGTATTCCTCTCTGCTATAAACCCACAAAGATTGCAAACACCCCCGGATTCATGCTCAGACAACAATCCCATGCACTCAGTCATTTTGCACAAAAACAACGTTAAATAGAAACCTTTATTAAAACAAAACAAAAAATGCCTGAAATCATTTATTTGTAATTCCAATTAAAATAAATGAGAATTTTTCAAAACAGTTTAATTAACCAATCGCAAAAAATAAATAAACAAAAGGATTAAATTAGGCAGTACTCAAATATATACAAAAAATAGAGTAACACTGATTCTAACTCGACTCATTAAATCCACATTTAATATAACTTTGCTCTTATTTTGTATGATACCCTCAACTATATTGCAAGACTTATAAGTTATAACTTATATTTTATTGATAATTACTATACAAAATATAAAGAATATCAGGTTTAATAACAGAGCTCATGGAAATAAGTCCACGTCTGACACATGTATCCATATGAAGTTGAGTGGATGGATATCATGACTGGGCAAAGATTTGCCAAAGACAAATGGAAAGGTAAAGGTGGTTTACCCAAGTCCATTCATTACTCTATTATATTTTATGTACATTTTCAATAGGCATGGTGGTAGTAACTAAAAGATGTTTTAAATACCCTTCCTCAAATTAAAATATGCAATAAAATTAGTTAAAATGGTAAGTGCTATTTTGATTTACAATACCTTGCAATTAGTTTTCTTAAGACATGATAAAGAGAAGTGTGTCCCAGGAAAAATTCTTCGGAACTTGCCAAAATGTTTTCCAATAAGAATAAATACTTCTCCCTTATCAGTATCAAGTTCAACTATAAACAGTGGTTGATCAGCTAGCCTGAAAATTGAAAACAAATTCATTATATAAACACTATAACCTTTAGACACACCCAAATAACACTAAGCTCAACATCTAGAAGAACTAGAGCTCTTGCTAGCTGAGTAGATATAGCATTGGCCTGCCAACATCATGGTACTGGGTTTGATCCCAGCAAGAGCAGACAGAAACGTTAGCGCATGTAGAGATCTGGCTATCAATTGGTGGATGTGCTGTGCTCAGCCCTGTACTGGGGTGGGTAGTTCTTAGACTTCTCATTACACACATAGCCAATTACAATACTGCTTTCTTTCCTCTCCAGTCTTCGCAGCACAACACACACACACACTCTCTGTTCCAAGGAATCCTGCCAATAGGTATCTATATCTACATACCTTTACCCTAGGGCAAGGAAGGTTCCACCTCAACGCCATTTGGTGTCAAAACATAATACTCCCTGATCTGCACTCAGTGAGGACCTATGGTTAAATGTGGGGTCTAAACCACAGGTCACTATAATACATGGTAGCAACTGAAAAGTCAAATGGAACTGCAACCCCATTAAGCAATTTAACATACAGACTGTGACTTAACAGATTAAGTTCCCCATAAAAAAACTAAAATTTGTTTTTTCTGTGCTCCTCTTGATGCAAATTAGTTTCTGGAGAATTTAGTTGTACTCTTGCTGCCCCAGCAAGACATTTTAAGGATTGGATGACAGGACTTTTCATAAGTAATGTTTTTCTTGAAAAACGCTCCCTTTCCCCTCTTTGGCTGTCTGGCTTTGTTCTGGAAGGTTGTCTTGCAGGAAGCTCTTGATTCTCATTGTAAGATTGGGATATAATACTGATTTGGGTGTATAGTTTTTCTTGTATTTATTTAATACATCAATCACTGTGTAATAAATACATTAGTGATTAATACTTTTGGGAAAGATAACTGGCAGCAATCCTGAGCAAGAATTTTTTGGGGTGAGTGTTAACTTTTTCCTTAGTAAATTTCTGAGAGTATGGCTGTTTGTATAGATGGTGAGAGCATGCCGTTTGAAAGTAGTGTGTATGTGGTGTGTGATGCATGTGGAGTTGAAAGGAGAGTGAATGTAACTGAATGCCGTGTGTGTTTTCTGGAAGGGGAGGTTAGGAGGTTGAGTGGGGAATGTAAGAGGTTGAATGATTTGGTGTTTGAGGTGAGAAGAGATGCAAGTGTGCGATTGAAGGGTGAGATTAGTGCTAAGAGGGTGGAAGATAGGGCTAGGACTGGGAACAGTGTGGAAGTTGTGAGTGATGATGAATGGTGGGTGAAAATGGATAGGATAGATAAGTTAGGACAGGTTAGGTGTGTGAATGAGAGGGACATAGAACCTGTTAGGTTGACTAACAGATTCAATGTCCTGAGAGAGGAAGAGTGTGAAAGTGATTTGCCTGGTGTGATTGTGGATGAAAGCAGGATGGGTGGTAGTGTGACTGAGAGCAGGAGGGAGGGTAATGTTAGGCCAAGACAGAATAGGAGAATGACTGAGGTGCTAGTGATGGGTGACTCTCAGATTAGGTATTTAGATAGGAAGTTGAGTGATAGCAAGTGGAAGGGAATGAGAGTTTGTCTGCCGGGTGCTGGTGTAAGTGATGTTTGTGAGAGGTATGATAGGCTGGTTTCTGGGTGTGAGAGGGATGCAGGTGTGATTACCCATGTGGGAGTGAATGATGTAAAGAAGGTGGGTACATGTGAGTTACGTGAGCAGTATAAAAGGTTAGTTGAAAGGATGAGTAAAAGCAGGGTAAAAGGTGTTGTTTCTGGTGTGCTTCCGAGATTGGATGTGGGGGTAGAATGGTTGTCGCGTGCAATTGGTTTGAATGAATTTGTGAAAGGACTGTGTGAGGAGTTAGGATTGGTGTTTGTAGATGTCTGGGGAGGGTTTTACGGGAATAGGAGGTTGTATGCGATGGATGGGCTCCATCTTAGTCGGGCAGGTGTTGAGGTTCTATGGGGGGAGCTGGATAGTGTGATTAGGTCCTTACGGGTGGGAAACTAGAAGCTGTTAGAGGTAAGGAAATAACAGGAATAGAGGGCAGGTGTAGGAAATGGAAGGGATGCAGAGATAGAGGAATAGCTAAGGGAAAGGGCATACTGATGCGTTATAGGGGGACTAATGCACAAGTGAATGAGCAGATAACTAGGAATAGAAAAGCACGATGCAATGAAGATGGGAATAATAAAAAAACCTTAAAAATATACAACACAAATGGTCGGAGTATAAGGAATAAGATAGATCTCTTAAGAGCGTTAGCGAGTGAAGAGAATTTTGATATAATTGCGATAACAGAGTCATGGCTTGATTTGGCAGGAAATCACTTTAAACCTGAGGTTGAGATTGAGGGCTTTAACATGCTCCATACAGATAGGAATAGGAAGAGAGGAGGAGGGGTTATTATTTATATTAAAGATAATCTCCAGTGTTGTGTAAACAGTACAATTAAATTAGATGATAACACAGAGTCATTATGGCTAAATGTAAAGGAAGGTAAAAACAAGCTTGTCATAGGATTATTATACAGACCACCAAATCTTAGTAAGGAAGCTTCAAATCTTCTGTGGCAGGAGATTGAACGGGCATGTAGAAGTAAGCATGTGTGTATAATGGGCGATTTTAATTACAGAAATATAGACTGGGAAGCTCTTGTGGGTGATCAGGAGGCTGAGGAATTTTTTAATGTTGTCCAAGATAATTTTCTGAGGCAGATTATTAACGAACCCACTAGAGGTAATAATATACTGGATTTAGTTCTGACAAATAGGGAAGAAGTTATTAAGGATACTGAGATTGCAGGAAATTTGGGTAATAGTGACCATTGTGAAATTAGATTCAAGATGAAATGGAATGGTATTGATAGTAGCATGAACAATGTTAAAATTCCTGACTTTAGAAGAGCAAATTATAATGGGCTAAGGACTTACCTGGAGGCAGTTGTACAGAAACCAGGCAATGAAATCAATTCAGGAATAGATTCAATGATATCAGTTAGTGGAGACAATAATCACCAGGAGGAAGAGATTACAATTGAAGAGGAGTATGAAAGAATAATTGAGCAATTAATTACAGGTCAGATGATTAACATTCCTTATAAGGAGATTAGGACTAAAAATAATGACCCAAAATGGATGACAGATAAAATTAAGCATTATATTGGCATTAAAAAGGGCATTTATAGGAAAATAAAAAATGGAGAGGATCACTTAAGGCAGAGATATAATGAACTAGCAAGAGATGTTAAAAAGTTAGTTAGAGTAGCAAGGAGAAATTATGAAATTAAAGTGGCAAATAGGGCAAAGGAAGATCCTAAAAGTTTTTATCAATTATACAAAACTAAGGTTAGAGATAAAATAGGCCCACTTATAGATTCCAATGGAGAATTAGTGAGTGATAGGGACTCAATGGCTGGAATGCTAAATGACTTTTTTCTCTCAGTATTTACACAGGAGGATACTCTAAATATACCCGAGGTGTCAATGATCTTTCGGGGTAATGATGAAGAGAAATTAAAGGATATCTTGATCACAAAGGAGATAGTGACAAAGGAAATTGATAAAATCAAAAGTAGTAAAGCACCCGGTCCTGATGAGGTCTTTCCTAGAATTTTGAAAGAATGTAAGGATGTGTTAAGTGAGCCCCTAGCATGCATCTTTAGCAAATCATTGGAGAGTGGCATTGTGCCAGTGGCATGGAAGAAAGCCAATGTGATACCTATATTTAAGAAAGGGGATAAAACAAATATGTCTAATTACAGACCAGTAAGTTTGACATCAGTGGTAGGGAAAATGATGGAATCTATTATAGCAAGGAATATTAGGGATCACTTGGATAAGCATAAGTTGATAAAAGAATCACAGCATGGCTTTAGTAAGGGTAAATCCTGCCTGACTAATTTGCTGTCTTTTTATAGTAAGGTGTATGAAGCAGCAGATAAGGATGAAAACTATGATATTTTATACTTGGACTTTAGTAAGGCTTTTGATCGAGTGCCACACTTACGGCTTCTGAGCAAAGTTAAAGCACACAGGATCGATGGCAGTATATTTAGGTGGATTCAGTCATGGCTTGGTGACAGACAGCAAAGAGTTAGTATAGATGGAGTTAAATCTGAGTGGGGGTGTGTTAGCAGTGGAGTTCCGCAAGGATCTGTTTTGGGTCCCTTGCTATTCTTAATTTATATTAATGATCTTGACATAGGTATAAGTAGTGACCTGAGTAAATTTGCTGATGATACTAAGCTAGGTAGGGCCATTAGGGCTGATTCTGATGCTGTTGTAATGCAGGAGGAATTGACCATTCTGTCCAATTGGGCTGAGAAATGGCAAATGAAGTTTAACATATACAAATGTAGTGTACTTAGTATAGGTAGAAATAATCCACTGAATAGTTATAAATTAAATGGGAGAAATTTAGGGAGGACCGATTGTGAGAGGGACTTGGGTATTTTGGTAAGTTCAGACCTACGTCCTAGAAAGCAATGCCTAAATGCTAAGAATAAAGCTAATAGGATATTGGGATTCATTAGGAGAAGTGTAAGCAATAAGAGTGCTGAAGTCATTCTAAAACTGTATCTGGCGCTAGTTAGGCCTCATCTAGACTATGCAGTACAATTTTGGTCACCATATTATAGGAAGGATATTGATTTGCTTGAGTCTGTGCAGAGAAGGATGACAAAGATGATTGGTGGGCTAAGGAACTTACCTTATGGTGAAAGGCTCAGAAAACTAAATCTACATACATTGGAAAGGACAAGAGTCAGAGGGGAATTGATTGAAGTCTTCAAATGGGTAAAAGGATATAATAAAGGGGATCTGGGTAAGGTTCTTATACTTAGTGAACATGACAGGACACGTAGCAATGGGTTTAAGCTTGATAAGTATAGGTTTAGGAAGGAGATTGGGAGGAATTGGTTTACAAATAGTGTGGTAGATGAATGGAATAGGCTCACTAGACATGTGATAGAAGCCTCCTCTCTGGGTAGTTTTAAGAATAGATTAGATAAATATATGAATGAAGCTGCTAGATGGGACTGACTTTTTTTATGTACATATGTATATATTTTTCTGCAGAGTGGGGAGATTATTTTGCGGTTGCATGAATGGACATAATCCTCTGGATGCATTTTATGTATATTGTAGATTAGATCTGACGAACTCCTGTAAAGGGTGACAATGTTGATGACTTTTCTCTGGTAAGAAATCTTTTGTGTGTTGACTGGAACAGGAGCTGCCAAGTATAGGCCATGAATGGTCTTTTGCAGTCTCCTTCTTTTCTTATGTTCTTATGTTATATTTTTACTCTTCTTTGATCTTGTCCCATTAATTCAATGAAAAGCTGGACTAGATATAAAGACCTTACACCTAAATCTAGCTATCACTTTCAGCATCTCTTAGACTCACATGGAACAGCAAGGTCATTCTAATAGTAATAATATTTAAGGGTAATTAACTTTCAGCAATAAAATATAACTACTTGTATGATGAGTAGTCTCTGGAACTTGCACAATGCCCCTCTATAACAACTTATGCTCAAAATTATGTTTCTTAACTTTAAAAAAATATATACAGAAAGGATTAACACATCTAGATCATAGGATATAACTATAAATTAATTTAATATGTTAAATACAAAATTAAATATATCTAGTAAAGTGCAAGCTTGTTAATGCAATATTGTCTACTCTGCCACTTACCTAATAATGTGACTAAGTTGTAAAACTTTACCAGATATATTCAAAGTCATGGTTTCAAAGCCTTTTTTTCCATTTTTGTTTCATTCTAGATGAAAAGAACATAAATAAAGGTTGAAAGACAACAATGAATGCAATTATAATAGGCTAGATAAAAAATTCAAGAACCAAGAGCAACCAAAATTCTCTTGTTGTGGTTGAATCTGAGGATGTCTGGCCAAGTAGATCCAGGACTCTGAGGGAAGGATGTGGCCAGTACCAGGTTTTCACACAGAGCCCTCAAGGAACGTATAATGTATTGATGGTGTCTATGGGGAATGGGGTGCTTTTAAATTTAAAGCCAAATAGAAATTAGACTATCATGCAAGAAGAGAAATGTAAAGAAAGTAATGAAGGTAGATGAAGTGAAAATAATGCAAGATATATAGTCACAGGTCCCTCTACAGGCATTGGAGCCAGGATACACAACTGGGACTGGGGGAGCATTCCTATGGGTTTGAGTTGTAATAGGGGCATTATACACTTGCTACACAATCCCCCCCCCTTTACAGGAGAAAGAAGACTTGAAGGAATGTAAATGATAGTGGAAGGTTTAAAAGAAGTGGAGAGGATGATCCGAGAGAGTGCACAAGTTTCTCTTGGGTCACTGGGGTTAGGAGTGTGTGCCTCTCCTCCAAGTTTGTCATAGCACAGGAATTATTACCCTTGATCGGTTGTGTGCAGAGCAATATTCCATTGTGTTTAAATGCATGGGATGTAGTGTTGTATTCTGTATAGGAATCTGCGATGGTTACATCAAGCCTCTCCTGGTAGCTTAGGAGAGCTGGGCGATGTCCACACCGCACCCTGGTGAGGTGGATGTCAAGGGGAGATGGATGTACTTGGGTTTTGCGTGAAAGACTAGATAGAGCAGGGAGTCAATTGAGTTTGGATATGTTTCTGGAATAGGTTTGGGTGTTTAAATGTTTCTTTGTGGGAGTGGGTATTTTGACATGTAGTGTAGTGGTTACTTTAGGTTTGGAAGTACGTAGCTAGTATTTGTGAGCCTTTCATGTCAAGGTGATCCTCGACCGTAAGGGCTCTAGTTTCAGTATAGTAACCGTATTATTTTTAGGGCTTTGTATTGTATATATATATATATATATGTTAGAGATGTGCCGAGTACTCAGCATCGGCAACATTTTAGCTTTTTATACAGTTTTGGTGGCTGAATTGGGCCAGACAACATATTTTGGTTACTAGTTACTACAGCTTCATTAAGTAACACCTTTATTGTTTAATTCTGGTCAGATTATAGTATATGCTTTCAGGGATGCTTGAATAAAAGTAGCAAGCTACAGTGATATAATTACTAAAAAGTTAAAAAAATACTCAACCATATGATTTTTCTAATAAATGTGGTTTCAATGATTAGTATTTTGCCTTTTGAATTTTAAGTCATATATAGCAGTTCACCTACTCATGGACATTGTCCATTTATCATGCTATACTGGCCCTGTGTCAAAATGTATAAAGAGATGAAAACAGATGGATCCGAATGGCTTCAATCTGAGATGAGATAAAAGTACTAACTAATAAAAAGAAAAGTGTAAATATAATGACAAAATGTTTAAAAAAATGAAGCAAAAAGTAAAAGGAAAGCAGTGAGTTGAGAAAAAATAAAAATAAAAACAAAAAATGCTAGAGAAAGTTAAAAAAAAACACTAAAATAAAAGAACTTTGGCCAATAGTCATATCAAATATCTTGTATATAAGAAATGTGAAAAAAAAAGAAATAATAATAATAAAAAGAGGACTCAAAAATTCAAATTGAAATAAATGGCGTTCGGGAGATGCCGTTGGAAACGTTATACTTCAACACTCAACTAAACTATAAAAAGTAAACTAACATACCTAACATGCTGACACAAACGTCTCTTCAGAGTGATGTACAATCAGAATTCTTGTCAGTGAATATAAAAACATTAGGTTTAGTAACGAAATAAGGATGTAAAAAGCAATATAGGTGCAGAAAAGTTTAGTGACCTTGAACAGTGTGTCTTTAAAAAATTAAAGGTATGTGTGTCTTTATTTATCAAAAACATTGTTGCTGTTATTGCAATAGTTACATTATATATATATATATATATATATATATATATATATATATATATATATATATATATATATATATATATATATATATAATATATATATATATATATATATATATATATATATATATATATATATATATATATATATATATATATAATATATATATATATATATATATATATATATATATATATATATATATATATATATATATATATATATATATATATATATATATATATATATATATATATATATATATATATATATATATATATATATATATATATATATATATATATATATATATATATATATATATATATATATATATATATATATATATATATATATATATATATATATATATATATATATATATATATATATATAATATATATATATATATATATATATATATATATATATATATATATATATATATATATATATATATATATATATATATATATATATATATATATATATATATATATATATATATATATATATATATATATATATATATATATATATATATATATATATATATATATATATATATATATATATATATATATATATATATATATATATATATATATATATATATATATATATATATATATATATATATATATATATATATATATATATAATATATATATATATATATATATATATATATATATATATATATATATATATAT
This sequence comes from Ceratothoa steindachneri, assembly GCA_963969495.1. NCBI lineage: Eukaryota > Metazoa > Arthropoda > Malacostraca > Isopoda > Cymothoidae > Ceratothoa > Ceratothoa steindachneri. The sequence continues at coordinate 110,840,714 of OZ018318.1, forward strand.
ATATATATATATATATATATATATATATATATATATATATATATATATATATATATATATATATATATATATATATATATATATATATATATATAATATATATATATATAATATATATATATATATATATATATATATATATATTATATATATATATATATATATATATATATATATATATATTATATATATATATATATATATATATATATATATATATATATATATATATAATATATATATATATATATATATATATATATATATATATATATATATATATATATATATATATATATATATATATATATATATATATATATATATATATATATATATATATATATATATATATATATATATATATATATATATATATATATATATATATATATATAATATATATATATATATATATATATATATATATATATATATAATATATATATATATATATATATATATATATATATATATATATATATATATATATATATTTATATTATATATATATATATATATATATATATATATATATATATATATATATATATATATATATATAT